>CAWUFW010005167.1:0-1387947 GCA_963921515.1 Calotriton arnoldi
CCCTATCACCCACAATGCAATGGTTTAGTTGAGAGATTCAACAAAACCTTGAAGGGCATGATTAAAGGGCTCCCAGAAAAGCTTAGGCGAAGATGGGACATACTCTTGCCCTGCCTTTTATTTGCATACAGGGAGGTGCCTCCAAAGGGGTTGGCTACAGCCCTTTTGAACTTTTGTTTGGTCACCCTGTCAGGGGTCCATTATGCTTGGTGAAGGAAGGATGGGAGTTACCTCTCAAGCCCCCAAAGCAAGACATAGTGGACTATGTACTTGGTCTCCGCTCCCGGATGGCTGAGTATATGAAAAGGCAACTAAAAACCTTGAGGCTAGCCAGGAACTTCAAAAAGCCTGGCATGACCAAAAGGCTGTACTGACTGTTTACCAGCCAGGACAGAAGGTGTGGGTGTTGGAGCCAGTGGCCCCAGCAGCTCTCCAAGACAAATGGAGTGGACCCCACACCATTGTTGAACAGAAGGGTGAGGTTACCTACTTAGTAGACCTAGGAACACCCAGGAGTCCCCACAGGGTTCTCCATGTCAACAGGTTAAAACCATATGTGGACAGGGCAGACATGGGCTTGCTCATGGCTACTGATGAGGGACAGGAGGAAGAGAGTGACCCACTCCTGACCTGCTCTCACAGAACCCTGGTGATGGGTCAGTGGATGGTGTAGCCTTGGCAGGCAGCCTCACTACCCAGCAGCAGACTGATTGCAGACAGGTGCTCAATCAGTTCAGACACATATTCTCACTGACACCCAGTCAGACTACCTGGTGCACTCATGAAGTGGACACTGGGGACAGTCTGCCTATTAAAAATAAGATTTATAGGCAACCTGACCATGTCAGGGACTGTATCAGGACAGAAGTCCAGAAGATGTTGGATTTGGGAGTTATTGAACCCTCAGATAGCCCTTGGGCTAGTCCAGTGGTCCTTGTGCCAAAACCTCACACCAATGGTGGGAAAAGAGAGATGAGGTTTTGTGTGGACTACAGGGGTCTCAATGCAGTCACTAGGACTGATGCCCATCCAATACCAAGGGCAGATGAGCTAATAGACACTTTGGCCTCAGCCAAGTATCTAAGCACATTTGACCTGACAGCTGGCTACTGGCAGATCAGACTAGCTGATGATGCAAAGCCAAAGACAGCATTCTCAACCCCTAGTGGGCATTATCAATTTGTGGTGATGCCCTTTGGTCTGAAGAATGCACCTGCCACTTTTCAGAGGTTGGTGAATACAGTCCTTACAGGTCTGGAAGCCTATAGTGCAGCATATCTAGATGATATTGCTGTCTTTAGCTCCACCTGGGAGGATCACCTGGTCCACCTCAGAAATGTTTTACAGGCCCTGCAGAAAGAAGGCCTGACTATCAAGGCCACCAAGTGCCAGATAGGGCAGAGTCAGGTTGTGCACCTGGGCCACCTTGTGGGTGGAGGTCAGGTTCAACCACTGCAGAGCAAGATCCAGACCATCATGGACTGGACTGCTCCCACTACCCAGACTCAGGTGAGAGCCTTCTTAGGCCTGACTGGGTACTATAGGAGATTTGTCAAGGGGTATGGATCAATAGTGACACCCCTGAATGACTTAACTTCCAAGAAAATGCCCAAAAAGGTTCAGTGGACAGTTAGCTGTCAAAAGGCATTTGATGACCTGAAGCAGGCCATGTGCACTGCTCCCATTCTACAGAGTCCTGATTACTCCAAGAAGTTCATTGTTCAAACTGATGCATCTGAATTGGGGGTAGGGGCTGTACTGTCACAATTGAATGATGAAGGTCAGGATCAGCCAGTAGCTTTTATTAGCAGAAGGCTGACCCCTAGAGAGAAACGTTGGTCAGCCATTGAGAGGAGGCCTTTGCTGTGGTCTGGGCTCTGAAGAAGTTGAGGCCATACTTGTTTGGTACTCACTTCCTTGTTCAAACAGACCATAAGCCCCTCTTATGGCTAAAACAAATGAAGGGTGAAAACCCCAAACTGCTTAGGTGGTCCATTTCCCTACAGGGGATGGACTTCACAGTGGAACATAGACCTGGGAGTAACCATGCCAATGCAGATGGACTCTCTAGGTACTTCCACTTAGAACATGAAGACTTAACTGGGCAAGGTTAGTTTAATGTCCCTACGTTTGGGGGGTTGTGTAGGAGAGTAGGATCTGCTTCACATGGGTACCCCCACTTTTTGCTGATGCTTCACTGTTTTTCGACCTTAGTCTGGCTGGGGCCCTGCTAATCAGAACCCCAGCCTAGCTGCTTCCTCTTTAAAATGGTTTCCATGTGCCTTAGGCACATCTCTGATTGGAATCTGGAGTGCCCTTATAAGTCCCTAGTATATGGTATACTATGTACCCAGGGCATAGGTACCTCAGAGGCCTACCAGGGGCTGCAGCATGTATTGTGCCACCCCTGGAAGGCCATCCAAACTGACACCACAGGTCTGCTACTGCAGCCTGGGTAAGGTGGTGCAGGCACCCTTACTGTGATATAGGCTACCTATATCACTATATACATACACACATATAAACCTATAAGTCACTCCTATGGCAGGCCTTATCAATCCTGAAGGCAGAGTGCGTGGTTCCTATGTGAGAGGGGGCCCCTGCATGAGCAGGGCCCCTCTGCAGCGTTCGGAGACCCTTCTCTGATGCTGTTTGTAGTGCAGCCTGACCATATACTCTTAAGCGCATTATAACCTCGCGTTAAATGCTAACTTTGGGATGGCTGCACGGAAACATGTCGTGTTTGGTGTCAAACATCTTGGAATACTACCCCCGCCAGTTCTGGCGGCGGGGGTAGCATTCCACCCTTCTAGAGGGAAAGACATGTACACACCGGTATACCCGGTGCTGACTTTCCAGAGCCCTGGCATCACAAAATGGATGCCGCTGCCACAGACACGAGTCTGGCCTCCTGCTGCTGACCGAAACTCCGGCAGGGGAGGCCTGGACAATAGGTTTCCTGTCCCAGGGAGGTGTGACCACCTCCCCAGACAGGATAGTGTGTATTGGGGCTGGGCGGGAGCACTCTCGGGTGCTTTGAAATCCTGCACTGGGGGCACACTTGGTGTCCCTGTTCATAGCCCAGTTCAAACCGGCTCAGGGGCTTCCAGCCCCTGCTCTGGCGCGAAACTAGACAAAGGGAAAGGGGTGTAACCACCCCTCTGCCCTGGCCCTCCCATAGGTGGGGCCACAGAGTATGTCCAACCCCTACCTTAGTATAAGTAGGGACAGTCCTTAGGACTTTAGATTTACCTGGACGAAACTCTGACACAGAATCCTGGACCTTCGACGCTCTACTTTAAGATTAGAGGACCGAAGAATCTCCTTGGGGTCAAGGAGTGACTCCCCTGCTTGGCAGGCACCAAAGAAGCAATTGTCCAGTCTGCATCGCTGAAGCTCCCGTCGGACGCCAAAGTCTTTGCATCACCAGGAGGTAGATTTCCAGACTTCCCCGAGGCTGCCCTGAGTCCCCAGCAAAGCTGAGGCCCGTAGCTGTCGTGGGTAACGTGGAACCGTGACCCCTGGACACCGATTGCATTTGCAAGTGCATCCTCTTCTGGGTCTCCCACGAAGTCGTGCTTTGGGCTCCGAGTAGCCCCAGCCTCCAGCACCAACTGCACCGAAGATCACTGGCCTCCACTCCACGAGTGTCCTGTGAGCCAGCTCCACGTGCATCGTCTTGAGGCTCCTTTGCGGTCACTAGTCCGTTGGCTAGTAGGCCCTCCCGAAGGCCAATCTTTTTCTGCTTAGGCTCCCTGGTTGCTCCAGGCATGCCCTGACTTATCCTTGCTGGGTGAGTCCCCCAGACCTTGGTGGTCTGCAACATCGTCCTTCTTCCATTTCCACAAGACTTGCCGTTGGCAAGGCTTGTTGGGTCCAATTCAGTCGCCGACACACTTGCAATCGACAAACTTTGTAGAACAGCTCGAATCCAGCTCCTGGTTGTCGTCGATGCCTCCTGGACCTCGTGGCTGAAGAATCAAGACGACCGTCAACCTACCTGAAGCACTCGACATCGGTGGGCATCTGCTCATCGCCTTCCTGGTCACTGGCTAGTGACCCAGACTCTGTCCTCTCTGCTTTCAGGTTCTTCAGATCTTCGATCCACCTTTGGATCCACCCGAACACTTTCGACTTGGTCGCCAGCAGCACTTTGCAGAAGATCGCCATTGAAAGCGACGACGAAACCCGACCCCGAAAGACACCTATGCACCCGGCTCCCCTGGGTGAGGTAACTCGAGTACTCCGGTGCTCCCATGGGTATTGACACTAGAACAGCCTAGTTCTCAAAGGGTTTGCTCCAAGTCCTCCTCTCAGTGTTCCTTTTCTTTTAAATACTAATCGCAACTTTCCCCATAGAAGTTAACGGCGATTCGCGGCTGTGTTCATACACTGCACGCGTCCCCGTGGGTCCCCTGTGTCACTACCTTGGGTGGTTCCTTGTGGTCCAAGCACTTCTACAGGCTCTAGGCCTTGTGTCTAGCTCAGTCGTGGTTCTTATACCACTTTATTGGTATATGGTTTGAGTACGCCCCTGGGGCTCAAACGTGTATTTGTGCTATTACTGTAGATAACTAACTTATAATTTATGTACTTCGAACTCTAGCCTCATAAAGAGACTAGAGGGGTGTGTTTAGCAATAAATACATATATTTTGAATATATACCTGGTGTGGTCCTCTTTCATTTGGTCACTCAAGAGATTATAGACTGGTAAAACAAGCTGCTTTACATTCCTTCAAGACTTAGCCTGAAGGCTGCTCTCCATAGCTACCACTAGGATAGCTTTCAATAAAGGTTGTCTTTAACCTATCTCCAATAAGGGGTTGTTTGGACTGGTGCAAGGTGCCCACTATAATTAGTGGACAGCATATGCCAGGCCAACTTCTCACAGAAAGAACCAACAGAGTTGCAGAAAGAGGCAAGAGGGGTACAGAAAGAGGCAAGAAAAGTGCAGAAAGAAGCAAAGCGGTGCGGAAAGAGGCAAGAGAACTGCAGAAAAGAGGCAAGAGAGGTGCAGAAAGAGACAGGAGAGGTGCACAAAGAGGCAAAAGGGGTACAGTAAGAGGCAAGAGGGGTGCAGAAAGAAGCAAGAGAAGTGCAGAAAGTAGCAACAGAGGTGCAGAATGAGGCAAGAGCGGTGCAGAAAGAGGACGAGAAGTACCAAAAAGAAGCAACATAGGTGCAGAAGGAGGCAGGAGAAGTGCAGAAACAGGCAAAAGAGGTGCAGAAAGAAGCAAGAGCAGTGCAGAAAGAACCAACATACGTGCAGAAGGAAGCAAGAGGGGTGCAGAAAGAGGCAAGAGGGGTGCAGAAATTTGCAAGAGAGGTGCAGAAAGAAGCAAAAGCACTGCAGTAAAAAACAACAGAGGTACAGAAGGAGATAAGAGGGGGTGCAGAAAGAGGCAAGAGCAGTGCAGAAAGAACCAAGAGACGTGCAGGAAGAGGGAAGAAGGGTGTAGAGAGAGGCACAAGGGGTGCAGAAAGAAGGAAGAGAAGTGCACAAAGAAGCAACAGAGTTGCTGAAAGAGGCACGAAGGGTGCAGAAAGAGGCAAGTGAAGTACAGAAAGAAGCAACAGAAGTACAGAAAGAGGCAAGAGTGGTGCAGAAAGAGGGTAGAGAGGTAAAGAAAGAGGCAAGAGAGTTGCACAAAGAGGGAAGAGGGGCACAGAAAGAGGCAAGAGGGGTGCAGAAAGAAGCAAGTGAGGTGCAGAAAGAGGCAAGAGAGGTGCAGAAAGAGGCAAGAGAGTTGCAGAAAGAGGCAATAGAGGTGCAGAAACAGGAAAGAGAAGTGCAGAAAGAGGCAAGAGAATTGCTGAAAGAAGCAACAGAGGTGTAGAAAGAAGCAAGGAAAGTACAGAAAGAGGCAAGTGAGATGTGGAAAGAGGCAAGTGAGATGCAGAAAGAGGCAAGAGGTGCAGAAAGAGGGAAGACGAGTGCAGAAAGAGACAACAGGGGTGCAGAAAGAAGCAAGACAGGTGCAGAAAGAAGCATGGGAAGTGCAGAATGAAGCAACAGGGGTGCTGAAAGAGGCAAGAGAAGTGCAGAAAGAAGCAACAGAGGTGCAGAAGGAGGCAAGGGAACTGCAGAAAGAGGCAAGAGAGTTGCAGAAAGAGGCAAGAGGGGTGCAGAAATAGGGAAGAAGGGTGCAGAAAGAGAGAAGAGGAGTGCATAAAGAGGCAATAGGAGTGCAGAAAGAAGCAAGAGAAGTGCAGAAAGAAGCAAGAGAAGTGCAGAAAGAAGCAACAGAGGTACAGAAAGAGGCAAGAGGGGTGCACAAAGAGGGAACAGAGGTGCAGAAAGAGGCACGAGGGGTGCAGAAAGAAGCAAGAGTGGTACAGAAAGAAGCAAGAGTAGTGCAGAAAGAAGGAACAGAGAAGCAGAAAGGGGGGAGTGGGGTGGAGAAAGAGGCAAGATGGATACAGAAAGAGGCAAGAGGGGTGCAGAAAGAGGGGTGCAGAAAGCGGCACGAGGGTGCAGAAAGAAGCAAGAGAGGTGTAGAAAGAAGCAAGAGAAGTGCAGAAAGAAGCAACAGAGGTGCAGAAAGAGGCAAGAAAGGTGCAGAAAGTGGCAAGAGCAGTGCAGAAAGAAGCAAGAGATGTGCAGAAAGAGGCAAGAGAGGATACAGAAAGAGGCAAGAGTGGTGCAGAAAGAGGCAAGAGATGTGTAGAAAGAGGCAAGAGAGTTGCAGAAAGAGGCAAGATGGGTGCAGAAAGAGGCAAGAGGGGTGCAGAAAGAAGCAAGATGAGGTGCAGAAAGAGGCAAGAGAAATGCTGAAAGAAGCAACAGAGGGTGCAGAAAGAAGCAAGAAAAGTGCAGAAAGAGGGAAGAAGGGTGCAGAAAGAGGCAAGAGCAGCTGCAGAAAGAACCAAGAGACGTGCAGGAAGAGGGAAGAAGGGTACAGAAAGAGGCACGAGGGGTGCAGAAAGAAGGAAGAGAAGTGCAGAAAGAAGCAACAGAGGTGCTAAAAGAGGCACGAACGGTGCAGAAAGAGGCAAGAGAAGTGCAGAAAGAAGCAACAGAGGTATAGAAAGAGGCAAGAGTGGTGCAGAAAGAGGCAAGAGAGTTGTAGAAAGAGGCAAGAGAGTTGCACAAAGAGGGAAGAGGGGTACAGAAAGAGGCAAGAGGTTTGCAGAATAAAGCAAGTGAGGTGCAGTAAGAAACAACAGAGGTACAGAAGGGGACAAGAGGGTTGCAGAAAGAGGCAAGAGCAGTGCAGAAAGAACCAAGAGACGTGCAGGAAGAGGGAAGAAGGGTGCAGAGAGAGGCACAAGGGGTACAGAAAGAAGGAAGAGAAGTGCACAAAGAAGCAACAAAGGTGCTGAAAGAGGCACGAAGGGTGCAGAAAGAGGCAAGAGAAGTACAGAAAGAAGCAACAGAAGTACAGAAAGAGGGAAGAGTGGTGCAGAAAGAGGGAAGAGAGGTAAAGAAAGAGGCAAGAGAGTTGCATAAAGAGGGAAGAGGGGCACAGAAAGAGGCAAGAGGGGTGCAGAAAGAAGCAAGTGAGGTGCAGAAGGAGGCAATAGAGGTGCAGAAGGAGGCAAGAGAGGTGCAGAAAGAGGCAAGAGAAGTGCAGAAACAGGAAAGAGAAGTGCAGAAAGAGGCAAGAGAATTGCTGAAAGAAGCAACAGAGGTGTAGAAAGAAGCAAGGAAAGTGCAGAAAGAGGCAAGTGAGATGTGGAAAGAGGCAAGTGAGATGCAGAAAGAGGCAAGAGGTGCAGAAAGAGGGAAGACGAGTGCAGAAAGAGACAACAGGGGTGCAGAAAGAAGCAAGACAGGTGCAGAAAGAAGCATGGAGAAGTGCAGAATGAAGCAACAGGGGTGCAGAAAGAGGCAAGAGAAGTGCAGAAAGAAGCAAAGGGAGGTACAGAAAGAGGCAAGAGAACTGCAGAAAGAGGCAAGAGAGCTGCAGAAAGAGGCAAGGAGGGTGCAGAAAAAGGGAACAGGGGTGAAGAAAGAGGCAAGAGAGGTGCAGAAATAGCAAAGAAGGGTGCAGAAAGAGACAAGAGGAGTGCAGAAAGAGGCAATAGGAGTGCAGAAAGAAGCAAGAGAAGTGCAGAAAGAAACAAGAGAAGTGCAGAAAGAAGCAACAGAGGTACAGAAAGAGGCAAGAGAGGTGCAGAAAGAGGGAAGAGAGGTGCAGAAAGAGGCACGAGGGGTGCAGAAAGAAGCAAGAGAGGTGCAGAAAGAAGCAAGAGAAGTGCATAAAGAAGAAACAGAGAAGCAGAAAGGGGAAGAGGGGTGCAGAAAGAGGCAAGAGGGATACAGAAAGAGGCAAGAGGGGTGCAGAAAGAGGCAAGAGGGGTGCAGAAAGAAGCAAGAGAGGTGCAGAAAGAAGCAAGAGAAGTGCAGAAAGAAGCAACAGAGGTGCAGAAAGAGGCAAGAAGGGTGCAGAAAGAGGCAAGAGCAGTGCAGAAAGAACCAAGAGATGTGCAGAATGAGGCAAGAGAGGTGCAGAAAGAGGCAAGAGATGTGCAGAAAAAGGGAAGAAGAGTGCAGAAAGAAGCAAGAGAGGTGCAGAAAGAGAGCAAGTGAGCTACAGAAGGAGGCAAGAGAAGTGCAGAAAGAGGCAAGAGAGTTGCAGAAACAGGCAAAAGGGGTGCAGAAAGAGGGAACAGGTATGCAGACAAGAGGCAAGAGAGGTGCAGAAAGAGGGAAGACAAGTACAGAATTAGGCAAGAGGGGTGCAGAAATTGGCAACAGAGGTGCAAAAAGAAGCAAGAGCAGTACAGAAACAACCAACAGAGTTGCAGAAAGAGGCAAGAGGGGTACAGAAATTTGCAAGAGAGGTGCAGAAAGAAGCAAACGCACTGCAGTAAAAACAACAGAGGTGCAGAAGGAGACAAGAGGGGTGCAGAAAGAGGCAAGAGCAGTGCAGAAAGAACCAAGAGACGTGCAGGAAGAGGGAAGAAGGGTGCAGAAAGTTGCAAGGAGGTGCAGAAAGACGCAAGAGAAGTGCAGAAAGAAAGAAGCAACAGAGATACAGAAAGAGGCAAGAGAGGTGCAGAAAGAGGGAAGAGAGGTGTAGAAAGAGGCAAGAGAGTTGCAGAAAGAGGGAAGAGGGGTATAGAAAGAGGCAAGAGGGTGCAGAAAGAAGCAAGTTAGGTGCAGAAAGAGGCAAGAGAATTGCTGAAAGAAGCAACAGAGGTGTAGAAAGAAGCAAGAAAAGTGCAGAAAGAGTCAATAGAGATGCAGAAAGAGGCAAGTGAGATGCAGAAAGAGGCAAGAGAGGTACAGAAAGAGGGAAGACGAGTGCAGAAAGAGACAACGAGGTGCAGAAAGAAGCAAGACAGGTGCAGAAAGAAGCATGAGGAAGTGCAGAAGTGAAGGAACAAGGGTGCAGAAAGAGGCAAGAGAAGTGCAGAAAGAAGCAACAGAGGTGTAGAAGGAGGCAAGAGAACTGCAGAAAGAGGCAATAGAGTTGCAGAAACAGGCAAGAGAGGTGCAGAAAGAGGGAACAGGGGTGCAGAAAGAGGTAAGAGAGGTGCAGAAAGAAGCAAGAGGAGTGCAGAAAGAGGCAAGAGGAGTGCAGAAAGAAGCAACAGAAGTGCATAAAGAGCAAGAGAAGTGCAGAAAGAAGCAACAGAGGTGCAGAAAGAGGTAAGAGAGGTGCAGAAAGAGGCAAGAGAAGTGCAGAAAGAACCAAGAGAGGTGCAGAAAGAGGGAAGAAGGGTGCAGAAAGAGGCAAGAGGGTGCAGAAAGAAGCAACGGAGGTGCTAGAAAGAGGCAAGAAGGGTGCAGAAAGAGGCAAGAGAAGTGCAGAAAGAAGCAACAGAGGTACAGAAAGAGGCAAGAGAGGTGCAGAAAGAGGGAAGAGAGGTGTAGAAAGAGGCAAGAGAGTTGCAGAAAGAGGCAAGAGAGGTACAGAAAGAGGCAAGAGGGGTGCAGAAAGAAGCAAGTGAGGTGCAGAAAGAAGGAAGAAGGGTGCAGAAAGAGGCACGAGGGGTGCAGAAAGAAGGAAGAGACGTGCACAAAGAAGCAACAGAGGTGCTGAAAGAGGCACGAAGGGTGCAGAAAGAGGCAAGAGAAGTGCAGAAAGAAGCAACAGAGGTACAGAAAGAGGCAAGAGTGGTGCAGAAAGAGGGAAGAGAGGTGTACAAAGAGGCAATAGAGTTGCAGCAAAGAGGGAAGAGGGGTGCAGAAAGAGGCAAGAGGGTTCAGAAAGCAAGTAGAGGTGCAGAAAGAGGCAAGAGAGGTGCAGAAAGAGGCAAGAGAGGTGCAGAAACAGGCAAGAGACGGTGCAGAAAGAGGCAAGAGAATTGCAGAAAGAAGCAACAGAGGTGCAGAAAGAAGCAAGAAAAGTACAGAAAGAGGCAAGAGAGATGCGAAAAGAGGCAAGTGAGATGCAGAAAGAGGCAAGAGAGGTGCAGAAAGAGGCAAGACGAGGTGCAGAAAGAGACAACAGGGGTGCAGAAAGAAGCAAGACAGGTGCAGAAAGAAGCATAGGGAGTGCAGAAAGAAGCATCAGGGGTGCAGAAAGAGGCAAGAGAAGTGCAGAAAGAAGCAACAGAGGTGCAGAAGGAGGCAAGAGAACTGCAGAAAGAGGCAAGAGAGTTGCAGAAACAGGCAAGAGAGGTGCAGAAAAAGGGAACAGGGGTGCAGAAAGAGGCAAGAGAGGTGCAGAAAGAGGGAAGAAGGGTGCAGGAAGAAGCAAAGAGATGTGCAGAAAGAGGCAAGTGAGGTACAGAAGGAGGCAAGAGAAGTGCAGAAAGAGGCAAGAGAGTTGCAGAAACAGGCAAGAGGGGTGCAGAAAGAGGGAAGCAGAGTGTGCAGACAAGAGGCAAGAGAGGTGCAGAAAGAGGCAAGAGGGGTACAGAATGAGGCAAGAGGGATGCAGAAAGATGCAACAGATGTGCAGAAAGAAGCAAGAGCAGTGCAGAAAGAAGCAACAGAGTTGCAGAAAGAGGAAGGAGAGGTACAGAAAGAGGCAAGAAAACTGTAGAAAAGGCAAGAGAGGTGCAGAAAGAGACAGGAGAGGTGCAGAAAGAGGCAAAAGGGGTGCAGTAAGAGGCAAGAGGGGTGCAGAAAGAAGCAAGAGAAGTGCAGAAAGTAGCAACAGAGGTGTGAAAGAGGCAAGAGCCATGCAGAAAGAGGACGAGAAGTACAAAACAGAAGCAACAGAGGTGCAGAAAGAGGCAAGAGAAGTGCAGAAAGAGGCAAGAGAGTTGCAGAAACAGGCAAAGAGGTGCAGAAAGAAGCAAGAGCAGTGCAGAAAGAACCAACAGATGTGCAGAAGGAAGCAAGAGGGATGCAGAAAGAAGCAAGAGGGTGCAGAAATTTGCAAGAGAGGTGCAGAAAGAAGCAAGAGCAGTGCAGTAAAGAAACAACAGAGGTACAGAAGGAGACAAGAGGGGTGCAGAAAGAGGCAGGAGCAGTGCAGAAAGAAGCCAAGAGATGTGCAGAAAGAGGGAAGAAGAGTGCAGAAATATGCAAGAGAGGTGCAGAAAGAAGGAAGAGAAGTGCAGATAGAAGCAACAGAGATACAGAAAGAGGCAAGAGTGGTGCAGAAAGAGGGAAGAGAGGTGTAGAAAGAGGCAAGAGAGTTGCAGAAAGATGGAAGAGGGGTACAGAAAGAGGCAAGAGGGGTGCAGAAAGAAGCAAGTGAGGTGCAGAAAGGGGCAAGAGAATTGCTGAAAGAAGCAACAGAGGTGCAGAAAGAAGCAAGAAAAGTGCAGAAAGAGGGAAGAAGGGTGCAGAAAGAGGCAAGAGCACTGCAGAAAGAACCAAGAGACGTGCAGGAAGAGGGAAGAAGGGTGCAGAAAGAGGCACGAGGGGTGCTGAAAGAAGGAAGAGAAGTGCAGAAAGAAGCAACAGAGGTGCTAAAAAAGGCACGAAAGGTGCAGAAAGAGGCAAGAGAAGTGCAGAAAGAAGCAACAGGTATAGAAAGAGGCAAGAGTGGTGCAGAAAGAGGGAAGAGAGGTGTAGAAAGAGGCAAGAGAGTTGCACAAAGAGGGAAGAGGGGTACAGAAAGAGGCAAGAGGTTTGCAGAATAAAGCAAGTGAGGTGCAGTAAGAAACAACAGAGGTACAGAAGGGGACAAGAGGGGTGCAGAAAGAGGCAAGAGCAGTGCAGAAAGAACCAAGAGACGTGCAGGAAGAGGGAAGAAGGGTGCAGAGAGAGGCACAAGGGGTGCAGAAAGAAGGAAGAGAAGTGCACAAAGAAGCAACAGAGTTGCTGAAAGAGGCACGAAGGGTGCAGAAAGAGGCAAGTGAAGTACAGAAAGAAGCAACAGAAGTACAGAAAGAGGCAAGAGTGGTGCAGAAAGAGGGAAGAGAGGTAAAGAAAGAGGCAAGAGAGTTGCACAAAGAGGGAAGAGTGGCACAGAAAGAGGCAAGAGGGGTGCAGAAAGAAGCAAGTGAGGTGCAGAAGGAGGCAAGAGAGGTGCAGAAAGAGGCAAGAGAGGTTCAGAAACAGGAAAGAGAAGTGCAGAAAGAGGCAAGAGAATTGCTGAAAGAAGCAACAGAGGTGTAGAAAGAAGCAAGGAAAGTGCAGAAAGAGGCAAGTGAGATGTGGAAAGAGGCAAGTGAGATGCAGAAAGAGGCAAGAGGTGCAGAAAGAGGGAAGACGAGTGCAGAAAGAGACAACAGGGGTGCAGAAAGAAGCAAGACAGGTGCAGAAAGAAGCATGGGAAGTGCAGAATGAAGCAACAGGGGTGCAGAAAGAGGCAAGAGAAGTGCAGAAAGAAGCAAAAGAGGTGCAGAAGGAGGCAAGAGAACTGCAGAAAGAGGCAAGAGAGTTGCAGAAAGAGGCAAGAGGGGTGCAGAAAAAGGGAACAGGGGTGCAGAAAGAGGCAAGAGAGGTGCAGAAATAGGGAAGACGGGTGCAGAAAAAGGGAAGAAGGGTGTAGAAAGAGACAAGAGGAGTGCAGAAAGAGGAAAGAGGAGTGCAGAAAGAAGCAAGAGAAGTGAAGAAAGAAGCAAGAGAAGTGCAGAAAGAAGCAACAGAGGTGCAGAAAGAGGCAAGAGCGGTGCAGAAAAAGGGAAGAAGGGTGCAGGAAGAGGCAAGAGAAGTGCAGAAAGAGGCAAGTGAGGTGCAGAAGGAGGCAAGAGAACTGCAGAAAGAGGCAAGAGAGTTGCAGAAACAGGCAAAGGGGTGCAGAAAGAGGGAACAGGTGTGCAGACAGAGGCAAAGAGGGTGCAGAAAGAGGGTAGAGGGGTACAGAAAGAGGCAAGAGGGATGCAGAAATTTGCAACAGAGCTGCAAAAAGAAGCAAGAGCAGTGCAGAAAGAGCCAACAGAGGTGCAGAAAGAGGCAAGATGGGTACAGAAAGAGGCTAGAAAAGTACAGAAAGAAGCACAAGAGGTGCGGAAAGAGGCAAGAGAGGTGCATAAAGAGACAGGAGAGGTGCACAAAGAGGCAAAAGGGGTACAGAAAGAGGCAAGAGGGGTGCAGAAAGAGAAGTGCAAAAAAGAAGCAACAGAGGTGCAGAAGGAGGCAAGAGAAGTGCAGAAAGAGGCAAGAGAGTTGCAGAAACAGGCAAAAGAGGTGCAGAAAGAAACAAGAGCAGTGCAGAAAGAACCAACAGACGTGCAGAAGGAGGCAAGAGATGTGCAGAAAGAGGCAAGAGGGGTGCAGAAACTTGCAAGAGAGGTGCAGAAAGAAGCAAGAGCAGAGCAGTAAGAAAGAACAGAGGTACAGAAGGAGACAAGAGGGGTGCAGAAAGAGGCAAGAGCAGTGCAGAAAGAACCAAAGGACGTGCAGGTAGAAGGAAGAAGGGTACAGAAAGAAGCACGAGGGGTGCAGAAAGAAGGAAGAGAAGTGCAGAAAGAAGACACAGAGGTGCTGAAAGAGGCACGAAGGGTGCAGAAAGAGGCAAGAGAAGTGCAGAAAGAAGCAACAGAGGTACAGAAAGAGGAAAGAGTGGTGCAGAAAGAGGGAAGAGAGGTGTAGAAAGAGGCAAAAGAGTTGCAAAAAGAGAGAAGAGGGGTACAGAAAGAGGCAAGAGGGGTGCAGAAAGAAGCAAGTGAGGTGCAGAAAGGGGCAAGAGAGGTGCAAAAACAGGCAAGAGAAGTGCAGAAAGAGGCAAGAGAGATGTGGAAAGAGGCAAGTGAGATGCAGAAAAAGGCAAGAGGTGAAGAAAGAGGGAAGACGAGTGCAGAAAGAGACAACAGGGGTGCAGAAAGAAGCAAGACAGGTGCAGAAAGAAGCATGGGAAGTGCAGAATGAAGCAACAGGGGTGCATAAAGAGGCAAGAGAAGTGCAGAAAGAAGCAACAGAGGTGCAGAAGGAGGCAAGAGAACTGCAGAAAGAGGCAAGAGAGTTGCAGAAAGAGGCAAGAGGGGTGCAGAAAATGGGAACAGGGGTGCAGAAAGAGGCAAGAGAGGTGCAGAAATCGGGAAGACGGGTGCAGAAAAAGGGAAGAAGGGTGCAGAAAGAGACAAGAGGAGTGCAGAAAGAGGAAAGAGGAGTGCAGAAAGAAGCAAGAGAAGTGCAGAAAGAAGCAAGAGAAGTGCAGAAAGAAGAAAACAGAGGTGCAGAAAGAGGCAAGAGGGGTGCAGAAAGAGGGAAGAGGGGTGCAGAAAGAGGCACGAGGGGTGCAGAAAGAAGCAAGAGAGGTGCAGAAAGAAGCAAGAGAAGTACATAAAGAAGCAACAGAGAAGCAGAAAGGGGGGAGTGGGGTGGAGAAAGAGGCAAGAGAGATACAGAAAGAGGCAAGAGGGGTGCAGAAAGAGGGAAGAGGGGTGCAGAAAGAGGCACGAGGGGTGCAGAAAGAAGCAAGAGAGGTGCAGAAAGAAGCAAGAGAAGTGCAGAAAGAAGCAACAGAGGTGCAGAAAGAGGCAAGAAGGGTGAAGAAAGAGGCAAGAGCAGTGCAGAAAGAACCAAGAGATGTGCAGAATGAGGCAAGAGAGGTGCAGAAAGAGGCAAGAGATGTGCAGAAAAAGGGAAGAAGGGTGCAGGAAGAAGCAAGAGAAGTGCAGAAAGAGGCAAGTGAGGTACAGAAGGAGGCAAGAGAAGTGCCGAAAGAGGCAAGAGAGTTGCAGAAACAGGCAGAAGGGGTGCAGAAAGAGGGAACAGGTATGCAGACAAAGGCAAGAGAGGTGCAGAAAGAGGGAAGACGGGTACAGAATTAGGCAAGAGGGATGCAAAAATTTGCAACAGATGTGCAAAAAGAAGCAAGAGCAAAACAGAAAGAACCAACAGAGTTGCAGAAAGAGGCAAGAGGGGTACAGAAAGAGGCAAGAAAAGTGCAGAAAGAAGCAAAAGCGGTGCGGAAAGAGGCAAGAAAACTGCAGAAAAAGGCAAGAGAGGTGCAGAAAGAGACAGGAGAGGTGCACAAAGAGGCAAAAGGGGTACAGTAAGAGGCAAGAGGGGTACAGAAAGAAGCAAGAGAAGTGCAGAAAGTAGCAACAGAGGTGCAGAAAGAGGCAAGAGTGGTGCAGAAAGAGGACGAGAAGTACAAAAAAGAAGCAACAGAGGTGCAGAAGGAGGCAAGAGAAGTGCAGAAAGAGGCAAGAGGGGTGCAGAAATTTGCAAGAGAGGTGCAGAAAGAAGCAAAGGCACTGCAGTAAAAAACAACAGAGTTACAGAAGGAGATAAGAGGGGGTGCAGAAAGAGGCAAGAGCAGTGCAGAAAGAACCAAGAGACGTGCAGGAAGAGGGAAGAAGGGTGCAGAAATTTGCAAGAGTGGGGCAGAAAGAAGGAAGAGAAGTGCAGAAAGAAGCAACAGAGATACAGAAAGAGGCAAGAGTGGTGCAGAAAGAGGGAAGAGATGTGTAGAAAGAGGCAAGAGAGTTGCACAAAGAGGGAAGAGGGGTATAGAAAGAGGCAAGAGGGGTGCAGAAAGAAGCAAGTGAGGTGCAGAAAGGGGCAAGAGAAATGCTGAAAGAAGCAACAGAGGTGTAGAAAGAAGCAAGAAAAGTGCAGAAAGAGGGAAGAAGGGTGCAGAAAGAGGCAAGAGCTCTGCAGAAAGAACAAAGACATGCAGGAAGAGGGAAGAAGGGTGCAGAAAGAGGCACGAGGGGTGCAGAAAGAAGGAAGAGAAGTGCAGAAAGAAGCAACAGAGGTGCTAAAAGAGGCACGAAAGGTGCAGAAAGGGGCAAGAGAAGTGCAGAAAGAAGCAACAGTGGTATAGAAAGAGGCAAGAGTGGTGCAGAAAGAGGGAAGAGAGGTGTAGAAAGAGGCAAGAGAGTTGCACAAAGAGGGAAGAGGGGTACAGAAAGAGGCAAGAGGTTTGCAGAAAGAAGCAAGTGAGGTGTAGTAAGAAACAACAGAGGTACAGAAGGAGACAAGAGGGGTGCAGAAAGAGGCAAGAGCAGTGCAGAAAGAACCAAGAGACATGCAGGAAGAGGGAAGAAGGGTGCAGAGAGAGGCACAAGGGGTGCAGAAAGAAGGAAGAGAAGTGCACAAAGAAGCAACAGAGTTGCTGAAAGAGGCACGAAGGGTGCAGAAAGAGGCAAGTGAAGTACAAAAAGAAGCAACAGAAGTACAGAAAGAGGCAAGAGTGGTGCAGAAAGAGGGAAGAGAGGTAAAGAAAGAGGCAAGAGAGTTGCACAAAGAGGGAAGAGGGGCACAGAAAGAGGCAAGAAGGGTGCAGAAAGAAGCAAGTGAGGTGCAGAAGGAGGCAAGAGAGGTGCAGAAACAGGAAAGAGAAGTGCAGAAAGAGGCAAGAGAATTGCTGAAAGAAGCAACAGAGGTGTAGAAAGAAGCAAGGAAAGTGCAGAAAGAGGCAAGTGAGATGTGGAAAGAGGCAAGTGAGATGTGGAAAGAGGCAAGTGAGATGCAGAAAGAGGCAAGAGGTGCAGAAAGAGGGAAGACGAGTGCAGAAAGAAGCATGGGAAGTACAGAATGAAGCAACAGGGGTGCAGAAAGAGGCAAGAGAAGTGCAGAAAGAAGCAACCGAGGTGCAGAAGGAGGCAAGAGAACTGCAGAAAGAGGCAAGAGAGTTGCAGAAAGAGGCAAGAGGGGTGCAGAAAAAGGGAACAGGGGTGCAGAAAGAGGCAAGAGAGGTGCAGAAATAGGGAAGAAAGGTGCAGAAAGAGACAAGAGGAGTGCAGAAAGAGGCAATAGGAGTGCAGAAAGAATCAAGAGAAGTGCAGAAAGAAGCAAGAGAAGTGCAGAAAGAAGCAACAGAGGTACAGAAAGAGGCAAGAGGGGTACACAAAGAGGGAAGAGGGGTGCAGAAAGAGGCACGAGGGGTGCAGAAAGAATCAAGAGAGGAGCAGAAAGAAGCAAGAGAAGTGCATAAAGAAGCAACAGAGAAGCAGAAAGGGGGGAGTGGGGTGGAGAAAGAGGCAAGAGGGATACAGAAAGAGGCAAGAGGGGTGCAGAAAGAGGAAAGAGGGGTGCAGAAAGAGGCACGAGGGATGCAGAAATAAGCAAGAGAGGTGTAGAAAGAAGCAAGAGAAGTGCAGAAAGAAGCAACAGAGGTGCAGAAAGAGGCAAGAATGGTTCAGAAAGAGGCAAGAGCAGTGCAGAAAGAACCAAGAGATGTGCAGAATGAGGCAAGAGAGGCAGAAAAAGGGAAGAAGTGTGCAGGAAGAAGCAAGAGAAGTGCAGAAAGAGGCAAGTGAGGTACAGAAGGAGGCAAGAGAAGTGCCGAAAGAGGCAAGAGAGTTGCAGAAACAGGCAAAAGGGGTGCAGAAAGAGGGAACAGGTATGCAGACAAAGGCAAGAGAGGTGCAGAAAGAGGGAAGACAAGTACAGAATTAGGCAAGAGGGATGCAAAAATTTGCAACAGATGTGCAAAAAGAAGCAAGAGCAGTACAGAAAGAACCAACAGAGTTGCAGAAAGAGGCAAGAGGGGTACAGAAAGAGGCAAGAAAAGTGCAGAAAGAAGCAAAAGCGGTGCGGAAAGAGGCAAGAAAACCACAGAAAAAGGCAAAAGAGGTGCAGAAAGAGACAGGAGAGGTGCACAAAGAGGCAAAAGGGGTACAGTGTGAGAGGCAAGAGGGGTGCAGAAAGAAGCAAGAGAAGTGCAAAACGTAGCAACAGAGGTGCAGAAAGAGGCAAGAGCGGTGCAGAAAGAGGAAGATAAGTACAAAACAGAAGCAACAGAGGTGCAGAAGGAGGCAAGAGAAGTGCGGAAAGAGGCAAGAGAACCGAAGAAAAAGGCAAGAGAGGTGCAGAAAGAGACAGGAGAGGTGCACAAAGAGGCAAAAGGGGTACAGTAAGAGGCAAGAGCGGTGCAGAAAGAAGCAAGAGAAGTGCAGAAAGTAGCAACAGAGGTGCAGAAAGAGGCAAGAGCGGTGCAGAAAGAGGACTAGAAGTACAAAAAAGAAGCAACAGAGGTGCAGAAGGAGGCAAGAGAAGTGCAGAAAGAACCAACAGACGTGCAGAAGGAGGCAAGAGGGGTGCAGAAAGAGGCAAGAGGGGTGCAGAAATTTGAAAGAGAGGTGCAGAAAGAAGCAAAAGCACTGCAGTAAAAACAACAGAGGTACAGAAGGAGACAAGAGGGGTGCAGAAAGAGGCAAGAGCAGTGCAGAAAGAACCAAGAGACGTGCAGGAAGAGGGAAGAAGGGTGCAGAAATTTGCAAGGAGGGGCAGAAAGAAGGAAGAGAAGTGAAGAAAGAAGCAACAGAGATACAGAAAGAGGCAAGAGTGGTGCAGAAAGAGGGAAGAGAGGTGTAGAAAGAGGCAAGAGAGTTGCACAAAGAGGGAAGAGGGGTATAGAAAGAGGCAAGAGGGGTGCAGAAAGAAGCAAGTGAGGTGCAGAAAGGGGCAAGAGAATTGCTGAAAGAAGCAACAGAGGTGTAGAAAGAAGCAAGAAAAGTGCAGAAAGAGTCAAGTGAGATGCAGAAAGAGGCAAGTGAGATGCAGAAAGAGGCAAGAGAGGTACAGAAAGAGGGAAGACGAGTGCAGAAAGAGACAACGGGGTGCAAAGAGAAGCAAGACAGGAGCAGAAAGAAGCATGGGAAGTGCAGAGTGAAGGAACAAGGGTGCAGAAAGAGGCAAGAGAAGTGCAGAAAGAAGCAACAGAGGTGCAGAAGGAGGCAAGAGAACTGCAAAAAGAGGCAATAGAGTTGCAGAAACAGGCAAGAGAGGTGCCGAAAAAGGGAACAGGGGTGCAGAAAGAGGGAAGAAGGGTGCAGAAAGAAGCAAGAGGAGTGCATAAAGAGGCAAGAGGAGTGCATAAAGAAGCAACAGAAGTGCATAAAGAAGCAAGAGAAGTGCAGAAAGAAGCAACAGAGGTGCATAAAGAGGTAAGAGGGGTGCAGAAAGAGGCAAGAGCAGTGCAGAAAGAACCAAGAGACGTGCAGGAAGAGGGAAGAAGGGTGCAGAAAGAGGCACGAGGGGTGCAGAAAAAAGCAACAGAGGTGCTAAAAGAGGCACGAAGGGTGCAGAAAGAGGCAAGAGAAGTGCAGAAAGAAGCAACAGAGGTATAGAAAGAGGCAAGAGTGGTGCAGAAAGAGGGAAGAGAGGTGTAGAAAGAGGCAAGATAGTTGCACAAAGAGGCAAGAGGGGTACAGAAAGAGGCAAGAGGGGTGCAGAAAGAAGCAAGTGAGGTGCAGTAAGAAGGAAGAAGGGTGCAGAGAGAGGCACGAGGGGTGCAGAAAGAAGGAAGAGACGTGCACAAAGAAGCAACAGAGGTGCTGAAAGAGGCACGAAGGGTGCAGAAAGAGGCAAGAGAAGTGTGGAAAGAAGCAACAGAGGTACAGAGAGAGGCAAGAGTGGTGCAGAAAGAGGGAAGAGAGGTGTAGAAAGAGGCAAGAGAGTTGCGCAAAGAGGGAAGAGGGGTACAGAAAGAGGCAAGAGGGGTTCAGAAAGCAAGTGAGGTGCAGAAAGAGGCAAGAGAGGTGCAGAAAGGCAAGAGAGGTGCAGAAACAGGAAAGAGACGTGCAGAAAGAGGCAAGAGAATTGCTGAAAGAAGCAACAGAGGTATAGAAAGAAGCAAGAAAAGTACAGAAAGAGGCAAGTGAGATGTGAAAAGAGGCAAGTGAGATGCAGAAAGAGGCAAGAGAGGTGCAGAAATAGGGAAGACGAGTGCAGAAAGAGACAACAGGGGTGCAGAAAGAAGCAAGACAGGTGCAGAAAGAAGCATGGGCAGTGCAGAATGAAGCAACAGGGGTGCAGAAAGAGGCAAGAGAAGTGCAGAAAGAGGCAAGAGAGTTGCAGAAACAGGCAAGAGAGGTACAGAAAAAGGGAACAGGGGTGCAGAAAGAGGCAAGAGAGGTGCAGAAAAAGGGAAGAAGGGTGCAGGAAGAAGCAAGAGATGTGCAGAAAAAGGGAAGTGAGGTACAGAAGGAGGCAAGAGAACTGCCGAAAGAGGCAAGAGAGTTGCAGAAACAGGCAACAGGGGTGCAGAAAGAGGGAACAGGGGTGCAGAAAGAGGGAACAGGTGTGCAGACAAAGGCAAGAGAGGTGCAGAAAGAGGGAAGAGGGGTACAGAATGAGGCAAGAGGGATGCAGAAATTTGCAACAGATGTGCAAAAAGAAGCAAGAGCAGTACAGAAAGAACCAACAGAGTTGCAGAAAGAGGAAGGAGGGGTACAGAAAGAGGCAAGAAAAGTGCAGAAAGAAGGAAAAGCGGTGCTGAAAGAAGCAACAGAGGTGCAGAAAGAGGCAATAGGGGTCCAGAAAGAGGAAGAGAAGTACAAAAAAGAAGCAACAGAGGTGCAGAAGGAGGCAAGGGAATTGCAGAAAGAGGCAAGAGAGTTGCAGAAACAGGCAAAAGAGGTGCAGAAAGAAGCAAGAGCAGTGCAGAAAGAACCAACAGATGTGCAGAAGGAAGCAAGAGGGATGCAGAAAGAGGCAAGAGGGGTGCAGAAATTTGCAAGAGAGGTGCAGAAAGAAGCAAGAGCAGTGCAGTAAAAAACAACAGAGGTACAGAAGGAGACAAGAGGGGTGCAGAAAGAGGCAGGAGCAGTGCAGAAAGAACCAAGAGATGTGCAGGAATAGGGAAGAAGGGTGCAGAAATTTGCAAGAGAGGTGCAGAAAGAAGGAAGAGAAGTGCAGAAAGAAGCAACAGAGATACAGAAAGAGGCAAGAGTGGTGCAGAAAGAGGGAAGAGAGGTGTAGAAAGAGGCAAGAGGGGTGCAGAAAGAAGCAAGTGAGGTGCAGAAAGGGGCAAGAGAATTGCTGAAAGAAGCAACAGAGGTGTAGAAAGAAGCAAGAAAAGTGCAGAAAGAGGGAAGAAGGGTGCAGAAAGAGGCAAGAGCACTGCAGAAAGAACCAAGAGACGTGCAGGAAGAGGGAAGAAGGGTGCAGAAAGAGGCACGAGGGGTGCAGAAAGAAGGAAGAGAAGTGCAGAAAGAAGCAACAGAGGTGCTAAAAGAGGCACGAAAGGTGCAGAAAGGGGCAAGAGAAGTGCAGGAAGAAGCAACAGTGGTATAGAAAGAGGCAAGAGTGGTGCAGAAAGAGGGAAGAGACGTGTAGAAAGAGGCAAGAGAGTTGCACAAAGAGGGAAGAGGGGTACAGAAAGAGGGTAGAGGTTTGCAGAAAGAAGCAAGTGAGGTGTAGTAAGAAACAACAGAGGTACAGAAGGAGACAAGAGGGGTGCAGAAAGTGGCAAGAGCAGTGCAGAAAGAACCAAGAGACGTGCAGGAAGAGGGAAGAAGGGTGCAGAGAGAGGCACAAGGGGTGTAGAAAGAAGGAAGAGAAGTGCACAAAGAAGCAACAGAGTTGCTGAAAGAGGCACGAAGGATACAGAAAGAGGCAAGTGAAGTACAGAAAGAAGCAACAGAAGTACAGAAAGAGGCAAGAGTGGTGCAGAAAGAGGGAAGAGAGGTAAAGAAAGAGACAAGAGAGTTGCACAAAGAGGGAAGAGGGGCACAGAAAGAGGCAAGAGGGGTGCAGAAAGAAGCAAGTGAGGTGCAGAAGGAGGCAAGAGAGGTGCAGAAAGAGGCAAGAGAGGTGCAGAAAGAGGCAAGAGAATGCAGAAAGAGGCAAGAGAATTGCTGAAAGAAGCAACAGAGGTGTAGAAAGAAGCAAGGAAAGTGCAGAAAGAGGCAAGTGAGATGTGGAAAGAGGCAAGTGAGATGCAGAAAGAGGCAAGAGGTGCAGAAAGAGGGAAGACGAGTGCAGAAAGAGACAACAGGGGTGCAGAAAGAAGCAAGACAGGTGCAGAAAGAAGCATGGGAAGTGCAGAATGAAGCAACAGGGGTGCAGAAAGAGGCAAGAGAAGTGCAGAAAGAAGCAACAGAGGTGCAGAAGGAGGCAAGAGAACTGCAGAAAGAGGCAAGAGAGTTGCAGAAAGAGGCAAGAGGGGTGCAGAAAAAGGGAACAGGGGTGCAGAAAGAGGCAAGAGAGGTGCAGAAATAGGGAAGACGGGTGCAGAAAAAGGGAAGAAGGGTGCAGAAAGAGACAAGAGGAGTGCAGAAAGAGGAAAGAGGAGTGCAGAAAGAAGCAAGAGAAGTGGAGAAAGAAGCAAGAGAAGTGCAGAAAGAAGCAACAGAGGTGCAGAAAGAGGCAAGAGGGGTGCAGAAAGAGGGAAGAGGGGTGCAGAAAGAGGCACGAGGGGTGCAGAAAGAAGCAAGAGAGGTGCAGAAAGAAGCAAGAGAAGTGCATAAAGAAGCAACAGAGAAGCAGAAAGGGGGGAGTGGGGTGGAGAAAGCGGCAAGAGGGATACAGAAAGAGGCAACAGGGGTGCAGAAAGAGGGAAGAGGGGTGCAGAAAGAGGCACGAGGGGTGCAGAAAGAAGCAAGAGAGGTGCAGAAAGAAGCAAGAGAAGTGCAGAAAGAAGCAACAGAGGTGCAGAAAGAGGCAAGAAGGGTGCAGAAAGAGGCAAGAGCAGTGCAGAAAGAACCAAGAGATGTGCAGAATGAGGCAAGAGAGGTGCAGAAAGAGGCAAGAGATGTGCAGAAAAAGGGAAGAAGGGTGCAGGAAGAAGCAAGAGAAGTGCAGAAAGAGGCAAGTGAGGTACAGAAGGAGGCAAGAGAAGTGCCGAAAGAGGCAAGAGAGTTACAGAAACAGGCAAAAGGGGTGCAGAAAGAGGGAACAGGTATGCAGACAAAGGCAAGAGAGGTGCAGAAAGAGGGAAGACGGGTACATAATTAGGCAAGAGGGATGCAAAAATTTGCAACAGATGTGCAAAAAGAAGCAAGAGCAGAACAGAAAGAACCAACAGAGTTGCAGAAAGAGGAAGGAGGGGTGCAGAAAGAGCGCAAGAAAACCGCAGAAAGAAGGCAAGAGAGGTGCAGAAAGAGACAGGAGAGGTGCACAAAGAGGCAAAAGGGTACAGTAAGAGGCAAGAGGGGTGCAGAAAGAAGCAAGAGAAGTGCAGAAAGTAGCAACAGAGGTGTGAAAGAGGCAAGAGCGGTGCAGAAAGAGGAAGAGAAGTACAAAACAGAAGCAACAGAGGTGCAGAAGGAGGCAAGAGAAGTGCGGAAAGAGGCAAGAGAACCGCAGAAAAAGGCAAGAGAGGTGCAGAAAGAGACAGGAGAGGTGCACAAAGAGGCAAAAGGGGTACAGTAAGAGGCAGAGAGGTGTGCAGAAAGAAGTCAGAGAAGTGCAGAAAGTAGCAGCAGAGGTGCAGAAAAGAGGCAAAGAGCGGTGCAGAAAGAGGACTAGAAGTGCAGAAAAGAAGCAACAGAGGTGCAGAAGGAGGCAAGAGAAGTGCAGAAAGAACCAACAGACGTGCAGAAGGAGGCAAGAGGGGTGCAGAAAGAGGCAAGAGGAGTGCAGAAATTTGCAAGAGAGGTGCAGAAAGAAGCAAAAGCACTGCAGTAAAAACAACAGAGGTACAGAAGGAGACAAGAGGGGTGCAGAAAGAGGCAAGAGCAGTGCAGAAAGAACCAAGAGACGTGCAGGAAGAGGGAAGAAGGGTGCAGAAAGAAGCAAGAGGAGTGCATAAAGAGGCAAGAGGAGTGCATAAAGAAGCAACAGAAGTGCATAAAGAAGCAAGAGAAGTGCAGAAAGAAGCAACAGAGGTGCATAAAGAGGTAAGAGGGGTGCAGAAAGAGGCAAAGAGCGGTGCAGAAAGAACCAAGAGACAGTGCAGGAAGAGGGAAGAAGGGTGCAGAAAGAGGCACCAGGGGTGCAAAGAAAAAGCAACGGAGGTGCTAAAAGAGGCACGAAGGGTGCAGAAAGAGGGAAGAGAGGTGTAGAAAGAGGCAAGATGAGTTGCACAAAGAGGCAAGAGGGGTACAGAAAAGAGGCAAGAGGGGTGCAGAAAGAAGCAAGTGAGGTGCAGTAAGAAGGAAGAAGGGTGCAGAGAGAGGCACTGAGGGTGCAGAAAGAAGGAAGAGACGTGCACAAAGAAGCAACAGAGGTGCTGAAAGAGGCACGAAGGGTGCAGAAAGAGGCAAGAGAAGTGTGGAAAGAAGCAACAGAGGTACAGAGAGAGGCAAGAGTGGTGCAGAAAGAGGGAAGAGAGTGTAGAAAGAGGCAAGAGAGTTGCGCAAAGAGGGAAGAGGGGTACAGAAAGAGGCAAGAGGGGTTCAGGAAAGCAAGTGAGGTACAGAAAGAGGCAAAGAGAGGTGCAGAAAGGCAAGAGAGGTGCAGAAACAGGAAAGAGACATGCAGAAAGAGGCAAGAGAATTACTGAAAGAAGCAACAGAGGTTATAGAAAGAAGCAAGAAAAGTACAGAAAGAGGCAAGTGAGATGTGAAAAGAGGCAAGTGAGATGCAGAAAGAGAGCAAGAGAGGTGCAGAAATAGGGACAGACGAGTGCAGAAAGGACAACAGGGGTGCAGAAAGAAGCAAGACAGGTGCAGAAAGAAGCATAGGCAGTGCAGAATGAAGCAACAAGGGGTGCAGAAAGAGGCAAGAGAAGTGCAGAAAGAAGCAACAAGAGGTGCAGAAGGAGGCAAGAGAACTGCAGAAAGAGGCAAGAGAGTTGCAGAAACAGGCAAGAGAGGTACAGAAAAAGGGGAACAGGGGTGCAGAAAAGAGGCAAGAGAGGTGCAGAAAAAGGGAAGAAGGGTGCAGGAAGAAGGAAGAGATGTGCAGAAAAGGGAAGTGAGGTACAGAAGGAGGCAAGAGAACTGCCGAAAGAGGCAAGAGAGTTGCAGAAACAGGCAGCAGGGGTGCAGAAAGAGGGAACAGGTGTGCAGACAAAGGCAAGAGAGGTGCAGAAAGAGGGAAGAGGGGTACAGAATGAGGCAAGAGGGATGCAGAAATTTGCAACAGATGTGCAAAAAGAAGCAAGAGCAGTACAGAAAGAACCAACAGAGTTGCAGAAAGAGGAAGGAGGGGTACAGAAAGAGGCAAGAAAACCGCAGAAAAAGGCAAGAGAGGTGCAGAAAGAGACAGGAGAGGTGCACAAAGAGGCAAAAGGGGTACAGTAAGAGGCAAGAGGGGTGCAGAAAGAAGCAAGAGAAGTGCAGAAAGTAGCAACAGAGGTGTGAAAGAGGCAAGAGCGGTGCAGAAAGAGGAAGAGAAGTACAAAACAGAAGCAACAGAGGTGCAGAAGGAGGCAAGAGAAGTGCGGAAAGAGGCAAGAGAACCGCAGAAAAAGGCAAGAGAGATACAGAAAGAGACAGGAGAGGTGCACAAAGAGGCAAAAGGGGTACAGTAAGAGGCAAGAGCGGTGCAGAAAGAAGCAAGAGAAGTGCAGAAAGTAGCAACAGAGGTGCAGAAAGAGGCAAGAGCGGTGCAGAAAGAGGACTAGAAGTACAAAAAAGAAGCAACAGAGGTGCAGAAGGAGGCAAGAGAAGTGCAGAAAGAACCAACAGACGTGCAGAAGGAGGCAAGAGGGTGCAGAAAGAGGCAATAGGGGTGCGAGAAATTTGAAAGAGAGTGCAGGAAAGGAAGCAAAAGCACTGCAGTAAAAACAACAGAGGTACAGAAGGAGACAAGAGGGGTGCAGAAAGAGGCAAGAGCAGTGCAGAAAGAACCAAGAGACGTGCAGGAAGAGGGAAGAAGGGTGCAGAAATTTGCAGGGAGGGGCAGAAAGAAGGAAGAGAAGTGAAGAAAGAAAGCAACAGAGATACAGAAAGAGGCAAGAGTGGTGCAGAAAGAGGGAAGAGAGGTGTAGAAAGAGGCAAGAGAGTTGCACAAAGAGGGAAGAGGGGTATAGAAAGAAGGCAAGAGGGGTGCAGAAAGAAGCAAGTGAGGTGCAGAAAGGGGCAAGAGAATTGCTGGAAAGAAGCAACAGAGGTGTAGAAAGAAGCAAGAAAAGTGCAGAGAAGAGTCAAAGTGAGATGCAGAAAGAGGCAAGTGAGATGCAGAAAGAGGCAAGAGAGGTACAGAAAGAGGGAAGACGAGTGCAGAAAGAGACAACGGGGTGCAGAGAGAAGCAAGATAGGTACAGAAAGAAGCATGGGAAGTGCAGAGTGAAGGAACAAGGGTGCAGAAAGAGGCAAGAGAAGTGCAGAAAGAAGCAACAGAGGTGTAGAAGGAGGCAAGAGAACTGCAAAAAGAGGCAATAGAGTTGCAGAAACAGGCAAGAGAGGTGCAGAAAAAGGGAACAGGGGTGCAGAAGAGGGAAGAAGGGTGCAGAAAGAAGCAAGAGGAGTGCATAAAGAGGCAAGAGGAGTGCATAAAGAAGCAACAGAAGTGCATAAAGAAGCAAGAGAAGTGCAGAAAGAAGCAACAGAGGTGCATAAAGAGGTAAGAGGGGTGCAGAAAGAGGCAAGAGCAGTGCAGAAAGAACCAAGAGACGTGCAGGAAGAGGGAAGAAGGGTGCAGAAATTTGCAAGGAGGGGCAGAAAGAAGGAAGAGAAGTGAAGAAAGAAGCAACAGAGATACAGAAAGAGGCAAGAGTGGTGCAGAAAGAGGGAAGAGAGGTGTAGAAAGAGGCAAGAGAGTTGCACAAAGAGGGAAGAGGGGTATAGAAAGAGGCAAGAGGGGTGCAGAAAGAAGCAAGTGAGGTGCAGAAAGGGGCAAGAGAATTGCTGAAAGAAGCAACAGAGGTGTAGAAAGAAGCAAGAAAAGTGCAGAAAGAGTCAAGTGAGATGCAGAAAGAGGCAAGTGAGATGCAGAAAGAGGCAAGAGAGGTACAGAAAGAGGGAAGACGAGTGCAGAAAGAGACAACGGGGTGCAGAGAGAAGCAAGACAGGTACAGAAAGAAGCATGGGAAGTGCAGAGTGAAGGAACAAGGGTGCAGAAAGAGGCAAGAGAAGTGCAGAAAGAAGCAACAGAGGTGCAGAAGGAGGCAAGAGAACTGCAAAAAGAGGCAATAGAGTTGCAGAAACAGGCAAGAGAGGTGCAGAAAAAGGGAACAGGGGTGCAGAAAGAGGGAAGAAGGGTGCAGAAAGAAGCAAGAGGAGTGCATAAAGAGGCAAGAGGAGTGCATAAAGAAGCAACAGAAGTGCATAAAGAAGCAAGAGAAGTGCAGAAAGAAGCAACAGAGGTGCATAAAGAGGTAAGAGGGGTGCAGAAAGAGGCAAGAGCAGTGCAGAAAGAACCAAGAGACGTGCAGGAAGAGGGAAGAAGGGTGCAGAAAGAGGCACCAGGGGTGCAGAAAAAAGCAACGGAGGTGCTAAAAGAGGCACGAAGGGTGCAGAAAGAGGGAAGAGAGGTGTAGAAAGAGGCAAGATAGTTGCACAAAGAGGCAAGAGGGGTACAGAAAGAGGCAAGAGGGGTGCAGAAAGAAGCAAGTGAGGTGCAGTAAGAAGGAAGAAGGGTGCAGAGAGAGGCACGAGGGGTGCCGAAAGAAGGAAGAGACGTGCACAAAGAAGCAACAGAGGTGCTGAAAGAGGCACGAAGGGTGCAGAAAGAGGCAAGAGAAGTGTGGAAAGAAGCAACAGAGGTACAGAGAGAGGCAAGAGTGGTGCAGAAAGAGGGAAGAGAGGTGTAGAAAGAGGCAAGAGAGTTGTGCAAAGAGGGGTACAGAAAGAGGCAAGAGGGGTTCAGAAAGCAAGTGAGGTACAGAAAGAGGCAAGAGAGTTGCAGAAAGGCAAGAGAGGTGCAGAAACAGGAAAGAGACGTGCAGAAAGAGGCAAGAGAATTACTGAAAGAAGCAACAGAGGTATAGAAAGAAGCAAGAAAAGTACAGAAAGAGGCAAGTGAGATGTGAAAAGAGGCAAGTGAGATGCAGAAAGAGGCAAGAGAGGTGCAGAAATAGGGAAGACAAGTGCAGAAAGAGACAACAGGGGTGCAGAAAGAAGCAAGACAGGTGCAGAAAGAAGCATGGGCAGTGCAGAATGAAGCAACAGGGGTGCAGAAAGAGGCAAGAGAAGTGCAGAAAGAAGCAACAGAGGTGCAGAAGGAGGCAAGAGAACTGCAGAAAGAGGCAAGAGAGTTGCAGAAACAGGCAAGAGAGGTACAGAAAAAGGGAACAGGGGTGCAGAAAGAGGCAAGAGAGGTGCAGAAAAAGGGAAGAAGGGTGCAGGAAGAAGCAAGAGATGTGCAGAAAAAGGGAAGTGAGGTACAGAAGGAGGCAAGAGAACTGCCGAAAGAGGCAAGAGAGTTGCAGAAACAGGCAACAGGGGTGCAGAAAGAGGGAACAGGTGTGCAGACAAAGGCAAGAGAGGTGCAGAAAGAGGGAAGAGGGGTACAGAATGAGGCAAGAGGGATGCAGAAATTTGCAACAGATGTGCAAAAAGAAGCAAGAGCAGTACAGAAAGAACCAACAGAGTTGCAGAAAGAGGAAGGAGGGGTAAAGAAAGAGGCAAGAAAAGTGCAGAAAGAAGCAAAAGCGGTGCTGAAAGAGGCAAGAGAACCGCAGAAAAAGGCAAGACAGGTACAGAAAGAGACAGTAGAGGTGCACAAAGAGGCAAAAGGGGTACAGTAAGAGGCAAGAGGGGTGCAGAAAGAAGCAAGAGAAGTGCAGAAAGAAGCAACAGAGGTGCAGAAAGAGGCAATAGGGGTCCAGAAAGAGGAAGAGAAGTACAAAAAAGAAGCAACAGAGGTGCATAAGGAGGCAAGGGAATTGCAGAAAGAGGCAAGAGAGTTGCAGAAACAGGCAAAAGAGGTGCAGAAAGAAGCAAGAGCAGTGCAGAAAGAACCAACAGATGTGCAGAAGGAAGCAAGAGGGATGCAGAAAGAGGCAAGAGGGGTGCAGAAATTTGCAAGAGAGGTGCAGAAAGAAGCAAGAGCAGTGCAGTAAAAACAACAGAGGTACAGAAGGAGACAAGAGGGGTGCAGAAAGAGGCAGGAGCAGTGCAGAAAGAACCAAGAGATGTGCAGGAATAGGGAAGAAGGGTACAGAAATTTGCAAGAGAGGTGCAGAAACAAGGAAGAGAAGTGCAGAAAGAAGCAACAGAGGTGCTGAAAGAGGCATGAAGGGTGCAGAAAGAGGCAAGAGAAGTGCAGAAATAAGCAACAGAGGTACAGAAAGAGGCAAGAGTGTTGCAGAAAGAGGGAAGAGAGGTGTAGAAAGAGGCAAGAGGCATGCAGAAAGAACCAAGTGAGGTGCAGAGAAAGGCACGAGAGGTGCAGAAACAGGCAAGAGAAGTGCAGAAAGAAGCAACAGAGGTGAAGAAAGAAGCAAGAAAAGTGCAGAAAGAGGCAAGTGAGATGCAGAAACAGGCAAGTGAGATGCAGAAAGATGCAAGAGAGGTACAGAAAGAGGGAAGACGAGTGCAGAAAGTGACAACAGGGGTACAGAAAGAAGCAAGACAGGTGCAGAAAGAAGCATGGGAAGTGCAGAATGAAGCAACAGGGGTGCAGAAAGAGTCAAGAGAAGTGCGGAAAAGGCAAGAGAGGTGCAGAAGGAGGGAAGAGAACTGCAGAAAGAGGTAAGAGAGTTGCAGAAACAGGCAAGAGAGGTGCAGAAAAAGGGAACAGGGGTGCAGAAAGAGGCAAGAGAGGTGCAGAAAGAAGCAAGAGAAGTGCAGAAAGAAGCAAGAGAAGTGCAGAAAGAGGCAAGAGGAGTGCAGAAAGAGGCAAGAGGGGTGCAGAAAGAGTCACGAGGGGTGCAGAAAGAAGCAAGAGAAGTGCATAAAGAAGGAACATAGATGCAGAAAGGGGGAAGTGGGGAGGAGAAAGAGGCAAGAGGGATACAGATAGACGCAAGAGAGTTGCAGAAGGAAACAAAAGAAACGCAGAAAGAAGGAACAGAGGTGCAGAAAGAGGCAAGAGGGGAGCAGAAAGAGGGAAGAGGGGTGCAGAAAGAGGCACAAGGGTTGCAGAAAGAAGGGACAGAGGTGCAGAGAGAAGCAACAGAGGTGCAGAAAGAGGGATAAGGGGAGGAAAAAGAGGCAAGTGAAGTGCAGAAAGAAGCAACAGAGATGCAGAAAGGGGGAACAAGGGTGGAGAAAGTGGCGAGAGGAGTGCAGAAAGAATCAAGAGAGGTGCAGAAAGAAACAAAAGAAGAGCAGAAAGAAGGAACAGGGGTGCAGAAAGAGGCAAGAGGGGTGCAGAAAGAGGGAAGAGGGGTGCAGAAAGAAGCACAAGTTGTGCAGAAAGAAGCAAGAGAGGCGCAGAAAGAAGCAAGAGTAGTGCAGAATGAAGCAACAGAGGTGCAGAAAGAGGCAAGAGGGGTGCAAAAAGAGGGAAGAGGGGTGCAGAAAGAGGCATGAAGGGGGGAAAGAAGCAAGAGAGGTGCAGAAAGAAGCAACAGAGGTGCAGAAAGAGGGAAGAGGGATGGAGAAAGAAGCAAGAGAGGTGCAGAAAGTCACAAATATAGTGCATAAAGAAGGAACAGAGGTGCATAAAGAGGCAAGAGGAGTGTAGAAAGAGAAGAGGGGTGCAGAAAGAGGCACAAGGGGTGCAGAAAGAAGCAAGAGAGGTACAGAGAGACGCAAGATAAGTGCAGAAAGAAGCAACAGATATGCAGAAAGAGGGAAGAGGGGTGGAGAAAGAGGCAAGAGAAGTGCAGAAAGAAGAAACAGACATGCAGAAAGGGGGAAGAGGGGTTGAGAAAGAGGAAGAGAAGTACAAAAAAGAAGCAACAGAGGTGCAGAAACAGGCAAAAGAGGTGCAGAAAGAAGCAAGAGCAGTGCAGAAAGAACCAACAGACGTGCAGAAGGAGGCAAGAGGGATGCAGAAAGAGGCAAGAGGGGTCTGGAAATTTGCAAGAGAGGTGCAGAAAGAAGCAAGAGCAGTGCAGTAAAAAACAACAGAGGTACAGAAGGAGGCAAGAGGGGTGCAGAAAGAGGCAAGAGCAGTGCAGAAAGAACCAAGAGACATGCAGGAAGAGGGAAGAAGGGTGCAGAAATTTGCAAGAGAGGTACAGAAAGAAGGAAGAGAAGTGCAGAAAGAAGCAACAGGGGTGCAGAAAGAGGCAAGAGAAGTGCAGAAAGAAGCAACAGAGGTACAGAAAGAGGCAAGAGTGTTGCAGAAAGAGGGAAGAGAGGTGTAGAAAGAGGCAAGAGAGTTGCACAAAGAGGGAAGAAGGGTACAGAAAGTGGCAAGAGGGGTGCAGAAAGAAGCAAGTGAGGTGCAGAAAAAGGCAAGAGAGGTGCAAAAACAGGCAAGAGAAGTGCAGAAAGAAGCAACAGAGGTATAGAAAGAAGCAAGAAAGGTGCGGAAAGAGGCAAGTGAGATGCAGAAACAGGCAAGTGAGATGCAGAAAGAGGCAAGAGAGGTGCAGAAAGAGGGAAGACGAGTGCAGAAAGTGACAACAGGGGTACAGAAAGAAGCAAGACAGGTGCAGAAAGAAGCATGGGAAGTGCAGAATGAAGCAACAGGGGTGCAGATAAGGCAAGAGAGGTGCAGAAGGAGGAAAGAGAACTGCAGGAAGAGGTAAGAGAGTTGCAGAAACAGGCAAGAGAGGTGCAAAAAAAGGGAACAGGGGTGCAGAAAGAGGCAAGAGAGGTGCTGAAAGAGGGAAGAAGGGTGCAGAAAGAGGCAGGAGGAGTGCAGAAAGAAGCAAGAGAAGTGCAGAAAGAAGCAAGAGGAGTGCAGAAAGAGGGAAGAGGGGTGCAGAAAGAGGCACGAGGGGTGCAGAAAGAAGCAAGAGAGGTGCATAAAGAAGCAACAGAAATGCAGAAAGGAGGAAGTGGGTGGAGAAAGAGGCAAGAGGGATACAGAAAGAAACAAGAGAGGTGCAGAAAGAAACAAAAGAAGTGCGGAAAGAAGGAACAGAGGTGCAGAAAGAGGAAAGAGGGGGTGCAGAAAGAGGCAAGTGGAGTGCAGAAAGAGGGAAAAGGGGTGCAGAAAGAGGCACGAGGGGTGCAGAAAGAAGCAAGAAAGGTGCAGAAAGAAACAAAAGAAGTGCAGAAAGAAGCAACAGAGGTACAGAAAGAGGAAAGAGGAGTGCAGAAAGAGGGAAGAGGGGTGCAGAAAGAGTCACGAGGGGTGCAGAAAGAAGCAAGAGAGGTGTAGAAAGTAACAAAAGAAGTGCATAAAGAAGGAACAGAGGTGCATAAAGAGGCAAGAGGAGTGTAGAACGAGAAGAGGGGTGAAGAAAGAGGCACAAGGGGTACAGAAAGAAGCAAGAAAGGTACAGAAAGACACAAGATAAGTGCAGAAAGAAGCAACAGAGATGCAGAAAGAGGGAAGAGGGGTGGAGAAAGAGGCAAGAGAAGTGCAGAAAGAAGCAACAGACATGCATAAAGGGGGAAGAGGGGTGGAGAAAGAGGCAAGTGGGGTGCAGAAAGAGGCAAACGGAGTACAGAAAGAGGCAAGAGGGGTGCAGAAAGAGGCAACAGAGGTGCTTAAAGAGGCAAGAGGGGTGCAGAAAGAGGCAAGAGCAGTGCAGAAAGAACCAAGAGACATGCAGGAAGAGGGAAGAAGGGTGCAGAAATTTGCAAGAGAGGTACAGAAAGAAGGAAGAGAAGTGCAGAAAGAAGCAACAGAGGTGCTGAAAGAGGCACGAAGGGTGCAGAAAGAGGCAAGAGAAGTGCAGAAAGAAGCAACAGAGGTACAGAAAGAGGCAAGAGTGTTGCAGAAAGAGGGAAGAGAGGTGTAGAAAGAGGCAAGAGATTTGCACGAAGAGGGAAGAGGGGTACAGAAAGAGGCAAGAGGGGTGCAGAAAGAAGCAAGTGAGGTGCAGAAAAAGGCAAGAGAGGTGCAGAAACAGGCAAGAGAAGTGCAGAAAGAGGCAAGAGAATTGCGGAAAGAAGCAACAGAGGTATAGAAAGAAGCAAGAAAAGTGCGGAAAGAGGCAAGTGAGATGCAGAAACAGGCAAGTGAGATGCAGAAAGAGGCAAGAGAGGTGCAGAAAGAGGGAAGACGAGTGCAGAAAGTGACAACAGGGGTACAGAAAGAAGCAAGCCAGGTGCAGAAAGAAGCATGGGAAGTACAGAATGAAGCAACAGGGGTGCAGAAAAGGCAAGAGAGGTGCAGAAGGAGGCAAGAGAACTGCAGAAAGAGGTAAGAGAGTTGCAGAAACAGGCAAGAGAGGTGCAAAAAAGGGAACAGGGGTGCAGAAAGAGGCAAGAGAGGTGCTGAAAGAGGTAAGAAGGGTGCAGAAAGAGGCAAGAGGAGTGCAGAAAGAAGCAAGAGAAGTGCAGAAAGAAGCAAGAGGAGTGCAGAAAGAGGGAAGAGGGGTGCAGAAAGAGGCACGAGGGTGCAGAAAGAAGCAAGAGAGGTGCATAAAGAAGCAACAGAAATGCAGAAAGGGGGAAGTGGGTGGAGAAAGAGGCAAGAGGGATACAGAAAGAAACAAGAGAGGTGCAGAAAGAAACAAAAGAAGTGCAGAAAGAAGGAACAGTGGTGCAGAAAGAGGAAAGAGGGGTGCAGGAAGAGGGAAGAGGGGTGTGAAAGAGGCACAAGGGGTGCAGAAAGAAGCAAGAGGGGTGCATAAAGAAGCAAGAGAGGTGCAGAAAGAAACAAAAGAAGTGCAGAAAGAAGAAACAGAGGTGCAGAAAGAGGCAAGTGTAGTGCAGAAAGAGGGAAAAGGGGTGCAGAAAGAAGCAAGAAAGGTGCAGAAAGAAACAAAAGAAGTGCAGAAAGAAGCAACAGAGGTACAGAAAGAGGAGTGCAGAAAGAGGGAAGAGGGGTGCAGAAAGAGTCACGAGGGGTGCAGAAAGAAGGAAGAGAGGTGTAGAAAGTAACAAAAGAAGTGCATAAAGAAGGAACAGAGGTGCATAAAGAGGCAAGAGGAGTGTAGAAAGAGAAGAGGGGTGCAGAAAGAGGCACAAGGGGTACAGAAAGAAGCAAGTGAGGTGCAGAAAAAGGCAAGAGAGGTGCAAAAACAGGCAAGAGAAGTGCAGAAAGAAGCAACAGAGGTATAGAAAGAAGCAAGAAAGGTGCGGAAAGAGGCAAGTGAGATGCAGAAACAGGCAAGTGAGATGCAGAAAGAGGCAAGAGAGGTGCAGAAAGAGGGAAGACGAGTGCAGAAAGTGACAACAGGGGTACAGAAAGAAGCAAGACAGGTGCAGAAAGAAGCATGGGAAGTGCAGAATGTAGCAACAGGGGTGCAGATAAGGCAAGAGAGGTGCAGAAGGAGGAAAGAGAACTGCAGGAAGAGGTAAGAGAGTTGCAGAAACAGGCAAGAGAGGTGCAAAAAGGGAACAGGGGTGCAGAAAGAGGCAAGAGAGGTGCTGAAAGAGGGAAGAAGGGTGCAGAAAGAGGCAGGAGGAGTGCAGAAAGAAGCAAGAGAAGTGCAGAAAGAAGCAAGAGGAGTGCAGAAAGAGGGGAAGAGGGGGTGCAGAAAGAGGCACGAGGGGTGCAGAAAGAAGCAAGAGAGGTGCATAAAGAAGCAACAGAAATGCAGAAAGGAGGAAGTGGGTGGAGAAAGAGGCAAGAGGGATACAGAAAGAAACAAGAGAGGTGCAGAAAGAAACAAAAGAAGTGCGGAAAGAAGGAACAGAGGTGCAGAAAGAGGAAAGAGGGGGTGCAGAAAGAGGCAAGTGGAGTGCAGAAAGAGGGAAAAGGGGTGCAGAAAGAGGCACGAGGGGTGCAGAAAGAAGCAAGAAAGGTGCAGAAAGAAACAAAAGAAGTGCAGAAAGAAGCAACAGAGGTACAGAAAGAGGAAGAGGAGTGCAGAAAGAGGGAAGAGGGGGTGCAGAAAGAGTCACGAGGGGTGCAGAAAGAAGCAAGAGAGGTGTAGAAAGTAACAAAAGAAGTGCATAAAGAAGGAACAGAGGTGCATAAAGAGGCAAGAGGAGTGTAGAACGAGAAGAGGGGTGAAGAAAGAGGCACAAGGGGTACAGAAAGAAGCAAGAAAGGTACAGAAAGACACAAGATAAGTGCAGAAAGAAGCAACAGAGATGCAGAAAGAGGGAAGAGGGGTGGAGAAAGAGGCAAGAGAAGTGCAGAAAGAAGCAACAGACATGCATAAAGGGGGAAGAGGGGTGGAGAAAGAGGCAAGTGGGGTGCAGAAAGAGGCAAACGGAGTACAGAAAGAGGCAAGAGGGTGCAGAAAGAGGCAACAGAGGTGCTTAAAGAGGCAAGAGGGGTGCAGAAAGAGGCAAGAGCAGTGCAGAAAGAACCAAGAGACATGCAGGAAGAGGGAAGAAGGGTGCAGAAATTTGCAAGAGAGGTACAGAAAGAAGGAAGAGAAGTGCAGAAAGAAGCAACAGAGGTGCTGAAAGAGGCACGAAGGGTGCAGAAAGAGGCAAGAGAAGTGCAGAAAGAAGCAACAAGAGGTACAGAAAGAGGCAAGAGTGTTGCAGAAAGAGGAAGAGAGGTGTAGAAAGAGGCAAGAGATTTGCACGAAGAGGGAAGAGGGGTACAGAAAGAGGCAAGAGGGTGCAGAAAGAAGCAAGTGAGGTGCAGAAAAAGGCAAGAGAGGTGCAGAAACAGGCAAGAGAAGTGCAGAAAGAGGCAAGAGAATTGCGGAAAGAAGCAACAGAGGTATAGAAAGAAGCAAGAAAAGTGCGGAAAGAGGCAAGTGAGATGCAGAAACAGGCAAGTGAGATGCAGAAAGAGGCAAGAGAGGTGCAGAAAGAGGGAAGACGAGTGCAGAAAGTGACAACAGGGGTACAGAAAGAAGCAAGCCAGGTGCAGAAAGAAGCATGGGAAGTACAGAATGAAGCAACAGGGGTGCAGAAAAGGCAAGAGAGGTGCAGAAGGAGGCAAGAGAACTGCAGAAAGAGGTAAGAGAGTTGCAGAAACAGGCAAGAGAGGTGCAAAAAAGGGAACAGGGGTGCAGAAAGAGGCAAGAGAGGTGCTGAAAGAGGTAAGAAGGGTGCAGAAAGAGGCAAGAGGAGTGCAGAAAGAAGCAAGAGAAGTGCAGAAAGAAGCAAGAGGAGTGCAGAAAGAGGGAAGAGGGGTGCAGAAAGAGGCACGAGGGTGCAGAAAGAAGCAAGAGAGGTGCATAAAGAAGCAACAGAAATGCAGAAAGGGGGAAGTGGGTGGAGAAAGAGGCAAGAGGGATACAGAAAGAAACAAGAGAGGTGCAGAAAGAAACAAAAGAAGTGCAGAAAGAAGGAACAGTGGTGCAGAAAGAGGAAAGAGGGGTGCAGGAAGAGGGAAGAGGGGTGTGAAAGAGGCACAAGGGGTGCAGAAAGAAGCAAGAGGGGTGCATAAAGAAGCAAGAGAGGTGCAGAAAGAAACAAAAGAAGTGCAGAAAGAAGAAACAGAGGTGCAGAAAGAGGCAAGTGTAGTGCAGAAAGAGGGAAAAGGGGTGCAGAAAGAAGCAAGAAAGGTGCAGAAAGAAACAAAAGAAGTGCAGAAAGAAGCAACAGAGGTACAGAAAGAGGAGTGCAGAAAGAGGGAAGAGGGGTGCAGAAAGAGTCACGAGGGGTGCAGAAAGAAGGAAGAGAGGTGTAGAAAGTAACAAAAGAAGTGCATAAAGAAGGAACAGAGGTGCATAAAGAGGCAAGAGGAGTGTAGAAAGAGAAGAGGGGTGCAGAAAGAGGCACAAGGGGTACAGAAAGAAGCAAGAAAGGTACAGAAAGACACAAGATAAGTGCAGAAAGAAGCAACAGAGATGCAGAAAGAGGGAAGAGGGGTGGAGAAAGAGGCAAGAGAAGTGCAGAAAGAAGCAACAGACATGCAGAAAGGGGGAAGAGGGGTGGAGAAAGAGGCAAGAGGGGTGCAGAAAGAAGCAAGAGAGGTGCAGAATGAAGGAAGAGGGGTGCAGAAAGAGGCAAGAGAGGTGCAGAAAGAGGCAAGAGGGGTGCACAAAGAAGCAAGTGAGGTGCAGAAAGAGGCAAAAGAGGTGCAGAAAGTAGAAGAGATGTGTAGAAAGAGGCAAGAGAAGTGCCGAAAAAGAAAGAAAGGTGCAGAAAGAGGCAACAGAAATGCAGAAAAATGCAAGAGAGGCGCAGAAAGAAGCAAGAGTGGATTGCACACCATTAGTTCCAATTTAACACCCATATTGAGTAATAAGTAACAGGTGACCATTCTAGGTTTACAAAGGACCTTCCACCACTCTGTAACACTTGTCGCTGCATTTTTGGTAACGTTTGAGCTAGAAACAAGGCTTTTTTTGTTCAAATCTGCAGATTAGGCAGCAGATGATGAATTATGTGGCCAATGCGGAAAATGTATAATTGTGCGAAAGTTGGTGCAGCCAAACAGTCGCATAATTCCAGTGGCCCTGCTCATACCTCTGACTAGGTCCAGAAGTGCTCCTCAATGATTCCTTTTTTTGTCTCATTGAGTTCATAGTTTAGCTTCTATGGAACCGAGGAAGACTAAACCTGATTTTACCACTCCACAACACAGACTACCATACCACATAATTACTCTCCATAACACATAATCCCACTCTACATAATTCCTATACACTAAATACCACATACTTTCTATCCACATAATTTCACTGCACAACATACCACACAATTCCACACACACAACCTACATCCACTCCACTCCAAGAAACATTAATAAAACACTTTTAGATTTACAACGCTAATAGCTCTACCTCTTGCAAATGCGAGACCTATTACATTACAAATGCTTCTTTAACTGGTAGTCGCGTTTGCAGAGTGGTGGAGAAAGAGGGCTGGGCCTCCAACCAGCACTCAGGAATTCTGCTGCGTAGGACTTACAGGAGATACCAGGAGGGCTACTTGGCCGCCAAAGTCCCTCAGGAGTAACGTGGAATCCTCTCCTGAAATATTAGCTGGTCTTCCTGAAAATTACTTTTTTTTACAAACCAATCTACCCTCAGGAAAAAGAGGTGGTGGGGTGGCTGTTGCTATCAAGAAAGGACTACCTTTTACTGCCATCTCCCCTTTAGAAATTGCTTCAGTCGACAACCTTGTAGTTAAACTGGACTCTCCAAATAGTACACTGGTATGTGTACTTTTGTACAGACCACCTACAGCGATGCCAGACTTTCCTAAAGTCTTTGCTAATAACATTGCATCCCTGACTGTAGATTATGATAAAGTCCTGATATTAGGCGACCTGAACTACTGGGCAAATCAGGTGGAAGGGGGAAAGTCAGCCGGGGAACTAACGGAGTCTCTTGCTGGCATAAATCTCATTCAACATATCCACTCCCCCACGCACATCAAAGGCCATACACTTGATCAAGTGTGGTCTATCAATCTTACACTCCAGAATCTGGCCATCTACCCGTGTGTATGGTCAGACCATTATACTATCAGTTTTGTTTTGAGTGACATATCGATGCCTAAGCTGTCGCCTCATTCAAAAAGTACTTTCAGAAATTGGAGGCGTATCGACATTAAATCTCTTTTGGATACGTTAACCCACGAGCAGCCCATTATTCAGGAAAACATAGATAGCTCTGAGAGGGGGATTCCTAATTGGCAAGTCAATGCTATAGATATCCATGCTCCTATACAGACTAAAACCTCCCGTATAAGGCTACATGAAGCCTCAAAATGGTTCACTACTGATTTAAAAAGTAAGAAACTCAACGTACGTCAAGCTGAAAGGAAATGGCGTAAAACCTATTCAGCGCAGGATAAGGAGCAATACATTGCGAACTTAACAACTTATAAAAAAGCCATCCTGGAGGCTAAGAGATTATTTTTTACTGATAAGGTACTTAAGTCAAATAATAGGTCAAAAGATATCTTTAGGATTGTGAAAGAGTTATCTAACCCAGGTCGTGTGACCCCGTCCATCACTGCCACACAGGAACTGTGTAATGATTTGAATTTCTTTTTTGTGGAAAAAAGTTAAAAAATCCAAGACTCAATCGACTCCAGTCATAGTAGTTCAGATGACCCTCTTGACTACTTTAACTCTACCTCTTTGACTACCTTCCCCTGCCTAACTAGGAAAGTTTTCTCTGATCTTGTAAACAAAGTAAAATCTGGTTCCCCCAAGAAGGTATGTCCACTTCACATATTAAAATCCATCTACCTGGCTTTTCCAGATATTATCCTTGATTGCCTGAATCTCTCTCTCTCCCAAGCACTGTGTCCTCAGTTTTCAAGGAAGCAGTGGTCATCCCATTGCAAAAAAAGCAAGGCATCGACCCCCCATAAGTTGGACAATTACAGACCTATATCTCTCCTTCCTTTCCCTGCTAAAGTATTGGAGACCCATGTAGCCAGCTGTCTTAGCTCTTTCTTAGAGGCCACTAACTTTTTGGACCCTCACCAGGCAGGTTTCTGCCCATTGCACTCCACCGAATCTGTCATACTATCTGTTATAGATGACCTTAAAGGTCAGGTGGATGCGGACTGCACTCAGGCCCTGATTCTCTTAAACCTGTCTGCGGCTTTTGATACCGTCAACCATAAAATACTGTTGGATCGTATTGCTGCAGCTGGTCTTGGAGGTTCTGCCCTGGGTTGGTTCAGATTCTTCTTGGAGGGCCGTAAGCAATCGGTGTGGCTCTCACCGTACAAGTCCAACACTGTAAATATGAGTTGTGGAGTCCCGCAAGGTTCCTCTCTCTCCCCAATTCTTTTCAATGTGTACATACGTCCACTCATATCCAGCCTCCGTCAGATGGGGATCAAGATATACAATTATGCTGATGATATGCAGCTAATTTTCACCTTAGAAGAGTCCACAAAATCAGAGGAATTTGTTAGGAATTCTATGTTGTTCATCAAAAACTGGATGAACAGAAACCAGTTAAAACTGAATTGCAAAAAAACTGAAATCATCATACCTAAAAACAAACTTCTGCATTGGACTCCCACACATTGGCCTCTGGAGTTGGGTGCAGCACCTCGCCCTAAGCCGGTGATTAAGAGTTTGGGCATACAAATTGATTCGGACCTCTCTATGAGCTCTCAGATTGGCTCTGTTACCTCTGCTTGCGTTGTCCAACTTCGAAAATTGCGCAAGATCAGAAGATTCTTCAGCAGAGAGGCCAGTATCCAAATCATTATTGCTTTGTTTCTTTCTAAAATTGATTACGGAAACGCAATGTATCTTGGCCTCCTGCAAAACCAGAAGCACCGTCTGCAGATGATTCAGAATCAAGCAGCCAGAATCATTTATCAAAAAGACAGACGATGCCATATTAACCCGCTGTTGAAAGAACTCCACTGGCTGCCGGTTGAGCAGCGATCCCTGTTTAAAACAGGATGCATCCTATTTAAAGCCATTCATGGTATGGGTCCCAGATTCATTTCTTCGAGAATCATCAAATACTCCCCTCAGCGCACCTTAAGATCCATGCATATGAATCTTTTGGTAGTACCAAGATTCAGACGCAAACGCACTGGAGGGTCCCGGTTCTCTATACTGGGCCCTAAATTGTGGAACTCCCTGCCTACCACTTTGAGACTTGAAAAAGACTATAGGCGGTTCAGAAAACTGCTTAAGACCTGGCTCTTCACTCTAGCACATAATTAGACTGCTTTTGGTTCGACTTCTCCTATTCAAATCATAGCGCCAAGAGACCTGCTGGTGTACGTGCGCTCTAGAACTTCTCAATTAACATATCATAACATCCCCCAACCAGTACTGTGCCAGGAGGCGCGTTTGCAGAGTGGAGGAGAAAGGTGAGCCTGACCTCCGAAGACCTCTTAGCTATCCCACAGTGTGGGATTTACTGGAGGTAACAGGAGGGGTAGTTAGCCCCTAAGGTCAGCCTTGAGGGCCAGCTACCCTCCTATTACCTCCAGTAAGTCCCACACAGCAGGATTGCTAAGTTCTCATAGCAGGCCTCGCCCCCTTTCCCCACCACTCTGCAAACGCACTTCCTAACGCGCTCTTGGATGGGGATTAAACTCCCCTTCGCTGATGGGGGTCCTTAGAGGCCAACTACCCTACCTGATACCTCCAGTATGCCCCAGATAGTGGGATAGCTGACAGGTGGACACAGGCCACGCCCCCTTTCTCCACCACTCTGCAAACGCGCCTCCTGGCGCGTTCTGGGTTTGGGGATTAAGTTCCCTTGAATCCTGAGGGTCCCTGGGGGCCAATTAGCCCACCAGGTACCTCCAGTAAGCCCCACACAGCTGGATTGCTGAGAGTGGTCCAAGGCCACGCCCCCTTTTTACACCACTCCGCAAACTCACCTTCTGGCGCACTGCTGCTCAGGGGATGAAGTCCACTTTAGTCCTGAGGTCCTCAGGACACAAGAGGACCTCATCGCCCCACCAGCAATGCGCCAAGAGGCCAGTTTGCAGAGTGGTGTAAAAAGGGGCGTGGCCTCAGACCACCTCTCAGCAATCCCACTGTGTGGGGCTTACTGGAGGTACCTGGTGGGCTAGTTGGCCCCTAAGGACCCTTAGCATTCAAGGGGACTTAATCCCCCAACCAAGAATGCGCCAGGAGGCGTGTTTGCAGAGTGTTGCAGGGAGGGGGTGGGGCCTCCGGCGACATGCCGGCTTTTCCTTTAGTTTTGTATTTTTAGAAGGGGGGCTGTGTGGCCCCCGTCTTTTAGTATTTTTTGGGCCCCGGGCACCCCATCCCCCGGGGCCTAGCCAGCCTTTTCTTTTTTTGTATTTTGGAGGGGGGCCACGTGGCCCGCCTCCTGAGGCCAATTATGGCCCTGGGGACCCCATCCCAAGGAGCCTGGCTAGTCTTTTTAAAAGAAAATATATATATATGTATAAGGGAGGGGGGCAGCGTGGCCCCCCTTCCCTGGGCCACTATTGGCCCCGGGGACCCCATCCCCCTGGGCCTGGCCAGCCTTTTTAAAAAAAATATTTATAAGGGAGTGCGGCCGCGTGGCCCCCCTTCCCTGGGCCACTATTTGCCCCGGGGACTGCATCCCCCGGGGGCTGGCCAGACTTTATTTTTTTTGGGAGGGAGGCCGTGTGGCCCCTCTCCTGAGGCCAATTATGGACCCGGGGACCCCATCCCCTGGGGCCTGGCCTTACGTTGGGGACTGCGGGGGGAGCCCCAATGCCCCCACGGTCCCAGCCGGCTCCCCGCCTCCTGCGGGAGCCGGCATTGCTTTTGGGTAAAGGGAGCTGCTGACATGTAGCTCCCCTTGTCCAAAAGCAATCTGCTTTGCTTCTTGGAAGCGGTAGCAGGTTTACTGCTCTTGCTTCCATGGAGCAAAGCAGTGTTTGCTATGGCAGGGCGGGAGCCGTGCTCCCGCCCTGCCATAGCAAACGGCAATGTCCCGGGGGTGGGAACCCCGGGACATTGCAGGATCCAGCCCTAGCGGGTGGCGGTCCCCAGGGCCATGGAGGGCTCCGGGAGGGGGGCCGTGCGGCCCCCTCCCATCATTTGCACAGCCCCGGGGAGGTGGTGGCCCCCGGGGCCGGGGTCCGGAACAGACCCCGCATTTAAATAAAGTGTGCCCCGGGGAGGTGGTGGTCCCCGGGGCAGTGGGGGGGCTCGAGCCCCCCCCACACAGTTTTAGAAAGTATCCCCTGGGAGGTGGTGGTCCCTGAGGCTTGGGGGGGCCTTGGCCCCCCTCCCTAAAAAAACAATGCCCCGGGGAGGTGGCAGTCCCCGGGGCAGTGTGGGGGGGCAGGAGCCCCCCACACATTTTTTTTAAAAAGCCCAGGGAGGTGGCGGTCCCTGGGGCTGCGGGGGGGCCGCGTGCCCCCGCATATAATTATCTAAGCCCCGGGGAGGTGGCGGTCCCTGGGGCAGCGTGGAGGGTCGGGAGCCCCCCACGCATTTTTTTATAAATAAGCTGTAGGAAGGTGGAATCTGACTACATGGTTGCCCCCACTTTTTTTCCTGGTGTTTTGTTGGTTTTTGACTTAGTTTGGCTGGGAACCTGCTATTCAGGTCCCCAGCCTATCTGCTTTCTCTTTAAACGACTTGGAGTGCACTCTAGGTGCACTAGTGATTGGATACTGTGGTACCTTATGAGTCCCTAGTATATGGTACCTTAGGTACCAAGGGCATAGGTACTTCACAGGCCTACCAGGGGCTGAAGCATGTATTATGCCACCCCTGGGAAGCAGACTAAATCTGACACCACAGGCCTGCTACTGCAGCCTGGGTGAGGTGGTGCTAGCACTCCTCACTGAGATATAGGTTCCCTATATCTCTCCTGCACACACATATAAACCTATCAGTCACCCCTAAGGCAGGCCCTATCAATCCTGAGGGCAGGGTGCTTGGCTTCTATGTGAGGGGGTGCCTCTGCCTGAGCAGGGCCCCTCTGCAGCTCTCAGAGTCCATTCTCTGGTGCTGTTTGTGGATGCGGTTAAACCATATACTTTTAAGTGCATTATATCCTCGCGGTAAAATGCTAACTTTGGAATGGCTGCATCGAAACATGTCGTGTTTGGTGTCAAACATCTTGGAATACTACCCCCCGCCAGTCCTGGCGGCAGGGGTAGCATTCTACCCTTCTAGAGGGATAGACATGTACCTACTGTGGAAACGCGGTAGAATCCTGCAGAGCCCTGGCATCACAAAATGGATGCCACCAGTCACAGACACTGGGCTGCCCTCCTGCTGATGACCAATACTCGCAGTGGAGGAAGCCCAACAATAGATATCCTGTCCCAAGGGGGTGTGACCACCTCCCAGACAGGGTTTAGTGTATTGGGGCTGGGTGGGTGCACTCTTAGAGTGCTTTGAAGTCCTGCACTGGGGGAGCAGAAGGCTCCTCTGTGCATATGCCAGTTCAAACCGGCTCAGGGGCTACCTGCCCCTGCTCTGGCGCAAAACTGGACAAAGGGAAGTGGGTGTAGCCACCCACTCCCCTGACCCTCCCATAGGTAGGGTCATAGAGCTAGTCCCTCCCTTTCTTTTAGTATAAGAGGGGGAACCTGTGCATTGCACCCTAGATTTCCCTGGACGATGCTCTGCAAGAAGAATCCCAGACCTTCGACGTTCCACTACCTTTGGAAGACTGAAGAATCTCCCTTGGAGTCAAGACTCCCCTGCTTGGCAGGCACCAAAAACTACAAACGACGGTCGCAAACTACGCCGCTCCCGCCGGAGTCCAAAGTCCCTGTAGTCCAAGAAGTGGATTTCCTGACTTCTCAAAGGCCATCGTGAGTCCCCAGCGAAGCTGAGGCCAGTGGACCCCAAGAGTAACGAGGAACTGCGACCCCTGGGTACCGTGTACTATTGTCAAGTGCAACCCCTTCACAACGTTCCCCGAACTTGTGCTTTGGACCACGTGTGGTCCCAGCCTCCAGCAGGAATCCCTCCTAAGATCAGAGGCCTACCACGTCCCGAGTGACCGTGGGCCCCTGTGAGCGGATCCTCCCGAGGCGTCTTTGCGATCCCTTGCCAGCCGTCTTGTGGGTTTCCAGAAGACTCTGTAAAGAAACCGAAGGGCTCCCCTGATTGCTCCAGGCCTGCCCTGACTTACCCTCGCTGGGTGAGTTCCACAGACCTTGCTGGTCTGTGCCATTGTCTCTTAACACTTTCACTGAGACTTGCTGTTACCAAGGCTTGGTGGCTCCAATCGAGTCGTCGACACTGCCGTAAGCTGTAGACATTATGGGACACGCCGAATCCAGCTCCTGGTTGTTGACGACGCCTCCTGGACCTCGTGGCTGAAGAGTCAAGGCAACCACGAACAACCTGAATCTTGCGATGACGGTGGGCATCCATCTTCCTTGCCCCGAGTCACTGCCAAGTGACTTTGAACACTGTCCCCTCTGCTTTCAGGTCTTCCATCTTCTAAATCCAGGCTTGGATTCCTCCGGACACTTCTCCCGTCGCCGCAAGCAGCAAGTCTTCACTGGCTCCCATTGAAAACGACGCCGCGACCCGACACCAAAGAACACCTATGCACCCGGCTCCCCTGGGTGAGGTAACTTCAGCACTACGGTGCTCCTGTGGGTGTGGGCCCTAGAACAACTTACCCTGTAAGTGGCTTGCTTGTAGCTTCCCTAGAAGTGTCCTAAAACTCTAACTTTCTAAGTGCGACAATTGCATTGACTCGTACAGGGTTCGTGTCTGTGTTAGACACACCGCGTCCATCTCCTTTGCAACACTAACTAGAACTGTATCCTTCGACTCGTACTGAGTCCAATCGGTGTTCGCCTCGAACACACAAAGGGCCTGTAACTCTGAGATCTACGTTGCACTGACTCGCACCAGGTTCGCGTCTGTGTTAGACACAGCGCGTCCACCTCCCTTGCATCTCTATCTGAAACCACGTCCTTCGACTCGTACAAGGACCGATCGGTGTGTTCGCCTCGAACATGCAAGGGACCTTAAACATTGATATCCCAATCGCGTCTGAGCGCATAGACTCGCACAGGACTCGCACCGGTGCCAGGTCACCGCGTCCGTCCCCTATGGGTCTCCTACAACTACCTGGGGCGGTTCTTGGGGGTCCCTCGATTCTAGAGGCCCTAGACCTAGGTCTAGCAAACTAAGATTGTGATATTCGATTGTGCTAAACTTATTGTGATAACATTTGACTTGTACATATGTTCCTGACCTCTAATCTCATAAAGAGATTAGTAGAGAGTGTTTATTAATAAATACATATATATTTGATATATATACCTGTGTGGTGTCTTTTCATTTGGTGATTCAAGAGATTGTGTGGTAAAACAAGCTGCTTTACATTCCTTCAAGACTTAGCCTGAAGGCTGCTCTCCACAGCTACCACTAGGATAGCTTTCTATAAAGGTTGTCTTAAACCTATCTACCATAAGAGTCGAATTGTTCTGGTGCAAGGTGTCCACTTTAATTAGTGAACAGCATATACCAGGCTACCTTCTCACATAAGCCCTCGGGAGGTGGTGGTCCCCGGGGCTGCGGGGGCCCCTGCGGGCCCCCCCTACATATTTAGGTATTGCCCCCAGGACCTGGCCCACCCAGGGGCTTATAGAAAACGAAGCGCGGGAGACCGCGCTTCGTTTTTCTTTTTTTTTTCGGCCGGATTCGCGCACCCAGCGCGAATTCGGCAGATTTTTAAAATGTAAATATGCTTTTTCTGACCCTGAGTAGGCCTAGGGGGTCAGGGTGTTTCTACCCTGCCCCCTTTTCTTGTTTTTTTATCTTTTTTCTACTGTTTTCTTGTGACTCGGTTTTACCGAGTCACAAGATAGCTCCCAACACATTCTGGTTTGGAGTGATGGCAGCCAATCAGAATGAAGCTCGTGCTCAGGAGTGTTCGTGAATGTTTGTGAATTCTCCTCGGTGCTCAGATATCAATATTATTATTTTTTTAATTTCTCAGCAACTACTGAACGGATTTACACCATTTAAAAAAAAAAGGTTGCTTTCTGAACCAAGAGCTACCTTTTTGCCAAATTTGGTGTAATTCCATTCAGCAGTTCAGGCTGTAGCCGTGTCTAAAGCTCCTATGGAAATTAACATGGGGAAAACGTGTTTTGGGACCCCCCTTTTTTCTCGGCCCCCACTTGACAAATCACCCCAAAACCGGAGCTGACCTGAGCAAACCATTAGTTTTGCAAATTTTGCGAAGATTCGGCAAACGGCGCCAAAGATATTGGCAAAAGAAAAAACACTTTTTGAATAGAAGCAAGGTCCTAACTATAACTACCTACTGGCGACTGCCAGTAGGTAATATATATACATATATATTCACTGAAAAACCATAGGTTTTAGGGACAGTTATAGTTACTTGGACATTGCACTCGTACAAAACCCGTGAAATTCCCCCGTTATAGTTAGTCCAGCTAACTATAACTCGCGCCCCGCAATGCACTGCTGATGACGTCACATATTACATCACTCATGACATGGTCAGTGACATCACTGATGACATCTCAAATGACATCACTGATGACATCATCCAGTGACTGTGTGTTTCTGTAAAGTTTAAATATTTTTAAAATATATAGGAAAAGACGTATTGAAGAATGAGTGGGTGTGTAAGTGTCTGTATGGATGATTTAGTAGGTGCGTGACTGACTCTATAAGTGAGTGATTTAACGTATCTTACTGAATGCATGGGTTAGTGACTAAACTGGGTGAATGTCTGTATCCGTCTGTCTGTTGCTGTGTAAGTGGCTGCATGTGTTTGTGAATAGCTACATGAGTGTCTATATGAGTTATTGAATGCTTGTCTGAGTATCTGTATGGGTGCCTGAGTGTTTGTGTGGGAGGGGTGTGTGCAACTCTGTGCATAGATGTGTGAGTGGGTGATTCACTGGGTGGATGGTTTCAAGAGTGCATCTGTGATAGACTGTATGGGTGGGTAAGTGTGTGTAAGAGTGTGTTAGTGAGTGAATGTATGTCCCAGTGGTACATGTGTGAGTAACTACATATGTGAAAGGCAGTATATATGTGTGTTGGAGTATATAAATAGCTATAAGCGAGAGTGAGTGATTGTGATAGTGGCTGTATGGATGAGTGTGTGCTTGTATCAGTGATTGTATAAGAGCGTAAGAATGTGCTAGTATTTGTATGAGTAAGTGAGCTGGTGTGTGTATAACTGTATAGGTGAGTAAATGGTAGTGTGTTAAATTATTTGCATGACTGACTAGGTGTGTGAGTACCTCTATGGATGAGTGGCGGTGTTTGAGTGTCTATATAGGAGTATGAGTGCATATGATAGTCCTGTACTGAGTGACCGTAAGTATGAGTGACTGTACGGGTGAGTTAGTGGATGTGTGCGTAGACCTAAGAATCAGTGAGTGGGTATGTAGTTATTGGTGTTGGAGTGTCTATGGTTTTGCGAATGGCAGTCTGTAATTTAGAGTGGGTGTATCAAAGGTTATATTGGGGTGTGTGGAGGTGCATCAGATTATCACGTGGATGATGTCATCAGTGATGTCATTTGAGATGTCATCAGTGATGTCATCAGTGATGTCACTGACCATGTCATGAGTGATGTAATATGTGACGTCATCAGCAGTGCATTGCGAGGCGCGAGTTATAGTTAGCTGGACTAACTATAACGGGGGAATTTCACGGGTTTTGTACGAGTGCAATGTCCAAGTAACTATAACTGTCCCTAAAACCTATGGTTTTTTCAGTGAATTTCAAAGGTTTTTTAAATGCTAATTTGTAACTATAACGTCCCTGAAACCTATGGTTTTTTCAGTGAATTTCAAAGGTTTTTTAAATGCTAATTTCTAACTATAACATGCGTGAAACCTATGGTTTTTTCAGTGAATTTCAAAGGTTTTTTCAATGACAATTGTTTAATGTATTAATTATTGAATTTATTTTTTTTGATATTAATTTACTACATTTTTTTAAACTATTTAATTTCAAATTTTTTATTTAAAAAAAAATTAATAATTTTTCTATAAATTGAAAAAAAATGTTTTAAAAAATGTTGATATTCTTTTTCATTTTTTTATTTTTTATATTTTTTTAAATATTATATTTACTTTTTTTTTAAAAAATTAAATTTTTTGAAGACGCGCACCCAAAGCGCACCTTCCTCGACTACCATGCGGAACCTAACCTCCATTTTAGGATTCTTGAGTGGATCCGCGTACGGTGTGCGTTGGGTACGCATTTTACTGCGCGTTTGTAACGCGATCCGTACGCGATTTCAAGCGCATACGCACATAATACGTTTACGCTACGCGACGCTTGCACGTTTCCGCGTGACGTCAAATATATCTTCTACGCGGTAGGTACGCGAATCCTGCGAAATGTTTTATTTTCTTTAAACATATATATATGTATTTAACCTAAATATTAACACAAGAGATTATCTGAGATAATTATATAAATAGTATTTTGGGGGTTTTTAATAAACATTACTTTGAAATCCGTTTCGCGAAGTCGCGCTGGGTGCGTGCTGCGTGCGTGTACTGTACGCGGATCCCATGTGACCATAAAAAAGAGATTTGATTGGTTCATAACACTTCCTATTCTAAGTATTGAAGGACCCCACCCATTTTAATCACTTTTGTTAGATCTTCCTTGGGACAACATCTTCAGTTACAAGACTTCCATACTTTTGTGTTGGACACCTGTACTGCTGATTTTACAATGGCTTCTGGACAGCAACCTGCCTCCAACTCTGATCATTCATCAGATGATGATTTTGTTGCAGAGCCACCACGACCAGAAAAATACACCTCTGTGGTGTGGAAATTTTTCACCATACCTGAGGGGCAAAAAAAGTAAATGCAGTTAAGGTGACCTGCAAAATATGCAGCAGAGTATTATCGAGAGGAGACCCCACAAAAAGTATTCATGTGGAACAGGAAGTATGCTTAAGCATCTCAAGACACTGCATCCTGTGAACCTGGCAAGAGAGGAGTGCCGAAGACTGCGTGTTATTCCAACTGCAGCAGTGGCCAGTACATCTACGGCAGCCTCTTCACCTGGCCATCCTGATATCCGTCCTGAATTTGGCCAGTTAAAAATTGTTTGCATTAAATGTAACAAACTTTTATGCTATGGGGAGCAGTCTATTGACTTAATCTGCACAGCACAAAGAAACCACCGATGCTGATTTTTTTTGGGTTTTCTTTTTCTAAAATGACAGTTTTTTTCATCTTGTTGGCTTTTTTTCATGGTTTTGTTGGTCCCGTTGACTTTTTGTTCCTGATAAAAAATAAATAAAAAAATAAAAAATTGTTCAAAAAAAAAAAATATATATATAAAACAACAAAACAAAAAAAAAAGTTCTTTTCAGAACTACCTACTCTGGTTAAAAAAAGAGCTACATTTTTATCCTAGTGTGTGAAAGTTTAGAAGAATGTATCTGTAGTGCATAATTGACTGAAAGAATGCATTTGTGGTGTATGGTGAATGTATAAGTGCAGAACTATAAGGAAATGCTGCAGCATGACACTGTAAGCTCTTTAGCTGCAATGTACTGCAGTACTTCCGAAGCACAGGCATGCAACATATGTACATAAATATGTTGCAAGTTTCTGCTTCCTTCTGCACTGTGGCTTAAACTGCAGCCATGTGATGACACAGGCACCCTTGCACCACGGTGCAAGGATAGCTGTGTCGTGTAGAGTTTTTTTGTGCAGGAAGACACAAATTCCTGCACAAAAATCAATAAATGAAGGCATTTCTCTCCTTCTATGTATGCTGTGCATTGTAGCATATATTGAAAGTGAGTAAATGAAGAGAAATAAAACCAATTCTCCAAGTTGTGCCTTCCTTCATCAAATCCTGAAGCTTCCAAAACCCTAGTAGCCACTACGTCTCTCTATTGAACACCATGGGGCAGATTTACAAGCCCCTTGCGCCACTTTTGCATCACTTTTAACATGGGAAAAGTGACGCAAAAGTGGCGCAAGGGCTTGTAAATCTGCCCCCATATACCTATTTTGCAGATATGTGTTCTAAAACTATATCCCATTTTATATGTCTCTAAAATACAACTCTTTGGCAGTTACTGCACATATCTGGTGGGTTTGTTGGCTCCCAGTGACACTCAGTATTCATGTTAACTTTATCGTGTAACTTAAAACACGCACAGAGCATCTTTCTACACATATCTACTACATCCATCTCTCCTTTCTTCACCTCTGTGCAAACACAGGCTATTGTGCATTTTAATACTTAGTTAAACTTACCTTCACAGTAATACAAATAAAAAATGGTACACATTATTTTTCAATTGTTTTTTATAAAATAAATTTCTAAAAATGTTATTTTAGAATTACGATCTGTGAAAGAGAAGAAAAAATAGTTATAATATATAATATTATATTTTTTACAATACAGCATAATTTTATCATTTTACAAATTATTTTGTTTGTCTTTTTTACTGTCATCAGAATAAATTGAAATTCACTAGAAACAGTGTTTTCAATCATACTCATCACATAACAGAGGGCAAAAAAAAACAATAAATAATATTGTTTTAAAAAACCCAAGACTACATCCAAAAATAACATAGCATATAATGCAAATCACATATATATAAAAATGCTAACTCCTAAGAAAATTTTCAAACGTAAATTTATATACACTGTAAATGTTGTTGGTTAAAAATATATGCAGAGAGAATGTGCAAGAAAAAGTCCACAATTGAAACATACACCTTTCCTCTTGGCCAAATGGTATTGTTGAAGTCCTTTACATTAAAATTGTCCAATAGTAATCGTATTAATACATATTAATAAATTCCTCAGAGGCCAAATTATCTTCCTAAAACTTTGGTTTTAAAAATATTAGGTAAGAATTTGGTAATTCACTTGGCAAACGTTGTTTAAAAACCAACTGAGCATCATTACAATATGTCCAGCCTTTATTACATTTTAGATACACAGTGTAATGTCCAGATGTAGTGGAAGCACCAAGATGGAAAATAATTGCTACTGCAACAAAAGTCCTTCCTGATATTGATAGTTGAGTTGCTACAAATTTTTTATGAAAGTGTCCAATTTTCTTCCATCAGCTGTACAACGTTGCATCATTAAAATTACATATTGTCCATATTTTTGTATAAATAATGTTGATAACATTTCAGATTTGCATTGGGTACACTTCATGTTTTGATTTGCTGCTTTAACTAGTTTATTAAAAGATACTGATTTACACTCTGGTAATGTCAAATATATAAATCTTTCTGTGTCTATATCAGTGGTACATGTAAACATACAATTTTCACATACATGTTCCCATTTATAACAAAGGCCGAAAAGATTTTCAATGTCTATCCCTTCATTTTCCAATACAGTAAGCATATACATTAAAAATTCCTGAGCATCTTGTTGCATATTTTGTCTAAATTGTGTTGATCCACAACATATATCCAAAACTTGACGAATATCAGAAACGCTTTGCATTTTACTTTTATCAGTTCTCAATTTTTCATAAACAGAATACAACAAGGAGCAAAATATTTTTTCCCGATTCTCCATAATTTGTTGTTGCAAACTTTCAAGAAAAAAACAACATTAACTACTACGTTAGCATAGCAGTTGATACCTGAACTATTTTCAAACTGATAACCAACAATGTCTTCATTAGCGTCCTTTGTCTTCTTGCTTGCAATTACAACATTATCTTTATTTTTTTTCTTTGCTATAACTTTACTACAAATATTGTCATGTGTTCTTTTTCGACCTACCACACGCTTTTCAAATACAGGAAACTGACCTAAATTGGGAGCATACGCTCTTCTTAATCTATTATACTCTTTTACACAGTTTGTATCTGCAATAATCTTTGAGTCATCAAAATCAATCAAAAACAAACCAGATAAACTTCTGACTCTGGACAAAGCAACATATGCCATACCCTCTTTAAACACGGTACTTCCAATGTTCACCAAAGCACTATCTACACTTAATCCTTGAGATTTATGAATAGTCACTGCATATGCCAAAGAAAGTGGAAATTGTTTTCTACGGACATATAAATCTTTTACAAGCAAAAAACGAACTGAACAATGACCAATTTGTTTTACTTCTTCAATTTCATCAAATTTGATTTTTAAAAATTCAATTCCATCTCTTTTTTGATAATTTACAAAATCCACAAGTTTACCCATTGCTCCATTAACTAAACCTTTTTCTACATCCAAATTACGCCTTAAAATTACCCGACAGTTTATACATACATATAGATTCTTTTCTAAACCAGCAGTTTTAGATATTGAATTTTCTAAAGAATGCAATTTTGTTTGCAATTTTTCGGTCAAAATAATAGTGATTCCTTCATGCTCTATTTTATCAATGGCCTCCATTTTTATTATTTCTTCATTTTCGAGCTTCAAAACTTCTATGTTGAATATAGAACACTCTCGCAGTGTTGGCATTAAGCAGATTACAGATTTGGTTTCTGCAATTTTCTTATATATTTTCTCCTGAACTATATTTTCATTTGGAAACAAATTCAAAAGTAACCGACTCTGTAAAGCCTCTTTCCCATGTTCTGTCAGTACTCCAATTCTTACATCTTGAAGAATAGTTCCATAATCAACATCATTTGCCTGTCGCATATTCGTAATGAGTTCTTTGTATTCAAAATATGACCAAATGTTAACGTTTCCAACACTACCCATAGACTTTCTGGTGTCTTCATGCACAAGCGTTTTAAATACTGGTTGTCCTTTTACGGGAGTAAGTTGCAGTAGATCTCCAAAAACTATAACATGTTTTCCTCCAAATAACACATCGTACTCTGTTTTAAGAATTTGCTGCATTCTTAAATGCACAAAAGCAAGCATTAAGTTTGAGACCATGCTTACCTCATCAATAATCAGAAGTTTCATTTTCTTCAGCACTCTTGAAACTTCATAACAAGCTTCTCCAGATAGCTTATGATATTCCAATTTGTTTTCATGCTCCACAGGTAGCATCAGTAAACGATGTAATGTAATTCCTTTAATGTTGTGTGCTGCCAACCCAGTAGGAGCAGTTACAACACAAGACAAATGTGACTCAGTTATTTTGTGTAGATAACTGGTCATTACTTTTATTAAGAAACTTTTTCCTGTTCCAGCTTGTCCACTCACATACATCCGGATAGGTTCAAAAGATGTGCATGAGCATTCTTTGTTTTCATGAAGTAATCCATGGTCAATCTGTTGCTTCACTTGCTGATATATTTCTTGTTGTTCAACATTTAGTTGTTCTTCCAAGTTTGTTAAGTCCATAATATCTTCTCGACCTTGAAGCATTGCTGTTTCAACTTCCTTCATAGCAATTGCTGCTTCATTTTCAACAATTGGTTGTCCTAGTGGATCTTCACTGATCGCAGCAGAAGTTTGACTGTCTTGAGAACTGTCTCTAGCAATCTCAGCTGCAATAGTAGCTTCTTGGTCAATTTCATCGTTCAACATCTTTACATAATTTGCAAAAACAGTGCATTGTATGGTATCTTTACAAGCATTGAAGGAATCTTCATAACTCTGAAATTCTCCAAGTAATTCCAATTCTGAACGCCACGGTTTGAACAGTTGCAAAAGTGCAAAATAGTAAAATTCTCTTTTATCAGTAGTGTCACAACTCAGTTTTCTGTGATTAATCAAATTTCCTTTCCTTTGTTTCACCAAACATCCTTCGGAACCAATTACTGCATATTTTCCATCAGTGATGTTTTCTGTAGTATTCCGTTTAAAAGTGTAGTTTTGCAGCACTTCATAGAGACATATGTTCTCAAGATGATGACTTCTATTTGGATAATATGTGTCCAACATATTTGTTTTCACAATATCTGTACTTTCCGGCTCTTTTTCTGCTAAATATTCAATTTCTTGAACAGATTTAAGTACTCGATTTCGCGTTGCAGCAAGACCTAGACTCACCCAAATGATTCTTCTAGATTTTGAGTATAAACTTGCAGATGATAACCGATCTGAGCATTCATACGCTCCAATTTCTCGATGGGATAACATCTTCAAACTGAAACTGTATAATTTCTTACTTAGACTCTTCTCGTGAGAAATCTCTTCCCACATTTCTTTCAATTCTGTCTTTTCAGATTTTGTTATATAAGATGTCACATACCGGGCAACAGCAATGGAATTATCCGCAACATACTGAATATCCATATTAGCATTCCACATTGAGAGAATAACAGGATTATAATCATTTATATATTTTGATTCTTCACTTCTTCTCAAATTGTATGTATTTTTTGGAGACTTTCTAGTGATGGTATGTCTCATAGCTGACATAAAACTGTTTACTCTTCCTTTGGATATTACAGGACGTGGAAATCCAAAACGACATTTGGTATAAAACTTTTCCTTACACTTGTACTTTCGTCGACAGTATTTTCCACATCGATGGCTTTGGAATCGTAAAACTTGTTGTTTTAAGTTGTTTTCTTCTGTTCTTTTGGGTATAGCACATGTGGCATATTCTTCAATAAAAGACAAAACAGTATCATCAGAATCAGTTCCGAATTTAGGAGCATCTTTGATCCATATCAGCATATGTATATGAGGAGCACCTCTAGCTTGATACTCCTTTCTCCCCAAAAAATCCAGAACTTCTCCAAGAGGAGGATTTTTTTTATTGCAGATAAAAGACATCATAGCTTCAAATCTATGATTAAAATACCTGCACACATTAACAGGATCCAAAGAGCACAATTCTCCAGGTGTCTTGTATTCAATATTTTTTACATTTGAATTTGCCTCACGAAGAAATTCAAGTAAATCATCCCAAGCGTATTCAGCACAGCTTAGGGTAAGAAACCATGTAGGAGTTCCTAAGTTCCTTAGCATGCATTTAAGTTCTCCATGACGACGGTACCAATACTCATTAGTACCACGCTGACATGCCATCAAATTAATCAACTGAGATTCTAGATGATCGTCTCTCTGATGTACTTTATCCATAAATTGCTTTGCAGAAACATTTTGAAAATGTACTCCTGTTTTCAAAATGTGGTTAACTGCATATGAAAGTCCAGATAAGTCACTCTCAAACAAAAGATGAAATATATATGGGATACATTGTCGAAACCTTGGATCTTCTGCATACAATCTTGTTGTCCGATATTCAGATGCAGGAATCTGCACAGGTCGTTCATCATATCGTCCACCTTTTCCAGTTGGAAAAAGCTGCGGAAAACAACGAGCTTCCAAACTTTTCTCCCATACACTGATGGGAGTACCCTTTGCTTCCTTCATTTGGAATAACTCAATAGTATTTCCCATCACTTCTTTTGAATGAAGTGGATGTACACTATAATGTTCATAGATTTCTTCATTTTTCGACATGTCCACTTTTTCAATTTGACCACTTGACGTTTCAGTGTCATCATCTAAAAGTATTTCTTCTTCTTCCACATACACATTTTTATAGTACTCATTGTTTTTTATTAGATATAATGTTGCCTTTTGCACTTTTCTAACATCCACTAATTCTTGCCAGATTTTCTTACTCTTAGTAGGAACACCATTAACTAGAATAACTAATGGTTCACTTTCTACATTCTCTACACCAATAGTGTCAATATTTTTCTTTAAATCCAGTGGTAAATATACAACTCTTCCTTTTAATCCTCTCTGTAAATCACTCGGAGGCAATTTACCTGTTTTTGGCTCCATACGAACAATAGCCTGAAATGGGTGTACACATTGAATCAAAATAGACTCATACGTGTTTAAATCTATTAGTTCCGAAGGAATAGTTATCAACTCTAGATCATTATGAACAGCTCTAGCAGGCATTTTATTTTCATCCAATTTGTTATAACAATATTTACAAATACGTTGATCAGTACCCAAATCAAAACAATTCTCTACCCACAAATAAGTTGCAAAATTCTTCCACTCATCATTATTTTGTTTTTCACTTTTAAAATACAGATCAACACTCCTAGTCTGATTTCTATAGTGAGTTCGCCGGCAACAAATACAAGAATAATTTGGCCTTTCACCTGAAATCACCTTAAACTTTGTAACTTGTTCTTCAAATTTTTTGGAGTAGTATGTTGCACATTCTCTTCAACATTTTCTTCTATTAATGTGTCAGTTTCTGCACTTTCTTCTTCCGGACCAAAGTAACAAAACTCAATTTCATCACAAACCTTCTTCACATCAGATACTGACCCACACAAAAGAGCACTGTTCAACTCATTTAATTTAAGTGCTGGACTTTTTGCATAATACAATCTTCTAACTAACTTCCGCATTTGAGAATGATGTACTGCTAACATCCTAAAATGATGAAAAACACTTTCACATACTTTTCTAGAAAGACAAGCCAGAGAATGACCTTGCAAACCAGTATTTTTTCTCACTCTGCAAGGGTCTAGTCCTTGCAACATCTTAATCTTTTGTTTAACACTTTTTTTAGTATACTCTCGTAAGAAATTGCGTAAAATATCAATAGATTCCTGTCGTACACTACAAATACTACTGCAATCCCAAGTATACACTGGGGCTTTAGGACGTCTCCCTAGAGCATCATCAGCTATCACTTCTTCTACATTTCTGGAAACCATCTTCTCTTTCTCAATTGCACAACCATTTCTAACCTCATAAGCACGACCACTGGTATCAACTGCATGCAATAAATTATTGGTCTGAAAATAACTCTCTTCATTAAAGAACGGCTCTGAACTTGAACTATGTTTCCATTCACCCAAAAAAATTCACAAAAATTAGTTCTGTTAATTACTTTTTTTTCTTACTTTTGGCCTTCAAAAAATTGATTGGTTTATGTGGAGAGTGGAGAGGTGTGGTGCAGCGGCCAGGGCAGCTGACTTCGGAGCACAGGGTACACGGTTCGATCCCCGGCTCCGGCGGCAGCTCAGCTCAGCACCATGTGACTCTGGGCAATAGCTCACTTAATTTCCACGACGGCCCCCAGCGCCTTGAGACCCGTAAGGGTGAGTAGCTGCGCTATATAAAAACGGACTTTATGTAGTGATCGAATTCTATTTAAAACTAAAATAAATAATTTCCTTTTTAATTCCAAAGCTTTTTGAACAATGGATTCAATATACTTTTTCTTTTTATAAAATAGTGCTCTTCTTCTATATTTTTTAACATCTTTAAGCAAGTTAAAAACAACTCTATAATAAAAAATCTTTTTCCTGATTTCTTTATACTGATTTTGCCTTCTTTTACCATTCATTGTATCGTTTGAATGTAATTTTCCATTTACTCCTTTCTTTTTACTCATATTCTTTTTTCTAGTTGAAGCATTGTTTTTACTTTGTACAATTTGTACACTATTTCTAGGCTTTGAAATTTTTTTAAGGAATTCTTTTGTTGTCTTACCGAAAGACTTTTTCTTTTTAGCCACATGATGTTGGTCATCCAATACTTTTTCTGCAGATTTGTTCAAATAATTTTCATTTTGCTGTCGTTTTCTCTTTCTTGATTTTTGAGGCATGATAAGTTTGTTTTAATGATGATAAACAATATCTGTAAGAAATAATTATAAATAAATTAATTTTAATAAATTTACAAATTATACCCTTCAATTACTATAGAAACACATTGCACGTGTTAAAACCTAGCTCACTGTATAAGTAGTTGGGTTGCAAAACAATGATTAGAGTAGTACACGGAGAGTGCCTTGGTGAATTTAAAAGTGATTCAGTTTTTGCACAGTGAATGGATTAGTACATAGTGTTGAATGGGTCACTACAACACTGCAAGGAGAGTTACAGGATGTTTGCTTTAGTGTATGGATACTGCCTGGGGAAATGAAGGTGTGTAAGATAAGTGTGTAAGTGATTAAAGGAGTGCATGCATATTCGATAAAGATTTGTAGCAGTCCATGTGCTGAAGCCAGAATCACTGCATGAGTACTTGTGTACTGATTAAATGATTAGAGTACTGCAAAGAGAATGCCCGGGTGAATTTATAAGCGGTTGGGTTTTGGCAGAGTGAATGCATTAGTACATGGTGCTGAATGGGTCAATACAGGATTGCAAGGGGAATGACAGGGTGTTTCTTGAAGTGTAAGGAGACTGACTGGGGAATTAAAAGCCTTAAACACAAGTGCGTAGATGGTTAGAGGACGACATGTATAGTGGATAGGAGTTTGAAACACTGTATGTGTTAAGGCTCTAAATCACTGAATGAGTATTTGGATAGTAACTGAATGTAAACAGTACTGTAAGGAGAGTGCCTAGGTGAATTTTTAAGTGATTGGGTTTTGGCGCATTGAATGGATTAGTACATGGAGCTGAATGGGTCACTAGAGGAGACTGCTAGAGTGTATAGATACTGACTGGGGAATTGAAGGTGTGAAAGACAAGTGTGTAGGTAGTTACAGGACTACATGCGTAGTGGATAGGTGTTTGAAGCAGTCTATGTGCTAAGGCCTGGGTCACTGCATGAGTAATTGAACACTGACTGAATGATTAGAGTACTTCAAGGTGAGTGCCTGGCTGAATTCATAAGTGTTTGGTTATGGCACAGTGTTTAGATTAGTATATGTGCTGGATGGCTGAGTGGAAGAGTGCATGCGGAGTAACAAGGTGTTTATTGAAGTGTATGGATAGTGCCTGAGAATTGAAGAAGTGAAAAACAAGTGTGTAGGTAGTTACAGGACTACATGCATACTTGATAGGTGTTTGAAGCAGTCTATGTACTAAAGCCTGGGACACTGCATGAGTAATTGGGTACTGACTGAATGATTAGAGTACTTTAAGGTCAGTGCCTGGCTGAATTTATAAGTGTTTGGTTATGGCACAGTGTTTGGATTAGTATATGTGCTGGATGGCTGAGTGGAAGAGTGCATGCGGAGTAACAATGTGTTTATTGAAGTGTATGGTTAGTGCCTGAGAATTGAAGGAGTGAAAAACAAGTGTGTAGGTAGTTACAGGACAACATGCGTACTTGTTCGGTGTTTGAAGCAGTCTATGTGCTAAAGCCTGGGACACTGCATGAGTAATTGGGTGCTGACTGAATGATTAGAGTACTTTAAGGTCAGTGCCTGGCTGAATTTATAAGTGTTTGGTTATGGCACAGTGTTTGGATTAGTATATGTGCTGGATAGCTGACTGGAGGAGTGCATGGGGAGTAACAATGTCTTTATTGGAGTGTATGGATACTGCCTGAGAATTGAAGGAGTGAAAGACAAGTGTGTAGGTGGTTAGAGGACTTCATGCGTAGAAGATAGGGATTTGTAGCAGTCTATGTGCTAAGGCCTGGGTACTTGTATGAGTACTTGGGTAGTGACTGAATAATTAGAGTACTGCAAGGAGTGTGCATAGGGGAATTTATAAGTGTTTGAGTTTTGACGCACTGATTGCATTAGCACATGGTGCTGGATTGCTGACTAGAGGAGTGCATGGGAAGTGACAGCGTGATTCCTGGAGCATCTAATACTACGAAAACTTGACAACATGACAGGTTTTAAAACGGTTATCTGTCTGCAAAGATATGAACTACCCAAATGCTTCTCTCACAGTGGTTGCCCAAATGCACACAGATTCACAGTGTGATTCTAGACAAGCAACACAGTTCCTTGGACCTTTCCAAAACACATTCACTAGTATGGAAGGGGTAAGGTGACAGCACACATTTTACAAAATTCACTACTGCAGTCTACTGTGAATGACTGTCTCATTCTGCGAATGCACAAGCAATGACTGGCTTCTAATACTACGAAAACTTGACAACATGACAGGTTTTAAAGCGGTTATCTGTCTGCAAAGACATGAAGTACCCAAATGCTTCTCTTACAATGTTTGCCCAAATGCAGATAGACTCACAGTGTGATTCTAGACAAGCAACACAGTTCCTTGGACCTTTCCAAAACACATTCACTAGTCTGGAAGGGGTAAGGTGACTGCTCACATTTTACAAAATTCACTACTGCATTCTTCTGTGAATGACTGTCTCATTCTGCGAATGCACAAGCAATAACTGGCTTCTAATACTACTAAAACTTGACAACATGACAGGTTTTAAAGCGGTTATCTGTCTGCAAAGACATAAAGTACCCAAATGCTTCTCTCACAGTGGTTGCCCAATTGCATACAGACTCACAGTGTGATTCTAGACAAGCAACACAGTTCCTTGGACCTTTCCAAAACACATTCACTAGTCTGGAAAGGGTAAGGTGACTGCGCACATTTTACAAACTTCACTACTGCAGTCTACTGTGAATGACTGTCTCATTCTGCGAATGCACAAGCAATGACTGGCTTCTAATACTACGAAAACTTGACAACATGACAGGTTTTAAAGCGGTTATCTGTCTGCAAAGACATAAAGTACCCAAATGCTTCTCTCACAGTGGTTGCCCAATTGCATACAGACTCACAGTGTGATTCTAGACAAGCAACACAGTTCCTTGGACCTTTCCAAAACACATTCACTAGTCTGGAAAGGGTAAGGTGACTGCGCACATTTTACAAACTTCACTACTGCAGTCTACTGTGAATGACTGTCTCATTCTGCGAATGCACAAGCAATGACTGGCTTCTAATACTACGAAAACTTGACAACATGACAGGTTTTAAAGCGGTTATCTGTCTGCAAAGACATAAAGTACCCAAATGCTTCTCTCACAGTGGTTGCCCAATTGCATACAGACTCACAGTGTGATTCTAGACAAGCAACACAGTTCCTTGGACCTTTCCAAAACACATTCACTAGTCTGGAAAGGGTAAGGTGACTGCGCACATTTTACAAACTTCACTACTGCAGTCTACTGTGAATGACTGTCTCATTCTGCGAATGCACAAGCAATGACTGGCTTCTAATACTACGAAAACTTGACAACATGACAGGTTTTAAAGCGGTTATCTGTCTGCAAAGACATAAAGTACCCAAATGCTTCTCTCACAATGGTTGCCCAAATGCAGATAGACTCACAGTGTGATTCTAGACAAGCAACACAGTTCCTTGGACCTTTCCAAAACACATTCACTAGTCTGGAAGGGGTAAGGTGACTGCACACATTTTACAAAATTCACTACTGCAGTCTACTGTGAATGACTGTCTCATTCTGCGAATGCACAAGCAATAACTGGCTTCTAATACTACGAAAATTTGACAACATCACAGGTTTTAAAGCGGTTATCTGTCTGCAAAGACATGAAGTACCCAAATGCTTCTCTCACAGTGGTTGCCCAAATGCACACAGACTCACAGTGTGATTCTAGACAAGCAACACTACTCCCTGGACTTTAGCAGGAGAAAAACATTAGTCTTATTAAAAACAAAGACACAACATACAACACCTCACAAATTAATAACTCACCTTTCAAATTAATTTGTTGATTAAGAAGTATGTCAGTCACACACCAGATGTTCTTAAACCAAATGTCTGTACTGCACTGCTCTTAGCAAAACCAAAAAATGGCAAACTTTCCCTCTCTTTCTGCACACATATACATGTAAATATCAAATCACATTACTTCCCACATTAATTCAAAAGCTAACACACATTTCTATTGGTTACACATTTCAAGCCTATCCAATTGATATAACTTTCAACCCTACCCCCAATCTGCTTACAGCCTGTTACCATAGTAACAGTTCATGGAACACTCAACTGAACTCACAGGTCACAAGTTCAGCACACAATGTTGCTAATCCAAACAACAAGTGCGCTTGACTTTTCAAAATATCAGCTTATCCTGTCTAATGTTCCTTTCAAACCCTTTTCATTAACCAATAAGAAACGTGCTCTTGAAACTCAGAAACATGCACCCTACTTTTTAGTCTATAATCTTCTCAAACAGCCAATCATTTTTTTTTCAGTTTTTTTTAAACTGCATCTTATCCACCATTTTAGAAAAACTTTAGTAGTCAAACTGCCATTTCACATACAGACACCTTCTGAGTGCATCCAGACCTCCTTTCAAGATGCTTAGAGTGTGGATTGTGGGACACAGCTATATTTTCTGGAGCCAAAGGTATGCAGAAAACAGTGGCATTGACAAAGACCTAGCTTTGCCAAATGTAGACATTAAATGGATTGGACAGAGAGGATTAAAGTGGCACCAATTGATGCCATTGGTTAAATCCTTTTTGCATCTCCAACACCCTGACCTCATAATTGTGCACTGTGGTGGCAATGACCTAGGCACTTTGACTGGGGTAGGTCTGGAAATGCTTATGAAGGACACCTTTGGAGAATTGATATCACTTTTCCCCCAAACTGACTTTGTATATTCTAATATATGTCAAAGACAGAAATGGAACTGGTCCAATAAATTTTGTCCACAGATTGAGAAAGCTAGGAAACACGTCAATAAAGCTGTTTCTGCTTATCTCAGAGATTATAGAATGGGCTCCATTTACAACAACAATCTGCGTTTTAATATGGACGGCATCTATAGGAGAGATGGTGTACATTTTACAGATGAGGGTAACAGAGTCTTCCTCATCAACTTTAGACTCTGCATCGGTACTTACTTGTAGGTACCAAAATATCCCAAAAAACAGAACGGCTCTTTTTAGAGCCACCCAAGACCTAAACACCTAAACTTCATTTATATCAGAAATTTTTGTACATTTGTTTTTCTTGGATTCGCGCACCCAACGCGTTGGAATCGTGCACCAAACGCGTTAGGGGTCACGCATCCAACGCGTGCACACCAGGGTCTCCTTGGATTCACGCACCCAACGCGTTTGATTCGTGTACCAAACGTGTAACAGGTCGCGCATCCAACACGTGCACACCAGGGGCCACGCTGGATGCGCGTCTCCTAATTTTACCGTAAAAAAAATTAGCACCTTGCACTAATTTGTATTCTCCCCGGGGACCCCATCCCCCGGGGCCTATATACAACGTTGGGAACCGTGGGGGGGGTCCCCAATACCCCCACAGTCCCAGCCGGCTCCCCGCGTCCTACGGGAGCAGGCATTGCTTTTCCACATGGGGAGCAGCTAACATGTTGCTCCCCATGTGGAAAGCACTGGTGGGATTGCTATGACAGGACGGGAGCCGCGAGGCTCCCGTCCTGTCATAGCAAACTACAGTGTCCCGGGGGTAGGCACCCCGGGACACTGCAGGAGCCGGCCCTGGGGGTGGTGATCCCCAGGGCCATCAAGGGCTCCAGGAGGGGGCCGCGCGGCCCCCTCCCAACAATTTCACAGCCCCGGGGAGGTGGTGGTCCCCGGGGCTTCAGGGGTCCAAAACGGACCCCCATTTTTAATTTTTTAGTGCCCCAGGGAGGTGGCGGTCCTCGGGGCTGCGGGAGGGCCGAGAGCCCTCCCGCACCATTTATTTTTAAAGCCCCGGGGGTGGCGGACCCCGGGGCTTGGGGAGGCCTTAGAGGCCCCCTCATATTATAAATACCCCCCCCATGCCCCCGGGACTTGGCCCACCCGGGGCCAATTAACATCGAAGCGCGGGAGACCGCGCTTCGATTTTTTCGGCAGGATCCGCGCACCCTGAGCGCATCCTGCCGATTTAAAAAAAAATGCTTTTTTGCCCAGGGGGTCCTTGTGGGACCCCTGAGCAGGCCTAGGGGTTAGGGTGTTTCTACCCTGCCCCCTTTTGCGCTTTGCGCACTTGTTTCTGTCCCTCGGTTCTACCGAGGGACAAAATGGCTGCCAACACTTCCTGAATCGGAATGTTGACAGCCAGCTGACAGCCAATTAGCATGCAGCTCGTGATCGGGACGGTGCGAGCAGGGTGCGCTGAGGGTACGCGGATCCGACGCGCCCATAGATATATATGTGACTTTACTTGTGAATTTCTCAGGAACTACTGAACGGATTTACACCATTTAAGCAAAAGGCACCAGTCTGAACCAAGGGCTACCTCTTTGCCAAATTTGGTGTAATTCCGTTCAGCAGTTCGGGCTGTAGCTGCGACTAAAGGTTCCTATGGAAAAATGAATGGGGAAAACGCGTTTTGGGACCCCCTTTTTTCTCGGCCCCTGCTTCACGTATCACCCCGAGACTTTCAGGGTCGGAGCGGAGCGCCCCAACAAGTTGGAAACTTTCACGAAGATTCGTCAACCGGCGCCAACGTTATTTCAAATAGAATGTCGCGGATTTCCTATGGATAATAGGTTGTAACTATAACTATCTACTGGCGACCGCCAGTAGATAATATATATATTGCGATCAAGGCCGGTTTTACCGGTCGAAATGCATAATGACTTTGTTTGTGAGCAAATAAAATTACTCACGCCAAGTACAAGCGGAGTTCGTGCCTTCTTCATCGCCGTCAGGAGGGTGAGGAGGGGAAACTTTCTTGAATATATATATATATATATATTATCTACTGGCGGTCGCCAGTAGATAGTTATAGTTAGGACCTATTTTCCAAAGGAAATCCGCAACACTCTATTTGAAATAACGTTGGCGCCGGTTTGCCGAATCTTCGCGAAAGCTTCCAACTTGTTGGGGCGCTCCGATCCGCTCCTATCCTGAAAGTCTCGGGGTGATTCGTCAAGCGAGGGCCGAGAAAAAGGGGGTCCCAAAGCGCGTTTTCCCCATTCATTTTTCCATAGGAAACCATTCATCAGCGGCTACAGTCCGAACTGCTGAACGGAATTACACCAAATTTGGCAAAGAGGTAGCCCTTGGTTCAGTGTTGTGCCTTTTACTTAAATGGTGTAAATCCGTTCAGTAGTTCCTGAGAAAATCAAAAGTAAAGTCACATATATATCTATGGCCGAGTAGGGTCCGCGTACCCACCCGATCACGAGCTGCATGCTAATTGGCTGTCAAGTGGCTGTCAACACTCCAAATCAGGAAGTGTTGGCAGCCATTTTGTCCCACGGTAGAACCGAGGGACAGAAACAAGTGTGCAAAGCGCAAAGGGGCAGGGTAGAAACACCCTGACCTCTAGGTCTGCTCAGGGGGTCCCACAAGGACCACCTGGGCAGAAAGCATTTTTTTAAGCGGCAAGATGCGCTTAGGGTGCGCGGATCCAGCCGATTAAAAAAAAAAAAAGCACAAGAAACAAGTGCGCAAAACGCACAAAGGTGGCAGGGTAGAAACACCCTGACCCCCTAGGTCTGCTCAGGGGGTCCCACAAGGACCCCCTGGACAGAAAAAAGCATTTATTTTTTTTTAAACGGCGAGATGTGCTTAGGGTGCGCGGATCCAGCCGATTAAAAAAAAAAAAAAGCACAAGAAACAAGTGCGCAAAACGCACAAAGGTGGCAGGGTAGAAACACCCTGACCCCCGTAGGTCTGCTCAGGGGGTCCCACAAGGACCCCCTGGACAGAAAAAAGCATTTTTTTTTAAAAAAAGTTGGCGGGATGCGCTTAGGGTGCGCGGATCCCGCCGATAAAAAAAAATCAAAGCGCGGTCTCCCGCGCTTCGATGCTCATTTGCCCCCGGGTGGCCCAAGTCCCGGGGGCATGCGGAGGTTGGTTTAGATTTTATGGGGGGGCCTCTAAGGCCCCCAAGCCCCGGGGACCGTCACCCCCGGGGCTTTAAATAAAAAATGGTGCGGGAGGGCTCTCCGCCCTCCCGCAGCCCCAGGGACCGCCACCTCCCCAGGGCTTCTTTTTTTAAATTTAATGACCTGTGTGGGGGGGGGCTCCAGTCTCCCCACATGCCCCGGGGACCGCCACCTCCCCGGGGCACTAACAATTTAAAATGGGGGTCCGTTTTGGAGCCCCGAAGCCCCGGGGACCACCACCTCCCTGGGGCTTTGCAGATGTGGGGAGGGGGGCCGCGCAGCCCCCCTCCTGGAGCCAGTGATGGCCCTGGGGACCACCACCCCCCAGGGCCAGCTCCTGCAGTGTCCCGGGGTGCCTACCCCCGGGACACTGTAGTTTGCTATGGCAGGGCGGGAGCCTCGCGGCTCCCGTCCTGTCATAGCAAACCGCTTTGAATTTTGGAAGAGAGAGCAGGAAACCTGCTCTCTCTTTCAAAATGCAAACTCAATTGCTTTTCCACATGGGGAGCAGCATGTTAGCTGCTCCCCATGTGGAAAGCAATGCCGGCTCGCGCTGGAGGCGGGGAGCCGGCTGGTACTGTGGGGGGATTGGGGACCCCCCACAGTCCCCAACCAGAGGCCAGGCCCCGGGGATGGGGTCCCCGGGGCCATAAGTGGCCAGGGAGGGGGCCACGCAGCCCCCTCCCCAAATTATAAACAAAAATTAAAAAAATAAAAAAGGGCAAGGCCGGCCCCGGAGATGGGGTCCCCGGGGCCTTAAATGGCCTGAGGAGGGGGCCACGCAGCCCCCTCCAAATTAAAAAAATAAAAATTGAGGGCATGCCCCGGGGATGGGGTCCCCGGGGCCAAAACAGGCCCAGGGAAGGGGGCCACGCGGCCCCCTTCCCGTTTTTTTTTATTTAAAAATAAAATAAAATGCTCAGGCCCCGGGGGATGGGGTCCCCGGGGCCAAAAGTGGCCAAGGGAAGGGGGCCACGCAGCCCCCTTCCCAATCAAAAAAAGAAAAAAAAAAAGACCGGCATCGTGCCGGAGGCCCGCCCCCTCCCTGCAGCAGTCTGCAAACGCGCCCCCTGGTGCGTTTTGAGAAGGAAGTAATTCCCCTTGAATACTGGGGGTCCCTGGGGCAAACTAGCCCACCAGTAACCTCCAGTATGCTCCAGGGGCTGCGTTGCAGAGAGGTGTACAGAGGCCACGCCCCTTTTACACCTCTCTGCAATGCAGCTCTGTGGCGCTTTTGGAAGTACATGGTGGGATAGTTGGACTCCAGGGACCCTCAGGATTCAAGGGGACTTAATCCCCCAACTTAAAACGCGCCACGGGCGCGTTTGCACAGTGGTGAAGGGAGGGGGCGGGGCTTCAGGTGACATGTGTGCAAACAGGCCCCGTGGCGTGTTTTAAGATGGGGAATTACATCCCCTTCAATCCTGAGGGTCCCTGGGGGCCAACTAGCCCAACAGGTACGTCAGAAAGCGCCAAAGAGCTGCGTTGCAGAGAGGTGTAAAAGGGGTGTGGCCTCTGTACACGTCTCTGCAACGCAGCCCCTGGCGCATACTGGAGGTTCCTGGTGGGCTAGTTGGCCCCAGGGACCCTCATGATTCAAGGGGACTTAATCCCCAACTTAAAACGCGCCACGGGGCGCGTTTGCACAGATGTCACCTCAGGCCCCGCCCCTCCCTTCACCATTGTGCAAATATTCTTCTAAAATCAGCCGAACTACGAATTCCGATTTACTCACCTGTTATCAGGAGAGAACCCAGTGCTGCATCTTTTAGCCCTGCACTGATCCTGAAAAGTAATTTTAACCGTACTTACCAGTAACTTTAATTTCCTTCCATAGGATATCATTGCCTGCTTTTTGCTGAAAAAGTTTCTAAGTGTCGATTTTTGAAACATACAAATATTCCTCTAAAATCAGCCGAACTACGAATTCCGATTTACTCACCTGTTATCAGGAGAGACCTCAGTGCTGCATCTTTCAGCCCAGTACTGATCCTGAAAAGTAATTTTAACCGTACTTACCAGTAACTTGAATTTCCTTCCATAGGATATCATTGACTGGTTTCACTTGGAAATTCTTCTAAGTGTCGATTTTTGAAACTTTATAATATTCCTCTAAAATCAGCCGAAATACGAATTCCGATTTACTCACCTGTTATCAGGAGAGACCTCAGTGCTGCATCTTTTAGCCCAGCACTGACCCTGAAAAGTAATTCTAACCGTATTTACCAGTAACTTGTATTTCCTTCCATAGGAATCCATTGTCTGGTTTTCAGCAGAAAAGTTTCAAAGTGTCGATTTTCACAAACTACAAATATTCCTTAAAAATCGCCTGTATGACTTAAACGAATTCTTTCAACTGTTTACAGGAGATGCACCAGTGCTGGATCCAGGATCCACCACTGAGTAAGAAAAAGTAACGATAAAACTACTTACCTGCTAAGTGAATTTCCTCCCATAGGATAACATTGGTGATTCTATGTGAAAAAGTTTCTGTCAACTTTTAAAATACAATAATATTCCTTAAAAATCACTACTGTAACCAAAACGCTTTTACTCAACTGTTTACAGGAGGTGTCCCAGGACTGAATCTAGGATCCAGTCCTGTGGTTAGAAAAGTAATCCATAAAGTAACTAATTGCATTTAACTTGAAATTCACATTGAGCTCAATGTTGCATTGTGTTTGAAATTGTGTTGCCCATTGCAACAACTGTAACTACTGTACTTAAAAGTTTTTTTGCCTATTTGCAAAGTATTTAAACTAAAGTAATTCATTCTGAGAAAGTATATTTTGTAATGTAATGTATAATGTAATTACAATGTATTTTAAAAAATAAAATATCTAAAAATAGTTTTAAAAATGTAGTAAATCAGTATCAAAAAAATAAATATAACAAATAATACATTTAAAAATTGTCATTTACAAAACCTTTGAAATTCACTGAAAAAAACCATAGGTTTCAGACATGTTATAGTTAGGAATTAGCATTTAAAAACCTTGGAAATTCACTGAAAAAACCATAGGTTTCAGGCACGTTATAGTTAGAAATTAGCATTTAAAAACCTTACAAATTCACTGAACAAACCATAGGTTTTAGGGCCAGTTATAGTTAGTTGGACATTGCACTCGTACAAAACCCGCGAAATTCCCCCGTTATAGTTAGTTCAGGTAACTATAACTCGCGCCCCCGCAATGCACTGCTGATGACGTCACATATTACATCACTCATGACATGGTCAGTGACATCACTGATGACATCACTGATGACATCTCAAATGACATCACTGATGACATCACTGATGACATCATCCATGTGATAATTTGATGCATCTTCTCACACCCTAATATAACTTTTGATACACCCACTCTAAATTACAGACTGCCATTGTCAAAACCATAGACACTCCAACACCAATTACTATATACACACTCACTGATTCTTAGGTCTACACACACACATCTACTCACTCACCCGTACAGTCACTCATACTTATAGTCACTCAGTACAGGACTATTATATGCACTCATACACCTATATAAACACTCACACACCGCCACTCATCCATAGAGGTACTCACACACCTAGTCAGTCATGCAAAAAATTAAGCACACACCCATTTACTCACCTATACAGTTATACACACACACCAGCTCACTCACTCATACAAATACTAGCACATTCTTACGCTCTTATACAATCTCTGATACAAGCACACACTCATCCATACAGTCACTCTCACAATCACACACTCTCGCTTATAGCTATTTATATACTCCAACACACATATATACTGCCTTTCACATATGTAGTAAACATACAGTCTTTTTTTCGCGCCATTAGCTTTTCGGCGTTAAACAGAGATTAGAGCTGTTCTGTTGTTTTTTGGATCGACGACATCAGTAAACATAGTGTGAGGTTCTCGCAGGTATTCAGTAATTGCGGTGATGTTTGTTACCATCAAGTTGTTGGAAATAATACACGTGTATCGGGACACATTTCTTCAGAGGCACTTAAACCCATATAAAATAAAGATTATCGTTGTGTCATGCTATTTGTTCGAATATACAGTTTTTGCTCCGATTAACATTTAATCACTGTTTAGAGTTAGAAACAGTCTCATTCTTGAGGTGGCATCGCTGTAACCGTTTCTTATGTGTGTTCGCCCATGAGTTTTTCTACTATAAACTTGAAATATTCGATTTATTTTAGACGTTTGCGGTCTCGCTGAAATGCTTCAAATAATTTTATTATATTTATGTAAGGCATCATGTTTTATTCCATCTTTTTGCCAATAAAATTAGTAATCTTGTTGTGAGTACTTTCTACTTATGGAACACACCGTTACTGTTGCTTATTTTCTAGCATCCATTTTTAACCATCTGAAGGACTAGCAGCTCGTCTTTCTTGTCGGATACATTTTATCAAGCAGGTACGATTTGCCCTCGCTGATATCTATAGAAAATGATTCAACTTTGACATTCTTAAAATTATTTTGGTTCTTGTTTTTACATATGGTGTTTTGGGTCTGTTTATCTGTTTCAGGGACTTTTTCTTGAGGAGTCAGCTATTACACTAAAACTGTTCCCCTTTGAGAAAGGTCATTATCTGTATAAGGTAAATAAGTAATCTTAGTGGTTGGTCATAATACCCTTTCATATTCAAGGATGTACTTAGCTAGTACTGGAAAGCTTTTTTATTCTTTTATTTCTCTGTTTTGGCACACCGCTTTAGAACCCCACAGGTGTATCCTGGATGACAAGAATAAATTCTTGATGATATAATATCTTTATCTTGACCTGAACCATTTAAACCGCTCATCAGTCTACATACAGATGCTGGATAGACTTGGTAATATATTCTTTCTATTATTGTTTCGGTTATAAATTTCAATTCAGTATTCTATGCCTTTTACTCTATAGAATATCTATCTTGGACAGTATATATTTATTTTTCTCTTTCAATTGCCTTTTAGGGACACCAATTATATTTTCCTTTAATAAGGGGATTTTAGCATTGCTGATATGGCATTTATATTAAGAATGTAGATCATTGGTAATAGTTTTCTATTGTATGTTTGTAGTGTTATATGTTGTTTGGGAGATTATTTACATGTTTGTATTTATGTTTATAATTTGTCAGGCTCTTATTCTTTCTTCCCTTTTTATAAAAAGATAATAGGAGATTATACCCTTAGTCCAATTATGGGTCCTTATCACAATATGTAATTATCATAACCATTTACTATAGTGACACTCAAAATCATACTTAAAATTATATTTTATATGTATGTGATATATATATATATTATTCCTTACAGAGCACAACATTCTGAGGTGGAACTCCTGATGAAGACAGTGTTTCTGTCGAAACGCGCGTAGAGTCAGTTTGAAAACCACCTAAAAGAGCAAATTTCTCATTAAAGTGCTGTTGTTGTTTGTTCGTTACATTTTGTATAAACTCAATCATGTGGGACGGAAAAATCATGTATATCAACTTGATTATATGTATGTAGTATGTCTTTGGCTGTGAATGAATGTGGTCAGAATGTTGTACAATTGTTAGTCTCTGTATGAATATCTTTATGTCTAATATATGTTTTTATAGTTACCCAAAAAAAAGATAAAGATAATTTATAAATAAACTTTTTTTATATATTTCTCATTTTCTAGTGTCACTATAGTTTGTTCTCCTTCTCATAATGGTTTGAGGGTTTCAATGGTCTGAAGTAGCCCTAGAGTATTTACATTAATGTATTTTCCCTGTCTAGGTGTAATTCTCACTAGTGTCAGGGGGCCCCTTTACTTTGCAATTGTTTACCCACAGCCTGTCTGTGCGGGGTGGTGCATGTTATCATAGTTCTTTGTGGGTTATTTATATCCTTTAAGAGCCTGATTTGTCCTATATATGTAGTATTGTATTTGTTTGGTGTGTGTCTTATATTCTTTTTTATGTTTTTAGAGACACTGTTCCTATATGTCCCTGTTTCCATAATACGCATCTCTGTATGGCAGCGATTTACTGTAAGTAAGTACATTCTTACACATTGTCACAACACGTAAGGTTTGCGGTATTTCCCCTTCTCTATCTAAAATGGAAAATCGGAAGACCTTCGGGTTTTCAGATGAACAATTTGCCCTTTTGGTAGGGGACCAAACAGCTCCTGGCCAACCATCTAATTCATTAGGTAATACAGCCAATAATGAGGATATACATAAGCTATTAGATTTGAAAAAAAAAATCAAAAGGATAGAGATGCATGGGCATTTCATATTGGAATATCTTAAGGCAGGCGTGATACCTCAAGGCCTGAGAGTTCGTAATATACCGGGGCTCTTTGTACAAATCAAGGAGTTCCTGGATAAATGGTCATTAATAGCGAACAGATGTTCACGTGACCTGATGATGCTTATAGTTGCTACTGCCAAAGAAATGATTCAAGTTTTAATAGAAGAAATGACCTCACTAGAAGATAAGATCAAAAAATGCAATGCAGTGGAGGATGCTAAGAAAAAACTTGAGGATCTGAATCAGGAGGTTGATTCTTATAGCGATTACCTGCTAAAACGTAAAACAGAAAAATTAAAGAAGGATATAAGGTTTTACTCAAAGGAGAAAACTTACCCATATCTGAATGAGCATTTTTTTACAGACACACAGTACCAAGAATCAGACACTTATGGACCAGCCCAACCTAGACATAAGGTTACTACTTTTTCGGATTCGTCCGATACAGATAATGAGTCCAGCCCCCATCAGTCTAACTATGGATCAGATAGAGGTAGCCATCCTTTAAACTACCCAAGAGGCCAGCTGCCTTTTTTAGGCAGACGAGGGCCACGGAGAGGCCCTTGGAAACCAAGGTATCAGTCGAGGTTCAACACGAATTACAATCATCACGAATATCCTCAAAGCAATGCACAGTACCTAGTGACCAGGAATGCTCAGTACTGGCGAACTTAGACACAATACCCATTTTTAATCTATCTAAAAAAAGACTCACAGATCCAGAGGTTAAAGTATTATCTAAGGGCCTATCATTTGTTCCTCATACAGGAGCTAACATTTTTGAGATGTTTCAAGATATACATTCTTTTTTTCGAAAAATACGATTAAAAAAGTTTTTTGAAAATAGACCTAATCTTACCACATATGAAGAGAACCAATCAGGTCTACGCCCGATCTCTGTGTTTACTCCAACTCTAGATCAGGTTGGACCAGAAGTAGGAATCTTTGAATCGGTTGTTATTGCTAAACTTGAAAACATCGTCAAATATGTTTCTAAGCCCCTCCCTAACCTACTTAGAGAAGAATTGGATGCCCTTAATGCTTTAAAAATTCAGAAAAATATCACAGTGAAAAGCTGTGACAAAGGGGGAGGGATTGTTGTAATGGATACTGACACATATATTTCAAACATGAACACACTATTAAACAATCCCTTACATTATCGAAAAATTACTACGGACCCAACATCCAGAGTCCAACGTAAAATTTGTACTCTTACAAATAATGCTGTAGAACAGGGTATAATATGTCAGCAGGAAAGTGACTATATGAATGTGTCGACACCCCGTATGGCCAGTGTCTACGGGGTTCCGAAGATTCATAAAGATTGTAACAACCCCCCCATAGACCAATCGTCACCACTATAGGATCAGTAACGGAGCATATATCCAAATATATTGACCAAGTGCTACGACCACATGTCTCAAAAATGTTATCTCATGTTAGAGACACTAAGGATATGATCTCAAAAATAGAAGGTTTATCCTTCAATAGACAAACAGACACATTGGTATCATTGGACATTGAGTCCTTATATAGTAACATCCCTCAGCTTGAGGCCATTACAGCAGTGGAATGGTTTATTTTAACCTTTTCAGTAGATTGTAATGTGCCTTTCATTATCGATCTCCTTACCATCGTACTTGATGAGAACACTTTCGAGTTCAATGGGGATCTTTATAAACAGATTAAGGGCGTGAGTATGGGGGCATCTTGTGCCCCCACTATAGCCAACATCTATATGGCATTTTTTGAGCACCAATTTGTCTACAATGAGATGGCCCCGTTTTTTGAGTCGATATATCATTGGTCCCGTTATATTGACGACATATTGTTTATTTGGAAGGACGAGCCTGTGAAACTTCAGGAATTTCTGGAATGGATAAATCTATGTGACGTGAATTTATGTTTCACAGCAAACATTGGAGATGGGAAAATTGAATTCTTAGATATTGAAATTAAAGAGGTTGACTCTGTTCTCCAAGTAGATCTTTACACCAAACCAACAGCAAGAAATACGCTATTGCATTTCTCTAGCTATCACCCAAAATGTCAACGAGAAAGTATACCTATGGGACAATTTTTACGTGTCCGACGTAATTGTACCAATGTATATGACTTTGATATGAGGGCAATAACAATGAAACAAAGGTTCATAGACCGTGGTTATCCAAGGAGACTTGTAAGAGAGGCATATAAAAGAGCTAGGTTTTATGACCGGGACCATTTACTTCAAACCAATACAAAAAAGATCCCCCGAAATTGGTATGTGTTACTAGACACTCATCCTTGAATGAGAAGATCCGACAAACCATTAATGCCCAATGGCACATCCTTAATGCAAATTCAGATCCAGATAGGGCATTTCAACGCCCCATGTTTGCCCACAAGCGAAACAAGAATTTAAAAGATCTGGTGGTCCACTCTAGATTGCAAGCTAAACCACCATTTATACAAAAAACTTTAGACGGCAGTCACCCCATCAATGGTAACCACAAATGTTCTCATTGTAAGGCATGTGATGGGGCGATAGTCACAGATAAGTTCCTTTATCAAAAAAAGGAAATTAAACTTAGAACTTTTACTAACTGTAAAACAGATAATGTCATATATCTGCTACTTTGCCCTTGTGATAAAGGATATGTTGGCGAGACGTCACGACAATTCTCGGTCCGCCTGACAGAACACCGCTCGGCCATTAAAACAAAAAAACTCACAGCACCGATAGTCAAACACTACTTAGAAATGAACCATCGTGAGACTCAAATAAGATGGTTAATCTTGGAAAAAATTGAAATTAAAAATACTCTACAAGCAGAATCAATAAGAAAACGCAGAGAGGTATTCTGGATTTTCTCTTTGAGCTCCCACATCAATGGGCTAAATTCTGATATCCCATGGGACCAAGCGATACGTTATAATGACTAGCATGGTCAATAGTTCCTAAGTATAGGTTATTTGTTCCAACCTATCGGTATATTCATCTTTTATATCTTGCTGTAAGTTTTCTTTGGACATGTGCACAGCCATTTGGTGGCGATACTTATATGTATTCTTAAATAACACTGGACCCCGGCACAGGCTATTGGAATTTTTTTTCCATCGGTACATTCCACCGTTTTATTCAAATCTCGCTGTACATCCATGGATATATGCACAGCTTTTAGGTGGTGACGTCTTCATGTATTTTCCAATAATCGCTGGGTGTCTATACATATGCCTTGGGTACCCCTTTTTTTCATATATATCTCCTTTAGGGTTTTTCCTTTGAAGGTTAGTCGTTTTTGTTAACTGCTGTACTCACTGTTTATTATATCTTGTTGTGCATATATTCATATGTGCATAGCTATTCTTGGGTGCGATGTTTACATATTCTCTTTTGTATATTACTAGAGTACGGCATATATATATTAGGACTGTGTTGTATACATTCACATACATTGATACCTTTAAATCTTTTATTCTTTGCCATTAAGATCGCGGTACTTTTTGTATCTAGTTTTCCTTGTTTTTTGTGGTTGACCGGACATGGTTCTGCCTTTCCCACCATGTGACAAGGTCACATGACTGTCTCCCGACAGTATTTACAACATACCGTCTTTTTCGCGCCATTAGCTTTTCGGCGTTTTTCAGCCCCTTCGGCAGGCTGCTAAATAGAGATTAGAGCTGCTCAATTGTTTGGACCGCTAATATCGGTAAGCACAATGTGAGAATTCGTGGATGCTCTGTAAATGCCTTGGTGTTTGTTATTTTCAATGAGTTTTGGAATAACACATGTGTATCGGGATGTATATTTCTTTGTTTTTTGTCTTTATATTTCCCCATTTGCTGTATTTTGGCCGGGCATTGCTCCGCCTTTCCCATTATGTGACAAGGTCATAAGACTGGTTTCCCGACAGTATTTAAACATACCGTCTTTTTTTCGCGCCAGTAGCTTTTCGGCGTTAAACAGAGATTAGAGCTGTTCTGCTGTTTTTTGGATCGCCGACATCAGTAAACATAGTGTGAGGTTCTTGCAGGTATTCAGTAATTGCGGTGATGTTTGTTACCATCAAGTTGTTGGAAATAATACACGTGTATCGGGACACATTTCTTCAGGGGCATTTAAACCCATATAAAATAAAGATTATCGTTGTGTCATGCTATTTGTTCGAATATACAGTTTTTGCTCCGATTAACATTTACTCACTGTTTAGAGTTAGAAACATTCTCATTCTTGAGGTGGCATCGCTGTAACCGTTTCTTATGTGTGTTCGCCCATGAGTTTTTCTACTATAAACTTGAAATATTCGATTTATTTTAGACGTTTGCGGTCTCGCTGAAATGCTTCAAATAATTTTATTATATTTATGTAAGGCATCATGTTTTATTCCATCTTTTGCCAATAAAATTAGTAATCTTGTTGTGAGTACTTTCTACTTATGGAACACACCGTTACTGTTGCTTATTTTCTAGCATCCATTTTTAACCATCTGAAGGACTAGCAGCTCGTCTTTCTTGTCGGATACATTTTATCAAGCAGGTACGATTTGCCCTCGCTGATATCTATAGAAAATGATTCAACTTTGACATTCTTAAAATTATTTTGGTTCTTGTTTTTACATATGGTGTTTTGGGTCTGTTTATCTGTTTCAGGGACTTTTTCTTGAGGAGTCAGCTATTACACTAAAACTGTTCCCCTTTGAGAAAGGTCATTATCTGTATAAGGTAAATAAGTAATCTTAGTGGTTGGTCATAATACCCTTTCATATTCAAGGATGTACTTAGTTAGTACTGGAAAGCTTTTTTATTCTTTTTATTTCTCTGTTTTGGCACACCGCTTTAGAACCCCACAGGTGTATCCTGGATGACAAGAATAAATTCTTGATGATATAATATCTTTATCTTGACCTGAACCATTTAAACCGCTCATCAGTCTACATACAAATGCTGGATAGACTTGGTAATATATTCTTTCTATTATTGTTTTGGTTATAAATTTCAATTCAGTATTCTATGCCTTTTACTCTATAGAATATCTATCTTGGACAGTATATATTTATTTTTCTCTTTCAATTGCCTTTTAGGGACACCAATTATATTTTCCTTTAATAAGGGGATTTTAGCATTGCTGATATGGCATTCATATTAAGAATGTAGATCATTGGTAATAGTTTTCTATTGTATGTTTGTAGTGTTATATGTTGTTTGGGAGATTATTTACATGTTTGTATTTATGTTTATAATTTGTCAGGCTCTTATTCTTTCTTCCCTTTTTTATAAAAAGATAATAGGAGATTATACCCTTAGTCCAATTATGGGTCCTTATCACAATATGTAATTATCATAACCATTTACTATAGTGACACTCAAAATCATACTTAAAATTATATTTTATATGTCTGTGATATATATATATATTATTCCTTACAGAGCACAACATTCTGAGGTGGAACTCCTGATGAAGACAGTGTTTCTGTCGAAACGCGCGTAGAGTCAGTTTGAAAACCACCTAAAAGAGCAAATTTCTCATTAAAGTGCTGTTGTTGTTTGTTCGTTACATTTTGTATAAACTCAATCATGTGGGACAGAAAAATCATGTATATCAACTTGATTATATGTATGTAGTATGTCTTTGGCTGTGAATGAATGTGGTCAGAATGTTGTATAATTGTTAGTCTCTGTATGAATATCTTTATGTCTAATATATGTTTTTATAGTTGCCCAAAAAAAAGATAAAGATAATTTATAAATAAACTTTTTTATATATTTCTCATTTTCTAGTGTCACTATAGTTTGTTCTCCTTCTCATAATGGTTTGAGGGTTTCAATGGTCTGAAGTAGCCCTAGAGTATTTACATTAAAGTTACTCACACATGTACCACTGGGACATACATTCACTCACTAACACACTCTTACACACACTTACCCACCCATACAGTCTATCACAGATGCACTCTTGAAACCATCCAACCAGTGAATCACCCACTCACACATCTATGCACAGAGTCGCACACACCCCACCCACACAAACACTCAGGCACCCATACAGATACTCAGACAACCAATCAATAACTCATATAGACACTCATGTAGCTATTCACAAACCCATGCAGCCACTTACACAGCAACAGACGGATACAGACATTCACCCAGTTTAGTCACTAACCCATGCATTCAGTAAGAAACGTTTAATCACTCACTTATAGAGTTAGTCACGCACATACTAAATCATCCATTCAGACACTTATACACCCACTCATTCTTCAATACGCCTTTCCCTATATATATTAAACATATTTAAACTTTACAGAAACACACAGTCACTGGATGATGTCATCTGTGATGTCATTTGAGATGTCATCAGTGATGTCATCAGTGATGTCACTGACCATATCATGAGTGATGTAATATGTGACGTCATCAGCAGTGCATTGCGGGGGCGCGAGTTATAGTTACCTGAACTAACTATAACGGGGGAATTTCACGGGTTTTGTACGAGTGCAATGTCCAACTAACTATAACTGTCCCTAAAACCTATGGTTTTTTCAGTGAATATATATATATATAAATAATCAGAATTCTGAGCTACCCTGGAAGTCTCAATGAGGGCTCATTTGAAGCTTCAAGCTAATCATTGCTCCAAGAGGTCAATTACATTGACATGAATGTCACCCTCTGTCACTTGGTGTGTACAGAGTACAGGAGTGGCTAGTGGACTTCCAAAATATGAACAGGGCAAGGGTGTGGGTGACCTGATGTTCATCTGGTTGCTCTCCCCGGAAAATGCAAGGCTCTTGTAAGCATTTTACAATTGATCAGTCTCTGCTCTCAGTGGAGTGCAAACCTCTGCCAGGCCCCAGACCAAAACACTGGTGTGGCTCACCTGGAGTCCATGTGCTGCACCACCATGTCTCAAAGCCCCTGGAGAGGGCTCCCCTGATTTGCTGGAATGAAAAGACCTTTCGAGGCCATAAGTCAGAGCTTTGGCGGGCCCTGGGTCTGGGACCTGGGGTCCCTGTACCAGCCCACTGTTTCTGAGTGCTGAGGGTAAGCTTTCACAGAATCTAGGCGGGCTCCCCAGTTCACTGGGATAAGAAACTCTGCCCGCCCACAAATCAGAACACTGGTTGGTCCGGGAAAGCAAGTCTCATGCCCTGTGGTCTGTTCTCCAGCCTGCTGTGGTGCAACATGGCTGGGACGGGGTCCTGCAGGCCTGGGGAGGGCCCCCTTGCTTTGCTAGCCATAGAAGTTCTAAATTAGCCATGGATCACAGCCCCGGTTGGCCTAGCATCAGAAACTTTGGGAGCTGGTGTCCATGTAGTGGCCAGCTGTATCTCAGAGTGCTTCTGCAGCCCCGGGGAGGGATTTGCTGATTTACCGGCTTAAAAAGCTCAACCAGCCCTCAGGTCAGAGCTCCAGATGGCACAGGGGTGCAAGCTCACAGCACTGGGCTTCATTCTCTGGCCTGCCTTGCCACTTAGATCCAAGGATGGTATCCCGCAGGACCTCAGAGGTGCACCCTACTTAGCTGGGTTAAGATGCTGCAAGTAGATCTCAGGTCAGAGCTCTGGCAGGCCCGGGAGTGGAAACCTTGGCATCTATTCTGCAGCCTGCCACGTCACTTAGAGCCCAGACTTGTGTCCTTCAAGCCCGGAGGGCCTTTCTGCTTCACCAGGATAAGAAGTTCTGATGGGGCCCAATGTCAGAGCTCCAGTTGGCCTGGGGGCTGCAAGCTCTCGGGCCTGGGCTCCATTCTCTGATCCTCTGTGTCATAAAGTGCCCAGGATGGGGTCCTGCTGACCCGGGAGGGGTCCCCTGCTTTGCCCGCTTAAGATGCTCTGACCAGCCCCACCATCAGAGCTCCTGCTACCTGTGGATGCAAACACTGTCTTTTTGACACTGTCAATGTGACCCCCTGAGCACAGTACTTTTTCTTTGGTTAAAAAAACTTTTGTTGGATTTTTAGTTGTTAACATTGAATTATCACACGACGATTACATTTACAACGTGTGTAATCTCCCCAGGTCCAAAAGGGTCGGTAGGTCAGAGAATGTGAGAAGGATAGTTGGAAGAAATCAACCTTTTAATTTGGTAACTAGACAAAATATCGAAAAAATATATAGAATGGACAGAATATCGAAGTCAAAATATAGAATGGACATAATATCGAATGGACAAAATATAGTGGTTAAAAATATCGAAATGCAGGTAAGTAATATCGACTGTCAAAATATCGAAGTACATAATATAGGCATTAAAATATATCGAATTTTTAATAATATCGAATTTTTTAAGTGTTTTTTATGTTAGTATATGTGTTAAAAGTGTATATTATTTTTGTAATGTATGTTTAATTTTTTTAAAGTAATGAATTTTATGTTATTTAATTTTTGCGTAATTTAATTCCGTAGCGGGTTGTGGGTTTATAGGGGAATAGGGTGGGAAGTAATTTAATTATAGTAAATTAAATATTAATTTTGAGGAATTATTAATTATTTTTAATTTAATTTTGCGTTTTAGTTCTGTAGCGGGTTGTGGGTTTATAGGGGAATAGGGTGGGAAGTATTTTAATTGTAATTAAGTAAATATTTATTTTAATTTATTTGTATTGATAATTAATTTGTTAATTAATTATAAATTGGTAATTAATTTTTATTAATTGGTAATTAATTTTATTAATTGATAATTATGTTAATTGTATTAATTTATTATTCAGAGCGGGTTGTGGGTTTATAGGGGAACAGGGTGGGAAGTAATTTAATTGTAATTAAGTAATTAATTAAATTATTTTTGTGTATTGCTAATTAATTTATTGTTAATTAAATATTAATTGGTATTTTTTTTATTACTTGTTAAATTTTTGTTATTGAAAATTAATTGGTTGTTAATTATTAATAGGTAATTAATTTTTAATAAATAATATTCATTGGTATTTATAATTAATTAATTAATTATTAAATATTTTGTAATTGGTAATTAATTTTAATAAATTTTTTATTGGTATTGATAATTAATTAATTTTAATTTTAATATTAAATCATTACTTTCCCTACTGTTGCACTCACTGGAGTGGGAACAGTAATTTTTACCCCTACGCTATCCAACGCTTTCCCTACTGTTGCACTCACTGGAGTGGGAATAGTAATTTTAACCCTACGCTAGCCAATGCTTTCCCTACTGTTGCACTCACTGGAGTGGGAATAGTAATTTTTACCCCTACGCTATCCAACGCTTTCCCTACTGTTGCACTCTCTGGAGTGGGAATAGTAATTTTTACCCCTACGCTATCCAATGCTTTCCCTACTGTTGCACTCACTGGAGTGGGAATAGTAATTTTACCCTCCCGCTATCCAACGCTTTCCCTACTGTTGCACTCACTGGAGTGGGAATAGTAATTTTTACCCTCCCGCTATCCAACGCTTTCCCTACTGTTGCAGTCACTGGAGTGGGAATAGTAATTTGTACCCCTACGCTATCCAACGCTTTCCCTACTGTTGCACTCTCTGGAGTGGGAATAGTAATTTTTACCCCTACGCTATCCAATGCTTTCCCTACTGTTGCACTCACTGGAGTGGGAATAGTAATTTTTACCCTCCAGCTATCCAACGCTTTCCCTACTGTTGCACTCACTGGAGTGGGAATAGTAATTTTTACCCTCCCGCTATCCAACGCTTTCCCTACTGTTGCAGTCACTGGAGTGGGAATAGTAATTTTTACCCCTACGCTATCCAACGCGTTCCCTACTGTTGCACTCTCTGGAGTGGGAATAGTAATTTTTACCCCTACGCTATCCAATGCTTTCCCTACTGTTGCACTCACTGGAGTGGGAATAGTAATTTTTACCCTCCCGCTATCCAACGCTTTCCCTACTGTTGCACTCTCTGGAGTGGGAAAAGTAATTTTTACCCCTACGCTATCCAACGCTTTCCCTACTGTTGCAGTCACAGGAGTGGGAATAGTAATTTGTACCCCTCCGCTATCCAACGCTTTCCTTACTGTTGCACTCTCTGGAGTGGGAATAGTATTTTTTACCCCTACGCTATCCAACGCTTTCCTTACTGTTGCACTCACTGGAGTGGAAATAGTAATTTTTACCCCTACGCTATCCAACGCTTTCCTTACTGTTGCACTCTCTGGAGTGATAATAGTAAATGTTACCCTCCCGCTATCCTATGCTAAAAATATTGAATATTTTTTATTAATATTAAGTTAATATATATATGTATTAAAAAATAAAAATGTATGTTTATTTTTTTATAACTTACATTAATTATTTATTAATTTTAAGGTTATTTAAGTATTTTTAAGTATGTTTTAGTTAATTATATTTATTATTTCATTAATTTTACATTACTTTTAAGACATTTAAAAAATGCGATATTTTAACAAACTATATTATTTACAACGATATTTTGGATTCGATATTTTTGTACTTACCTGTTTGTAGATAGGATTTCGATATTTTGGCATTCTATATTTTATCCACGATATTTTGGCAGGTCGATATTTTGGCATTCTATATTCTGTCAGTGATCCTTTTAATTTACCTCAAAGGTTAACACAACTCAGCATATTCTATCATCACTCCCCTTTTCCTCCCACACTGGAGAGTCCCTGTCATGGCTTGTGGAATGAATCCAAACCTACATGTTGGGAATTGTATATATCATATTTGTCTAGCAGTGGCAGAAAGTACTTGGGTATGTGAAATTTGCCCGGTTTAAGTTCCTGGGGACTCGTTGTTGAGTGCCTGAGAAGATGTTGTGCATCATGGGGCTCATTCACAGGTGGGGGTATTGTAGAAATCACCCTGAGTCTGATGTCACAGAAATGTCAAGCTATCAGTGGATTATCCCTGAGCGGTTGGGGCTTGTATTTGGGATCCGGTCTTCTTTTACTCCCATCATGCTTGAATCCTTGGACCATAGTACCTCAATATGAAGAAATGGGTGCTCTGCCTGAACCCCTGACTTCTCTGCATAAAGCTGTGGTCTCGGCTTCTGCCAAAATGAGCACTGTCTATTTTTAACTTCCTAGTGTAGGGGAGAGTCGCAGCTTTCCATCGTACTGTTATGGTCCTTTTGGTCAGTATCAATGCCATATCTAAAAACGTACTTGATACCTTCATGTTTTTCGGACAGGGATATATCCCTAAGAGGCTGGCCTCCAACTGGTCAAGACATCTGTTAGTATTTCCAGGACTCCCTCAAAGTAGGGACGAAGCATGGCACAATAATATAGCACATTGATAAAGCGTGCTGGGGATTGTTGACATCTAGGGTAGGTGTCAGTCACATTTGTGTAGATCCTGTGGAGTCGGAGTGGGGTGAAGTAAGCCTTATGCAAAGTGCTAAATTGAATAAATTGCAAGTGCACATTCTGGGAGACGTGTCATGGTCACTCAAGTGCCCTCTACCACTCGTTCTAGTGGCAGGACCGTCCTGTCCACTTCCCCCACCTGGGTCTAAGTGATTGTAGGGGTACCCTAGTGTGTTCTAGTGTGGCTCTGTAAATGCAGGTTATGGCACACCGACCATGCCCAATTCTGTGTAGATCCCTTCTGGAAATGCCAGCGAGTATGCGGATGACTCCATTGTTCTTAGATCTGGCACAAACACGAATTATCCAGAAAGTTGAGTGTAGACTCTCAGTAGAAAAATCCTATAAATACCTGGGGATTAACATCGACTCTAGGGGCACTTTTGTCAAGCATCGCAGTGACATCGCTATGAAAGCTACGGCTCTTCAAGTTAACCTTTCTAAACTTTCCAAAAAGTTGACAGGTCAAGCCTAGCTCCAATGTTGGAAGTTATGCAAGCTAAAATAGGCCCCACTTTGTCGCATGGCTTTGAAATTTCCCTAGGTAAACTCAGCTCTACACTAAACCAACATGTGACTAAGATCTATAAAAAGGTTCTTCAGCTGCCAAAAACTGCATCTTGCAGTTCAGATCTGATTAGAGCTCGGCCTCCTTAACTACGAAATGCTAAGCACAGGTGCTTATTTAAAATTGTGCCACAAGTTAAGGCAGGTCAGAGCTGGTTCTCTCGAGTCTCTGTTATGATTAGACATCAGCTGCAGCAATCCTGGTGGGTCACACAGTCGGTTCTTCTACGAATGCGTGCAGCAATTATCAGCAAGTGACCTCTGGAATCTTAACCCAAGTAACGCAGCTTTCAAAATAAGTATTAAGAAGCACACCCAATTGTGTTCCTACTCTTCTGACAAGGTGACCCTTGCCAAATGCAAGCACGCATTGGCAGTAATCAACTCTCAGTTGGCCTCTCTTCCATCATATCTAGCTTGTACATACCCCTTGTATTTAAAACAGAGATTCCTGGTACTTAGACTGGGTGAGTGGCATTTTTTGAAACATCTACCTTTTTGGCAGAGCCCATCAGACGAGCTTGTGTGCAGGGGTTACGGGGAATTGGCCGAGTCTTTGGAGCATGTTGTATGTCTCTGCCCAGCATTGATGATCCTGAGTAGATCAAAACTAAGGCCTGAGTGGAATAGATTGGGAGTTCGGTCTTGCAGGCAGGGTATTATCGCGGCATTGAACCCGGAGAACACGGCTCTAAACATCTGCTTTACACTCTTCGTCCATCTTATATATCATAAGTTCAATCAGAAATCTCAGGTCCTGTGTCAAAACTAGGAAACAAACACATGTGGACATAACAATGGTACATTATTTTTTAACCTGATTTCCAGTAAAAATGGTGTACCCTGGCCCAGCCTCACAAAACCGAACTTGAATCTATCCTTTATACTAGAAGTCTTTGCCCCCGATAACAGCAGAATCTTGTCAAAGGGCCCATGAAATTTTAAGTTGTGTGGCTGAGGAAAAGATGTGACACGAACGATTTGCTATTGACTACTGTAACTCAGAATTTTGCACCAAATTTGGGAGGCCATAAAACAGAACAAGTTAAATCCAACTTAGAGAACCCATTCAGCAAACCACGGCTGAATTGCCGGATAACACACTCCTAAGCCCGCAGTTGTTTAACACTCTTTGATTTCTCACTGGCCCACGAACATGTACTCCCCTTTACGCTATGTTGCACTTTTTCCAGTTTGGTGGCCTACCTGTTGTTTTTAGAAGGGACCTTTACTTTTATTAACTGTATTTATTGATGCTATGCCACCTTGTGTTTGCACTTAAGCGAAGGTCACCCTGTTCTAGAAGAGAACTTTTATTCGATAATTTTACTGTCTTGCTTTTATTGAGAATGATGGGAGCAGTCCAGGGAAAAACATTTGAATAATGTTTTAATCTGCGTCTCTTTTATATGGATTGTAATGGTTTAATTAATCAAACAATAAAGTACCCTTAAAGAGTATACACTCCTGATCTATTGGCACCGACTGTGAACCACAGTAGCTTTAATCTTGTACCAGGCGGGCCTAAAAGATCTTATGTCTCCCGCATGTGTTAACAAGCTCCTGTGGCAGATTTCAGTAAGATGTTACTGGGGAAGTTGGGTATGGAGAAATGTTGGGCTTCACCTGAAGACGTGCTCACTCTCCAAAGCAGGGCTAAAAGAAACATACTGGGAATATGAAACCCTTGAAACTATAACAGACTGCAGATGTACATTGTCATCAGAGTTCCTGGATGTAAAACCATTCCCATGTTATGAGTCTACTATAGATGAAATCACTACCCCCCTCCCCCGCATGTAAACTGTTTATACAGTTTAGGTATAGGACTCTCCCAACAAATCCCGAGTAATTGGTCAAAAGCTGCACCTGCGGGTGACTTTTGCCTCGCCTGTGTAGAGGCCCCGGAATCATTGGCACACATCATATATCTCTGCTCAGCATATCGGTATCAGAGAGCAAAGTGGGTAGCCCCTCTTTGTAGTAAGCTGGGTACTGGTCAGTACAAGGAGGCCTTTAGAATTCTCAGCACAGACACAAGTAGATTGGTAGTTTTCTCTTTTGGCAGATTCGTTATGCCAGTCTGGATTTGGCAATGTAAGTGCATCAATCAATCAATCAATCAATCAGGGGTTTGTTAAAGCGCGACTACTCACCCGTAAGGGTCTCAAGGCGCTAGGGGTGGGGGTGCAGGTTCCATCCATCAAGGAGGGGTCTGTCGAAGAGCCAGGTTTTGAGGTTTCTTGCGAAGATGGGGAGCGATGTTGTCTGTCTGAGGTGGAGCGGAAGGGCGTTCCATGCTTTGGCCGCGAGGAAGGAGAAGGAGCGGCCTCCCGATCTGGTCTTTCTGGTGCGGGGGACCACGGCGTAGGAGAGCTGGGCTGATCGTAGGGTCCTTTGGGGTGCGTGGAATTTGAGTCGACTGTTCAGGTATGCTGGTTCGGTGCCGTGGAGGGCCTTGTGTGCGTGGGTGAGCATCTTGAAGGTGATTCTCGCCTCAACAGGGAGCCAGTGGAGTGTGCGCAGGTGCTGGGAGATGTGGCAGTGTTTTGGCAGGTTGAGGACCAGTCTTGCGGCGGCGTTCTGGATGTTCTGTAGCTTGCGGGTGAGGTTTTGTTTATTCCGGCGTAGAGTGCGTTGTCGTAGTCGAGTCTGCTGGTGACCAGGGCGTGAGTGACGGTCTTTCGGTGTTCGAGGGGATCCATTTGAAGGTCTTACGAAGGAGGCGGAGGGTGTGGAAGCAGGAAGACGAGACAGAGTTGATCTGGCGGTCCATTTTGAGCTCGGAGTCCAGGATGATTCCCAGGTTGCGTGCGTGGTCCGTGGGGGTTGGCGGGTTTCCGAGGGCGGGGGGCCACCAGGTGTCGCTCCAGGCATCGGGGTTTGGGCCCATGATGAGTACTTCTGTTTTGTTGGTGTTTAGTTGTAGGCAGCTGTTTTTCATCCATTTGGTGACGGCTTCCATGCCTTCTCGAAAGTTGCGTCTGGCGGTGTTGGGCTCGTTGGATAGGGAGAGGATGAGCTGGGTGTCGTCTGCGTATGACACGATGTTGAGTCCGTAGGTTCTGACGATGGGGGCGAGTGGAGCCATGTAGACGTTGAAGAGCGTCGGGCTGAGGGAGGAGCCCTGGGGGACTCCGCAGGTGGTAGGTGTGGGGTCCGAGAGGAAAGGGGGAGTCTGACCCGCTGCGTCCTGCCGGAGAGGAAGGAGCGGATCCAGTCGAGGGCCTTGTCCTGGATTCCTGCGTCATAGAGTCTGCGTATTAGGGTGCGGTGGGAGACTGTGTCGAACGCCGCTGATGGGTCGAGGAGGATGAGGGCTACTGTTTCTCCTTTGTCCAGTAGGGTGCGGATGTCGTCTGTTGTTGCGAGGAGGGCGGTTTCCGTACTGTGGTTTTTTCTGAAGCCGGATTGGGAGGAGTCGAGGATGTTGTGTTCTTCAATGAATGTGGCGAGTTGGCTGTTGATGGCTTTCTTGATGACTTTCACTGGGGACGGGAGCAGGGAGATGGGTCTGTAGTTTTTGAGGTCGGTGGGGTCCGCTGAGGGTTTCTTTAGGAGGGGGTTGACCTCGGCGTGTTTCCAGTCGTCGGGGAACGAGGCGGTCGCCAGGGAGTGGTTGATGGTGTGGCGGAGCATGGGTGCGATGGTGTCGGCGGCTCTGTTGAAGATGTGGTGGGGGCAGGGGTCTGTGGGGGCCCCTGAGTGGATTGACTTCATTGCCTTCAGTGTGTCTTCGGTGGTGAGGGCGGTCCAGTCGTCAATCGCTGGTTTCCGGGTGTCGGGGGTGGTTGGTGAGGGTTCAGTGTGTTGGTTGTCTTCGTCGAAGTTGTCGTAGATGCTCTTGATTTTGTGGTGGAAAAAGGTGCTGAGTTTGTCCAGAGGTCTTGTGAGGGAGGGATGTCGGTAGACTCGCTAGTGGGTTGGGCGAACTCCTTGATGATGCTGAAGAGTTCCTTGCTGTTGTGCGCGTGGGTGGAGATTCTGTCTTCAATCGCTTTTTTCCTCGTTTCTCTGATGAGTTGATGGTGGGCGTTGGTGGCGGCTCTGAAGTTGTCGTGGGCTTCTGTGGATTTGGTGTTCCTCCAGGCCTTTTCGAGGCGGCGGCATGTGCTTCTGGACTCTCGAAGTTCGGTGTAAACCATCTGGCTTTCTTGGCACGGGTATTGTTGTTTTTCTTGAGGGGGGCTATGGTGTTGGTGCTGTCCGAGATCCATCTATGCAGGGTTCGGGCTGCGGTGTTGAGGTCGTCGTTTTCCGCGATGGTTGGGGTGGAGTTGTTGAGTGAGGAGGTGAGCTGGTCGTCGGTGATTTTGGTCCAGTTTCTTCGTGGAAGCAGGTGCTGGTGTCTGTGGATGGTGGGTGTTCTGAAGGTGAAGTGGACGCAACGATGGTCGGTCCATGGGAGTTCGGTGGTGTGGCTGAAGGTGATGGAGTTTCCTCTAGTGAAGAGGGGGTCGAGGGTGTGTCCTGCTGAGTGCGTGGGCTCGGTCACGATCTGGCGCAGTCCAATGTTGTGGAGGTTGTCCAGGAGCGATGTGGTGTTGGGGTCCAGTTGGTTGTCGAGGTGGAAGTTGAAGTCTCCCAGCAGGGTGTAGTTGGTGGATGCGATGGCCTGCGGGGAGATAATGTCCGTGATGGAGTTGGCGAAGGGTCCACGGAGTCCAGGGGGTCGGTAGATGAGGGTTCCTCGGAGGGTGGCGGTGGGGCTGGCCAGTATCTTGAAGTGAAGGTGTTCCATCAGTTCTGTGGGCTCGTCAGGGAGTGTGCTCAAGCGGAGGCTGGATTTGTGGACGATAGCGATTCCTCCTCCTGGGCGGGTGGGGCGGTCCTTCCTGGAGATCTTGTATCCTTGGGGGATGGCGATGGCGATGTCCGGTCCCGAGGTGGTGTTGGTCCAGGTTTCGTGAAGAACGCTACGTCCGGGGTGGTGCTGTCGAGGAGGTCCCAGATTTCTGTGGCGTGTTTGTGGAGGGATCGGACGTTGAGGAGGATGCATTGCAGGGTCTTCGGTTCGGTTGTGTTCTTGTGGGCGGGTTGTGCTGGATCCGTGTTCTTGGCGGTGCTGCAGGTGTGCCGGCAGCGGTGACAGCTGAAGGGTCCGTGGGAGTCGGCTGGTGATGCTAGCTTGCAGTTGTTGTTGCGGCCTGGGTTGAGTGCTTGGAGTGCTGCTGGGTCATAGCGTTGGCGGGGCGGAGGTCCAGGGTTCCTGGCGCTGGTCGCGGTCGGGTCGCGGACGGGCGCAGACGGGCTTGCCTTTGATGCGCCTTAAGTAGGGGTCGGGAGGGCTGGACAGCTGGGAGGTGGGGAGGGGAGCTGGATTGGGCCGGTCGCGCTGGGGGGGAGGGGCCGCGGGGGCAGCAGCGGCGGGGAAAGGTAAAGGGAGGAAATAAGGGATAAAGAAAAAAAGGGAAAATAGGCAGAAATAAGGCACAAAAGAGCAGAGATGCAGAAAGGTGAAAGATAAAAGAGGGTAGAAAAGCAGTGAAAACTAGTGAAAGGGCAGAGCGAGAGGAAGGGAAAATGAGCAGAAATAAGGCACAAAAGAGCAGAGATGCAGAAAAGTGCAGAAAGGTGAAAGATAAAGAGGGTAGAAAAACGAGTGAAAACAAGTGAAAGGGCAGAGCGAGAGGAAGGGAAAATGAGCAGAAATAAGGCACAAAAGAGCAGAGATGCAGAAAAGTGCAGAAAGGTGAAAGATAAAAAAGGGTAGAAAAACGAGTGAAAGAGCAGAGTTAGATGAAGGAGACAGAGGTCCACTGGACCACCAGGGATGAGGCGCAGGAAACCTGCGGGTGGAGGAGGAGCCTCGATCACCAACACTCGAGAGTGCAGGGGCAGGGGCAGGCCTCACTTAATGGTGGAGCTGCGAGGGTGGGAGAGCAATTTCACTGACAATGAGTCAGTGGTCTTGCTTGCCTGTCCCCGCAGTGGCCGCCATTAAGTAGGGGTCGAGGAGGGCTGGAGAGCTGGGAGGCGGGAGCGGGGAGGGGAGCTGGATAGGGCCGGTCGCGCTGGGGGGGAGGGGCCATTGGGGCAGCAGCGGCGGGGAAAGGTAAAGGGAGGAAATAAGGGATAAAGAAAAAAGGGAAAATAGGCAGAAATAAGGCACAAAAGAGCAGAGATGCAGAAAGGTGAAAGATAAAAGAGGGTAGAAAAACGAGTGAAAACTAGTGAAAGGGCAGAGCGAGAGGAAGGGAAAATGAGCAGAAATAAGGCACAAAAGAGCAGAGATGCAGAAAAGTGCAGAAAGGTGAAAGATAAAAGAGGGTAGAAAAACGAGTGAAAACAAGTGAAAGGGCAGAGCGAGAGGAAGGTAAAATGAGCAGAAATAAGGCACAAAAGAGCAGAGATGCAGAAAAGTGCAGAAAGGTAAAAGATAAAAAGGGTAGAAAAACGAGTGAAAGAGCAGAGTTAGAGGAAGGAGACAGAGGTCCACTGGACCACCAGGGATGAGGCGCAGGGAAACCTGCGGGTGGAGGAGGGCCTCGATCACCAACACTCGAGAGTGCAGGGGCAGGCCTCACTTAATGGTGGAGCTGCGAGGGTGGGAGAGCAATTTCACTGACAATGAGTCAGTGGTGCATCCTGTCTAAGGAATAGCTGGTGGTATGTGATTTGACATCTCAAAATGTTTTCTGTGCCTGGATGCAGGGAAACCTTTGCTAGATATCTCTCACTTTTTTGTACAGGTTGCACAGAGTATGTACATTTGTTGTTACTAAAAGAGTTCCTCGCTGATTTTAGTAGATCTTTCTATGGTCTAATTTGCTTCTCTCTATGCCTCTCTATAATGTACAGTATATGACGAATACTTGTGAATATCTAAATCTGGGATTCCAAGCAGGACAGACATTATCTCACTTTATTTTTCTTTGTATATTCTGAAAACGGTAGTAGCAACTCTTAGTTAAATAAGTTATTGTGCTAGAATGAAATTAAGGTAATTCGACAAATGCTAACTTTGATGCTCTTGCTTTTGATCCTTGAATGTTTTTGATACAATTTCCAGCTCAAAGCTGATGGAGGCCTGTACTTTTCCAGTTTGTACTTTATTTCTGTGTTCCTTGATAACTAAGGGCCCCCCTTAGGATGGTGGGTAGACTTACGTCCGCCCGTCACCCTATCGGGGTTCGGGCCCGCCCGACACACTATTGGGAACCGGGACCGCTCAACAGGCTATCAGCCGTACCGCAGTAGGCATTACGATGCGACCGCCACCATGGCGGTCGTAATGCCTATATTTTGCAGCACCCACCGCAATACAAAAAAGGGACACTGTACATATCCCTGCTCTACGTGGCAGGCACCCTGCGGTGCCTGACACATGGTGCAGGGATATGTAGGGGGTACCATAGGTGCCCCCAGGTCCTGTGTCTGGTGGCCAAGGGGTAAGGGGGGCCTGCTAGCGGCCCCCAATGTCCCTTTCCGCCAGCCTTTTCATGGCATGAAAGGGCCAGCGGCAAGGGAACATTGTAATGCCTACGGAGTTGCCTGGTAGGCACCGCACCCATTGTAGGCATTACAGACCATCCGGCGGTCCAGTGTCAGGCGGTCTTTCCGTCACCCGACCATCCGCCCGCCATCCTAATGTGGCAGGCGGTATTCTTTACTGCGATGGCGGTGGGACCGCTACCGACGGGCTGTCGGTGGCGGTCCCACCATCATCATAATCGGGCCCTTATTTCTCATGCATTTCCACTTATAGGGTTTTAACTGGAACCCCAAATGACTTTATTGTTTTTTTAATATGTATGCCATAGTTCAACAAATGTATTTTTAGGGGAACACTAGTAGTGTTTTTCGAATCATCATAAACCATCTAGCTTAGCAATAGATTCACGATTGGATTGCATAAACTATGGCAACTTGGAAATGTCTAATTTCGGAGCCCTTTGTACAAGAAACTTTGTTATGCACTACTTGAGTGTGAAATGTAAAAAACTATGCTACCCGCCTTTGATCTTTTGTTTATTTCATCTGTATAATATGGTGATGAATGTATGTATTGCCTGTAGTTTTATGTTACTGGAGATTGAAATAAAGTTAATATTATGATGGTATAAAGTCTGCATCACTGCATGGGTAGAAGGTTATCACTTTTCCCCTTCCACAACTGGTCAAGTGTGTACACTATCCTGCCGTATAGCAGAAACTCCGCCCCAAGTAGCACATCATGTTGGTTAAGGTTTCAAAGAGTTTGAGAACGCCACCCTTGTATGGATCACCCAGTGCTGTTATTTCTGCCACTCTCCATTATCTAAAAGTTCCATTGATAAGTGAGCCATTCGCTGTCAGGAGGTCCTAAAGCGGGATTGGTGGGGGATATTGTACCACTGATTTTGTATTTCAAATGCTGTGTTTTTGAACTGTTAAGGCTGTTTGCAGAAACCAGTGAATGGTGTGGGCCTCGGGTGTAGCTGATGGGAAAAGTAGTTTATGCAAATTGCCTCTCCTGAATTAGAATGCAGGAAGTTGTGTTTCTCCCTGGAGAAAATCTGCCAGCCAGTATGCCACCCATTGGAGTTGCGATGCATGATAATAGCCCCAAATGTCCGGAGCTCCCATCCCTCCTCTGTTTGTCAGGAATTTCAGCATGGCTAGGCTAATTCTGTGTCTCCCTGAACCACAAACCAAGTGGACTAATAATGCTTCAAGGCGTCAGAAGTAGGATGTGGGTATGACTAGTGGTAGGTTGACAAAGTAGTACAAAAAGGCGAGAGAACATCACCATTTTAGCCACCCCGGGTTTGTAGGAGGCGGGGAGGTCCACCTATCCTAGGTTCCCTTCCACCAAATCAGTATTTGTATGATACATTTGGATGCCCAAGTATCTTAAGGTGTGTGGCCCACTATATCTATTTGCATTCCAGGATCACCGAGGTGGGCGGTGTTACCGTTGAAAAGGGAAAGATGTATGATTTGAAGTGAGTGATTGAAGGCCGCTCCAAATTCCTGCAGGATGGTTCAGATCGGGGTAAGGCCTACTATGGCAGATTGATCATATAGTAACAGGTAGTCTGTGCAAAGTGAAAGTATGTGCGTGTGTCCATCTATCAGGAGGTCCCAGCTATGGCTCTCCAGTCTAAGCTTTATGGCTAGTGGTTCTATGGCTAGTGTGAATAATAAAGGGGATAAGGGGCACCTCTGCCGTGTGCCCTGCGCCATTTGATAGGTCTCTGAGATATGTCCGCAAGTTTTTACTTGGGCATGTGGTGTTGTGTTTGGGAAACATCCTAAACAATGATGTTTTTATAACGGCTTACCTGAACAACGAATCCTGAACAACGACAATTCCTAAACCACGACTTCCTAAACCACGACTTCTTAAACAACGACTTTCCTAAACCACGACTTTACCTATGACTCACTCAGCACCAGGAAGGCGGGCACTGAGGTGAGCGGGGCAGAACACAGCCTTCATCCTGCCAGCATGGTAATACGTTGGGGGCACCAAAAACCACGAGTCTCTCTCCTCCACCCCCCTGACCAGACACACTCATGGCCCCCTATGACTCACTCGGCACCAGGAAAGCGGGCACGGAGGAGAGCGGGGAAGCAGACAGCCTTCATCCTGCCAGCATAGTAGTTCCTTTGGGGCACCGCGTCTTTGGGAATGCTCCGGCCTCATGCCTCCCATATGTCTCTCTCTGCACTGCTATCACCAGGAAGGCAGGCACTGAGGAGAGTGGGGAAGCAGCCAGACTTCATCCTGCCAGCATGGTAATATGTTGGGGGCACCAAAAACCACAAGTCTCTCTCCTCCGCCCCCCTGACCAGACACGCTCATGGCCCCCTATGACTCACTCGGCACCAGGAAAGCGGGCACTGAGGAGAGCGGGGAAGTAGAAAGCCTTCATCCTGCCAGCATGGTAGTTCCTTTGGGGCACCGCGTCTTTGGGAATGCTCCGGCCTCATGCCACCCATATGTGTCACTCAGCACTGCTATCACCAGAAAGGCAGGCACTGAGAGCGGGGAAGCAGCCAGCATTCATCCTGCCAGCTTGGTGGTACATTGTGGACATCGGTTTTTTGGGAATGCTCCGGCCTCAGCCAATGTATGAATCGTGCTGGTTGTTTATCTGATGGACAGATGAGGCTTTTTATCAGCGTTGTCAGGTAGGTCATTTAAATCTATTAAAGTATTTGAAACCTTAAATCTAACTTTGAGTTTTTTTGATTAATGAAATAGGTGGTAACAGATGGGTATTTAATGTATTTTTTAAAATACTTACCTCATTGGACGGGATGTAGGGATTATAGGGGTAATGGGTGGGGAAGTAATTTAATACCCAGGTAACAATTTTATTACCCAGGCATTAAATTATTTTTTTTAGAGATTAATTATATATATATTTTTTGTATATATTGATTGTTTTAGTAATGTATTTAAATAAAAAATTCTTACCGGTAGGGACGGGATGTAGGGATGATAGGGGCAATGGTTGGGGAAGTAATTTAATACCCAGGTAAAAAAAAAAATATTACCCAGGTATTACATTATTTTTTAGTGATTAATTATATATATATATATATTATTTTTGTACACATTGTTTGTTTTTCAAATGTCTTTTAAATGAAAAAATACTTACCTCTGGGGACGGGAGGTAGGGATGATAGGGGTAATGGGTGGGGAAGTCATTTAATACCCAGGTAACAATTTTTTATTACCCAGGTATTAAATTATTTTTTTTAGAGATTAATTATATATATATATTATTTTTGTATATATTGTTTGTTTTAGAAATGTCTTTTATATGAAAAAATACTTACCTCTGGGGACGGGATGTAGGGATGATAGGGGTAATGGGTGGGGAAGTAATTTAAGAAAAAAATTATGTTTGCATGTTTGTTTTTGTTTTCTTATTATTAATTGCTGAGATTTAAGTACTCTTAAAAGTTTTGGAATTTAATATTTGAACACAGTCACTGTTCTGCACTTGCTTGTTTTGTAATTACTCTCTGTTTCTGGATTGGGAAACAGCTTTCACAAACAGGTTTTTTTCTGGTCGTGCTTTTAGCATGCAATTTTTATCTCAAACATGTTTTTACAACACTTGCTTTTACCACGTATTTTTACTGGAAGATGGGGGTGTAGGAGGTCTCCCCCCACAAATACATTGTCTTTCTATATAAAAAACAATCCGTGGTAATGGTATGCGTTGTAAAAGCATGCTTGAGCTAAAAACTTGTATGGAAAAAAAGGCGTGGTAAAGGCATACGTCTTTATCTGCGTTGTAAATGCTTGCTTTAAATTGGATCCTAGTCACTGTTATGCACTTGCTTCTTTGGTAATTACTCTTTGCTTCTGGAATGGAAAGCAGCTTTCTCAACGTGGTTTTTATTTGGTAGTGCTTTTAACACGCATTTTTTACAACGCATGTTTTTTACCTCAAACATGCTTTTACAACGCATGCTTTTACCACTTATTTAAGGGAAGATGGGGGGTGTGGGGGGGTCTCCCCCCACAAATACATTGTTTTTATAGAAAAAAACAATGTGTGGTAATGGTATACGTTGTAAAAGCATGTTTGAGCTAAAAACTTGTGTGGAAAAAACAGCGTGGTATTGGCATACAATGTTTTTAAAACTCGGCTCTTACTTATTCTTCTTCAAGTTATCTTTGATCACAGTCTCTGTAATTTTTAAGAGATTTACAGGTACTTACTGTGTATAGGTGTTGTACTTTTTGTAGATTTGTATAGGCCGCTGCTTTTTTGGTTGTTGGAATCAAGGAAATGAAGGGTTTTTTGGATTAGATTTCTGAAAATAGAAAAGAAATGGTACAATAAGTGATTTTTTCACAGCTGATCTGTGTTGACTTCCTGTGTGAGTTGCATTATTGTTTTTGGATCTTAGTCACTGTCCAACCTTTTCTCTCAGGGAAATTGTTTTTGAGATTGTTTTTAGACTTGCTATCTACATTCATTGATTGAAAATTGTTTCCTGGTTGGGTTTGTCCAGGGCATAGTACTCCGCAGATTTTAAATGCAAAATTGGACTTCACCACTGTTTAGCTCCTGCCTTTTGTTAAGTATCCACTTGTTATAGTTAAAAGAGAAATTTATTTCAATTTTAAATGAACTTACCATGCTTTTATTTCCCCTTATATTTATCTCTTGTTATGAAGTTCTGCACTTTCCTTGATGCTTGTTTTTTCAAAGTTTTGTTTGAGTGTGGAAGATTTCTGCAATTATAAAAAAAATTCATACATATTTTGATTACCCACCACCTTTTTTTCAAATGATTATTTTCTATTTCCAAAGTATACTTTTTTCTCTATTTCTTTATTTTTAAGATGATATATTTTTTTACTAGTTTCTATTTTTGAAAAAAAGTGTTTTGAACATACTTGCTGTATATGGACGTCTCTATACTCCTCGGTGACGTCAATCAATTGCAGATCTTAGAAGTATATCTGAAATGTTTTACGAATAAATCTTTATTATTTATTTACATATATTTAATTTTGAATTTTTTTAAAAATGTATTTGGTGTTTGGAAGAGGGTGAGGGAAAGTAAGAGGCTGAGGGCGGATCAGTGATCTTCCTATATTTATTTAATTTAAAATTCTGACTACTATACATGTTTTATTCTTTTAAAATGATTCATGTTCTAATCATTTAATAGATATTATTTTTAATTTATGTTGTCGCTTACTATGCCTGACTTAATAGGGTATATAGTTGGATTCTAATTGTATTCAACAAATTTAAATATAATATTTTTCTAATTAATTTGATCATTTTCTTCTTCGAATAACGCTGTAGATATAATAGTTTCAGATTTTATTTACCTTTTTAAGCCAGTAGGTGGCACGGTTGGTTAGTTTATCACTGTGGTGAAGCTGTTCTGTGCTCGATGCGACTGTTCTCTCTGGCTGTCACAGTTGAAATGGTAACAAAATGGTGGTTGTCCGTTTTTTATATGGTTTATTGTTGTTGAATCATTTTGCAATTGAAAATATGTTCTGCAATCCTTTTTTTTTTTAAATGTTCATTTCTGTGAGAACCTGCGTTTATTGTCATCGATTTTAAAAGTGCATTTCTTTCTTTTTTTCAGTTCGTTATGCCGCCATTTTAGTAAGCACTGTAGTCAGTTGTGTAAAAATAGATGATGGACTTTTAATTTAGTGTCTCCATGCGTTTATTACTGACTTTTTGTTGTTCGCCAGGTATTGAAAAGTATGTCTTTCTATTAGAAAATACGTTAATTTAAGGATTCTTCACTAAAAATTGTTTATAAAAGAATTCATCTATTATTAAAAAAAAAAATTTAAATGTCAAAAAGATGTGGATTTAAAAGAACATAGTGGCGTAAATTGATAATGAGCAATTTAAAGATTTTTCGTGGTTTAGGAACTCGATGTTAAAAAAGTAGTGGTTTGGCATTGCTCGTTGTTTAGCCTTCGTGGTTAAGGAATTCGTGGTTTAGGCAGTAGTTGTTTAATCATACATCCGTTATGTATAGGAGCTGGATCAAGTGGATCTTGGAGTGCAGAACCCAATATCTTCAAAGGATCTCTAACAGGTACTGCCAATCAAGGGTATCAAAAGCCTGTTCTAGGTATTGGGAGAGAGAAGCTACCTGAGGTCACGTTTGGTGTGCTGCCTCCAACACTTGAGAGAAGTGCTGTATGTTGAGGGACGTACATTGTTGAGGGATAAAATAGTCTTGGTCTTCATGTTCGAGGCTCGGTAACAATAGCAGGCATCTGTCTGCCAGCAATTCACTTAAAATGTTATATTCTGCATTGCGAATAGAGATTGGTTTATAAGAGGACAGTGCCAATGGGTCCAGACATGGTTTGACCAATGCTTTGGTCATAGATGTTGACAACCCTCCTGCATCCAGGAACACCAGGTACACTTTTAAGAGTTTTGCCGCCAAAAGGGGTACGTATTGGTCATAAAATTCCATAGGGAGGCCATCTGTCCTTGGCGTTTTGCCTCATGCGAGTTCTCTGATTGCTCTTTTTATTTCCTGTTTTGTAAGAGGGGCAACAAAGACTGTGACTGCCTCTACAGGTTCCTGTGTAAAGATCATGTCCTGCAAGAAGGGCGCAACCGAGGCATTACCGCCGTTGTGGGTTGGCAAGTATGATGCTGCGTAATGGACCTGGAAGGCTTGGTTACTCTTGTTTTGCTTTTCTACCTTTACTCCCTCTCAGGTCGTGACTGCCATGATGTGTGTTTGTGTGTTAGGTGGTCTAATTATCCACACTAAGGGGCACATGCATCAAGCATTTTACTGGTCGCAAACATACCGATTTGCAGAATTGGCCCGTTTGCGACCGGTAAAATGCTATTTGCGATGCATCAAACCCAAAGGCATTCGCAAAACAGGTAATCGCAATTTTTGCGATTACCTATTTTGCGAATGCAATTAGGGAATCGCAAATTGCGATTCCCTAATTGCGATGCATCATGCATTCGCAAATTGCGTTTTCGCAAATTAGAATCGCAAATTACCATCAACTTAAAGTTGATGGTAAGTTGCGATTCCTTTGAAAAATGCACAAAAATTCAGTTTTCAAAGTGCAATGTGGTGCATACACATGCCCTTAGGGCATGTGTGTGCACTTCATGTGCATACTTACCTTTGTTGGAGGTGCATTAGGGTGGCCTTTTGGCCCCCTTGCAACCTTGAGATTGCATGCGCAATTTGCAATTACCTATTTGGTAATTGCAAATTGCGAATGCTGTCCCATTCATTCCTATGAGCCTCTAGGCCCATAGGAATGAACGGGAAGGCATTCCTTAATTGCGAATCACAATTTGCGATTCGCAATTAAGGAATGTGTAGGAATCGCAAATAATTTAGCGAAACCTACATGCATGAGGAATAGCGATTCCTTAAGAATCGCTATTAAGGAATCGCTATTCCTTAGCTTAATGCATGTGGCCCTAAGAGATGTCCAGCCTTCTTGCCCTCTGCCTGGGATTTGGCTTTGTAGGCCTCCTGGTCTAGGCACCATAGGCGCTCCATTAAACTGCTATAAAGGAACAGAGGTCCCTCAACTAAACATGTCAATAATAAACTGGGAAAAAAATTATGCCCATGCATGTTGTCTAATAGACAAATTAATATCGCATTTATTTAACAATTTCATTAAATAGGTGGGTAGAAACACAAACGATACACAGTTAAATTAGCAAAGAGACTCAGGCACTAATGTCACGTGTGACATAAATCAAAAAGTTGGTTAGTCACAATTAAATCTGAAGCAGCACCTCTGCCCCTATGTCCGTTGCTATGTACATTAGAATAGGGCCAGTGCACGAGAGTCGACGACATTTTGATCCTTACTAAATGACAGGATCATCATCAGGACATTTACAAATCATGCCCTAAGATTATTAAGCAATGGTAAGAGGAGATGACTGAAAGGGAAGAAACAGTGAAGGAAAATTGCCAATGGTGTGATATCTGGGTGGGTACCACATTCATCCATACTGGTGGGGGTAAGGTGCTTTAGACGCCTAGGACCAACCAAACGTGGGTCCCATCCTCGGGAACGTACATTACACCAGTGGCCCGAGGAGGAACCATACTATATTGCCACAAACAAAAAGTAAAATGGCAGAATTTGACATGAGCATTAAAACAAGTGGCCGAAAACCTTCTGAGGATGACGTGGAAATGAATTACAATGCAGGCATAGCGTGTGTGTAGAGACCCCGCATGAGTAGGTCCGTCTCAGAGGCTGTTAGGCAGGAAATATGATAATTGCCAAGGGAGCATAAGCGCTTCTTTAGATCTTTGTAGGAATGTGGTAACAATATACCTAAAAATGATGCCACGGCAGGCCACTGAACAAAGGAATAGTACTTTTCAATCAAAAGCCATTGTGAGCAAGTGCCCTGCTGAGTCACTGTCAAAGAGGAAAAAATTGGGTTAGTTAAAACCTTGTGAAGGTAAGGAAACTATTACCCCATTCACACTTTGCATGGCACGAAGCATACCATGAGGGCATTACAATGTGCCCAAGGCCAAGAGCTGCTGCAAGGAGTGGCCAAAATGCACAGAGTACTGCTGTTATGTAAAGTGCCGGCTTGCAATTGTGCTCAGCTGAGGGGCTGAAAAATAACAAATTGCGGGAAAATAAAGTCCACTGAACAATGTAAAATTGTAATAAGAAAACTGGAAGTAATCGGTAGGATAACCGACCTTACGTATCCACAACTGTCCGGTGACAAAAAGAAACAAAAACAGGGATACAGTTTTCTAATATCCGAAGGGGCTGTGCATAACGAAAACTAGGTAGAGTGCCATGCCGCCTAGCCTTACCTGGAGAAATGCAGCAAAAGTATGCGCACCTGGCGTCACAGGATAAGGGGTAACCAGCCGGGTTGCATAAAGCAACGTGTATGCTGCCCAAGCCGGTATTTAACCCCTTCGCTGTCAGGCCTCCCCCCGCCACACGGTTTTTTGACCATTTGGGGTAGTTTGCGCTTAGGCCCCCATAACATTTTTTCCACATAGGGTATCCATGCCAAATTTGCTTCCTTTTCTTCCAGCATCCTGAGGATTCTAAAGGTACCAAGGGTTTGTAGATTACCTTGGAGGGAACTGAGAAATAAGGCAAAATACAGCTAAATTTGCTTTTGGGGGGAAAAATTGGATAAAAGTGCTGCAGAAGAAAGCGTTTCTTCCCTGCAAATGGTTCCACGAAGGGTTTGTGGTGCTAAAATCACCATCTTCCCAACTTTCAGGAACAGGCCGACTTTTGTCAGAAAACCAAACATTTCTACACAGTTTTGGCATTTTACTAGGACATAGCCTATGATTCCTAATTTTGTGCTTTCAACCTCCTTCCAGTTAGTGGTAGAAATGGGTGTGAAACCAATAATCGATCCCGGAAAGCTATAATTTCTGAAAAGTAGACAAAATTCTGGGTAATTTGTGTAGATCCTTCCAGGTTTTCCTATAGAAAGTAACATTTAAAATAAAATAATTTTGAAAGTTAGTTAAAAAAAACATCCATTTGTGCCTACATTTTCACCTGTAACTTCTTCTAACTATGGTACATTTTTGATAGCTATATATCGTTACGTCCGTGGGACCCCTCTGGTTGCGGGGTTATATGAGTCTTGTAGGTTCACCAAGAATCCAAGGTACCCAGAGCCAATAACTGAGTTGCACCTCGCAATCTTTTTTCAGGGTATACAGTAATTAATTTGGTAAAATATAAAGAGTGAAAAATCGGTATCAAGGAAACCTATGTATTTCTGAAATTGGAACAAGATATGGAGTTTAGAAGCAGTGGTTATTTGTGCATCTCTGAATTTGTGGGTACCCATATTAGGATGTGAATTAGAGGGTATTGTTGGGGGGCGGAGCTTGCCGCAGCACAAGATGGCCGCGTAGAGAAAGAGCTCCGTGAGCCATCAGCGCCACAATGCACGAATCCTGGCAATCCCGACACTAAACTGCCCGCTTGCACACACATCTGATACCGCTAATATAGAGACACCGATCGATGTCGTTGCGGTGAGGATTGACGCTGCGAAACACCCGCAGCTGGCCTGGGCCGAGGGAGCGTGGTGAGACGGCGGCCGCGCACCCGCTGAACAGCTGCTTGCGGCGCCAAAGGCAGGACCGAGGCATCGCTACCTGAATCTGAGACCGGAAGGCTACCGGGATCTTCCGGCGCCGCCGGTCACCCGGGACGCCTGCTCCCGGCTGCCGCGGGGGGTCCCTTGCTGCCGCAATGTAATCCTGCGGCCTGGAGGCCTGAACAGGCTGCGAAGGTACATTGCGCTGTTGCGGGGCCCGGTGGGTGCCGGACGGAGAACCCTGGGAGGCGGCGCTGTGGTCCCTTGTGCCTCGGTCGCTGGTCTGACCACCCCATCCACGACCTGCGGGAAGGCTGAGCGCCTCGCTCCTGGCAGGGCGGGCCCCGCGCGGGCGAACGATCAGGGGAGGTGAGTGGACCCCCTGGAGTGCACAGATCGCCGGAGCTGGGCCTTCTCCTTGGTACAATCTGACCTCCTGACAGCATGTGCGCGAAGGGTGATGCCAGCCCCAACTGTGGCCTGCAATTCGAAATAAGATCCGAGTAGCTGAAGGGAGAGGCCCTATAGCTGGACGGCGGCGACGCAGCCCGCATGCCATTATCTACAGGCCCGAGGTAGGAGACATCAAGGCCCCTCATTCACCACCATTCTGGGTCGACGAGCTTTGGTGGGGGACTTCCCTGGATTCCCTGCGGCGCCTGGCAGGGCGAGGGGGCCCAGAGCGTGCACCTGGAGGCGGAGGCCACTGCAATACACCGGCTTCTGTGTGAATTGGGCGCCCCTTGGCGGCGGGGCGCGCTCCGGCTAGGGAGGGTGCCCCTGTGCCCCCCCTTGCCATTGTCAACGGGTTTGGAAGGGATTGCGGTGCGGGACGACTCTGCGATTCCCCCGAGGGTTTCCTGCCTGCTTGTTCCCTGAACACTGCCCATTGAGCGGTGGGCCCCTGGCCTGATCGGAGTGCTGGGAAGACAGGGGCACGCATTGCGTTTGGACGCCTCGCCTACCACCTACATCCTGGGAGGACTGCCTCACCTCTTCCTGGTCAGGAGCCGGCACCATGGGTAGGGTGGACAAGACCCAAACCAGACTCCCATTTGACGCTAAAGGCACCAAGTCTAAAGAGGCGGAGAGGGCATGGTCTGCGGACTCTGGAGCGGACCACTCAGAGGATGATCCAAATGAGGTCAAGCAAATGTTTGCAACCATACAGAAAAGCCGGTCGGTGATGGACGGAAAGATCGACTCTCTGGCATACCGAATGGACAGGATGTCGGAGCGCCTAGATAAATAAGCAGAACACACAGATATGGCCAAACGTAGGATTACGGAGGTCGAGGAGGCTCAAACGAGACAGACCAGGTACAGAAACAAATGGCTAAAACCATCGCCATACTCCAAGACAAGGCAGAGGATTTGGAAGCCCGATCCCGCCGCAGCAACATTCGTATAACGGGCCTACCGGAATCCACCCCAATGGGCAACGCAGAGCAATTCACAGAGAACCTACTCATCTCCTTACTGGGACGTGACACCTTTTCGGACATGTTTGTGATCGAAAGAGCACATCGGTCGTTGGGCCCGTGGCCACCTCCAGGCGCCCAACCTCGCCCAGTGATAGCCAAGCTTCTGAACTGTCGGGATCGGGACTCAGCCCTGCGACGAGCCAGAGAACTGGGGGAACTCCGATATGAGGGCTCAGCTATCTCACTCTACCCAGATTTTACGGCAAAGGTACAGGAGGCCCGGCGCCTCTTCAATCCCCTCAAGCGACAGCTCCGCAACCATAACGTCACTTACGCTATGCTGTACCCGGCCAAACTGAGGGTGAATCTGGAGGGTTCCTCACGCATCTTCACAGACCTGAAAGCTCTGCAAAAGGCTTTGAAAGACATACTCAAGAAGTCGAAACAGGAGGCGGCGCAGGGGGACTCGGCAGCGGCGACGGGGGGGTCACAGGAGGGCCCCCTCGAGAACAATGACAAGAACATCCAGATAGGGGGTACTCCCGCTCAGCTAAGACTCGTTCCACAGCTCCTCCTTGACTGTGATTTTTGCCTATTGACCCTTGAGGCGCTGTGACTGCTCCCCATGAATGCACCTAAGGTCCTCCGGAATGATCGCCCGGTGAAGACACCCATCGATCACTCTGCAAGTATTTGTGTTCTACATGGCTTGTGGGGAACAGGATATGCTTTATTGCTTGATTAGTGTAGTCCTTTTTGTGTCTTGGCGATAACTACTGGGAGGCAGTCTACGATTCCATGGACATTGTTAATTGTACTGTACCCTTTATATGCTTGCCTTTTCCAGTTGATCTTCTCTAATAACTGATTGCCTAGTTACGTTTAATATTACGTGGTTAAGTGCTGATGGTTACTCGTAGTGCTTGGGTAACATCCGCCCCTGCGTGTTACACACTACATGGCTAGTTGCCATACTTATCTAGGGGTAGGGGTGGGGAGAAATAGCTCTGTCTGTGCTGCGATTGGGGTGGCATGGCGTGGGAGGGGGGTGGAGGGGATTGTTGTGTTGTTTTTGCTTATGTCTTTTGCTTTCATTTTTGTTTTTTTATGGCACTACTGTATGAGATGCACACACTGAGGTATGCACGAAGACATCACCACATATTTGGCCAGCTCACCAGAGGCCGCTGAGGCACTTTTAGCTGCTCTGGTTTCATTTCACCACCGTAGGTAATGGAGACTAGACTGAGGTTCTTGTCCTGGAACGTTAGAGGCCTCAATGACCAACGTAAGATCAGGAGGAAAGTCATGTCGTACCTCACTAGGCACAACATAGACATCGCACTCTTGCAGGAAACACACCTCTGCAGACTCGAGGCAGGATTTGCGGCACGTTCCATGCCGTGGGCTTCACCTCGCATGCGCGGGGAGTCCTTACCTGAATTAACCCCACGGCCCGCCTCACTCTGGAAGAGTTACAGATGTCAATGGTAGATACGTGGTGTCTAGATGCAGGGGGAAAGGTTTGGAGTGCATACTTGTCAATGTATATGGCCCTAATCATGATTGTCCGCAGTTCTTTCACGATCTGTTAACTCTAACACGGCGACTGCCTGATATTCCGCAGATATGAGGGGGGGATTTTAATTGCACTCTCAACCCTGATCTGGATCGGTCCGGGGGCCCGTCACGGCACCGTTCACAGGCGGCAGAGGCTATTTTAGACGCTCTGATGGAGATGAACATGGTAGATGTATGGCGCTCGCGCTCAGTGGCAGCCGGCGGCTTTACGCATTATTCAGGGCCTCATAATCTCCATACCAGGATAGACTATTGGTTCCTGGCGGGATCGCTTAGAGGCAACGTGCGTGAATGCGAGGTCTTTTCCCGCACTTACTCGGACCACTCCCCTCTGCTGCTGATATTGGCTACTTCCACCAAGCGGCCCCCCCCCCCATTCACATGGCGCTTTCCCCCATACGCATTATTAGATGAGGCCTTTAGGGTGGAAATGCTGGAGGCAATGGAAACCTTTTTCATCACCAACCTGGGTTCTGTTACGCACTTCGCCACAATCTGGGAGACTTTCAAGGTGTATGTCCGGGGAATTGCCATTTCTAAACATTCAGGGGTTCTGAAATCGATTAGGGGAAGGCTTGCCCTCTTAGAACAAAAACTGGCTAAACTAGAGAGAGACACGCTAGAAACCAACGACCCTTTAATTCGGACCACCCTTAAGGAAACACTAGAAGAATACCACACAGAGGCGGACAGAGAGGTCAGGCTAATGGGTAAATATGCAGTTGCAAGGGTATACGGAGAGGGGGAGCGCCCAGGCGCGACCCTGGCGAACCTCATGAAAGGGCGCCGAGCAGCTTCTCATCCCATAAAGTTGACTACTGTTGAGGGGGAATGTTAGGGATGAACAGGTGCTTGTACATACTGCCCACACTGTTCCCTACCTTTCCTCTCCTTATCCTCATGGTCAGGGCTGCTGGTGCGCGCGCGGGTTTGGCGCGCAGGCAGGGGGTATAAAAGCGACCGTCAGCTGCTAGTCCTTGCTTGGTTTCACTCCCCGGTCTCAGTACCCGGAAGGACTTCGCCTCAGAAGTTCAGCTTCCTGTTCGTCGGACCAGCGTCTCATTTCCCCACGTCTTTCTCTTGGGACTACAGCCTCTCGCAGGATTGCGAGTGGGGTTTGCCTGGAGACTTCTGTTCGTTTGTTTTCCTTTTTCCCGTTTTGTTGGATTCGTGCACCGCAGCTTTGGAAAAGCGGTCAGTTGCAGTTATTGGAGTTCTTGCGCTGCGGGTACACGGATGCGTACCTAATCCTTGCACAAGCTACTTGGATTACTTCCTGGACATTCGGTGACCTATCTAAGTCATTTGCATTACTTTAAAAGCATTTGGGTCATTTTTTTAACCCGTTTTGGGCAAAACTCCTTTGCTTTCCTATTCCTTCGTTTTGTATTTGGATAGGGTTTTTTTTTGTTTGTATCAGACATTTTTTTTCCCTGTTCTTTGGATCCTTGAAGCTATACGTTTGGTACTTGGGAGTAAAACGTTTTGCTTCATGATTTGGGATGTTAACCTCCTTCTTCCTGAAGTGGAGTTCCTATTTCGTGACTTCATAGCCAGAGGAACAACTTGTGCTCGTAGTATGGGTAAGAGTTTATCTGTTCCTGCACCAAGCAGTGCCTGACCATGCATGTTAATGAGTGATGGTAATTGGGGTTATCCTTAATCTATGTTTCTATTTTTGTTTTCTCTTAGAGTACGTGGGCCCTTTTCCTACCAGTTGCAGTTAGAGGGAAATTTGGTGCTCCAGTGACGACCCTTTGGGTTTACCCTCTTTTTACCCCCACCTTCTCCCTGTGTTCCTGGCGGCTATCTCTTGGTGTAATTATAGGTGGTAGCTGCCAGGGCAGGGGTAGCGGACTGGGCATATCTTCGCTCCTGCAGTGTTGGGTGATATCAGGTGGTACCAGGACAGGGAACACATTGAGGACACTGACGGTGTTGCGGAGCAGTACCGGTAGTACTATGCCGACCTCTACAAAGCTAGGTCTCACTCTGCACCCTCAGACATACAGGAATACCTAGAGTACATTAAGCTGCCCTGGTTGTTAGACTCCCACAGAGAATACTTGATGCGTCCCCTCGAGGCATGGGAAATACACTCGGCCCTGTCTACTATGCGCTCTGGCAGTGCGCCGGGACAGGACGGGCTCACAGTGGGATTCTATAAGGAATTCAAGGAACTCCTAACCCCACATTTAATAACTTTATTTGAGGAGATGGCCGAGGGAGGCTCTATGCCTCCTTCGATGAGAGAGGCGCTCCTAGTTGTCCTCCTGAAGCCCGGGAAACCCTGGCAACACTGCTCCTCATATCGACCACTTTCATTATTGAACGTGGATACGAAAATCTTCGCTAAGGTACTAGCGAATAGACTTAGCCCCCTGATGCCAATTCTTGTAGGGGCGGAACTGGCCGGTTTCATACCAGGACGCACACTTATGCACAATTTACGCACAGTCTTTGGAACAATCCAACATACTAAACCAGACATTAAGGCCTCTGCAGTCTTTCCTGGATGCTGAAAAAGCATTTGACTCCGTGGAGTGGAACTTTATGTCATTGACCCTAGAGCGAATGGGGTTGGGAGGAGTCTTCCTACGTCTGATCAGCACATTATATGCGGACCCTGTGGCCCGGGTGTAGGTGGGAGACATGGTCACTGCCCCTTGAGGATATCCAGAGGCACTCGACAGGGTTGTCTGCTCTCCCCGCTCCTGTACGCACTGGTGGCTGAACCATTGGCCTGCACGCTGCGGAATACCATAGCCACAGGGGGATCCGGTTTCCCGGGTACAACCTTATCATTTCGGCGTATGCGGACGATACCCTGCTATATATTCGTGATCCAGCCCAAAATGTGTCCCCCGTCCTGCGTGAAGTGGTGAGATTTGGAGAGTTTTCAGGGTTGAAAATTAACTGGGAGAAGTCGGTTATATTACCTCTCACCCCGGTGACGCTTCCTGAGGAACTGGACTTTCCCCTGCAGTGGTCCACAGTCCCGGTACGTTATCTGGGAATCCAGATCCACACAGACCCTGAGCTAGTGTTCAGAGAAAATTACGGCTGTGCTATCGCTAAACTTGAGGAAGAGTTTGCGAGGTGGATCCGTCTCCCTCTTTCCCTATGAGGCAGAATATCTCTCATGAAAATGGTGGTCCTCCCCAGATTCTTATTTCTGTTTCTCAATATTCCTATGGTATTACCGGCACACTTCTTCTAATCTCTAAGAACGCTGCTGATTAAGTTGGCCTGGGCCGACAAACAGCCGCGAGCGAGCTGGAAAATCCTAGTCTTACCGTACTCCATGGGGGGGCTGGGTGCCCCCGACCTCGACCTATACTACCGTGCCGCCCAGTCCTCGCATGCATATTACTGGTTGCATCAGCAGTCGCCTCCTCCGCACCTACACATAGAGCGACTGTCGCAGGCCCCTGCTCATTTGGCGACGGTATTGTTTCATGCACCACGACGCACCACTGGGGTCCTGGACTCGATAAACACCACTGCACATGCTTGGCAAAACCTTCTTAATCGACAAACACTCTCCATATTATATTCTCCCATCACCCACATTGCTTGGTGTGAGTGGCTCCCGACCCTTACCACTCCAGAAATGATAGCGGCACTACACTCCCTGGGATTGGACACTATAGGCGATTTCTTTGATGACGGGGTGGGTAGGGACGGGGACGGCTTGTTATTGGTCGAACCTCCACCAACCGCTTTAACCACATTTCACTATTTTAGGGCCCGTAGCGCGCTGCTGTATTTACTTGGGGATGATTTACAGGAACCCCCGGAAGTACACTCTTTCTCTGCTCTGCTACGAGCACACTCTCCGAAGAGACTGGTATCGCACATATACTCTAAGACACAGGAACTGAGCCGACACCATTATGTCAAAGCCAGGCTTGAGTGGCAGACTGACTTGGAGCTCACCATAGATGATAGCATGTGGACGTATTGCTGCGAGGCCACCAAGCGCATTTCTCTTAACGGTCGGCACCGCCTCATACAGTTCAAATTCCTTAACAGACCCTATCATACACCTGTGAGGTTGCGCAGATTCGGGCTCCGTGACACGGCCGACTGTGAGAGATGTGGGAGGAGAGAGGCTGACTTTATACACCTGGCGTGGCTTTGCCCCGCTATTGCGACCTTTTGGCTACAAGTCTTTGCCGAAATAAGTGCAGTCACACAAGAAGTGCTCACCCCGACCCGTTACTAGCCCTGCTCGGCTATTCCAAAAAATTGCAGAAACCCATCAGATGCCTAGTTGACATGGCCCTACTAGTCGCTAAACGTGTCCTTGCAATGCACTGGTCCCGCGGCCCCCCCCTCACTAGCGCAATGGACTAGAGACATGCTGTACTGTAATACTCAAACAGAAGCGTATAGTGAACTACTACCACCTCAGAACCGGCCAAAGAACTTTTGGAGCTTATACACTACCTACATTGAGGCTCGGGCTCGAGAGTCGCCCCCCCCACCTACCACCATAGAAGGGTCATGATAGCCGTGATAGCTCCTACTGGTATCGGAATACCTATGGCAGGCCTATGACTCAAACATGGTGTGATGCTGCCTCCACATTGATGTGATCCTCATCCCTTTAATTGGTAAATGTCATTTGATATTGCTTTGTGTACCGCTTCTTGATTTTAGTTAACTGTCTGCTATTATTTGATTAATTTTGAGTGTGTATTATGATTTCGTATATTTTCGCATTTCACAATTTTTGGTACGTCGTATGTATTTATGATTATTTTGTGTTGTATTGATAAAAAGGAAAAAATAAATTAAATAAAAAAATTAAAAAAATTAGAGGGTATTGTTCAAAATTACTTCTTTTTTACACGCTGTCTTACATTTGGAAGGCAGAAATGCATAAAAATACAAATAGTAATAACTTGTGCTACTATTCTGTGTTTCCCTAAGTCTCCTGATATAAATAGTGCCTCACTTGTGTGGGCAGTCCTAGTGTAAAGACAGGAAACTGCCCAAAACCCAACGTGGACAAATCACATTTTTCCAATGAAAACTGACCCTTTTCTCGCAATGTGCCTAACTGTGGATTTTGGACCCTAGCTCACCCGGCACCTAGGGAAACGTAGCAACTCTGTACATTTTTTAAAGCTAGACACCCAGGGGAATCCAGGATGGGGGGACTTGTGTGGCTCTCATCAGATTCTGTTAGCCAGAATCCCTTGCAAACCTAAAACTTTGTTAAAAAAAAACATGTGTTCCTCAAATTTCTGTTCTTGAAAGTTCTGGTATCTGCAGGGAGCCACAAACTTCCACCCACCCAGCATTCTCCCAAGTCTGCAGATAAAAATGGTACCTCACTTGTTTGGGTAGGCTTACTGCCCACAACAGAAAACGGCCCAAAACGCAACATGGACACATCACATTTTTCCAGTGAAAACAGACCCTTTTTTTGCAATGTGCCTAGCTGTGGATTTCGGGCCCTAGCTCAGCCGGCACCTAGGGAAACGTAGCAAACCTGTACATTTTAGAAAACTAGACACCCAGGGGAATCCCGGATGGGGTGACTTGTGTGGCTCTCGCCACATTCTGTCACCCAGAATCCCTTGCAAATCTCAAACTTTGTAAAAAAAAAAAATCCCCACATTTCTGTGATGGAAAGTTTTGGAATCTGGGGGTAGCCACAATCATCCACCCACCCAGCATTCCCCCAAGTCTGCTGATAAAAATGGTACCTCTTTATTGTGGGTAGGCCTAGTGCCTGCAACAGGAAATGGCCCAAAACCTATTTTGGAGACATCAAAATTATTTATCACGAAACAACCTTGTTTTGCAAGCGAGTCATCCACGTTTTTGGTCCCCGGCTCAACGGCATCTAGGGAAACCTACCATACCCAGACATTTCTGAAAACTAGACACCCGAGGGAGTCCAGTGAGGTGTAGCTTGTGTGGATCCCCCAATGGTTTCTTACCCAGAATCCCCTGCAAACCACAAATTTAGCTTAAAAAATCAAATTTTCCTCACATTTCTGTGTGGTAAAGTTGTGGGATCACCAGGCCAACACAAATTTCCTACCATCCAGCATTCCCTCAGGTCTCCCGATAAAAATGGGACCTCACTTGTGTGGTTTGGCCAAGTACCTGCGACAGGGAAGGGCCTAAAACGTATTGTGGAGACATCAAAATTATGTATCACAAAACAACCTGGTTTTCCAAGGGGGTCACCTGTGTTTTTGTTCCCGGGCTAGGCGGCTATCTAGGGAAACCTACCAAACACAGACATTTCTGAAAACTAGACAGGGGAGTCAAGGGAGGTGTAGCTTGCGTGGATCGCCCAATGTTTTCTTACCCAAAATCCCCTGCAAACCTCAAATTTAGCTTAAAAAAATCAAATTTTTCTCACATTTCTGTGTGCTAAAGTTGTGGAATCACCAGGCCGACACAAATTTCCTACCACCCAGCATTCCCCCAGGTCTGCCGATTAAAAATGGTACCTCACTTGTGTGGGTGGGCCAAGTACCCTCGACAGGGAAGGGCCTAAAACGTATTGTGGAGACATCACAATTATGTATCACATAACAACCTGGTTTTGCAAGGGGGGCACCTGTGTTTTTGTTCCCTGGCTAGGCGGCCATCTAGGGAAACCCACCAAACACAGACATTTCTGAAAACGAGACAAAAAAGATAAAAATGGTACCTCACTTGATGAGCCTAAAAATATTGCTGACCTGCCCCAAAGTGGGGAGGGACCAGAAGCAGCCAAAATGTGTTCACTAAAAAAAGGGGGAGCAATACATGCCTGAGGGGTCGCTCTCTGACATGCCCATAAACATATCTCTGGCACCTTCTGGGCTTTCTGCCCCCCGGGGGCATATCGGGGGCTATTACCCCCATGTGTCCCCCAGGGGGGCAGAATGACTGGGGTATTTTGGGGGGCAGGGGGGCATTGGCATCAACCATTATGGGCAGCCCACACCCATCTTTTTTTTTTCTAAATCCCTGGTGACTAGTGGGTTTTTTGCCCCCCTGGGGCAGATCGGGGGTAATAACCCCATCTGCCCATCAAGGTGGGTAGAAAGACTGTCCCTTTTTTGTTTGGGGGTGGGGGCATTGGCATGCCCATTTTGGGCAGACCCCACCTCTACATATTCAAAAAGAAAAAATCCCTGGTGCCTAGTGGGCTTTCTGCCCCTCCTGGCGTGCAGATGAGGGGCTAGTTCCCTCATCTGCCCCCAAGGGGGCAAGAAGGCTTCTGTTTTTAAAATGGTGTGTGGCAGCATGGCCTTGCCCATTGTGGACAGCCTCATCCCTCTTTTATAATAAAAATGAAATCCCCGCTTTCTAGTGGGCTTTCTGCCCCCCACACCCCCCCCCCGGAGCAGAAAGACTGTCCCTCTTGTTTTGGGGGTGGGACACTAGTATGCCCATTCTGGGCAGCCCCCACCCCTCTTTTAGATAGGAAAAAAATCCCTGGTGTCTAGTGGGCTTTCTGCCCCCCTCCCCCGGGGGCAGATCGGGGGTAATAACCCCCATCCACCTCCCGGGCGGGGCAGAAAGACTGTCCCTTTTGTGTTGTGGGTGGGGCATTGGCATGCCCATTGTGGGTGGCCCCCACCCCTCTATTATAAAAAAAACAATAATCCCTGGTGCCTAGTGGTCTTTGTGCCCCCCCGGGGAATAGATCGGGGGCTATTGCCCCATCACGCCCCAGGGGATGGGTGGGTCATTATAAAACCCATTTAGGGCAGCCCCCACCCCTACGTTTCCCCCCCCAAAAAAAATACCTGGTGTCTAGTGTGCTTTCTGCCCCCCCGGGGGGGCAGAAAGACTGAATATGGACAAATAATTATGGGGAGAGCAAAGGCCCTTACCCAAGGGGCTGCTCCCCCCTCCCTGGTATCTAGTGGTGGATCACTGCTTGGGGATCTCCCTCCTGTGGTGATCCCCAAGCAGTGATCCACTAGGCTACCATTGGAAAGGGGAGATTCTCCCCTTTCCAATGATACTGATGGAGCAAGGACTCGTAAAGAAAGAGACTTGCTCGAAAGTAATCCTCTCGTTTAACTTGCTAACGAATTACTAACCGTGTCTTGTAAATAATAAAGCGCACCACAGAAACACGCGGGTTAGCGAAGCTTGCTTATGTGTATACTAATGTAAATAGCAATGAAAACGGACTAATACAGCTTTAAACTGGGAAATCTTTACCGCGCATGCGTCAACAGCATCTACGCAATATGACGAGGTAACGCTTGGAGGGAAATTCTAGCGCATGAGCAGAAGGCATTAAAATGGAGTCTTGAAGACTCATGTGCATGGCATCTGCTTAGCCGAAATGAAAACAAGCTATTTTACTAATGCTAATGCTGGGAAAGTATTAATAAGTAAAGAGGGTTCGAGAAGAGATGGGTGGTATACAGTGAGACCATTTATTTGTGAAAGTAACATTTGTCTTTTTGACTTTATTATTAGTGTGCATTTGGGCCACTTGTGAATGACCAAAGTAAGCTGAGTCACATGATTTGTGCTCAGGCCCACAAGAAAGTTAACCCGGAAGGATGACCGAGGATTTGACAGTTGTCCAAGGACGAGAATGATGTGCCCTGAGAACGGAGGGTGAAGAGTTCAGCCAAGAAGACTCTTATTCATGATTTTGAAATAAATGTTGCTAATAAAGTTTGGATATGTACGGGAACGAAAGAAATGAATAAAGTTTAAGGGGATGGTTTTACAAACAAAGGATTGATAGAATAAAAGTAATATGTAAGCATGGTGTGATGATCATCCCCCTTGCCTGACCAATTAGATTTCGTATTTTTACGATATTGAAACTTTAGTGGGTGGTACATGATGAACGAAAGGTATAATTAAGGTAGCTTTAGTTAGTTAGAGAGTTCATGTTGCTGAGATGCTGACGCAGGGAGGGATGCTGTGAGATGCTGATGAAGAAGCCAAATGCAGAACCTTCTATCCTAATTTAATTGGGTTAGATAAGAAGATCGCGGAAGAAACTCGATGAGGAAGAGAGTGTCAGAGAGGGGTGCGACGCAGTCGTTGGTATTTAGAGAGGTCAAGTATCCTGTCCTGATTCCTGTCCTGAAGTCTTTGTCACCTGATCTATCTCGGGGGACCCTCACCAGCCCTTTGGCCAGGGGGTTGGTCTTCACACCATCCTTGGTAATTATTATTTCTTGTCCGTTTGTAGATGTTCTTTTCTCTCTATCCTCTCTTTTCTGAGCATAGTTATTGCATGAGTCTGAAGTATTTTTGTTTAATGATTATTCGATTGAATTTACACTCTTATGAATGAGGGTGTTTGTGCTGAAACTTTGAGATGGTTCACATTCATTTAATTTAGCTAAAGATTTTAAAACTTCCTGAGTCTGTGGTTATTTACTTTAATTAAAGAACAGTTAAGAGTTGTGTTCATTATCACCATCAATTAGTTCAACTAATGGTCCATCGACCAGAGGAAAGCACTTTTTGATCAGTGAAAGGTTAGTTAGGAATAAGAAATGACTAATCTTGAAATATGAAAATTATAAACTAAACCCCAGCGGTCTACTCAATACAGAAGTGTGTTGTGTTTATGGGCCCAGGTTAGTATATGGTAGCGGAGTATCTGTTGTTAGTATACCGCTGGATCAGTTTTCTGGTAGCAGAGTTATGGTTATTATTGACTAGTTTGGAGATAAGTATAGATTATTGATTATTGATTTATGTTTTAACAAAAGAGTTAGCGTCTTTGTTTTATGTTGTCCAGAATTTCCGGGAAATGAATAGCGGGTGGTGACAGAAGCCATACTGCAGTGAGGTTACTCGTCTGTTGGAATAACACTGAGAAGCTAGGTAGGGCTGGCAGTGTTAAACTAGGGACTATTTCGTATAAAAGTAGAGTGCGAATGATAGCAAAAGGAGTTCGCTGGTGAAACTTTGGTCTCATTTCCCAATACGGGTGACACTGGAGGAGTAGCAGTTTCTCTGAAGCTTGTGTGAAGGGTAAACAGAGGTTTTTACTCGCAGTAGAAGAGGAGCAATTCTGAGACTCCAGAATAAGTCGAAAAATTCTATCCTTTTGTTTAGTGGAACAGACAGAGTAGCGAATGTTTTTATGTTGTTAATAACAAAGAATTTAATGAAAAGTATTAAGAAATAAGTTTCCGTATTACCTTGTGAAGGGAGGATCAGTCGCCGGAGTTGTACTGACGTCACAGTGAGCCGCGCTGGGATTGGTAGAAACAGCTGGCGTGTGACAAAAGCAGCCTTGTAAAGGAGGGGTCAGTAGTAAGGAGCAGAACTGACGTCACAAAAGGTCGCGCTGACATTGGTCAGACCACGAGCTTGAGCCTGAGTTTGATTGGATAATTAGTTAAGAAGCCGCACTAGGATTGGTAGAAAGAGAAACTGTATGCAGGATTCTGATTTGACTGCCAGTGTGAGACGCGCAGATAGAAGATTTCAAGGGTTTGCAGAATATCATTTTATATATCGTTCATCTAGGATGTATGGAGAAAAGAGAAAAATGTCATTAATAAAGAAAATTAAGAATTTCTTTAAGAAAGATAAGCCTGTGTTGACTAGGGAGGGAATTCCTATTCCGCCACCGAAGACACCAGCTTCTTTTATGATGATGGAAAGAGGATATCATACTTGCGTGTGGTTGGAAAATTGGATAGATTATATGAAAGGTGATGGCGTGCTAGCGTTTCCTGAAAATGGTACGTTTAACGGGAGAATTCTTCAGAATTTGAGAATGAGAATGAATGATTTAGAACCAAGACCTAGGTTAACTCAATACGAGGCTTTAGAAGAATGGGAGACTGAGTCATATGAGCGCGAGAAATGCAGAGTGGGAGATATAGAGGATTTTTCCCCAGATACTTGCATGAGTCACGCGATGGGCAGATGAAACAATGGAGGAGAGCTATGGTATCAGAAAGTTTATATCCAGTGTTAATGGCTGAGGAACAGTCTGGAGGAAAGTGTAAAGAGAAAACGAAACACATGAATACAACAGGATATGGTGAATCAGATGATGAGTTATTAGAGAATTTTTTAATTAAAAATCCACCACCGTATCAAGAAGCAACTAGTAAGGTTACCCCAAGTGCACCAGTGATGGGAATGCCTTTGACCCCACAAATTTTACATGATACGTCATTTAATAGGGTGCTGCAGGATAATGAGAGAGATGTTTTGAATAAAACAAGAGAATAATTAGTTAATAAAATAAGTCAGTTGAATTTAAATGCTGAAGCTTTGACAGTACCAGTGACCATTGGTCCGGTAATCCCATTGTATGGAGATAAAAAGACTTGCCAGAAACCACAAACTGTAACAATTCCATTAAACAGTCCCAGAAAAGAAGTATTTATTACAGATGATCTGGTCAGTGAAAGTGAATCAGTTATTTCACTAATGGATCTCCCGAATGTAGAACCTTCAACTGAAACTCCGAAAAGAGTTACGCCTACAAATTTGAGAGAGAAGAGATCTTTGGTTCCTATAGGAACTGGAGGTGCAACAGTAGTTACCCCTGAAGATATAGAAAGATGGGCACAGGAAATAGATAATCGAAACCCACCACCAAAGATTCTAGATATCAGCAGATTGAAAGTGGAATTGGAAGAAATGATAGTGGGAAGTATGAGCATAGAAAGATTGAACGTTTATAATGATGAAGAGTTATTATTCTTATGTAAGAGTATAACCAGGAGAGCAAGAGTATTTCATGAGAAATTAACAGAAGTCGCTTCAGAGATTGGAATAGATATAGGGAAATCGAAATAGTTGCAGAAACCATATCGAGTGGATTTTACTGACAAGGATTTAGAAAGTGTAAATGCTTCTGGTAAGAGACTACAGATAAAGGAATTGATGAATATTTTGCGAAAATGGGGTGACATTGATAAATGGAGAATTAGATGGATAAGAAAGAAAGAGGAAGTTCAAGCGAGAGAAGCATCATCTGCATTTCCAGTAAGGGAAACAGAAAAGGTTGAGAAATTGTGTCCAATGAGAGAGGTTCCCGGAGGTGGATATGTTCATGTTCCTTGGAGTAGACAAGATATTTTGTCATTTACAAATGACTTTCCAAGATTGAGAGAAAAACCAGTGGAATGGTATAAACAGGTGGAAAGATTTGTGAAAGTTTCAAAGGTTTTATTGAAAGATTTGGATGGTTTATTTGACATTGTGGTACCTGCTGATTTATGGACAGTGTAAGATTACAATTGATTGGCCAAGTGAGGAGTATGCTAGAGACTCGAAGACAGGAGCACCCTCAGAGGAGGTGATGAAGAAATATCACCAAGTGATTACATTCTTGAAAGAGAAAATTCCTCCTAAAGAAACAGATTGGGTAAAGATAGCTAGGACAACTCAAGAACCAAATGAGTCTGTGCATGGGTATTATGAAAGGTTACTGCAGGTGTTTAAGCAGTATGGTGGCTTTGAGAATATTGGTGATAAGTATATGGGACATTTTGTGTATCGGTTTGTATATGGTTTGAAACCGGAGATTAGTCAGATGATTCAGCAGCACATGTTGTGTTGGCAGAGTAAAACAGTGGATGAAATTTTAAAGTATGCAAAATATTGCGGAGACATTGAGGCGAGGCGTCGAAAGTTAAAGGAGAAAATGATGTGGGCACAGGTAAAATTGGCAGAGCAGCAGGAGAATAAAACAAATACTCAGACTGATAATCAAGTAAAAGAGCAGAGTCAGAATGATCAAGTGGCGAATGGTAGTAAATTTAGAGGACGAATGAACAGGGAAGAAGTGAAGAAGAAGTTTCCTTGTCATGCGTGCGGAAAGCTTGGACATTGGAAGAACGAGTGTAAGAGTATTCAGAATAATAATGGGCCAAATCAAAATTTAATTCCACAGATGCAGAATGAAGTACTTATGAATCAGCAGCAGCAGGTAGTTACTCCACAATATCAGGTGCCACCAGCTCCTATGCCAAACTTTGTGAACCACTAAAAGTTCAGTACGAACACCGGATTTCAAGGAGAAAGTGGTAAGAATAATAGAACAGTTACACAATATTTTTTGCAGAATGATGAGGAAAATTCGGACTTTGTGCAATGATGGTGCCTGAGGGGGGAGGAAGAGGAGTGTGTGCTTGGCGCATCCTTGCCGGTAGATCAGTCAGGTCCATTTGTTGATGGGAAAGTGGAAGGTAAAGACATCACTTTTCTATTGGATACTGGTGCTACCCGGTCTACTGTGAGAACAGCAGACATCCCAAACCTACCCCTCTCGGGAGAGTCCATCCAAGTTGTAGGAGTGTCAAATCAACAGATTAGAACCCCAATCACAAAACCGATGGAGGTGCATATCGGAAACTTTAAAGAAATGCATCGGTTTGTAGTTTGCGATTCCAGTCCCGTAAATCTGTTGGGAAGAGATCTATTGTGCAAGATGAATTGCACGATCTATTGTACACCAGATGGTGTCGCTTTCCAGACCCCTGATGAAGATGTTATATACAAAATGATGCTAGTTAAGCAAGGAACAGAAGTAGATGAGATGTATTCATTAATGACTGAAAATGAATTGCCGGAAGAGTTGAGAGCCACAGTCAATCCAGATGTGTGGGATTTTACAGGAAAAGATATTGGGCTGATGTCAAATGTAGACCCAGTTAAAGTGACAGTGAAGGAAGGTGCAGTTTATCCAAACACAGACAGTACAAGATGAGTCCAGAAGTGAAAGCAGGAATTATTCCAGAAATCGATCGAATGGTTAAACAAGGCATTTTAAAGGAAATAATGGGTAGTCCTTGTAATTCACCAATAATAGGACTGAAAAAGCCTAGCGGAAAATACAGGATCGTGCAGGATTTGAGAAAGATTAACAAAATTGTAGTGCCATGTTGCCCAATAGTGCCAAATCCAGCAGTGATCCTTTATCAGATACCTTGGAATGCAGGCTGGTTTACAGTAATTGATTTGTGCCAAGCATTCTTTTCTATTCCTTTGCACCCAGACAGACAGTATCTTTTCACCTTTAAGTTTGAGGATTGTATCTTCGCATGGTGCCGAGTTCCTCAAGGGTACACAGAGAGTCCCTCAATTTTTAACCAAATCCTGAAAAAGTGTTTAGAGTCATTAGTTATGCCTGGAAAATCAGTTCTGGTTCAGTACATTGATGACCTACTGGTGGCATCGAAAACACGAGAAGATTGTGTCACTGACACAATTGCATTACTGAACCATTTGGCTGAAGGAGGACACAAGGTGTCTCCAGAAAAATTACAATTCTGTCAACAAGAAGTTAAGTATTTAGGGCATAAAATAGAAAGAGAAGTTAGAAAAGTGACACCGGAAAGAATAAAAATAATCAAAGAGATGCAACTACCTCAGACACAAAGAGAGATGAGAATGTTCCTGGGTGTGGTTGGGCACTGTAGGCAGTGGATTAACAGTTTTTCCATGCTAGCAAAACCATTGATACAATTGACCCAGAAAAGAACAAAAGATCCAATTGACTGGAATGATGAATGTTTGGAGGCCTTTGTGAAATTGCGGAATTGTTTGTGTGAGGCTCATGCCTTGGGCATGCCCGATTATTCAAACGAATTTGCGTTGTTTTGCTGTGAGAGAGAAAATTGTGCACTTTCAGTCCTAACACAGAGACATGGACTGAGCCGACGTCCAGTGGCGTATTTTTCTGCCACATTGGATCCAGTGGCTTCAGCCTTACCTGGCTGCTTAAAAGCAGTAGCTGCTACTTGTATGAGTCTGAAACAAAGTGAGTCAATAGTGATGGGACATTCTGTAAAAGTTTACGTTCCACACTCAGTTGAAATTCTTCTGACAAGATCAAGAAGGCAACATCTCACACCTAGTCGGCTGACTAAGTATGAAAGAGTGATTTTGGGAGCAGAAAATGTGACAGTGATAAGATGTACGATCATGAACCCTGCCACATTATTGCCAGATCCATGCAATGAGGAAGTAAGAGATGAAATTGAACATGATTGTTTGGATGTGACTGAATTGTGTACTAAGCCCTGTCCTGACATTAAAGAAACACCATTAAAGGAAGCTGATCATGAGTTATTTGTGGATGGGTCTTGTCTAAGAAATGAAGAAGGAGGATTAAGTGCTGCTTATGCTGTGTGTAAAATATCGGGGGTAATTGAAGCATCCTGTTTACCGGGAGTCAAATCTTCACAAGTAGCCGAATTGGTGGCCTTAACAAAGGCATGCAAAAATGGGACAAATTGGAGAATAACCATATTTACGGACAGTCAGTAAGGTTTCGGGGTTGTGCATGATTTTCGCCAACTCTGGATGCAGAGGGGATTTCTGACTTCTTCAGGATCTCCTATTAGAAACAGTAAAAATGTGAAAGATCTGCTGGAAGCATTACAATTGCCAAAAGAAGTAGCAGTTGTTAAATGCACTGCACATCAGTCAGGAAATGACTATGTGGCAGCTGGCAATAGATATGCTGACCAAATTGCTCGATACTGTGCGAGAAATACAATGACAATAAACAGAAAAATTGAAACGGGTGAAACCAGCTGCCAACTTATGTTTTTCTCAATTCCAGAAACATGGGAGGAGATTAGACAGTTGCAGGAAGAAGTTGAGGAAAAGGAAAAAGAAATTTGGATAAAATCAGCTTGTACAAAAAGGTCGGAAGATGAAGTATGGGTGTATTTAGATGGAAGACCAGTCATGCCAGATTGTTTGCTCTCTAAAATGGCAAGAGTATATCATGGAGCAACACACATAGGGAGAGATTCAATGATCAGATTATTCAGACAGAGTTGGTACAATCCAAAGTTCAGGGTAGTCGCAGAGAGCCTTTGCCAAAGATGCTTAACCTGTCAGCAGCAAAATCCAGGTAGGAAGACAGTGGTTAGCTGGGGAAAGATTGGAAAGGCAGAAGGATCCTTTACCAGGTTGCAGTTAGATTTCATTGAGTTGCCTCCTTGTAATGGACTAAAGTATGTACTTGTCATAGTGTGCCTGTTCTCAAGATGGGTGGAGGCATACCCCACCAGAAGAAATGACAGTCTTACAGTTGCTAAACTATTTTTGAGGGAGTTGATTCCTCATTTTGGTTTTCCAGTCACTTTGGAATCAGATAGAGGACCTCATTTTAATAATGAGATAATTCGATTAATCTGTGCTGCATTTAACATTGAACAAAAACTGCACTGTGCTTATCGTCCAGAGGCTTCTGGAATAGTTGAATAGCTAAATGGCAAAATCAAGTCAAGATTAGGGAAAGTGTGTGCATCCACAATGCTGAAATGGCCAGATGCATTACCTCTTGTACTGATGGGTCTCAGAAGTATTCCTGACAGAAAGACAGGAATGAGTCCACATGAGGTTCTCATGGGAAGGGCAATGAGACAAGCATTTATTCCTTGAAATAAATTAATGACTATAACTGATGATCTGGTATTGGACTATTGCAAAGGATTGGCTGAAATGGTGCGTTCTGTCTCTCACCAGGTTGGAGAAGACGCAGTTGAAAGACAGCCAGACCAAGCACATGATTTGAATCCTGGAGATTGGGTGCTAGTGAAGAAACACGCAAGGAAGTCGTGTCTAGCACCAAGGTGGGATAAACTGCGTCAAGTCATACTAGTCACTACCACGGCAGTGAAGTGTGCAGGTTTGTCCAACTGGATTCATGCTAGTCATACCAGAAGAGTTCCGAGCCCATCAGAACAACAAGAGCAACCACTGACTGAACAGGCTGAAGCGTCAGAAGTTAAAAGCCGTGAAATTGAAGAATCTAGAGTGATAGATTCTGAAAGACAACTATATGACGAACAGCCAAGTACAAGTCAGGAAGAGTGGATACCAGTAATTTAAATACCTGATGATGCTGTCGAAACAAGAAGAATAACAAAACTGAAAAGTCAGGAAGGTAGACAGGAAAAGACAGGGGAAGAAGAACACACTCAGGTAGAAATAAATAAAGACATTCAGAAACCTGAGGAGGGAGAGGCAGAATTAGAAGAACAAGTTCAGGCAGAAGAAGAACAATCTGAAATAAGACCTGAACAGGATCAGGTAGATCTAGAAGAACAAGTTCAGGCAGAAGAAGAACAAATTATAATAAGACCTGAACAGGTGCAAGAAGAGGAAGGTCCAAACACAGAAAATAGAGAACAAGGACTGATTGTGCCTATATTAAGTGAAAATAAAAGAACTCTAGAAGGAGATAGGAAAGGTGAAAGTGCAGTTCAGGTCAAAAGAGTTAGAAAAGGAGACAATTGGCCAGAAGGAGTGAAGAAATGAAGGTATTATTTGAGAAAATCAGAAAAGAAACCAGAACAAGTAAAGGAAGTTACGAGTCAAACACAATCTAAACAAACCTTAGTAAAACTTACACGAAGAAGCCCAAGATTGAGAAATTTAAATAGAAAATACAAGGCCCCTGAGTGGACCTACGTTATACTCGAAGAATTTGAAAACTTAGATTTAAGTGAAGAAACAGAAAGGGTTCATGCTGCACAGATTGATGAAAGCAAATTGAGACCTCCTTAAAATAAAAATAAAAATTGAACAGACAGAGAAAGAAAAAGAGAGAAGACATTTTCTCAAATTGAAATGGCAGAAGTTGAAGTCACAGAAAGACCAAAATGAGGTTTAAAAAGAAAATGTTTTAGATTTTGTTTTTGTAGTATTTTATTGGTAGTATTATTATGGTTAATCCTAACAGTAGGAGTACCTTTGCTAATGGAAACAAGTGACAAGAATAATACAATTACTAATGAAAAGGTGGATAGACTAAAGGGAACTAAAATAGAAATAGGGGTAGAAGATGAGGCAAATTATCATAATGAATCAGACTATAATACGTCTTTAAATGTGTTTACTAAATTGTTATTTCAGTACGTTAATACAATGGAGATTAGTAATTGTTATGTTTGTATGAAGTTACCTTCATCAGTTTCAGAGGGGGTGACGTATCACTATATATCTTTAACATATGGTGTGTCATGTAGTGATTTATCAAGTTTATTTTATGCAACAGGGAGACTTCAGTATTTTTATTCAAATCTAGATGTAGTATTTTCAGAATTGCCTATTAGAAAGAATATGAATCCAGTAGCTAGTAGTAGGAATGCACAGTTTATGGGTGAATTCTTTTTAACAATGGGTTCAATAGATATAGCTCAGGCACACAAAAATAACTTGACTTGTACATTACGCGAAGAAGAAAAAGAGTTACTGAATTTAGTAGAAGAAAGGAGACAGGATTTGATAAAGAAAGCTGCTGAACAGAAAACCCATGTACCTCCATGGGCTGAGAAAGAGGGAATTTATGCAAAGGGTGAGCTCATGCTGCGATGTCCCTGGATTTTGTGAAAAAGGGAAAATTCTGCCTCCATAGATTAAAGACAGATTACAATAATAACTACATTGGTTCCAGTGAGTGTGAACACAACTTCCTAATTTTAGGAGGGTGGGGACTAAAAGGGGGAACTGATCCTGTATTTCCAGGAGTTTATTATGTCTGCGGGAACAATGCCTATTTTAGGTTACCTGCAAGATGGTACGGGAGCTGTTATTTTGGAATAGTTTTCCCGAAAATATACCATGTGGACAGAATCAATGGAATCAATGGAAAATCTAAAGAACTAACACGTAGAAGAAGAGCTAGTTTTTCTGAAATAGTAGGAGATATATTTAGTGCATTGATACCCTCAGTTGGAGTCATTCTAAATTCGCAGAAAATTTGTAAATTATCAACCATAGTTGATCGTCTTTCTACACACACTGCAGGAGGATTCTTAATGATTAACACAGAAATGGTTGCAATTAGGTCTATGGTTTTACAAAACCGTCTTGCTCTTGATATTTTATTAGCAAAAGAGGGTGGAGTCTGTGGTATGTTGAAAATTCAACATTGCTGCACTTATATTCCGGACAAGAGCAAAGAAATTAAAGGGTATATTGGAAATATTACAAGAATGCATAATGACTTGACCCAACTGGAGGTTGACAGTGTATGGGGAAAACTAACAAAGAGTATAACATCAATAGGGAATTGGTTTACTGATTTTGGGAAAAGTTTTCTAGGTCAAATAATATTACCATTAGCTGTGAAAATGACAATAGTAATGATATTAATGACTACATATAAATGTTGTAGAAACAGAGGGAAAGGAAGAATACATTTAGAAATAGAGGGAAAAGGAAAGAAACGAAAAAGAGAATATGAGGAGATTCAACTAGAAGAAATGAAAGGAAAAATATATAAAAAGATGAAAGAGTTAGAAGGAAAAGAAGTAACAAATGGAAAAATGAGAAAAGAAATAGAAAATTGAGATGTGCTAAAGTTGGCATCTGGGATGGGATGGGTAATTTTGTGATGGCTTAAAATGCCATCAGAGAGGGGATTGATGGAGCAAGGACTCGTAAAGAAAGAGACTTGCTCGAAAGTAATCCTCTCGTTTAACTTGCTAACGAATTACTAACCGTGTCTTGTAAATAATAACACGCACCACAGAAACACGCAGGTTAGAGAAGCTTGCTTATGTGTATACTAATGTAAATAACAATGAAAACGAACTAATACAGCTTTAAACGGGGAAATCTTTACAGCGCATACGTCAACTGCATCTAAGCAATTTGACGAGGTAACGCTTGGAGGGAAATTCTAGCGCATGTGCAGAAGGCATTAAAATGGAGTCTTGAAGACTCACGTGCATGGCATCTGCTTAGCCGAAATGAAAACAAGCTATTTTACTAATGCTAATGCGGGGAAAGTATTGATAAGTAAAGAGGGTTAGAGAAGAGATGGGTGGTATACAGTGAGACCATTTATTTGTGAAAGTAACATTTGTCTTTTTGACTTTATTATTAGTGCGCATTGGGGCCTCTCGTGAATGACCAAAGTAAGCTGAGTCACATGATTTGTGCGCAGGCCCACAAGAAAGTTAACCCGGAAGAATGACCAAGGATTTGACAGTCGTCCAAGGACGAGAATGATGTGCCCTGAGAACGGAGGGTGAAGAGTTCAGCCAAGAAGACTCTTATTCATGATTTTGAAATAAATGTTGCTAATAAAGTTTGGATATGTATGGGAACGAAAGAAATGAATAAAGTTTAAGGGGATGGTTTTACAAACAATGGATTGATAGAATAAAAGTAATATGTAAGCATGGTGTGATGATTACCCCCTTGCCTGACCAATTAGATTTCGTATTTTTACGATATTGAAACTTTAGTGGGTGGTACATAATGAACGAAAGGTATAATTGAGGTAGCTTTAGTTAGTTAGAGAGTTCGTGTTGCTGAGATGCTGACGCAGGGAGGGATGCTGTGAGGTGCTGATGAAGAAGCCAAATGCAGAACCTTCTATCCTAATTTAATTGGGTTAGATAAGAAGATCGCGGAAGAAACTCGAGGAGGAAGAGAGTGTCAGAGAGGGGTGCAACGCAGTCGTCGGTATTTAGAGAGGTCAAGCATCCTGCACTGATTCCTGTCCTGAAGTCTTTGTCACCTGATCTATCTCGGGGGACCCTCACCAGCCCTTTGGCCAGGGGGTTGGTCTTCACACCATCCTTGGTAATTATTATTTCTTGTCCGTTTGTAGATGTTCTTTTCTCTCTATCCTCTCTTTTCTGAGCATAGTTATTGCATGAGTCTGAAGTATTTTTGTTTAATGATTATTCGATTGAATTTACACTCTTATGAATGAGGGTGTTTGTGCTGAAACTTTGAGATGGTTCACATTCATTTAATTTAGATAAAGATTTTAAAACTTCCTGAGTCTGTGGTTATTTACTTTAATTAAAGAACAGTTAAGAGTTATGTACATTATCACCATCAATTAGTTCAACTAATGGTCCATCGACCAGAGGAGAGAACTTTTCGATCAGTGAAAGGTTAGTTAGGAATAAGAAATAACTAATCCTGAAATATGAAAATTATAAACTAAACCCCAGCGGTCTACTCGATACAGAAGTGTGTTGTGTTTATGGGCCCAGGTGAGTATATGGTAGCGGAGTATCTGTTGTTAGTATACCGCTGGATCAATACCTCTGCTATAGCCCCAAGAGTACGTAGGCAGTGAAAGTGAAATGAACCAATCGGCTTATTTCACTTTCACTTCAGTGTAGTGACGTCGGCGTGCCGCTCGTCACTACACTGAGAAAATAAAATGCCTCAGGCAGCTGGGGAAGCTCTTCCCCAGCTCCCGAGGCTGAAGAAAAAAAAAAGGAAATCCCTCTGCTGTTTGCAGCAGAGAGATTTCTAAATAGTGGGCCTTGGACGTAACGGTTACGTCCTTGGCACGGGAGCGCCACAGCCTTGGACGTAACTGTTACGTCCAAGGCATGGAAGGGGTTAAAGAGTGTTGGTGCAAGGGCCATGACAGCAAGAATGGACTCACGGCACAGGAGGTCAGAATGAATTGGAACATGTTGGCAGCCATTTTGGGGGAATCTCAGGAAGGCCAGAATAGGAATGGGAAAAGGGGTTAGAGCACCTCAAAACAGCGGACCGAAAGAGAGGACAGTAAATAAGCAATTGAAACACACCAAAAATACATTAAATATACAATTGAAATCGCAGCACATTAAAGACAATGCGTACCTGTGTAAATAATACCTTTCAATTAGTGGAGGCTTATGAAGGAAAAATTTACTGCAACGAAAACAGAGAATAAGAGTACAGTGGCGTAATACAGGAACAATGGGTTTGGTGTAATTAAATTAGCAATCAGGGTACAGTGAACCTACATAGCCAAGTAGGGTCCTGCACTTATATTACCGCGGCCAAGTGTGATAACCACAACAGTCCATATGTAACCACATGGATCATGGTAGAGACATCCAATCCTCCATTTTGTTTAAGCCAGTATGCATGCTATTAATCAATAAAATCGATTTTAGTTCCTCTTTATGTAGTATGGGTGAGATGTCTTCACCCCAGACAGGTTGCTTCACCACCATGATGACTTGCCATCGTTGGTCATTCTCTTTGAAATTGAGTTCTCCAAAATGTTCCACCAATGGGGCATTTACGACCTTGCCTCTTAGATCCCTTCTGTGCTGACATATATGCACTCGAATCCTCTGCGTCATTTGCCTTTTGTACTCTAAGTTCCATGGACAAGTAATGGCGTGAATTACATTAGCTGTCTTACAAATCGAGAAATGTTGCAGGGTGACTCTTATATTGTTATGGATTAATTCTTTTGTCTCAAGAGTGAATTTGCATGCACTACAATTCCCACATTTGTGGTGGCTTGTAAGAGGGGCCAACCCCCATAAATCAATTGAGCGTGTGATCAGTCCTAGTAGTAGGCAGACTTACTTTTACTAGGTGGTCTTTAATGCTTCTATTTTTACGGAATGCAAAATAGGTCTCTCAAGGGGGACACCGTTGTTCAGTAGTTCCCAATGTCTCAGAATACTCTTTTTCACCTGGTTTGATATAGGGGAATAAGTTGTGACACACACCAACCTGCTGTTATATTTCTTTTCCCTAGGGGTAAGTAATACCTGCCTCTGACAGTACCAAGCCCTTTTTATTGATCTTTTTACCAGTTTAAGTGGGTACCCTTTTGAGATGAGTTTGTTTGATAGTGTGCCGGCCTCCTTGAAGAAATCATGTTTAAAGAGACAATTCCTCCTTATGCGCAAGAATTGAGATTAGGGGAGTGAACCCTTTTGGGCTCTGGGGTGGTGGCTGAAATAGGCCAGTAAAGTGTTTCTCTCAGTTGGTTTGCAGTACAGGGATATATATATAGTTCACCGTCCTGTGTTTTTAATCATAAGGTCGAGAAAGGCCATTTCTGTTTTGCAATGTTCGAGGGTGAATTTGAGGCCCCTGTAGTTGGCATTAAACCAATTGAGAAATGCAACAAGGGTTTCAACCAAGCTCTGCCATATCAGGAAAATATTGTCAATGTACCATCTCCATACCATTATATGGCTGCGGAATGGACTATAGTCGGAGAGGATAATCTCCATATCCAGGTCGTCTATGAACCGTATTGCAAAGTTAGGGGCAAAAACAGCCCCCATGGAAGTCTCTTTGACTTGTTGGTAAAAATCACTGTTAAAGTAAAAAAAAACAATTGTGTGAGGGTAAGGTTAAGTAACTCTGTGGTAAAGGATGTAGGTGCTGAATGTAGACATACTCTTTTATCAGGAGTTTTTTTTTATTACTTCATTGCCTTCAGTTTGGGGAATTTTAGTGTACAATGACTCAATGTCCATTGTACCCAATAGGCCCTTGCTCTGATTGAAGGGAAGATGTTTGTTCTGGTTGATTAGATTCATACTGTCCCTGACATAGCACAATGTATTGGGGACAAATTCTTTGATAAAGAAATCGATGTGCCTGCCAACAGATTCAAAGATGAATCCACACGCAAACATTATGGGTCTGCCAGGAGGAAGTTTTTCTGCACCTTAGGTAAGGTGCAGATGACTGGCATGTGAGCAGACTTGGTGATTAGAAATAAGAATTCATTCTGGCTTATAAATCCTGCTGTTTTGCCTCTCTCGGTAATCTCAGAAATCAAGCCTTGGAGTTCTATAATAGGGTCATTATTAAGTTTTAAATTGTGTTCATTGTTACTAAGTTGTCTTACTATTTCTGTGTTATACTGGTCTATATTTTGTACAACTATGCTACCACCCTTGTCTGCTGGTTTGATCATCAAGGATTGGTTTAGTTTGAGGTTAAGTAGAGCCTGTTTTTCTTCTATTGAAATATTGTAAGGGGTGAATATACGTTGGTATTCTAGATTGGAAATGTCTTTCAACAAGAGTCTCTCAAAGGTATGGACTTTGGGAGGAATAGAGTTGTTAGGAGGAGAGAAAGTGGATGGTGGGCAGAAACCAGTGTTGGCATTGGCTGGGGCATATGGGTTGTCAGCAAAACATTTATGTAATCTTATTTTTCTAAAAATCCGAAGAATTTTGGACAAGTCCAAAAAATTGGAACAAATCGTATGGACAAATAAAAGACTTTACTTAGTAGAAGAAAGAAAGTGTGTAGATAGATTGAAAATAGGGATAGTCTGTAAATTGTCTGTCATGTTGTTTGAGACACTCGTAGATGGGTTGGTTGGAATCCTCCTGTTTATTGGTGCCCCCACTACTAATGCTTCTTCTGTGTTTGCTTGTTGCCTGGTGTGCTGATCCAGTGTTGACGTCTCCCTCTTCTTGGGGGCATGGTTGGCCTCTCCCTCCAAAAAAGTGGGGTTGGGTGTCCCTGCCCTGTAGAGGAACTCTGACCTTCACCTGGATCCGAGTTATCGATGGAGCCACATTGGAGCCATGAGGAAGGTTGGAAGAGTGTTGGAGCCTGGACCGGAGGTACCAGTGGAGGAGTCACCAGCTGCGTAGGGCTGCAGACTCACCAACTATGCTTGCAGAGCCCTGAGTGAAGGACGGGGCCCATTGACTGCTGTGGCAGCCTGCCATGAGCACTGGGCCCGAGCCGTGCACTGAGGAAGCGCTGAAGAGCTCCGCAACGACTTGTCAGAAGGCCGATGACTACTTTGATCCCTTGGATGATTCCCCCTGGGCTACTGTTTTATATAGTCTTGTAGATACTTTCAATGACATGGTCATACCGCTTCAGCAAAAAATTGTTCGTTTAGAAGAGAAAATTGATAAAGTATCCGATCTCTGCCATAGCATTGTTACCTCGAGAATGGTCACAGCTAGTGTTATTTCGCCAGAGCTGGTCTCTACTAGTGTAGGACAGAACTATGCTTCTAACAATTCTAATGTTTTGCAACAAGCTGCCAGGGCACCTCATAGACATGGTGGTGACCCTGGTCTTTTTACTTGGTGGTCTGAAGCTGGATGTGTAGTAGGGGTTGCTCCTACATTTGTTTGTTTATCTATGCAGCCAACAGTTACAGCTATTGATAATCACCATTTAAATCTTCTTCCTGCCCCTAGTAGTCAGTTGGAGAATACTGGTTTGAGCCATGCTGTACCTAACGATCTGAAGACCTCTTTGTCACCCTATAACAATAGATTTGCCACCAGTATGTTGCCCTTATGGGACCGTTTTGGTCAATTTTCTGCCCCTGAATCCTGATCAAGTAGAGTTCTCAGAGTCCCTGGTAAATAAAACACTGGTTGAACAGGAACCATACATTTCTCCCAGGGCGAACACATCAAATTCTTCTAGCCAGGAGAGTGGGGTGGGTTGGGCCGCTTAGGAAAAGCATTATTATTAATTTTCTCTATCCCAGCTATGCTGGGGAAATTATGGCTAAGTCATTATTGCATACCCCTTTTGTCAGAAATATGGCCTTTTTCCCATTGTTTTTTTTTTCTATTGTCATATACCCAGCCTTGATCTAACATATAATGGGATTCATAATAAATAGGGAATGTCTAGTCGTAACCTTGGTCTATATTCCCCTCTGGTTATGACCAATAGGTTCTACGTTCTGAGTTCCCTACAAGACAATGATTGACAGAAGTATTGCAGGTTTAATGTAATGTCAGTTAGCGTTGATACCGTTGGTGGAACTGGGCCTAATGGTGGTATGGGTTTGTCTAACATTGATTTATCAGGGGAGAGGGTTTGTAACATTAAATAAATTTCAAGGTTTTATGGTACTATCAATAATATTAATAATTTAGCCACTTCTAGTGAAATGAGCTTGAACCCTAAAGCTCTACCACCAAGGGCCTCCATCCAATTCCTGGATGGTTGTTATATATTTGCAACATGGAGTGTAGGAGGGCTATCGAATAAGATAGGAAATACAGAGTGGGCATGCACTATATCTGATTTTGAAATTTTTTGTATTCAGGAAACATGGTGTGTGACCCCTATACATGTTGAAGAGTTATCTTTGTACTTTCTAGGCACTACCTTCTCTTTTGCTGGGAGAGCTAAAGGGGGCTCCAGATCCTTATTTCTAATAAGCTCCCTATAACTGTTAAAAAGACATCATTGATGGGACCCCTCTCCCAGTTATTGTGGTTATCCATCAAGGGAGCGTGTGACTTTGTTGTAATACATTTTTACAATAACATGTTTGATCCTACTCATTGCAAGGTGGCCAAGGCTTTTGATTTTGGCCTGGGAGCTTTCCTTCTCCAATCCACTCTAATTTTATAATACTATGGGCAGGAGATTTTAATATCCAGTTCTGCCCCTTTGAAGCAACATCTGTGTGCGGATGCTATGACCAGGAATGGGTGGTCCACACATTTTGCCATAGTGAGTATGGGGATGCACTAAATGTAATCATTGCTAAATATGATCTGCAGTTATTGATCTGTGAACAAGGAGATAATGGGGTACAAATCCCTACTTTTAGGTGAAGAAATGCTGCTACAGTTATTGACCATATATTGGTGTCTGCCCCAGCATGTTGTAGGTGTGGCACTTCTAGTATTGTCCAGTGCCTATTAAGTGACCATGACTCTGTTATGCTGCCGTTTCTATTTTGGGTCAAGAAAAATTGCATATTTTTAACAGCTAGTGATATTATCCCCACAAGGCCCAATGGGGTCAGGATTTAATGGACAGGAATTGACCCTAATAGCCTTATTTATGACGTCTTAACTAGAAATTCTATGCAAATTAATTATTGCCTAAGCAATGAGCTTAATCCCTCTAGGTTTTTGGATAATTTTACCTGTATTGTTGATACAATTAATACACTATTGATGTATAAACGGAACCCCTCTCAGATAAAAAAAAAAGGGATGGTTTGATCATCCATGCACACTGGCATCCCTGCTCTTGAAGGTGGCTTTACATAGTTCCCCTAGGGATAATACATTAATTAATACTCTTTGTTTTAAATATAAGCAGGCTATTGCTGCTAGGAAAAAGACCCTTCTGGAGAAGGCATGTCCTAGGTTGATTTGAGCCGCTGAATCCAACGATAGTACATTATTTTGGGATACTGTTAATGCCCCTTTTTAAATGAATGATGATACCCCTGAGTTTACTTCTCATGTTTCATGTGAAGCATGGGCGAATCACTATTCCAAGATCTTCCACCGTAAGCATGAGGAATGAGGTATAGAGGCATGTGGGGCGATGCTCAAGGCTAACCCTCTTCCTTTAGATACCTCTAATGAAGAGGTAATGCTAGCTTTGCATGAAAGTGCCAGGGGAAGGGCCCCCGGGACAGATGGGGTGCCAGTAGACACTTTAAAAACGTTTAAGGAGTTATGGGGACCTATTTTGACCAGGGTGTTCAATGCCGATGTTACAGGTGGGATACCACCTTCTTAGGCCATTTCCATTGTAGTTCCAATTTTTGAGAAGGGCAATAGGTCGGACCCTAAAAACTAACGCCTCATTTCGTTGCTGAATTCCTCAGTAAAAGTGATGAGTAGGATATTATTGATGAGGCTGTAGGAATGGGCCCAGGAGAATTCTGTCTTATCCCCAGCACAATTGGGTTTTTGGAAAGGCCTAGAGACAATCGAGCAAAGCGTTAACTTAGATCTACTGATTGAGAAATAAACCCGGGCAAAATCTGGGTCTCTTTATCTTTGCTTTTCAGATCTAAGTAGCACATTAGATCTATAGATCATACTACCCTATGAACAACGTTGCTCTCTCTTGGTGCCCTCACAGAAATTGTTAGCTTCCCTGCACATCTGTATGCAAACTTATCTTATAAAGTCCGCTATGGCCTCCAGGGTGAATGCTCCCCTATTTTTAAAATGGAGAGAGGCATTCGACACGGTTGTGTTTTGGCCCTGCTATTATTTTCACTTTTTATTAATGAGGGCAACAATTTCCTGCAGGCCATACAAGTTGATGTTCCCTGCATTGCTGGGCGTCCTATACCAGTGTTATTATATGCGGACGAGGCTGTGTTGTTATCTAGGACCACAGTGGGCCTACAGAAACCGATGAGTGCCTTTAAGGAGTGTATGAGGTCAAAGAATATGATGAATAATAAATGTAAAACTTTCACAATGCTATGTGGGCGAAAATCTAAAAAATGCAGGTCTTTTTTCATTGATAATACACCTATTATGAGAGTAAATTATTTTTGTTATCTGGAAGTTATATTCACAAGTAACGGCTGTTGGGCCCAACATGTGCTTAATGCAAAATCTAAACTGGCTAAAAATAGCAATGGAGTTTTTAGGTTTTCTTCTAAACTGGGCAGCCGGCCGATTAATGAAATGGTGAAGATATATAAGGCTAGAAGGGTGGCTTCTACCACCTATGGGGCCAGCATGTGGGGTTACAACTGCAGTAAGCAACTACAACTTGAGGAAAATAGTTTTTAAAATGCTTACTTTGTTTACCTGCCTCTGCTTCAAATTGTATTGCCCATTATGAGCTTGGCCTACACATTTTTAGAGGGTTTGCTATTGATTAGACCTTTGTTACTTTGGTTTTCCACCTGGTCCAAAGAGGAAACTAGTTTTACTTAAATCTATTATTTTAGATTGTTTAACCTTGGATAATGTAGCTCGCATTCTGTGGCTGACTTAAATTCCTCTTGTTCTTTATTCAATTTGTCAATTTGGGACAACGCTTCTAAGGGTCAGTCATTCACTAAGAAATTGATTAAAGGTACTTTTTTTAAGCACAGGGCAGATTGTTGTATGCAATCGTATGCAATCTAAGATAATTAAATCATGTACATACCTGTCTCTTTAAAGGAGGGTTGCCAATATTATCTGTCTCGAGTTACTAACAATCAACATCGATATGTGTTGATAAGGTTCAGGTTTGGTATTGTTCACCATCTGGTAACATTTCCCACAATGAGGTTGTGTCCAACCAAGTTGACTTTCTGCCCATGCGATGGTATGAGTAAGCAGATCACATTGCACTTTATACTATTCTGTAGGTTAGATTCAAACTATAGGCACTACTAACTTAAACCTATTTTTACAGTGGCAGCTTCTCCGATAAGGAGGAGGAGCAGCATCGCCCCACTGCTCAAAAGGAAAAATAAAATGATAATAACGTATCTTTATTATCATTTTATTTTTCCTATTTCAGTCAGTGGCGGGCCAGGGCTAGCCAGAGCAGGGAGAGGAGTGTTTTGCACTCCCTAAGTGTGCATGACTGTTTGGCCGGCCCTCACAGCCTGGTGAGGAACATGCACAGGCTCCCTGTCCCTGTCTCAGAGTGAACCACAGCGCTCAGAGCAATCACAATGCTGCATTGCAGCGTTGTAATTGGCTCAGGGAAGCCTATGTGCCCGGGTGCTTCCTGCTGACGGCCAGGACTCGACACAGGAAGATGAAAGAGGACGGAGGAGAGGCGGCTGCTGCCCATTCTCAGGTAAGTCCTTTTTTTTTCATTCACCCCCGCTACTGTATTTTTGTTGCCCAGAATACTAGAAATTATAAAGTGGCTATGACATTTCTGCTTACTTTAAATGATGATCTAGTGTGTTTTAATGTTGCTCTTTTTATCCTGAAAGCAATTAGTTTAAGGAAAAGTATTATTTATTAGTTTTCATTACCCCCTGGAATTTGTTAACTAGCATGTTAATCCTGGTCTGCTGAAACGCATGTGTTATATAGAATTATGCACTTTAGCGCTTTTCGGTATATGCAAGTTTGTTTTATGTTTTTATCTTATGTACTTTTCTGGCTGTTTTTTTACTTGCCAAACAAAGTTTTAAACTGACTGAGTTTGATGTGTCATTAAATGAGACTATTTTGTTCTGTTGCTTAAATGTCCCCCATAGGCGTCAAAAGTTTGGGTTGGAATATGTTTAGCTTAATCGAAATCTGCGGTACGTTCCAGGTAACAGATTGCCAAATGGCTCAGTTCCATGAGCGAGCCCTCTGTTTGTGTTATTTTAGAGTGAAGCATGTGGCAGGCATCTATTGTGTCCTAGATGCACGACTTTGATGGCTTCCCATCCGATTGTTATAGAGGAGGCAGTATTTTCGTTTTGACAACAGTATTGGGTGTTGGCCTCTTTTAGTTCTTTCTAGATTAGCAGGCCTTCCAACCATGATAGTTGAAGTTTCCAGAAAGGAATTGGTGTAGGTATGCTGCCCCAATGTAAGCTGACCTTTAGTGGGTTATGGTCTGAGAAAGTTTTACCATATTATTTTACTTGGTAGATTGATAGTTAAAGAGGATCAAATTGGAGTTTAGTTTCCGGTCTAAGCGAGCCAGCAGACCCTGTGGGGAGGGGAGGGGGCGAGTAGAATGAGTATTCTCACATTTGCATGTTTCTGACTTTCCATACATCTTCTAAGGACCACTCCTGCAACCAAGCACTCCGGGTTTGAGCATTGTGTACCGCGGGGGAGGAAGGCAGATGCCAGTGTGATCGATCGAGATCCGTATCCATAACGCTATTAAAGTCTCCCCCTAGTACCCAGGGTATACATATCCAATCTGTTAGATTTTTGTGAGTTACTCTTGAGGAAAGATGACTGGTCCACGTGGGGTGCTTAAATGTTCCCCAATACTGGGAGACCATCTAATTTATCTTTAAGGTTTATAAATCTCCCATGGGAATCTATGTGCACATCTTCCTTGGTAAAGGGCACCCCTTGACGCACCCATATCACAGCGCTTCAAGGGTACGCTGAGTAATTGGTATAATAGAGCGGTCCCCTCCATTTATGCCACAGTTTAGCCCCCTCCCCAACTGTTGTGTGTCTCTTGAAGGGTGGCTACTTGAATACCCCTTCTTGGTATCTGTGCTGAGACCCTATATCGCTTGGTGATTGTGCCCAATCCCCTAACATTCCATGTGGCAAAGGTGTACTTTCCTCTACTTGTTGTGGTAACGGTGCTTAAGTGTGTGATTCTATGATCCGTTTGTCGGCTTCAGTAATTGTTTTGGAGGGGGCCACTCCCTAACACTTCGATTGAGTGGACACTTCAGGACTGTAACCATACCCTAGTAATCAACTCCTGATCCATTGAAGAACTACTACCAATCAAAAAAGAAATAGAAAAACAATAGAATAAAAGATCAATACCAGTAACTGTAAAGAACTTAATGGAAAAACTGCTGCTTGGGGATGGTGTACTTAATTTGGGGTGACATCACAAAATCGGAAGGGTTTGTCAAGGTAATCAGCCTCTTAGTCATCCATGCTCCTATTTGGGGCAGTTGCTATAGGAAAACACGGAGTCCATAGGTAGAAGGGTCTCTTTGACCAGGGTCCCGTGGGGGTCCTGCTGGCCCGGAGTGGGAGAGGTTGTGCAGTGGGTCATGGCTGACTGCCATGTTCCAAGTCACGGACCTGTAGTGCAGGGGGATCATAGGCCTGGCTCACTGTGCAGACCGCCGGGGCCCCTGAGCAGGCACAAGCAGCTGCCTTTGACTTGTGGAAAACAAGAACTCAGGTGGTTGCTGGGCAAAAGGGGAGTGGGTAGGCCTCTGTGCTTTATGACCTCAGGGCCCCTCCAAGCTTCCCCATCTATGGGAGCAGTGCTGAATGTCTTTGCAAAAGTTCTTGTCTTCCATAATTGTGTAAGGAGTGGAACGCAAGTGGGCCTTAAGCCCCCATGAACTTAAAGTGCCAATTTCGAGCCCCCGGGTACGGCGGCTCTTGTTATTGTATGTCCATTGGATTAACCCACGGGACCCCCCCCCCCATCCAGGGCGAAGCGCCTCACCGCCTTCAGGGCAATTAGTCTCGGTCAGGGCCCGCCCAGCAATTCACAGACACTGCCTCCCACCTCCATGGCCTGGGGCTGCCTTCGGGGCAGCAGACTGCCCGACCGTCCTGGGAATCCTCAGGCCTCAATCCAATGGGACGGTGGTGGACCCTGTCCAGCCCACCCCAGCAGCCCGGCGAAGGCTCTCAATTAGGGTGACCAACTGTCCGTAAATTTCACGGACCGTCTGTTATTTTAGTATGATGTCTGTAAGGCGTCCATAATTTGGGGTCCCCAAATTACGGATGCCTTGCAGACATCATACTAAAATCTAATTGGGGAATTTCAGGAAGGTATGCTGTTCCCCTGCGAGAGGCCCCATGAGTTTACAAGTTTTCACTCGGGCCTCTCGCACTTATCTTTTAAACTGTAGACAGGCTGCCTGCAGCAGCCCTTCCTGGACCTCGCACAGACTGTTAACTGGCCCATTGTCATTCTGAGACTGCAGCTTATTGTCACATATAGAATGACAATGGGCCCTATTGTAGTGACAGCATGTGGTGTGCCTTCTCCTGCATCAGACTAGGGCAGAGGTCTTCAAACTTTTTGATGCCGAGACCCCCCTGTCAAAATCTTTTAGGCGTAAGGACCCCTTCCTGACAAAAATTTCTGGAACTTTGGCCTTTTCATCATTGCGAACTATCGACAACCATAAACGCCCCCAATTCCCACAGCAAATCATTTATACATTGGGGAAATAAATGAAACAGTGTTTAGCAAACCAAAGGTGAGTGGTTGGGGGCGTGATCAAAGGTGTGGCTAAAAACAAAGGGCCTTATTTACGAGGCATTGGCGTAGGGCAGCTTCGCAAGTCTTATTGCGGCGCTGCACTACGCCAATGTGAAGGGCAGGAATGCACCTTATTTATGAAATATGGTGCATTCTTGTCCTTTTCCCCTATGTTGGCACACAAATTGCTGCCTAGCGCCATCATAGGCAGGATGGTTTTTGTGCAGGAAGGGGCACCTTCCTGCATAAAAACAATCCTGAGAGGGGTTTTCCTCCTTCCATGTGTGCTGCAGCGTGAGGTTTTGGCACTGCCCCAGTTTTACATGGTTTTGTAAATCTGGGGCAGCGTCAAAATCCATGGGCGTTGTGTCACCCACTGCAACGCCTATGAAACGCCTACTTGACATAGAGTAAGGAAACGCAGCGACTTGCACTATTTTGTCTTACTCCATATCTATGAGGCCACGCAGCAGCGCAAGCCTCTCATAAATCAGCCCCAAAATATTTTGTTCTTTTTTTTAGGTCTTTTACCATCAGGTAGCTACATATAAAATAATGGGTAGCTCAAATGAAAAATACATTTTAAAAGTTGTTACTATATAGTACATTATAAAACCTCTATTATTTAATGCACTGCATAGGTCTGTGTGTACCAGAGAGCCACAGAATTAAATTTGGTTGGTGCAGTGGAAAATAGTGACTTGTGTATTTTTAGTGCTATGAGGTCACAGCCTGTGACAGAAAGCACTGTGAATGTGCAAGTCATTATTTTATACTTGCATTACACACATTATAAGATAGACTGCTACAAAATGTGCAAAGAGTTTTAGGATAAAATGGAGCTTCCAAAATGTAGATTTGTGTAATGTCAGACCATAAGTAATGCATTTTTTGCATAATTGTCCCTTCAACACCTACTAAGGGGGACTAAGCGCTGTGTAAATTCAGTTATCATTAAAAGCACACACTTCACAGCCCAGTTGCTAACCACCACACAAAAACACACATCTTTGCCATCACAATGCTTGAAGTGATTCCAGCAATTAAAGCCAGAACCACTCCCAAGCATCCTTTACATTTGCAGATTAACTCCTAGCACACATTTTAATTTCATTCAGGCAAGCAGGCACCCTGGCATGAAGGCTGATTTGAAGGATTGTTTTACCTGTCTGCTGGGCCTCTTCCTTTTACAGCACATGACACTCAATTAACTTCAGCTGAAGCATTTTAAGGATCGCATTTGACTTTGTCCAAAAGGAAGAGCACGTTTTGTATTCCTGGCAGAAATAGGCCTGGAAATGCGCGACCCCCTTCCCAGGACTCCGGGGCCCCCCTGGGGGTCGCGCCCCACAGATTGAAGACCTCTGGACTAGGGTAAGGCATTCTGCTTTTGTCTTGGAGTCAAGCTGAAGAAAATAAAGATAAAATAACTGTCAGAGGCAGAGCATTCATTTGTGCAAAACCTCCATCTACAGGTCATTTACCACATTGTCAAGGTGGATATTTGTGAAGGGTAGAAGTGATAACCACTTTTAAAATAGTATTCAGTTCAGTTTCTGATGTCCCTGAAAATAATATCCCTTAATAAATATAAGGTGCAAGGTAAAAGAATTCTGAGTAAAAATGAATACAGTAGGCTATTCAACGAAGTGCTTCTTAATGTCATGGGACTGGAACAGCGTTTTCACTGCACATTTAAAAGTAAGATTTAAACATACAAATAAAAAAATACTATTTAATGTTTATTGTTACATTAGCATAAATCTTGATTGCAGAAAGGGCCTGATGTCGCTTTGCAAAGCTGCGCTCATACTGAAAAACTGTGAAGTGCACGATTGTCTCAACCTTATATAAACTTATTTTGACTTGTACTTATTTTGGTTGTCTATTTACTTACTTATATACTATTGTGCCACCTCCTCTGATATGTCTGTAAAACGTATGTTTTGTCCCAAATGTTTGTCCTGAATTTTGACCTTCTGTCCTGAATTTTTGTCCTGAATTTTGACCCTTTGTCCTGAATTTTTACACTGACCGTCCTGAATTTGCACCCATGCCACTTAGTCACTCTACTCTCAATGTCCCTGGGCACTCTCCCAGCCCCGCCAGCTCTGCAGGGCCTCAGTGCGCATCCCCGGAGAGGAGTAAAAGGGGGGAGAAGGTGCGGTTGCTCAGCTGCTTCCATGGCACAGCCGGACCAAGCAGGGTCGATAGCTAGGCTGCAGGCAGGACCCGCCGGAGAGTTGGAATTTGCTCCACGCTTCAAAGCAGCAGCCAGGAGGCCCGGTGGGGAGGTGGGGGGGGGAAGCAGCAGTCACCTCACGTATGTCGCTCTGACAAATCCTCCGATCCGAGGGGAGGCGAGCGTAGGTATGCCTGCAAAGACAACGACGCCAGGAGGCCCAAGGGGGTCGATGCACTGCCACTCCACGCTACTGGACTCATGAATAGCCAGTGCGCCCGCCCTCCATCCTCAGGAGTCTCGAGAATCCTTCTCCCCCACAAGTGTGGCAAATAGTGACAACAGCGGTCACCGCTTTGTGTGCTGTGCTGGTTTCTCCGAGTTCTCTGTTGGATTATGACAGATTAGGACGTGTCGCAGCTGGGAGACCTCTCCAGACATGTTCGTCATGTTTGATGGTCGGCTGCGCCCTCCTGCATCTGAGCACAGTACTTTGCTTGAAGCTGACAATAGAATATCTTATGAGAATGTACTTGTGGGTCTGGTTTATTAATGTGATTACCATTGAATGTTTTATGATCACAGCTTGATATTACCTGAGTGTTCCAACACTTGAAATACTGATTAGGCTAATATTATGTCCCTTCCTACTGAAATGTTTGACCACCTATTTTCCTCTGTTTTGGGTAGAAATGTTTTTCCAATTCTTACCTCCGGTTTGGCACACACTGAAATACATTGGGGCACCGAGGCAACATAACACACTGTGCGTGCATTGCAGCACTAGGAGATTGTGTTGGAAGAATAAAAAGGAATGACTGAACAGTAAACCAACGAATCCTCGATTACTCTAGCGATGTAAAGTAATTGATCAGTTTAAAAAAAAAAACATGTCTTCAGCTATGTAGTCATTTCTCAACTTCAAAGCTGTGAGAATATTTTTTTTTTTTTTACTGTAGTCCGTCTATTAGGTGCCTAAAACCGAATAAATCCTAAGCCACCACCAGAATGCCTCAGCATAGGTAGAAAGAAGACAGAAGAAGTCAATTGTATAAAGTAAGTAAAATTAATTTTGACTGATACAATTGAAAACTACTGGCAGTGCTTTCATAGGCTGTCTGTTTGGCCTCACTGTCACCATATGATTGGATAGGCAAGCTGGCTATATTGTCACTACAGTTGCAGGAGCTATTTCTGGACATGCACCCTCTCATCCCATACAACTACTGGGCTTGTCTCTACTATACTAACTGCCGCAGTTGAACATGCATTAAGTCAGGTCGACTTTTGTCTCTTTATCATCTTGTAGGTAAGGTAGGGTGTCAGGGTGTCCAGGATTTGCTGAACCTGTGTTGTTTTTTCAAACACACAAAAGGTGATGAGAGAAATGCTTGCAATACGTCTAATGACTGGTAATTGCTCGTACTTTTGCCCTCCATACCACCTCAGTTTGAACCCGGTCATATGTAAATCAGTCTTGATCCTGCTCCAATAGAAATCCAGCCCAGACTGCCAAGCCAGGTGCTCCAAAAAATAGAACACAAGCAACTAAAGGCGTTTTTGCGCTGATTAGGGCTCGTCAGTCGGGTGTAACTTGGTACCAGTGGCACAGTGAGCAAGGGACCCACATCTGGGCATACCCTTGCCAATTAGGGCGATACATCAAACAAACAGAAGGTGGTGGGAGAATTGCTTGCAATAAGTCTAACCACTGGGCATTGCTTGGGGTAGCATTCCAACCCACCATTGTTTTGCCCACCATGTTACTTCAGTTTTCACCCAGCCATATGCAAATTAGCCTTGGCCCTGCTCCAATAAGAACAGTCTAGCCCAAACTGCCAAACCACTCCCTACCCGTTCTAAGCAATTTCCAGTGGTTAGACTTATCGCAAGCATTCCTTCCGTCACCTTTTTGTGTGTGTGATGTGACACCCCAAGTGGCCAAGTGTATGCTCAAACATGGGCCCCTTTCTCAGTTGTGCCAATGGAACCAAGATATGCTCGACTGAAGAGCATCAATCAGGGTGAAACCGGTCTTGGGTTGCTGGTCTTTCGATTCAGGGAGGATTTGGCCTTGCAGTTTGGACTGGACTGTGTGAGTGATGTGTTTGTGTGTGTAGTGGGTTTGTGATGTGATGATGAGGTTTTGTGTTGGCAGTTGTGTGTATGTGATTTCATATTGACAAGCAAAATTCACAGTGTCTCACTTTGTTACATACTGCCATGCTATATTGTCCTAGGCAAGCACACAATTCATGGCAACATTAGAGTTTCCCGTTAGGTACCACTTGCCACCTAACGAGTACACGTTGCCTTGCCACTTTTGCTAGGGATTTACACTTCTCTTATAAGTGACATCCCCCCCCTGCAATAGCCTATTGTCACTGCTAAACAGAAAAAAATTGAGCATATTTACTAAACGTTCACACAATGCAGGGCAGCAAGCAAAGTTGCTGAGCTGCATTGTGTGAACAGGAGAGAGCTGAACAGTGCCATAACTACTAAGATATGGCGCTCTTCATCTCTCTACCTGCGCTGGTGCACTTGAGGCGCCTACGCAGGCGACCTTGTTTCATGCTGCAAGTGTACCTGCATTACAGGCATGATTGCTTTTTTGCAGGAAAGGACACACACAACAACAGTCTTAGGAGCCAATTTCCTTTTTCGCATGCATAGAAAGAGGAAGTAGCAAAGAGAAATGAAAATATTCCTCCCTGTTACACCTCTCTGTGGTAGGTGCACCATTTGTTTGGCACTTAGTGGTATGTGTTACAATCACCTGTTTGGAGTAAAACACGTATGGAGTCACTTGGACTGCAGATGAGAATCAAGTTGGCAAACAGTTGCACCAGGGGATCTCAAGTGTAATGTTTGATAACATTCCTTTCCAACACCCTATGCTACAGAAAATGGCATGTTTAAGGTGCTTCTAATGTTTCAAACCCAGCATTATTTCTATCATAAAGGGATACAATAATATTAAAAATGCTCCCAATTTGTCAGGGCCTCCATTATTCTGCAGGTGTCCATTGTACTGCTAAAGGGAAGCAATAGGAATGAGATGCCAGGGCAATGGTATGCTGCCAGCGACCCTCATGACTACCACATATAACAAAAAAGCCCCTAAGTGTCTAGGATTTTAAAGTGATTTCTTTTCTAGTGGATTCTTGCTTGCTACTGTAGGCAGCACCAAGATGCCCTTGGGTGAGTCGTGCACTATATTAAATGTAATCAACATAACAATTAACATAAACATAGGACCATCATTGTGACATGGATGACCATTAAAACAATGAGTGTGAAGCAAAACAGACCAATAATGCCCAAAATGTGCTGGAGCACCATCATGCCTGTAGTGGTCTACTAGAAACACCATAATGATAAAATACTGCAAATTTGCAATGGCCAACATTATTAGACTGGTGGGCACTTAAATTAAGAAGCACAATGCACCAATGACACCCACAATATGCTAGGTGCACCATTATGTTTCATGTAGTCCATGAGAACCATGATTTGGCAAAAAAAGCCTCCAATATTTCTGTGCTGCCATTATGCAACAGAGTTCCATTTTAATGCTAAAGAGGCACAAAGTGCCAATGATGCCCACAACTCGTGATGGGTCACCATTATGCCAAAGATTAGCAGACAGTATTGCAATAGAATGAACAAGTTCCCACGGTCATGGTTATGTCCTTAAATTTCGTCGACATGCCTCCCCACTAGCACCAAAAAGACGGACATGCAAACACGCCTACATAGCTGACCAATGACCATGGACACATGCAAACACATCCTCTCATGCACCAAATGTAAGTAGACACACTCCTGCATATACTACACAGTATCAAGTGTAGGCATTGTAGCACACAATAGCTCTTACCCTCTGTGACTCTGGACTCTGGCATCAATACTGCTTTTGCAGTCTTGCCCCCTTGCATGTTAGCCAGTTCCTGTAGTAGGGCAAGAATGAAAAGTGAAGTGAAGACTAGACATGTATATTGTTGCATGCTTCCATGGCTATTGAAACAGAGATTAAGGCTGCAGCTCTCTGCCCATTGTGCTTGGAGGAGGTTTAGTACCAGTATCAATATACTGCAACAGGCAAAACGAAAGGGGCAAAACTGATGGGCAGCTGGGTCAAGGGGCTGGCGCTGACTGGTGCTCCCTGCAGCAGGCAACTTGTCTCATTCTATTTGGCAGCGCTGTAATGCCCATCAGTCAGGACATAGTGTTGGATAGACCTTAAAGAGGATGTTGTGTTGTTGTTCGCTATCAATGAAGGACATTAAAACATAATTATCAGAAGCCTACATACTGCCTGCATACAGGTGTGCCTCTTTTTTTAATAGCAGGGATGACATCCTGCATGGACAAACTGCACCTCCCACACCCGGCAACAGAAGCCAGAAAATAGTCAAGGGCAATCCACAGCTTACAACCTACAAATTGCATGCAACTCAACCAACTGTTTTCAATATGCAGGTAAGCTAAGAAGGGCCCACCTTTGGTTTGCGGTTGCAACACAAAGTTATTTACTTACATCTATAACAGTTATGGCCCACAATAATACTAAAGCCCAATTACGTAGTGGTCAGCAAAAAATTATAACTTATACCTTTAAAATTCAAATAACACATATCTGCTATGAATGTTGTCCATCACCAGCACTGTACTGTCAAAAGAAAAGCCATCACCAAATAAACAGGCATGAAAAACTGAAGAGACCTGTCACACGTTGCTGGACAATTCAGAGGATTTAAATATAGTCCACCAATGCAGGTCCCAAATATATATACAACCTGACCACTTCTTTACATTTCATAAACACGCTCAGATATGGGATGATAATAAAAATGTCCATCCCAGCAGATCTCTCCACTTCTCTCTCTCTCTGACAATTGCTGCTCATGAGTGCAACTACACACACTATACAGAAAATTTCAGATTGGATAATCCAGTGCAGTAACCAGCTAAGCAGACTGTATCATATGCAATAACATAAACGGATATGCAGAGCTGTTCAATGCTACCAGCATACTGAAAAACATAAAACTGTACATCTGTTTTTCACACTTCATCATTCGACTCACTACTACATGCTACGTCTCAAAACATGATAACCGCACATCAGTGGTCACATGCCTGCCAACTTATAAAATATCTTCACTGTGTCAGGAAGGAGTGGGGCCTTGGAAGGGCAGGGCCTGGTGCCAAGAGCTATCTAAGAGATATTTTGCCCTTCACTAGCCCCCACCCTTTCCCGAAACCCCCCAAAAAAGGGTCATTGAGGCTGTCGCTGATGTCCTGGGGTGTTTTCACAACTTTAAATGGACATTGGCTGCTTTCTGCCTCCAAAAACAAGCTGGATATCCAATGTTTACAGTGGTTTTCAGCTCGGTTTCCCTGCCATGGTGTGATTTTGGCTCCTCACTGGGTGACCATGTGAAGGGAAGTGAAATCGTGTGACAGATAGTGGCCCCATGTGAGTTGGCAGGTCTATGGTCGTCGTGCACAACATGGCAACACTTCCCACATAGGATCAAAACAAGGCAACATTCTTCCAACCACACACACTACATGGTGTAGTGTGCTACTCATGTAGGCAAATGTTTCAGTGACCCATATAGGGGTAGTCAGTGTTATATAAATGCTGCAATGCAATACAATACAATACAATACAATACAACACAATACAATAATGAGTGCCAGTCAAGAAGGGGCACCAGGGGGGTACTCTCACTCGTTCTGACACAACTTAGGAAAATAGAGGGTGGAGAAACTGTAACATAGACACAGCCGCCTTTGTTCCATTAACTAGTAGCCATGGACCCCCTGTGCTCACTCTCAGAGACGTTTTAAGGCATGGGCAAACCGGGCTCTGGCCCAGGGCCCCAGCCCTTCAGAGGGGCCCCTGATAGAACCAGCTCTGATCTGCAGAGAATTTGCCCTGATGAGCTTGAATAATTCTTAAACAGATTTTTTTAGCTACCGTTTTTCATTTTATTTATTTTTAATGTGGGTGATGTCTGAGAGTCTATTATGGACATTTTGCAGAACAATGTTGTGTTTATATTTCATGCAACATCCATTAAAAAAGTTTCTTTTACATAAAAACAGGACCTCAGATATGAGAAAAGGGAGTGCGTCACAGAGATTATTTGCAGTAATATTAGTGAGCTGCCGCTGTGATACAATATTTAAAAAACGCATCACTTTCTCTGAATATTGGATGCAAGCACATTTAGAATTGGGATGAGTGTTTCTGTGCACTGTCAGTGACCTGGCCAAAGAGGGCTTGAAAGAGCTCATTTGGGATCATAAATTCAAAGCTGTTTCGAACAGGGGCTCCCAAAATAAATTCGGCCCAGGGCCCCCAAAATCCTTAAAAAGTCCCTGCTCACTCTATCACCTTGTGTTATGTTTCAGAGTGACAGCCTACTCCTCCCTGCAGCTCTGGGACAGTTTAGAGGAAAACAAAGGCTTATGATTGGCCCGCAGGCTGAAGGCATGCGTGAGAAGGAGCAGACAAGAGCACTAAGGTACACGCTTCAGTGGCTGCCAATTTCTCTCTGTCACTCAGGTACTGCTTCTTTCTTTTATTGGCTGAACCTATGTGAGCCTATGTAAGGCTTGGTCAATGAGAGGCAGAGACGGCACGTGAAAGAACGGGTAACAGGAGGGTGAGGAGGCAGAACATGCAGCTATTCCACCAATAAACAGCTGACAAAATCTTCACCAGCCAATACAAAACCACCACACTTTCTCACTGCTAACAGAATACATTTCCACAATACATACCTAAATGTTTGTGAGGGCTGGATACACCAAGATTTGGCCCTGCTTACTGAAATTCAGGATCTGACTGTAGTGAACGGTTGGTCACTGTTCTAGTGTTCCTACTTGTTGGTTTATACCAGCCATTCCACGAGGGCTGGCTTACATTACCACCCACACCCATCCATCACAGGTGTCACAGGACATGTGACCTTGCTAATAAAAGGGGCCGGGCGCACGTGCCATGGGGCAGTTCCAGATACCCTAACACTGTGTCTGTGTCTTCATTATTACTATATAGGAGCCTAGGTCCCCAACCGTTTACAATGACGACAAGCGGGAACCGCCCCGTGTGCAGGAGGGCTGTAGCCCCAATATGCTGCGTGGGAGGGGGAAATCTGAGCTGCATCTGAGGGCACCCCCACCTGCAGCGGAGAAGCAGTGGCAGACCTTGAGGCGACCCGAGTGATCCGACTGGCGAGATGGTGAGCCCGAGGGTCTGAGCAGTAAGCAGTTGGGCCTTTGGAAGTGCCCACGTGGGGAACGGAGACAGCCCCCAGATGCCCCTCGTGAAGTGGATCCCCACCCCACACATGTGAGATAAGGAAAGAGGTCTGCGCTGATGGTGCAGAGGAAGAAATTGCCGCAAGTGTGAGGAACGGTGTGAGGCAGTGCCTGCAGGGTTCAAGATCCCCGTGAGGCCCAGGGGAAGGAGAGACTGTCAGAGCAGAAGGTGAAGTTGCAGTGCCGAGGAGCAGGCTGGCTGCTGTGGGGCATGTGTTATGGTGCAACGCCGCCTCAGAAAAAGTGCTGCCCCAGCTCCTGCTTATGAGGTTGCGAGGGCAGTACACCAATGCGACCATATGCGTATTGCAACGGGGACAGGCAGAAGTTTGTGTCGGTAACGGGCCTAACAGCATGCAAAGTGAGGCTGCGACTGCTGACCATGTGCCTAACCTGCATCGGCTCCGTGTTGAAGTGAAGACATGTGGCATCAGGGCACCCAGCTGGAACTGTGAGTGAGAGTGCCCAGTATCTGTAATGGTGACAGCGCGAGGCCGCAGAGTCAGGAAAGCAGCCCGGGTCTGCGCTGGGAATAGTGCTGCACTGCCACCTACTAGCCAAATGGAGTCACAGCACTCGAGGACAGTGCACAGAAAGACTGCCTGCAGCACGAGGAAGGCTGCTGCAGTCTAAAGGTCAATTGAAGGAAAGTGACGGTGCCAGCATAAGATGAATGGGCAGCCCTAACTGCAGCATTTTCCCCGCTTTCACGTTAAACCCCCACATGGCACAGGTGTGCAATGGGACTGCCTCATGGGTGATAAAAGAAAAATGCTAAAAGGCACCACATGACACTGGGGGCTGGCTGTCCGTAGAAGGGAGAGAGACTTTGGGTCTAAATTCAAGGAAACACCAATAAGCTCAAGGCTGCCAGGACCTATGAGGAGGGCTGCAGTGGCTCCTAGTGGCCATAGGTGGTCACTGCAACCGTAATGATTGTCCTGGAACTGAGGAAATGTCCTGCAGCATGAAGAGGGATACTGTGGCTCTGAACTGCTGTGTGCAGAGAGAAAGTAGGGACGGACTGTGTTCCCCAGAAGAGGGAGATGCTCAAAAGAGCCCACAAAAGGAAAACTGCCAAGGGAATAGTGGCTGCACACAGGAGCCTGAGCTCGGAAGGGGTGATTTACTGTAAAATGCCCAAGGTAGAGAATACCAAGAAAGAATTCAAGGTTGCAAGCCAAGGAAAGATGGCAAGAGTCTGCTGATGGCAAGAATACCTAAACAGCAATGCCGTAGGCTGCAAGTCTACGAGGGACAGAATAATTTGTGCCCTGGTGGTGAAAGGATGCCACCACAAAACGAGGAACAGGGTGCTAAAGGTACCAGAAGAAGAAGCACCCTCAAGTGAAGGACAGAGGGCACAAGGACAGAAAAGCACCGAAGATCGCACCAGAGACACTGACTGCAAGGGCTGGAGCCCGAGAGTGAGAGCCCTGCGAGGAAGAGGGCCCATGTTGTTGCAGGGAGTGATAGACTCTGCAAAGCCTGCCTGAGTGGAGGCTGAAGAGTGTGTCATGTCGGCGTAGCATTGAGGCGCAAGGAATGTGTTCTCAAGAGAAGAGAACTGCGAGAGGTCGGAGAAGATCTGTGAGAGGTCGGAGAGGAAGACCTGTGAAAGGTCAGGAAGAAGATTTGCGAGAAGTCGAAGGAAGAGGACCTAAGACAGGTTGTGAAATGGAGAAGGTCACAACGAGAGGTCTGGTCACTGGACGAGGAGAAAGCATTGTCCTAGGGGAGTACACGGTCAGGGAGACCCATGTGAAGTGCACGTCACCTGGAGAGGCCTGGTGCGAAAAGAAGAAGAGTAAGACGCGATGGGACCAGACCGCGTCGTGAAGTGAAAGAAGAGGAAAAGTAAGAAGTGTGGCATGAAGCCACCGCGTAATCAGTCCAAAGAAAGAAGAAGGTAGTAGTATGTGATAGACACCAGCCCACCACCTACTGTGAGTGTTGTTGAGTTCATGAGTGAAGAACTGCACCTATGTAACAGTCAGTGATGTATCCATGGCACCATGAGATGCTGGCTGCCTAGAAATCTTCGGTTACACCAAGCAAACCTGAAGCCCATGGAACAGAGAAAGCTGGACCATTTGTACCATCTACCTTTGGGGTCGTACGTGAGACTGGATTGTGGTCCTGCTCAGAAGTCCTGAGTTACCTCGGTCATCCTGAATTACCTCGATCATGGGGTCTAGAAGATGATCCAACCAATCCACACCAGACTGTGGCGGTCCAGGGGCCAGGACCTCAGGGATTACCAGAGAGAGTGGAATCCCGACATGAGAGATGCATCTGCAGCAGCTCCCCCGCAGGTCCCAGGAGGCAAGAAGATCTCTTGTCGGAAGCTGGTTCCTCCAAAGATTGTCCTGTGAATGCCGGTGCACCAGAGTCTGAATGGCAGGAGTAATCCAATCTGGAAACAACTAACCTCAAGGCAGATTGAGTGAATTGAAGGTGGGACTCGTAGCGATTCCTCCAGGGGGCTAAAATATGGCATTGGAGCGACACACAGTCCTGTGGAAGCCTGGTGAAGAGGGCCTATGGGGAATCCCATGAGAGGGGAATGCTAGTATGAAAGGGGTATCCTGGTGAGAGAAGGATGTCAGAAATTACTCCACCATCATGCAGCTGGAAGCACTGCGGCATCTGAGGAAGACTTGTCAACAATGACCAGGGTGTCATCTGTCTTAGGAGGCTGGATGTTCATGGAGCCAGGACGTATTTTTAAAATATAACATCCACAGACTTCACTATCGCTCCACATGCACCGTCACAGTAAACCGTGTATTTAGACAGTGGTTATAGACTTCCACTCATTGAGTCCATGTATGGCAGGATCTACAGTGCACCGCTGAGCTGTGCCAATTAGAACTGGTGATCACAGCTGCAATTGTACACTCATCCTGTCTAGAAAAACAGCCGAATAGACTCTGTGGAGTTTTCTGTTGTTGTTTTGTTCTCTCCCACAGGTTGGACTTGTTGTTCCATTTTTAATAAAGTTTGGGAGGGACGTAGTGACTGGCTGGTCACTGTTCCAGTGTTCCTAATTGTTGGGTTATACCAGCCACTCCCCGAGGGCTGGCTTACATTACCACCCCACACCCATCCATCAAAGGTGTCACAGGACATGTGACCCTGCTAATAAAAGGGGCCGGACGCACGTGCCCTGGGCTAGTTCCAAGTACCCTAACTCTGTGTCTTCATTATTACTATATGGAGGCCTAGGGCCCCAACCCTTTACACTGAAGGGGACAAAAATAGGCCTAGGCACCAAAATAACAGTGGCCCACTTTACCAAAGAATATAGTTTAAAAAGTGGCAATATATGGGAAATTAGCAGTAAAAAAAGGTCCACCTGGACATAAAACCGGCCCAAAACTGCTAAAATCCTGGCCCACACACTGATAGGCCAGACCAGTCTATTGGGCACTGCCTGATTGCCCATATAGGCGAGTCTGACCCTGCTGAATTTATAGACTCAAGCTTCTTCGTGAAAGAAAGTGTGTTTTTCAACCAAATGCATTACTTGGCACCTTGCTGCACTTTAATAAATCCTTTAATACACAATCACGTCTGTAAAAAAATGATAAATAAGTAGGCTGTTACAGAAAATATTTGAGGTATTATAGCAATAACTTCTGCCATCTCAACCCTCTACCAAGGGTTGAGATGGCATCAGAGATTTCAGATTAAATTGTTGACTAAGGATGGCAGCCTATTTAAGGATCATCTACCCATGCACCGAGCATTGCCCTAATTACTAACTGCCCTACAAGTTCACTTATTTTGCATGAACACTGGCTCAGAGATAGCATTTATACATGTGGCAAGAAATCTATTTGTACAACGAGAAGAGATATCAGACTTTCTTTAGAGGCAGTTGCTGTGATATACATATATGCGCAAGTGACAGTCATGCAATAACATTGATTATTTTGAAAGAAATATGTGGGTGGTGGATTTCTTATAGGAGACGGCTGCATTATTTCTACTTATAGTGTTGCTAAAGATACTTGCCTTTGAGTGACATCTCTGAATATTGGTATTCATTTTGCCTTTGTAGAAAAATCCAATTGTCCATGCTTGTGACTGACATGTTTTTGCTTCTCATTGAGGGTTTTATTTCTTTGCCGTACAGCTCTGCTGGATTTGTTCTCTTTGATGTGGTATTGTTGACATTGCCACAGTCCATCTATGACTGCACATGCTGATTCTGGGAACTTATTAATGTTTTACTCAGTTCCCTCTCTTCTAAGAGATAACTGGATAGATGTTATCGAAACCTTCAAAGCTTAGCTAAGCGAGTCAGGGACAACTTCGACCCCGACGTTCAAATGTGTGCGTTATTCTTGAACTCTGATGTGCTCTTTTGCAAATATAATTGTATTCACTTTTATAAGTATATTGGCTTATACATTAGTAGACCTGACAGATATTCATTTAGAAAGTATTCCTAGCTCGAGTATGGTGTTTTTATTTTATAGGGAATTAAATATTTGCCTAGCCAGGGAATCCCACAGTAGGCACCATTCACAGCAGTGAACAACTCACAGTGGAAGGCTAATAAATATATTTTCTAATGTAGAAAGCTTACTCAGGCTTCACTCTTCTACATTTCACAATTTTATGACCCAGTGGTCCAGCTGGACTCTGAAGGATGGTCAGGGTGGCGAAGGGAATGGCTTCACTACTGTGATGGAGGGCCATCTGCCCTTCTTAGCGATTGCCACCTGCTTGTCCTGGATCTCTGTGCTTTGAGGGAAACTGCTGTTGCGTTGCCTTCCTTCACAACGCTGCAGGTTTGCTGAGTGGGCATCATGTTTAAATCTCAAACTCAGGAACTTTTTGGTTTAGAGGAAACAAACTCCTAAAGTGGGAGTATGTTTACACTCAGCAAAAACCAATGGCCCCAAAGAGCAGGCAGGGAGTTTTCTTACTGCTTGTGGAGGTCAATTCTCTAATTTCTCTGGCAGTGTTCATGATGCATTGCATGGTGGACACAAGCAGGGAAAATCAGTAACAATCAGCCTGCCCTCAATAGGGGAGGGCGACTGCCACTGTGACATAGCCGCCCTTTGGCAGATGGGCCAAAACGTCATAAATTAACTCCGATAGAGCTAGCAGATGCTCCACCTTTGTTAACCTGATGGTTCCCTTGACTCAAATTACAGCAGGGAAACTGCAAGTTTTGTGGGTGTTGTTAGTGCTACTTATTTACAGAAGTAAGTCCATGGGGCACATTTAGATAGTTCCAGTCACACCTAGTTGACTTTGTAAAAGATTGACATTTAGAGAGTTTGTACGTAATGTATCTTTTGGAATATCCAGAAGTTAGCCATCAACTATTTAAGATGAACACCACTCTTCCTTCCTTCTGTTAAGCACTGCACAGTGGTAGTAGGGCTTTTACTAACTACCTCTTTTAAACTCAAATAGTAACTTGTGAAATGCTCATGTCTACCCTAGTCTCTATAGTTCTCAACTTACATATTTTGCCTACGAGGAGCTCATTTTTAGGTCTCGCTGAGCCAGCGCATGCGCTGCTCTGCGAGACATTTAGTAAAGGGGCTTTTGAAAGTGCTACTAAGCCGGCCACCAGCTTGCTGTTACGCACACAAGCACGCGCGACGTTCACAGCAGCTGCTGCCATCTAGCTTTCAGTGCGTGCGACGTGCACAATCCCCTCCCCTACCCCCTCCCACTCCCCTCCTCGTCAGCTTATTGCGCGTGCGCGCGCACACAAATCCCTATTTTCACCGTCTTCATTTCTTTCTACATTCTTTTCCATTAATTTATTTTTATTTTATCGGCTCGTACACAACTCACTATTTTCACCGTCTTCATTTCTTTCTACATTCCTTTCCATTAATTTTTTTATTTTATCGGCTCGTTTCATTCCTTTTGTTTTTGCTGCCGTCTCCCCTTGTTCCTTTCTGCCCTCGCTCCTTTTTCGTCATCCCCTTTCTTTTCCTTTCTCTTCCTTCATCGCTTTCCTCTTGGTTTTCTTTCTTTTTACCACTTCCCTTGTGCACGCCTAGCTCTTATAGACACCGCAGGTTACATTTCAGTTCCATTAAAAAACGGGAGATGGTTTGCCATTATCGAGCCCGTATTTCCATTGGCGTTGAATCGGCAGGATCATTCCCCATTCCAGCATGGCCGTCATATACAACAAACGTACCATCGATACTGTGGCTGCTTCAAGGCATAACAAGCATTGGCATAGCCAATCATCCCTTTTCTTTTCCTTTCTCTTCCTTCATCGCTTTCCTCTTGGTTTTCTTTCTTTTTACCACTTTCCTTGTGCGCGCCTAGCCCTTATAGACACCGCAGGTTACATTTCAGTTCCATTAAAAAACGGGAGATGGTTTGCCATTATCGAGCCCGTATTTCCATTGGCGTTGAATCGGCAGGATCATTCCCCATTCCAGCATGGCCGTCATATACAACAAACGTACCATCGATACTGTGGCTGCTTCAAGGCATAACAAGCATTGGCATAGCCAATAGGTCTCGCCTTTGGGACCTTATAAGTATTTAGTTTATGTTGTTGCACCAATGATATTGTGCAGCATAACTAAATACTTATAAGGTCCCAAAGCGAGACCTATTGGTATAGCCAATAGGTCTCGCTTTTGGGACCTTATAAGTATTTAGTTATGCAGTACAATCGCTAAACACTTATAAGGTCCCAAACGCGAGACCTATTGGCTATGCCAATGCTTGTTAGGATAGCTGACAGTGTTGTGGAAATTTGTTACCATTTGCCTTCAAAAGAGCACCCACTTTAACAAACTGCTGAATGGGCATCTGATCTTCAATTTAATGTTTGTTTTTCGTTTTTCCTTTTGCATCAGTTCGTTGTGCTCACTCAAAAGATGCATTTTTAATGATTTTGGAGTTTAGAACATCTAGGGGCACATTTACAAGGAACTGACGCATCTGCATAGATGCGTCACTTTCCTTGCGTCAGCGCCGAATGTCCTTGCGCCACTATGGATGCGCTGTATTTACAATACAGTGCTCCATGGCGCAAGGATTAACAGATGCGTCAGAAATTCTGACGCATCTGTTGGCGCAAAAGTGACGCATTGCTAGAGTTGCTCATGAAAGTGACGCAACTCCAGCAATGCGCCACAACAGATGGGTGAGTCCCATTCAAAAAGCCCTGCGTCATTCCTTACGCCTGGTCTGAGCAGGAGTAGGGATTTTGACGCAGTGAAGGCGTAGAGTGACGCAGTGAAATCTTGTAGATTTCACTGCGTCAGTTCTATATGGCTTTTTGCGTGGGAACGCCCACCCTGCATACATTGGGGCAGATTTACAAGCCCCTTGCGCCGCCATTGAGTCACTTTTTTTGACGCAGCGGGGGCGCAAACAATGCGGCCTATTTACAACGTGACGCATCTAGGGAGATGCTTCACGTTGTAAAGCCCTGCGTCACATTATACCTGCGTCAGGTATAATGTATGCAGGGTGGGCGTTCCTCCGTAGGAAGGCCTCCTAAAAGTGACGTAGTGAAATTTACAAGATTTCACTGCGCCACTTTTAGGACACCACTGCGTCAAAACCTGCTTGAAGCAGGCGTAAGGAGTGACGCAGTACAGTAAGAGTAGGCCTCAAAATACATTGCTGGAGTTGCGCCGTGCTTGCGACACAACTTCAGCAATGCGTGACTTTTGGGACAACTGATGCGTCAGAATTTCTGACGCATCTGTTAATCCTTGCGCCATGGAGCACTGTATTGTAAATACAGCGCATCCATGGCGGCGCAAGGACATTTAACGCTGGTGCAAGGAAACTGACGCATCTATGTAAATGCGTCAGTTCCTTTTAAATCAGCCCCATTATACCTGACACAGGTATAATGTGACGCAGGGCTTTGCAACGTGACGCATCTCCTCGATGCGTCATGTTGTAAATTGGCCGCATTTTTACGCGCCCCTGCGTCACAAAAGTGACGCAACGGCGGCGCAAGAGTGTTGCAAGGGGCTTGGAAATCTGCCCCCTAGAGCAGCGCACATTCTGATGTCTTCAGTGTATAGTTTGCGGAGCTGTTCAACTCGTTTCTTTGATCCAAAGGACATGGATATTCTGGGTTAACCTCAAATGGGGTTCATAATCTTCTGCAGCTAAACCTACTTAGTAAGAGATCATGTTTTCTGTGTCTTTGCCCTGCTCAAAGGCTTTACATCTAGTTTCTGATTTTGTTTTCTATCAAATAAACTTCCTTTGTTCTCTTTACACAGAGGGAAATAAGTGACTAATTCTATGTAGGGAAATTATTCTAATACACTCAGCCTTTCAAGTAATTTTAAGGCATGCTGTAAAAAAACAAACGTCAATTTAAGACACTTTTATTAGCTTTACCTTTGGTCTATTTGATAAAGAAGAAAAAGCTCTTTCTTGGAGGATATTCCTGTAATGCTCTCCAGGTAGTATAGTTAGAACATATTTCAATGTAACAAACAATTCATGCTGTTTATTTGGCAGCAGTGTATAAATGCACCTTAGTGCCTTGAATATTAGTTTCTGCTTAGCTCCTTTAAAGCTATTCTCATAAAAACGGCTTGGACTTTAACCATCCCATGACGCCCTCAATGCGATCTTCCTTTCTCCCTGTCCCTATGTAAGAGGGTGCAAGGGTATGGAAATAGTATATTTCTAGAGCAGCAATGGACTCATCATAGCAGTATTGCTGATAAGAAAATAATTAAATCCAACTTTACCCATTGATTGCTTCACATTTGATATTTTCAAATAAAACGGCAAACGTTTCTGTCATGACTTCCAGTACTTTCGTACAATGAAGTGTGTTTTAGGTGACGTCAGTGCAGGAAATTCACTCTTGCAAACCACTGCCTGTGACACTCCAAAGCACTGAACTGGTCCCCGAGTATTTCTATTCTTTCTAAACAGGCTACTCTGTATGTCCCTCAACTACACATTTTTATCGTTTTTAGGTCGAGCATTCGAAACCTCTTGTATATACTTTAGTATATACTTATATGTGTATGTTCTTTGCGGGCTCTGGAGATCAACACTAGGACTTGTCTGCTTCTGCTTAGGGATTTTTTTTTTCTGTTCAACTGCCTCTATTTAACTGTCTTAATAGAAAACTACCAGCAGAGGTCAGTAAAATACCAGAATTACTTTCTGCTTAGGGACTTTCTTTTTTTTTATTTGTCTGGCAACTGCCTCTATTTAACTTTCTTGATCGAAAACGACCAGCAGAGGTCAGTAAAATACCAGAATCACTCTAGCATTCTCTAGATTCCAGTCCATAGAAATTGTCTTCCATGAGCACCCGTAGACAATAATATTTTTTCAAATCTTGTATTTTCAGTGATATGACCACCGAAGGCCCTGATTTTATATTAAAAACAGAGCTTTGGACTATACCATTTCCCAGTGAAAGGCAATATTTCTCTCCATGTGTTCCCATACCTGGCGTCACGCAGTTTGGTGCTTATTTTCACTCAATGTTAAAGAACAGTAGATGTTTCACCACCCAGGCTAATGTGCTGCATAGCTAAATACATATAAGGTCCCAAAGGCGAGACCGATTGCATCGCAAATGCTTGTTCATCTTCCTGCTCCCTACCTGTTTGTGCCTCGTGCTTCCATGGGTTCCATCCTGTTACTTTTTTCGTGTTTATTAATGATGAAGGCTGTAGGACCACTCCAGATTTCTTTTTGTGGGTCGCAGCTGGCCGCCATGTTGGGACTCTCAGGTCCCAGTCTCACCCCAGGTTCTCCTCACCTAAAGCAGCATGCTAAGTTTGCTTCTCCATCAAGTGAAAGATGGATGAAAAAGTAACACAGTTGTGGAACGACTCCAGCCACCCAGCCCTCATACTTGAACAACCGCATCAAAACAGGGAGCAAATTCTTTTTTGGGGTAGAGCAGCTGAATTTACTGTCAGGCTTGCCCTTTATTTTCGTTCTCTCACTGACTGTAAGAAAATCAAGCACGGCACACTGAGAAGAATGCTTCACTGAAGCTCTGATATCTCTCAGACGCCAGAATGGGAGAATGGCTGCCATCTTGGTTCCAGAAGACACTGAAGAGGGGTAAGGGGAATGTGGGATTTTATCAGACTCTAGCTATGCTAACCACTGTCTGGCTTACCTGGCTGGCTATATCGAGGGTGTGATAGGATTTACCACATATCATTCATTCTCACTAAAATCTATTAAAACCATACACTTCTTCAAAAATTTCTCATAAACCCAAATAATGGGCCCCAAAAAAACAACTACAAACACATTAATGAACAACTCTGTAAATTTATAAAGGTACAAATTTATTAAAAAGTTTTTTTTAAAAACATATAAAAATGCAATAATAAGATACAGAATCACAATTTAAAAATTACAAGTTACAGTACATAGGAGACAGTAGAAACATGTGAAAGACATTCGAATCATCAACTAGTGGTTACTTCAAGCGAATCAATCAATTTCAAAACAATCCATCGATAAAATATGGAGATTGGATATGGAAAGTTCTGTGAATATATTGGAACAGCTGCGGCGGCGACACGCTTCGGCGATGTGATGGCAACTGCTGCGGCGGCGACACGCTTCTTCCTCGTTGCGTCGCGCTTCCAGCTCCCAGCGACAAGCAGTCTCCAGAGGCCCAAAACAACAGTAGGCACCTCTCTGCAGGCAGAATTCCCAGCAAGGAAATTCAGGGGGAGGCGGTGGTGAAGTCTTTGTGTCCCTGAGACTTCAGAACAGGAGGCAAGCTCAGCTTCAAACCCTTGGAGATCTTCCTCAAGATAGTAAAAGTAGACACAAAGTTCCTTTTCTCCTTTTCTTGGCAATGAGTAAACCACTGCATTCCAACCCCAAACAGCATCCAGCACAGGGGCAGTCTCTTCCTTCAGCTTCCTTCGTTTCTCTCCTTGGCAAAGGGTTCGTCTTGATTCCCAGAAGTGATCTAAAGTTCTGGGGTCTGGGCCCCAATATTTATACTGCAAAATCCTTTGTTCTCTGAAGGCAGAGAGTGTCTGTGCCCAGCCAAAACCAGTTCTGTCCTCCCTGGTGCAGCTTCCTGCAAGAGGTGGAGACAGCATTGTTGAAAGCAGACCTGGCCCAGGTAGCTGAAAGGAAATCTCCTCCCCTACTCTCTATTCTATGAAGGCTCAGGCAAGTGAAAGGAAATCTCCTCCCCCTACTCTCTATTCAATGCAGGTCCTATTCAGCCCAGCCCTGACCCATCAGACTGCTGGAGCCAAGGCCCTCTCCAGAGCCCTGTCACTCACAAACCAGACATGGAATACACAAACCTAGCAGAGACATGCTGGATGGTTAGGCAAGAAAATACCTACTTTCTAAAAGTGGTATTTTGAAACACAGAATGTAAAAATCACCCACACTAAAATATGTATTTTAACATTCTGAGTTCAGGCATACTAAACTTTATTTTCCAATCTTGTTCCTAGGGTCAGTTAGGATTATAAGATGTTATAATCAAACTGCCCATTCTGACCAATGGGAAGAGATAGCCTTACAATAGTGAAAAACGAAATTGGCTGTAATTCACTGTCAGGACATGCCACACACATCAGGGCCTGTCCTACCTTTCACATACAATGCACACTGCCCTTGGGCCTACCTCAGGGGTGACTAATATGTAGAAAAGGGAAGGTTTAGTGACTGGCAAGCGGGTGCACTTGCCAAGTCGACATGGCAGTCCCAGACTGCACACAGGCTCTGCAATTGCAGGCCTGAGCCACATTTTACAGGCTGCTTCTGTGGGTGGCACAATCAGTGCTGCAAGCCCACCAGCAACATTTGATTTACAGGCCCTGGGCACACATGGTGCACTGTACTAGGGTCTGACAAGTAAATCAAATAGCCAATCATGGAGTCACTAATCCATTACAACAATTTACAATAGGGAGCACTTGCACTTTGGCACTGAATAGCAGTGGCAAAGTGCCCAAATCATCTAGACCAGCAAAAACATAGCAAAAACACAGGAGGCAACAGTGAAAAAATGGAAGGGAGACCCACGCCAATGCTGCCAGGTCTAACATGTGTCCCCTCCAGCTGAAATGTGGGGAGAACTACACACCCTCTTGGGAGTTCTCTTCACTTTGGCGGAAAAATCTGGACAGACCATCAGCATTGGCGTGCTCTGTACCAGGGCGGTGTTCCACCGTGAAGTCCATCCCCTGTAGGGAAATGGACCACCTCAACAGTTTTGGATTCTCACCCCTCATCTGCATCAACCATCTGAGGGGCCTGTGGTCTGTCTGAACCCGGAAGTGAGTCCCAAACAAGTATGGTCTCAACTTCTTCAGTGCCCAGACCACAGCAAATGCCTCAATCAATCAATCAATCAGGGAATTGTAAGCGCGCTACTCACCTGTGAGGGTCTCAAGGCGCTGCCTCACGCTCAATTGCACTCCACCTCTGTTCCCGTGGAAGTAACCTCAAACTAATGAAGGCTACAGGTTGGTCTAGGCCCTCCTCATTCATCTGTGAAAGTACAGCCCCTACACCATGCTCTGAAGTGTCTGTCTGAACAATGAATTCCTTTGAGAAGTTGGGCGCCTGAAGCACGGGCACTGTGCACATGGCAGTCTTCAGGGCATCAAAAGCTTTCTGACAGGTGTCAGTCCAGTTCACCTTCTTGGGCTACTTCCTGGAAGTCAGCTCTGTCAAGGGTGCAACAATGCTACCATAACCCTTGACAAACCTCCTGTAGTACCCAGTGAGTACTAAAAAGGCTCTCACCTCTGTCTGGGTCTTGGGGGGTTCCCAAGCCAGGATGGTATCAATATTGAGCTGTAGGGGCGCCACCTGGCCGCTCCCAACCTGGTGTCCCAAGCATACCACGGAACCCTGCCCGATCTGGCACTTACTCGCCTTGATCGTGAGGCCTGCCCGCCGCAGCGCCATCAACACTTCCCAGAGGTGGCACAGATGTTCTTCCCAACTGGCGCTGAACACTGCAATGTCATCCAGGTAGGCGGCACTGAAATATTCCAGTCCAGCCAACACCTGGTTGACCAACCTCTGAAAGGTGGCAGGGGCATTCTTCATCCCAAAGGGCATAACCCGGAATTGGTAGTGCCCATCTGGTGTGGAGAATGCTGACCTCTCTTTTGCCCCATCAGTTAAGGCGATCTGCCAGTACCCAGACGTTAAATCAAACGTACTGAGGTACCGGGCAGCCCCTAACCGATCAATGAGCTCATCAGCTCTGGGGATGGGGTGCGCGTCAGTCCTGGTGACTGAATTGAGTCCTCGGTAGTCCACACAGAACCGGAGTTCTGGCGTGGCACCCGGTGCGGCAGCCTTCGGGATCAAGACCACTGGGCTGGCCCAAGGGCTGTTAGAGGACTCAATAACCCCTAATGCAAACATCTTGGAGACATCCTCCTTGATGCAAGCCCTCACCCTGTCAGTCACTCTGTAAGTTTTGTGCTTTACAGGAGGACTGTCCCCAGTGTCTACATCATGGACACACCAATCAGTGACACTGGGAGTCAGGGAGAACAGATCAGGAAACTGTCACAACAGTTGGCGACAGTCATCTTGCTGCTCAGGGGTCAGGGTGGAAGAGAGGTTTACACCATCCACTGACCCATCTTGCTCTGTTGCAGACAGGAGGTCAGGAAGAGGCTCAGTCTCCTCCTCCATTCCATCATCTGTTGCTAGGAGCATGCCCACTTCGGACCTCTCTAAGTGGGGTTTCAGGCGGTTTACATGCAGTACCCGCAAAGGGTTCCTAGGAGACCGCAAGTCCACCAAGTAGGTGACATCACTCTTGCACTCCACCACCTCAAATGGTCCGGTCCACTTATCCTGGAGCGCATAAGGCTCCATGGGGGCCATGACCCACACTTTCTGACCAGACTGAAACTCGATCAGAGTGGCATTCTGATCATACCACGTTTCATCTCCTCCAGGCTGGCTTCCAGATTCGCCTGAGCGAGTTGCCTGAAACGCCTAGTTTGGTTTCTGAAGGCCAGCATGTAGCTATATACATCCTGGGGAGGTTTACTGGGAGCTTTCTCCCAGCCTTCTTTTACCAAACTCAGAAGTCCTCCTACAGGGTGACCGTACAGCAGTTCAAAGGGGCTGAACCCTAAGGACTTCTGTGCCACCTCTCTGTAAGCAAACAGAAGGCATGGCAAGAGGACGTCCCACTTACGCCTCATAGGTTACTCAAGACCCATAATCATGCCTTTTAGGGTCCGGTTGAATCTCTCAACCAGCCCATTACCTTGGGGCTGGTAAGGAGTGGTGAACTTGTAGGTTACACCACACTCCTGCCACAGGGACTTCATATACTTCGATATGAAGTTGGTACCACGGTCTGACACCACCTCTCTGGGAAACCCCACACGGGAGAAAATCCCCATCAACGCACGACCCACCACGGTGGCCGTCACCGACCGGAGAGGGATGGCTTCTGGGTACCGGGTGGCATGGTCCACCAAGACCAGGATGAACCTGTTGCCCATGTCTGTCTTGGGATCCAGAGGCCCCACAATGTCAATGCCCACCCTTTCAAAGGGGGTGCTGACCACAGGGAAAGGCTGGAGAGGAGCCTTGAGCTTCCTCCCACTCTTACCACTTGCCTTGCAAGTCTGACAGGTCCTGCAATGAGTATCTGAACTCTTGCACATTTGGGGCCAATAAAAGTGGGTGACAAGCCTTTCAAAGGTCTTGTCTTGCCCCAAATGTCCTGCTAAAGGAACATCATGAGCCAGACCCAGTAGGAAGGCTCTGAAGCGCTGGGGTACCACCAGCACACGGGCTGACCCAGGCTCAGCAACCTTTGGCTCGCTAAACAGGAGACCATTCTCCCAGTAGATCCAATGTAATCCAGACTGATCACCTGCTGCCTGGTTTGTGGTCTGTTGCCGCAAACCCACAAGAGAAGGGCACTTCCTCTGCTCCTCGCAGAACTCTTCCCTGGAGGGTCCTCCTTCCTGCTGCCAATGGGTCAGCTCAGGCAGGTCCCCCAGTTCAGCTACTTGCTCCCCTGTAGGATCCAGGGCATCCCCTTCAAGGTCTGCCTCCTCCTGGACCGTGGGAACTTTGGGGGCTGGTTTCCCACGCCCCCTGCCTCTTCTCTTTAAGGCAGGCATCTGGGCCACTCTTTCAGGCTCCAGGTCCTCTTGAACACTGGCTGCCATGGACCGAGTGGTCACACACGCCCACTCAGGCAGACCCAATATCTCCAAATGAGCCCTTCGCTCCACCTTAGCCCAAGGGGAGCTCTCCAAATCATTGCCCAACTGACAGTCAACAGGCATGGCTGGCCTCACAGCTACTTGAAGGGTACCTGAGACCTCCCCCCACTCAAAGAGAACCTGGGCCACCTTGCAGTGGCTATCTGTGTTGTCAGCGGCAACAACAGGGTAAAATGTATTGGGGATCACCTGCTCTTCAGACACCAGCCGACAACTGACAGCTGTCACACTGGCTCCAGTGTCTCTCAGAGCCTCCACCCTTTGGCCATTGATGGTCACCCACTGCCTGTATTTCTTAGTGTTATCAGGCAGCTGGGTCCTGGGGACTACCTCACAGTCTCCTAAAGATACTAGAGACATCTCTGCGGGACCCCACCCACCTTGGGCACCCATCTCCTCTCCCAGGGCTACACTAGCCATCTGCCGGGGTGGTGCACCAGTGGGTGCTGTTTTACCTTTGTTGGGGCACTGAAGCTCCCAGGAGAAGTGGCCCACTTGACCACAACCAAAACATCTCTTGGGACCCCTCTGAACAGGCTTATCTGTCGGGGCCCCTGACTTCTTCTCAGGGGGAGGCTGGGAACCCTTCCCTTGGGGATTACTTTGGGGCCCTTTCTGGAACTCCCTCTGTTTACCCTTGCCCCCCCCACTCTTCTGCTGGGAACCCTGCCCACCTTTGGCGAAGTCTCCCACATGACCCTTGTGGACCCGGGTACTAACCCAGCGGTCCGCCTCCTCAGCAAGCTTCCTAGGGATAGTCAGCTTACTATCAATCAGGTGCTGGCGTAGCTCTGTAAAACAATTACTGGACAAGTGCTCCCATGCAATCAAATTATAGAGCCCTTCAAAATCATTCACTTTGCTACCCTTCACCCAACCATCCAATGCTCTGCCAAAAAAAGACACATATTCTACCCAAGTACTTGACTCCAGTTTCTTACAATTCCTAAACCTTTGTCTATAAAGCTCTGGGGTCAACCCATACCTGGTCATTAAGGCTTCCTTCATGTGGACATAGGAATTCTGGTCCTCAGAGGGCAAATCCAACAAGGTATCCCGCCCATCACTGAGAAACCGCCCCCACAACCCCGCTCCCCAATCCTTCTCAGGGACCCGGTGGGAGGTCATAGCTACCTCATAGGCCTTAAACCATTGCCCAATATCTTCATGCTTGTGGAACTCCTTAATGACATCTTTGGGGATGACACTCTTGTTTCTACAGGCACGGATAGTGTGCTGCCACCAGAGGGAGTAATTTCTAAACTCTTCGCTTTCAACTCCAACTCCCTCAACATCCTTTCAAGTTCTAAATGCATTCTCTTCTCTTCCAAGGCTAACTTCTTATTCTCTAACTCCATCTGACCACCCCGCTTGAGCTTGGCTAGCTCCAACTTATGCATCCTATCCCTCTCCCTGTCCTCCAGCTCTTCTGGGGACAGGCCCTTTGAAGAAACACTGCTGCCTGCCCTGGAAGGTGCTTTCTCCCCGGTCAGACCCAATGGCCCAGCTAGCTGCCCATCTGTATCCTCTGCCTCCTCCCTAGGCTCTTCAGGATGCTCAGTAGCATTTCTAGATTCCACCCAGGCCCTCAGCGCCTTTTGGAATTCTTCCTTCTTGGTGATGCCTTTCACAGGGATTTTAAATCTTTTACAGAAGGTTTTCAGCTGTGGCACAGTGATGGTATCAACCCTCTCTTCTTCAAATTGGAGATCCATAGATGCGTTGGATGCTGCTTTGGTCATGGTGGCAAGAATTGGCAGTTCTTAGCAAAAATAGAAGTTCCAAGGAACAAATTCTACCAAAATGTATGTGGTCGCGATATGGTCTGCACTCACTAGTAGTGTACACCAATCACTGTATAGGAGTCACAAATGCAAGTCCAAAATCCTCACCGCTGACCAACAATGTTAGAAATGGGGGTCTCTAGTTGGCAGAGGTAGGTACCTTTGTCCAAATAGGGGCCCTTGCTTCTAGTCAGGGTAAGGGAGCTACACTCCTAAAATAACCCCTGCTCACCCTCTTGGTAGCTTGGCACGAGCAGGCAGGCTTATCTCAGAGGCAGTGTGTAAAGCATTTGTGAACACATACAGTAATACAGTAAAAACACTACAAATGGACACCACACCAGGTTAGAAAAATAAGTAATCATTATCTAGACTTAACACAAGACCAAACGACAAAAATCCACAATACAGTAATCAAAAAATATGACTTTAGAATGGTAGATATAGCTTAGTTCAATGTAGATTGTAAATGCGACACTTTACTCTCAAAGTTCCTTGGATGCGTCACGCAAAACAAACAAAAGGGTCGCAGGGAAGGTGATGTGTCGGTACCTTGCTTTGGGGGAGGTGATGCGTCGGTTCCTTACTGCAGCGCAGGGGAGGTGATGCGTCGGTTCCTTACCGGAGAGGAGGTGATGCGTCGGTTTCTTACTGCGTTCCGGTTACAATGAGACAAGATGGTGCCGCGATGCGACGATCCGGTGCGATGTGACAAAATGGCGTCTTTGATGCGATGCGACAACGTGGATGTGATGTGTGCACGCCCGACGGCCGTGCGGCAAACTCGGTAGACTCTTGAGCCGCAACAGGCCCTGCGACACTCTTCTCCGGTGATGTGACGGCAACCTCTGCGGCAGCGACGTGCTTCTCCGGTGATGCGACACGCTTCGTCGGTGATGCTACGGTGAACAGCTGCGGCGGCGACACGCTTCTTCGGAGATGCGATGGCAACTGCTGTGGCGGTGACACGCTTCTTCCTCGTTGCGTCGCGCTTCCAGCTCCCAGCGACACACAGTCTCCAGAGGCCCAAAACAACAGTAGGCACCTCTCTGCAGGCAGAATTCCCAGCAAGGAAATTCAGGGGGAGCTGGTGGTGAAGTCTTTCTGTCCCTGAGACTTCAGAACAGGAGGTAAGCTCAGCTTCAAGCCCTTGGAGATCTTCCTCAAGATAGTAAAAGTACACACAAAGTTCCTTTTCTCCTTTCCTTGGCAATGAGTAAACCACTGCAGGCCAACCCCAAACAGCATCCAGCACAGGGGCAGTCTCCTCCTTCAGCTTCCTTGGTTTCTCTCCTTGGCAAAGGGTTTGTCTTGATTCCCAGAAGTGATCTAAAGTTCTGGGGTCTGGGCCCCAATATTTATACTGCAAAATCCTTTGTTCTCTGAAGGCAGAGAGTGTCTGTGCCCAGCCAAAACCAGTTCTGTCCTCCCTAGTGCAGCTTCCTGGCAGGAAGTGGAGACAGCATTGTTGAAAGCAGACCTGGCCCAGGTAGCTGAAAGGAAATCTCCTCCCCCTACTCTCTATTCTATGAAGGCTCAGGCAAGTGGAAGGAAATCTCCTCTCCCTACTCTCTATTCAATGCAGGTCCTATTCAGCCCAGCCCTGACCCATCAGACTGCTGGAGCCAAGGCCCTCTCCAGCCCCCTGTCACTCACAAACCAGACATGGAATACACAAACCTAGCAGAGGCATGCTGGATGGTTAGGCAAGAAAATACCTACTTTCTAAAAGTGGTATTTTCAAACACAGAATGTAAAAATCACCCACACTAAAAGATGTATTTTAACATTCTGAGTTCAGGCATACTAAACTTTATTTTCACATCTTGTTCCTAGGGTCAGTTAGGATTATAAGATGTTATAATCAAACTACCCATTCTGGCCTATGGGAACAGATAGCCTTGCAATTGTGAAAAACGAAATTGGCTGTAATTCACTATCAGGACATGCCACACACATCAGGGCATGTCCTACCTTTCACATACAATGCACCCTGCCCTTGGGCCTACCTTAGGGGTGACTAATATGTAGAAAAGGTAAGGTTTAGGGACTGGCAAGTGGGTGCACTTGCCAAGTCGACATGGCAGTCCCAGACTGCACACAGGCTCTGCAATGGCAGGCCTGAGCCACATTTTACAAGCTGCTTCTGTGGGTGGCACAACCAGTGCTGCAAGCCCACCAGCAACATTTGATTTACAGGCCCTGGGCACACATGGTGCACTGTACTAGGGTCTGACAAGTAAATAAAATAGCCAATCATGGAGTCACTAATCCATTACAACAATTTACAATAGGGAGCACTTGCACTTTGGCACTGAATAGCAGTGGCAAAGTGCCCAAAGCAACTAGACCAGCAAAAACATAGCAAAAACACAGGAGGCAACAGTGAAAAAATGGAAGGGAGACCCACACCAATGGTGCCAGGTCTAACAGCTACCCAATGCATTTCAAATCACGTAAGGGACCTTATTTACATAGTGGGGGACCAGCCACTGGTAGTGAAACATACACACTGAGGATCTGAACTCATCTAACATTAAAAAAATCACATTTGCATATGCAGGTGTGGTGAGAAACTGTGGGTGCCTCCACGCGGTAACATATATTGGACCATCATGGATCAGTAGGTGATATCTTCTCCATCATTTGATGACTGTGAGCTGATAGCTTCCTCAAATAATGAGTAGGAGTTGAAGACCTCCTAAAGGTAGGTGCAGCAAGAGACTACACCCACTGATGCCAGGCTCCAAAGGCCACGCCAAACAGCCTGTATGCAAGATGTGCAGGCACACATCCTATTAGAATAGCCCAAATCTTCATTTAGATATGGGCCTGAACTCTTATCCCCGCCCCTGAAGGAACCCTGCATTGTGGCTTCCAAAAGATCCCCCGAGTAGAGGATATTCAGTGCATTCTCCAGGGCCTCTTTGACCATCTGCATGCTCCAGTTATCAAAGCAGGTGCTTAGGAAAAGGGGGGTTGCTTCATTTGGTGAGCTCAATCACCATGCACTTTGAATACATGGCCTGCATTAAGTACTAGAGAACGGACCTTAGAGAAGATTATCCAAAACCAAATTATGTCCTCTCTAGGGCGAATAGCACCATGTGCTGTTTGCACAAAAAACACTTAGGGTGAGACAAACCTGTATTCACAGATCTTTGAAATTACTGACCGTAGGACCATTTTTGGAAATAGTTTTCAGAAACAACCGTGACAGGATCTGATTTGTGATATACTGTATTTTATGGCCTGCTTGGGATCAGAAAACATTTTTAACTTGTACTATTACATGTCTGTGGTCGTGAGTAATGTAGCGCTTTGTGTAAACATCTTTACTCCATACTATAAAAGCAGATTTGTGGAGGTAGTAATCTGTGGCAAAAATGATTTAAAGTTTCAGTGACAAACGACCAATTACCATTGTCTAAGGGGGTAAAATACTGCTGCTCCAGCTCTTCAAATATTTAAAGCACCAATCAGTTCAAAACTGTGGAGAGAGCTGTCCTAATTGAATTCTTTCAGTGCTCGCTTTACTTGCTCCGGGCCGTATAACCTGAAGTTAGCACTAACGGCAGCCATAGTTTCTGGCTGACTATTTTCTTAAGTGATTAAAAAGTTGGAGCAGTGCTATTTTACCAACTTAGAAAGTGTTAAATGGTTGCTTGTCATAGGACCTTTCAAGGCATGTGCTTTTTTTGACTGGAAATATAGCTGCGTTTGTTGCCATATTTAAAGTAAAAAGATGAATATAACAATAAAATACACAAAGCAACATAACACTACAATTAAAAAACATAAAATGGCACATCATAACAAAACTGTCAAAACAGAACACATCACAGCAACTACAGTGCACCAAAACCACATACAATAATAATTTTAAAAAAACAATAGGTCTCCTGTATACAAGAGCTATTGGCTTTGGCAATGTGGTTTTGCCATGTTGTATACCAGTGTGGCTGCTGTTCAGCATGGCTAAACGTTAGTGGCATGGAGTGTCCTTGAGTGGAGTTGGTAGAGTAGAGTGTCGTAGACTGGAGGGCATATTTATGGGAATTGTGGTGCAGGACAGCGCAGCAAGTTATCTAACTGCGCTGCCCTCCGTCACAGGAAAAGGGCGGGAATGCACCGTATTTATCCAATACGGTACATTACTGTCCTTTCCCCTTGCTCTGGCACAGTTTCAGCAGCCTAGCACCAATGCAAGCACCCTTGCCCCATGGATTAGATTGGAGTGGTGTGGATTGATCTAATTAACAATTGAGAGCCTGAGCAACAAATGTATACAGTAAAAGAACATATAAATTAACAAATCTCCGTTGAAGTCAAATTTTCATTTTATTCCAAGTTCAAAGCATCCTCAGTGACCACAGTTCTTGATATATGTTGTCCAAGCCAGAGGATTGCCACAAGATTGCCAACACGTGTTTCGTCTATCAGGCAAATCAGCCAGAGACTTCATCAGGGCATAAGATAAAAAGTCCTTAGAGTCTGTGTTAATATCTTCAAATGCGACACTAGCCTAAATAGGCCAGGTTCCTTATGTCAGCAGTGTAGCGTAACGTGGAGTTCAATATTTATTTCCCAAGATCCACGAATAAAGAAGGACACAAGTCCTCTTAGACGCCAAAGAGGACTTGTGTTTGAACATTTGCTGCTGCGTTCCGATTTAAGGAATCTTTCCAGGTTTACTACGACCTTTTTGATTTGTGAATATTTTCTTAAATTTGATTATTCTTTGTGATGCGGCGACTTTAACTTAAGATTAGGAATTGTCCTTCTTTATTCGTGGATCTTGGGAAATAAATATTGAGCTCCACGTTACGCTACACTGCTGACATAAGGAACCTGGCCTATTTAGGCTAGTGTCGCGTTTGAAGATATTAACACAGACTCTAAGGACTTTTTATCTTATGCCCTGATGAAGTCTCTGGCTGATTTGCCTGATAGACGAAACATGTGTTGGCAATCTTGTGGCAATCCTGTGGCTTGGACAACATATATCAAGAACTGTGGTCACTGAGGATGCTTTGAACTTGGAATAAAATGAAAATTTGACTTCAACGGAGATTTGTTAATTTACATGTGCTTTTACTGTATACATGTGTTGCTCAGGCTCTCAATTGTTAATTAGTTCCATATGTGGATTTTGTTCCTCATTTTACAACGCAGGGCAGTGGTTGTATGTTAGCCTTGAGCACTTATGTGTTTGTGAATTTGAATTGAGATAAATTTTACACGTTCCTGCGCATATTTCCCCTACTGCCTTATTTGCAAAGCTCTGGTGTGGATTGATATTGGGTGGGGTGGGGTGGGTTGGATTGGGGTGGGGTGGACTGGAGTGAGGTGGACTGGACTGGAGTGGGTGGGCTGGAGTGGGGTGGAATGGAGTGGGGTGGAATGGAGTGAGGTGGATGGAGTGGGATGGAATGGAGTGGGGAGGAATGAGTGGGATGGGGTGGAACGGAGTGGGTGAATTGTAGTGGTGTGGGGTGGGATGGATTACAGTGGAGTGGAGCAGATTGGATTGCAGTGGGGTGATTGGATTGGAGTGAGGTGGATTGGGTTGAGTGGGGTGGATTGGATTGAGGTGGATTAGATTGGGGAAGTGTGAATTGGAGTGAGGTGGGTGGATTGGAGTGGGGTAGATTGTATTTGGCTGCATTGGGGTGGATTGGATTGGGGTAGGGTGAAATGGATTGGGGTGAGGTGGGTTGGATTGGGGTGAGGTGGATTGGAGTTGGGCAGAATGTTTTGCATTGGAGTAGGGTAGATTGGTGTGGGGCAGATTGGAGTGGGGCACATTGTTTTGGAGTGGATTGGATTGGAGTGGGGTGGATTGAGGAGCAAGTGGGGTGTATTGGATTGGTGTGGTGTGCATTGGATTGGAGTGTGGTGGATTGTGGGGAATTGGAATGAAGTGGGTGGATCAGGGTGAGGTGGATTGCAGTGGGGCAAATTGGATTGGGATGGATTGGAGTTGAGCAGATTAAAGGGGGGCTGGATTAGAGTGGGGCAGATTGGAGTTGGGCGGATTGGAGTGGGGTGGATTGGAGTGGGCAGATTGGAGTGGGGCAGACTGGGGTGAGGCAGCTGGGAGTCAGGCAGATTGTTTTGGATTGGAGAGGGGAAGTTTGGAATGGGATGTATTGGAGTGGGGCCAATTGTTTTGGATTGGATTTGGGCAGATTGGAAGGGGCAGATTCTTTTAATTGGAGTAGGGCAGATTGGAGTGGGGCGGATTACAGTGGAGCAAACTGCTTTGGATTGGAGTGGGGTGGATTGGAGTGGGGCAGATTGGAGTGGGGCAGATTGGAGTGGGATGCATTGAGTGGGGCAGATTATTTTGGATTGAAGTTGGGCAGATTTGAGTGGGGCGGATGGGAGTGTGCAGATTATTTGGAAAGGAGTGGGACAGATTGGAGTGGGGCAGATTAGAGTGGAGCAGATTGTTTTGTTTTGGAGTGGGGCAGATTGGAGTAGGGCAGATTGGATTGGGGCAGATTGTTTTGTATTGGAGTGGAGCAGATTGTTTTGGATTTGAGTGGGGCAGATTGTTTTGGATTGGAGTGGGGAAGATTGAAGAGGGATGATTTGGAATGCGGTCGATTGTTTTGGATTGGAGTGGGCAGATTGTTTTTGATTGGAGTGAGGCATATTGGAGTGGGGAGGATTAGAGTGGGGAAGACTGTTTTGGATTGGAGTGGGTGGATTGGAGGTAGGCTAATTGGAGTGGGGCAGATTGTCTTGGAGTAGGGCAAATTGGAGTGGGATGGATTGGATGGGACAGATAGTTTGGGATTGGAGTGGGGAAGATTGGAGTGGACAGACTGTTTTAGATATGAGCGGGACATATTGGAGTGGGGCGGATTAGAGTTGGGCAGATTGGAGTTGGGCAGATTGTTTTGGATTGGAGTGGGGCGGTTTGGAGTTGGGCAGATTGAAGTGGGGCAGATTGTTTGTGTTGGAGTGGGGTAGATTGTTTTGCATTGAGTAGGGCAGATTGGTTTAGTTTGGAGTGGGGCAGATTGTATTGGACTGGAAGGGGCAGACTCCTTTGGATTGGAGTAGGGCAGATTGTTTTGGATTGAAGTGGGGCGGGATGGGTTGGGTAGGGCAGACTGTTTTGGATTAGAGTGGGGCGGATGTGAGTGGGTCATATTGGAGTGGGGCAGATTGTTTTGGATTGTGTGGGGCAGATTGTTTTGGACTGGAGTGGGACAGACTGTTTTGGATTCAAGTGGGGATGATATTTTTAGGTTGGAGTCTGGCAGATTGCTTTGGATTGGAGTGAGGCCCACTGGAGTGGGGCAGACTAGAGTGGAGCAGACTAGAGTGGGGCAGATTGGAGTGAGGCAGATTGTATTGCATTGAGTAGGGCAGATTGTTTTGGATTGGAGTGGGGCAGACTGCTTTGGGGTGGATTGAAGTGGGGTGGATTCTAGTTGGGCAAATTGGAGTGGGGCAGATTGGAGTGGGGTGGATTGGTGTGGGGCAGGTTGTATTGGATTGGAGTGGGGCAGACTGGAGTGAGGCAGATTGAAGTGGGGCAGATTGTTTTGGATTGGAGAGGGGAAGATTGGAGTGGGATGTACTGGAGTGGGGCCAATTGTTTTGGATTGGAGTGGGCTGACTGTTTTGGATTGGAGTGGGGTGGATTGCAGTGGGGCAGATTGGATTGGGGCAGATTGGAGCAGGATGGATTGAGTGGGGCAGATTATTTTTTGATTGGAGTTTGGCAAATTTTAGTGGGAAGTATTGGAGCGGTGGATTAGAGAGATGCAGATTGGAGTGCGAAGATTGGAGTGGGATGGATTGAGTGGGGCATATTGTTTTGGATTGGAGTGGGGGAGATTGGAATGGGGCAGATTGTTTTGGATTGGAGTGGGACAGATTGGAGTGGGGTGGATTAGAGTGGGGCAGATTGTTTTGGATTGGAGTGGGATGGATTGGAATGGGCTAATTGGAGTCAGGCAGATTGTTTTACATTGGAGTGGGGCAGACTGTTTTGTATTGGAGTGGGGCAGATTGGATTGGGGCAGATTGTTTTGTATTGGAGTGCGGGAGATTGCTTTGTATTGGAGTGGGGAAGACTGTTTTGGATTGGAGTGGAGCAGCTTGTTTTAGATTATAGTGGGGCAGATTGTTTTGGATTGGAGTGGGGCAGATTGTTTTGGTTTGGAGTGGGCCGATTGTTTTGGATTGGAGTGGTGCAGATTGGAGTGGACAGATTGTTTTGGATTGGAGTGGGAAGATCGAAGTGGGGTGGATTAGAGTGGGGCAGACTGTTTTGTATTGGAGTTGGGTGTACTGGAGTGGGGCAAATTAGAGTGGGGAAGATTGTTTTATATTGGGGTGGGGAAAATTGAAGAAGGATGGATTGAGTGGGACAAGTTGTTTTGGATTGGAGTGGGGCAGATTAAAGTGGTGCAGATTAGAGTCGGGCAGTTTGGAGTTGGACAGATTGTTTTGGATTGGACTGGGGTGGATTGGAGTTGGGCAGATTGGAGTGGGGAAGATTGTTTTGTATTGGAGTGGAGCTGATTGTTTTGTATTGTAGTAGGGCAGATTGAAGTGTTGAAGTGGGGCAGATTGTTTTGTATTGGAGTGGGGCAGATGGTTTTTGTGTGGGACAGATTGTTTTGGATTGTAGTGGGGCAGATTAGAGCGCATAAAATTGGAGTGGGGCAGACTGTGTTTTGGATTGGAGGAGAGCAGATTGTTTTGGATTGGAGTGTGGCAAATTGGAGTGAGGCAGATTGGAGTGCAGTGGGTTGGGAGGATTGGAGTGGATTGGATTGGGTGAGTGGTTTGGATTGGAGTAGGGTGGATTGGATTGGTCTGGGGTGGATTGGATTGAGTGGGGTGGATTAGTGTGGGGGTGAGGTTGGGTGGATTGGAGTGGATTGGAGTGGGGCGGATTGGAGGGGGGTGGATTGGAGTAGGGTGTATTTGGGCATACTGCACGATTATGAGTTAAAGCATAATTTCAGAAATTTCTTAAAGGAAAGAAACTATTTTGCTTTGGAATAAGATATTTCTCATCTTTTGAGAACAGGGCCCACAAGCAAAAACATAATAAAACATGAGTGCAAAGTGAGAAAAGAAGACGTGGCAAAATAAAAGAAAGTTAACTATAGAAAATTAATCTTTGCAATTTTGTTTGTCCTGCTGGTTACGCTCCTGCCAGTCACATGCCTTTTGTTTGCAGAGCACTAAAGTTCAACAGAACAAAATAGTACCTCAGTCTCAACCTCAGAGGACGGGCACTGATTGAGTTGAATCAATCAGTGCTTGGTCTCTCCTCCACAGAGAGGAACGGAAATAATGTCAGGCCTGCCTTGATGAATTACGAGACTGTAAAGAAGTATGCCATCCAAGCAGGGGCGGCTCCTCCATGTGAGTGGAGGAGCGTCACCCCACTGCTTTCTCGCAGTGAGAGAAGCAGAAACATAAAATGGTATTATAAATACCATTTTATGTTTCTGCTTCTCGCACTGCGAGAAAGCAGAAGGGTTTGGTTGGGGGCGAGCGGGTGGGTGGGCGGTCCTGCTCCAGGGCAGGGGAGTGGCTTTGCCCACTGTTGTGGGCGCTGACTGTTTGGTCGGCCCCAGGGCCAACCAAACCAGTCACACGCACTCTGCCCTTTTCTCCATGTCAGCTGCATGCAGCCTACATGGAGAAAATGGCCTCCCCATAGACGCCTGTGCGGTCGGCGTCCCAGTCAATCACAACGCTGCCATTGCAGCGTTGTGATTGGCTTAGGGGAGGGGAGGGAGGCTGCCTGCTTCCTGTGTGGAGGAGAGGACGCGGAACGATGCAGGAACAGGACCGGACCGGGCTGCGAAGGTAAGTTACATTAAAAAAAAATGTTATTTAAAATTAAACCCCCTCCCCCGCATGACTCCCTCCCCACGAGTCATGCCGGCCGCGACTGCATGCAAGCCAAAAATTAGTAAGCAATGGTTGGGCTCCAAGTCATATTTGTTAACAACAGTGTCCCACAAGAGAGACGCATGTGCAAGCACATGCTCTCGCAGGCTCGATCCCTAAAAGACAGCATCACAAATAAGAGAACACATCACCAGCACAACAAAATGCCACACAGCAAATATGCACAAAAGTTCTTGTCACACATTATCACCCCTTGAATCCTGTTTCATAATACAATGGTAAAAGGTGTTTGGACCAAGCAGTAACTTAATTGTGCCAGTCAAAAAAATGTTGTGACTCAGCCCCTGGTCTCTGTCCTTAAACTAGGGCTTACAGTGCTCACTCTGCGACACAGTCCCAGGTCTTAAATTACCACTTTTTAGCTATACGAGTGTAGGTGCTATTTATCGCACTTGATAAATACCGATAAAATGGTTTACGTTATTTATCGGGTATTATAAATAGCACCAATTAAAAGTTTGTGGGGAATAACATGCGGATTTTGGTGTTTAATGCACCAAAAATCACGTGGTATGGTAAATAACGTACAGATTTCCCTGTAAAATTTCGGCAGATTTGACCTGCCAAAATTTAACGAAGCTTGAGGTATTTATAATCGGATACGTTAAACAGCTTTCAACTCGTAATTCCGACCTGTGCGTAAACAGGGGTTTAGAAACATGTCGGATTTGACCAAGCCACTCGTAATCAGGCCCTGATATGGCCCCTGAAGTAACCAACTCTGCCACAGGCAGTACTTCTAACAAGGCCTTGTATCTTATCTGACCTTCATAGTCTGCAATATATACATGACATGTCCCATAATCCTGACGTAAAAACGTAAATAACCTTTGTTCTTGCTTCATAAAGCACAAGCTTGCATTAAGTGATAATATAGTTAAGCTCAGACACTCAAATTTGCAGTGGAACAGGCAGTTCATTGCCCCGCACTATGATTCATTCTGCAAAGCAAGTCCTTATCACAGAACTATCAGATAGTGGACAAACAGCCATGTTTAGGTATTACCCCAGGTTAATTCATGAGAATGTAACAACGTCAGCACCGGAAACTATGTTACATAATATTTGCTCTGGGTTATTGTATGCCAGACCCAACAGCAATGCCCCCTCGATTTGTGTACACTAGGATTTGAGCACCATTACACAATGTGGGCCACGTATGGGCACCACTGTGTCATGGGGTGTCTGCGAATCTCATGGGGTTTGAGCCCAGAGGTGGTGGTGTGAGGGTTGGTGCCATCCCTGATACACAGCCACCCGTGTGTGGGCCTCAGGGTCCAATCCGTGGTCAACAGTGTGATGTCTTATACACTTCGATAGTAAATAACACAGTAGCTTATTGTAGGCCCCTCAATCCATGTTTTTGTAGAAGCTGTGCACTGGTATCATATACTGCTATATCTTTTTCTAAAAAATGTAATGTAAGATTAAATACATTTGAATTTGTCACGTTAGGTGGATTCAAACACCGTCTCACTTACAGATACAGAAATATTCATTAAACGTAAATTCATATTTTTCTCTAGAAAAGGTTTTCTTTCATTTGCGGGAGCATGGCTTCTGTTCTAATTTATACCTGTGGTGGTTTCAGGTGGTGGGCACCAGCTCTCATAATAGGGTATCCGGACTTATTTTTATCCTTATATTTTGGAGCAGAGCAAAAATAAAAGGAAAAAACAGTAAAGCGAGAACGAAGAAGAAAGAATAAGACTGGAAAACAGTGAAAAAGCGAGAAAGCCAGGATAATAACCTGAAAAAGTGAGAAAAAGAGACAGGAAGTATAGAGTGGTGGGAGAAAACGGTATGTGGTGGAATCAAGGCTATGCAGCGTTGGTATTGGGCAGCCTTGGTATTCAGCAACTTCCGTATTCAGCAGCATCCTCGTGGGCTCGCAAGGAAAACAAAGGCTACAGAGGAACCTGCTTACAGTGTGCCACCAGGCCAGAAGATGAGATAGGGCTAGAGCATCAGAGTTCAACCTTTGGAAGAAAGCAGAGCGGGTCTGATTGGCTTCCAGCAGACTGTACCACAGAACAGTGGGGTTCTTTGCCTCCTCCTATGTTAAACTGTATGTGCTCTGCAGTGAAACCATCCCTCTAACAGATACACACAAAAGGTCTTGAGAGATATGTTAACTGTGCTTCACACGGACTGTGGCACATAGTTAGCTCTCCTCCCAGCTCAACCTTTTGTAGGAGGCACAGGGAGTTCCAGTAACTACTATACGAGTGTAATGAATTAAGCTGCTTTATGCGTTTTTGAACATGTTGTTTTTGAATGTAGTTTTCCACTGCAAAGATTTTTATTAATCATGCAATAAAGATAATTGACTATACGAGTGACTCTGTGAACCTTTCCAAAAGGAGGCCTGTGACAGTCCCTACAGAGACAACGGCAGTGCAGTAGGATTTGAGCTGTCGCTGTCTCTGCAGAGGCACACCGCACACCTGCCCCCACAGGAGGGGGGGAGGGGAGTAGGTTGAAGCTCCACAAAAGGGAGATGCCAGTGTTTGACATGGGCTTGGGGCACCCACATAGAGTGAATCACAGCTCTGTTCTGCGATGTCTGCGTGCACGTTTGTGCATTAAATATTCTTGTAAATGGAAGCAGTGGCGGCTCCCCCATTGGGGCGTGGGGGCGTCGCCCCACTGCTTTCTCGCAGTGCGAGAAGGCAGAAACATAAATGGTAATAACTACCATTTATGTTTCTGCTTCTCGCACTGCGAGAAAGCAGAAGTGCCTGGTTGGGGGTGGGCGGTCCTGCTCGAGGGCAGGGGGAGTGGCTTGCCCACTGTTGTGCATACTGACTGTTTGGTCGGCCCCAGGACCGACCAAACAGTCAATACCCACAACAGTGGGCAAGCCACTCCCCTGCCCTCGAGCAGGACCGCCCACTCTCCCTTTTTCTCTATGTAGGCTGCATGCAGCAGCCTACATAGAAAAAATGGCCCAGCTGGGGCGCTCTCTGCTGCGCCTCACCAATCACAACGCTGCCATTGCAGCATTGTGATTGGCGGAGGGGAGGGAGGGAGGCTGCCTTTCCTGATGACGAGGAGAGCTGCAGCCGGCCGGGATTGGAAAACGCAGGAGTCAGGACCGGATGGCGGGAGTCGGGACCCATCCAGAAGATGGCACAGGACGGTAAGTTTTTTTTTTCCATTAAACCCCTCCAGCCTCCACTCCATCCCCCCCGCGACAACCCCATTTCCACCCCCCAGTCATGCCGGCCGCGACTGGTAATTTCTTTCCTCTGCCGCCGATGCCAATCATCTTGCTAATATCCCTCACCAAGTGGACGGTGCTGGGGGACCGTCCCCGGTGGGAGTTAATCACACCATTCTGAAAAGCCTTCTCCCTCTGCCTCGGTGGGTTTTTCTTTTTGATTTATGCTGTGTTCTGTAAACCAATAGAAAACGGGGACGGCAGCTTTCAGGCGCGTGGACAGGTGGCCATTAAGTGGATAGCGCATAACATATTCACAGACAGTCAAGCGGCCTCCGCCACAGGGTTAGGCCGGGAATGGTGCAGCTGGGAAAGCGTGAGTCGGGCATTGTGTGCCTGTCATGTCCTTGTTACTGGGGCAGTGTTTGTGAGGTGTCGATGTGGGTCACGTGTTTCTGCCGTGCCTGCTCTACCCTTATTATTGGGACAGGGGGTGTGAGGTGCGATGTACAAGTCATTCTTTTTCGTGTGCCCGCTCTATCCTTAATACAGGCACCGTCTCTTTAAGGTTGTAATGCCCAGGTGCAGTATATATTCAGTGCCCATTCTGCCCTTGTTAATGGAGCGGTATTTGTGAGGTTGTGATGTCCTGGGTTTTTGTTCTGCGATTCCCAGGCCCTTGTTCCTTCAGTGCCCACTGTGCCCTTGTTATTGGGGCAGTGTTTGTAAGATTGTGATGCACAGATCTCGTGGTCCTTTAGAGCCCCCCATGTCCTTGTTATTGGGGCGGTGTGTGTGAGGCTGCGATGCGCATTCTTCCGTGCCTGTAATGCGTACAAGGGTTCCTCTCAATATATTTAAATGTGTTTATTCTGTGGAGTTCAAGGCCCGCGTGCGGCAGGGAACACCGAGGTATGCATTTAAGGACCTGCCTTGACGTGATAGCAGAGCACGGATGCCAAGGGCCGTGGTGCAAACACGGAAATGCCACTGCCCCCCATCCGCTATTTGGTTAGTGCCAAAACAGCCGTAATTAGGGTTCAGTGGGTCCCTAAAGCCCACAGGCCCCGGTTCGCACATGCTAAAGGCGTGCATTCCCTTCCATACAGTAGCACTAAAAGTCTCTGTTCGAATCTCTTATAACGTGCGCCAGCGCTGCTCACCCATTGCTCTGTTTACTTAATATAGATCTTTAATTGAGCCTGAGAGATTTGAGTGGAAATTATGGACAGCAGTGTAAATTTGCAACTCTAGTGCTCTTTTCACATCTTCACAAATAAGAGGTAGAGTGACAGTGTAACATATTTGTTATGATTACTGCACCCTACCTGAAATATTAATGCATAGTTAGGTTGTTATTACTGGACCTTACTTGTATTGTCATTGCCATTGAATGTTCTCTATTTGGACACTCTGGAACTTTCATGTCACCTGCATCCTGTTTGTCCTGACCCCCTCTGCCCATCACCAACATCCCCTGTATAAAGCATCTGTTTGCCTATCCTGACACCTTGACACGCGTTCTGTCCATCACTTACCCCATGCCTGTTCGGTCAGTCCCTCTATCTACAACCCACAGTCTACGTGCCTGATAGCCTGTCTATTCCGACAAACACTGTACCTCCATCACCCATCTGTCTCTTCCTGTTCTAATACATGACACGAGATCTGTACATCACTTACCTACTTGCCTGGTCACACTGTCGGTCCATCACCCCTGCGCCTGCCTGTGTCCATCACACTGTTTCTTCAGTCCCTATTTGTAGATCTCTGACCTGACACATTACTTGTCCATCGCTTACAGCCCTCACCCTGATCCCTTCTCATTATCTAATTTTTTGTTTCCGTTATTTTCATCACCAATTCCGTCTGTTCTTCTCATTATTGCTTGAAAATGCACCATTTGCCCACTCTTTTTTCAAAATTTTCTCAGGGGGAAAACCCCCCCTAACCCCCCGTAGGTGGTTCAGGCTCGCTCGCCACGCTCGCTCGCCACAGTGAACTACGACAATTGCTTAACGCCTCACCACTTTCAAATGTCACCAGCCGCCACTGAATGGAAGAACAGAAGGGAACTCGACCTTTGCAGGAGACTCACAGTAGTCGGTAAACAGCTTAAAGAATCTGGGGGCATATTAGCAAGACCGGCGATAAAATTATCGCCGCTTTAGCGGCAGGAAACTGCCGCTAAAACGGTGATAATGGGCTTGCTAATATGCGTTATGGAATTCCAATAGAAGCCCAGGTTAGATGTCCTGCACATCTAACCTGGGCTTCTATTGGAATTCAATAACGCATATTATCAAGCCCATTATCGCCATTTTAGCGGCAGTTTCCTGCCGCTAAAACGGCGATAATTTTATCGCCGGTCTTGCTAATATGCCCCCTGGTGTCCCATTATTCTTTCTGTGATAACACCTGACGATAAATTCAAAGTCAGTGCAGTGACTGCAGTAACAGCTGTGCTCTTAAGGCCTGCAGGGCCTGATTGGCTGTGTATCCGAGCAGGCATCTCCCCAGAGGGCTAACGTCATTAGAGGCCAGTTTTTGAAGGGTCCACAGCTGCTGCCTCTGACGTAAACTCTGTGCTTATTACTTTTAGCTACCTTTAATTCTTATATAAAATGCATGTTAAAGGATAATTAGGAAATGTTCGAACATGCTTGCATCCAGCTGCTTTTCAGGATTATTTTAATCTAAGAAATGTATCAGACAAACACGATAATCAAGCTGACGCATTCACATCCGTGTTATTTATCCTATATGCCGAATGTATTATAACACCTTGTTATTTAAAAAAATATTTTCTGCGATGTCCATCATGGTTTTGTATTATCAAAAGCAACATAATAACTATATCTTTTGATCTTTATTGTTTAATCGAAAGTGCTTTCAACTAAACCACTCTTTGTTGTTAGAACTACAGGCATTTCAACCAGATCTCTTAGTAGATCCAATAAAACCCCCAGTTTTATGCTATATATTAGAGAGGAACTTAGCAACAGGGCTATCGCAGACGGGGACACACCAGTGTAGCACCCGCTTTAATTGAAGGCGACAGTGAGAAAAGTGGCCGTCACCAGTCGCTATTTATGTTCCAGCGCTGCACAACTGCGACAGGAGATAGCAAGCTTGCTGTTCCAGGACAATACAACAGTTCCTGTTGTTACGAGAACATGTATGCTGTGCACACCACATCTGAACCTCAAGAATTATTATTTACTTATCTGGCTAAAGCTTCGAGCTAGGTAACCTTAACAGGATGTGAGGACTATAGAACAACAATGCTAGCATTTTTTCTTACTGTTTTCATTATTCATAACCTACTTTGTTACTTTATTATTATTTTCTGTTGTTTTTCTTTTCTTTTTCATGTACTATGCACTAATAAGGATTTTAAAATATACATATATTTTTTTTAAATACATACCCTGTTTTTTTTTGTTGCTATTTCAGTGTGTTATTCCTTAAAGAAAGAGGGTTTGGATTCCCACTTTGTCCCCGAGCTCATCTTAAGGGACTGATCGTTATCAGCAAACACCTTCTATCCAGTATTGCTCAGTGGGTTGTGCATAGGTTGTGTAATGCCAGGGGGTCTTTATAGTATAGCTTCATTCTGTACTGGTTAATGTGCTAGAGTAATGGGCTACCAGATGACCTGAAAAGTGGTTTTATACCTCTGCGACAAAATGGCCCCCAAGAGTTAGGCTGATTCGCCAGACTCCTCCATAATCAGCTGGCATGGATCAGGGTAAATAATATTGGAGGAGTACACATCTGTCTATTTTCTGACTGACCAGGACAGCTAAACCGCTTAATCTCATTACTACTCAATGTTTTGTGTTGGGACAGTTTTCCAAAAAGTTATTGGTGTCTTTTACACTCAGTGCTCTGGGCCACTTAGTAACAGACTGTACCGTTTTTACACATTTAACCCAAATAAAGCTAAAGGCTCCTTAACCTTCTTTTTTTCCATTTGTCTGAAGAAAATCCTGGCAACACTATCTGCATTGGCCAGGACACGAATCAAAACTCTGTAGAGAGGTTTCTGTGCAAAACCTCTCTAGTCAACACTGTTGATCTGAGCCCCATTTTCTGACCACTGAACTTAGTTAAACGAAGGTCCAGCTTCAGAACTTCATTGATTAAACCCAAATAAATCGTGAGGTGGTTTGTGATCTGTCCAGGGCTATCCTTTAACTCCTCCTTTAGGCAGCTGTAAATGACAATTGATAGTTTTCCTTCCAGTCATTCAGATTTTGTGTCAAACCAATTAAACAGGGTCAGAAAAGACACAGATTTCTTGCTGCCCTGTGTAATTTGTAGAAATGTGTTGCTGACAGGTGGACATATGATGCTGCTGTCTACTTCGAAAGTGTCCGGATTGTAAAGAATCTTTTAGGCCGAGTTACTGCAATAACGATCTTTGAAAAGTTCAGTAGAGTATGATCAGTGAGGTCGAACCTTGTAATATTCTTTGGCTACAACCCCTTTGCTGCTACAATGCCGATTTACAAAGACAAACGTTTTGTGAAATGCATGTAGCTTGCTTCAGCTCTTCAGTTTAGTTTCAGAGGGTTCCACGTCTCAGCCCTGGACTTCCAAGGATTTGCCTCTATGCTTAAGATGTTTGAAGGATTGTCGGGGAAAGAGGCGAGCAGACATTGAAAGAACGCTTCTAGATGTAGAATTGTGGGCATAAGGAGGGTAGGGATTGGTAGGGGCAGATTTACAAGCCCCTTGCAACATCTTTACGACACCGTTGCGTCACTTATGTGACGCAGCGGCGTCGTAAACAATGCGCCACTATGCGACAGATTTACAACGTGACGCATCTAGTGAGATGCGTCACGTTGTAAAGCCCTGCGCTACATTATACCTGCGTCAGGTATAATGTATGCAGGGTGGGCGTTCCATGGCAAGGAAGCCCCGTAAAAGTGACGCAGTGAAATCTACAAGATTTCACTGAGTCACTTTTACGTCCCCGCTGCGTCAAAACCTTACGCCTGATTGTAGCAAGCGTAAGGAGTGACGCAGCATTGGATGCCCCTGAGCAGTGCTGGAGTTGCGTCGCGCTTGCGACACGACTCCAGCACTGCGTCACCTATACGCTGACAAATGCGTCACACATCTGACTCTCCTTGCGCCACAGTGCGCCGCATTTACAATGCGGCGCATCCATGGTGGCGCAAGGGGTTCCTAACGTCACACAAAATAACTGGCGCATCCCTGCTGATCTGCAGGGATGCGCCAGTTATTGTAAATCTGCGCCTAAATATTTTGGGCTTTTGAGCCAGTACATTTTTGGGACAGTGCAGAAAAATTTGAAGTTGATCTCTGCATCCATTGGAGACAGTGACACTCTTTCAGTTCGTGCTGATTTAATATGGGCGTGTTTCTGAGGGCCTAGGCACAATCCGGGAGCCTTATTTGGAAATCTTTTGAGGTTATCAATGCGTTTCTTTGAGAGCTGAATTAACCCGGGAGACAATTTCGTCCCAGTATCTGGTCAGCAGTGGGCAATCTCATTCCATGTCAAAGAAGGCTGTGTTAGGGGGGTGGCACCTAGGGTAGGCTCTTGATGATGTACTGAATATTCTACATAGTCTCATAGCCATGATACAAGTGTGGTGAAGGTAATGAAACTGTATCAATTTAAATCTATTTTTTCTGGAGTATTGGGCCACGTGCTTTCTCATCCTTTTTCCATTCTTCATTGCTAAATTCTCTGTCCAAATCTTCCTCTCATCAGGGGTGTATCCCAATGTGACATTCCCCAGGATGTCCACCAGTAGGTTGTATAAGTGTGATATAACCTTTGTCAAGTGTCCCATGTCAGGACGTCATCTGCTGATGGCTCAATGTTACCAGAGCTCCACAATGTTCTAAGTGTGCGTCACTCTGCTGTACTTTGGGAACTGAGCTGGAGGTGGGTGTTCAGCAGCTTGATAAAGAATTTCAAGTTACAAGCCTTAAATACATTTTACACTTGTTATTGTTTGTAGAACTTGGACTCTTTATTGACACACAGTCCCTTGCTGCTTTAATACTATTATTGGAAAATTGTACATATTTCCATCTCCTTTCAAAATACTGAACTAGCATTATAGATTAAAATGTTCCTTATATTGATGAAAGATAACTGAGCTCCTGCTTATGTGAGCTGTGTTTCAAGCTAATTTCTGATTCTTTTATTTACCAGCCTTGAAAAAATCTATTCATTCTGCTGGTCAAAACGCGTGTTGGTTAACTTTGTAAACTAAGGGCCTCTTCACCCACACCAGCCATGGGGGCACCTACGCTCCTCTGAACACTTTCTAGCGCACAAGTCACCCATATGCAGTAACTTAGGATGGGGGGAGTCAGGCCTTTTTGTGCATCGCTCTTAAAGCATGGAATGACCTTGCACAACAAATCAGAGCCGCCTCCTTTCTTTTCGAATTAAGAAAGAAGCTGAAAACATGGCTTTTCATCTAGCTGGCCCACCTACTGGCATCAAACCTACTTAACCACCTGGATACCCTCACCGCGGTGAAGGCACACTACACAAATCCACATAACATAACATAACATATTTAGAGTTCGGCTGAGGGGATACTCTCTCCTCCACATTACAAGTGCAAAACACTTGTAATACGCCAGATGGGAGATCCACCACATTTGTGATGGAGTATCCAGTGCGCTAAACTCTAAATAAGGACCTAACACTGTTGTGTTTACTAAAATTAAAAATATGTCTGATTTTACTCAAAAGTGACTCAAAATTCTTTTGAGTGTATATTTTGGTAGTTTCTTGCAAAACGGTTTCGGATTTGTCAAAATAGGATTCATTTGACTTGACATAGACTACTCTTGGGGTGACAATGTATAGAATGCCATCTACACTTTTTTATATTTGTAATATTTGTAATTTGTCTATATGTAATTTTGATATATAGGATCATTGTTGTTTACCCGCATATTTAATTCTCCAGGGCGTGTACGAAAGTAATTACGGCATAGTCTGTTCTAAGTCAGTTCAGCAGTTACTTTTAAAGAATTTGAATTACAAAAAGATGCAGGGCAGGCTTCAAAAGGATGACATATTTTAATATCTTGTAGATTGACTTTGCCAGCATTAAAAGTGCAATTTCAATCAATCAAGCTTGAATGCTTATAGAGCCTTGATTGGTTGGTGAAGAGCTTGTATTAATTTTTCCACTATTTGGCGCGCTTGTAAATGTTTTGTAAAAGAATGCGGAGATGTGAGGAGCATTGTTGCAGTGCAGAGGAATTGAGGCATTTTCCAGAGCTGTGGAATATTCCTTTTGTTTACAGAAAGTATCTTAACTTTATTATTAGTAAGTCATTTCTTAGACCACAATCACTATTGTGTTTGGATTGCTGCATATATTGGACAGACCTGCTGCTCTGGACAATTGTGACTGAATTTTATGCTTTAAGACCTAGACAGATTTGTCTGATAGAGCCTTCTAACCACAGATTCCTCACCTTGTGAATTTCCCCCAGGTACCAGACTGGTGCGGAAACTTTTCAGCAATTCCCTCAACCATCGACAGGTGGCATCATGCAGCTCCACATCAGATCTATCCCATTCCAGATATGACGTCACGGCCCACCTGCCTCAGCAGCAACAGGCCTCCCAGTCCTTTCAAGGTCGAGGCCGGGAAGGAATATGACAACGTCCAGGCCCCCAGGGGCAACATACTACCCACACCCCAAACCTCTCAGCAGCCACAAAACTTCTTTAATTTGTCCTTGGCTGCCCGCGATCGCCCAGTGGAAGGTCAATTCACTTTTACCTCCCTGAATGGAGGAGTATCATGTCAGACCAATTGGTGCTCCAGATAATGGAACGCAGATAGTCGCTACCCTTCCTGTCCTAGCCTCTGGATATCCCACCCTCAACACAACACCTCCTGGGGGACCACTTGTCCATACCCACTGGAGAAGTTCAGGCTCTCCTTGCCAAGGGAGCAATAGAGATGGTGACAGCATCAGCAATCGGGACTGGTTGCTACTCGCTCTACTTTCTGGTGCCAAAGAAGTCTGGAGTTCTTCACTCAATTCTAGACCTTCGCTCACTGAATATATTCCTCCAGAAGGAAAAGTTAAAGGTGCCCACTCCGGCCCAAGTTCTGTCTGCCCTGGTTCTCAGAGGCTCGATAGAAGGTCTGGACTTACTGAACACATATTTTCACATTCCTGTCCTGAAGTCCCACAGTTGTTACCTGCGGTCTCAGGTAGGCCGCGAGCAGTTGCAGTTCCCTGTGCTCCCCTTTGTTCTTATCAGTGTACCTTGGGTGTTCACCAAGGTGATGGTGCTGATTGTAGCCCACCTGCCGAGGTTGGGAATACCAATCTTTCCATACCTTGATGACTGGCTATCGAAGGTGGGCTCGCCACCTCCAGATGATGACCGACCTGTTGATATCATTGTGCCTTTCCATCAAAATGCTAAAGTCACACCTGACTCCTTCACAACGGCTTCCCTTCAGCAGAGACATTCTCAATACAGTGCTTTTCTGAGTCATTCTTCTGCTTCAACTAGTCCAGGACATTTCAACCCTTAATCTGAGTTTCAGTGAGAGCAACTCTGAGACTACTGGCCTCCTGGCCTCCTGCATCCTGCTTGTGGACCATGTCAGGTTTCACATGTGGGCTCTGCAATGGGATCTGAAGTTTCAATGGCATCAGCACCAAGGCAACATATCAGATTCCCTCCAGGTGCTGAAGAAGACTGCAAAAGATGTGAAATGGTGGCTGCTTGACTGCGACTAGACCCTTCTCCCTAACCTACCCAGAGCTAACTATTGTGATGGATGCATTGTGCTTAGTTGAGGAGTTCATCTGGGGGAGCTGAAGATCAGAGGACTCTGCTCTCTGGCAGAGACTCGTCAGCCTCGTCAGCAGATCAACTTGTTGGAATTGCAAGTGATTTGTTTGGCACTGAAGAAATTGCTCCCAACCATCAAGGGAGAAAGGGTGCAGATTCTCACAGACAACATAAACACCATGTGGTATTGCAACAAATAGGGCTGCGTGGGGTCTATGCCGGAGGCCTTGCATCTCTGAAAGTGGCTGAATGCTCAGGCTATCTCCATAATTGCCCAGAACCTGGCAAGATCTTTTAATGCCAAAAGACATCAACATGCATGGAGATTGAGCAGCTACTACTGATGGCTTTTAATCTTCCTCCTGAAATGGTTGGTGACACCTTGGCTGCCGAGTGTCAATCCACAAAGTCTGTCTATGCAGGATGCTGGGAGCAGCTTGCTGTTTGTTGTTCCTCCTCAAACACCCAGCCCCTGAAAGCACAGCTATTGCGTGTTCTTCTGTTTTGTTTGTACCAAGCTCAGCAAGGCCTTGGTGTGGCAACAGTTAAGGGCTACCTTTTGAACCTTTCGGCCACCCTATGTTTTCCTGATCAACCATCCCGTTTTAAGTCAACTGTTGTGGTGGATTATTTGAAAGGGCTAATCCATTTGTTCCTGGCAACACCGTTGGTGAGGCCACAATGAGACCTTAATTTGGTACTCACTTACCTGATGTGCAGTTCCTTCAAACCCATGCACAGTTGACCTCTTCAACTCCTAACTATCAAGACAGCATTTCTCTTTGCCTTAACATCAGCTGGCGAGTGAGTGAACTCCACACTTTGTCAGTAGTTTCACAATATACATCTTTCTTCCCGAACAAGTTAATCCTCAGGACAAAAGAAGCATTCCTGCCCAAGATAGTCACACCCTTCCACATCGGGCAAACCATTGGCCTATCGGCTTTCTATGCACTGCCTCAACTCTCCAAGGTGGAATAAAAGCTCCATCTCTTTGACCTTGAGAGGCCACTTTGTTTCTATGTACACCAAGCCAGAGACTACTGACAGAATGACCAACTTTATGTCAGGTTCTCTGGGGCCAAGAAAGGCAATACGGTGCAAAAGAGGACCATCTCTACATGGATTGCGTTGTGCAACAAGATCTGCTATGGCTGGCCAAGAAACAGCCTCCACCAGAGTGAAGGCTGCTACCACTGTACTTGTGCCATGTGAGCCAGTTCTGGATATTTGCCAGGCAGTGACATGGGCACCTCTCCACACGTACACTAAGCATTACTGCCTGTATAGCCATGCTCGGCAGGATGGGCACTTTGCCTGATCAGTCCTGGAGGATTTGCAGTTCTGAGCCATTCCACAGACCCACCACCAGAGGAGGTGTACTGCTTTTGGTATATATTCACAAGGTGAGTAATCTATGGTTAGCAGTCTCTAATAGAAGGACAAGTTACTTACCTTTGGTAATACCATTTCTGGTAGAGAATCTATCTAACCACAGATTTCTCACCAATCCTAACTCTTCCCAGTTCTGTGGAATGGACTCCTTCTGTCCATTAAAAGATGGCAAATATAAAGGTCTGCGCACTGCACAATATGATTTCCACAGCTCTGCCTCTGGCAGCGTGGACAGAGAGTCAGAAAGAAACTGACGTCAGCGCACAGAGGTGGTTTATATATAGTGGCCCCAACATCAATGTCATATCCAGTGTGGAACGGATCTGACATGGAGCCACATGACGCCACCTGTCAACATGCAAGGATATTGCTGAAAGGTTTCCAGATCCAACCTGGAGCCAGGGGGATATTCACAAGGTGAGGAACTAGAAACATTATCTAGTACAGGAAAGTGCACTGAGTATTATCCCGAGTCCAATGTGGATTGTCACTAGCACTTTAAAAGCTGCCCTGAAAAATTCAAAATACCTCTGGTCTCAAACTGCATTGATCTGAGGCATGTCTTGTGTAGGCTTCCTTGCCTTAACTGAGTTTTCCTCTTATTTCCTCTGCTCGTGAACTCCACTGCTATATATGTCAGCTTACCTCTCACCTGACATACTCTGCCTGACTCCATTGTGGTGAGTACAACTTCCTTTCTTCTCGTCATCAGTCCTGGAGACATTTTTTGAAGAATGGATTGGTGTTCTCCCAAGACTGCTTGCCCTGTGATGGAATTTCTTCCATTTTGACCAAGAGTGCCATCTTGAGAGAGGTTGCTGTCGAGTATGCCCTAATGTTGCAGCTGATTCACTGTGTGAAACTGTTGGTTACTTTTTATTCCTGATTTTCCTGAAGGAATCTTGTACTATTATTACCCATACAGTCTGACTTGTAACTGGAAATGCAAATCAGCAGTAGCAATGTCCCTTGTATGCAGTAACCACTCTGGACTCCACCTACCAACAGGTATCTTGTTTATTTCCTCACCAGGATGATCCAAGGCTTCAGGCTCAGCTGCAGGTGTATATTTACCACCCCACCAAGAATATGGCACTTTCTGCTTAGCTTCTGGTCCCAACTCATACACCTGCGAGACCAACTCTCCAAGCGACACAGCAACTTTCCGTACAGCATCATATTCATAAGCAGGAGCATGCGGAACACACGAAAAGTAAGATGCAACATCACACATTTGGCAATGCTTTTTTGTAAGCTAAATTCACATATTGGTCAGCCCACATTAAACAGGCTTTGGTTCATTGTAACTCTCATGTCATGATGGAGTGAGTTTTTCCTCTTTGCCTACAATTACTTGGACAGCAGGAGGAGTCACTCACACTGGCCTACAGCAGATTTCACACAGACTTCTGTAAATCTGCCTCCCTTTGCCAGGTCTCCGAGAGTGTCTCTTAGAGGCCATTTGTGCCTCCTTGTCAGGCTCAGACTGGCCTACAGGGCAATCAGGCAGTGCCCGATGAGTTAGTCTGACAGGTCAGTGTGTGGGCCATTTTGTTTAAGGGTTGCAAGCCTGTTTTCTGGTCTGGTGGGCCTGTTTTTACTGTTGATTTCCCTGATAATTCCACAAACATTGCCTGTAGCAAGCATACATGGATGCAGTCTCCTATACCTTGCTAAACACCTACACAATGTGTCTTTACAAGTTCAAACTGCCCTATTTGCAAACGTGGGCTACTTTCTTTATCTATCTTGTTTACAAATGGGACCACTTTTATTTTGGTGACCTGGTTTATTTTCTGTTCCAGTTCGACCCTGTCCAATAGCGCACTCCTTAGTACCTACCTGTGATTGCTTGTTTTCAGGTCTTTATTGTTTGCTTTTCTCATTTTGAAGCCTGAACCTTCCCAGAGAAAATATGCCTAGGAAGAACAGCCAGAAGAGTTATTGGTTATCTCAGGAGGAAGTGAATTACCTCTTCATCCTTGTGTCATTTTAGAAGAAATTCTGTGGTCAGCAAGGACTTGACTTGATGCTGCAGAGGCGGTTTGTACCAGTTGAGTGAGAGAAAAGGCAAAATAGAGAACCTCTCTAGAGTAAAAGCCTTCTTGGAGGGGTTGCTGGGGCCATGAAACATTCTCAGGATCATTCCAATTTACCACGAGTAGCAGGAGAACCAAATAGGTGCTCACTGCTAGTTAATGTTTGCAATAGTATTTTAATTTTCCTACAGGCGAAAACCAAAGCCAGCATCAGTGCTGGTGAGGGCAATGCCTAGTAATAACACCACCACCCTCATCACAAAGTTCATACAGAAGCAGCACCAGAAGATTGCCTAAGTATCGTCCTCCAATGGTAGTGTTGCTCAACCACGTGCTTCAGATCACAGCCAAAAAAAACACACTGGCAGCTGGACTGGGGCAGGGTGAGTCGTAATTGAAGTCGGTGTCAGCTTGTGGAACATTCAGGGGCATATTATCAAGGGCTTTATCGCCGCTTTAGCGGCACTTTTTGCCGCTAAAGCGGCGATATTTTTAACGCCCTATTAGCAAGCTGTCGCTAACAGGCGTTAGCGACAGCTTTCAGGCGTTAGAGGACGGGAATTACATCGCCTTGCATGTCAGCGATATTTATCGCTAATGACATGCAAGGTAGGCGTTCCCAACTAAAAGCGACGGTAAACAGTCGCTTACATACCTATCGCCTATTAGCAATACCCGCGAAGCGATAAAAACGCGCGCTAACCCCGATTATCGCTTGTTTTTAAGAACTGATAAAAACATGACTTAGCAATGAAAGTCAATGGGAGGTGGATTGTAAGGTTAAGTCCCCAGAATTAGCGATAGGATTTTATCGCTGGATTTCTCGCGTTAAAGCTGGGTTTCGCCGCTATCGCTGGATATTTTATCGCAATGGAGATAAACCTTGCTAATAGCATGTTATTTCCGCGGTAATATCCAGCGATAGCCGGTGATAAAAAAAGGCGCGCTAAGCAAGGTTTGCGATATTTATCGCATGTTCTTGCTAATATGCCCCTCAATATTTTCTTTTTGTTCTTTTTGCTCATTTTCTGTAGCTGGTGGCAGGAAGCAGGGTTAGGGTTCTGTATCAGGATAGCATCAATTTTTTGAGTTATTTTCTTGAACAAGTAAAATCATTCAAGAGTACTGCGACTGTCCTGTTTCAGAATGAAGAAATCCAGTATTTATTCGCTTTTGCATCATCTCCTGTAGTTAACAAAAAGCAGGATATAGGGGACAGGATGACGGTATGCAATAATGTATTTGAAACACAGTAGATCCTGGTAGTTTATTCTTTAATGTGTAGGCGCATACCTGCTGGGCCTGCATTGTTTTTGTGTATACTGTTTTGCATTGATTTCTGGATGTCATCGATCTATAGCTACATTGCATTTTTTACTGCTTTGCCAGGGATTACTGCACGACTACTTTCTCCTGCCTACTAACTAACAACAAAAGAGCGAAGAAAATCTCTACGATAACACGAGGAGAAACCTCTTTCTTTAAAAGAACCCTCACTCACCAACCTAGTTGGTGACATGCTTCATCATTGGGTTCCCACCAGAGGGACGAGTGTCCCCGGTGTGCTACGACGCCTGGAATTCCAGCGGAGCAGGTTTATTGGAAGGGTAGTGAAAGTGTGCAGGATGTGCAAATTAAAAGAACACTGGTTGCTTCCCAAAACAATTTTTAATGGTGGAGAACCAGTGGTCGATTAAAACTAGTGAGACGGACCCGAGCTGGCTAATAAACCAGGAGAGTCCGATTTAAAAGTGAAACTTGGTCAACATGTTTCTGCTTATATATGCACCATTAGCTAAGCATTCTTCAGGACCTAACAACCCATGGCGGTATACGCACGCTAAGGCGTATCCTAACCTATGGGGAGTGTGCGTAAGGCAAACTCACGGTTTTACCAATGCGGCCTTGTGGAACTTCAAAAGCCGCTGTACTCTGAAAGAAAGAGAACAAATATAAAACAACACCACTATCTATGTGACCACTGTGATACTCATCAACAGGTGCAACAGAGGATTAAAGTGCTATAACACCTCGTGCTTAAAGAGCCTGGGTATATGACGCGGCCCAAAATACGTTTAGCTCAAAACTCAGGCGAACGTGCCAATCGGACAACCAATTCGTCCACTTACATTGAAAGACAAGTCTTGACACATTGTGACTTTCGCTCATACAACCATATCAAGCAGGTTACTACTCCGTATCCGAGTATAGACGGAGGAGTCCTAAATCCGGGTCATTCACCGTAACACTTCGACTTCAATGTAATTCGAAATTGACACTTAATTCTAGATAAATCAAATTGCTCAGTGATAGTGCCTAACACAGCGCAAGCGCTAACGCTGTGCAGAAAAACGTCAAAGCTATGGAGAAATCAGCGCCTACGCGAAGGTTAAATTGGCTTCACTTCATGGATTCCGGGAAAGGGTAGAGCTACCTATAAGAGCAATCTGGTTAGAATCAGGAAGTCACATATCTTCTGACAGACATCAGTGCCGCCTCGACTGCCCAATTCACTTCTATTACTCGGAGCTCACCACTACAGACCTGCCTGTTGCCTGCCACGGACCGAATATTACACGTTACGTCGCAGTAACGATCCAGAAATAGCGAGCTCCATCACGCGACTCGGAAAGGATTGAAAATGTTCCGGTCACGTGATGGGGAACACTAATCAAGCACCTGCACTCAACCAATAAAACTTTATTGAATTGGTCGATCCAAACACAGTACAGAGACCTCGAAACAGAGGAAAGTAATGTCTAAAAACCTTCCAGGTATGAGTGAGTCAAAATGATAGATTCACAACTAACAGCAGGTTTCAAAGGTGTAAGGCAAAAGGGGGCATTTCAGACACTGTTTTTACAGGGGAAAAAACTAAATCTCATACTTAAATCCGAATGTAGGTAAGAACCTAAACCCATGATCTCATCAGGCTCATTACATATCAAGTAGCCATAATCAGTGCAGTAGAACCAGGAAAGAATTTTTGGCGTTGGAATACAAGGAGACTAACCCAAACGAAGTGGAGAGTGGTCAAAAGGAGTGTACAAATATCAACGCTTCAACACTGTGCCCACGGAATATTATCATTCAGGCCTTGCTTGTGGTGGACAGACGGTAAATCTAACGTGTCTTTTTCAAACAGTAATTGTTGTGTAGTTAGGACTCCAATTTCATTTGTTCAATATTGAACAAATGAAATTGGGTCCTAATACACAACAATTACTGTTTGAAAAAGAGCAACGTTGGATTTACCGTCTGTCCACCCACAAGCAAGGCCTGAATGATAATATTCCGTGGGGTACAGTGTTGAAGCGTTGATATTTGTACACTCCTTTGACCACTCTCCACTCGTTTGGGTTAGTTTCCTTGTATTCCAACGCCAAAAAATTCTTTCCTGGTTCTACTGCACTGATTATAGTTACTTGATATGTAATGAGCCTGATGGGATCATGGGTTTAGGTTCTTACCTACATTCGGATTTAAGTATGGGATTTAGTTTTTTTCCCCTGTAAAAACAGTGTCTGAAATGCCCCCTTTTGCCTTACACCTTTTGAAACCTGCTGTTAGTTGTGAATCTATCATTTTGACTCACTTATACCTGGAAGGTTTTTAGACATTACTTTCCCTCTGTTTCGAGGTCTCTGTACTGTGTTTGGATCGACCAATTAATAAAGTTTTATTGGTTGAGGGTGCAGGTTAGCGGTTTAGTTGTTTTCCATCACGTGACCGGAACATTTTCAATCCTTTTCCGGGTCACGTGATGGAGCTCCGCTATTTCTGGATCGTTACTGCGACGTAACGGTAATATTCGGGTCCGTGGCAGGCAACAGGCAGGTCTGTAGTGGGTGAGCTCCGAGTAATAAGTAAGTGAATTGGGCAGTCAGGGCGCGCACCGATGTCTGTCAAAAGATATGTGACTTCCTGATTCTAACCAGATTGCTCTTATAGGTAGCTCTACCCTTTTCCCGGAATCCATGAAGTGAAGCCAATTTAACCTTCACGTAAGCGCTGATTTCTCCATGCTTTACGTTCCTGCACAGCGCTTCGCTTTGCGCTGTGTTAGGGCACTATCACTGAGCAATTTGATTTATCTAGAATTAAGTGTCAATTTCGAATTACATTGAAGTCAAGTGTTACGTGAATGACCCGGATTTAGGACTCCTCCGTCTATACTCGGATACGGAGTAGTAGCCTGCTTGATATGGTTGTATGAGCGAAAGTCACAATGTGTCAAGACTTGTCTTTCAATGTAAGTGGACGAATTGGTTGTCCGATTGGCACGTTCGCCTGAGTTTTGGGCTAAACGTATTTTGGGTCAGGCCATATACCCAGGCTCTTTAAGCACGAGGTGTTATAGCACTTTAATCCTCTGTTGCACCTGTTGATGAGTATCACAGTGGTCACATAGTGGTCGTGGTGTTGTTTTATATTTGTTCTCTTTCTTTCAGAGTACAGCGGCTTTTTGAAGTTCCACAAGGCCGCATTGGTAAAACCGTGAGTTTTGCCTTACGCACACTCCCATAGGTTAGATACGCCTTAGCGTGCGTATACCGCCATGGGTTGTTAGGTCCTGAAGAATGCTTAGCTAATGGTGCATATATAAGCAGAAACATGTTGACCAAGTTTCACTTTTAAATCGGACTCTCCTGGTTTACTTAATTAGCCAGCTCGGGTCCGTCTCACTAGTTTTAATCGACCACTGGTTCTCCACCATTAAAAATTGTTTTGGGAAGCAACCAGTGTTCTTTTAATTTGCACATCCTGCACACTTTCACTACCCTTCCAACAAACCTGCTCCGCTGGAATTCAGGCGTCGAGCACACCGGGGGGACACTGTCCTCGGTGGGAACCCAATGATGAAGCATGTCACCAACTAGGTTGGTGAGTGAGGGTTCTTTAAAGAAAGAGGTTTCTCCTCGTGTTATCGTAGAGATTTTCTTCGCTCTTTTGTTGTTAGTTAGTAGTTTCGCCAGGGGGACGAAGAGTGAACTTTCCTCTCTCTTTAGTTGTTAATATATACTTTCTCCTGCCTGCAGGCACAACAAGAATTTAGCAAATACTGTTAAGATAGCTTGATCTGTACATTCTTCATTGGGCTGAGAAAATACTGCTCTCATCCCCAGTACACAGTGTCTGGTTTAGATCATGAAAGGCATGAACAGCTTCTTCAAATGTGTTTAATAAACGTGTGGTAACTTGTGGGGCATATTATCAAGAACGGCGTTAAAAATTATCGCCGCTTTAGCGGCAGAAAACTGCCGCTAAAGCGGCGATAATGGGCTTGATAATATGCCCTTGAGAATTCCAATAGAAGCCCATGTTCTGCTGTGATCCTGGGCTTCTATTGGAATTCTCCAGGGCATATTATCAAGCCCATTATCGCCGCTTTAGCAGCAGTTTTCTGCCGCTAAAGCGGCGATAATTTTATTGCCGTTCTTGATAATATGCCCCTTGGTGTTTGAACAGTAAGCCAGAATGGGGACCTAGCCAGGTTAGAAATGTTAAAGATAAGCATGCTGTGATAATCAATGGGGCCTAAATAGAAATGAGGGCTTAATAAAGGCACCATGATAGGTTTGCTAAATGATATATGCAGCTAGATTAAAATGTGTCATACCCCCTTCCAGAGGGCCACGGGGGCAAGCAGGGGTTACGGGGCCCAACCGTGGGTGTTGAGGCCTTTTACTCCTGATGTCCCGGTGCCAGACTTACCTTGGATTCTGAGTAACTGGGCCAAGTAACACTTTTCATTTGACTCTGTAGATAGCATGGTCCGAGTATTCTAAGGCTCCCTCGGGGGAGGTGTGGATATCGGATAGTGAACACGGCACACAATTCAAAAGTCGCGTAGCAGCACCATCAATAAAACATTGTCCAGCCAAATACTCAGTCTTATGAAAAAAGAGTATTTTGTTTTCCACAGCTACCAGCATAAAGAAGAAATATGACACAAACAACTACACAGTCTCCTTTGAGGTAGGGGCACTAGTGTTTCTGTGGCGATTCTCTGCCCTACTCCCTCCTTGTGTTAGTTATAGTGGCAATTCCCCATTCACTATTCGTACCATCCAGGGTATGCCCCACAAGCAGTCTGAGTCTAAAGAGTCCACTTTGACTCTAATTTAAAGTTAATAGTGTTCCAGCGCTACTGTGCTAACTTAGCAACAAGTTTCCCTGGGGCTGATAGGCTTGAAACCAGTCTTACCTACACCAGCAGGAATGAAATGTCTGGAGTTCCAGAGTCCGCCCCATTCATGAATGCTCGCAGCAGCTGCAGCTTGGTTCAAGTATGTCGGCCGCATGCAGCCCAGGCAGCTACACTCAATGGGTGCAGAGTTTCTCACTCGCAGTCGCGCTCCCAAAGTGACCAGAGGCTCCATGTGGCTCCTCCTGCGGGGTAAGTGTTCACTTTCTCTCACAGTGAGAGGTGGCTGCGACGATCATGTCCTGGGTCCCTCCTCTGGGTGATGGTGGGTAGGTGCTCCCACTGCATCCTAACTTCTCCAGTGGGAGCCGGCAGATCAGGTCGTAGTTCTTGATGCTCCCAGTGACCTCCTCTGGCATACGGGGTCACTATATCTCTCAGCGCAGGGGTTCTGATCGGCACAGGGAAATCCTTCATGGTGGCCCCTCCTGGCATATTGAGTCACCTCCCGCTACTGCACTAAGCTATGGCCCTTACCGCATGGCAGTCTTTTTCACAATGGCCCCTCCTGGCATGTGAGGTTGCCACCCGCTACCACACAAGGCTACGGCCTGGAGGGCAGTCTCTTTCACAACGGCCCCTTCTAGCATACGGGGTATCTTACTTGGCATTTTCCATGTGCTCCAGCCCAATAGGGCAGCGCTACACATTGCTCCGTTCACAGTGGCCCTCTCCTGGTATAGGAGGGTTGCAGACTCTGTCCTACACATGGGCAACAACCTTATTGGTGCTGTCAGGTGCCCGAGATAGGCCCAGTAGGAATTAGTGCAATTTTACATGTACACTGTACCTTCCTAAAGTTTCCTTTTCTTTTCCACATCAACTTTTAACGCACATTTTCATTCGTGACTCTTGGACTAGTTTCTTGGAAACACTGACCTTGCTGACACAGAACACTTTGTGAGAACACTATTATAATGCCTTGGCATTAGGGACAAGGCCCTCACATGTGTGACACACATGTATTTATGATTACGTCTATGTTGTGACACACCTATCTGTGAAATACAAACAATGGCAGTCCGATCACAATATCGGCCCAGGGCAAGGATCCAGTTTTCTATATATATAAAATAATCAGATGTGACACTTTTTCTGACTTCGAGGGGTCCCTGCATGCTGAAGTTTTCACCTAGCATTTGACCGACATCTCTGTGAAGGGTGTCCATTTCACGACCAAGATGGGATCTTACACTCTTATCCACCAGGTAATTGGGTTGAATCATCCAGAAGGAGGTTTCTTGACAAAACATACATCTGCATCCTAGACACGCAGGTTATGGTTCTACATCGTAGGTGTACACTACATAGTTATATAGCCATATATGCATGTATATATAAGTTGTCTTAACAAAATGGTGAAACAATTTGTTTTGTTCACTGTTCTGGCATTTAGTATAACTTTTGTCTGCTTCTGTCTATTAATCCTCGCAGCCCACATTTTCTATACAAGAATCACTACGGTTCAACAAATATTCAACACTCCCCTCTGTGTAATCTTTGTATATTTCTCTGAGCGCAAGGAGGCACGAGTGACTGAGTGAAAAGTTCACACTCGGTCAACATGGTTCCTGAGGGAACAGAGTCGTCATGTTCATTGGTTGCCAGAACTGTTCGCTCCATGCCCAGGTTTAGGGGTGATAACAGTGGCACTGTGAGCTAGCTGGTTGAAGGGACAATATATCCTACAGGGGTGCATAGGATCAGTCTGGCACCATCCTAAGTTTATGACGTCTGCAAACGTGCAGTTCCTACTGATTGGTGGAAACTACACAACAGTGTTGCAACTGTTTTCTCACATCTCACACAGGGAGTCCACTCCACGGGGCTCCCCACTGCACCTCTAAACCACTCCTATTCCTCACAGGGAACACTGGTCTTGGCAAGCAGGCAAGCACTGGTGACCCAGTCTTCAGGTGAGATGATTTTGCTTTTCACTGAGTAAGGACCCCTCACCGAGCAGGGAGACTAGCAGGCTTTAGCCCCAAGTCCCCGTCACAAACAGAAGTCTTGCACCTCTCCCCTCCTCACACAGACTGTCCGGCTGCTTGACAGATAAAACTTTTTGGGGTTTTAAACTCCCTTTCTTATAGTTTATTTCCAGACACCAAATGGGATTTAGGGTCTGAGTCTTTGAAGTTTTATTTTGGGGTCCTGCTTCTTTTGAAATGTCGGTTTAATTGGTTAATGTCCACATCTCTGCTTTCTCTTCCTCTTGAAAAACAGTCTGTTACAGCAGGAGTGACTCCAAAGCTGACAGCCCCACAACACAGTCCTTGGAAGTGAATAGAGTTCACACCTGGATGTCATCCACAGTGATGTGCACATCAAAAGCTTAGCTCATTGCCCCAGCCCTACTCTTTGCGATTCTCTTATAAGCTTCATCTCCTTCCTGAGATGTGCCCAGATGCCTTCCTTGTGACCTATCACTGAATCAAAGAGCATCCTTTAAAGTGTACAGGGAAGACTGTCCTTCCCCTCCCCAGTGTTTGTCCCACCCAACCATATCTCTACCACCTCTCCACGTTTTACCATGCAGGCCTGGGTCTTCCAAAATCAAACCCAGAACCCTCCATATATTGTACCATCCACAGGCACACATACACCCAGTGCTTGTATACAGCATACACACACCGCACATTACTGTATCCTCCATGTACCATACCACTTATAGTCTCACATACAACCAGCTGCTGCATTTAACTTGCGCGCACTTCACACAGCACTGTATCCTTCATGTTTTGTACCACTCATAGCCACACATATATCTAGTGCATGCATTTAATATGCACGCACTGCACCCTTCTTTTCTTGTACTACTCACAGGTCCACATACACCCAGTGCAGATACACCACTCCTGCGCTGTGAAGCACATCACACCAAACTGTTGTAGGCTCAGGGTGAGTTAGGCACACATCAGAGGAACTTTAAAAATGAGTGAGTCTGTAGGCCTCACTCCTGTGACACAGGTTAAAAAGGACCTGTTCACTCCTACTGATCACTTAACAGTATGCTGTCACCACCGAGCTCGTGCTGCTTAACTCCTGGTGAAGGCAGTAGCCTTCCACCACTATAAGGGTATCACTTTGAGCACCCCTTCCTGTCCAACAAGACCACAATCCAGGCTCACATCATGTTGCACACACATGATCCATGTTTGCCTATGACAACAACAATCGGTATTAGGGATCCAGACATGTACAGTTGGGCATGCAGAGGACTTCTCCATCCCAATGAAAGGTATTTGTGAATATCCCTTCGTTAATTTAAAATCAACAAATACTGTTATGTTCTTAACTTCTCCATCACTTCCTGAATTCTGGTTGTGGGATGGCAGTCAATTTGAGAGATCTAATTAAATCTTCTGACGTCAATACACAATCTTGTACTGCCGTCAGTATTCCAGGCCAGTACTATATGCCAGTTCCATTCTCTTGTGGATGGTTCTGTGATGCCCATGTCTACCATTGTTTGTACTTCACCTCCATCTGCCTTTTTTACTACAGGCTACAGGGATTGTGTGTATGGTGTTTGACATATTACCTTCTTAGGCTCTGTTATTTTGTATTGATGGTTTAATGTGGCGTGACCTACAGCATCTGAAAACAGATGTGGAATGTGTTGGAGTAACAGTATAAGTCCATTAACATGAACTTATGCTATTCCTCCAGCACTTTCAGTGGCCCAGTAGAACAGTGGCTCACTGGAACTGTAATACATGTTTCTTTTTCTGGCACAGTGTAACTCCTGTCAATGTCTTTGCAGTAAGTGTAATGGATCTGGCCTACCCCATTTTTGCATGAGATCATTGCGATATACACAAGGACACTGGAATCATGCAACAGGGGGGAACCAAATTATGCAGCAAGCTTGGTTAAATTATGCAGCAAGAAAAGGCAAATAATGCAGCACATTTTGTGACAGTATAACTGCATTATTTTGTCTTTTCTCCATGTTAGCACTGGTGGGCAAAGGTTCTACGTCATCAGTAACAGCATAACATTCAAATAAACCAATAAGCACCTGAAAGATGACAGGAACACTTTTACAAAATGACTTCCACTATGCAACAAAACTAGTGTTGCCATGTTTTTAATAACTTTTGATCCATTTGAGCTGGAAACAGAGGGACACATTTACAATAATTTGACACAAGGCACCGCTGCACATCAATTTGCAGCGCTTCTCTGCGTCAAAAGAAAAGGGCAGGAATACGCCGTATCTATTAGATATTGTGCATTTCTGTCCTCTTATTCTGCGCTGGTGCACAAATGGCTGCCTAGAGCCAATGTAGGCACCCTTGCACCATGGAGCAAGCTGACTGAAATCAGGTTGTTTTGTGCAGGAAGGGACACCTTCCTTCACACAGAAAAACCTTGACGCCACCCCTAGGGAGGCGCAGGATTTTAACGCATTCCCAGATTTATGCTATGTTGTAAATATAGGAATGTCTCAAAAACCATGGGTATTGAGTGGGAACACCCACCCCAAAGCCCATGTCACGCCTTCCCGAGGCAGTGTGCGGTGACTTTCCCTGCGTGCTGTACACCATATCTACGAGGCCATGAAAAGCAACGCAGGGATAGATATCGGTCTGCACTGTACGCCACCAGAAGATCAAAAAACAGTGACATTCCAGTGGTGCACTGGGCTTGAAAATAAACCCCAATATTTTTTTCTTAAAATCCGCAAATGATGCACCAGATGATGGATTATGTGTCAAAAGCTGCAAATCCATAACTGCGGAAAATGCAAAGCTTGCAGAATTGCAGAATTCCTGTGACCATGAATAAACAGGGCTTTCTTTTCATTTTCCTGATGCGCTCCGGTAGGTGACATCTGTACTCACTTTAGGACATGCTGTCTAGATGGCCTTACCATCTAGCTAACATTTTATTGTCATGCGAGGCTAAGATGCAGTGTCCAATCATTACTTTGTTCCCTGGTAGAAGCATGCTTGTTGTAAATTGTGGGCCTTTCCCTCATTTATTTTGGTGAGGTGTGGCTTTAAATATAGAAGACTGTTCTTCCTATTCTTCCCGGGATATATCTAGCAAAGTTCAGTTTTTTCCCCAAAAATTGGTTCACACAAGGAAAATGCCCTAGAGACCTACTCAATACATCCTGCCCCAATTACACCTTTAGTCAACTTTTAATTTCTTTAGTGTTGTCTTAGTGGTACAATTAGAATGGTATACCAACCCGACTACTTGAGGTGAAAGACTGTTGTTCACATTTGGTGAACCCCTAACATATGGCAGATATGTTTCATTACTATGATACAATGGTGTACCTTGATCTGTAGCAATCTTTGTGGATAATTGTTTCCTAAACTAGACATATGTCTGTTTAGTGAACTAACTATAACTTTTGATCCTTTCATGCACTGCTTATGGCCTCCCAAATTACAACCATTTTGTATTGTAAGGTGGATTTTTTTCACCCTGTGATCCTCCTTCAGCTAAGAGCAACCTTATTTTAACTTACATTAACACCTGTCCAAACTTTGCACAAAAATCGTATTTTTACAAATTGCTCCAAAGTTCTAACATGAGTGAATGTATTAAACACAAGAGTTACATAATACACAAGCCAACATAGATGTAATGTTCTACAGGTTAAGGATATTGGGGCACATTTACGACCATTTTTAGTTTTCGCAAACGGAGAATCGGGCCGTTTGCAACTGCTAAAACAGCTTCCAGCATGTACCAACCCTAGTTTACGAATCGGTAAACCTATTACCGACTTGCAAAATAGGGTTTGCAAGTCAGTATTAGGAAAGGGCGTGCCAAGGGCAGCCCTTCCTAATTCCGAGTCACAGGGGCCTGTATGAATGTTTTGCCACCAGAATTTGGAAAACATTCATATTTTACAGACTCTGTGAAGGAGGTGGTAACCCGTTTGCAAATGGGAAAGGGTCCCCAAGTGGCCCCTTCTCCTTTGTGAATGTGGGTGCCAACATTTTTTAAGAGCGGAAAGTAGTCCCACGAACCACTGCCTACTCTTAAAAAATGAAAAGGTAGCTTTTCATTTTTCTTTTTTAAATGCATCCCGTTTTCCTTTGAGGAAAACGAGCTGCATTTAAAAAAAAAAAGAATTGCTTTATTTAAAAAGCAATCCCATAGATGGTGCTGCTCACCCCAAAAGATCGCCATCCCTGTGATTATAGGCCATTCTCATAAATATTGATGAGGCAAGTCAATTGCGACCCCATTGGGAATCGCTAAATGTGTTTGAGACACATTTGTGCTTTTCATTTTGCAAGTCCCAAATTGCGAGTTGCAAAAAATCGCAACTAGAGACTTGCAAAATAAAATGGTTGCACACCTGGCCCGTTGCTTTTCTTTTATATCTATTCAATTTTTTGGTTGTTTTTAACTGCCTGCTTCGTTAATTATTAAAAATCGTATTCAAACTAAAAACATTGACATTAGAATGCTAATACATACAAAATAGGCATATAAATCATAAAGCATGAAAGTCATGTTAACTCTGTTGTCATTTGCAATTTAAGAATTGACCTTCAAATGATATAAGTAAATGTACAATTTTCTTTGTGTGAGAAAACATTTACATCACACAATTATTTAACTGTGAGGAAGGTCTTCTTTGATGCAGTGGCTTATTTACACTTTGCCCAGTGAGACACTGTTCCTCTGTTGTGAGCCCAATAAAAAATCTACCTTCTCTCATTTGTAATTGTCATAATTAATGTTGATTTAAGGGCATAGTACTTTTCATAATAGACATGGCATGACAAGTTCAATTTCATATATGGAGTACAACGCTACTTTGTCATCTACTAATATTATAAGAGAAACACTACTCCGACTCTCACACTGTAACCTGGCTGCTGGTGTATTGACTCTGCAGCTACACCAGAAATAACTAACCTTTTTTTCATGTGACCTCCTTCTTTTCATAATGAATGAATAACACTGTGTATGTCATATAGCCCACAATCCAGGGAACAATATATTTCAAAGCACGAAATGTATAGACATTTGACATTAACATGTAAAACATTACATTAAGTAGCACACAAAAGCAACTAGAAATATAGGAACGGCGGCTGGTGTTCAGCCCCCCTCTCCAAGACTCCAAAGGCCCCCGGGGAACCCATCCTCCAGGGCCGTAATTATGTAAAAGGGAGAGCACCTGCCCCCCTGAGCCTCCTAAGGCCCAAGGGATCCCATTCCCCAGGGATGACTCTGTTGTTGAGCTGCAGGAAGCCCACAGCTGGGAGATAGTTCCCCTGCCCACAACAGCGCAGGCAGGGAAAACAAATGTGTGCTACCGCTCAGTAGGAGCTGCAAACTGGGTGGGTGCACACATTTATTTCCCTGTCTGCACTCTTGCGAGCAGTTAAACTGAGATTGCTACCGCTCAGCAAATCCGGCTCTAACTATAACTTCCCTTTAACCTTTGTTTTTTTCAGTGAAGAAAAAAAGTGTGTGTGTGTGTGTGTGTGTGTGTGTGTGTGCGTGTGCACATAAAATGGCCTGGGTCTGGAGTTTTCTTGTACTTTCTCAGGCAAGAAGACCAGTGTGACTGTAGCAAGGCACTTATTTTTGCCAAAAGGGGCCTCTCCTGTCACAAGCAGGTATGCAGTGACACCTGAAATGTGACCTTCCTTTGTAACCACACTCATGCTTCTAAAAAAGCAGTTGTTTGAAAGCTGTATCCCCAAATTGTTTTGACTGACCACAGAGAATTGTTTGCTCATTACCCTACCCACACCTGTGTGGACACAAAGGCTCATCACAAGGATTGAAGGCTTTCTACGTCTTTTGTTTAGTGATTATGGGTCTACTGTGGCATTTTTAGCAGCAGGCACACGATTTTTTTTGTTTTTTAAATGTGTAAGCTTACCTTTTAAAAATTTTAGTACAATGATTAGGAATGGTCCATGAGTCGTCCCCTTCCACAGTTTTTTGTCATGCGTAAAAGTGGCACACCAACACACCAGTTTCTTAACATTTGGGACCTGTAGACCAACAGAAAAACAACAGCACCTGCCGTATCAGATATGTTACTATATTTGAATTGCTACACCTGCACCCACTTGTACCCAGGAAAAAGAACTGAACTACAAGAGACATTTGCAAGACCTCGGGGGAGATTTACTAACTTTTCACGTAGCGCACTGCAGCAGCCGAAAATGCTGCGCTGTGCTACTTGAAAAAGAGAGAGGAGGAGAGTGCCCTATTTACTCAAATAAGGCACTCTCCTCCCCTCTCACTAGCGCCGGCACTGAAATCAGCTGCCGCGCGCCACGGAGACACCTTTGCGCCATGGTGCAAGAGTGTCTCTGTGAGTCTAGCATAGGTTTTGTACTGGAAGGGTACCCTTCCAGTATAAAATACAATGCTGAGACTCACTTCAAACCTTTTCCCTCTTTGAATGCGTGCTGTACAGTGCAGCACACGTGCAAAGATGGAAAAGGAAGGAGAAATGAAAGCATTTCTCCTTCCTTGCGCCTACTTGAAAAGGGCACAGTTTTCTCATGCTAAACCCAATCTACTTACCTTAGTAAATTGGATTTAGCGTGAGAAACCTTGGGTGGTTGCATAAGAACGCCCATGCTCCACCCTTGGTATGCCCTCATGTGGCAAAGTAATGCAAAGCAGCGCTGTGCGCTGCTTTGCGTTACTTTTCCGTTATTTCCAGTGCTAAACAAGTTTTGCGCTGGAAAGTAAATTGGAAAAAAATATTTTGTGCCGATTTGCATTACTTTTGTGATGCAAACACAGCTCAAAATCTTAGTAAATCCCCCCTCATCTGTACATTTTTTGTTTAATGTGAGCAATATTGTTGAAAAATGATATAAAATGTATTTTCATAGTTAGATAAAAGATAGTGGATATTCAATATATGTAGTTACTTTTTAAACTAACTTTTACGTAATACTTTTATAATGTGTATTGCTAAAATGTATTCCAGTAGTCAAGTGCATGTACATATAGCCTAACAAATGTAATGTACAGGTTGCCGCACATATTGAAATATTTTGGTAAATACAAGATGCTCAAATTTTTACAGAGCATTGTGCATCTACATTTTGCATATATTTGCATAGCAAAAGTCACGCAGTAAGTCACAAAACGTCATATTACTACCTGAAAAGGCTGCGGTCACATTTTCCTTTGGAGGTTTCAATTATTGGAGTGCGAGGAGGTGTTTTGGTGGCGCGGCCAGTGTTTGGAGGAGTATTGAATGCATGTGTCTTGTGATTATGCCTCTGAGTGTGTAAGGAGTGTTTGTCTGTATTTTGTCTTTTAATGAGTGCTTTATTGTTATTGTATTGTAAGTTGTCTGTTTGCCTTTATTTGTGTATTATTTGTTTGGATACTTTAAAGTTAGTTGGTGTAGTTGGGGCTAGTTGTAAGGGTTAAGATGATAAGTAAGGATAGACAGGCTAATTTTGAGGAGAGGGAGGTAGGTGCTTTAGTCTAGCTTGTGGTGCACTACCTGACACATATTATTGCTGCTGATGGCCATGTGGGACAGGGCTATTCGCTGCAGGACAGACAAGATGATGGATTAGGGCAGACCAGCTAATTTTGAGGAGAAGGAGGTAGGTAGGCATTATAGTCTGACTTGTGGTGCTCTACCTGCCACATAGGCTTGCTGCTAGTGTCCATGTGGGACATAGCTATATGCTGCAAGCAAAATGCGGAAGGTGGGAAGAGGGTGAGATGCCACCTAATTGAAGTACACATTATAGACTGAACAGTGCAGCAGATACATCATCGGTGGGCACTTATGGTGTCCTTAGTGGCAGACCTGCTGCAACATATAGGAATAGAAATGTATTATATATTTTTTATGATATATTATGTATTTTAATTCTATGATTTTTTTTCTATTACAGCAAGTATCATTAAACTGAACATTTAGTGTGGTGCAATAATGATAGCTCAATGTGATTAAGACTATGTAAGTGATTGGATATTGTATTTGTTATATCACTCTGATGATGTGTTAATATTCTTGTAGGTGGCTCTCCCTTTTTTGCAGAGGAACACATTTTATGTTTAATGATCCATCCTCTCTTGTTGAGTATTGCTTTGAAGTATGCATTATTACATTGTATAATTGTTATTGGTTTTTTTTTTCTCCTCACACCAAACATGCTGATTGGTACAAGGCCTAAATGCTGTTTGAGTTTTAGAATTCAGGCCTACATTTAATAAAGCTTTGCATTGCCTTTGCCTTATCTTTGTTACCCAAACCCACTGCAAAGTTTCAATATCCAACCAAAATCTTGATTAGTGTTGGAAAGTAACCCAAAGTAACTAAAATGTGCATAATGCGCTGCCTTCTGTTACTTTGCAATGAGTCATTCCATGGCTGATACCTGGGCATTCCCATACAACCACCCATGTTTTTGGTGGAAATTCCATGTCGACAAAGAATGTTAGACATGTATTTCTGGGAAAAGCTTACGCCTTCTCGATGCAGGTGCAATGAGGAAAAAAGTATTACAATTTGTCCTTGTTTAAAAAAATCTACATGTGTGCTGCATTTTAGGGCACAATACAAAGTTTGAAAAGAAATAAAGCATGCTATTTGTATTTGAAGGTATCCCTTACAGTACAAAGCCTATGCTTTAGAGAATGCATACAGCCTTGCACTATTGTGCAAATGTCTGCTTTGGTGCATGGCTTCGAAAAGTGAGACAGCACAGGGAGAGAGCAGATCAGCGCCATATCTACTAAGATATAAAATTGATTTTCTCCTCTCTCTCCACACAGGTGAACTTTTTGCAGGCATGCACCAATGCAGACACCCTCGCACCATAGTGCAAGGGTGTCTGTATTTTATGAATCATAGTTGTTGTATTGTAAGGGGTTTCTTCCAGTACAAAAACTATGCTTTAAGAATTTCCCAACTTTGTCTACAGCATATATGAAAATATTTTGCCTCGTTGCATCTGCTTTGAGATGGCAAAGCATTTAGCCACAAATCCCTGTCTACAATTCTTCTTAGTCAGGGATTTGACTCTAAATAGATGGGGGTTTGCATGGAAACGCCCATTCACCACCCATGGAACGCCTCCTTGACACAAAGTAACTCAAAGGCAGTGGATTGCCTAACTTTGTTTACTCTGGGCAACTATCCAACACAAGAAAAAGCTAAATATGTTAAACGTCAGTCCAAGTTGAAAACTTTGCGTGAGGTTTGCTTTAGAAAACTAACTCAAACACAAGGCAAAGCTTTTGTAAATCTAGGCTCCAATGTTTGGTTCAGCAAGGCTTCTAACCATCAAAATAAAATTGATGTGGTGGTCACTTTATGGACATGTTAACTTGTTATTGCAACATGCCGTACTTCTAAACTCCATGCACCGTGTCTTGTGCACTTCAAAGCCTAACTAGTGGTGACTCTTTAATGTAAGACTTCGGCCTGTGAAGAACCAAAATGTTGTACCCTAAATTGCAGTTTCAACACTACTTTAGTCAGATTACAATGATAGGCGTGGAAACACTTTAGCATTGACAGTGTAGGGGATGGCACAATAGGTGATGCAGTCCGCTAGTGTCAAATAAATTGCCGCAATTGTTCCACTTTAAACCCTATAAATATGTATCTATCAGTATGGCAATACAACCATGTTCAAAGGCAGAACACTGGCAAGTTTCTAATAAATTGCACAGAGTTGTAAATCAGGCAAAACAGTCGAACAATCTGGGGGTACAACACACAAAAGATGTTTTACTATAGTTAGCATTTAGATGCCCATCTCAGAGTAATTCATATAATTTTTAGCATAATTGCAGCTTTCAAGCACATATCAATATGATGTAAATGATTTAAGGATGTAGTAAAAGGCACACTTTAATGAGTAAATATATGTTTATAAAAGTGGTTACTGAGCTTACGTTATCAGTGCATAGGGCATCTTTAAAAATGTTATCCCAACTTATCACTCACAAAGACAACATATGTATATATACATACTACATCCTTAACATATGTTAGGTGTGTCCTTTGCATGTCCAAAGTGATGGGAACTACACAGTACTATATTCCATTATATATTGATACAGGAACAGCCATCTGTGGCTATATCAGTGCGGGATGGTCTCAGGGTCAATCATCCAGACTCAGACAAATAAAATATTCTGAAGTGTGGTATGCTTGACTATCAGACTGCCATTCACTTTATTGGAAGAAGAAGCACAGCATGTCCTATCAATGCCCATCAAGGTAGTGCACATCCACTGTATCTTATGCAAAGCTTGAATAAAGGGACAACTGTTATTGACTACTTTTAGACAATTGAGAATGTTGATTCTAATAATTACAACACATTATGGACACTATTAATCGACTTATATACATGGTGTGTGTTGCATTTATAAAAGATATAAGTTAGTATTTTTTCATGGTGCTGAGAAAAATACCAAATGATGCAATAGGCCATGGGTATAGGTTAAGTAATAATCTAACATAAAACACAAAGAGGCACATTAGTTTTGTGCGCTGCTTTAAGCACACTGAAATGTAAAATGTTTTTTCAAGTACAATACTAGGTTAAAGATAAAGAACATACTGAACTATGGCTATAATTTGTTTTTCAATCTTAGATTTTTTCTGTTTGTCACCCTGAAAAGTGATAAATATTATATTACAAATGATGATTCAGAGAGACTCAACTTCACAGTAAGTCCTTCACAGGGACTGTACACAACTGGCAGATTTATGTAGAAATGTGTATCATCCTTCAAATAGCACAGCAGTCAAAATCCTTTATCATATCAAAGGACTGAGGTAAATATCCAAAAATCATATTATTTTCTCTTAGTTTATTTAACTATCATGCATTGATGAATGTTAATGTAATATTTTGCTTAAATAATTTGAATAATCAATATACAAATATCATGCCATATGAAAATCCAGATATATGTGCCTCGAGTCTGTTTTTCATGGTTCCTGCAAAATGGAAATAATATATGAGCTGGCAAAAAACTGAACAAAGATCATCAAGACATGCACTAGGACAGTAAGCAGCTGGTGCAACCCCAGTACCAACATCTGCAACAGCACCAACAGATGCCTCTGCAACAACACCACCAGCTGCACCGGCTCCATCAGAACAAAGTCGTGCCACTAATGGGCAGAAGAGGGCCAATAGAAAAAAAAAAAGAAAAACAATTGTCCTCATGAAAATGATTGCTAAAAACAATAAAAGACTGAAAAATACGGAAAAGACTGTTGCAATATAAATAACCAATTATGGCAAATCGCCATTATAATGGGGGAGATGCCTTGAATCCCTATGCAGGATTACAAAGCAAATTAAGAGAATCTTTTTTTAAACAAATTTTATCATTTTGCGCTTTACAAAGAAGATGCTGAGGCACAAAGAAATCGCACCTATCAATTTACTGGGTTGTGATTGTATTCTAAACACAGTGGTGCACAAGTCTAGAAGACCAGCCATCTTAGTCTTCCGCAACGGAGAAACTCCATCAATGTTTACAAGAATATGACTCAGCACACACTCAAATTCAACATTCTTAGAGATGTACAAGTCAATAAACAATTTGGACTTGAATCGTAATAAAGTCACATAATGCACAGACTCACAGAATCTTCTTTTCTTTAAAAGTTGCTTTCTTTATTCATCATACTTTCATTTTAACTTCTTCACTTATTTTGCCGTAGCTAATGCTTTTCGTCCATAAGGGCTTCTACAGGGTTACAAAACACACAATATATACAAATTAAAAACCAATACATGAACAAAGACAAAGCAGACGTAACAAGACAGAGCACAATGTCCATGGGACATTCCCCAAGCAGATTTGTGTGCAATCAATCAGGCAATAAAAACTAGGGGGAAATGATGTTCATGGATTCATTTTACGGTTAGAGGAGTTCATGAGGTCTGTTCTTAACCTGTCCTTAATTGTTGGTATAGTTGATTAAGTACTAAAATTCAGGGAGAAGAATCGTTAGCCCACAAATGGACAATTTTTTCTAAAAAGAATCTTGCTAGTGCGGAGTAAAATGAACTTTCATCAATTTATGATTTGGCTATCAAAGTCATCCAATTGCAGTATACCTGTATTCATATTTCATGTATGTGGAGTTGTGAACCAGATGAAACCTCCCCATCACACATGAAAAAGCCAGTTTTATGTTAGAAATTATAAGTGCTTCCTCCCAAAGTGCGATGTGTTCTGGTGTAATTCCTTTATCTGTGTATCCTATTAACCGTCCTGTAACATATATAAAACCACAATTCACATTAACATTCATAATGGAATGAAAATAACTAAAAGAACCAATACTAGAGATAAACAGAAAAAACTACGTCCAAGAACACTTTCTTCTGTTTGACAATGGTGTCACCACGGGACAATAGTCTCAACTTCATTGTGAGAATTCCGAATTGGTGTCATTGGCCAGGCCTGAAGAGCATAATCATGATCTCCTGAGTATAACAAATAAATAAATAATTGTTATGTGTTGGATAATAATATTGCATACAAAGAGGTTACAAATAAACGGATAATATAGATCCAGTCTATAAATTAGCACGGATTTAGATAGTCTAACTAAGTTCCCTGTGTATCCTAAAAATTGACATTTTAAATGCGGTCAGAAGTAGCACTTAAAAATAAAGAAAACCATAGCCTATATCTAATATGAACATGCACAGATATACACATATATCACACACATTTTTTGTGACAACTTATGCCTGTATAGTGAGCACACTTACATTTTAGACAAGCTCAAAACCATGAAAAAATTTGTTTAAATAGACATTCTTTTATGGGGACTGAATAAGCCTTTGTAACAATTGCCGATGAGTCTAAGGGCCTGATTTAGATCTTGGCAGATCGGGCCCCGCCATGGCTGTTTTGGCGGTCTTCCTGCCAGCCGACTTGGCAGTCTGCCTTCCCTATTTAGATGTTGGCTATTGCAGAGACGAAAGACCATCGTGGTCCCACCGTCACCGCCAGGAAATCTAGGCCACGTTGATGGCAGGATAGGCAAAAGAGGCTGTTAGAGGGTTACAGCCACTTTGTCTGCCGGGCCAATCATGATGTGCCTTCCCGCTGACACAACTGTGGCGGCAAAACCTCCACACCTCAGTCGGCAGAATGGAATGCATATAAGGCAGAAACTCACCTTTACTTACCTTCTCACTTCCTGTAGCGCAATGGACCCAATCCTACATGTCCTGCCTCTGCTGCTGTTGGCTGATCATGATGCAAATCAACACCGTCGTCTCTGGAACCGAAGGTAACCTCCACCATTACCTGTTACCTTTTCACTTGGCTGTTTACATTTGCTCAGGACTCGTGCAATTTTAAAGTACTCACACAAGCAATAGCATGCCAATGTGCAATGCATATGTCTCAATGTTGACATCTCTAAAATTTAAAGTAACACACCTGTATAACCACATTGTGTTCATAAATTTGGTACCAGCTTTCTTCCAAAAAAAGGACACTTGAACAAAAAAGGTTATCAAGTCCAAAAATCAAAAAATTGTCATACAGGTGTGTGTAAATACAGTACAAAATTGTCACAATAAAAACATATGCATTACACATCATTGGGAGAAGTGCAATGTTACATCATGGAGAAATTGCACTAGACAAGCTGTAACCCTCATCTCATAGATTACCTCGAAAATCAATGGCAGTCCCAAATTTGAAGCACTCTACATTATCATCCATGTAATATTTCCCCTTGTGTAATGCAAGTCCTGTGTCATAAACAATCGCAATTTGCACATTATATCACACGGTGCAAAGCATGTGTGTACATACTTATCAGTAATATAGGTGAAACAAACACACCTTTAGTAAAATATCCTTAAATAATGTCTCAACATCTATTTGTTGGTGCAAGTGTCTAATACTATGTTGAATGGCTGCACCTAAATTTAAATGACCATCACATACCATGTTATTATTATTATTAAGAAACTTATAATGAGCACAGCTACCCCAAGGGGTTTCCAGGCGCAGGGCGGTAGTAGGACAAAGTTAAAGATGATCTGCAATGAGTTAGAAAAGCCAGGTTTTTAAGCCCCTACGGAATGCCAGAAGGGATGTCGAATCTCTCAAGGAAGCTGGCAAGGAATTCCACAATAATGGCCCTAAGTAAGAGAAAGATCGGCCTTTCATACGAGCCAACCGGGTTTTTGGTACAACAAACCGAGTCTGCAGAGAGGATCTCAAGGGACGGGATGGTTGGTAAAGGTGGACCAAGTCTAAGAGATATTTAGGGGCAGTTCCAGACTTGACCCTGAACATGTAGCATAATGCTTTTTACTTGATACGGTTCGATACAGTAGGCCAGTGTAGTTCACGAAGAAGGCTGGAAACCAAAGTGAACTTGGGTAGGTGATAGAGAAGCCTGGCGGCTACATTCTGCACAAGTTGCAGTCTATGGATAGTAGATTTATCGACTCCCAAGTACAGCACATTGCCGTAATCCAGTCTGGAAACAACAAGGGCCTGGATCACTGTCCTCTGTGCTGAGAAAGGAATCAGCCTTGGCCACTTGTTGTTTCATGGATAGTGACTCATCAACAATGAACCCTAGATTTTTAACACTACATGAAGGGGTAAGAGGATCTCCTAGCTCGGTGGGCCAGTGATGCGGTCCCCAGAGATCGGGCCTTGTGCCTAGAATCATAACTTCAGTTTTGTCCCCTTGAGCTTGAGCAAGTTATTCTGCATCCAGAGAGAGATCTTGCTCAAGCCCAAACTAAGATTGGAGGGCTCATGTCCATGAACCGGTGAAAGGGAGAAAATTATCTGAGTATCTTCAGCATAGGAAAAAAGAGACAACTCAGTGTTTTCGACCACCTCTGCTAAAGGTCGAATATATATGCTAAGTAGCCGAAGGCTCAGCACAGAGACCTGAGGGACTCCACAAGAAAAAAGGTGGGAGTTTGACCTGGCAGAGGAGGAGGACACCTGAAAGGATCAGTCCTACAGAAAGGAGCAGCAAAACCATTCCAGAGCCAATCCATCAAGACCCAGTGCCTGCAGTTCACCCAAGAGGATATGGTGAGACACCGTATCAAAGGCAGTGCTAAGATCTAATAGGATGAGTGCCGCTGTTTCTCCCTCATCTATGCCTTGCCTTAGTATCTCAGTTACCCCCAAGAGGGTAGATTCTGTAGAGAAACCAGCTCTAAACCCAGACATGTGAACCAGTGTATGCACTTAACATATATGACATTTAAAAAGTATGTAGTAGTTCCTGCCATCATGCTAAAGAAAAATATGTACTACACATTTCACACTGATAAATTGCTAGTAATCAAACAACTGCAAAGGAAAAATAATGCCAGAACAAACTTGGTGAACAGAAAAATTGTGATTTATTCACAATGAGATAACTCTCTCAACTTGTTTGAAACAAAGCAAATGCCAGTCCAAATGGTAACCTGAGCACAGGTGTGCCTCAGCTTGCCTCCAATTGCACTGCCAGGGGAACCTCCCTGGGAAGGGGCATCTAGTTGGTAGAGCAGGCACCTCAAAGAAGTTACTTGGGAAGGGGGAGGTCTGGGTTTGGGAGGGGTGGTCATGGGTTTGGGAGGGGTGGCCTTGGGTTTGGGAGGGGTGGTCTTGGGTTTGGGAGGAGTGGGCTTGGATTTGCAAGTGATGGACTTGGTTTTGGTATGGGGCCTTTGCTTTTTTAGGGGTGTCTTGGGGTAGTATGGGTGGTTTTAGTATTTTGAGGGGTAGTTTGAGATGTGGAAGGGAGGGTTTGGGGTGGAAGGGGTAGGTATGCATTTGGGAGTGGTGGGTTGGGGTGTGACAGGGCTCAGGGCAAGGGCAAACATAAAACATTTACTGGAAAATGGGTAGTATATTTGAGAGGGAGTTGGGCATGAGACGTAGGGTAGTGGAAGTTTCTGTTGTGCATGTGTCTGTTGAAGGGGCCAGTGTCTGTGGGTCTTGTGCATGTCGTGAACGTTTGGGTGTGTTTTGCGTTGTTGGTGTGTGTTGGATGGGTGAGTGTGGGCATTTCAGTTTTTTGCATGTGTGTTCTGTTGAGGTGCTGGCTGCGGTGTCTGTGTGTGTGGTGATGGGTGTGTGTGGTGATGGGTGTGTGTGCTGTGGAGGTGCTGGTTGTTGTCATGGTGTCTGTTTGTGGTGGTGTGTGTGCTGTGGAGGTTCTGGGTGTGGTCGTGGTGTCTGTGTGTGTGGTGGTGGGTGTGTGTGCTGTGGAGGTGCTGGGTGTGGTTGTGGTGTCTGTGTGTGTGGTGGTGGGTATGTGTGCTGTGGAGGTGCTGGGTATGGTTGTGGGGTCTGTGTGTGTGTGTGGTGGGTGTGGTGTCTGTGTCAGTGCTGGTGGTGGGGTGATATCTGTGTGTGGTGTTGGGGTGGTATCTGTGGTAGTGCTGGTGGTGGGGGTAGTGTCTGTGTGTGTGGTAGTAGGTGTGGGGTCTGTGGCAGTGCTAGTGGTGGGGGTGGTGTCTGCCTATTTGGATGCAAGCCTGTGTTCTTTGAATTGTATGTGTGTGGGTGTGCTGCTAGTGTCTGTGTGAATGTGTGTGTGCAATGGTGAGAGTGTGCTTAGGGCAGGTTTGGGAATAGGGAATTAGGATGGGGATGGGCAGGAGGCAGGGCACAAGGTTGGCATGGTTGGGTGGCTGAGGTCAGTGAGGAGGCTAGACCTTGAAAAGACCTCCATAGGCCAGACATAGCACTGTGAATGCCTTCCAGGTAGGCTGCCATTTGTTGCAATTGGCAGCCAAGCGCCTGGATGGCATTCAGTAGTGCAGTCTGGCCTACAGAGATATTCTTGAGGAAGCCAATAGCCTCCTCACTCAGTGCAGCTAGGGTGGCAGGGGCTGGGGGTGAGGTGCCTGGAGCGAAGGAGATGCCACGACTTTTAAGGTGGCGGGTTTGGCCACCTTGGGGGGGAGCAAGAGGAAGGGTGGAGATGGTATTCTGTGTGACGGACAAGGATGCAGGTGTAACAGATGTAGTGGGGTCTGCCACCACTAGGGAGTGCTCACTGGAGGAGGCCTCCGAAGAAGACGTAGAGTTGCTTGTGGCCTCCATTGCACTCCCCGTCAACCTCCAGGCCACTGGGTCCCTCGGTGTTGCGTCCCTGCTGATTTTGGCACCTTCTCCTTCACCTGCCCTAGATGATGTTGAAATGACATATACAATAGTTTTATTGAATCTGTGTAAACAGAACTAATCATGGCCTTTGATCACAAAATAGTTTCCAAGTTTTCATTTTTCACATGCTCCAAGGCTCTCAAACTTTTCTTCAACATTAGCATAAGCTGATGAATGTACGCAACATTATCAGAAAACATTTGGTCACAGTTATGTCATACCCCATGATAGCTCTTATATCATGTATGATCTTGTCTCTTATCCATCATTATGTATCTCCTGGAATGGTTTCACTCCTCTGAATGGTTGGCCTTTGTTGTTTCGAATAGTGAACTGATGTCACCAAGAAGTATATCAACCAAAAATACCTTTGTACAGTGTGTTCACAAGGCCCTAAAATCTGCATACTGTTCATTCTCAAAAAGTACAATATGAATAAATGTATGTCAACAAATACTGCAATGTTGTACCAATATCACCATAAACTGAAAGCAAGTTACCTTTGTTTGGGCATTTCACAATCATAACACTTACGCCAAGTTACTAAAGTATATGTCAATTGTCAAAACTCATACATGTATTCTGTACTGGAGTAGCTTAGCAATGTATCACATACTATGTATATACCAATACTGCTGAAGACAGAAACAAAGATTTGGAGTGGAGTGACAAATGACTTATACAGCATATGTAAGTACATATTCCTTGAAAGATTTCTAATACACTTCAGTACACAACAAAAACATTTTCACATTTCAGTCCTAAATACTTATACTTATTTGATGTTTGTTGTGTCTTTGTGAAATTGTTTCACTAAATATGCTGGTTGTCAATGTGGTGCAAAGCTTTTATGAACATCACAGTAGTTCTAACATACACTAAGGGCCAGATGTACGGCAGGATTTTGCATGTGCAAACGGGTTTGCGACCCGTTTGCGCATGCAAAAATCCTGTGGGCCATGTACCAACACTATTTTGCGAGTCGCAAATAAATTGCAACTCGCAAAATAGTGTTTAGCGACTCGCTATTAGGAAGGGGCAGTCCCTTCCTAATAGCGACCCCACAAGCCATGTATGAATGTTGGCAACCGCAATTGCAGTCGCAAAACACTTGCAATTTACCGCCCTCTTCAAGAGGGTGGTAATGCAATCGCAAAAGGGAAGGGGTCCCCAGGGGATCCCTTCCCCTTTGCAAATACAGGGGAAAATATTTTTTAGGGGCAGAGAGTGGTCCCAGGGACCACTACATGACCTTAAAAAAGGAAACGAAAACGTTTCATTTTTAAAAAATTTTTTTAAATGCATCCCGTTTTCCTTTAAGGAAAACAGGCTGCATTTAAAAATAAAACTGCTTTACTTAAAAGCAGTCCCAGACATGGGGGTCTGTTGAGCCCAGCAGGCCACCATACCTGGGAGGGCCAGCCATTCTCAATGGAGTCGCAAATTGCGAGTGCCTCATGAATATTGATGAGGCATGCAATTTGCGACCCCATTGAGAATCGCAAACAATGTCTCTGACACTGTTGTACATATCATTTTGCGAGTCGCAAATTGCGACTCGCAATTGAGCGCAATTTACAACTCGCAAAATAACAGGGTCATACATCTGGCCCTAATTCCTATATAATGCTTACTTCAGACACCTCCATTTAAATGACAATATACAACATATCACACATTGCATTTCAACAGTGCAAAGTTTGGCCTAAATTTGAATTGTCCTGATGTGATACTCCTACATATATGTGAAGGAACGTTCCATCTTCCAAAATCCCTTTAACTTTGGCATTTATCCCCAGCATTGCTTCATCCTCTGGACATGACAAAAGACATTGAGAAATACTTTAGGGTATGTGTTGCTCTACTACCAATGTGTGCACATTCCTGTCTGTGTTTCCACAAAAATGTATGCCTATTACAATTATTTGCCAAAGAACACACTGGCTTACACACGCACATATTTGTGAAAGAAGTGAGACATCATGTTAAACTGTCACTTTGAACATGTATGAAAAAGTATTTCTGATGCAAAACACAATTTGGAAAGGTTTTGATTTCTAAATGTAGCCATTAATACTGATGTCACTAGTCATAATTTAGACGATGATTGGCAGGAACTATCCACAAAGGCCCATGCGAACTTGTGCACTTCTTTCCATCAGTCCAATGGGAGGGCTTCCTATCTAGCTTCCCACATGAGTTTCAAGCCGAAAAAAGATCTAATCAGGCTAAGATGTGGCATTATACGCCTAAAAGCCTATAAATATGGATGACTGAATGACACAGAGGCTTTGACTTGTAGGCTGTGTAACTACAAATCTGAATCATTGTTTCATGTTGTCTGTGTTTGCAACAAACTAAATGATCTGAGGCGTTATTGGTTAATTCCAGTGTTTCGTATTTTAGGAATCAGGCAAAGTCAAAATGCAATCACAACACGCTTAAGCGGGACTCATGTTCAGCTGACTGTAAGATTTTGTAAATTCCTGAAGGGAGTATCGTGTAGTTCCTAAAAGTACATAGGATATGCACGTTTAGACAACATAAACTAAGGGATTGGTGTCCAGACTGATCGCAGACACCCCCAAAGGATATGTTAGCCTCTAGACCAGCTAGCTCACAGTGCCACCATAAGCCCCCTCCCCTTATCAAGGAGCAAATAGTTTCAGGCAACTTTTGAACGTGACAACCCTTGATCCTTCAGGGATCGTGGAAACAGTACAGCACTTTTCGCTCAGGCAAACGTGCTCACTTAGTCTCAGAGAGATGCACAGAATGATGGGGACCTTTTCAATAAGTATGTATTGAACCAGCGTCATTCTAGTATAAAACAGGATTGCTGCGACAATCATTAGACAGAAAGAGATGTATAAGATTATAAGCACCAGTAGAGTACATAAAAGGTAGAATTCTACCATGGTGCTAAAACAGTAAATATATGCAGGCATATAGACATGACATTAATCAAGCGTACTTCTATGAGACAAACCCTGTCTAAGTGTATCTAAGTGCACGTTTGTGGGTGTAAAGCCAAGAATCCCCTAGGAAAGAGCCAACCCCATTACCTGTTGGGAGAGAACGAAGGACCCCGTCCTGGTCTCGGGTTGGACACCCCGCAAGGGATGTCAGACCACTGCGTGTTGGAGTTTCTGCGTGCAGGGACCTCAGCGTCTTGTGTCACCATGGAAGCTTCTCCCCTGTCTATCTAGGGTAGGTATTGTTCATTTATATATATATATTTTTTTTTTTAACAAATTTTTATTGTGTTTTTTAATTGACACAGGCGCACTTCATTTAAATTTCCATAGCAAGATGCACAGAACGAGAGAGAGTGTTGGAACCAACGTACTAGTTACAATTATTTAAAGCGTACAATGCTGAACATCGTGTTTCCCACCTACTCTCTAACTCAAGCATAATCGAAGGCCATGGAAATTAACCCAGCAAGTGACATCTTATTCACAACATTCACTCCTGTCATTATCAAAATTAAACTCTAATCTAACTTCCCGTAATACCCCCCTCCCGCCCCTCCCCCCAGGAATGCCACTGCCAGTTCTACATACAAGTACAGTATGTGTGTACGAAAATGTACCTTCTCATCACATAAGTAGCAGTACATCCTAGTACCATGGTCATCAGTTGCAGTAATACCGTACAACTTTGCATTGAAATTATCACAATCGGTCCGATTCATGTGGGATCTATCTGGTCCCTTACTACAGGGGCAGGCATTCTAGGACCTTCCTCTCCATCGTCGTCAGGGTTTTTGAGGAGGACTACCAATTTTTCCCAAGCCTTTGCCGCTTCTAGGGCCTTCTCGCTCCCCGTCCTCTTTGCCATTTACATCCGAATTACACTCTTGCAGTCTGCCCATTTGATGAATTCTTTCTTCCAGTGATCTGTGTTGGGGCCCCTCTGCGCTTTCCAATGTAGTGAGATCTCTCGTTTAGCTAACAGGAGTCCCAAGTCTATGAACTTGCTAGTGATTTTATTTTTAGCTGTATGTGGAAACCAATGTAATATGCACGAGCCCATGGCCGTGTCCAAGTCCCGGTCAGTGTGTGCGTTAAGTAATGCCATCACTGCAGTCCAATATGCGCTCAAGTGTGGGCACCCCCAAAACATGTGGTGAAAATCGGCCCCTTCCCTGTGGCAACGTGGACAAGTGTCGGAACCTGTATTAAAATATTTGTTAAGTTTCACTGGAGTAAGGTAGGCCCTATGCAGAATATAAAAGTGCACTAACTGGAACCGAGCGTTTCTAGTACTTTTCCATGCTCTCTCCACAATCTCGGCCCAGGCCTTGTCTGGGATCTCTGTTCCCACATCCTCTTCCCATCTACTTCGCAACAGAGTTAGCGGCAACAGCATCTCCTGTGTTAATCGTCTATGTAGGCAAGTAACTGCTTTAAAGGTTCCTGCTGCTGTCACCAAATATTGGCATCCCAGTGATGTTACTGGTTCGTTAAGGCCCTTCTTCCAATAGCGGCGAATTGCTGCAGTGAGTGCTGCATGTAAGAGAAAGTCCCCCCTAATAGATCATACCTCTCCTGAAGATCGCCAAAGGGAACCATAGAACCATCATCATATAAAACCCCTATTGTAGTCAAACCATTCTCTTTCCAGCGTTCCAGTCCTCCCCAGGTGCCCCCCTGAAGCAACACCTTACACATGGACAACGGGATATCCGGTGCATAGGGGGTCTCAATCCCTGCTCTTTTCAAACTTATTTTCCAGCATTGTTGTGCTGTTCTGAGATCCCCCGGAAGGTCGCCGGCGCGAACAGGGAGGTTCAACACAATTTGAGAAAGCACTCCCAGCGCTGGCATGCCATCTCTTAGTTCTCCCATCCCTCTTAGCCTTGCTGCTATGTTTTGTGTGAGTCACTGTAGTTGGGCCGCTAGGTAATAAGTTTCAGAATCAGGCACAGCCCATCCCCCCTCCGATCGGGGACGCATCATAGTTGCTAGTGCTACTCTTCGTCTACCAGTGCCCCAGAGAAAACCTGTGCTCATGGTGCGAAGTTGCTTGAAATATCGCGCTGGGATCCAGACTGGCAGAGTTCCAAAATAATACAATTATCTCGGAAGGGCGGCCATCTTAAGTAAGGCTACTCGTCCAGCCACCGATAACGGAAGTGTGCCCCAGAACTCAATACTACCTTTCAAACCTCTAATTGCTCTACCAATATTACCCTCCAACAGATCACCCTGCGTGTGATATATTCTTGTGCCTAGATATGTCAGGCATCTGTATTCCCAGGTCACCCCCTCAGTAACCTGCAGGCCGATCATCTCTCCCCTGGTCGGGAATAAACAGGACTTTGCCCAGTTTACCCAAAGCCCTGCTACTAGGCCAAGATCGCGGAGTAGGCTCTTCGCCCCCTGTAGCGCTTCTCTTGGATTGGCAAGGAACATTAGCAAGTCATCAGCATACAGGGCAATGTGATGGAGTCGCCCGTGGGCAGACAGGCCCGAGTAGTATCTGCCTGTCCTGGCCTTGGCCGCCAAGGGTTCCACTGCCAAGGCAAATAAAAGAGGGGACAGTGGACAACCCTGCCTCGTACCCCTAGTGACATCACAGGTATCAGATATCAGCTCTCCTGTCTTAACTCTGGCTGTAGAGTACGCATATAAAAGGGCCGTCTATTGTATGAATTTGTCCCCGAGGCCAAACTCAGACATAACATGGAATAAATAGGGCCATTCTAGACTGTCGAAGGCTTTTTCGATATCAACCGCAAAAACCGCTGCCTCGACCTTTGGGTACGAATCAGCCTCTAGTATTTGTATTAAGCGCCGAACATTCACAGCTGTGTTTCTATTCGGGTTGAACCCTGATTGATTTTTGTGTACTAATATCGCCATATAAAGGAGGAGCCGGGTAGCTAAGATACGGCTTAAGATTTTATAATCCGTATTGAGCATGGAGAGAGGGCGATATGCAGATTTATCCCAGGGGGGTTTCTCAGGTTTATGAAGGGGTATAATGACTGCCTCTCGCGTTGTTGCAGGTAGTCGACCTAGTTGTCTCACCTCATTATATAGTGTAAGTAGCCTGGGTGCCTATTGATCAGTATAAGTGAGATAAAATTCTATCGGGAGGCTGTCTGTCCCTGGTGTTTTATTCCGTGCCATGTGCTTAATGGCCCCTTTCACTTCCCCAAGTTCAATATCCCGCCCCAGAAGTCTTGCTTGTTCCTCATCTAAGTGCGGTAGGTGGAGTGCTTGCGTAAACTCAAGGAGGGCGTTCTCTGTCAGGTTCGATTTACTTTTATAAAGGTCCGTATAATACTAAAGGAAAGCCTCATTAATACCCTGCTGAGTACATCTTGCCCTCCCCTGTTGGTCTCTGAGTTCTAAAATAGAGGAACCCCGTCGAGTGGGGTTAGCCAGCCATGCTAATAGAGCCCCCGATTTGTCCCTTTCTGAGTGAGCATGTACAATATACTTTTTGTAATAAAGGCAGCGTAATCGTTCCACTAAAGTCACTACCCTCTCCTTTGTCTCCAGGAGTTCACTCTGTCTATCTGGCTCCCCAGGGAGATCCCTCTCCAGCTCCCGTAGTTGTTGCTCCACTTCTTGTACTTCTCTCAAAAGTACCGGACACACCTCGACCACCTCTGCTATGCTACGACCCCTGATAACAGTTTTGAAGGCTTCCCATTCTATTGAAGAAGACATCGCCGTACCAGCATTATCAAGGAAATACTGGAGTATCGTGGTGCGGATTGTTTCCCGGAAGACTTGGTCTTCTAATGCCTCGGGGCGCATGTGCCATGTAGGTATTCTAGCTCTGGTGCGGGACCACTGGAGCCGGATTAAAATGGGGTTATGGTCCGATAATGTTCTACTGAGATATTCGCTACTCTGTATACCCGCATGCACATCAGAAGTAGACAGAAATGCATTCAGACGGACATGTAAAGCATGTATTGCAGAGAAATAGGAGTAATCACGATCCCCAGGATGCTGAGCTCTCCAAATGTCAATCAGAACCCACCGTTCTTGCCAGTTGTGCCTTGAAGCCGCTAGGGAGCGGAGGGTGGGAACGGTCTAGGTTCACATCAGATACACAGTTAAAATCACCGCCAAGCAGTACTGATCCAGTAAGGAAGGGCGCTAGCTTCCCCGATAGCTGTGTAAAAAAGGCGGACTGTTCTGTATTAGGAGCATAAATGCTGCCTATAACCACATCCTGGCCATCCAGTTTCCCTGCAACCACTACATATCGCCCTTCCGGGTCTATAAGTTGGTTTATGCATTGGAAGGGAGTCCCGGCTCTCACCCATATGAGGACCCACCTAGCAAATGCTGAAAAGTTAGTATAAAACACCTGGCCGCTCCCTCCCTTGCTTGTAGATGGGTTTCCTGAAGCAGCGCTATCTGAACCCCCCTGCAGACCAGATATGCATGGATTTTGTGACGTTTCCACATCGACTGCATTCCCCGCACATTCCATGATATACATTTCAAGTTATTGGCGGTACCCATTGCTGCGTTACAAACCACACCTTAAAATGACCTACCTTAGTGGCATGCCTGATCCCAACAAACCCTTTATTAAACCAGAAACCCCAACTCCCCCTCCCCAGGACAGTCACTGACAAACTAGTTCCCATCCAAACTATACAAAACTATAGAAAATCCTCTGCCAATCGCAGAGGTATTGGGAAGCGCGACTGACTTAAGGGTTGTGTGCTGTTTGCGGGGCATCAGCTCCAGGTAAAGAAAGCTAGCACGGGGTTCTTAAAAGTCAGCATGAGTTCAGCTTCTCTGAGCATATCATAATCATTCTAGCTTACCGCAGCCGGTCAAACAATATCGTCCGCACTCTGAGGCGTTACCACTGGCATCTTTATGCTGTCGCTATGAGACGTGTCTGACTCATTGTCTGCCGAATCTTTGGTAGTTCTGGCTTCATCCTCAACTGGTGAAGAGCTTCGACTCTGCGCCAGAGCCGCCACCGCCTGTAGTGCCTCTGCTCGCTCCTTCTCCATTTGGGAAGACGAAGGTTTCTTCAAAGCCCTCCTGCGGGGTCGTCGGGACGTGCGTGTTCCGGAGGCCGTAGGCTTCGGTTTCGTGGTCCCATGCCTCGCTCCCGGCGTTTCTCCCTTGTAAGTCTCCAACCAATCCCAGGCCTCCTTGGGGGTGTCAAAGTAGTGAGTAGTTCCTTCCAAAATAATGCGCAATTGGGCTGGAAACATCAGGGAGTATTGAAGACCCTCCTCTCTCAGTGCTCTCTTAACTTCCACGTAGGAGGCACTCTTCCTCTGGACCTCCAGAGTGTAATCCGGGAAAAGGGAGACTCTGCTATTGTCCACTATAAAGGGGCCCTCAGCCCTCGCTCTCTGTAGGAGGAAATCCCTGTCACGGAAATGAAGGAGACAGGCCACCACAGGTCTTGGAGGTCTCCCCAGAGCCAGTGGGCGAGCTGGGACCCTATGGGCCCTCTCCAATGTGTAGAAGGCAGATAGACCCTCCGGGGCCACCACAGTCTTAAACCAGGTCTCCAGATAAGTAACCATATCGGTCCCTTCTGCTCCTTCAGGGAAGCCCACGACCCTGACATTATTCCTCCGGTTACGCCCTTCCGCATCTTCAGCCCTGCGCTCCAGGAAACTCACTCTGTCCGTCAAAGCTCCCATCTGCTGCTCCGTGGCCTTCTGCGCCGAAAGTAATTGTGCAACACTGGACTCTGTATCCTTGACCCTCACCAAGAGCTTCTTGTGTTCCTCGCGCAGCAGTCCCAATCCCACTGCCACCGTACCAATATCCTGGTGAAGGGTGGCTTTCATGTCAGCAATGGCGTCTAGTATTTTTTGGAGATGCTGCTGTGCTGGGTCTTCCGATGTCGATTGCGATTGCTCTTGCACCCTTTCTTCTGGATCTGGAGGAACCCCAGGTTGTTTTCTCCTGGGCTTGCCCACAGCGGCACCACAGGTTATGGGGAATTCAACCGTTAACCCGCTATAAGTACTGCAGGATGGGGCCCAGCGTCTACTGACGAGTATCTCGCCGTGTACAAGCTCCACTCCTCTGGCCGGAAGCAGCTCTCCCCAGTACTCGTGTTTTTACTCTGTAATGAGCCTCTGTACTGTTACGTGAGCGAGTGTGTCCAGGCAGCGTTCCGCAAGCATTTGATGGGGGAGGGGGAATCAATCTACTCCCCACTGGTGGTATAGTGAGGTATTCTGTGTAGGGCATTCACCTCACTCCTCCAACACTGCCTCGTACTCCTTGGCCCTGATCCAGGTTGCGTTAAATATTTCCCCTGCCAGGACCCACTTCAAGGGGAATACCTAGGGTCTCCTCCCATAGAAGTTCAACCAGTCCGCACTACAATCCAGGGTTAATGCCCAATCCTACTGGTCTGGGTGTCACCACAGAGCTCACAGTGTTGTCGGGTGTGATGGGTCTTAAAGGGGCACAGCAGCCCCAATCACAGGGATGGGGCGCCGCAGCCCAGGGATAAGGCAGGCACAGCTAGGGCCTCAAGGATCTGCAGTCCAACAGGAGAGGGCGGTGCCGGTGGTCAGGCCGCTTCATTCACCGTCACAGCGGTAGTTGGTGGTGTCAGGGAGCTGTCCCTTCCTAAAATCCAACTGGTGCGAGGTGTCTGTTCCAAGGAGACTCCCGTTTCACAACAGCTCTCCCCTGTCCGACGGCCGTCCCAAAGCCCCCCGGTGCTTCACTGTCGGTCAAGCTGTGCGCGCTCCGTTTGTGCACCAAATCTCAGCACTCCCCGCTGCGCCGCTCAAAAAGTACTCACAGCTGTACCAGCATAAACGTCAGGATGCCTCACGGGGATTGTGTCCAGTTTCTGCCATATCGGGTCCCACAGTTAGTAGTAGGCTCCAAGGGGAAGCTCCAGAAAAAGCAATCCGGTCAGTGCCCTCTTCCCTCACAGTCAAACAGTAAAGTTCAGGGGCAGCGCCAGGCGAACAACACAGTCAGTGTACGCCACTCCGATCAGGGCGCAGATTTTTACTGGAGCCGCCGCAGGCACCTTGTTGTACGGTCTCCGCCTTCCGGTCAGCTGCGAGTGTCACGGCTCCCCGGACCCGACAGTGATAACTCCCTGGGCCGGTCAGATCACGCTCCAGACCGTTTATGTGCGATAGTACCGGTCAGTGCCGCCAAGCGATGCAGTTACTGGCAGGTTCCAGGGGCAGCACCAAGTGATCAGCACGGCCTGTGTGCTCCGCTCCGACCAGAACATAGATTTACGCTGGAGCCGCCGCAGTCGCCATTTTGTGCGGCCTCCGCTGCCCGAACGTCCACAGGAATCGCATCTCCCCGATCTCGTCGTCGGCAAGCCCCAGGGCCGGTCCAATTACTCTCCACACTGGTCTAGTTGTACGGCTGCCGGTAGGCACTTGCAAAACGTCTCCGGCTGTGAGATTTATCAGGATAATTTGTCGGCTGATGCAGAGCGCTCCGCTCATGCGTCCGCCATCTCCCTCGGCCAAGCCACGCCCATTAGGTATTGTTCAGATATACCATAAAGATATCCTCGGGGTTCCTAGCACAATCAATGTGTTGTGAGTACAATTATGTAAATGAGCCTAAATCAATACCTGCAACTATGCCAAGTAGTTCTTTCGCCCTAGGATGAAGATGACCATGACTTTTGCACAGAGTATGTTCATGCTGTTATGTACATCATGTGAAGGGGACTTATCTAAGAATCCTCATGCATAATAAATGAGGCTATTTTCAAGGAAACCAGTTGACATTTATTCAACACATAAACTGGGTAAAAGGTCAGTGCTAGAACTGTTATACAGAGCAAGGTAGTACAAATGTAGGTAAAAGGTCGTGTAGCTAACTAGGCCTAGATTGGGGTTAATTGGGGTGCAGAACAGGAGCTTATAAAGTTATGAGCAAGAATGTCCTGCCAGCAACTAACTATTAATTCTAGGATTTTCTTACAGGGAGCACTGCACACTGTTTTTAATATCTCTGCATTTTTAATAATATTAAGTTCACTATCCGGACTATTGGTCATGCAAAAAAGGGGAAGGCCTAACCAGATAACTCCAGCTAACACAATGCACATTATGATTGCACAGTATGGAGAATTACGTGCTCCTTACCCCCATTAAATCAATTGTAGAAAAAGTTCTTACCATGCCTTAAATTAAGAAAGGAGTTTATGTTTATCCTGCTCACTTCACACATTGAATTTACTTAGATGAAGCTTTTATCGTGTTGCAAAATGTAAGAATATTTTATACTAAGAACGAAGTTTGTGTTTACCTTGCTCTTTTTGAACATTAGATCCAACTTTTAGATGAAGTGCCAGGATGCAATTTTAGAACGTCTTAAGCCAAAAATGAAGTCTGTGTTTACCCATCCCATTCTGCAAATTGAATCAACTTTTAGATGAAGTACTTATCATATTGCAAACTAAGAACAAAGCTTGTGTGACAGTTGTAGCTGGCACAATGCACTGTATGCTCCTTGTGAACTAAGTCGGTGTTTACTTTTCTCATTTTGCACCCTAAATCAACTTTCAGGTGAAGCATTTATCATGTCTCAGATTATTTCCAGTGAGGCAGTTTTAGTCCGCACAATGCATAAAGCACTTTACGTGTTAGCAACAGCATGCAATTTAAGAATATCTAAAACTAAGAACAGAGTTTGTGGTTACCTTGCTCATTTTGCACATTGAATCAACTCTTAGACGAGGTACTTATCATTTTGCTATGTAACAACGAAGCTTGTATGACAGTTCTAGTTAGTGCAAGGTACTTTCTGCCCCCCATAAACTAGGCCTGTGTTTACTTTGCTCATTTTGCACACTGAATCAACCTCCTTATTTTACCCATCAAGCTACCTTCAGACAAAATGTTTATTTATGTCCCATTTTAAGAATGAAGTTTGTGATTTATAGCTCTGGCTAGCCTCATGTATTTTGAGTTCTCAAATAATGTGTACTGTGTTGACTATTTTCACGCAAAGAACTAATACTTGATGTTATTTTGATCAAGTCTCCTTTAATTATGAAGCCTGCTGTAACCTGTCTATTTAATGCTTAATCTGTTATGGTTTTAATTAACTAAACAATACAATTTCCCTTACCTTACCTTGCTATAGCTCGTCATTTTGTATCAAATGCTCACTCTTGTTTGTGTAGAATCCCAATTTCCCAATGTGATGTTTGGTACATTCACTGTATCATAAGTGCCTAGTATGCTTTGTTATATGTAACAGGACTACCAGTACATCACCATCAATTGTGAAGGGGCATCACACCTGGCACAATAAACACTATTGGCCTGTTTGGTACAACTGTCCCTCATGACATCAAACAACATGATGAATATGTGGAGTTTAGGCAGCCATGAGTCTGCTCAGAACAGTCCATTGGTTGTGAACAGGAATTAGGTGGGATCCTTGACAACATATCAATAGACAAACCACATCATCATACACACTGTGCAAAGCTTACACCTTCAAGAACTCTTCTGGTGCATTGGACATGGGGGCCCTTAATTTTGATGGGGAAAATCCTTGATATTTGGGGATGTATTAACATGTGTACGTATAAATGGGATATTAAACTATGGGTTACTGAGTCTTTGTGGTTTGTACCTGCTGCACATGACACACCTTTTGCCATATGTGACACTGTCAATTGGATGAGACAAGCATGCAATTGTATGTCTTTTTAAATTGGGGAAATTTTAAAGTGTAGACAAATGTTTAACCCTACACTCCATATCACGTAACATGTTTCTGCACTGTTAAAGTCTCACATGTCAAAAAAGGGCTGTAAATTGCATAAATACTTATGACACAGTGACTACTGGCCACAGGGAGTAAGGGGCATGCATTTAGGGAATTACACACTTTGTTGTGGTAGAAAAATAGAATGAAGTGTTATCTCAACAGGTTACCTAACTCTCCATTTCAATTGCCCTACATTGCGAAGCATTCAGGGGTAGTTTGTATGCTCAAAAGTCCTACTGTGATTTGGCAAGGAATCATATGTCAATAGAGATATATATCAGTGCATCAGTTGTTTGCCACTGTGACTGAGCCTCAGCCTGGCCCATGATCCTGACTGAGAACTGCTCATTGTCAGGCCGTGCTATCTGCATCCTGATGATCATGATGTCAAAACAGCACAGCATTCCCTCAACTTCTACATGAATAAATGACCTTGTGCACATTTAATAACTGGCCTCAAAGCTGTGACCTACTATGAAGGGGCCTGGAAACTATGGGTAGCTCACAATCTACTGAACTAGGCTGAGTGATTAGTGGGATGATAAACATAGCAAATATCATGTCAATTTGGTTTGTCAAACATATATGTCTATGCACATTTATAAATAAAATAATATGTGATTTCAATTTAACAAGATGTGTATTTTCTAAATTTCACATGTATTTCTAGCATATACATTGATTTCTCTCCACAAACACACTAAATGGAATCTAGGGCTATAAACACACAACACATACTAATGTTGTGTTCTTTATAAATGGCAAACTTCTTACAGATCTTACATATTTGTCCTATGTACAGTAAATGATGTATGAAACTTCACTTCTATCCCTACACTGCACTCAGGAGCTCATAGGGACATTGTAGCCTGTGTAAACGGGGACAAACCAGTTAGATAGATTCACATATACATTTCAAACATGTTCCTGTTCCTCTGGTGAGCCATAGAGCTGGCTGTACAAGGATAGGACATCCTTGGCCCGCAACTCCAGCTCCTCTGGCGAGAAGGCAGGGGCCCTGTCACCTGCTCTACCTGGCATCGTTGCTCCCAGAGGTGACAAACAGCAGCAAAAGTGGAGGAGGTCATGAAGGCACAAGTGTTAGGAGGCAAGTGAGCTCTTTTCCCAACCGCTGTGTACATGTACGTGACATACACGATCTTCAGTGGAGACTCAGAACATTGAGTACAGCAATAGCTAGGTTGGCATTATTCGCTTCCTAAGAAAAAACTAAAATGTAAAGCAAAATAAATAAAAACTTCACAACTCTGTTTATCTCTAGAATGCACAGGTTGTAATACCCTTCTCACTGAGGTGTTGAGTGTTAGTTGAAATGAGTAGATTAAGATAAAGTTGGGATTAATGTTTCTGAATATATTCCTCCATAACTGTTATCATAATGCAAATGCCTTTCACTGTTTCATTGTCAGCTGCATGTAAAATGTTTTAAACTGAGCTAGTCACAAATCAATGCAAGTTAGTGGGATGTATGATGGAATATTGTGGGAAACGTACTGCTCTACAAAAATATCTTGGTCAGAATATCAACTACCAAAATATTGTGATGCTAAAAATCTATCTATCTATCTATCTAGCTATCTATCGTTCTATCTATCATTCATATTTGTATTCATATAGCCTTACTACCCCTGATGAGGCATTGAAGTGTTTTTCGTTGAGTAGAATGCTACATACATACCTACTTTAGAGTATATAGGCAAAAGGTATACAAAGTTAGACACCTTAACACAAACCTTATACTTATGCAATTTTATGCTCTATTTAAAATAGTTGTACATTATAAATACCCATATGTACCTGCGCATTGTTATTTACAAGCAGAGGCATTCACATTTTTTTTAAATTATAAATTTAGATAAATATTCAAGCACTTACCTATGTTTCCTATAGAATGTATTCTCATTTGGCATAAGCTCATCTACTTATATGTTATGAATATATTGACCTGCAGGTATATGATCAAGATAAGCTACAATAATGCATATTATCTACTGGCGGTCGCCAGTAGATAGTTATAGTTACAACCTATTATCCATAGGAAATCCGCGACATTCTATTTGAAATAACTCTCTTGCCGGTTGACGTATCTTCGCAAAATTTTCAAACTTTATGGCCCGCTCCGGTCCGCTCCTACCCTGAAAGTCTCGGGGGGATTCGTCAAGCGGGGGCCGAGAAAAAGGAGGGTCCCAAAACGCGTTTTCCCCATGCAATTTTCCATAGGAAACTTTAGACACGGCTACAGCCCGAACTGCTGAACGGAATTACACCAAATTTGGCAAAGAGGTAGTTCTTGTTTCAGAAAGAACCCTTTTTGTTAAATGGTGTAAATCCGTTCAGTAGTTGCTGAGAAAATCAAAAGTAAAAAGATAGTGATATCTAGGGCCGCGGATCCTCCCGAGCACGAGCTTTATGTTAATTGGCTGTCAACACTCCAAATCAGGAAGTGTTGGCAGCCATTTTGTCCCTCGGTAGAACCGAGGGACAGAAACAAGTGTGCAAAGCGCACAAAGGGGGCAGGGTAGAAACACCCTGACCCCCTAGGTCTGCTCAGGGGGTCCCACAAGGACCCCCTGGGCAAAAAAAATTATTTTATTTTTTTTAAAAAATCGGCAGGATGCGCTCAGGGAGCGCGAATCCTGCCGAAAAAAAAAAATTTGTTAATTGCCCCCCCGGGTGGGCCAAGTCCCGGGGGCATGCTGGGGGAGGGTTAATTTTATGTGTGGGGGGCCTCTAAGGGCCCCCAAGCCCCAGGGACCACCACCCCCCGGGGCTTTATGTATAATGGTGCGGGAGGGCTCTGAGCCCTCCCGCAGCCCCGGGGACCGCCACCTCCCCGGGGCTTCTTTTTTATTTAAAAAACCTGTGTGGGGGGCTCCAGCCCCCACACGCCCGGAGACCACCACCTCCCCGGGGCACTAAGAAAAATTAAAATGGGGGTCCGTTTTGGACTCCCAGAACCCCGGGGACCACCACCTCCCCGGGGCTTTCAAAATGTAGGGAGGGGGCCGCGCGGCCCCCCTCCTGGAGCCTGTGGTGGCCCTGGGGACCGCCACCCCCAGAGGCCGGCTCCTGCAGTGTCCCGGGGTGCCTACCCCCGGGACACTGCTGTTTGCAATGACAGGACGGGAGCCTCGCGGCTCCCGTCCTGTCATTGCAAACTTGCTTTGGATATTGGAAGAGAGAGCAGGAAACCTGCTCTCTCTTCCAATATCCAAAGCCGATTGCTTACACATGGGGAGCAGCATGTTAGCTGCTCCCCATGTGTAAAGCAATGCCGGCTCGCGTAGGAAACGGGGAGCCGGCGGGACTGTGGGGGTTTGGGGACCCCCCACAGTCCCCAACGAGAGGCCAGGCCCCGGGGGATGGGGTCCCCGGGGCCATAAGAGGCCACGGAGGGGGGCCACGCAGCCCCCCTCCCCAAAGTGGAGAAGTGTGGCTCAATGGTTAGAGCGGCAGACCCTGATGCAGAGATCTGGCCCGGGACCAGGGTTCAATTCCCGCCTCGGCGGGTCTTGGGCTCAATTTCCTCGGACCTGATAATTCTCGCCTCGGTGCCTATTCTAATCATGGGTCCCACTCTGCAACTCTGGGCAATAGCTTGCTTAATCTCCACAACGGCCCCAACAGCGCTGGGATGCCTGGCTTCACCCTGGGGGTGCCCAGGAGTGGACATTTCACAGGGAAAAGCCAGGAAGGGTTCCACAGCGGTATGCGTACAGCGCCTGGACACCCCTTTGGGGGTATGGGTGCGCTTTACAAGTACAAATTTCATTTCATTCAAAGTAACAAAAATAAAAAAAAATAAAAAAAAGGTGCAAGGCCGGCCCCGGGGGATGGGGTCCCCGGGGCCTTAAATGGCCTGAGGAGGGGGGCCACGCAGCCCCCTCCAAATAAAAAAAAAGAGGCCATGCCCCGGGGATGGGGTCCCCGGGGCCAATACAGGCCCAGGGAAGGGGGGCCACGCGGCCCCCTTCCCCGTTTTTTAATTTAAAAAAGGGGTAAGGCCCTGGGGGATGGGGTCCCCAGGGCCTAAAAATAGGAAAAAGGAAGGGGGGCCACACAGCCCCCCTTCAGAGGGGAAAAAAACAAACAAAAAAAAACGATCGGGCCCGTAGGCCCCGCCCCTTCCTTTACCACTCTGCAAACGCGCCCCTGGCGCGTTTGCAGAGGGGAACGAATTCCCCTTGAATACTGGGGGTCCCTGGGGGCCAACTAGCCCACCAGGAACCTCCAGTATGCGCCAGGGAGCTGCCTTGCAGAGAGGTGTACAGAGGCCACGCCCCTTTTACACCTCTCTGCAACGCAGCTCTATGGCGCTTTTGGAGGTATATGGTGGGCTAGTTGCACCCCAGGGACCCTCAGGATTCAAGGGGAGTTAATCCCCCGACTTAAAACGCGCCACGGGGCGCGTTTGCACAGTGGTGAAGGGAGGGGTGGGGCTTCAGGTGACATGTGTGCAAACAGGCCCCGTGGCGCGTTTTAAGATGGGGAATTAAATCCTCTTCAATCCTGAGGGTCCCTGAGGGCCAACTAGCCCAACAGGTACGTCCAGAAAGCGCCACAGAGCTGCGTTGCAGAGAGGTGTAAAAGGAGTGTGGCCTCTGTACATGTCTCTGCAACGCAGCCCCTGGTGCATACTGGAGGTTCCTGGTGGGCTAGTTGGCCCGTAGGGACCCTCATGATTCAAGGGGACTTAATCCCCCAACTTAAAACGCGCCACGGGGCGCGTTTGCACAGATGTCACCTCAGGCCCCGCCCCTCCCTTCACCATTGTGCAAATATTCCTCTAAAATCAGCCGAAATACGAATTCTGATTTACTCACCTGTTATCAGGAGAGACCTCAGTGCTGCATCTTTCAGCCCAGTACTAATCCTGAAAAGTAATTTTAACCATACTTACCAGTAACTTGAATTTCCTTCCATAGGCTAACATTGACTGGTTTCACTTGGAAATTCTTCTAAGTGTGGAGTTTTGGAACTTTAAAATATTCCTCTAAAATCAGCCGAAATACGAATTCCGATTTACTCACCTGTTATCAGGAGAGACCTCAGTGCTGCATCTTTCAGCCCAGTACTGATCCTCAAAAGTAATTTTAACCGTACTTACCGGTAACTTGAATTTCCTTCATAGGCTAACATTGACTGGTTTCACTTGGAAATTCTTCTAAGTGTGGAGTTTTGGAACTTTAAAATATTCCTCTAAAATCAGCCGAAATACGAATTCCGATTTACTCACCTGTTATCAGGAGAGACCTCAGTGCTGCATCTTTCAGCCCAGTACTGATCCTCAAAAGTAATTTTAACCGTACTTACCGGTAACTTGAATTTCCTTCATAGATTAACATTGACTGGTTTCACTTGGAAATTCTTCTAAGTGTGGAGTTTTGGAACTTTAAAATATTCCTCTAAAATCAGCCGAAATACGAATTCCGATTTACTCACCTGTTATCAGGAGAGACCTCAGTGCTGCATCTTTCAGCCCAGTACTGATCCTCAAAAGTAATTTTAACCGTACTTACCGGTAACTTGAATTTCCTTCATAGATTAACATTGACTGGTTTCACTTGGAAATTCTTCTAAGTGTGGAGTTTTGGAACTTTAAAATATTCCTCTAAAATCAGCCGAAATACGAATTCCGATTTACTCACCTGTTATCAGGAGAGACCTCAGTGCTGCATCTTTCAGCCCAGTACTGATCCTCAAAAGTAATTTTAACCGTACTTACCAGTAACTTGAATTTCCTTCCATAGGATATCATTGCCTGCTTTTTGCTGAAAAAGTTTCTAAGTGTTGATTTTTGAAACATACAAATATTCCTCTAAAATCAGCCGAAATCCGAATTCTGATTTACTCACCTGTTATCAGGAGAGACCTCAGTGCTGCATCTTTCAGCCCAGTACTGGTCCTGAAAAGTAATTTTAACCGTACTTACCAGTAACTTGAATTTCCTTCCATAGGCTAACATTGACTGGTTTCACTTGAAAATTCTTCTAAGTGTGGAGTTTTGGAACTTTAAAATATTCCTCTAAAATCAGCCGAAATACGAATTCCGATTTACTCACCTGTTATCAGGAGAGACCTCAGTGCTGCATCTTTCAGCCCAGTACTGATCCTCAAAAGTAATTTTAACCGTACTTACCGGTAACTTGAATTTCCTTCATAGGCTAACATTGACTGGTTTCACTTGGAAATTCTTCTAAGTGTGGAGTTTTGGAACTTTAAAATATTCATCTAAAATCAGCCGAAATACGAATTCCGATTTACTCACCTGTTATCAGGAGAGACCTCAGTGCTGTATCTTTCAGCCCAGTACTGGTCCTGAAAAGTAATTTTAACCGTACTTACCGGTAACTTGAATTTCCTTCCATAGGCTAACATTGACTGGTTTCACTTGGAAATTCTTCTAAGTGTGGAGTTTTGGAACTTTAAAATATTCATCTAAAATCAGCCGAAATACGAATTCCGATTTACTCATCTGTTATCAGGAGAGACCTCAGTGCTGCATCTTTCAGCCCAGTACTGATCCTCAAAAGTAATTTTAACCGTACTTACCAGTAACTTGAATTTCCTTCCATAGGATATCATTGCCTGCTTTTTGCTGAAAAAGTTTCTAAGTGTTGATTTTTGAAACATACAAATATTCCTCTAAAATCAGCCGAAATACGAATTCCGATTTACTCACCTGTTATAAGGAGAGACCTCAGTGCTGTATCTTTCAGCCCAGTACTGGTCCTGAAAAGTAATTTTAACCGTACTTACCAGTAACTTATATTTTCTTCCATAGGAATCCATTGTCTGGTTTTCAGCAGAAAAGTTTCAAAGTGTCGATTTTCACAAACTACAAATATTCCTTAAAAATCGCCTGTATGACTTAAACGCATTCTTTCAACTGTTTACAGGAGATGCACCAGTGCTGGATCCAGGATCCAACACTGAGTAAGAAAAAGTAACAATAACAGTTTTTACCTGCTAAGTGAATTTCCTTCCATAGGATAACATTGGTGATTCTATGAGAAAAAGTTTCTAAGTGTCAACTTTTAAAATACAATAATATTCCTTAAAAATCACGACTGTAACCAAAACGCTTTTACTCAACTGTTTACAGGAGATGTACCAGGACTGAATCTAGGATCCAGTCCTGTGGTTAGAAAAGTAATCCATAAAGTAACTAATTGCATTTAACTAGAAATTCACATTGAGCTGAATGTTGCATTGTGTTTGAAAATGTGTTGCCCATTCTAACAACTGTAACTACTGTACTTAAAAGTCTATTGCCTATGTGTAAAGTATTTAAACTAAAGTAATTCATTCTGAGAAAGTATTTTTTGTAATGTAATGTATAATGTAATTACAATGTAATTTAAAAAATAAAATATGTAAAAGAAATTGTTTCTAAAAATGTAGTAAATCAGTATGAAAAAAATTAATATAAAAATTAATACATTTAAAAATTGTCATTTAAAAAACCTTTGAAATTCACTGAAAAAACCGTAGGTTTCAGGCACGTTATAGTTACAAATTAGCATTTTAAAAACCTTTGAAATTCACTGAAAAAACCATAGGTTTCAGACACGTTATAGTTAGAAATTAGCATTTAAAAAACCTTTGAAATTCACTGAAAAAAGCATAGGTTTTAGGGACAGTTATAGTTAGTTGGACATTGCACTCGTACAAAACCCGTGAAATTCCCCCGTTATAGTTAGTTCAGCTAACTATAACTCGCGCCCGCAATGCACTGCTGATGACGTCACATATTACATCACTCATGACATGGTCAGTGACATCACTGATGACATCACTGATGACATCTCAAATGACATCACTGATGACATCATCCACGTGATAATCTGATGCAGCTCCTCACACCCTAATATAACCTTTGATACACCCAATCTAAATTACAGAGTGCCATTCGCAAAACCATAGACACTCCAACACCAATAACTACATACCCACTCACTGATTCTTAGGTCTACACATACACATCCACTCACTCACCCGTACAGTCACTCATACTTATGGTCACTCAGTACAGGACTATCATATGCACTCTTACTCCTATATAGACACTCAAACACCGCCACTCATCCATAGAGGTACTCACACACCTAGTCAGTCATGCAAATAATTAAACACACTGCCATTTACTCACCTATACAGTTATACACACACCAGCTCACTTAATCATACAAATACTAGCACATTGTTACGCTCTTATACAATCACTGATACAAGCACACACTCATCCATACAGCCACTATCACAATCACTCACTCTCGCTTATAGCTATTTATATACTCCAATACACATATATACTGCCTTTCACATATGTAGTTACTCACACATGTACCACTGGGACATACATTCACTCACTAACACACTCTTACACACACTTACCCACCCATACAGTCTATCACAGATGCACTCTTGAAACCATCCACCCAGTGAATCACCCACTCACACATCTATGCACAGTCGCACACACCCCATCCACACAAACACTCAGGCACCCATACAGATACTCATAGAACCAATCAATAACCCATATAGACACTCATGTAGCTATTCGCAAATCCATGCATCCACTTACACACCAACAGACGGATACAGACATTCACACAGTTTAGTCACTAACCCATGCATTCAGTAAGATACGTTTAATCACTCACTTGTAGAGTCAGTCACGCACGTACTAAATCATCCATTCAGACACTTATACACCCACTCATTCTTCAATACGCCTTTCCCTATATATATTAAACATATTTAAACTTTACAGAAACACACAGTCACTGGATGATGTCATCAGTGATGTCATTTGAGATGTCATCAGTGATGTCATCAGTGATGTCACTGACCATGTCATGAGTGATGTAATATGTGACGTCATCAGCAGTGCATTGCGGGGGCGCGAGTTATAGTTAGCTGACCTAACTATAACGGGGGAATTTCACGGGTTTTGTACGAGTGCAATGTCCAACTAACTATAACTGTCCCTAAAACCTATGGTTTTTTCAGTGAATATATATATATATATATATATATATATATATTGTCCACAATGTGATCCTAAACGTTGGTGCGCACAGCAGCGGGTGCAGACGAAGGGGCCGGATCCAAGCCCTAAATTTAATTCCATAACAAAGAACGCTGCACTCCCGAGTTTGAATTTCCAAAATTTAATTTAACAACGATCCACCAACGCGTTTCAGCCTACCCAAGGCTTTGTTCACGGTTAGTGAGTCCCTTTTCTATTGCACTATTTATACTTCAACTGGTCTTAATGTGGCATTGTGGGTAATGTAGTGCTTTTTTCAATGTAACTTTATTTACAATATTTACAAGAAAAGGACATTTTACTGTTGTCACTCTTGTGGCGTGTTCCGATGTATATTACACATAGATTAGTACTCTAATATCCTTTGTGCCTTATAAATTGCAGGTGCAGCATTTTTTTCTCAAATGTTCCTTGGTATAGTACCCATAATTTTTTAATGATATTATCCTTCTGCGAAGGTTTCCCTTAGTCACTGGTATAGTACCCCAATTCTCCACATATCAGTTCTGTCTTCGTATTCTCTCTGTTTTCGCATTCCAGAATAGTGGTTATTCAGTTCTAAAATCCCTTTGTGTCCTCAATTTAATCCAAATGTACAAAAAGTTCTTCGTCGTTATTAACATTGGTGAAGTCGTGTAGGATGCGCGGTTCGTAAGCGACGGGTGCGCGAATTACGACCTACCGCAATGTTACGTACGTAGTTGCGGATGTCGCGCTGGGTGCGCGAATCCGCCGCAAAAATTTAAGTTTTAAAACTATATATATATATAAGTTTTATCTGTATATTAAAGCAAGAGATTATTTAATTCAGTTATAAAAATCATATATTTGTAAGTAGAATAAAGATAAATTATTGTTAAATATATTTTTACGAAATCGCGATGGGTGCACGCTGGGTGCGTGCATGGTGCGCAAATCCATGTGACTTTAAAAAAAAAGAATTTCCTTGGTTGAGACCCTTTTCATTCTAAAAGTTACAAGACCCCACCCAATTTTGTCATTCCTTGAAGAACCTTGGCAAGAGACACACCTGTTGTGTTTTTCTCTCTCTTCTTCATCTTTTTTGGTGTTTTTTTTGAGAAGTCTACAAAGATGGCATTTTCAAATGCACCGGTGAACATCGATCAAGAAGATGATGACTTGGAGGAACCCCCACGCAAAAAAAAGGAGATTATTGTGTGGGCCTTTTTTACTTTCCCGGAGGGTGAAAAAAAAGTTATCGCCCGAAAGGCCACCTGCAGTTTTTGCAAACATGTTTTATCTCGGGGCTCCGAGAAAAAGTACTCCTGTGGTACTTCTTTGATGTTAAAACATCTTCAGACAATCCATCCTCGGCAGCTGCCACGAGAGCAAAGAAAAAGAGAACTGGATGAACAAGCGCAGCAGGACGACCAGCAAGCAGGACCAAGCACTTCCTCTGGTCCTGGATCGTTGAACAGAGGACCTGATATAAGGCCTGAATTTGCTGGCCTAGAACAGTTATGCATCAAATGCAAAAAGATTTTGTGTTATGGCGAACAGTCCATTGATGCCATAGGTTTTGCTGCTCGAAGCCATCATTGTTAATTTTTTTTTTTTTGCAATGTTGTTTAAATTGCAAAAGTTTTGACAACAGTTCTGTTACTTTATTCTGTTGTTTATTTATTTTATTTGTTTAAAACACCCAGAAAATTGAAAAAAGAGTTAGAAAAACACAAAAAAAAGAAAAAGAAGAAAAAAAACAGTTCTTGTTAGAATTACCTATTCTGTTAAAAAAGAGAAATTTGTATGTGCTGTAAGGAGTGTATGGATAATATATGCATAATTACATGGGTGCATGAGTACTGCCTGGATGATTGGAGAAGTGGTTAGGTAGTGGCAGAGTGATTGGATGAGTGCTGGGGTACTGACTGGGTGATTGGAGGGTTTGCATGGGTAGTGCATGGGTGATTGCATGAGTACATGTGTAATGCCTGGGTGATTGCATGAGTACATGGGTATTGCTTGTGTGATGGACGAGTGCATGTGTAGTGCCTGGGTGATTGCATGAGTGTATGGGTAATGGCTGGGTGATTGCATTAGTGCATGTGTAGTGCCTGGGTGATTGGAGCACTGCATGGCAACTGCCTGGGTAATAGAAGGAGTGAATGACTAGTGTCTGGGTGATTGTTTAAGTTCTTGGTTAATGCCTGGGTGATTGGACGAGTGCATGTGTAGTGCCTGGGTGATTTTATAAGTGCTTGGATAGTAGCGGATTGATTACATGAGTGCTTGGGTACTAACTGGGTGATTGGAGGATTGCATGGGTACTGCATGGTGACTGCATGAGTACATGGGTTGTTCTTGGGTGATTGGAAGAGTGCATGGATAGTACCTTGGTGATTGCATGAGTGTATGGATAGTGCTTGGGTTATTGCATGAGTCGATGAGTAATGCCTGGGTGATTGGGGGAGTGCAATGATAGTGCATAGTGATTTTATAAGTGCATGGGTAGTGACTGGGTGATTGGAGGAGTGCATGTTTACTGGCTGGGTAATTAAAGGAGTGAATGAGTAGTGTGTGGGGGATTAGAAGAATGCATAGGTAGTGCATAGTTGATTTAAGCAGTACATGAGTAGTGCCTGGGTTATTGCATGAGTGGATGAGTAGTGCCTGAGTGATTGGAGGAGTATATGGGTAGTGCTTGGGTGATTTTATAACTGGTGAGTTAATGTCTTGGTGATTGCATCAGTGCAGCGGTAATGTATGGGTGATTGGAAGAGTGCATGGGTAATGCTTGACTGATTGCATTACTTTATGGGTAATGCCTGGATGATTGGATGAGTGCATGGGCAGTGCCTGGGTGATTGTAAGAGTGCAAGGGTAGTGTGTGGTGATGTTATAAGTGCTTGGGTATTGGCGGAGTGATTGGATAAGTGCATGGGTACTGGCTGGGTGATTGCAGGAGTGCATGGGTAGTGCACAGGTAATTGGAGCAGTGCATGGGTAGTGCCTGGGTTATTGCATCAGTGGATAATATGTAGTGCCTGGGTCATTGCAGGAGTGCATTTGTAATGCCTGGGTGATTTTGTAAGTGCATGGGTATTGCTTGGGTGATTTTGTAAGTGCATGGGTAATGCCTGGGTGATTGCATGAGTTTATGGGTAATGCCTGGATGATTGGAAGAGCACATGAGTAATGCTTGACTGATTGCATTAGTTTATGGGTAATGTGTGTATGATTGCATGAGTGCATGGGTTGTGTCTAGGTGATTTCACGAGTGGAAGAGTAGTGTGTGGTGATTTTATAAGTGCTTGGGTATTAGTGGAGTGATTGGATAAGTCTATGGTTACTAGCTGGTTCATTGCAGATGTGCATGGGTAGTGCATGGCTCATTGCAGCAGTGCATAGGTAAGGCCTGCATAATTTTATTAGTGGATGAGTAGTGCGTGGGTGATTGGAGAAGTGCTTTTGTAATGTCTGGGTGATTTTCTAAATGCATAAGTAATGCTTGGGTGATTCATGAGTTTATAGGTAATACGTGGATAATTGTATTAGTGTATAACTAGTGCCTGGGTGATTGGATGAGTGCATGGGTAGTTCTTGGGTGATTGAAAGAGTGCATGGGTAGTACCTGGGTGATTGCATGAGTGTATGGGTAGTGCCTGCGTGATTGCATGAGAGGATGTGTAGTGTCTGGGTGATTGGAGAAGTGCATGGCTATTGTCTGGGTAATTGGACAAGTGAATGAGTAGTGTCTAGGTGATTAGAGATGTGTACGGGTAGTGCTTGGGTGATTGAAACAGTGCATTGGTAGTACCTGGGTTATTCCATGTGTGGATGAGTAGTGCCTGAGTGATCGGAGGAGTGTATGAGTAGTGTCTGGGTGAATACAAGAATGCATAGGTAGTGCATGGGTGATTCAAGCACTGTATATATACTGTCTGTGTTATTGCATGAGTGCATGAGTAGTGCATAGGTTATTCCAGAAGTGCATTGGTAGTGCCTGGGTGATTTCATGAGTGCATGGTTACTGTTTGGATGATTCCATCAGTGGAAGACTAATGTTTCGATGATTCAAGAAATGCATAGATAATACTTGGGTGATTGAAAGACTGTAGACCTAATTTCTGGATGATTGCAGAAGAGTACGGGTAGTACCAGACTGATTAAAGGTGTGGATTAGTAATGCCTGGTGATTTTCTAAGTACATAGTTTATGCTTCAGTACCTGAAGGAGTGCATGAGTACTGCTGAGGTGATTTGAGGAGTGAGATGATTGAGTTTGAAAAAATGAATAACTGCAATAAAAGTGACTGTAAACATTAATTCATGCTTATTACATTATTTCATCTTACCTTCTGTATTGAAGTAGATATCAAACTCATTGAAAGTATTTTATAATTGTTTCATTGTAAATTAAATTTAAAATATTTCAATACTTTAGTTTTACTTTCTGTAAAAGAGAAGAAAAAATACTATTATTGCAAATAATATTATACATTAAGAACACAACATAATCTTAGAATTACTTAACATAATCAGGTTTTCTTTCTTGCTGTTTTCAGATTCTATTGAATTTCACCACACACAGTGATTTCAATGTTGATCATCATAAGAACAGCGGGCAAAAAAATACAATCAATAAGATTGTAAAAAACAAAACAAATCTATGTTCAAAATATTTACAACAACTTCATCTATCTCTTTACATTTTCAAAAATAAACACTCTCATTTTCATTGCATATAATACAAACATCAAATATATGAACTACTTTCTATCACAATTTTCCAAATGCAATATCAATGAACCGAAACGAAAATAAAAAAACACTAATTGTTCACATCTACTCAATAGGCTGAATGATGTTTCCAAAACTGTTTGGATTTAAAATATCCAATATAAACTCATTAATTCATGTTGACATCTTCCCAATAGGCCGAATGATAGTTCTGAATTCCTTTGCATTGAAAATATCCAAAATAAACTTCTCAATTCATATTGACATCTTCTCAATAGGCCGAATGATGTTACCGAATTCATTTGCATTGAAAATATCCAAAATAAACTCATTAATTCATGTTCACATCTTCCCAATAGGCCGAATGATGTTTTCAGAACTTTGGCATCAAAAATAATAGATATGAATTTGGTAATTCATAAGGCAACCGACATTTGAATTGTAAATGGGCGTCATTACAATGTGTCCATCCTTTATTGCATCTTAAATACACAGTATAGTGTCCAGATGTTGTACTAGGTCCATCATGGAAAATAATAGCCACTGCTTTAAAAGTTCTTCCTGTAATTGACACTTGACTTGCCACAACATTTTTAATTTTGGTTTCCAATTTTGTTCCATCTGCTCTACAACGTTGTAGCATTAAAATGACATATTGTCCAAATCTTTCTATAAATAATGTTGACAACATTTCTGATTTGCAGTGAGAACATTTCATATCTTGATTAGCTGTTTTTACTAATTTGTTAAACAACACTGTTTTGCAATCTGGTATTGTCAAATATATGAATCATTCAGTGTCTATTTCAGTGGTAGAAGAAAAAGAACAGCTATCACATTTATGATTCCATCTGTAACGTAGTCCAAACAGATTTTCAATTTGTATTCCTTCATCTTCCAATACTGCAAGCATAAACATAAGAAATTCTTGAGCATCTTGTTGTACATTAAGTGTAAATTGTGAAGTACCAGAACATATGTCCAAAAGATGCCGAATGCCAGAAGCACTTTGGATTTTAGTTTTATTAGTTGTCAATTTTTCAAAAATATTATGCAACAAAGAACAAAATCTTTTTCTCGATTCTCCATAATTTGATGATGAAGATTTTCTAGAAAAAACACGACGTTCACAATTACATTAGCATAGCAGTTGATACCTGAACTATTTTCAAACTGGTATCCTACAATATCATCAACAGTGTCCATTTTCATTTTCTTTGGTGTCTCACCATTCTCTTGATTTTTTTCTTCTTTCCATCCTCACTACAGTGTTTCTCATATGTTTGTTTTGGACATACTACACGTTTTTCATATACGGGATATTCACCTAAGTTGGGATCATACAGTCTTCTTAACCGATTATACTCTCTTACACAATTTGCATCTGCACTAATCTTTCTCTCATCAAAATCTATCAAATACAATCCAGATAATGTTCTTACTCGAGACAATGCAACATATGCCATTCCCTCTTTATTACACTGTACTTCCAATGTTTACCAAAGCATTATCTACACTTAAACCTTGAGATTTCTGAATGGTCACCGCATATGCCAAAGAAAGAGGAAGCTGTTTTCTAAGAACATACAAGTCTTTAACAAGCAAAAAACGAACAGCACAACGTCCAATCTGTTTTACTTCTTCAATCTGATCAAATTTAATCTTCAAAAATTCAATTCCATCTCTATTTGAATAATTAACAAAATCAACAACTTTCCCCATTGCTCCATTTACTAAACCTACATCCAAATTACGCTGTAAAATTACCCGACAGTTTTCAAATACATATAAATTCTTTTCTAAACCAGCAGTCTTAGATATAGACTTTTCCAAAGAATCCAATTTTGATTTTAATTTTTCTGACAAAATAATAGTAATTCCTTCGTGTTCTATTTTATCAATGGCTTCCATTTTCATTATTTGTTGGTTTTCCAGCTTCAAAAGTTCTTCATTGAATGTAGAACACTCTTGCAGTGTTGGAATTAGGCAAATTATAGATTTCTGTTCTCCAATTTTTTTGTATACTATTTCAGGAGCAACATTTTCATTTGGAAACAGGTTTCTAAGTAGCCGACTTTGCAAAGCTTCTTTACCATGTTTTGTTAAAACACCAATTCTTATATCTTGAAGAATGCTTCCGTAATGTTCATCACTTGCTTGTCGCATATTCTTAATAAGTTCTTTATATTCAAAATAATTCCAAATGTTGACATTTCCAATACTTCCCAAAGATTTCCTGGTGTCTTCATGCACAAGTGTTTTAAAAACTGGTTGTCCTTTTACAGGAGTAAGTTGTAGTAGGTAGCCGAATATAATTACATGTTTTCCTCCAAATAAAACATCATAATCTGTTTTTAAAATCTGCTGCATTCTTAAATGTACAAAGGCAAGCATTAAGTTTGAGACCATGCTCACCTCATCAATGATCAGAAGTTTCATTTTCTTTAGTACTCTTGAAACTTCATAACAAGCTTCTCCAGATACCTTGTGATATTCCAACTTGTTTTCATGTTCAACTGGTAGCATAAGTAAACGATGTAACGTAATCCCTTTAATGTTATGTGCTGCTAACCCAGTTGGAGCGGTTACAACACAAGATAAATGTGATTCAGTGGTTTTCTGTAGATAACTGGTCAAACCTTTTTTTTTTTAAACTTTATTTTTCATTTTGTAACAACAAAAACATATCGTCAACGATACAGCATTTAGGGACATACCTTCGATGTAGTTGGTGATACTCGGTACAGGTGGCAGCATTGGAGATAGAATGGCACAATAGGGGTACATATTCATCCGTAAGTATAGCACAGTGAGGTACAAGCATGGTATATACCAAACACACACAGGCTGTTCACTGCTGGAGTTAATTCTCTCGCCCCCCATTATCATCAGGCTGGCCTTCCTCATCCGACCCGCTTTCCCCGCTCCCTAGAGTATTGTGGGCGGAGGTCTCTCCCTCCATCAGCCCCGAAGTACACATTTCTCGCCAGTCCATCAAGTCTGCTTGTAGTTTCTCGTCCCTACGGGTAAGTTTCATATGTGCTTCTTTGGCTAGTGACCACTCTCACACATCCTTAAGCCAGACCGGCAATTCCGGGCCTTTCTGTCCCATCCAGGTTATGGCCACCCTGCGTCTAGCTAGCACTAGCATTAATTGTAGCAATTTATATGGAATTTTCCTTTTCTTGGGTTTCCTAACGGATGCTAGTAGGCAACACAAAGGCTCTGGTCGCAGCCGAAGACCCGTGGCTTCACTAATCTTACTGATCACCCCTGTCCAGAACTGCCTGACTACTGAGCATTCCCACGCCAGGTGCAGAAAGTCTGCTTTTTCTACGGCGCACCTCGGGCATCTATATCCCTGTCACGTGAAATGCGTTTTAATGTCTCCGGGGTTAAGTAAGTGCGATGTAAGAAATTGAAGTGCGTCAGTTTAAATCTGGCATTGCAGGAGACAGTGCGTGTAAGGGTGCCTATGTATGCCCATCGTTTCTCTTCCAACTGGGCGCCTAGAGTCTTCTCCCAGGCAGCCCTGGACGGCGGTATTGGGGGCGTGGAATCCTGTCTCATGGCTTTATAGAGGAGAGAGATCAGTTTGCGACCAGCACCACACGTAAGCAGGATATCCAATGTTTGTGTCGGATGTGGAATATCCGGGTATTGTGGCCAGGTGACCTTCACCACCTCCTGGATACCTCTGTAGTGTAAAAAATGCCCCTGCCCGAGGACAAAGCTCTCCTCCACCTGTTCATAAGTGATAAATGTCTCATTGGGGAAAAGGTCAGCAAGAACCTCACAGCCACCCTCCCTCCAGGTTTGGAACGACATATGCATTCCCATGTCTGTAAAGGGGGCCAGTATCCAGATCTGTAGCTCCCTATGAAATGGTGCTTTCCCTAAGACCTTCTCAATGAACCGCTGCCACATGTCAGCCGTGTGTCTCACCACGTAGGGGAGAGTTCCCTCCACTCCCCTGCCCCGCATTAGCGCCGTCTGAAGTGCCAGGGTATCTGCCCTGCCGGACAGAAGGCATTTTTCCCAATTGTCCACGTCAGTCAGCCAGTGGGCCGCAGGTTGCAATTGAGCGGCATAATAATATAGGTCAAAGCGTGGGGCCTCCAAGCCACCCTCTTCATAGCTGCGTATGACAGTGTTTAGGGCCACCCTACTTCTCCATCCGGCCCAGAGCAGGGACGTGAGAAGCATATTCAGGGTCTTGAAGACACGCATCGGTAACGGGCATAGCGAGTTCTGGAGGACATATAGGGTCCTGGGAAGCATCACCATCTTGGAGATGGCCAGCCTGCCCATCAATGACAGTGGAAGAGTATTCCAAAATGTCACCGAATGCTGTAGGGACGTGAGGACCCGGTCTATGTTCCTGGCCATCCCCTGTGTGTCTGTCGGTGCAACCTGTATCCCCAGGTATCGGAAACCGCCCGCTCCCATCGCAGTCCCAGGTCCAGGAGATCCTCTAGGGGCACCGAAGCTAGAAAGATCAGTGACTTATTATGATTGAGCCTCAATCCAGATACCTCCCCAAATCTATCCAATTGACGCAGCAGTTCAGGCAGTGCATCCCGGGGGAGGCCAAATAAAAAAGGGCATCATCGGCATACAGGGAAATAACGTGGCTCGTGTCACCTACTCTAATTCCCCACTGGTCCATTTCCGCTCTAACCCGGACCGCAAATGGTTCTATGGCCAGAGCGAACAATAGGGGCGAAAGTGGACACCCCTGGCGAATGCCCCTACCCAGCTGCCATTCTTCTGAGTGCGCGCCCGGAGCTTAACCCTCTCGCGAGGCTCCGTGTACAGTATCCGAATCCAGCAACAGAATCTGGGTCCCAGCCCCACTACCCGCAGCACCTGCAAAAGGTAACCCCAGTCTACCGTATCAAATGCCTTGGCTAGGTCGATGGAAACAAGTTCCATCTGTTCCTCCCGATCACGTACTTCATGCATTACATGATTAAGCCGGCACAGATTCATAGCCGTGTTCCGGCCCGGGATAAAACCACATTGGTCCTCATGCACCAAGTGCGGCATATACGGCCCTAAACAGGAGGCCAAGAGCTTACACAGAATTTTAGCATCCGTATTGATCATAGTAATTGGCCGGTATGACGAGGGCTCATGGGCATTCCCTCCCGGCTTCAGACTGGTCAAAACTTTAATTAAGAAACTTTTTCCTGTACCAGCTTGACCACTGATATACATTCGAATAGGCTTAAATGATGTGCAGTTGCATTCTTTTTTTTCATGAAGTAAACCATGTTCTATTTGTTGTGTAACTTGCTGATATATTTCTTTCTGTTCAATATTTAGTTGTTCTTCCAAGTTTCCCAACTCCATAATATCCTGTTGTGCTTGTTGCATTGCCGTTTCTACTTCACTCATGGCGATTGCTGCTTCATTTTCAAGAATTGGTTCTCCTAGTGGATCTTGACTCAGTGGAGCAGAACTTTGACTATCTTGAGAACTGTCTCTAGCAATTTCAGCTGCAATAGTAGCTTCTTGTTCAATCTCTTCATTCAACATTTGTAGATAATTTGGAAAACCTGTGCATTCAATGCTATCTTTACATGCATTAAAAGAATCTTCATAGCACTAAAAATCTCCAAGTAATTCCATTTCAGTACGCCAAGGCTTGAACAGTTGCAGAAGTGCTAAATAGAAAAATTCCCTTTTATCTGGAGTATCGCAACTGAGTTTCCTGTGATTAATGAGATTTCCTTTCGTATGTTTCACCAAACATCCATCACATCCAATGACTGCATATTTTTCTTCATTTATATTTTCTGTAATATTTCTCTTAAAGCTGTAATATTGCAGTCCTTCATAGAGACATATGTTTTCAAGATGTGGACTTCTTTTAGGATAGTACGTATCCAACATGTTTGTTTTAACAATATCTGTACTTTCCGGTTCATTTAATGCTAAGTATTCAATTTCTTGTACAGATTTCAATACTCAATTTCGTGTTGCAGCAAGACCTAGACTTACCCAAATGATTCCTCTTGACTTTGAATATAAACTTGCAGATGTCAACCGATCCGAACATTCGTAGGATCCAATCTCTCGATGGGAAAGCATCTTCAAACTGAAGCTGTACAATTTGTTACTAAGAGTCTTCTCTTGTGAAATTTCTTGCCACATTTCTTTCAACTCCGTCTTTTCAGATTTTGTTATGTATGACGTAACATAGTGAGCAACAGCAATCGAATTATCTGCAACATACTGGATATCCATATTTGCATTCCACATCGTCATAATCACTGGATTATAATCATTAATATACTTTGAATCTTCACTTCTTTTTATATTGTAAGTATTCTTTGGAGATTTTCGAGTTATAGTAATCCTCACTGCTGACATAAAACTGTTGACTCTTCCTTTGGAAATTACTGGATGTGGGATTCCAAAACGACATTTTGTATAAAACTTTTCCTTTGACTTGTATTTCCGTTGACAATATTTCCCACATCGATGAGTTTGAAACCGTAAAACTTGTTGTCTTAATGTATTTTCTTCTCCTGTTTTTGGAACACCACATGTAACATAGTGTTCAATGAAAGATAAAACAGTCTCATCAGAATCAGTTCCAAATTTAGGTGCATCCTTGATCCATAAAAGCATATGTATATGAGGAGCACCTCTAGTTTGGTACTCCTTTCTCCAAAAGAAATCAATAACTTCTCCAAGAGGTGGGTTGTTTTTATTGCAGACAAAAGACATCATAGCTTGAAACCTATGATTAAAATATCTGCACACATTTACACGATCCAAGGAACACAGTTCTCCAGCTGTCTTGAATTCAATGTTTTTAATATTTGAATTTGCTTCTCGTAGAAATTCAAGTAAATTGTCCCATGCGTATTCAGCACAGCTTAGCGTAACACACCATGTAGGGGTTCCTAAGTTCCTTAACATACATTTAAGTTCTCCGTGACGACAATACCAATACTCATTAGTACCACGTTGACACGCCATCAAATTAATCAATTGAGATTCTAAATGATCGTCTCTCTGTTGTACTTTGTCCATGAATTTCTTTGCAGAAACATGTTGAAGATGAACACCTGTTTTAAATATGTGGTTCACTGCATATGAAAGTTCAGGCAAGTCACTTTCAAACAAAAGATGAAATATATATGGAATACATTGTCGAAATCTTGGATCTTCTGAGTACAATCTTGTTGTATGATATTCCGAAGCAGGAATCTGCACGGGTCGTTCATCATATCGTCCACCTTTTCCAGTGGGGAAGAGCTGTGGAAAACAACGGGCTTCTAAACTTCTTTCCCAAACACTCATAGGAGTTCCCTTCGCTTTCTTCATTTGGAATAATTCAATAGTATTTCCAATCACTTCCTTTGAATGTAAAGGATGTACACTATAATGTTCATACATTTCTTCACTCCTGGAGATGTCCACTTTTTCAATTTGTCCACTTGAAATTTTGCTATCATCTCCTAAGACTATTTCTTCTATTTCCAGATATACATTTTTGTAATAAACATTGTTTTTTATGAGATATAACGTAGCCTTTTGAACTTTGCTGACATCTACTAACTCTTGCCATATTTTCCGACTCTTTGTTGGAACACCATTAACTAGAATAACTACAGGTTCAGTTTCCTCTCTCTCTACACCAATAGTTTCAATATTTTTCTTTAAATCTAAAGGTAAATACACAACTCTTCCTTTTAATCCTCTTTGTAAATCTGATGGAGGCAGCTTACATGTTTTAGGCTCCATACGAACAATAGCCTGAAATGGGTGCACAGATTGAATCAGAATGGACTCATAAGTATTTAAATCTACCAGTTCTGCAGGAATAACTACCAACTCAAGATTATTATGTACAGCTCTAGCTGGCATTTTGTTCTCTTCTAGTTTTCTATAACAATATTTAAAATACGTTGATCACTACCCAAGTCAAAACGACCTTCCACCAACAAATAAGCACCAAATTCCTCCCACTTATCATTGTTTTCCTTTTCACTTTTTAAATACAAATCAACATTTCTAGTTTGATTTCTATAGTGAGTACGTCATCAACAAATACAAACATAGTTTGGTTTTTCAGAACAAATTACCTTAAACTTTGTAATTTCTTCTACAAACTTCTCAGTAGTACTATCTTCCACCTCCTCTTCAACACCTACACTTATCAAACTCTCACTTTGTGTACACTCTTCTCCAGTACTAAAAAACCAAAACTCTATATCATCACAAACTTTTTTTACATCCGATACTGTCCCATGCAAAAGAGCAGTGTTTATTTCACTTAAAAATAATGCAGGACTTTTTACATAGTACAATCTTCTTACTAACTTCCGCATTGCAGAGTGATGTACTGCTAACATTCTCAAATGATGAAAAACACTTTGACACACATTTCTCGAAAGACAAGCCAGAGAATGACCTTGCAAGCCAGTATTTTTTCTCACTTTACAAGGATCTAGTCCTTGCAACATCTTAATATTTTGTTTAATACTTTTTTTAGTATACTGTCATAAGAAATTTCATAAAATATCAATAGACTCCTGTCGTATACTACAAATACTACTACAATCCCATGTATACACTGGAGCTTGTGAACGTCTCCCTTGAACTTCTTCAGCTATCACTTCTTCCACATTTCTGGGAGCCATCTTTTCTTTCTCAATTACACAACCGTTCTTCATTTCATAAGCACGACCACTGGTATCAACTGCGTGAACTAATGTATTGTTTTGAAAATAGCTCTCTTCATTAAAAAAAGGTTCTGAACTAGAAGTATGCTTCCATTCACCCAAAAAAATTCACAAAAGTTAGTTCTGTCGATTATTTTTTTCCATTTACTTTTGTCCTTCATAGAATGAATTGGTTTATCCAAAGTTCGCATTCTTTTCAGAACTAATATAAACAATCTTCTTTTCAATTCAAAAGCCTTTTCAACTATACTTTCAATCTGTTGTTTCTTTTTATAAAATGCAGATCTTTTTTTATATTTCTTGCAATCTCTCAATAAATTTTGCACTACTCTACTTTTGTACATACGTTTTCTAATATTGTGATATTCTTTCATCCTTCTTCCAACATAGATTGTTTTCTCATTTCCTGAATTTCTATTAATTTGTCCTTTTTTCATTTCATTCTTCTTCGTTCTAAAAGTAATCTTTCTATTTTCAGCATTTCCAAAACCCTTTCTAGTCCTTGAAAGTCTTTTAATAAATTCTTTTGTTCTCTTACCGCAAGACTTTTTCTTTTCTGCCACATGTTGTAGTTCATCTAATTCCTGCTTTTGTTTTTTCTTTAAATAGTACTGTTTCTTTTCTTGTTTTCTCTTTTCGTTTTTTTTTGTCATGGTAAATCTTTCTTAATAATAATGAAGAATATCTGGAAAAAAATAATTTTAAAAATAATTTTATATTATTAAAATAATTATATAGAAATATTATTATCTATTACTTAAGAAACACCTTCTATTTATAAGCTACAAACAAATACATATATGGTTTTCGGAATATGGTCACAATTACACATGAGCTGCAAAATAAGTGAAGAGGGGTGCAGAAAAAAGAAATGCAGCAGTAATGTCTGAATGATAAAAGCACTAAGGGCCCGATTCACAGAACTAACTTAAGACAAAATCCTAAACTTACTACCATTTTGGTATTCACAGAAGGCACTTACTCATTTTGGTATTCACAGAAGGCACTTACTTACTCATTTTGAGTAACTTACTCATTTTGTGTAACTTACTCATTTTGGTATTCACAGAAGGCACTTACTCATAAATGAGTAAGTGCCTTCTGTGAATACCAAAATGAGTAACTTACTCATTTTGAATAACTTACTCATTTTGCGTAACTTACTCATTTTGCGTAACTTACTCATTTTGGTATTCACAGAAGGCACTTACTCATAAATGAGTAAGTGCCTTCTGTGAATACCAAAATGAGTAAGTGCCTTCTGTGAATAACAAAATGGTAGCAAGTTTAGGATTTTGTCTTAAGTTAGTTCTGTGAATCGGGCCCTAAATATCTAGTGCCTGCATCATTGTAAGACTGCATGGCAACTACTTTGGTGTTTTTATAATTGCATGAAAGGAATACAGAAATTTGCAAGAGAGGTGCAGAAAGAAGCAACAGTAGTGCAAAAGAAGCAACACGTGCAAAAAGAAGCAAATGAGATACAAAAAGAGGCAAGAGAACTACAGAAAGAGGCAACAGAGTTGCAGAAACAGGCAAAAGAGGTACAGAAAGAGGAAACAGGTGCGCAGAGTGAAGCAAGAGAGGTGCAGAAAGAGGGAAGAAGGATGCACAAAAAGGGAAGAGGGATGAAGAAATTTAAAGCAAAGGTGCAGGAAGAAGACAGAGCAGTGCAGAAAGAACCAACATAGTTGTAGAAAGAGGCAAGAGGGGTACATAAAAAGGCAAGTGAAGTGCACAACGAAGCAAAAGAGGTGCAGAAAGAACCAACAGAGCTGTAAAAAGAGACAACAGGAGTGCAGAAAGGGGTAGGAGATCTGCAGAATGAGGCAAGAGGGTTACAGAAAGAGGCAGAAGGGGTGCAGAAAGAGGAACAGAACTGCAGAAAGAAGCAACAGAGGTTGTGAAAGACGCACGAAGGGTGCAGAAACAGACAAGACAGGTGAACAAACAAGGAACAGAGATACAGAAAGAGGCAAAAGTGGTGCAGAAACAGGGAAGAGAGGTGTAGAAAGAGGCAAGAGAGTTCCAGAAAAAGGGAACAGTGGTGCTGAAAAAGTTAAAAGGGGTGTGGAAATAAGCAAGTGAGGTACAGACAGAATGATTACAGCACTGCATATGTAGTGCCTGCATCATTGTAAGAGTGCATGACGAGTACTTGGGTGTTTTTATAAGTGCATGAGAGTTGGGCCTAGCCAAATATAAAGCAGCACATTATTACATGACTCATCTATAAGACTGTCCATACTCTTAAAAACATGCATACATATGTGTCTACCTATCCAAATCATCATGATATCTAAAGGAAATATGTATATAATATTTCTGAAATATAGTAAAACATAGAAACTGAGACATGTACTAGATCTGCCTCAGTGATTCCAAAAGTCTGTGAGTAGTGCTTGGGTGATTGTATGAGTGCAAGGGTAGTAACTGGATAATTGTAGGAGAAGATGGATAGTGACTAGCTAATTGCATGAGTGCAAACATACATATTGACTGCATGGATAAGTGTATAAATAGCACCTGAAGGGATTGATAAGTCATTGAGTACTGCCTATGTGATTAGATGAATACAAGAGAACGGCATAGGTAATTCTATGACTGCAAGGGTATTGTGTAGATTATTACATGACTGCATAAGTATAGCCTGCATGATTGCAAAACTGTAGGGAAAGTACATAACTAGACTCTGGATAATGACATGCTTGCAAGGCTACTTTCTGGAGGATTACTGAAGTACATAGCAAGTGAGTGGATGATTTTCTAAGTTCATGAGTACCACCTGGGTGATTCCTGAACTACTAAAAAGCTGCCTGACTGATTACAAGAGTGCAAAGATAGTGACTGGGTGATTTTAAAAGTACATGAGTACTTGGTGAGTGATTACATAAGTACAAGAAAAGTGCGTATGTGATTGAAAGAGTACAAGCGGATTAAAGGAGTACATGGGTAACACCTCGGCGATTGCATGACTGCAGGGATAATGTCTGGGGAGTTACATGACTACATAGCAAGTGACTGGGTGATTTTATAAGTGCATGTGTACTTCTTGGGTGATTGCAGGACTACTGAGGTAGAGCCTGAGTAAATAAAAGACTGCAAAAGTAGTGCCTGGGTGATTTCATAACAGCATGACTACTGGCTGAGTGATTACAAGAGTAGAAAGGTGGTGCCTCCGTGATTCAAGGAGTGCAACAGTAGTGCCTGGGTGATTATATAACTACATGAGTTATACCTTAGTGATTGCATAAGTGCATAGATAGTGCCTAAATGATTGCATCAGTGCAGCAGTAATGCCTGAGTGATTGCAGCACTGCATATGTAGCGCCTGCATCATTGTAAGACTGCATGGTGAGTATTTGGGTGTTTTTATAAGTGGATGACAGTTCGGCCTAACCAAAAATAAAGCAGCACACTATTACATAACTTAACTATAAGTGTCTCCATATGGTTAAAAGCATGCATAGATATCTCTCTATGTTATCAAATCATCATGATATATATTAAAGTAATATGTATACAATATTTCTGAAATATGTTGAGACCTAGAAACTGAGACACGTAATAGATCTCACTAAGTAATTGCAACACTCAATGGGGGCTCCTTGGGTAATTGTATGAGTGCAAGGGTAGTCACTGGGTAAGTACAGGACAACATGAAAAGTGACTGGCTAATTTCATGAGTGCAAACATACACATTGAGTGCATGGATAAGTGTATAAATAGCACCTGAAAGCATACATGAGTCATTGAGTACTGCCTAGGTGAATACATGAATGCAACAGAAAGGCATGGGTCATTCAACAACTGCAAGGGGAGTGTGTAGGTAATTACATGACTGCACAGCAACAGCCTGCATGATTGCATAACTGTAGGGGTAGTACATAACTAGACCATAAGTGATTCCTTGCCTGCAAGGGTAATATATGGGGGATTACTGAAGTAGATAGCAAGTGAGTGGGTGATTTTATAAGTTCATGAGTACCGCCTGGGTGATTACTGAACTACTGAGATACTGCCTGACTGATTACAGGAGTGCAAAGGTAGTGGCTGGGTGATTTTAAAAGTATATGAGTACTGGCTGAATGATTACATAACTACAAGAAAAGTGCGTATGTGATTAAAAGAGTACAAGGGGATTAAAGGACTACATAGATAACATCTCACTGATTGCATGACTACTGGGAGAATGTCTGGGGATTGACATGACTACATAGCAAGTGACTGGGTGATTTTATAAGTGCATGGGTACTTCTTGGGTGATTGCAGGACTACTGAGGTAGAGCCTGAGTAAATAAAAAAGTGCGAAAGTAGTGCCTCAGTGATTTCATAACAGCATGACTACTGGCTGAGTGATTACATGAGTACAAAGGTCGTGCCTCCAAGTTTCAAGGAGTGCAACACTAGTGCCTGGGTGATTATATAACTACATGACTTATACCTTAGTGATTGCATAACTGCATAGATAGTGCCTAAATGATTGCATCAGTGCAGCAGTAATGCCTGAGTGATTACAGCACTGCATATGTAGTGCCTGCATCATTGTAAGACTGCATGGCGAGTAGTTGGGTGTTTTTATAACTGCATGACAGTTGGGCCTAGCCAAATATAAAGCAGCACACTATTACATAACTCAACTATAAGTCTCCCCACATTGTTAAAAGCATGCATACATATGTGTCTACCTTTCCAAATCATCATGATATCTAAAACAAATATGTATACAATATTTCTAAAATATAGTAAAACCTAGAAACTGACACATGTACTAGATCTGTCTGAGTGATTCCAAAACTCTCTGTGAGTAGTGCTTGGGTGATTGTATCAGTGCAAGGGTAGTCACTGGATAATTGCATGAGAAGATGGATAGTGACTAGCTAATTACATGAGTGCAAACATACACATTGACAGCATGGATAAGTGTATAAATAGCACCTGATGGGATCGATAAGTCATTGAGTACTGCCTAGGTGAATAGATGAATACAAGAGAAGGGCATGGGTGATTCCACGACTGCAAAGGTAGTGTGTAGGTTATTACATGACTGCATAGGTACAGCCTGCATGATTGCATAACTGTAGGGAAAGGACATAACTAGACTCTGGATAATGACATGCTTGCAAGGCTAATTTCTGGAGGATTACTGAAGTACATAGCAAGTGAGTGGATGATTTTCTAAGTTCATGAGTACCACCTGGGTGATTCCTGAACTACTAAAAAGCTGCCTGACTGATTACAAGAGTGCAAAGATACTGACTGGGTAATTTTAAAAGTACATGTTACTTGGTGAGTGATTACATAAGTACAAGAAAAGTACATATGTGATTGAAAGAGTACAAGCAGATTAAAGGAGTACATGGGTAACACCTTGGCAATTGCATGACTGCAGGGATAATGTCTGGGGATTTACATGACTACATAGCAAGTGACTGGGTGATTTTATAAGTGCATGTGTACTTCTTGGGTGATTGCAGGACTACTGAGGTAGAGCCTTAGTAAATAAAAGACTGCAAAAGTAGTGCCTGGGTGATTTCATAACAGCATGACTACTGGTTGAGTGATTACAAGAGTAGAAAGGTGGTGCCTCCGTGATTCAAGGAGTGCAACAGTAGTGCCTGGGTGATTATATAACTACATGAGTTAAAACTTAGTGATTGCATAAGTGCATAGATAGTGCCTAAATGATTGCATCAGTGCAGCAGTAATGCCTGAGTGATTACAGCACTGCATATGTAGTGCCTGCATCATTGTAAGACTGCATGGCGAGTACTTGGGTGTTTTTATAACTGCATGACAGTTGGGCCTAGCCAAATATAAAGCAGCACACTATTATATAACTCAACTATAAGTCTCCCCATATTGTTAAAAGCACGCATACATATGTGTCTACCTTTCCAAATCATCATGATATCTAAAAAAAATATGTATACAATATTTCTGAAATATAGTAAAACATAGAAACTGACACATGTACTAGATCTGCCCGAGTGATTCCAAAACTCTCTGTGAGTAGTGCTTGGGTGATTGTATCAGTGCAAGAGTAGTCACTGGATAATTACAGGAGAAGATGGATAGTGACTAGATAATTACATGAGTGCAAACATACACATTGACAGCATGGATAAGTGTATAAATAGCACCTGAAGGGATCAATGACTCATTGACTACTGCCTAGGTGAATAGATGAATACAAGAGAAGGGCATGGGTGATTCTACGACTGCAAGGGTAGTGTGTAGGTTATTACATGACTGCATAGGTACAGCCTGCATGATTGCATGACTGTAGGGAAAGTACATAACTAGACCCTGGATGATTACTTGCCTGCAAGGGTAATATCTGGGGGAATACTGAAGTACATACAAAGTGAGTGGATGATTTTATAAGTTCATGAGTACTGCCTGGGTGATTACTGAACTACTAAGATACTGCCTGAATGATTACAGGAGTGCAAAGGTAGTGACTAGGTGTTTTAAAAGTACATCAGTACTGGCTGAATGATTACATAAGTACAAGAAAAGTGAGTATGTGATTGAAAGAATACAAGGGGATTAAAGGACTACATGGGTAACACATTAGTGATTGCATGACTGCAGGGATAATGTCTGGAGAATTACATGACTACATAGCAAGTGACTGGGTGATTTTATAAGTGCAGGTGTACTTCTTGGGTGATTGCAGGACTACTGAGTCACAATATACCCAAACACAAATAAAGAATTCTTCACATATCTTTAGTAAAAGTTTCACCATATTACTAAATGCATACATAAATATATCTGTATCATAACACTATCCAAACCTTAAAATTTCAACGAACAAACTTACAATTTCAACCAAACATCTAAAATTATGCGGCATCTTTCAACTATACCTTTCAACAGACTAAAATAAAGAAGCCTAATTAATAACAATCAATCAATCAATCAATCACAGAATTTGTAAAGCGCACTACTTACCCGCGAGGGTCTCAAGGCGCTAGGGAAAAAAGGGGGGGGGGTGCTGCTACTGGTCGAACAACCAGGTCTTGAGTAGCCTCCTGAAGGTCAGCAGGTCTTGGGTCTGTCGTAGGCTTAGTGGAAGGGTGTTCCAGGTCTTGGCGGCGAGGTGGGAGAAGGATCTGCCGCCGGTGGTAGTTCTTCGAATGCGAGGGACGGTGGCGAGGGAGAGGTGGGCGGAGCGGAGTTGGCGGTTGGGGACGTAGAAGAGGAGTCGTCTGTTGAGGTAGGCTGGGCGGGGTCTTGTGGAGTGCCTTGTGTGCGTGGATGAGGAGTTTGAAGGAGATTCTCCTGTCGACGGGGAGCCAGTGCAGGTTCCTCAGGTGGTGGGTGATGTGGCTGTGGCGTGGTACATCGAGGATCAGGCGTGCGGAGGCGTTTTGTATGCTTTGCAGTCGCTTGATGAGCTTGGCCGGGGCTCCCGCGTAGCGGGCGTTCCCATAGTCAAGTCTGCTACTGACGAGGGCCTGGGTGACTGTTCTTCTTGTGTCTGTCGGGATCCACCTGTAGATCTTGCGAAGCATGCGGAGGGTGTTGAAGCAGGAGGATGAGACTGCGTTGACTTGCTTGGCCGTGGAGAGCGTTGAGTCGAGGATGACTCCCAGGTTGCGTGCGTGGTCGGTGGGTGTCGGGGCTGCTCCCAGCGTCGTTGGCCACCAGGAGTCGTCCCAGGCTGAGGGGTTGGAGCCGAGGATGAGGACCTCTGTCTTCTCCGTGTTCAGTTTTAGTCGGCTGATCTTCATCCAATCGGCGACGGCCTTCATTCCTTCATGGAGGTTGGATTTGGCGGCGAGGGGGTCCTTGGTGAGGGAGAGGATCAGTTGAGTGTCGTCGGCGTAGGAGATTATGTTGAGGTCGTGCTGTCTGGCGATGTGTGCGAGCGGGGCCATGTAGATGTTGAACAGTGTTGGGCTGAGGGACGATCCCTGGGGTACGCCGCAGATGATCTCGGAGGCTTCGGATCGGAATGGTGGGAGGCGGACTCTCTGGGTTCTGCCGGCGAGGAAGGAGGTGGCCCATTCCAGGGCCTTGTCTCGGATCCCTGCGACGTGGAGGCGTGCGCGTAGAGTGCGGTGGCAGACAGTGTCGAAGGCGGCGGAGAGGTCCAGCAGGATGAGGGCTGCGGTCTCACCGTTGTCCAGCAGGATCCTGATGTCGTCGGTGGAGGCGATGAGGGCAAAGTTTCCCTCTCTTTCTCCACAAAAATACATGTAAGTAACAAATCACATTGCTTCCTACATTATTTCAAATTCTAAAACACAGTACTATTGGTTAGACATATTAACCCTTACCAACTGACTTTTAAAAGTACCCAAACTGCTTCAGGAATTTTTTGAAGTCGCGACTCCACCGTGCACCAACGCGATGAAGCCGCGAATCCATACGGGAGTTCAAAAATATATTACAAATAAATTTACCACTATTTTTAAATAAGACACCACTTCTAAAGATAATACTGACTTGGCAAATATCACTGTAATAACATATTACTTATATATAAATTACAAATTCACATTTTAATGCCACAGTAAAGTTTCAACCCTACCCCCATTCTTCATAATGCCAGTTTCCATAGTAACAGTTCATGGAACACTGAACTTAACTGCCAGGTCACAAGTTTACCATATTTACAAGTTCACCACACAATGTTGCAAATGCAAACAGCAGGTGTGGTTGTCTTTGCTAAAAATGACCTTATCCTTTCTATTGTACCTTTCAAATATTTTTTACTAACCAATAAGAAGCATACTTTGAAAAATAGGTTGTATTTAACTTTTTTTTTAATGTGCAATGTTCTTAAACAGTCAATCAATTCTCTACTTTTTAAAAAGCAGCATCTTGTCCACCATTTTACATACCTCTCATTTTACCAACTGACTACCTCAGCTACAGACATCTTTTCATTACTTCCACACCCCTTTAAGATGCTTTCAGTGTGGATTATTGGACACAGCTATGTTTTCTGTCGCAAAAGGTATGCAGAACGCAGAGGTATTGACAAAGACCTAGCTTTGCAAAATCTGAACATTAAATGGATTGCACAGAGAGGATTAAAGTGGCACCAATTGATGCCTTTGGTTAAAACCTTTTTACATCTCCAACCCCCTGACCTCATGATTGTGCTCACAACATAATACTGATTCAAATTTTTTTTTAACACATACTTTAAAAAAAAAAAAAAATTGGGATTCAGCGCAACCAGCGCGAAGTCACAAAACAAAAGCATAAACTCAATGTACTACAACACAGCACACTTTTCAACTTTAAATATTAAATTTAAATTTTATATATTTTTAACACCTCTATTAATTGTAATCTTGTCACTAACTTCAAGCACAATACCTCTTTAAAACAACTTCACAAACGCAACACTACCTTCTATATTATATACTACTTAATTGTTTCTTTAAGGTGAATTAGCGAATCCAGCGCAACGTTACACAGGGGGGCCGCGCTGAGCACCACGCTGGAGTCACGACCCCAAACTTGATCGAAAAAAAAACGATCCACTTCCATTATTTCATATTCGCCCCAGGGACCCCATCCCCCGGGGCATGGCCTAATTTTTATATAAAAAACAAATAGGGGAGGGGGGCGCGCGTCCCCCTCCCCAGGCTAATTTCGGCCCCGGGGACCCCACCCCCATGGCCCGGCCATTTTTTTTTTTTTTAAATAAAGAGGAGGGGGGCCCAGTGGCCCCCCTCCCAGGCCACTTCTGGCCCCTGGGACCCCATCCCCAGGGGCCGGCCTTTCCGTGTTTTTTTAAAAATTAGACAGGAGGGGGGCTGCGTGGCCCCCCTCCCAGGCCACTTCTGGCCCCGGGGACCCCATCCCCTGGGGCCTGGCCTCACACTTGGGGACCGCGGGTGGAGCTCCAATGCCCTCACGGTCCTGCCGGCGCCCCGCCTCCTGCGGAAGCCAGCATTGCTTTTGCACAAGGGGAGCAGCTGACATGCAGCTCCCCTTGCTCAAAAGCAATTCTGCTTTGTTTCGTTGAAGCGAGAGCAGGTTTCCTGCTCTCGCTTTAACGAAGCAAAGCAGGAGTTTGCTATGACAGGGCGGGAGCCATGCTTCCGCCCTGCCATAGCAAACAGCAATGTCCCGGGGGTCGGCACGCCGGGACATTGCAGGAGTCAGCCCTGGGGTGTGGCTGTCCCCAGGGCCACCAAGGGCTCCAGGAGGGGGGCCACGCAGCTCCCCTCCGTTCATTTCTAAAGCTCCGGGGTGGTGGTGGTCCCCAGGGCCGGGGGTCCGTAATAGATCCCCGAATTTGAATATTTAGTGCCCCAGGGAGGTGGTGGTCCCCAGGGCATGTGGGGGGCTCGAGGCCCCCACACACATTTTAATTTTAAAAAATGAGAGCCCCGGGGATATGGTGGTCCCTGGGGCTACAGGGGGGGCTGCGTGCCCCCCGCCAATCATCAATGAAGCCCCAGGGAGGTGGCGGTTGCCGGGGCTGCGGGGGCCCCCCACGGGCCCCCGCTATATAATTTGGGATTGCCCCCAGGACCTGGCCCACCCGGGGACTTAACAATAACGAGGCGCTTCGTTTTTTAAAAATGTTCTCAGCAGGATCCGCGCACTCAGCACAAATTCTGCCATTTAAAAAAAAAAAAAAACGCTTTTTTTGGCCCTGGGGGTCCTTGTGGGACCCCCTGAGCAGGCCTAGGGGGTCAGGGTGTTTGTACCTTGAACCCTTTTCATGTTTTTCACCTTTTTTTTTACTCTTTTCTTGTGACTTGGTTACCGAGTCACAAGATGGCTGCCAACACTTCCTGGTTTGGAGTGTTAGCAGCCAATCAGAGTTAACCTCGTGTCCGGGAGGAGTCGCGACTCCTGCTTGGTGCTCAGATATCGATATTTTTATGTTTTAAATTGCTCAGCAACTACTGAACGGATTTACACCATTTAAAAAAAAGGGCTCTTTCTGAACCAAGACCTACCTTTTTGCCAAATTTGGTGTAATTCCGTTCAGCAGTTCGGGCTGTAGCTTTGTCTAAAGTTCCTATGGAAATTAACATGGGGAAAACGCGTTTTGGGACCCCCCTTTTTTCTTGGCCCCCGCTTGACGAATCACCCCAAAACTTTCAAGACAGGAGCTGACCGGAGCGGGCCATCTTTTTTGAAAATTTCGCGAAGATTCATCAAACAACGCCAAAGTTATTGGCAAAACAAAAAACGCTTTTCCTATGGAAACTAGGTTCTAACTATAACTACCTACTGGTGAGCGCCAGTAGGTTATATATATATATATATATATATATATATATATTATCTACTGGCGGTCGCCAGTAGATAGTTATAGTTACAACCTATTATCCATAGGAAATCCGCGACATTCTATTTGAAATAACGTTGGTGCCGGTTGACGAATCTTCGTGAAAGTTTCCAACTTGTTGGGGCGCTCCGCTCCGCTCCTACCCTGAAAGTCTCGGGGTGATACGTGAAGCGGGGGCCGAGAAAAAAGGGGGGTCCCAAAACGCATTTTCCCCATTCATTTTTCCATAGGAACCTTTAGTCGCAGCTACAGCCCGAACTGCTGAACGGAATTACACCAAATTTGGCAAAGAGGTAGCCCTTGGTTCAGACTGGTGCCTTTTGCTTAAATGGTGTAAATCCGTTCAGTAGTTCCTGAGAAAATCAAAAGTAAAAGTACATATATATCTATGGGCGCGTCGGATACGCGTACCCTCAGCGCACCCTGCGCGCACCGTCCCGATCACGAGCTGCATGCTAATTGGCTGTCAGCTGGCTGTCAACATTCCGATTCAGGAAGTGTTGGCAGCCATTTTATCCCTCGGTAGAACCGAGGGACAGAAACAAGTGCGCAAAGCGCAAAAAGGGGCAGGGTAGAAACACCCTAACCCCCTAGGTGTGCTCAGGGGTCCCACAAGGACCCCCTGGGCAGAAAAAGATTTTTTTTTTTTTAAATCGGCGGGATGCGCTTAGGGTGCGCGTATCCCGCCGAGAAAAAAAAAGAAACAAGTGCGCAAAATGCACAAAGGGGGCAGGGTAGAAACACCCTAACCCCTAGGCCTGCTCAGGGGTCCCACAAGGACCCCCTGGGCAAAAAAGCATTTAAAAAAAAAAAAAATCGGCAGGATGCGAATCCTGCCGAAAAAAAAAAAAAATGTTAATTGGCCCCCGGGTGGCCCAAGTCCCGGGGGCATGGTGGGGGGTGATAATTTAATGTGTGGGGGCCTCAAGGGCCCCCAAGCCCCGGGGACCGCCACCCCCGGGGCTTTTAAAAAAATGGTGCGGGAGGGCTCTGAGCCCTCCCGCAGCCCCGAGGACCACCACCTCCCCGGGGCTTTTTTAAAAATAATTTAATAACCTGTGTGGGGGGCTCCAGCCCCCACATGCCCGGGGACCGCCACCTCCCGGGGCACTAACAAATTAAAATGGGGGTCCGTTTTGGACCCCCGAAGCCCGGGGACCACCACCTCCCCGGGGCTGTGCTGATGTAGGGAGGGGGCCGCGCGGCCCCCCTCCTGGAAGCCCTTGATGGCCCTGGGGACCACCACCCCCAGGGCCGGCTCCTGCAGTGTCCCGGGGTGCCTACCCCCGGGACACTGTAGTTTGCTATGGCAGGACGGGAGCCTCGCGGCTCCCGTCCTGCCATAGCAAACTGCTTTGGATATTGGAAGAGAGAGCAGGGAAACCTGCTCTCTCTTCCAATATTCAAAGCGATTGCTTTTCCACATGGGGAGCAGCATGTCAGCTGCTCCCCATGTGGAACAGCAATGCCGGCTCCCAAGGGACGTGGGGAGCCGGCGGGACTGTGGGGGGATTGGGGACCCCCACAGTCCCCAACGGAGAGGGCCAGCCCCGGGGGATGGGGTCCCAGGGGCAAGTAGTGGCCCAGGAGGGGGGCCACGCGGCCCCCTCCCCAAATATGAAAAATTTAAAAAATTTAAAAAAAAGGAAAGGCCGGCCCCGGGGGATGGGGTCCCCGGGGCCTTAAATGGCCAGAGGAGGGGGCCACGCAGCCCCCTCCAAAGAATAAAAATTAAAAGGCCATGCCCCGGGGGATGGGGTCCCCGGGGCCAATACAGGCCCAGGGAAGGGGGCCACGCGGCCCCCTTCCCGTTTTTTTTTTAATTAAAAATAAAAAAAAAGGGGTAAGGCCCTGGGGGATGGGGTCCCCAGGGCATAAAAACAGGAAAAAGGAAGGGGGGCCACACAGCCCCCCTTCAGGGGACAAATTTTTATTTTATTTTTTTAAACGATCGGGCCCGCAGGCCCCGCCCCTTCCTTCACCACTCTGCAAACGCGCCCCCTGGCGCGTTTGCAGAGAGAGAACGAATTCACCTTGAATACTGGGGGTCCCTGGGGGCCAACTAGCCCACCTGGAACCTCCAATATGCGCCAGGGGGCTGCGTTGCAGAGACGTGTAGAGAGGCCACACCCCTTTTACACCTCTCTGCAACGCAGCTCTGTGGCGCTTTTGGAGGTATATGGTGGGCTAGTTGGACTCCGGGGACCCTCAGGATTCAAGGGACTTAATCCCCCAACTTAAAACGCGCCACGGGGCGCATTTGCACAGTGGTGAAGGGAGGGGCGGGGCTTCAGGTGACATGTGTGCAAACAGGCCCCGTGGCGCGTTTTAAGATGGGGAATTAAATCCCCTTCAATCCTGAGGGTCCCTGAGGGCCAACTAGCCCAACAGGTACATCCAGAAAGCGCCACAGAGCTGCGTTGCAGAGAGGTGTAAAAGGGGTGTGGCCTCTCTACACGTCTCTGCAACGCAGCCCCTGGCGCATATTGGAGGTTCCTGGTGGGCTAGTTGGCCCCTAGGGACCCTCAGGATTCAAGGGGACTTAATCCCCCAAATTAAAACGCGCAACGGGGCGCGTTTGCACAGATGTCACCTCAGGCCCCGCCCCTCCCTTCACCATTGTGCAAATATTCCTCTAAAATCAGCCGAAATACGAATTCCGATTTACTCACCTGTTATCAGGAGAGACCTCAGTGCTGCATCTTTCAGCCCAGTACTGGTCCTGAAAAGTAATTTTAACCGTACTTACCGGTAACTTGAATTTCCTTCATAGGCTAACATTGACTGGTTTCACTTGGAAATTCTTCTAAGTGTGGAGTTTTGGAACTTTAAAATATTCCTCTAAAATCAGCCGAAATACGAATTCCGATTTACTCACCTGTTATCAGGAGAGACCTCAGTGCTGCATCTTTCAGCCCAGTACTGATCCTCAAAAGTAATTTTAACCGTACTTACCAGTAACTTGAATTTCCTTCCATAGGATATCATTGCCTGCTTTTTGCTGAAAAAGTTTCTAAGTGTTGATTTTTGAAACATACAAATATTCCTCTAAAATCAGCCGAAATCCGAATTCTGATTTACTCACCTGTTATCAGGAGAGACCTCAGTGCTGCATCTTTCAGCCCAGTACTGGTCCTGAAAAGTAATTTTAACCGTACTTACCAGTAACTTGAATTTCCTTCATAGGCTAAGATTGACTGGTTTTCAGCAAAAAAGTTTCAGAGTGTTGATTTTCACAAACTACAAATATTCCTTAAAAATCGCCTGTATGACTTAAACGCATTCTTTCAACTGTTTACAGGAGATGCACCAGTGCTGGATCCAGGATCCAACACTGAGTAAGAAAAAGTAACGATAACAGTTTTTACCTGCTAAGTGAATTTCCTTCCATAGGATAACATTGGTGATTCTATGAGAAAAAGTTTCTAAGTGTCAACTTTTAAAATACAATAATATTCCTTAAAAATCACGACTGTAACCAAAACGCTTTTACTCAACTGTTTACAGGAGATGTACCAGGACTGAATCTAGGATCCAGTCCTGTGGTTACAAAAGTAATCCATAAAGTAACTAATTGCATTTAACTAGAAATTCACATTGAGCTGAATGTTGCATTGTGTTTGAAAATGTGTTGCCCATTGCAACAACTGTAACTACTGTACTTAAAAGTCTATTGCCTATCTGCAAAGTATTTAAACTAAAGTAATTCATTCTGAGAAAGTATTTTTTGTAATGTAATGTATAATGTAATTACAATGTAATTTAAAAAATAAAATATGTAAAAAAAAATTGTTTCTAAAAATGTAGTAAATCAGTATGAAAAAAATTAATATAACAATTAATACATTTAAAAATTGTCATTTACAAAACCTTTGAAATTCACTGAAAAAACCGTAGGTTTCAGGCACGTTATAGTTAGAAATTAGCATTTAAAAAACCTTTGAAATTCACTGAAAAAACCATAGGTTTCAGACACGTTATAGTTACAAATTAGCATTTAAAAAACCTTTGAAATTCACTGAAAAAACCATAGGTTTCAGACACGTTATAGTTACAAATTAGCATTTAAAAAACCTTTGAAATTCACTGAAAAAACCATAGGTTTTAGGGACAGTTTTAGTTACTTGGACATTGCACTCGTACAAAACCCGTGAAATTCCCACGTTATAGTTAGTTCAGCTAACTATAACTCGCGCCCGCAATGCACTGCTGATGACGTCACATATTACATCACTCATGACATGGTCAGTGACATCACTGATGACATCACTGATGACATCTCAAATGACATCACTGATGACATCATCCACGTGATAATCTGATGCACCTCCTCACACCCTAATATAACCTTTGATACACCCACTCTAAATTACAGACTGCCATTCGCAAAACCATAGACACTCCAACACCAATAACTACATACCCACTCACTGATTCTTAGGTCTACACACACACATCCACTCACTCACCCGTACAGTCACTCATACTTACGGTCACTCAGTACAGGACTATCATATGCACTCTTACTCCTATATAGACACTCAAACAACGCCACTCATCCATAGAGATACTCACACACCTAGTCAGTCATGCAAATAATTAAACACACTGCCATTTAATCACCTATACAGTTATACACACACCAGCTCACTTACTCATACAAATAGTAGCACATTGTTACGCTCTTATACAATCACTGATACAAGCACACACTCATCCATACAGCCACTATCACAATCACTCACTCTTGCTTATAGCTATTTATATACTCCAACACACATATATACTGCCTTTCACATATGTAGTTACTCACACATGTACCACTGGGACATACATTCACTCACTAACACACTCTTACACACACTTACCCACCCATACAGTCTATCACAGATGCACTCTTGAAACCATCCACCCAGTGAATCACCCACTCACACATCTATGCACAGAGTTGCACACACCCCTCCCACACAAACACTCAAGGAACCCATACAGATACTCAGACAAGCATTCAATAACTCATATAGACACTCATTTAGCTATTCACAAACACATGCAGCCACTTACACAGCAACAGACAGACGGATACAGACATTCACCCAGTTTAGTCACTAACCCATGCATTCAGTAAGATACGTTAAATCACTCACTTATAGAGTCAGTCACGCACCTACTAAATCATCCATACAGACACTTACACACCCACTCATTCTTCAATACGTCTTTTCCTATATATATTAAAAATATTTAAACTTTACAGAAACACACAGTCACTGGATGATGTCATCAGTGATGTCATTTGAGATGTCATCAGTGATGTCATCAGTGATGTCACTGACCATGTCATGAGTGATGTAATATGTGACGTCATCAGCAGTGCATTGCGGGGCGCGAGTTATAGTTAGCTGAACTAACTATAACGTGGGAATTTCACGGGTTTTGTACGAGTGCAATGTCCAAGTAACTAAAACTGTCCCTAAAACCTATGGTTTTTTCAGTGAATTTCAAGGTTTTTAAATGCTAATTTGTAACTATAACGTGTCTGAAACCTATGGTTTTTTCAGTGAATATATATATATATATATATATGTTCACTGAAAAAACCACAGGTTTCAGAGATGTTATAGTTAGGGATTAGCATTTAAAAAACCTTGGAAATTCACTGAAAAAACCACAGGGTTCAGGGACGTTATAGTTAGTCAGACATTTTACTCATACAAAAACAGAGAAATTCAGCCGTTATAGTTAGCTGAGCTAACTATAACTCGCGCCCCCGCAATGCACTGCTGATGACATCACATATTACATCACTCATGACATGGTCAGTGACATCACTGATGACATCTCAAATGACATCACTGATGACATCATCCAGTGACTGAGTGTTTCTAAAAAGTTAAAGAATGTTATATATATACATGCCAAGGTTTATTGAAGAATAAGTGTGTGTATGAGTGTCTGAATGGATTATTTAGTGGGTGCGTGACTGACTGTATAAGTGAGTGATTAAACATGTCTTAGCGAATGCATGGGTGAATGACTAATCTGTGTGAATGTCTGTATCAGTCTGTCAGTTGGTGTGTAAGTGGCTGCATGGGTTGGTGAGTAGCTATATGAGTGTCTATATGGGTTAATGATTGGTTGTCTGATTACCTGTATAGGTGCCTGAGTGTCTGAGTGGGTGATTCAGTGGGTGTATGGGTTTATGAGTGCATGTGTGAGGGGCTGTATAGGTGAGTGAGTGTGCATATGACTGTGTTGGTGAGTGAATGGATGTCTCAGTCATATATGTATAAGTAAGTACACATGTGAAAGGCAGTATATGTGAGTGTTGGAGTATATAAGTTACTAAATGTGAGAGTGAGTGATTGTGAGAGTGGCTGCATGGATGAGTGTGTGCTTGTGTCAATGATTGTACAAGAGAGTAAGTATATGGTACTATCTATATGAATAAGTGAGGTGGTGTGTGTGTATAACTGTATAGGTGAGTAAATGGCAGTGTGATTGATTCTTTGGGTGACTGACTAGGTGTTTGAGTAACTCTATGGGTGAGTGGCGGTGTGTGAGTGTCTGTATGGGTGTATGAGTGCATATATCAGTGGCTGTATTGATGAGTGACAGCATGTATGAGTGACTGTAAGGGTTAGTGAGTGGATATGTGTGTAGACCTATGAATCAGTGAGCGTGTATGTACTAACTGGTATTGGTGTGTCTATGGTTTCGAGATTGGTAGTCTGTATTTTAGAGTGGGTGTATCAAAGGTTATATTAGGGTGTCAGGAGGTGCATCAGATGATCACATGGATGATGTCATCATGGATGTCATTTGAGATGTCATCAGTGATGTCACTGACCATGTCATGAGTGATGTAATATGTCGCGTCATCAGCAGTGCATTCCGGGGGCATGAGTTATAGTTAGCTCAGCTAACTATAACGGCAGAATTTCTCTGTTTTTGTATGAGTGAAATGTCTGACTACCTATAACGTCCCTGAAACCTGTGGTTTTATCAGTGAATTTCTATGTTTTTTTAAAATGCTAATCCGTAACTATAACGTTCCTGAAACTTCTGATTTTTTCAGTGAATATTACTATGTTTTTGTACATGATTTTATTTATGAAACATGTTTGTAACTATTTTTTTATTTTCTGTCTGTCTTTTTAAGTATTTTTTTTGTTTTAAAATAATTATAATCTGTTTTTTTTTAAATATATAACATAGCTAATGAAAGATTTGTAGTGTTATCTACTTAAATTAACACTGTTTTATTGTTTGTAATTTTGATCAGTGTGATATATTATAATATAGTTTTCAAATGAATTTTTTTTTAAAAAAATATTGTTTTTCTTTAATTATTTTTTGCTATGTTACATTTTGTAAGATTGCTTTTAATACAATGAAAGTTTTTTGTTGTATTTTTATGATAACTATCTTTTTTACCAATTTTTTTTTTAAATTTACAAAAAAGGGTCCTGCACCCTACACGATCCCACGCGATGGCTGCGCGAATCCGGTATACGAAGGTCCTGCTCAAAAACACATTTAGAACGAATTAATATATGTTATACACGTAGAGGTTTATTACTGACTACATAAAAATTGTAATAAAGGTGTTTCAAATTTGTTTTTGAATGTTTTTGACAGATTTTTGTGGTCGCGATGGTATCGCGTAGGGGAAGCGGTTCTACGCGGTGGGTGCGTGAACCCTGCCATCACGTATTTCCGGGATCGCGTAGGAGTTGCGACTTCGGCGTAATTTCAAAACTCTAAAATATGACTGTTTCTTCTTAAATATCAGTTTTGCATAAAGAGTTTTCATTGAGATACTTTGCAACATAATGTCCTGATAGCAATTTACCGTTATATATAACATTTAGTACATTTTACGGGTGCGCAACGTAAATGCATAGGGTGCACGACCCCTACGCGACCCCATGTGACATAGAAAGAAAGCTTCTCATTGGTTAAACAGCTTTTCATTCTGTTCATGGATGGAACCAACACCTGTTACAGTCCTTTCTTTTTGGGTGTGTCTGCATTGAAGACAACCTGTTTTGTAGGCTCTGTAATTTTTCATTTTTTTGTGGTGTTCTTCATTTTCCATCTTGAAAAATGGCAGCAGCTTTCCCAGAGGAGCATGAGGAGGAGATGGAGGATATTGAAGAGCCAGTGAAGAAGAGGAAAGAAAGTTTTTGTGGGCCTGCTTCACTGTGCCAGAAGGAAAAAAAAGTTAATGCCCCGTAAAGTGACATGTAACATCTGTCACAAAGTATTATCAAAAGGCTCTGAGAAGAAGTACTCTTGTGGTACTTCTTCTATGAAAAAGCATTTGGAAACTATGCATCCAATTTGCCTGGCACGTGAGGTGGAGCGTAGGAGACAAGAACAAACAGCAAACAATGATGGACAACAACCATCAACATCTGCAGGGGTTGTTTTGACCACTCCACAACCCCTGATAGTTCCGGAGTTGGCGGATGCTTCAATCGTCTGTCGCCACTGCCTTACGACACTGTGCATGGGAGAGCTATTCATTGATGCAGTGAAGACACTGATCAGGAGTCACAAGTGTTAATTTTTTTTTGTTCCTGTTTATGTTTCTAGTTTTACAGAAACAGCAGAGTTGGACTGTTTAACTTTTCTTTTTCTTTAAAAAAAAATGAAAAACACCCCCAATTTTTTTTTGAAAAAACAAAAAATATATAAAATTGTTCTAAAAAAAAAGGTTCTAATGGAACCACCTAAACTGGTATAAAAAATGTGTGTTTGATTAATGTTAGAATTGTGTATAAATAGTGTGTTAGTAACTGAATGAATGCATGGATAGTATTTGAGGGAATGGATGAGTGCAACAGTAGTGTCTAAGTGATTGCATGAGTGTATGGATAGTGCCTGGCTTATTGGATGAGTGTAGGGGTAGTACCACAGTGATTGGAGGAATGTATAGGTAGTGCCTGAGTGCATGGATGAGTGTGTGGGTAGTGTTTGAAGGAATGGATGAGTGCAACAGTAGTGTATGAATAATAGCATGAGTGCATGGGTAGTGTCTGTCTGATTGCAGGAGTACAGGGGTAGTGCCTAGATGATTGGAGCAGTGCATGGGTAGTGCCTGAGTGTATGGATGAGTGCATAGGTAGTATTTGATGGAATACATGAGTGCAGCAGTAGTGCCTGAGTGATTGCATGAGTGCATGGGTAGTGCCTGGGTGCATGGAGCAGTCCATGGGTAGACCCTGAGTGCATGGATGAGTGCATGGGTAGTGTTTGAAGGAATCGATGATTGCAATAGAAGTGCCTGAGTGATTAGAGGAGTGCATGAGTAGTGCCTGGCTGATTGCATGAGTGCAGGTGTAGTGCCTGGGTGATTGGAGGGGTGCTTGTGTAGTGCCTGAGTGCATGGATGAGTGCATGGGTAGTAATAGATGAGTGCATGAGTAGTGCAGGACTAGTGTTTCAGAGAATGGATAAGTGCAACAGAAGTACCTGAGTGATTGCATGCGTGCAGGGATAGAGCCGGAGTGCATGGAGCAGTACATGGGTAGTGCCTGAGTATATGGATGAGTGCATGAGTAGCGCCTGGGTGATTGAAGAAGTGCATGGGTAGTGCCTGAGTCATTGCATGACTGCAGGGGTAGTGCCTGGGTGATTTGAGGAGTGCTTGGATAGTGCCTGAGTGCATGGATGAGTGCATGAGTAGTGCCTGAGTGATCGAAGGAGTGCATGGGTAGTACCTAAGTGATTGCATGAGTACAGTGGCAGTGCCTGATTGCATGGATGAGTGCATGGGTAGTGTTTGAGGGAATGGATCATTGCAATAGAAGTACCTGAGTGATTGGAGGAGTGCATGAGTAGTTATTGGTTGATTGCATAAGAACACGGGTAGTGCCAGGGTGATTGGATGAGTGCATGGGTTGTGCCTGGGTGATTGCATGAGTGCAATAGTAGTGCCTGAGTGATAGGATGAGTGCAACAAAAGTGCCTGGGTGATTGCATGAATGCAAGGGTAGTGCCTGGATGATTGTAGGAGTGCTTGGGTAGTGCCTGAGTGCATGGATGAGTGCATGGGTAGTGCCTGGGTGATTGAAGGAGTGCATGGGTAGTGCCTGAGAAATTTCATGAGTGCAGGGGTAGAGCCTGAGTGCATGGAGCAGTACATGGGTAGTGCCTGAGTGCATGGATGAGTGCATGAGTAGTGCCTGGGTGATTGAAGGAGTTAATGGGTAGTGCCTGAGTCATTGCATGACTGCAGGGGTAGTGCCTGGGTGATTGGAGGAGTGCCTGGGTAGTGCCTAAGTGATTGCATGAGTGCAGTGGTAGTGCCTGAGTGCATGGATGAGTGCATGGGTTGTGTTTGAGGGAATGGATCATTGCAATAGAAGTACCTGAGTGATTGGAGGAGTGCATGAGTAGTGCTTGGCTGATTGCCTAAGTACATGGGTAGTGCTTGGGTGATTGGATGAGTGCATGGGTTGTGCCTGGGTGATTGCATGAGTGCTTGGGTAGTGCCTGGGTGATTGTAGGACTACATGGGTAGTGCCTGAGTGATTGCATGAGTGTATGGGGGTTGTTTGAGAGAATGGATGAGTGCAATAGTAGTGCCTGAGTGATTGGATGAGTGCATGGGTAGAGCCTGAGTACATGGATGAGTGCATGGGTAGTGCCTGGGTGAATGGAGGAGTGCATGAGTAGTGCCTGAGTGATTGGATGACTGCATGGGTAGTGTTTGAGGGAATGGATGAGTGCAATAGTAGTGCCTGAGTGATTGGATGAGTGCATGGGTAGAGCCTGAGTGCATGGATGAGTGCATGGGTAGTGCCTGGGTGATTGGAGGAGTGCATGGGTAGTGCCTGAGTGATTACATGAGTGCATGGGTAGTGTTTGAGGGAATGGATGAGTGCAATAGTAGTGCCTGAGTGATTGGATGAGTGCATGGGTAGAGCCTGAGTACATGGATGAGTGCATGGGTAGTGCCTGGGTGATTGGAGGCGTGCATGAGTAGTGCCTGAGTGATTGGATGACTGCATGGGTAGTGTTTGAGAGAATGGATGAGTACAATAGTAGTGCCTGAGTGATTGGATGAGTGCATGGGTAGAGCCTGAGTGCATGGCTAGTGTCTGAGTGAATGGATAAATGCAACAGTAGTGCATCAGTGATAAGATGAGTGCATGGGTAGTGCCTAGCCGATTGCATGAGTGCAAGGGTAGTACCTGGTTGATTTGAAGACTACATGGGTAGTACGAGAGTGTATGCCTGAGTGTATGGGTAGTGCTTGGGTGATTGCATGAGTGCAGGGGTACTACTTGGATGACTGGAGGAGTGCGAGGGTAGTGCCTGAGTGAATGGACGGATCCAAGTATAATGCCTGAGTGCATAGGTAGTGTCTGAGTGATTACATGAGTGCAAGGGTATTGAGTGGGTGGTTAGAGGAGTGCATAGGTAGTGCCTGGGTGATTGCATGAGTGCAGGGGTAGTGCCTGAGTACATGGATGAGTGCATACTGAGGGGCCGATTCCGATCTTGGCCGGTAGGGCACCGAATCGGATTCGGCTTTACCGGATCCGATTCGGAGGCCTTGTTTCCGACTGATTCGCACAGTCATCCGCGCGAGCAAGTACGATGCGAGCGTACGCGAAATCGCCGACCGACTCGTTCCCGGGTCCGAACCTCTCCGACCGACTCGTACGGACACGACTCGCACCACGCAATGGAGACGTTACCCGACCGAGCAAGTACGATGCGCGCTTCGAACAGTCTGACCGACTCGTGCCGTCCGGCTCCAAAGAGCTGTCGGAGCTGGACTTCGGGGGTCCGTGTCGGACCCCCCTTCACCCGTAGCTGTGCGAGTCGCACACAGGGGGGACCCATGGGTCCCCCCTACACATGCATGTGCGGTGCGAGTTGCACCGACGCGTACCCGCTGTAGGGGGCCCCCCTGTTCGCGACGTGCCCATTCAGTCAATGGAAGCCCGTGTATGCGTTGTACGACCGGCTCCCATTGACTTCAATGGGAGTCCGACCGAATCGAGTCCAATAGCATACGGCCGCATCGTACTCGTTCGGTCGGACTGCAGGAGTCCGGTTCGGTCGGAAATCTCTCTGGGTCCGGCTCGGTCGGAGAGATTTCCGGCCTGAATCGGAATCGGCCCCATAGTGTTTGAGGGAATGGATGAGTGCAATACAAGTGCTTGAGTGATTGGAGGAGTGCATGAGTAGTGCCTGGCTGATTGCATGAGTGCAGGGGTAGTGCCTGGGTACCTAGATCAGTGCATGGATAGTGCCTGAGTGTATGGATGAGTGCATGGGTAGTGCTTGAGGGAATGGGTGAGTGCAACAGTAGTGTCTAAGTTATTACATCAGTGCATAGGTAGTGCCTGGATGATTGTAGGAGTGTATGGGTAGTCCCTGAGTGCATGGATGAGTGTATGGGTAGTGCCTTGGTGATTGCATGAGTACAAAAGTACTGCCTGGTTGATTGCAGGAGTGCATGGGTAGTGCCTGAGTGCATGGGTAGTGCATGGGTGATTGGAACAGTGCATGGGTACTGCCTGAGTACATGGAGCAATCTACAGGTAGAGCCTGAGTGCATGGGTTGTGCCTGGGTGATTACAGGACTGCATGGGGAGTGCCTGAGTGTATGGATAAGTGCATGGGTAGTGTTTGAGGAATGAATGAGTGCAATAGTAATGTGTGAGTGATTAAATGAGTGCATGGGTAGAGTCTGAGTGCATGAATGAGTGCATGGGTACTGCCAGGGTGAATGGAGTAGTGCATGGGTAGTGCCTGAGTGCATGGATGAGTGCATGGATAGTGTTTAAGGGAATGGATGAGTGCAATAGGAGTATCTGAGTGATTGGATGAGTGCATGGGTAAAGCTTGAGTGCATGGATGAGTGCATTAGTACTGGCTGGCTGATTGGATGAGTGCGGTAAACAGTCTAAATATCGAGTTTTTAATTTCGACCTACAATAATATCGAGTTTGAAATATCGTAGGGACACAATATCGAAGTCAAGAATATCGACGACAAGAATATCGACCTGAAGGTAAGAAATATCGTTTTTGTTAATATCGAAGTTAGTAATATCGTTAGCAAAAATATCGATGTTACTAATATCGATATTTATATTAGTGTTATGTATTTTATTATGTATTTTATATGTTTGTGTTTATATTTTTTGTTAATTATTGTACTAGTTTTAGAATATATGTATAAAATTTTTAGAAGTTAGTAATTTTTTTAAAGTAAATTATGTGTGTTAGTACCGTAGCAGGTTGTGGGTTTATAGGGGAATAGGGTGGGAAGTAATTTAATTATATTACATTAATTTAAAATTTTTAGGAATTAGTAATTATTTTTAAGTAAATTTTGCATTTTAGTTCTGTGGCGGGTTGTGGGTTTATAGGGGAATAGGGTGGGAAGTAATTTAATTGTAAATAAGTAATTATTTATTTTTATTTATTGGTATTGATAAATAATTTTATGTTAATTAATTATTAATTGGTAATTAATTTTTATTAATTGATTAATTGGTAATTATATTAAGTGTATTAATTTATTATTGAAGTGTGTTGTGAGTTTATAGGGCAATAGGGTGGGAAGTAATTTAATTGTAATTAAGTAATTATTTATTTTTATTTATTGGTATTGATAATTAATTTTATGTTAAATAATTATTAATTGGTAATTAATTTTTATAATAGATATTTTTATGTTTTGGAAATTAATGTGTTCATTAATTAATAATTGGTAATTAATTGTCATTAATTATTTATTGGTATTTATCAAAAATGTATTGTTAATTAATTATTAATTGCTAATTTTTTTAAATAATTATTGTTTTTTGGTATTGAAAATTAATTATTTTTTATTTTATTATTATTTGGTTATTTAATTGTATTTATCATCTATTTAATTGTTAATTCATTATTAATTGGTAATTATTTTTAAGTACTTATTTATTGGTATTGTTAATTAATTTATTGTTATTTAATAATTAAATTATTATTTATTTAAAAAAAATTTTTTTAATTATTAGTAAGTTATTTTTACCCCTACGCTATCCAACACTTTCCCTACTGTTGCACTCTCTGGAGTTGTAATAGTAATTTTAACCTCTACGCTATCCAACACTTTCCCTCCTGTTGCACTCTCTGGAGTTGGAATAGTAATTTTTACCTCTACGCTATCCAACACTTTCCCTACTGTTGCACTCTCTGGAGTTGGAATAGTAATTTTAACCTCTACGCTATCCAACACTTTCCCAACTGTTGCACTCTCTGGAGTTGGAATAGTAATTTTTACCTCTACGCTATCCAACACTTTCCCTCCTGTTGCACTCTCTGGAGTTGGAATAGTAATTTTAACCTCTACGCTATCCAACACTTTCCCTACTGTTGCACTCTCTGGAGTTGGAATAGTAATTTTAACCCCTACGCCATCCAAGACTTTCCCTGCTGTTGCACTCTCTGGAGTTGGAATAGTAATTTTAACCTCTACGCTATCCAACACTTTCCCTACTGTTGCACTCTCTGGAGTTGGAATAGTAATTTTTACCCCTACGCTATCCAACACTTTCCCTATTTTTGCACTCTCTGGAGTGGGAATAGTAATTTTTACCCCTACGCTATCCAACACTTTCCTTATTGTTGCACTCTCTCGAGTTGTAATAGTAATTTTAACCTCTACGCTATCCAACACTTTCCCTCCTGTTGCACTCTCTGGAGTTGGAATACAAATTTTTACCTCTACGCTATCCAACACTTTCCCTACTGTTGAATTCTCTGGAGTTGGAATAGTAATTTTAACCTCTACGCTATCCAACACTTTCCCTACTGTTGCACTCTCTGGAGTTGGAATAGTAATTTTTACCTCTACGCTATCCAGCACTTTCTCTACTGTTGCACTCTCTGGAGTTGGAATAGTAATTTTAACCTCTACGCTATCCAACACTTTCCCTACTGTTGCACTCTCTGGAGTTGGAATAGTAATTTTAACCCCTACGCTATCCAACACTTTCCCTACTGTTGCACTCTCTGGAGTTGGAATAGTAATTTTAACCTCTACGCTATCCAACACTTTCCCTACTGTTGCACTCTCTGGAGTTGGAATAGTAATTTTTACCCCTACGCTATCCAACACTTTCCCTATTTTTGCCCTCTCTGGAGTGGGAATAGTAATTTTTACCCCTACGCTATCCAATATTTACTGTTTTAGTTAATGTAGTGTATAATTCATTTAACAATTTTTTTTTAAATTTGTTATATATATTTTTAATATTTTTATTTATATTATTGTTGTATGTGTATGTATGTATTTATAATTTATAAAATGTTTTTTAACAATTTATAAGTTATTACAATAATTAATTGTAAATATTATTAAGTAAGTATATATATTATATTTTATATGTATATGTTTATTTATTTTTTTACATTATATGTATTACTTATAATTTTAAACATATTTTTAACTATGTTTATTTTAAATATATGTATCATTTACTTTATTTTACATTATTTTTTAACATTAAAAAAACCCGATATTTTTAACAACGATATTTTTGACAACGATATTTTTTTTCCGATATTTTTTTACTTACCATAATGTAGATAGGACTTCGATATTCTTGACATCGATATTTCGGCTCCGATATTTTTGACGTCGATATTTTTGACGTCGATATTCTGTCAGGGATTCGATGAGTGCATGGGTAGTGCCTGAGTGCATGGATGAGTGCATAGGTAGTGTTTGAGAGAATGGATGAGTGCAATAGTAGTGCCTGAATGGTTGCATGAGTACATGTGTAGTGCCTGGCTGATTGCATGAGTGCAGAGATAGTACATGTCTGATGATATCTGAACGTTTTTAAATAGTGTAAACTTGCAACATTATTTTTATCAGAAATAAATAACACATAAATTAATGTTATCATGCATATTATGTTATGTGTTCTTACCTTTTTTAGTAATTTAGGGGCATATTAACAAGGCGGCGTTAATGAATTATCGCCGCTTTAGCGTCCGTTTTCGGACGAAAAGCGGCGATAATTTTATCACCGAATTAACAAGGACACGCTAGCGCGTGATTCCTGACTTAGCGTCCGTTTTCTGCACGCCTCCCATCGCATCGCTAATGAGATGCAAAGGGGGCGTGCTTGTGAAAACAACAGGGGGAAATATCGCTAACCCAGGTATCGCCATATTAGCAACGTGGGTTAGCGATATTTTAAATTGCGTTAAGTATGCCTTAACGCAGGAATTTAACGTCTGCTAAATTCCTGACTAAGGCATACCTAACATGGGGGGTGGATTGTGTGGCTAAGACCACAGGCCCTATCGCCAAGTATATCGCCGTTTTCCATGGGACATCGCTGGAAAACCAGCGATGTTCCATGGAAAACATCGCTATCACTGGAAAATTATCGCCTTTGCGCTAAGCGTTGTTAATACAGCGCTAGCATGGCGATAATTTCCAGCGATAGCCGGCGATAGGATTCCTCACGCTAAGCACGGCCAGCGATAATTATCGCTGGCCGTTAATATGCCCCTTAGATATATAACTCTGTTGAACTATTTTAGAATAGTATTGTCATAAACTGAAATAAAACACTTTTCAAACTTCACCATTACCTACTGTAAAGAAGAAGAAAAAAATGTTATATATTGTGATGTATTACAGAAATTAAAATATTACACTTTTAAGAACACAACATAATTTTAAAATTACATAACATTTTCAGTTTCCCTTTTTTGCTGTTCTCAGATTCTATTGAACTTCACCATACACAGTGATTTCAACGTAGTATCATCATACAACAGCGGGAAAAAAGCAATCAACGAGATTGTGAAAAAAAAAACAAATTAGCGCAAAGCATTATTTCCAATATGTTTACCTATCTACAGTCTCTAAAGTATGTCCAACTTGTACATTAGGGGCCAGATGTAGGTGAAAGCATTTTTGCGATTCCTTAATAGCGATTTTTAGGGAATCGCTATTAAGGACTCGCAAAATGCCATGTAGGTAGGAATCGCAATATTTTTAGCGATTCCTTAATATTCCTTAATTGTGAATCGCAAATTGCGATTCGCAATCAAGGAATACCTTCCCATTCATTCCTATGGGCCTAGAGGCCCATAGGAATGAATGGGAATTGCGCACGCAATTTGCGAGTACCCAATAGGTACTCGCAAATTGCGTGCACAATTTCAAGGGTGCAAGGGTTCCAGAGGGACACCCTGTTGCACCCCTGAAATGTGCATGTGTGCACACGTGGCGCACATACATGCCCTAAGGGCATGAATGTGTGCCACATTGCACTTTTAAAAAAGCAAAAAAGTGCTTTTTTAAAGGAAATCGCTAATTACCACCAACTTGAAGTTGGTGGTAATTAGCGATTCCTTAAGGCTAAAGTGCACTTTCTTTTGTGCTACTTACATTGCATTTAAGGATTCGCAATTTGCGATTCCTTAAATGCAATCGCAAAATAGGGAATCGCAAATTATGCAATTCCTTATTTTGCGAGGGGCTCATTGTGTGCTACATTGCACCCTGCTAGTTTGCGAGCGCAAATTGGCTTCCTACGTCTGGCCCTAAGACTTTTATCACTCTCAAGTACATTTGCTCAAATGTATACTCTCATTTACATCTGGTACAATATAGACAACAAACATATAAACTATTGCTTTTAAACACAATTTTCCAAATGCAATATCAATTAGCACAAATAATAACCCAAACACTAATTATAAATAGTAATTGTTTCAATCCTGTCCACTTTCTGTTCACATCTTCCCAATAGGCCGAATAATGTATTCAAAACTTTTGCTTGGTAAAAATCCAATATAAATTTGTTAATTTGTGTTCACATCTTCCCAGTAGGCCGAATAATGTATTCAAAACTTTCGCTTGGTGAAAATCCAATATACATTTGTTAATTCTTGTTGACATCTTCCCAATAGGCTGAATAATGTATTCAAAACTTTGGCTTCAAAAATATCAAATATGAATTTTGTAAATCGAAAGGCAACCTAGATTTGAATTGCAAGTGGGCATCATTGCAATGTGTCCATCCTTTATTACACTTTAAATACACTGTATAGTGTCCAGATGTTGTAGTAGGTCCATCATGGAAAATAAAGCCACTGCTTTAAAAGTTCTTCCTGAAATAGATATTTGACTTGCGACAACATTTTTTATTTTGGTCTCCAATTTTCTTTCATTTGCTCTACAACGTTGAAACAATAAAATGAGATATTTTCCCGATCTTTCTATATGTAATGTAGACAACATCTCTGATCTACAATGTGAACATTTCATGTCCTGATTGGCTGTTTTAATCAATTTGTTAAAAGGTACTGATTCACAGTCTGGTATTGTCAAGTATATGAATCGTTCTAATCCTATTTCAGTGGTAGAAGTAAATGAACACTCTTGACATTTATGATCCCATCTGTAACTTAGTCCAAATAATTTTTCAATCTGAATTCCTTCATTTTCTAACTCTTCAAGCATAAGCATTAGAAATTCTTGTGCATCTTGTTGTACATTAGGAGTAAATGTTAATGAACCTGTACATATATACAAAAGATGACGAACTCCAGAAGCAGTATGGATTTTAGTTCTGTCAGTTACCAACTGTTGAAATACATGATGTAATAAAGAACAAAATCTTTTTTCATGATTTCTCATGATTTCACAATGAAGCACTTCCAGATAGAACACAACATTCAGAATCACATTAGCATAACAGTTGATACCTGAACTATTGTCCAACTGATATCCTACAATCTCATTAACAGTTTCCATTTTCTTTTTCTTTACGCCTTCAAGTTTCTGTTCATTTCTTTTCTTTTTTTGAACCTCAATTCCATCTTTGGCATATTTCCGTTTTAGACAGACTATACGTTTCTCATATATGGCGTATTCACCTAAATCAGGAGCATAAAGTCTTCCTAAACGATTATATTTTCTTACACAATTTGCATCAGCACTAACCTTTTTGTCATCAAAATCTATCAAATACAAACCCTACAATGTTCTTACTCGAGATAATGCAACATATGCCATTCCCTCTTTGAACACTCTACTTTCAATTTTTACAAAAGCGCTGTCTATACTTAAACCTTGAGACTTATGAATAGTTACTGCATATGCTAAAGACAGAGGAAACAGTTTTTTCGAACGTACAAGTCTTTTACAAGCAAAAAACATACAACACAACGCCCAATCTGTGTTACCTCTTTAATCTGATCAAATTTTGTCTTCAAAAATTCTATTCCATCTCTGTTCTGAAATTTTACAAACTCAACAACTTTCCCCATTGCTTCATTTACTAAACCTTGTTCTACATTCAAATTACTCCGTAAAATTACCTGACAGTTTATACATACATGTAAAGTGCTTTCTAAGCCTGCTATTTTAGATACAGACTTCCACAAAGAATGCAATTTAGACTGTAGTTTGTCTGTAAGAAGAATAGTCACTCCCTGGTGTTCAATTTTATCAATAGCTTTCATTTAAACTATTTCCTGTTTTTCCAGTTTCAAATGTTCTTGATTAAATGTAGAACACTCTTGAAGTGTAGGCATTAGGCAAACTATAGATTTGTTTTCTTCAAGCTTATTGTACATTATTTCAGATGCTGAGTTTCCAGTTGTAACCAAGTTTCTTAGTAGCCGACTTTCCAAAGCTTCTTTACCATGTTTCGTCTAGACACCAATTCTTATATCTTGAAGAATATTTCTATAATGTTCATCACTTGCTTGTCGCATATTCTTAATAAGTTCTTTATATTAAAAATTTGACCAAATGTTCACATTTCCAATACTTCCCAAAGATTTCCTAGTGTCCTCATGTGCCAGTGTTTTAAATACAGGTTGTCTTTTTACAGGAGTAAGTTGTAGTAGATCTCCGAATACAATTACATGTTTACCTCCAAACAGTATATCGTAATCTGTTTTTAAAATCTGTTGCATCCTCAAGTGTACAAAGGCAAGCATTTAGGGGCCTATTATGATGGCGGGCGGATCGCCACCGCCCGGCCGGTGGTGGCGATCCGCTCGCCATCACAGCACAATTCACCCCCGCCATATTACTATGGCGGGGGTACTGCGGCGGACGGAAAGTCTGTCCGCCGCTATACCGCCGGTCGGCAATCGTCACAATTGCCGGCCGGGCGGAAAAAGACAACAATATGGTGGCGGTGCCTTGTAGGCACCGCCATCCATATTACCATGACAGCAGAAACATGCCTTTCCATGGCGGAGACTACGCCATGGAAAGGCATACGGAAATTCACTTTAGGGGCCCGTTGTGGGCCCCTGCGGGGGTGGGGAGGTGGGGTGCTGCACTTGGGGGGTACCTATGGTACCCCCGACATTGTAATGCCCAAGGTGGCAGGCACCGCGCGGTGCCTGCCACGTTGTGCATCGCAATGCAGAACATGGGTTTTTAACATTGCGCACGGTGCTGCAGCCAGCAGCACCGTCCGCAATGTTAAACTACCGGGATGCGCCCGCCAGTGTGACGGGCGCATCCTAATACGGCGGGTGGGACCGGCGCACCTATGGCAGACGGTCCCAGCTCCGCAGGGATGGTGGGCGGACTTTTGTCCGCCCGCCAACTTAATAGGCCCCTAAGTTTGAGACCATGCTCACCTCATTAATGATTAGAAGTTTCATTTTCTTCAGTACTCTTGAAACTTCATAAGAAGCTTCTCCAGATACCTCTTGATATTCCAATTTATTATCATGCTCAACTGGTAGCATAAGTAATCGATGTAAAGTAATCCCTTTAATGTTGTGTGCTGCTAATCCAGTTGGAGCTGTTACAACACAAGATAAATGTGATCCTGTAGTTTTGTTGAGATAACTGGTCAAAACTTTAATTAAGAAACTTTTTCCTGTTCCAGTTTGGCCACTGATGTACATTAAAATAGGTTTAAACGATGAACATTGGTATTCTTTTTTTCGTGCAGTAAACCATGTTCTATCTGTTGTGTCACTTGTTGATATATTTCTTTTTGTTCGATGTTTAGTTGTTCTTCTAACTGGATAATATCATGTTGTGCTTGTTGCATTGAAGTTTCACTTCATTCATGGCAATTGCTGCTTCATTTTCGATAATTGGTTGTCCCAGTGGATCTTGACTTAGTGGACCAGAACTTTGACTATCTTGAGAACTGTCTCTGGCTATTTCACCTGCAATAGTAGTTTCTTGTTCAATCTCCTCATTTAACATTTGTAGATATGTAGGGAAATTTGTGCACTGAATGCTATCTTTACTTGCATTGAAAGAATCTTCATAGCAGTCAAAATCTCCAAGTAATTCCGTTTCACTATGCCAAGGTTTGAACAGTTGCAGAAGTGCTAAATAGAAAAATTCCCTCTTATCTGGACTTTCACAACCGAGTTTTCTGTGGTTAATAATATTTCCTTTGGCATGTTTTACCAAACATCCGTCACATCCAATTACAGCATATTTTTCTTCATTTATATTTTCTATAACATTTCTTTTAAAGTTTTAAAGCTGTAATGTTGAAGTATTTCATAGAGACATAGGTTTTCCAGATGTGGACTCCATTTGGGATAGTACATATCCAACATATTAGTTTTAACAATATCTGTACTTTCTGGTTCATTCAATGCTAAGTATTCGATTTCTTGTAGAGATTTCAATACTCTATTTCGTGTGGCGGCAAGACCAAGGGGCCGATTCCGATCTCGGCCGGTAGGGCACCGAATCGGATTCGGCTTTACCGGATCCGATTCGGAGGCCTTGTTTCCGACCGATTCGCACAGTCGTCCGCGCGAGCAAGTACGATGCGAGCGTACACGAAATCGCCGACTGACTCGTTCCCGGGTCCGAACCGCTCCGACCGACTCGTACGGACACGACTCGTACCACGCAATGGAGACGTTACCCGACCGAGCAAGTACGATGCGCGCTTCGAACAGTCTGACCAACTCGTGCCGTCCGGCTCCAAAGAGCTGTCGGAGCCGGACTTCGGGGGTCCGTGTCGGACCCCCCTTCACCCGTAGCCATGTGAGTCGCACACAGGGGGACCCCCCCTACACATGCATGTGTGGTGCGGGTTGCACCGACGCGTACCCGCTGTAGGGGGCCCCCCTGTTCGCGACGTGCCCATTCAGTCAATGGGAGCCCGTGTACGCGTTGTACGACCGGCTCCCATTGACTTCAATGGGAGTCCGACCGAATCGAGTCCGATTGCATACGACCGCATTGTACTCGTTCGGTCGGACTGCAGGAGTCCGGTTCGGTCGGAAATCTCTCCGGGTCCGGCTTGGTCGGAGAGATTTCCGGCCTGAATCGGAATCGGCCCCCTAGACTTACCCAAATGATTTCTCTTGACTTTGAATATAAACTGGCAGAGCTCAACCAATCCGAACATTCATAGGATCCAATTTCTCGGTGGGAAAGCATTTTCAAGCTAAAGCTGTACAATTTCTTGCTAAGACTCTTTTCCTGTGAAATTTCTTCCCACATTTCTTTCAACTCTGTCTTTTCAGATTTGGTTATATATGACGTAACATAGCGCAACAGCAACAGCAATTGAATTATCTGCAACATATTAAATATCCATGTTTGCATTCCACATTGTCAAAATCACTGGATTGTAGTCATTAATATACTTTGAATCTTCGGTTCTTTTTAAGTTGTATGTATTCTTTGGAGATTTCCGAGTTACAGTATGCCTGACTGCTGACATAAAACTATTGACTCTTCCTTTTGAAATTATTGGATGTGGGAATCCAAAACGAAATTTTGTATAAAATTTTCCCTTTGACTTGTATTTTTGTCTACAATATTTTTCACATCGATGACTTTGAAACCGTAAAACTTGTTGTCTCAAGCTGTTTTCTGCTCCTTCTTTTGGAATGGCTGAGGTAACATACTCTTCGATGAAAGACAAAACACTTTCATCAGTATCAGTTCCAAATTGTGGGGCATTCTTGATCCACAATAGCATGTGTATATGAGGAGCACCTCTGGCTTGGTACTCCTTTCTCCAAAAGAAATCAGTAACTTCTCCAAGAAGTAGATTATTTTTATTGCAGATAAAAGACATCATAGCTTGAAACCTATCATTAAAATATCTGCACACATTTACAGGATCCAAGGAACAGAGTACTCCAGCTGTCTTCAATTCAATATTTTTAACATTTGAATTTGCTTCTCGTAGAAATTCAAGTAAATCGTCCCATGCATATTCAGCACAGCTAAGTGTTACAAACCACGTAGGGGTACCTAAGTTTCTTAACATACATTTAAGTTCTCCATGACGACGATACCAATTCTCATTGGTACCACGTTGACACGCCATCAAATTAATTAACTGAGATTCTAAATGATCATCTCTTTCTTGAATTTTGTCCATGAATTCCTTTGCAGAAACATGTGTAAGATGAACTCCTGTTTTTAATATGTGGTTCACTGCATATGAAAGTGCAGACAAGTCACTTTTAAACAGTAGATGAAATATATATGGAATATATATGGAATGCACTGTAGAATCTTGGATCTTCTGAGTACAATCTTGTCGAGCGGTATTCTGAAGCTGGAATCTGTACTGCTCGTTCATCATAACGTCCACCCTCTCCAGTGGGGAACAGCTGAGGAAAACAATGAGCTTCTAAACTTTTCTCCCATATACTCATGGGAGTTCCCTTTGCTTTCTTCATTTGAAACAATTCAATACTGTTTCCTATAACTTCTTTTGAATGTAGAGGATGTATACTGTAATGTTCATAAATCTCTTCAATCTTGGACTTGTCCACTTTTTCTATTTGTCCACTTTGAATTTCTGTTTCATCTTCTAAACTTATTTCCTGTTCTTCCACATGTACAGTTTTATAATAAATATTGTTCTGTATAAGATATAATGTAGCCTTTTGAAGTTTGGTAACATCTACTAACTCTTGCCATAGTTTTCGACCCTTTGTTGGTACACCATTAACTAGAATACCTACAGGCTCGCTTTCCCCTCTCTCTATACCAACAGTTTCAATATTTTTCTTAAAATCTAAAGGTAAGTACACAACTCTTCCTTTCAGACCTCTTTGTAAATCTGTTGGAGGAAGCTTACCTGTTTTAGGCTCCATACAAACAATGGCTTGAAACAGGAGCACAGATTGAATAAGAATAGACTCATATGCATTTAAATCTGCCAGTTCTGGAGGTATAGCTACCAACTCTAAGTTGTTATGTACAGCTCTAGCTGGCATTTTGTTATCTTCTAACTTGTTGTAACAATATTTACAAATCAAATACGTTGATCAGTACCCAACTCAAAACGAACTTCCACCAACAAATAAGCACCAAATTGCTGCCACTTATCATTTTTTTCCTTTTCACTTTTTAAATATACATCAACATTTCTAGTTTGACTTCTATTGTGAGAACGTCGACAACAAACACAAACTAAGGAGGTCATTACGATGGCGGACGGAAAAATAACCGACCGCCATGGTAGCGGGAAAACACCGCCCGCCGCTACCGCGGGAAAACCGACGACTAGATTAGGATCCTTGGCGGTAAAAATCCAACCGCGGCGGAAAGGAGACCCGAGAAACCGCCGTTCGCCTGCGGAGAAGGCCCAAACCCGTCCGCGGCGGTCAGTTTCGCAGCGGAAACAGCCCAAACGACCGCAACCACAGCGGAGACACCGCCATCGAAATTATGATATTCCCGACATCCCCGCGGTGCAGTGCGCTGTTTCCGACCGCCGCGGTCGACAACATTGAAGAATCAGTGATACGGCGGAAGCGCCGTAGCCAAGCCACCACTGCGGACGCTCCGTTAAAAAAATGGTGGTCGCTAGAAAAACACACAACATGGCCACAAAGTGCACCAACCAAACAAGGCATGCACCCAAAAATAGCTAACACAGCCCAAAGACACACCCCCATGGTAAACTCCAAAACTACAAATCCCAGGTTCACACACACACCACACCTGCTACCAATACCCCATCCTGACCACCCACAGACACCAGTATAAATCCAGCCCCCAACATACCACAATCCTTTGCAAAACTCCACAACTGAGGGGACATCCACCACAGATGACAGGAGAGGCAAATCTGCACAACACACACACATCACCACCACCACTTCCACACCTGCACCTCTAACACCTTTGCACAGCACACACCATACACATCACAACCACCACTACCACTTCCAAACCTGCACCCTAAACACCTTGACACATCACACACCATGTCACCACAGAGAATGCCCAAATTCACTGAGAGTGAGTTGAGGGTCATGGTCGATGAGATAATCAGGGTAGAACCACAATTGTTTGGTAACCAGGTCCAACAGACACCACTAGCAACAAGGACGCAAATGTGGAGAAGGATAGTAGAGAAGGTCAATGCAGTAGGGACCGTGCCACGCAATAGAGATGAAATCGTGAAGAGGTGGCACAATCTGAAGGCAGTGGTCAAAAAGAAGAGAGCCAAGAACCATGAGCTGGCTCACAGGACAGGCAGTGGCCCTCCCGTTCCACTCAAAACATTCACTGAATGGGAGGAGAAGGTGCTTGGCATTCTACATCCAGAGAGTCTCTCAGGAATACCCGGGGAGTGGAGGCTGGTAAGTACAAACAAATGCCTAACATCACACAAATGTACTGTCTTGCACTATTACAAAATAATACCTCCTAGGTTCAAATTCATTCATGTGCACAACACTCCCCCAACACATCTCTCACAGATACAACAGACACTCCCCCTGAAGCCCCCCAAAGGTAGTTAGCAACATCACCATGGGTACATGTGTACATGCTGCCAGCACTACAACTCCCACCAGGCCCCCTTGTCCCACAGCTGAGCAGGATGGAGCACTGCCCCCACCCAGAAGCATGCCTCAGCCATTGTGTGCTACACCCTCACCTAACAGGTAGGTAGCCATCTTTACAGGGAGGTGGGTGGGTGTTTGGGAGGCCTGCACTACAACTCCCACCAGGCCCCCTTGGCCCACAGCTGAGCAGGATGTAGCCCTCCCCCCACCCAGAAGCATGCCTCAGCCATTGTGTGCTACACCCCCACCTAACAGGTAGGTAGCCATCTTTGCAGGGAGGTGGGTGGGTGTTTGGGAGGCCTGCACTACAACTCCCACCAGGCCCCCTTGGCCCACAGCTGAGCAGGATGTAGCCCTCCCCCCACCCAGAAGCATGCCTCAGCCATTGTGTGCTACACCCCCACCTAACAGGTAGGTAGCCATCTTTACAGGGAGGTGGGTGGGTGTTTGGGAGGCCTGCACTACAACTTCCACCAGGCCCCCTTGTCCCACAGCTGAGCAGGATGGAGCACTGCCCCCACCCAGAAGCATACCTCAGCCATTGTGTGCTTCACCCTCACCTAACAGGTAGGTATCCATCTTTACAGGGAGGTGGGTGGGTGTTTGGGAGGCCTGCACTACAACTCCCACCAGGCCCCCTTGTCCCACAGCTGAGCAGGATGGAGCACTGCCCCCACCCAGAAGCATGCCTCAGTCATTGTGTGCTACACCCTCACCTAACAGGTAGGTAGCCATCTTTACAGGGAGGTGGGTGGGTGTTTGGGAGGCCTGCACTACAACTCCCACCTGGCCCCCTTGTCCCACAGCTGAGCAGGATGTAGCCCTCCCCCACCCAGAAGCATGCCTCAGCCATTGTGTGCTACACCCTCACCTAACACGTAGGTAGCCATCTTTACAGGGAGGTGGGTGGGTGTTTGGGAGGCCTGCACTACAACTCCCACCTGGCCCCCTTGTCCCACAGCTGAGCAGGATGTAGCCCTCTCCCACCCAGAAGCATGCCTCAGCCATTGTGTGCTACACCCTCACCTAACAGGTAGGTAGCCATCTTTACAGGGAGGTGGGTGGGTGTTTGGGAGGCCTGCACTACAACTCCCACCTGGCCCCTTGTCCCACAGCTGAGCAGGATGTAGCCCTCCCCCCACCCAGAAGCATGCCTCAGCCATTGTGTGCTACACCCTCACCTAACAGGTAGGTAGCCATCTTTACAGGGAGGTGGGTGGGTGTTTGGGAGGCCTGCACTACAACTCCCACCAGGCCCCCTTGGCCCACAGCTGAGCAGGATGTAGCCCTCCCCCCACCCAGAAGCATGCCTCAGCCATTGTGTGCTACACCCTCACCTAACAGGTAGGTAGCCATCATTACAGGGAGGTGGGTGGGTGTTTGGGAGGCCTGCACTACAACTCCCACCAGGCCCCCTTGGCCCACAGCTGAGCAGGATGTAGCCCTCCCCCACCCAGAAGCATGCCTCAGCCATTGTGTGCTTCACCCTCACCTAACAGGTAGGTAGCCATCTTTACAGGGAGGTGGGTGGGTGTTTGGGAGGCCTGCACTACAACTCCCACCTGGCCCCCTTGTCCCACAGCTGAGCAGGATGTAGCACTGCCCCCACCCAGAAGCATGCCTCAGCCATTGTGTGCTACACCCTCACCTAACAGGTAGGTAGCCATCTTTACAGGGAGGTGGGTGGGTGTTTGGGAGGCCTGCACTACAACTCCCACCAGGCCCCCTTGGCCCACAGCTGAGCAGGATGGAGCACTAGTCCCACTCATAGGCATGTGACGTCTGTGCAGCCGCACATGACACCATGCCACTTAGTCCACAGTCACCAACACAAATAATGCAAAACAGTTGTTTTGTAGTCACCATGCACAAGTCTCTGTACAAAATTGACCCACATTGTGTACACTATGCCTGGCATCACACACTGCAACACTAACAACGATCATGCTGCCCTGCAGCAGTGTCTGGCCGTTTGTATGGCAAAGTGCAAATCACCCTTGTCATACCACAGTGTTGCAATGTAAACAGTGGAAGTGCAGTGCACCCAAAAACTACACTGCAACTGGGACTCACAATGCTAAACTAAGCACATCCCAAATGTCCTGCAACACACCCAGCTACCACAGTGCTGCACTGAATTGCAGAACAGCACCTTGTCTGAATTAAATTGTCAAAGGTGTCTTGTTTGGACCACCAATGTGTGTATGAATTGACAATGTTCACATCTCACATTGTCTGTCTGAACAGTGCTGGTATAGTCTGGCCCCAAAACCACACATTGTGTGCACAGGGCTGAGTACATCTCACACACACACCACTGTTGACCACAACATGTCAGTGTATGGATGCCCTGGAACAACTGCTTCACCAGTACTGTGCTCATGTTCTCAGGTCCACAAATACCATGAAACCATGACAGTGTGGAAATGTATGCTGGGTGAGATCTTCACCCTGCTGTATGTCACCACTGTGCTACGAGACTATACCCCTTGCCCTATTGTGCCTTCAAATGTCGGGGAGTGAACCCCACAGCCAGATAGCTGGGACAACAGTGATGGGGGCTATACCCCATGACCAAATATAATCTGAAATCAATGGGTACAAAAAGCCACACACACATCATGCTCACCACACGCACATTCCATCCAAAGATTTCTACCAAGTCACATAGCCATGTCATTGCTCACCTTCACCTCAAACGGTAGTTAGCCATCTACACAGTGAGACGGTGTAGTGTGTTTGGCTATCTGTCCCACAAAATGCAACATGCATGCTGTTCCACCACTATGGAGGATGGGACACTACACCCCCAATAAGAAGCATGTGGCAGGCAATGTATGCTACCCACCCAACTCACAGGTAGGTAACCGCATCTCACAGGTCAGGGTGTGTGGGGCTGGGAAGCTTGCACAACAACTCACACGGGCCCAACTGACCGCCAGCACACAAGACCCATTACTTCCTGGCACCAACATGCATGTGTCAGTCATTGCAATGTACACTTCAAAAGAACTGGCATGTGGACATATCATGCTGACTTGTCCCACACTGGACCAAGATGGAAGCCCTCATCATACACACACAGAGAGGTCTCTCAAATACAAGGAAAACACAGCAAACACAACATATCAACAGCCACAACATGCAGCCAGATATGCATTTAAAAAACATGTTGGCATAGGACACCAGGCCTCTCAATGCACAACTGCACACCCAGATAGTATTGGCAACTATAGTGTGCACACACCTAAGAAAATGAAACTGTGACAGCAACCAAAGTGTGAATGACTGAAACACATGTAGATGGAACTCCGAGCACAACCATGCACACCACTTCATACCATCTGACAGTAGCAGTGGTCCAGACCACCTAGGATCTAATTAAAGCAAACTTAAGCATGTCTGGAATTGCAAATACAGATATCTACACCACATTGAAAAGGTATGCATGAAACTACAATGGTCACTCACTGTGCAGAGTAAACCGCTGCAAGGGCTCTACAAGTGACACATACGCGTAAATGGATGACATATGATTGATCAATAACAGGATGCCAACATGAGACTGTCAATGTCAAAAAATTATATTGTGCATGTCATGTCTTGACAACTCCCAATATGGACAAGTAATGCATGTACCACAACAGCTTGTAATGCATCACTGGATGTCGGTCAATGCAAATTTATACAGTGAACAACTGCTGGATGTACAAACAGTTGATGTAACACTGCTAACACAAACTTTGATGGGTGCAACACAATGACCATTTCTCATCTGACCCACAGGTGACCAAGAACTCACTGCAGAAGATGACACCACCCTGCAGAGCCAGTTCCCCGCCCAGAACAGAGACAACTGGATGAGGACTCCCTGGATTCCTTGGATGAGGAGCTCCACGCTGGCCCATCTGGTGTGGCAGGCCGCAACCAGTCCCAGGCACCCATTGTCCCCCCAACCACATCAGCTGCAGCCCCTGACCATCCTCTGACAGCTGCTGTCACGGCCTGTGTGTCAACCACTACCACCGCCACCACCACCACAGCTGTCCGCAACCCCCTCCCTGCCCCAGGGGTTGAGCAGCCCACCACATCGACTGCGGAGGCCAGGGAGAGGATGCAGCGGGCCAATGTGAGGACCAGACAGGACCGTGGCAGCAGTGCAGCTGGTCGGGACAGGGTCATGCAGAGGGGGACTGATCCTGGGACGGAAGCCCTGGGCCACATCGACAGAGTCCTTGGGGCCTACCAACAGGCCCAGGGACGAATGGGCCGGTTAGAGGAAGAATCTCGGGAGCACCTGCTGCTGCTGAGGTCCATGGACACACGCATGGGACAGATTGTGGACCTCTTGGGGCAGCTAGTGGTGGTTCTGAGGGACAGGCAAGCGCAACATTCTACCCCTCCGCCTCCCCCTGTTGGGCAGCAGGATGACACTTCATCATCCTCCCCTGCGTCCACAGAGGGGGGTGAGTCCTCAGACACCACTGCCCCTGCAGCAGTGGCCCCTCCAGTCAAGCGCAAGAGGGGCCATCCAAGGAAAGGCCTGGGGGACTCATGTGCCAAAGTACCTGCCAAACGCTAGTCCCCGAGCCAGCCATGATGGCAGACCACTGCACCACTGCATTGACCTTTTGGACTATCCTTCACCACACTGCCATGTGAATGGCATCTATCTGTTGGACTGGGTCTCCACATCATTGTGGGGACTTCTCAAGTATCTCATCTACCATGACTGTCAACTCACTTCTTCAATTCCCCCTTCACATCTTCTCCACCCTCGCATGTCACAGTTGTAAATAAATACACCTTACACACATGTTGTTGTGTCTGCTCCGTCTTTAATACAGGATGTGCAACCTTCACCTTGTAGGACATGGTCCAGGGGAATGGAATGTAGGTAACAAGTGAGATGCTGAAGGGACCTAGGGAAAACCGCAGAACAAGAGTCACTTGTATGGGTGTGGCATTGCACACATCACACAACACTTGTCAACAAGGTACTCAGATCTACAAACTTTACACAGAGCAACAGTCACCATAGAGACATTCTTTATCACACTAACCAATCACACATACATTGGCAGACAGCAATGAGTCAACACCAAGCTGCAGTCAGCAAGCTCACATACACCCACACAGCAACAGCAACACCATCAGACCATTTTGTCCCTTCTACATCGTCACTCACCTTCAAGTGAAGTAGCGGGTGATGAGCTGTCGACGCATGTCGACCCCTTCCTCCTCTCCACTGCCCTCGTCACTGGATCCGGGTTGATTTGCAGGCGGCGGCCTTGGTTGCTCATCATCGTCATCCAGGATCAGGGGTATTGCCTTGTGAATGGCCAGGTTGTGGAGCATGCAGCATGCCACCACTATCTGACACACCTTCCCTGGCGAGTACATAAGGGCACCTCCAGTATGGTCCAGGCACCGAAATCTTGATTTTAGGAGACCAAATGTCCGTTCTATCACACGCCGTGTCCTCCCATGGGCATCATTGTATCGCACATCAGCTGGCGTGACGGGATTCCGCAATGGGCTCAGCAACCACGGGCGGTTCGGATATGCCGAGTCACCTGGGTGTGAGAGACACAGATTAACCTTGCAGTCCCAAATGCAACACAACAGCATGTCACACACACACCACTCTAATCCACTATGCATACTCACCCACAAGCCATGCACGCTCAGGAAGCAGATTTGCCATCAGCTGAGGAACAATGCTGCTGCGCAAGATGTGGGCATCATGGGCTGAGCCGGGAAACTTGGCACACACGTGTGAGATGATCATGTCCGCCAGGCACACCACTTGAACATTTACCGAGTGTGAATGCTTCCTATTGCGGTAAACCTGTTCACGTGCCTGTGGTGGCACAAGCCCAACATGTGTGCAATCAATTGCACCAATGACATGGGGGATATGTCCAAGGGCATAGAAATCGCCCTTCACAGCCACCAACTCAGGCCCCCTGGGAAAATGGATATATCTGTCTTTGTACAGCATCATGGCCGACAGGACATCCCTCAGCACCATGCTGAACATCGGCTGTGACATCCGGCCTGCACTTGCGACCGTGTGCTGGAATGAGCCTGTTGCAAAGAAATGCAGGCATGCCATCACCTTAGATGTTGTGGTGAAAGCTGTTGGATATGTCCGATGTGGCTGCAGGTGGGGCTCCAACATGGCACATAGGTTCTGCAGGGTTTGTCGGTCCAGCCTGAATTTGCGGATTATATCCTCATTCTCCATGTCTGCCAGGACTGTGAACCGACGATGGATATTGGGCCTCCTCCTCCTAGGACAGATCACAGTGCACAGATGTCAATGCAGAAGACCATGAAATGTGCATCACATCAATTTTTTCAACAGACACATTCCCAAGTCTTACAACATGCACCATTAACCGACAGGGCACTTCACAAGTAGGTACACATCAGGCACACTACTCGTACACCTGTCCTCTTACCAGCAGCAATTATCTGTGCACCCCTCCGGCTCATTCGCATGCACAGTGTGATATACTAACAGATATGTGTGCATACCTGTGAGTATGACCCCCAGCATATGTTACTAATTGCAATACTACCCGAACACACCATGTTGCTGGCCCTGATACACCTACCAAAACAGGTTGCACATGGCACACTTCAACTACACACTGACCACCGGCTGAGCGTGGGGGACACGTGTGTGCATGTGCATTGGACAATGTGCCAGTTGCTGATGCCCCTAGTTCAGAAAATGAGACGACAGTGTGCGTTACATTGCACACACAGACATTGACCATTATCTACATATGCTATGCAACACATTAACTGGACAGTACATTTCATTACACAGCACATGTGACATGTGCGAGTGTATGTGCCCATGCAATGTACTGGCGACCCATATATGGTATGTGTTAGCGACGTGGAGTGACATGCCCCTTCTGTGCATTTGCCCTCATGAGGACCCTTCAATTGTTGAGACACTGGGCACTGTACATGTTGGCCTATGCAGAGAGCTGGAGGACACGTTAGGTGCAGCACAGCTACTCCACAACTCCATTAACGCTCACTCCAGGCACTGTCTGGCAGACATATGGCAGTGCCTACTGCTTGACGAGTGAGGTGTGGCACCGCCCATAACCCAGGCACAATCGCGGGTGACACCGCCAGATATGTATGTGACAATGGCAGTCACCATGCACTGCTACCCAAATCACGGTCACTCCAGGCACTGTCTGGCAGACATATGGCGGTGCCTACCGCTTGATGACTGAGGTGTGGCACCGCCCATAACCCAGGCACGATCGCGGGTGACACCGCCAGATATGTATGTGACAATGGCGGTCACCATTCACCGCTACCCAAATCACGGTCACTCCAGGCACTGTCTGGCAGACATATGGCGGTGCCTACCGCCTGGCCCCTGTGGTGTGGCACCACCCATAACCCAGGCACGATCGCAGGTGACACCGACAGATATGTATGTGACAATGGCGGTCACCATGCACCGCTACCCAAATCACGGTCACTCCAGGCACTGTCTGGCAGACATATGGCGGTGCCTACCGCCTGGCCCCTGAGGTGTGTCACCGGCATGGACCATGCCCTTGCAGCCAATGGGAAGCAGCCTCGCGGTAGCCTGATGCGAGTTTGAAAATCACGTTAGGCGTGCACCACCCCCGCGGAGGCGGTCACTGGAGGCATTCAAAAGATGCAACACCGCTGTAGCGCGCACATGGACCCTACGGTGTGTCACCGGCATGGACCATGCCCTTGCAGCCAATGGGAAGCAGCCTCGCGGTAGCCGGATGCGAGTTTGAAAATCGCGGTAGGCGTGCACCGCCACCGCGGAGGCGGACATTGGATGTATTTAAATGAGGCAGATCTGGTACACCAATTGCAGCACCCTGGGACCACTGACACAGCCCCAGGGGCCTATATATGTGTGGGAGGGTGCACCACATTCCCACAGCTACCAGGGACTGCTGACTGACAACCCTCCACCTGCTGCTGCAGCCTCAAGGGACTGCTGGCTGCCACCCTGCACCTGCTGCTGCTGCCTCAAGGGACTGCTGGCTGCCACCCTCCACCTGCTGCTGCTGCCTCAAGGGACTGCTGGCTGCCACCCTCCACCTGCTGCCTCAAGGGACTGCTGGCTGCCACCCTCCACCTGCTGCCTCAAGGGACTGCTGGCTGCCACCCTCCACCTGCTGCTGCTGCCTCAAGGGACTGCTGGCTGCCACCCTCCACCTGCTGCCTCAAGGGACTGCTGGCTGCCACCCTCAACGTGCTGCTGCTGCCACATGTCCATTGTGATGTCGAGGACTCAGAAGATCCGTGCCAGTCCCTTCACCAGTGAGGAGCATGGGGTCCTGGTAGGCGGGGTGCTTGCACAGTACCCAAAGCTTTATGGCGGCCCTAATGTCGTGGTAAGTCTCCCAGACTGTGAGTGAGAGTGCAGGATGTGCACACGTGGGGTGGAGGTGCTTCGGTATGTGTCAGTGGTTGTGGGGCTCTGACATGCACTGCCTATCATGTTTACTACAGCGGGAAGGGCTTGGTGGGCTCTTTCACACGTTACCCTGCATGCCTATCCTGAGTAGAGGGACATGTCCTGTAGTGTCAACCATACAGTGCAGCTGCATTTTGGTGATGCAGGAGTCTGGCCAGTTATCGTTTGTGTGAATGGCTGTGTTGCTCCAAATTAACCCACTCAGTGTCAGTCCACCTGCCCTGCACAGTCCCCGCCGAATGCCACATGTCCACATCACTGCATGTACAGTGTGTTCCATGTGTGTTTGGGTCACGCCTCTTCATCTAAGTCCCATCTCTGCCATGTAGATTGCACAGGAGCAGGCGTGGGAGAAGGGTGTGTGTATGACAGTTGTTGTCACTCTATGTGAGTTCCAGGACACAGTGAGGCTTTCACAGGGCTAGGACACTTAGGAATGCGCAGTGTTGGACACAGTGAGTCCAACAACAAGACACATGTTTTGCTATCTTCTCTATGTGTAGTTGTAGGTAACTTCAGACAGTAGCTGCACCCAGACTACACGTTGCTTGCTGTGTTGGTATCCTGCATGTGAATGGGATGTGGAGGTACTGTGTCCACCATCGAACATACATGCCTGTACGTCTTATTGACCAATGACATTGCACCATGTTCACAGCAATTGTTGGCTATGTGACAGTTGTAGCTGGAGTTTTGGATGAGTCACTGTCGTGCTACAGCATTTTCGTTGTGTTGTCATTGTGCACTGTGTCACTGGAACCTCACCCCTCTTGTCTCCCATGCCTGCAGCTGAAGGTCCACCAGCGTAAAGCCGTGTGGAGGGCCATTGCCTCGAGAGTCCGGGATCTGGGTGTGTCAAACCGAAGGCGCACCCACTGTCATAAAAGGTGGGGCGACATCTGCCGGCTGAGCAAGAACGTGGCCGAGATGACGCTGGGGCTGCTCCCTAGGACTGGCAGGTTGGCTAGGCGCAGCATGACACCACTAACGGCCCGCATCCTGGCTGTCACACAACCTGAGCTGGACAGACAACTGAAGGAGCATCAGCAGCGAGCCAGGGGTGAGTATGTGTTGCAGGCTGCCTTTGGCTGGGAGTGGGTGCATGTGTCTACAGAGTGTGCAAATTGTCAGCTGTGTGACGTTGGTTGTGTGGTGCAATGTTTTGGGAGTGGCCTCTGTGCTGGGTGTACGTGCCATGCTTTTGCCCAAACATTGCTTCATGAAGTGAGTTTTAGCACTGTGCATCTCTCTTACATTTGGAGTTGTGGCCTTCAGGTACCTTCTGCTGTGGGGTAGTGTGTGAATTCAGATGGATGGGAATGCCAGTGTGCCAACTGTGAATGCGTTTCAATGAATGCGTGCAATTCCAGACCTCAGATGTCTGCCAGTCAGACATCTGAGGCCAATGTGCAACAGTAGATGTGCCCATGGACTCGATATGGTGGATGGCATGTGTGCAGGGTCATTGTGGGCTGGTATGTTGTAGTCTGTGTGGTCCCCTACTGCTCCACACATGTAGGTGATGTGCACCATGTCGTGGTGTTCATCCTTGCCAACATCGGGACAGTGTGTGTGTACAGGCCATTTTGGGGCTGTGTCTGATGTGAGCCAACTGCAGGATGGTGTGCTGTGTGAGTCACCTGGGGCACTTATGGCAGGATGTGTGGCGGACATGCACCGTTGTGTTGAGATTTTGGATGGCAAGATATATGTGTGCACAGGGTGGCATGCAATGTGCTGCACACCTCTTTATAGGATGCAGATGTATTGGCACGTGTTAGTTCTGTTGATGCCACTCATCTCACAGTACTTCTCTCTCCTATGCAGCAGGTCCCGTATGTGCAGAGGGAGAGGGGACGGACACCAGTGGTGAGGCTTCCAGTGCAACAGCCGCACCGGAGCAGACTGAGACAGATGTGACCAGCGCCGAGGAGGGGGACAGGAGTCTGCTAGAGGATTTACAGCCGGAGACACAAAGCTCTACCTCATCTGACGCCAGCGGTGACACATCCATGTTGGGGGGTACAGGGAACGGGGACTCGGCCTCCTCTTCCGCCACACAGCGTCCAGTGCCCAGCCTCCCTTCAACCTCCACTGGTGCTGCCCGTGTCCGCACGAGTAGGAAGGGAAGAGTCACCTTCACCCCAGGCACAGCTGCCCCAGCCCATGTCAGCCCTGTTGCCCTCAGTGCAGAAGCAGTCGAGCTATTGCGCCAGCTGTGTGTGGGGCAGACAGCACTTCTCAATGCCTTCCAAGAGCACGACAAAAAGTTGGGGCAGGTTATAGCTTTCATGGAGGGCTTACATTCCGACATAGGTGGGCTACACCGGACTGTGCAGTCCTTGTCATCAACTGTGACAGCAGCCCTGCAACAGGCACATAGTCAGGGAGCGGCTCCCAGCACTCGGTCTGGCCCCGTGTCACTGTGCACCTCTGACGACAGTGACAATGCTCAACGGTCCCCAAAGTCCCGATACAGAACCCGCAGCACACAGGAGCAGCAGCAGCCCAAGCGTACTAGGGCGCAGACACCATCCCCACATAAGAGTAAGGCCACCCCAGAGCGCAGAGAGAAAAGCCCATCAGGCGACAGCAAGGGCCACAAAGCAAAGAAAAAAGCATCAGGGTCACAGGCCTCACCTTCCTCCCCTGCCAAAGACTCCCCTGTCCCAAAGACGTCTCGCAGAGGCAAAATGACAGTTTACACACCCACTGAGAAGGTGTTGCCTGCAAACATTACACAGGATGAGGGCCCCATGGATAATCCATCCTTGACCTCCATTCCCATCCCAAGCCCTGTGAAGCCAGCACGGGAGGACACTGTAGGGGGCAAAGCTGGTGGACAGAGGGAGGCAGGGCGGCAGCAAACACCAGGTAAGCGCACAGCGGGATTCAGCATGTCCCCAGAGGGAGGGTCACCATCCACACCAGAATCAGCTTTGGTGTTGGGGTCACCTGTTGTGTCTGCCCCAGTTCCCCTCAATCCCCAGACAGGGAAGCCTTTCAGGATCCCCAAGAAGTGGAGAGGCACCCCTCCACAATCTCCGGCACACACTGTGTCTCACCAGGGCATGAGTCCACCTCCCCGGGCCACCACCCCACCTGGTCCAAGCAGCCCCCAGCTAACACATGCACAGTTGGCTCTTCCACAGTTGTTACTCCCACTGCCCAGGGCAGTCCTCCAACTGACCCCAACACACAGTCATCTCCAAGTCCGACAGACAGCCCCATCTGAGTGGTGGTCACCCTCACACACCTGTCTGTCCACAGGGGTGCATGTGATGCCCATTGTCACGCCCATTACTCTATTGCTGGGCATGGCATGGTAGAGTTGCATACATTCCCTGTGTAGCTTCTTATGTCACTACTCTGCACAATGTCTTTGCCTTTTTGTTCACTACTGTTTGCCCCTTGCCTGTGCAGCATCTCATGTACCTCACCTGCACTTTGGACTGGCCACTGGCCTTGCTGTTCAGTGCTGTTTGCCCCTTGCCTGTGCAGCATCTCATGTACCTCACCTGCACTTTGGACTGGCCACTGGCCTTGTTGTTCACTGCTGGTTGCCCCTTACCTGTGCAGCATCTCATGTACCTCACCTGCACTTTGGACTGGCCACTGGCCTTGTTGTTCACTGCTGGTTGCCCCTTGCCTGTGTAGCATCTCATGTACCTCACCTGCACATTGGACTGGCCACTGGCCTTGCTGTTCACTGCTGTTTGCCCCTTGCCTGTGCAGCTTCTGATGGAACTACTCTGCACATTGTACTTGCCTTGTGTTTCACTGCTGTTTGCCCCTTGCCTGTGCAGCATCTCATGTACCTCACCTGCACATTGGACTGGCCACTGGCCTTGCTGTTCACTGCTGTTTGCCCCTTGCCTGTGCAGCATCTCATGTACCTCACCTGCACTTTGGACTGGCCACTGGCCTTGTTGTTCACTGCTGGTTGCCCCTTGCCTGTGCAGCATCTCATGTACCTCACCTGCACATTGGACTGGCCACTGGCCTTGCTGTTCACTGCTGTTTGCCCCTTGCCTGTGCAGCTTCTGATGGAACTACTCTGCACATTGTACTTGCCTTGTGTTTCACTGCTGTTTGCCCCTTGCCTGTGCAGCTTCTGATGGAACTACTCTGCACATTGTACTTGCCTTGTGTTTCACTGCTGTTTGCCCCTTGCCTGTGCAGCATCTCATGTACCTCACCTGCACATTGGACTGGCCACTGGCCTTGTCGTTCACTGCTGTTTGCCCCTTGCCTGTGCAGGATCTCATGTACCTCACCTGCACTTTGGACTGGCCACTGGCCTTGCTGTTCACTGCTGTTTGCCCCTTGCCTGTGCAGCTTCTGATGGATATACTCTGCACATTGTACTTGCCTTGTGTTTCACTGCTGTTTGCCCCTTGCCTGTGCAGCTTCTGATGGAACTACTCTGCACATTGTACTTGCCTTGTGTTTCACTGCTGTTTGCCCCTTGCCTGTGCAGCATCTCATGTACCTCACCTGCACATTGGACTGGCCACTGGCCTTGCTGTTCACTGCTGTTTGCCCCTTGCCTGTGCAGCATCTCATGTACCTCACCTGCACTTTGGACTGGCCACTGGCCTTGTTGTTCACTGCTGGTTGCCCCTTGCCTGTGCAGCTTCTGATGTTACTACTCTGCACATTGTACTTGCCTTGTGTTTCACTGCTGTTTGCCCCCTGCCTGTGCAGCTTTTCATGTAAATACTGTGCATATTGAAATGCCCACTGGCTTTGCTGTTGCCCAAATTTGTACCTTCTGTGTGGGGTAGTGTGTGAATTCAGATGGATGGGAATGCCAGTGTGCCAACTGTGAATGCGTTTCAATGAATGCGTGCAATTCCAGACCTCAGATGTCTGCCAGTCAGACATCTGAGGCCAATGTGCAACAGTAGATGTGCCCATGGACTCGATATGGTGGATGGCATGTGTGCAGGGTCATTGTGGGCTGGTATGTTGTAGTCTGTGTGGTCCCCTACTGCTCCACACATGTAGGTGATGTGCACCATGTCGTGGTGTTCATCCTTGCCAACATCGGGACAGTGTGTGTGTACAGGCCATTTTGGGGCTGTGTCTGATGTGAGCCAACTGCAGGATGGTGTGCTGTGTGAGTCACCTGGGGCACTTATGGCAGGATGTGTGGCGGACATGCACCGTTGTGTTGAGATTTTGGATGGCAAGATATATGTGTGCACAGGGTGGCATGCAATGTGCTGCACACCTCTTTATAGGATGCAGATGTATTGGCACGTGTTAGTTCTGTTGATGCCACTCATCTCACAGTACTTCTCTCTCCTATGCAGCAGGTCCCGTATGTGCAGAGGGAGAGGGGACGGACACCAGTGGTGAGGCTTCCAGTGCAACAGCCGCACCGGAGCAGACTGAGACAGATGTGACCAGCGCCAAGGAGGGGGACAGGAGTCTGCTAGAGGATTCACAGCCGGAGACACAAAGCTCTACCTCATCTGACGCCAGCGGTGACACATCCATGTTGGGGGGTACAGGGAACGGGGACTCGGCCTCCTCTTCTGCCACACAGCGTCCAGTGCCCAGCCTCCCTTCAACCTCCACTGGTGCTGCCCGTGTCCGCACGAGTAGGAAGGGAAGAGTCACCTTCACCCCAGGCACAGCTGCCCCAGCCCATGTCAGCCCTGTTGCCCTCAGTGCAGAAGCAGTCGAGCTATTGCGCCAGCTGTGTGTGGGGCAGACAGCACTTCTCAATGCCTTCCAAGAGCACGACAAACAGTTGGGGCAGGTTATAGCTTTCATGGAGGGCTTACATTCCGACATAGGTGGGCTACACCGGACTGTGCAGTCCTTGTCATCAACTGTGACAGCAGCCCTGCAACAGGCACATAGTCAGGGAGCGGCTCCCAGCACTCGGTCTGGCCCCGTGTCACTGTGCACCTCTGACGACAGTGACAATGCTCAACGGTCCCCAAAGTCCCGATACAGAACCCGCAGCACACAGGAGCAGCAGCAGCCCAAGCGTACTAGGGCGCAGACACCATCCCCACATAAGAGTAAGGCCACCCCAGAGCGCAGAGAGAAAAGCCCATCAGGTGACAGCAAGGGCCACAAAGCAAAGAAAAAGCATCAGGGTCACAGGCCTCACCTTCCTCCCCTGCCAAAGACTCCCCTGTCCCAAAGACGTCTCGCAGAGGCAAAATGACAGTTTCCACACCCACTGAGAAGGTGTTGCCTGCAAACATTACACAGGATGAGGGCCCCATGGATAATCCATCCTTGACCTCCATTCCCATCCCAAGCCCTGTGAAGCCAGCACGGGAGGACACTGTAGGGGGCAAAGCTGGTGGACAGAGGGAGGCAGGGCGGCGGCAAACACCAGGTAAGCGCACAGCGGGATTCAGCATGTCCCCAGAGGGAGGGTCACCATCCACACCAGAATCAGCTTTGGTGTTGGGGTCACCTGTTGTGTCTGCCCCAGTTCCCCTCAATCCCCAGACAGGGAAGCCTTTCAGGATCCCCAAGAAGTGGAGAGGCACCCCTCCACAATCTCCGGCACACACTGTGTCTCACCAGGGCATGAGTCCACCTCCCCGGGCCACCACCCCACCTGGTCCAAGCAGCCCCCCAGCTACCACATGCACAGTTGGCTCTTCCACAGTTGTTACTCCCACTGCCCAGGGCAGTCCTCCAACTGACCCCAACACACAGTCATCTCCAAGTCCGACAGACAGCCCCATCTGAGTGGTGGTCACCCTCACACACCTGTCTGTCCACAGGGGTGCATGTGATGCCCATTGTCACGCCCATTACTCTATTGCTGGGCATGGCATGGTAGAGTTGCATACATTCCCTGTGTAGCTTCTTATGTCACTACTCTGCACAATGTCTTTGCCTTTTTGTTCACTACTGTTTGCCCCTTGCCTGTGCAGCATCTCATGTACCTCACCTGCACTTTGGACTGGCCACTGGCCTTGTTGTTCACTGCTGGTTGCCCCTTGCCTGTGCAGAATCTCATGTAACTCACCTGCACATTGGACTGGCCACTGGCCTTGCTGTTCACTGCTGTTTGCCCCTTGCCTGTGCAGCTTCTGATGGAACTACTCTGCACATTGTACTTGCCTTGTGTTTCACTGCTGTTTGCCCCTTGCCTGTGCAGCATCTCATGTACCTCACCTGCACATTGGACTGGCCACTGGCCTTGCTGTTCAGTGCTGTTTGCCCCTTGCCTGTGCAGCATCTCATGTACCTCACCTGCACTTTGGACTGGCCACTGGCCTTGTTGTTCACTGCTGGTTGCCCCTTACCTGTGCAGCATCTCATGTACCTCACCTGCACTTTGGACTGGCCACTGGCCTTGTTGTTCACTGCTGGTTGCCCCTTGCCTGTGCAGCATCTCATGTACCTCACCTGCACATTGGACTGGCCACTGGCCTTGCTGTTCACTGCTGTTTGCCCCTTGCCTGTGCAGCTTCTGATGGAACTACTCTGCACATTGTACTTGCCTTGTGTTTCACTGCTGTTTGCCCCTTGCCTGTGCAGCATCTCATGTACCTCACCTGCACATTGGACTGGCCACTGGCCTTGCTGTTCACTGCTGTTTGCCCCTTGCCTGTGCAGCATCTCATGTACCTCACCTGCACTTTGGACTGGCCACTGGCCTTGTTGTTCACTGCTGGTTGCCCCTTGCCTGTGCAGCATCTCATGTACCTCACCTGCACATTGGACTGGCCACTGGCCTTGCTGTTCACTGCTGTTTGCCCCTTGCCTGTGCAGCTTCTGATGGAACTACTCTGCACATTGTACTTGCCTTGTGTTTCACTGCTGTTTGCCCCTTGCCTGTGCAGCTTCTGATGGAACTACTCTGCACATTGTACTTGCCTTGTGTTTCACTGCTGTTTGCCCCTTGCCTGTGCAGCATCTCATGTACCTCACCTGCACATTGGACTGGCCACTGGCCTTGTCGTTCACTGCTGTTTGCCCCTTGCCTGTGCAGGATCTCATGTACCTCACCTGCACTTTGGACTGGCCACTGGCCTTGCTGTTCACTGCTGTTTGCCCCTTGCCTGTGCAGCTTCTGATGGATATACTCTGCACATTGTACTTGCCTTGTGTTTCACTGCTGTTTGCCCCTTGCCTGTGCAGCTTCTGATGGAACTACTCTGCACATTGTACTTGCCTTGTGTTTCACTGCTGTTTGCCCCTTGCCTGTGCAGCATCTCATGTACCTCACCTGCACATTGGACTGGCCACTGGCCTTGCTGTTCACTGCTGTTTGCCCCTTGCCTGTGCAGCATCTCATGTACCTCACCTGCACTTTGGACTGGCCACTGGCCTTGTTGTTCACTGCTGGTTGCCCCTTGCCTGTGCAGCTTCTGATGTTACTACTCTGCACATTGTACTTGCCTTGTGTTTCACTGCTGTTTGCCCCCTGCCTGTGCAGCTTTTCATGTAAATACTGTGCATATTGAAATGCCCACTGGCTTTGCTGTTGCCCAAATTTGTTGTCTCTATATGCAAATTGTGAATAAACACAGTTGGTCCTGCAGTGAGTTGTGTCAGTGTCCTTCCTGAATAAAGTTGTTTCTGTGTGTGCATGGTTTACTGTGTCACAGGCTCAGTATGCCACTTCAACATTGCCAATGGGTTGTCTCACATTTCATTTTTTTTGCAGGGGTGGGAGGCACTTCATTTCTACATGACTGTGATACTTATGGGTGCAGTGCAGGTGGTTGGCAATGAAATCTTGTTGTCATCTTCCTTCTTGACTCATGTTATCTATGGTGGACACATGTCAGGTTTGTGGGCAATGGCAGCACAGGGTGGGAGTTTGGGCACAGGCTTACAGGCAGGCAGGCCAGGGTCATGTGGTCTGTGTGAGCTTCCTTTCTGTGTGCCAATCAGTGTCGGTGTATGGACATCTTGTGGTGATGAGTTATCCAGGTCCCATGGCTTACTTCCAATGTGTGCACTTGGGTGGTGGAGAAGTGTATGGTGTGAAGGGGGTGACTTGGTTGTGACTGTGGATGTGTGTGCACCTGCATTGTCAACTACTGCCATGTGTGACCCTGGAGTGGTGTGCCTGTATGTGTACTTGTTTAGCCCTGTGGTTGTGTTTTGTGCACATGGCAGTATTGTGTGTTGCTGTTGTGGGAGGAGGTATGTGTGACATATCCTACTTGTACTTGGCTGTCATGTAGTGTGTCACTGTGTGTTGTGCAGCAGACATTGTCTTGTCCAGTATTTGGATGCCTATGTGTGGCTGGTCAGTGTTTGAGTTCAGGGCCTTCCTTACATCACTGTGCCTATACATGGGTGTCCTTGCTGTCTCCAGGAGTTGTTGCATTGGGGTGACCGTGGTTTGTGTTGACTGACTGTGTCAGCCATGTGTGCTGTGATGGGCTGTGTGTGTTCTCACATGTGTCTTGTCTTGCATGAGCATCACACATGCTTGATGGTTGTGTCACTGCCCTTCCATTTGTGGGCACCTCACTTTGGCTTTCCTATATGTTGTCCTCCATTACTGCTGGCATGTGGTGTGTGTATGTAGCTGTGAGTCAGGGTGGTGTGTGTGTGTGTGTGTGACTTGACAGGTAGTGTGTGCAGTGAAGTGTTTGGTCCTCATCTGTGTGTGTGTACATTTTGTGCCTGGCCTCAGTGTTCTTGGCTTGTGTGTGATGTTGTTGTGGTGTGTGTGTTGGCTGGGGCCTGGGCTTCTGTGCTGTGTGTTCCTTTGCAAAGGGTCCTGCTGTGGCTGTATATGCAGTTGTTGGGACGTGGGGCATGGTGTGGCTGTAGTTGTGTGATTGTTGTGCAGGAGTGGCACTTGGGAGGCACATGTTGTGTCCCTTCAGGGAGGTAGCTGGTGTGTTGTGGATGGAGTTGTGGCTCTGTGCGATTTGTACGGTGCCCTTGGCATGCGCTGGCCCTGTGCTCTGCGTTGTGTGCATGGTTTCATGCACACTGACCGCGGCGGTGACGTAACCGGGACATTTGTTCATGAATGCGGTACATGGGTGGGCAGTATGTGGCGAGATGTTTTTGTCACAGGTGGGACATGTGTGTGTGCAGTGATGGCTGTGTGCCTGTCCCCACAGGGGTGTGTGGTGTTCCCATGCGATGTTTTTCCACCCTGGAGCTGTGTATTGTGTTACTTGCACTGTTGTGTCTGTACGTACCTGCGGAGGCGTCCGCGGCGGTGGATAACTTGCAGGTGGTGTATCATGTACAGCACCGGGAAGGCGTGTAGGGCACGATCCATCGAGGTGTGTCCCGGGTGTTTCTTTTCTGTCTCCGCTGTGATGTCTCCGCCGTCTTTCGCTGTGCGGTTTCTCCGTTGCGGTGCGCTGCCCTGTTTCCGGCATCGTGATATCTTCGGCGTACGGGACGTCATTCCGCACGGCGGTGTGTGGTGATTGGCTCACTCCGCCGCGGTGGCGGGTGCACTTTGATGGCGGTCGGCGTCGCACCGCAGCGGGCGGGAAATGTGCAATGTGTGGGCATCCTAATATGGCGGGCGTGGAGACCGCTGGCGGCGTGCGGTAAATGGGTGTTACCGCCAGCGCCGGCACCGCGGTCGTGTCTCCGCCCGCCATCCTAATAGGCCCCATAGTTTGGTTTTTCAGATGAAACTATCTTAAACTTTGTAATTTCTTCTGCAAACTCGTCAGTACTAATATCTTCCACCTGTTCTTCAACACCTACAATTATCAAGCTGTCACTTTCTCCACACTCCTCCTGTGAACCAAAGAAACAAAACTCTATATCATCACAAACTTTTTTACATCCAATACTGATCCATGCAAAAGAGCTGCGTTCATTTCACTTAAAGATAATGCAGGACTTTTTACGTAGTACAATCTCCTTACTAACTACCGCATTTCTGAGTGGTGTACTGCTAACATTCTTAAATGATGAAATGTACTTTTACACACTTTTCTAGAAAGACAAGCCAGAGAATGTCCCTGCAACTTAGTATATTTTCTTACTTTACATGGATCTAGTCCTTGCAACATCTTATTGTTCTGTTTAACAGTTTTTTTGGCATATTCTCGTAGGAAAACTCGTAATATATCAATAGATTCCTGTCGAATAGTACAAATACTACTACAATCCCACTGAAACACTGGAGCTTGTGTACATCTCCCTTGAACTTCTTCAGCTATTACTTCTTCCTCATTTCTAGGAACCAACTTTGCTTTTTCAATTGGACAACCATCTTTTATCTCATAACAAAGACCACTGGTATCAACTGCATGAACTAATGTATTTTGTTGAAAATAGCTTTCTTCATTAAAGAAAGGCTTAATACTAGAACTGTGCTTCCATTCACCAGAAAAAGTTTTGCAAGAGTTACTTCTATTAACCAGTCTTGTTTTTTTGCCTTTCTCCTTCATAAAGTGCATTGTTTTATTCAATGTTTTCATTCTCTTCAATACCAATATAAATAATTTTTGTTTCAATTCAAAAGCAGTATCTACTATACTTTCAATCTGTTGCTTCTTCTTATATGCTGCTGATCTTTTTTTATACTTTTTACAATCTTTTAATACATTTTGAATTACTCTATTTCGAAACATACGTACACGTATGTCTTTAAATTGTTTCTGTCTTTTTGTGACGTGTTTCTTTTCCATTGTATCTCTTTATTTGCTTCTGCTTTGTTGTAAACATTTCTTTTCTCCTTTGATTAGTATTTTTTTCGTTTAATCTCTCCACAACTTTTTTAATAAATTGTTTAGTTCTCTTACCAGAAGAACCTTTATCCTCAGCCACCTTTTGGTGTTTTTTTACTCCACTCTTTTTAGTTTTCATTAAGTACTTCTGTTTCCTTTGTTCTCTTCTCTTTTCATTTTTCTTGCCATCTTTTATTTAAAATCCAATAAAAATATCTTTCTAAAAAACAAATAATAGTTTGATTAGTTTGTTACATCAATTAAAAATTTAAAATTAATAACATTTCAATTTTGAAAATAACAACCAAGCACAAAATTACAATTAAATTCCTATTGCATTTATAACACATAAAAAGAGAAAAGTGTAAAAACAAGCAAAAGAACTGCAAAAACAGAAGAAAAGGTGGTCACAGAGACAGGAAAAAAAAGAAAGGTTTAGAAACAGCAAAATGACATACTCAAAGAACACAGCTACTGAAAAATGTAAGAAATGCAGAAAGAAGCAACAGATATGCAGAAAGAGGCAAGAGGGGTGCAGAAAGAGTAAGAAAGGTATAGAAAGATGCAAGTAAGGTACAGAATTTAGTAAAAGGGGTGTAGAAAGAGGCAAGAGGAGTTGAAAAAGAAGTAAGGGAGGTACAGAAAGAAGGAAGAGAAGTGCAGAGAGAAGCAACAGATTTGCTGAAAGAGACAAGAGAAGTGCAGAAGGAGACAAGAGGAATGCAAAAAGAGTCAAGAGAAGTGCAGAAAGAAGCAGCAGAAATGTAGAAAGAGGCAACAGAAGTATAGAAAGGAGTAACAAAGGTGCAGAAAGACACAAGAGAAGTGCAGAAAGATGCAAGACTGTGTTTTAATGATTGCATGGCTGCAAGGCTAATGCTTGGGTCATTAAAAGAGTGCATATGTAGTGTCCGAGTGAATGGTTGAGTTTAAGAATACTGCCTGAGTGATTACTTGAATACATGGGTAGTGCCTGAGTGAATGTATAAGTGGAGAAGTACGGTTTAGGTGATTACATGAGTGCATAAGTACTGTCTGACTGAGTTTATGACTTGAAGAATAATGTCTACGTGATTACATCAGTGCACAGGTAGTGCCTGACTAAAACCATCACTGTAAGAATAATGCCTGGGTAATTGGATGACTGCAAAGGTACTACCTAAGAGAATTGTTTAGTGCATCAGTAGTGCTTGAGTTATTGTATAAGTCTACGGGTAGTATGTCGGTGATTTCATGAATACAGGAGTAGTGTATGGGTGATTCCATGAATGCAGGGGTACTAACTGGATGAGTGGGTAGGTGCATTGATAGTGCATATGTGAACTCATGAGTGCAAGAGTAATATCTGTCTCCTTAGTTCATTCCATAGCTAGTACTTGAGTACAAGGATGACTCAAAAAGTAATCTGTAGTTCATTGTATGAGTGCAAAAGTAGTACCTGAGAAAATGGACGAGTGCAGATATTGTCTGAGTAAATCTTTGAGTGCAAAAGTAGTGCCTGGGTGATTGCAAAATTGCATAGGTAATACCTGATTTATGAAATGCATGTATAGGTAGTTTCTCCTTAACTGTATGACTGCATGTGTAGTCCCTGAGTAAAAGGATGAATGTAAGAGTAATGGTAGGGTCATTGGATGAGTGCATATGTTGTGCCTGACAGAATAGATGACTGGATGGCTACTGCCTAAGTGAATATTTCAGTGCTAGAGTAGTGCCTGGATGATTGAATGAGTGCAGCGATACTGCCTAGGTGATTGGATCAGTGCATGGAAAATACCTGAGAGAAACTATGAGTGCAAGGCTAAAGCATGGTTTACTGCATGAGTGTATGGGTGGAGCTTGAGATAATGGATGAGTGAACGGATACTGCCTGTGTGATTCTATCACTGCAGAGGTAGTAACTGGATGATTGTAAGAGTGTATGGGAAATAAATGAGAGAAAGTATGAGTGTTATGGTAATGCTTGGACCATTGCATGAGTGCATCAGTAGTGTCTGAGTGAATACATGAGTGCATAGGTACTGCCTGAGTGAATGTTTGAGTGGAATAGTAGTGTCTGGATGATTATATGAATGTAATGTTAATGTCTGAGTGATTAGAAGTATGTATAGGTAGTGCCTCCTTGATTGCATAACTGAATAAGAATGCCTAAGTGAATTCATGAGTCCAAGAGTGATATGTGCCTCTTTTCATCAGTGCACACCTAGTGCTTGAGTATAGAGATGTAATTCTCACTATATTCCTGAAAGCAAGCATGCATGTGTCTGTACCTTTTCCTAGTGGCATCATATGTAAAAGAAACATACAAATACATGTATACCAGTGTTTTATACCTCTACCATCTTTATAGGTATACATGTGCAAGCAGACACATACTTGAGTCATAAGACTACAAAGTCCCTTAACCTAGACAGACTGCACTTTTCATTTCAGAGAGACACCTAAAATTATGCGGCGTATTTGAAGTGTACATTTCCATAGACTGATACAAGCTAACCTAATCACTAATCCTTCTACCAACAAGTCTAAAACCTCACTTTTGTGCTGCAGCTTCACTATTAAGCAACTACTGAGAGTGTTGGGCCTAGCCAAATGCAAAGCAGCAAGTTTTTCAAAGTGTCTGTTAAAAGTCTCACTATACTCCTAAAACCATGCATGCATGTGTCTGTACCTTTTCCCAGGGCATCATATGTAAAAGAAACATACAAATACATGTATACCAGTGTTTTATACCTCTACCATCTTTATAGGTATAACACATGTGAGAATACATGTGCAAGCAGACACATACTTGAATCATAAGACTACAAAATCCCTTAACCATGACAGACTGCACTTTCCATTTCATAGAGACACCTAAAATTATGCGGCGTATTTGAAGTGTACATTTCCATAGACCAATACGAACTAACCTAATCACTAATCCTTCTACCAACAAGTCTTAAAACTGAAGGAAGGGACCCGTTTAGGGCCACCCGGGTCACTCTAGACCCCCACTAGCCTTCCATCCAATGAAGAGTCGATGACGCAGTAGAGAATGCAAGCAAACTTGTTTATTCACAAAATACACTGCAGTGGAGTCCAGTCTGACCAGCCTCCTTTGATGGCTGACGAGGGACTGACTCTAACAAGCATAAAGTTACATTATGTATGTTGCGGAGCCCTCATAGACCCACCTACTATGGAAAAACACTGGTAACTATCGCAATACAATGGGGATACAGAACATGTGTTTCGATTCCACAGCCTGGCACAAGCTATCTACTGCCCAAGGTCATCTGGTTTATCCTCCCCCCTAGACAGGTGGGAGAAGGCCTTGATGTAACAGCGAAATAATGCATTAATGAGCAAGTTTCCAACATTGAAGAAACAAAACTTACCAAGGACCATTTCTCGTAAATGAGCAAGTAACAGTTTCGAATGTAATAGAAAATGGCGTCTTGGAGAAATAAAATGGCGGCACAGATGTCAACCTAACAAACATAATGCCTGCATCCCCTGGCTACATTTTCACAAAGTATGCATAATAATGATTTAGCTATATCAATGCTAACTTAGTATCAAATAAAATACGTGTAATATAGCAATTTTTGGTTCAATTCTAACAGACCCTCCTTTTAGCATGATAGAGCTAAAACATACATCTTTATTACTGCTATCAGGTAAGGGTCTTTACAATTCTAAGCAGAGGGAAATATATATATATAAAAAACAACGAAGCAATAATATACATGGATCTGATACGAATATATTCATGTATATGCACTGGCGTTTAAACATAAGATAGAAAGAACTTTATACATCGTCAACAAAAGGAACTTCAGGAATAGATCCTGCAAGAGATGTTGTGGAACCGAAAACCCCTTCATCTAACTGCATTAGATGATCAACGTCCTGTTGGAGCATTATCTTTGTATTTGTGTCATGAATCGAAATTCTTTTGGGAGACAAATAAGTAGTACAATAGGAGCAGCATAAGGGGAGACACTGAATCAAAACACAACAACATATTAGTAAAACTATGAAATATATCACTTTCTCTAGAATCCAACCCCAACCACCAAATAAGGACCAGCTCCAATTGCCGCTCTCCATGCCTCGAACGTTTTCCAAAATGTCTAAAATATGTTAGTAATATTTTTTTCCATGTTTGTGATACCGACTACACACTGGTCTCTTATTACTGAGCATGCACCACCATTCTTGGCTAGAATAAAATCAACTGCATATCCAGTTTGCTCAGAGTATATGCGCATGCTCTCCAACTGAGTAGTAATGTTCCGTAAAGCTGCTACTGTGGAATTAGATAAAATCTGCAACTTACATCCAAAATACTCTCTAGCGCGTTCACCCCTGGCCATGGCAGTACCACCAAAAGTAATAATAGAAGAGAGGATATATCCAAAAGTAATACCATTGCTGTAATTATTAACTTCTAAATCAGTTACGCCCTCACAGAATTCTTCAGTCAATGTTCTTTTTACCCATCATATGTTTGGTTGACTATAATTACAGGGCACCCCAAGAGGCAACACCATCCCCAAGGCCACATCCTCTGTGCCATTGTACATATTAGAATATGTACCATTCGATAGAAAATAAAAACCAGAATGTGCATAGAGAGGACCTTGATAATCTATTGGGGCATATCTAGTGCTCATCCCTTCCATACTAGGATCGTCTTTTCTCCCTATGCGCATTACGTTTTTGTACACTATTTCTCCAGAACAATTGAGATACAAATAAGTATCAGTACTATTCAGTATGGGGCAACATGCAGGATGAATACCTGCTTCTTGAGTGACAGTCAGATCTTGATAATGCCAGCCGGTCAGGGTGATATTTTTCTTAGCTAAATACAGGTCACCACAATACATATCAGGCATGAACCCCGGGTACCCTGTCCCCCTCTGCTTTCTATAATATAAGCAAGGTCCAGGATAGCCTAGGCCGAATTCTCCCTTGGCTTCTACAAATTGAGGAGTACGAACATATGTATAATTCACCAGAGACAATGGATAAGCGGTCCACAAACTTGTAACAGAATCTATGTGGTAACAAGCCATATTATCTCCAAAGAATTTTCTGTGCGTATCTAAAAATACATTGTTATGTACTGTTCTCTTATTACGATCAGAAGAAACCATGTGATATGAAATACATGACGATGTGTCTCCAGAAAAACACTCCAATATCCAGAAAAGCCCTCCTCCCAACAAGAAAAGCAATAACATAACTACAACCCAAAACTTTTTTCTTTTGTAATACCATTCAAAACCCATCTGCCCTGGCTGCAGGGCAGCAGGAAACTGTTCATTTTCTGCACGGGTCGACCAAAATGATACATATTTACTTAATAGAACTCCAAATGAAAAACTCCAGAGAAAAGCTATTTACTGGAACCAACGGTGCAAAGGACACAAGAAAAGGAAAAATATAAAAAATGACAAAAGATCAGGGTCTGTTACAAGCCTCCCTGGCAGGCTTCTATTGTTCATTCCTCGTTGGTGCTACGAAGCACTAGGCGATGGAGCCAGACTGTTGCAGCTCAGCAGCAAATGTTCACGAACCTCAGGATAGGGTACTCTCCTTCCAAGGAAAACACCCTCAACTTATCCTGTTCAGCATCATTGGCAGTGCACCAATTGTCCAACTAAAAAGGAATACAGAATCAAGGGAATATTCTACTAGTCTTATCCACTAAGTCTGTCCCTGCTACACTCACTACCCTTTTGTCGAGAACGCAAATGGTACCTTTCTACTCCAGGCACTGTTTCATCTTGAAGAAGTATTTGAAATTCAGGTGTCGGAGAGCGAGGCTCGAGGTCCTGACGGTCAGATGAGGAGGAACTCTGGGCAGCTTTAATTTCTGGGGGAACTGCCTCATTCAAAATCGCCTCACTCTCTTCTTCCGTTTGCGCCCAAGTCAGCTGGGCATCGGAAAAGGGCACAAAACGCAGGACTTTCTCAGTTTCGTGGTCCCCTATCCCCTCTTCCACCCAACGATCATAGGGGAGGGGGAGCGGGACCCGTCGGCAATGTGTGGAGTGTATCCAATGTTTCCGACCTTCCACTCTCACTGCTGACCTTGTCGCGATGAGGACCAAAAAGGGTCCCTTCCACCGGGGCTCCAGGCTATCCTTCCTCTGGAAGCTCCTCACAAGCACGAAGTCTCCCGGCTGTATGAAATGCCCGGGCCCCTCTGGTACTGGAGACAACGCCTCATGTATCTGTTGATGAATAGAATGCAAACTTTTAGTAAGATCATACAAATAATCAATTAATAAAGGATAATCTATTTCAGAATGCTCTTTGGGTCTAGGGACGCCCCACACATTCGCAGGACATCCAAAAACCACCTCATATGGGGATAATCCTGTTCTAGAATGAGCTGTCATTCTGGTAGACAATAGAGCAAGGGGTAACGCATCTGGCCACTGCCATCCAGTACTTTCCTTTATCTTAGCCATCTTTAGCTTAAGGGTTGTACTTCTCAACTAAGCCTGCTGACTGAGGATGGTTCACTGCATGACATTTTTGTTTGATGTGCAGATCTTCACACACCAATTGAATCAATTTGACGTTGAAGTGGCTGGCATTGTCACTCCAAATCAAACGGGGCAAACCATAGCACAGGAAGAACTCTTTTATAAGAGCCTTTGCCGCAGCCATGGCTGTGTTTTCTTTTGTCGGATAAGCCTCAACCCATTTGCTAAAAGCACAAACCACCACTAGCACATATTTCAAATTATTAACTCGTTGCATCTCTATGTAATCCATCTGAAGTACCTCGAAAGGGAGGGAAGGTGGTGCAAAATTACCAGAAGGTGTAGGGGTACCTTTCCCAGGATTGTGCTTCATACATACAAGACAATGTTTCACTAAATGTGCAGCAACTTTTGAAATATTATCATTTTGCCACACTGGATCTAATAGCTTACAAATTCCTTTAGCACCAATATGGGCTGGGCCATGTGCCATTGTAACTACAGGGAAAACATATGCATTAGGTAACATCCATCTCCGCCTCTCACTCTTGTCAGTCCAGCACCCCTCTTCATCTAACCGCCCTGTACTCTCCTGCCACACTGCCAACTCCTCAAGTGTCGCCTCAGACTGTATTTCTTTGACATTGTCCAATGTATTTTCAAACATAGTAACATCTGGTACCCATCTAGCAGGTCCTGCCACAAACATTTTCGTCATTTTTGATCTGGCTGTCTCTTTTGCTGTTTGACCTGCAAAGGCATTTCCTCTCCCTACATCATCAGTGATTGCTTTATGGGCACTACATTTCACTATTGCCAACCGTTTGGGAAGGGCCAAAGCTGTCAAAAGTCTTTCTATCAGCGGACCATTCTGTATCTTAGTTCCATGTGAAGTCAAGAATACTCTCTCTGCCCAGAGGCGTCCAAAATTATGGGCCACCCGGAAGGCATACTGACTGTCAGTGTAGATATTGACAGCCAGGCCTTCACTTAATTCACATGCTCGCAAAAGAGCTATCAACTCCGCAGCTTGAGCAGATTGGTAGGGAATGCGCAAAGTCTCACCTACAGTGCGTAGAGTGGTAATAGCATACGCCACTGTGGTGGTGCCATCTGACAATTTGAAACAAGAGCCATCGACATATAGTTCCCCTTGTGGGTCAGATAAGGGAACATCAGTCAAGTCTACCCGTCCCTTTGTTTCTTCTTCAGTACGAAACAAACAATCATGGACATCTTGGTCCTTTTCTTCGGAAGGGAGGGGTAGTAAAGTGGCTGGATTCAGGCTAGTACATCTTGTGATGGTAATATGGGGTGCAAATAATGTGAGCTCATATCCAGTAAGACGAGCACTGGTGAGGTGCTGCATTTTTGTCTTATTTAAAAGTACATCCACAGCATGGGGTACCATTACTGTGAGATCATGATTAAGGACGAGCCCTGCCGACTGTCGTATAGAGACCGCAGCAGCCGCCGTGGCTCTTTAACAACTCGGGAGAGCTCTGGCGACAGGGTCAAGCGTAGCAGAAAAATAAGCACACAGCCTCTGCTTACCTCCAAAGGCTTGTGTTAACACCGAAAGCGCACACCCAGCCGTTTCGTGTACGTACAGCACGAAAGGCTTCTTATAATCAGGCGTACCAAGCACAGGTGCAGAGCAAAGCGCAACTTTTAATTGTTCAAAAGCATGCTGACATTCATGCGTCCAAGGCAAAGGTTCATGTACATCTTTAGTTGTCTAGCGGAGCCAGGGCTGTATTAATAAAGAATAAGCGGGATTCCAGTGTCGACAATACGAGGTGATGCCAATAAAAGCACGCACATCCCTCTGTGTCACAGGGACAGGCATCTTAACAATGGCATCAACTTGCTCTGGTGTCAGCCTCCGACCCTCCTTCGACAGCAGGTGACCTAAATAGGTGACCTGCTGTTGGCAATATTGGACTTTAGAAAGGGACACTTTATGCCCTTTATCCGCCAAATGCTTCAACAATTTAACCGTAGCCTCCCGACAACCCTCTTCAGTATCGGAGGCGATCAAAAGGTCATCCACATACTGCAATAATCATCATCATCAGTAACTTTATTTCAGTCATTGCGGCCATAAAAGTGCGATATTCATACAAATCAGAAATACAGAGTAAAAGTAGCAAGATATACGAAAACAATTTTCCATGGGCAAGCTAGGTAGAGTTTAAATTGATGATGCGGCAACCCCTACAGGGCCGTGGTAACATGGTGGGGTGGTCAGTTACTTCATGATATATAAAAACAGACATCATAATTATATGATAAAAGCATAAAAGAACAAGAAAGTGCAAATGCATACAATATGAGTGATTCCTACCTCACTAGTTAAAACCACTATCTGGGAAAGGGAATAAGGAAAAGGGATTAAAATCTTACATCAGAGGATATGCTTGTTTAGTGATGTGAGGGCCGTCAAGTTACTAGTGACTAGGGAGCAAATGGGGCTGTGAGGTATAAGGGTGGTTAAAATAGCTAATTCATCAATTGCCAACAAAAGTTAATGCAGAGTGTTTAAGCGGGTTGGAAGAGAGAAAGCCAATAAGAACTGTACCAGCAAAGATCTATGCGGTCCATATTGGACGGCACGACCCGCCATGCAGGTACTGAGCTAGATAATACATTACCTGCGAGAAGAGAGAGAGAGTCCAATTGACTTTTTAAAGCTTGACTAAGCTTGACTATAAATACTAGGACTTTCAGTATACCCTTGAGGAGCTCGACAGAATTGGAAGCTCCGTCCAGCTAAGGCAAAACCAAAAAGATATTGTCTTTCTGGGTGAATAGGAATACTAAAAAAAGCATTTTTTAAATCAATCACAAAAGCATTGCGCTGTGGAAGGAATCATTGTTAAAAGGACAGTGATATCTGGCACCACTGGGAACTGAGGAACAACTATTTTATTGACCTCCCGGAGGTCAATCACAAAGCGATAGACATCAGGATGTGAATCAGGAGAATCTAATGGTGCCTTCTTAAGAATAGGGATTATAGGGCTATTACACAAATTTCCCACTGTCTCCTCAACCAGCCCTATTTTAATCAGATCCTGTATGATCTGCATCAAAGCCTGTTTCCCTGCTTGCGATATCTTATACTGGGGAATACGAGGGAGCACAGCATTCTCCTTAACCTTTATGGAAGCTGGTGGTATTTGCAACAACCCTACATCTGTATCCCCCGTGGCCCACAATGAGGATGGCACGTCTTTAAATTCAGCAGGAAGGGGTGCATCTTTTGCCAGGCACTGTCTTGCTTTAGCCACATTAGGTCCAATAGTCATGTAAACACCATCTGGGGAACAAGATATTGTAGCATGCAACTTTTTCAAGAAATCCAATCCTAATAAATTCTCACCATAATTAGTCGTTAACAAAAATGGAGAGTCCACAGTAAAAGGACCAAGAGTCAAAGCAAGAGGTGTAGAAATGGGGCTCACAACCGGTACGCCTGAAAAACCTACCGAAACATTATTACGGCCAGACAGGGTTGCCCCGGGGACCAGCGTATGAGAAACAGAGCTATTCATCGCACCTGTATCCACCAAAAAGTTCTGTGCTGAACCATGCAAATCTGCTTTGACATAAGGACCACGCTGATCTACAGGAATTTGGACTGGTCCCCTTCCCTGTCCCTGGCTATCCTAGCCATAGGACATCCACGCAGCGTCATCCATAGCATAATCATCATGATAGTACTGACTTCCCCTGGGGTCGTCAAAATAATTCAAATCAGAACGACCCCTTGAATACGCACCTACTTGTACCTCCTCTCTATTGGCCTCATAACGGTCCCTTCCTCTCAAACCTCGTCCGCCAGGAACTGCAAGTTTTTGCAATAAATCTGGGCACTCACTCCGCCAATGTCCCTCCTTTCTACAATATGCGCACTGATTTGGCCCTAGGGGTGCACCACCTCTACCAACACCTCGTGCCCTTTGAGTTAGACCACTACCACGTCCCCTCTCAGACCCTCTGGCAACTTGCTGCAACAACACCTTCGTTTTCAAATCCTTACTCTTCTTTTCCACCTTATCCTTTTCCTCGTTTTCACGATGCTCATAATACTGAGCCATACTCAATATCACTGAAGGGGAAGAGGTGGTCCAAGTACTCTCTGAAGCCTGCAGCCGGGCCGCAATCTCTGGAAGCAGATTAGTAACAAACCTATTAATGAACAAACGAACACCCCCTTCAACTGACAAATCCTGTCCACTAAAATCCAAGAAAACCCCTTTGAACGTAGTAAAAAAAATCAGACACACTCTCCTCTTTCTTCTGTCTACATGCCGTTAGTTTATCCCAATCTACCCTTCGGGTGGAATAAGAGAATGCATATAAGTGATAATACGATTTGGCAGAGCCAGGATCTCAGCTCTGGGTTTCTCACCTGGCTTCTGCTCTGCATCCCATGCTTTGATCTCGTCCCAGGAACCACCTAATTCTACCCTATGATCTTGCGTATGCACCTGCCTTCCTATGTCCACCGGCACCATCAGCCCCAAAAAATCTCTATATCCGCAAGAGTCATAACTGACGAGGAGGCAGCTTCTGTCAATTCCTTATAATACGCTGTGGGATTCTTTCTGCGATCTGGTAACTGACTTTTAAGGGCCAATACCTCACTTCTTTTCCATAGAGTATAAACCCACTGTTCCTGAAAATGAGCCGCCACCCGTTGTTGGGCCAGCTCATCTCTTTGGTTCCGCTGCTCTGGAATCTCGGGATGAAAGATAGGATGCACTTCCCTCATCGGAAACTGGGATTCACTAATTGGAGTACGATACTGTAATTTTTCTCGATAACCAAGCAACGTCCCAACATTACCAAGGACTTCCACGGGGGCCATACCGACTGAATATACGCGGTCTCTGATGTCATAAATAATTTGAGGGGTGGTGCCCCCAATACACTGGTCCCACAAACTAATCAATGTAGCTGACATATGCTGAAGGGCATGCTGCTGTACAAACGGATTAAAATCTTTCATTACACTCCATATATCCTCCATGCTATAAATCGGACTCCGAGCCCACTGCACTGCCTGATGTGCAACCATCCTTTTCTCCTCCTCACCTACATTTGATCGAGTCAATACCTGGTCCGTTCGCTCCCGTATTGCTGCCCACTTCCCTCCATCTGACCTTCGCACTGGTGTCTGAACATTGCTCAATACAGTAGGTAAAAGGCTTGGAGACGACACAAGAGAAGCAGACATAGGGGACAATGTCCACAATGGCTGCGTAGTAGGAGTGAGAGAAGGAGGAGAAACGGAAGCAGAAATGGCAGATATTGCAGGGGTGCCTGCAGTCACCACACTTGCAGGTGGCAAAACAGAAGGAGAGACAGACAAGGCTGGAGCAGAGGCTGTCGAACTCACAGAAAGACTTGAACAAAGTGGAGGAACATGTGAAGGCTGGGACGTCGGAACATCAGGATATATTCTCTGTGGGGCATATGGAGGTGGAGGAAGGGTTTCCAATAGTTCTTCCACAAAGGGATCCTCATCCACTCTAACCACATAAGATTTATTACATTGTAATCGAAATTTCCTATCGGCACACTCAATACCTTTTTCTGTTTGCTCTTTATCATAAGCTACAGCTTTCTGCACCACTGTCTGCATCACTTTCTTCCTAGACGCCTTCTCGGCCTTCATACGCCTCTGTTTAGCTTCCTTCTGCCATACCTGTAAAGTGTCGAACATCGACTACCTACTTCTTCTAGCAAATAATTTGTCCTGTAAATAATTCAATTTCTGTTCATCAAAAGTACCATCTAGTGGCAACTGAAGCTCAGCATTGTCCCTCGTATATTTGTGCCATAATGTACGAAACATAATATGGCCAATGCCATGCTTCACATACATCTCAAAACTCGGAGTGCCTTCCGGAGGCACAGGCTGCCGTTCCTCCAGTCGATTCTCCGCAGAGCATCTACAACACCCAAAACACCACCTTTTACTCCAACAAGACATCTTAGCATCAGACACATTCACTATTCACCCAATCAACACACTCACCCACAATAAAACACACAAACAAAGAGCTCTCCAAAAACAGTCCGGAAACTGCACCAAGACAAGTCAGTCCGCAGACTGCACCAAGACAAGATAGGCTCTAGCCCCAGGGCTTTTCAAGAATACGCCAAATCAACAAGTGGCCTGGCAGAACGTTAAAAAATGCTCTGTATCACAAGGGTCCGCAGACCCACCAAATTAACCAAGACGGCGCCGCTCTTACCAGAGATCACAATGAACTCACCTGGTGCACACAGGTCAAACAAGATTATTCTCCACTGCCGAGTCTTCAGACCAATCGGTCAGATCCAAGGGTTTCGCCTTCGTAGGACCCCAGCCAAGATGACCACTAGACGAGGAGCCGCCCGATCAGACAGGCGGGGCAGCTGCGAGAACTAAGCTCGGTCATGTGGGGTACCCCGATCCGCCCATCTTACAAGACGCAACCCCGACCCCACAACCCGACTACGGGCGGGATGGGCCACCTGGTGGAGTCCCTGTTCAGGCGCCAACTGAAGGAAGTGACCCATTTAAGGCCACCCGGGTCACTCTAGACCTCCACTAGCCTTCCATCCAATGAAGAGTCGATGACGCAGTAGAGAATGCATGCAAACTAGTTTAATCCTAAAATACACTGCAGTGGAGTCCAGTCTGACCAGCCTCCTTTGATGGCTGACGAGGGACTGACTCTAACAAGCATAAAGTTACATTATGTATGTTGCGGAGCCCTCATAGACCCGCATACTATGGAAAAACACTGGTAACTATCGTAATACAATGGGGGTACAGAACATGAGTTTCGATTCCACAGCCTGGCACAAGCTATCTACTGCCTGAGGTCGTCTGGTTTATCCTCCCCACTAGACAGGTGAGAGAAGGCATCGATGTAACAGCGAAAGAATGCATTAATGAGCAAGTTTTCAACATTGAAGAAACAAAACTTACCAAGGACCATTTCTCGTAAATGAGCAAGTAACAGTTTCGATTGTAATAGAAAATGGCGTCTTGGAGAAATAAAATGGCGGCACAGATGTCAACCTAACAAACATAATGCCTGCATCCCCTGGCTACATTTTCACACAGTATGCATAATAATGATTTAGCTATATCAATGCTAACTTAGTATCAAATAAAATACGAGTAATATAGCAATTTTTGGTTCAATTCTAACAAACCTCACTTTTGTGCTGCAGCTTCACTATTCAGCAACCAGTGAGAGTGTTGGGCCTAGCCAAATGCAAAGCAGCAAGTTTTTCAAAGTGTCTGTTAAAAGTCTCACTATACTCCTAAAACCATGCATGCATGTGTCTGTACTTTTTCCTAGTGGCATCATATGTAAAAGAAACATACAAATACATGTATACCAGTGTTTTATACCTCCACCATCTTTATAGCTATAACACATGTGACAATACATGTGCAAGCAGACACATACTTGAGTCATAAGACTACAAAGTCCCTTAACCTTGACAGACTGCACTTTCCATTTCAAAGAGACACCTAAAAGTATGCGGCGTATTTGAAGTATACATTTCCTTAGACCAATACGAGCTACACATGTGAAAATGCAAGTGCAAGTACAAATATACCTCAGTCACTACACCATAATACACTTTCAATTATGCAGCGTACTACATCTGCACCTTGCCACACACTCATACAAAATACCATAATCACTAATCCATCTGCCAATCTACACATGTTACTTTGCACAAACTATTTCAAATATCATTTCATTACAATAAAACAAACTACAATAGACATCTGTACATTTGATAACATATTTCAAACATTACACTACAAAGAGAGAAGCACTGCCTCATAAAACATAACACACCTTATAAATTTCTTACTCACCTTTGAAATAGTTTTGCAGAATATGAAGTATCACAAACTCATTAAAGATGTTCTTTTGCACACAATAAATGTCATGCAGCACTCTCAGCAAGGTGAAACCAGTAATGGCAAACTTTCCCTCTCTTTCTGCACACAAATAAATGTAAGTAGCAAATCACATTGCTTCCTACATTATTTCATATTGTGACACACATATCTATTTGTTAGACATATTAACCCTTTCTAACTATCTTCAAATAGTGCTCAAACTGGTCCTGTAATTTTCTGGAGTCGCGACTCCACCGCGGTGCCGCAGTGTAGCTTCACGATGGAGCCGCAAACCATTATGGGAGTTCAAAAACCTATTCCTAATAATACTAGTATACTTTTTTTAACAACACACTAGTTCTACACATACAAATGACTTAGAAAACCTTAATTTAGTGACATATCACTTATATTTAAAGTTTCTATTTCACATTTTAATTCCACTGTAAAGTTTCAACCCTTCCCCCATTCTGCTGAATCCCAGTTTCCATAGTAATACTTTCTGCAACATTCAAGAGTACTGGCAGGACACAAGTTCACCATAATTTCAAGTTCAGCACACAAGCATACAAATGCAAACAGCAGGTGTGGTTGGCTTTTGCAAAATATTACCTTATTCTATCTACTGTACCTTTCAAACATTTTTTAATAACAAATCAGAAACATGATTTTTCAAAAACAGCATCTTCTCCACCATTTTAAATACCTCTCATTCTACCAACTGACTACCTCAGCTACAGACATCTTTTCCTTACTTCCAGACATCCCTTCAATATGCTTACAGTATGGATTGTAGGGCACAGCTATGTTTTCTGGTGCAAAAGGTATGCTGAACACAGAGGTATTGACAAAGACCTAGGTTTGCAAAATGTGGATATTAAATGGATTGCACAGAGAGGATTAAAGTGGCACCAATTTATGGCTTTGGTTAAAACCTTTTTGCATCTCCAACCCCCTGACATCATGATTGTGCACTGTGGTGGCAATGACCTAGGCACATTGACTGGGGTAGGTCTGGAAATGCTAATGAAGGATACCTTTGCACAATTCATGTTGCTTTTGCCTCAGACTGTCTTTGTATACTCTAATATATGCCAAAGACAGAAATGGAAGTGGTCAAATCAATTCTGTCCACAGTTTGAGAAAGCTAGGAAGAATGTCAATGAAGCTGTTTCTGCTTACCTCAGAGCCCATAGGATGGGTTCCATCTATAACAACAATCTACTTTTTGATATGGATGACATCTACAGAAGTGATAGAGTACACTTCACAGATCAAGGGAACAGAGTCTTTCTCAACAACCTTAAGCTGTGCATCCGCACTTACATGTAGCTAAAGCAAACTAATAATGAAAATGGGCTCTTTCTTTTTTTAACATACATACTCTTTTTGAATTTTTTGTGGATTCGCGAACCCATCGCGAATGTGCAAAAGCACGAATTTAATGTACTACAACACAATACACTTTTCAGGTTTAACTTTTAATTTTATATATTTTTACAAACTCTATCAAATTTAATCTTATTAACTTCAATCTCACTAACTCTATAAAGCAAGTTCACAAATGCAACACTACCTTCTAAATTATATACTATTAAATTATTTATTTGAGGTGGATCCGCGAATTCAACGCAACGTTACATGGGGACCGCACAGAGAGCTGCGATGGGTTCGTGACTCCAAACACGAGAAAAAAAAAGACCCCCCAGTCTCATTACTCAAAGTCTGCCTAGGGGACCCCATCCCCCGAGGCACACCCATTTAAAAAAAAAAAAATCAGTTTGCCCCCTCCCCCGGGGCATTTGTTTCCCCCGGGGCATGCCCTCTTGTTGGAGACCACAGGGGGAGCCCTAATTTCCCCGCGGTCCCTTCCGGCTCCCCATCTCCTGCGGGAGCTGGCATTGCTTTTGGACAAGGGGAGCTGCAAACATGCAGCTCCCCTTGTCCAAAAGCAATTTGCTTCGCTTCGCTTTATGGAAGCGAGAGCAGGTTTTCTGTTCTCGCTTCCATGAAGTGAAGTAGGAGTTTGCAATGATAGGGCGGGAGCAGTGCTACTGCCCTGCCATTGCAAACTGCAATGTCCCGGGGTTAGGCACCCCGGGACATTACTGGAGCCAGCCCTGAGGGGGTGGTGGTCCCCAGGGCCATAGAGGGCTCCTGGAGGGGGGCCGTGCTGCCTCCCTCCCACCAACTTTAAAGCCCAAGGGAGGTGGCGATTGCTGGAACTTGGGGGGCCCGCGAGGCCCCCCTGCCCAAAATATCTCAATGCACCGCGGAGGTGGCGGTCCCCGGTGCTGGGGGTCTGCAATGGACCGGGGAGGTGGTGGACCCTGGGACAGTGTGGGGGACTTGAGCCCCCCACACAGAGTTTTTTTACAGTAGCCCGGGGAGGTGGCGGTCCCTGGGGCTTGGGGGGCCCTCAAGGCCCCCCGCCCTATATAAATTGAAGCCCCAGGGAGGTGGCGATCCTCGGGACTGCGGGGGGGGCTGTGTGCCCCCGGCACATTATCAGTAAACTCCTGGGGAGGTGGCGGTCCCCGGGGCTGTGGGGACCCCCTCGGGCCCCCACTACATATATCTGGATTACCCCCAGGACCTGGCCCACTCGGGGGCTTAAAACAAACGAAGCGCGGGAGCCTGCGCTTCGGTTTTTTTATTTTTTGGCTGGATTTGCGATCCCAGCATGAATCCCGCTGAAATAAAAAAAAATGCTTTTTATGGCCCTGGGGGTCACCATGGGACCGCCTGAGCAGGCCTAAGGGGTCAGGGTGTTTCTACCATGCCCCCTTTTCGTGTTTATTGTCCTTGTTTCTTGTGACTCGGTTTTACTGAGTCACAAGATGGCTGCCAACACTTCTTGGTTTGAAGTGTTGGCAGCCAATCAAAATCAAGCTCATGATCAGGAGGGTTCGCGGATCCACCGCAGTCACCAGATATATATATGTTTTAATTTTTGAATTTCTCAGGAACTACTGAACGGATTTACACCATTTAAAGCAAAGAGTGCACTCTGGACAAAGAGCTACCTCTCTGCCAAATTTGGTGTAATTCCGTTCAGCAGTTCGGGCTGTAGCCGCGACAAACGTTTCCTATGGAAATTAATATGGAGAAAACGCGTTTTAGGACCCCCCTTTTTTCTCGACCCCCACTTGACGAATCACCCCGAAACTTTCAAGATAAGAGCTGACCGGAGCGCCCCATTAGTTTTGAAAATTTTGCAAAGATTCGTCAAACGGTGCCAAAGATATTGGCAAAAGGCAAATTGGCAAAATAAAAAATGCTTTTCCTATGGAAACTAGGTCCTAACTATAACTACCTGCTGGTGATATTTATATATATATATTTATATATATATTCCATAGGAAAATCATTTTTGAGTTGACTATATCTTTTGCGCCGGTTGATGAATCTTCACTAATTTTCCCCAAAAAAGTGAGTTGGTGATTCTAGATGTGCATGAAAAGTTTCAGGGTGACCCGTCAAGCAGGGGCCGAGAAAAAGGGAGGGGTCAGATAAAGTGCATTTCCCATGTTAAATCCCAGATGGATTTTGAACATGACTACAAGTCGAACCGCTGGACGGAATTGCAACCAAATTTGGCAACTGTAGCTCTTGGTCTAGAAAGAGCCCTTTTTGTAATTTGGTGTAAATCTGTTCAGTAGTTTTAGAGTTTTTAAAAGAAAACCAAATTTGCATATATAGGAACGCAGATCCATTGAGAAAAAATTGCAGAGCGTTGCGAACCCATGCATCAGAAGCAGTGCAGGTATTGGTTGGCCACAACCTGTGTAGAAGTTGCGTCTACCATTTTCTAAATGGGTCCGTGTCTGGGGGGATGAAATTTGATGTTAAATACTATAGAAGGGGTCAGGGTAAATGTACCCTGACCACCTTGGAGCATTGTAGGGGTCTCTGAGGGACCCCCTATGAGTATCAAAATGCCCCAAACTGTTTTTTTCTCATGTGTGGGAGTTTCGGACCCATTGCGACTCTCCGTGTGGCCCCCCATGTACCGTTGCAGCAGAGTCACAAACCTTGCTCAAAATTTAAAAAAATATATACATTCACACACTCACTCAAATCAAATCAATCAAATCAAAAAGAGCTTTATTCGATTTTAGTCATATAAAATCACAAAAGCAGTCAAATGTAAAAGCATTAAAAAAGATTTCATGAATTATATATAAAACAAATGTAGATGATACAAAAAAGTGTGCAAATAGAAGAAATTTGGTTTAAAAAGATTATGTTGGGGGTAAACAGGTATAATTAGAGCAATCCTACATATTTCAATATTTTTCTCTTTCCTAAGGAAAATGCACGTTAATACTTTTCCTAACTCTCAGTATATTCTTCAAAAAACCAGCCATAACTCCTATGCAATAATCACTATCCAACAATTGTAAGTATAAAAAAGCAGGTCGACATTTCCTCCAACTCCCCTTTCTCAGGAGAGGTAGGATCCATCTGGATCTTTCCTTAGAATAAAATTTACTGAATAAAATCACATGAATAGTTGATTGTGGGGAAAGATCATCACAGGGGCATAAACATAGCTCTCTAGACCAGTTGTTCATCTCCGGGTAGCTGATCAGTCGATGAAATGTTCCGAACCTGAAACGTGTTAAAACATATCTGTCATATCCCCCTGTACAACATAAAAGATATGGTTGAATGTCATATGTTATTACTGACAATTGATGTTGAAATTGTTAAAATTGAAAGGTTGAAAAACTGAAGTTCTTATTCTTAGGAAAAACAAAGATCTCTGGGGTTCTTGTCATTGGCCTCCTCAAATGGGTGATCTGCCTCAACCGGTGCAATCAGCACGCAATTTAGGCGTAGTCATAGATGACCAGCTATCTATGAGGCAGCAAGCAGTCAAGGTCGCCTCAACCCGCTTCACCATCCTCAAATGGCTCAGAAAAATACTCTGGATGTTGCCTAGTCCCACACAAAGAACAGTGATTCAGGCCTTGATTACGTCCAAGCTGGACTATGGCAACGTCCTGTACTTAGGAGCCAATAAGGAGGTGGTTCGAAAACTGCAGGTAGTACAGAACTCCGTGGCCAGACTGCTCTGCCATGTGCCTAAAAAGGCCTCTATCTCAGGTTCTCTCCGTGACCTCCATTCGCTTAAGATAGAGAATCGTACCAAATTTAAGGCCCCATGCTACATGCATAAGATCAAATTGGGCACAGCGCCTCAGTATTTGAGGGCCTTAGCCCATCCTTATCTCCCTACATGCCTGCTTCGATCCTCTTCTCAGGCCAAATTTCTAGTCCCCAGGATCAAACGGTCGCGTATGGGTGGCCGTTCTTTCTCTTACCTGGCCCCTTTACTATGGAATTCGCTCCCCACGCCTCTCCGGCACGAAACCAGCTACAACAACTTTCGGAAAGGCCTAAAAACTTGGCTATTTAACAAGTAGATGTTTTCCTTTTCTTTCGCGTTGTGTCTGATGGCGCCGGGAAACCTCCGGGTAGCTGTGCGCCTTATAAATTTAATAATAATAATAATTGAACAATCGCAGGCTTGCTCATTGCCATTGCTAGCCTATTTTTCTCAAGGTGGGTCATGCAAATTGCTTTAAATTCCTTCAGAGAGATAGAATTTAGAGTCGCTGGTAACATGTAGTAATCTGGACACCCAAGATCACAGAGAAAGTTTTTTACATACTTTAACCAGGTAATCTTCGTTGCATGATCCAAATTCATTGAGTCCTTTAATATTTCCTTGTTTAGACCTGTACTATCGGTGGTCCAGATTCGGTGCCAGAGTAACACTGGTTGTATTTTAATGACATCTGAGATGTATGAAACCCCCAACTCCGTGTGACAATTAAAAACAGGAGAGCTAGCAGGTACCGCTAAAATAAATCTTAAAAACACATTTTCAACGTATTGAATGGGTGAACAGTCCTGAAATCCCCAGACTCCTGCCCCAAAGGTAGCTATGCTTACGCATTTTGCCTTGTAAATGTTTAGGAGGATTTCAGGGGGCCTTTTACCCAATTTTTTAGAGAAGTTGACAACAGCCGCAGTCGATTTTATAAATAAAAGGCTCCTACTCCTAATCGCCTGGGCCCAGGAACAAGTACAATTAAAAAGAACACCCAAATACGTAAATGTGTTGGTGGATTCTATTCTACTTCCACCCACTCAGATGCTACTACTTTTTTGCTTCCCCTGCCCGCAAAACATAATAAAAGTTTCCTTTGCATTCAATTTTAACCCCAATTCATTCATAAAACTGATATAAGATGTGAGAGCCTTTTGTAAACCTATCTGTGTGCGTGCCATAAGTACTGCGTCGTCTGCGTAGAGAAGGGAGACTATCGGGCGTTTCTAAATGTAAGGTGGATCCCTAGCGTTTGACACCAATTCCTGTTCCAAAGCGTTCGTATAAAGAGTGAAGAGGAATGGAGCCAAAACGCAACCTTGCCTTACTCCCCTCTCCACTTTAAACGACGCAGTACATTCCCCATTAGTTCCATACCGAACCTTGGCACTTGCCCCTGTGTACAGTTGTCTTAAAAACTGTACCAGTGCAGGTTCTACCTTTAAATCAGTCAAAATGGTCCACAGCTTGCTATGAACAACACAGTCAAACGCGGCTGTGAGGTCAACAAAAGCCAAATAAAATCTCCCAGCTTTAGCCTGAGTATATTTTCCAATTAATATGCTGAGGTTGAGTACCTGTTAATTTGTGCCTAGACCTGATCTAAAACCATACTGCACATCGCTTAAAATGCTATTTTCATCAGCCCACGTTTGCAAACGGTCAAGGACTATTCTACCTGCCACCTTCATCAGGGAGTCTAATAGAGAAATCGGACAATAACATGCAGGATGTTCCCGTTCCCCTTTTTTAAAAATAGGCACAATTATAGACTCTGACCAGGTAGTGATAAAACCTTTCGCGCAGCAGGCTTAGAGGACCCATGTTAGCAATGGGGACCATAATGACGTAATTGATTTAAACAAATCGATTGGCACCCCGTCCGGGCCCAGGGCCTTGCCAGACTTACTTGCATTTATGGCCTTAACTACATCTTCATGGGTAATCAGAAAATCAATTGGTAAAAAAGGAGAGGCACCCCCTTCCAGCTGGTTCCTATTATCTGTTTCACCTTCTCTATCCCCGTGCATGTTATAGACAGAGGAGAAAAAGTCTACCCATGTTTTCTCATCTATTACCACTTCTATTGTAGGGGCGTCCGATTTAGTAATAAAGAATGGTGCCTTCACGGCCCCCCAGAACAAGGAGCAATCTTTGCTCAGCGAGGCCTCATAGAGGGTGTCTCACGCTTTTTATTTTATTTCTTTCTTTCTTAGTCTCCTTGCCTCGTTGTAAAGCTTCCTACATCTCCTAACTTCCTCCTTGTCTCTAACTGTCTTATGAAGGGCCTCCTTTAATTTTGAATATGTTTTTGTACAACTAGAGTAAAACCACCCCTTGCTACGGGCATGTGTACCCTTGCATTCCGCATGCAACAGATTTTTAAAAGTTGTTGTAATTTGGGAGAATGAACTCAATATCAATTCATAAGAACAAAATTCGTCCAGACAATTTAGTATTGGTTTATACGCCTTAGTAACGATTTGTTTGTTAAACTCCGATGGGTCTTGACTCGATCATCGGAGCGTATATACATTTTGTCTCCCTAATTCTACATTCTGGGTCCACACTACTTGTTTATTGTGTTTACGCTCTAAAGTTGTTGGGAAGGTGATATTGACACTTAGGGGGAGGTGATCACTTATTGCATTTTTGTGTATTTTATAGCCCGTGATATAGCTTGCGTATCGGTTGGGAGCAATTATAAAATCTATTGTGGATTCTAAACCCCTACCTATAAAGGTGTGCCCAAAGTCCACCCTAGGGGAGCATAAACGGTTAGCAAAGTCAAGATCATATGAGAATAAAATCTCATTAAACAACTCCCCCCTGTCAGAGTGCGCGAAGTGGAACAAGTGGTTGTCCTCCTCTATTGTTAGGCCACATTTTCCCAACCCAGCTAGCGGGCAAAGCCCAGCATTAAAATCCCCTCCCCATATAGTATTCATTTCAACATCTCTATTTGCCTTCATTTTGCTAAGATCATGGCTAAGTCTCTTCAATGTTTCGCCCAGCTGTTCTTTTTTGGCATTGTTATAGAAATTAATGACGGTCAGAATACATTTGCCGTCTATGTGAATATTTACTATTTGATAGTGAGTTTCTGATTTAATCATCTCGGTCTTTAAAGCCCCGACCAAGTTTGAGACATATACACATATTCCCCCCTTAGGTCTACCATGTGGTGAATGAATCGCCGGGGTGTGTAGCGGCTTAAATCCGTTTATATGCACTTCCTCGATCGCCCAAGTTTCTTGTACACACAGAATATCGAATTTGTCAATAAAATCAACCCAAACTGTATTATTCAACTTATTTTTAAGATCTGCTATATTCCAAAAGAGGACTCTAACAGTTTTGGGTGAAGTTAGTCCAATGGCGGAATCAGTCGTGCGATAGATTCCGGCCCAGATATCAGTCCTAGTGTAGGGGTTCTAGTGTCGCCTAGTTCTGTTTCAATCTTAGTTAATTGGACACACTCACTCACACACTACCACACACACTCACAGACCCACTCAGACACTCATGAACACATTCACAGACCCACACAGACACATATGCACCCACTCAGACACTTATGTACCCACTGAGAGACCCACTCAGACACTCACGTGCCCACTCACAGACTCACTCAGAGAATCACACACCCACTCACAGACGCACTCAGACACTCACACACTGACTCACAGACCCACTCAGATGCTCTCATACCCACTCACAGACCCACTCAGACATGCACGTACCCACTCACAGACCTACTCAGAAACTCATGCACACACTCACGTATCCACTCAGACACTCACGCATCCACTCACAGACTCAATCAGACACTCACCAACCCACTCATAGACCCACTCAGAGACACATGCAGATTCTCACTGACCTACTCAGACACTCAAGCACCCATTCAAAGATCCACTCAGATGCTCTGACACCCACACAAAGACCCAATCAGACACTCATGCAACCACTCACAGATCCACTCAGGCAATCACACACTCACACACACACACACTCACACACCCACTAACAGGGCTGCTCAGACACTCATGCACCCACTCAGATACCCACTCAGGAATTCATGCACCAACTCAGAGACACACTTAGCCACTCATGCCCCTACTGACAGACCCACTCAGAGACTCATGCACCCACTCACATACCCACTCAAAATTTTTTGAAACCACTCACAGATCTACTCATACACTCATGCACCCACTTACAGACCCACTCAGAGACTAAAGCATCCACTCACAGACTCACTCATACACTTATTCAACCACTCACAGACCCACTCAGACACTCAGGCACCAACTCACAGATCTACTCAGACACTCCCACTCCTACTCACAGACCCACTCAGACACTCATGCACCCACTCACAGACCCACACAGACACTCACACACCCACTCACAGACCCATAGCGTGACACACACACCCACTCACAGAGCCACTTAGACACTCACACATCCACTCACTGAACTATATAGCCACTTACACACCCACTCACAAAGGTTACAGGTTACAGTTAGGAAGTAACATTTTTAAAAACCTTTGAAATTCACTATAAAAACAAAGATTACAAGGATGTTATAGTTAGGAAATAACATTTAAAAAAACCTTAGAAATTCACAGAAAAAATCAAAGGTTACAGGGATGTTATAGTTAGGAAGTAGAATTAAAAAAACCTTAGAAATTTACTGACAAAACCAAAGGGTACAGGGACCTTATAGCTAGGAAATTACATTAAAAACCATAGAAATTCACTGAAAAAAACAAAGGGTATAGGGACATTATAGTTAGGAAACAGAATTTTAAAAAAACCTAGAAATTCACTGAAAAAACAAAGGTTATAGGAATGTTATAGTTAGGCTCAGATTTCACTTGTACAAAATCATTCAAATTATAGTTACCTGACCTAACTATAAATTATGCCCCCGCAATGACCTGCTTATGACCTCACATATTATATCACTCATGACTTAGCCATTGACATCACTGATGACATCTCAAATGACATCACTATTAACATAATCTGGCTAATGACTCACACCCTCCCCACACCCCCATATAAACCTCTCATACACCCATTTACACACTTACACATCTACTCACATACCCATTCTCACACCCATATGAGTACTCACAAAACCACTTACTGATTGTTACAGGCACTCACCCACCTATTTACTAACTCATACAGCCAGTCATACAACCATTTACTCACCCATACAATTATTCACACACCAACGTATACACCCATAGAGCCATTCAGACTGCCACACAGTTATCTATACAGCTAATATTACCCTCACTTATTTCTCCTATACAGTGACTCACACACCCATACACTCACCAATATAGCCACTCAAACACCCAGTCATACAGATATGCAGCCACCCACACACTGACTTATTCCCCATCCATCTACTGATGCACTCACTCACCCATACAACAACTAACACAATCACTCACTCACCCGCACAGATACTCACACACCCACTCACTTAGTCATATAGATACTAACACATGTACTTACTCACCTACACTGTCACAAGTGCACACTCACCCATACATTCAGTCGAACACTTACTACCTCACCCATATGGTTACTGACAAAGCCACTCACTCGACCATACAGAGACTCACACAGCCTCTCACTCACCAATATAGGCTCTCACACATCCACTCACTTACCCATATGGCTACTCAGAAAGATACTCACTCAGACACTCGCATACCAACTCATAGACACACTCAGCCACTCATACCCACGAACAGACCACTCAGACACCTATGTACCCACCCACATACACACTGAGACACTGATGTACCTACTCACAGAACCACATAGACACTCATGCAGCCACTTGTAGACCCACTGAGAGACACATGCACCTTCTCACCTACCCGTTGATATACAAACATACCCACTCACAGACACTCAGACACTCATGCACTCACTCAAAGACTGAGTCAGACACTCATGCACTTACAGACCCACACAGACACTTATGCATTTACTCACAGACCTACTCAGACACTCAGACTCACACACCTACTCACAGACCAAGTCAGACACTCACACAGCCACTCACAGACACACTCAGAGACACACCCACTTAATCACATATTCACTGAGACACTCACTTACCCATTCAACACTCATAAACTCACACAGCGAGCCACTCTGACACTCACACAGCCACTCACAGACCCACACAGACACTCACGCACCCACACATAGACCCACTCAGACACTCACACACCCAATCACTCACCTAGTCAGAGACTCATGCATCCACTCACAGACCTATTGGGGCATTCCTGTACCCACTCTGAGACCTACTCAGATATTCATGCACCTACTCAGACACTCATGTACTGACCCAGACACTCACACACCCACTCACAGACCCCCTCCAACACTTATGCACTCACTCACAGACCCACTCAGACACTCATGCCCCCAGTCATATACCCACTCAGACACTCATGCACATACTTACAGACCCTCTCAGACACTCATGCACTCACTCATAGACACACTCAGAGAAAAAATACCTACTCACATACCAACTGAGACACTCATGCACCCACTCACAGACCCACTCAGACACTCATGCACACACTCAGAGACATACTCAGAAACACAAGCACCTACTCGCATAAACTATGAGACACTCACCCACCCACTCACAGATCTACTCAGACACTTATGCACCCACTCACAAACCCACTCAGACACTCATGCATCCATTCACTCACCCACTCAGACTCATTCATTCATTCATTCACAGATCCATTCAGACACTCATGTACCCACTCAGAGACTCACTCAGACTCTCATATGCTCACTCATAGACACACTCAGAGACACAAGCACCTACTCACATACCCACTGAGACACTGACACACCCACTCACAGATCCATTCAAACACTTAAACACCCACACACAGACCCACTCAGACACTCATGCACCCACTCACTCACCCACTCAGAGACTCATGCATCCATTCACAGACCCATTCAGACACTCATGGACCCACTCAGAGACCCACTCAGACAATTATTCACCCACTCCCAGACCCACTCAGACACTCATAGACTCACTCAGGACCCACTCAGACACTTACACACCCACTCATAGACCAACTTAGACACTCACGCACCCAGTCACTCATCCAATCAGAGACTCATGCGTCCAATCATAGACGCATTCAGACACTGGTGACCCCACTCAGATGCAAGGATTGACTTATATAGTCGTGAGTTTAAAATGTGCTGGTGTTTATTGAATGCCTGCTTTTGTTTTGCGTATTTGCAACGTTCCCGCAAATTTAAAAAAAGGGATTTTAAAAGAAAATGAACCAGTGTTTGGTAAATAGGGTGGCTCCGAGACGAACCTTTGTGATTATTTTGTGTAGATGATAACTACACATAAAACAGGATGCAGTATTTCAAGTTGTTGAGGAACACCCTGTGCCTTTCTCTGTGAAATGAACTCCATCGCTTCTGAAGATACCATCCATGTCAAAGCGTAAGTTTATGTTGTAGATAGAGCCCATGTTATGGTCTCTGAGGAATGCAGAAACAGTTTTATTGACATGTTTCCTGGCTTTGTCTACCTGTGGACAGATTTTGTTTGACCACTTACATTTCTGCCTTTGGCATATGTTGGAGAATACCAAGGCAGTCTAAAGGAAAAGTACCATTAACTGAGCAAATACATATCCTTCATTAGGATTTCCAGTCCTACCCCAGTAAGTGTGCCTAGGTCATTGCCTCCACAGTGCACAGTCATGAGGTCTGGCTGTTGGCAATCCATTATGCTTTCAACCAAAGGCAGCAATTGATGACACTTAACCCTCTATGTCCAATCCATGTAATTTCCACAGTAGGCTACTCTTTTTAGCACACTTTCTAGCCCAAAACACAGAGCTATGACCCACAATCCACACTCTAACCTTTTTGAAGGCAAATGAGGAGCAGCACACAGGAGAAGGTTGAAGAGGTGTGGTGCAGCGGCCAGGGCGGCTGACTCCGGAACACGGGGGCTCACGGTTCAATCCCCGGCGGCAGGTTATCCCAGCAGCTTGTGACTCTGGGCAATAGCTCGCTTAATCTTCCCAACGGCCCCCTGCACCGGCACAACTCTCCGGAGGTAGCTGTGCGCTTTACAAATGCTGGTATTTCTTTCTATTTCTTGTAGCTGAATGAGACAGTTTTCAAAATGAAAGGCAGTTAAAATGGAGGACAGGGTGTGGTTTAAAAAAAGGTCCTATTTGATTGGATGGGGTAAATATGCAAGTAGCTAAAATTAGGCAAGGATTTTTAAGGGAAAGTAAGTAGATCTGTGATTGACTCTGGAAAAACTAAAAAAAATAATGGAATGTTGCAAATGCTTTTAATTCAAACAGTCAACCACACCTGCTGCACTTGATTTTATAGCTAGTATGCTCCTTCTAGAATGTGTTGTGAACTTTAGAACTACTGGTTGAAGAAAGAGTGTTTCAAAGGGTGTTGCTATGGAAACTCAGCTAAGAGACTGTGGGGGGAAGGGCATTAAACAGACTGTAGTGAATTAGTCAAAGTTAGAGTGGTTTTAGAGTCACTACTAATTAAGGATGGTTCATTTTCTTAGCCAGAACTATGGGTCTCATTATGATGATAGTTGGACCACCACCGACAGGTTGTCGGTGGCGGTCCAACCGCTGACAACCCTTCTGTCCGACTGCTGCATTTCAATGCTGGCAGTCAGACCACAGTGGTCGGAGTCCAGACTGCCGCCTCCGCCAGGATCTCTGATCCAGAAGGGGCGGCGATCGAAGTCGCAGCCCTGAATGGTGGGGGTGCTGAGCCAGGCTCCGGCTTTGGAATTTGGATATCCCTTTCCCCAGCCTGTTCATGGCCGGAACACCGCCATGTAAAGGCTGTTGGAAAGGGATATTGGAGGCCATCCATCGTGGGCCACTGCAAAGTGGCCCTGGGGACCTCCATGCACCATGTGCCATGCACGACATGGTGTATGGCACACGGTCCATGGACATGTAGGAGGTGCTCTATTCACAGCGGATTGTGTTACAGCCCTTATTAGTTGGCAGCAGCACAAGCCGCAGTAATACCGAGCACTTTCCGAGCACCAGAATGGTGGTCACATTGAAATGCGGGTGTTGGACCACCGCCTGTTGGTCGGGCGGTCTCCTGAACACTGCAATAGCGGGCAGCGGTCCGACTGACCGCCATTGAAATCAGGGCCTATGTTATAAAGTGTATTGTAGTTTTAAAATATTAAGTGTAGAATGCCTAATACTTTTTAAGACTCCCGTAGTTATTCACGAATTTGTCGCGAAGTTACATGGGGGTCCACGCTGACGGTTGCGACGAATTCACCCAAAACACTATGATATTAGGCTTCTTTACAGAAGTGCAAGAAAAGGTTAAGAAACACTGATCATTGAGAAGTAGAATAACAAACGTAAAATATGAAGCAGGCGCTTTGATTTGCTAACTACCACAGTATCACAGAGACAAAAAGTGGAAAAGGTTGCCATTATTTGTTGCTTTGTATGAGAGTGGTGTACCGTTCTTATGCTTATTTTTCACATTTTCTGTGGGAGTACAGTGTAGATGACAGCGTCAAAAGAGATTACTGACCAACCAACTCAATTAACAGGTAGGTGAATTAGAGTGTAGCTTAAGAAATATGATTGAAAAGATATGTGTGACAATAAGATTGATGAAAGTGTGTATGATACATACAAAAGTATTGATAGCATATGGGGGATTTGTGAGTGGATGTGTGAGTGTTTTTGTGGGTTTATGAATATGCATTCGCAAAATAGGTAATTGCAAAAATTGCGATTCCCTATTTTGCATATGCCTTTTGGGATGATACATCCCAAAAGGCTTTTTACTGTTTGCAAATGCAACCGGTGAAAGGGTTGATACTTTTGGCCCGTAGTTCCTTACACATACAGTGACACACCCAGAGAGGTTCAGATACTGGGTTTTAGATATGTACTGAAGTACGTATACTTTTAATCACCCATGCAGACAAGTAGCCCTTTAAATATGTATTGGGCCTGTTGCTGCAGAGCCTCTGTGTGCATTTTTACTGCTAGGTTAAATTGCCATCTAAAACTCCTTGCTAAGCTTTAAACTTCCCTTGTACTACATATAAATCACCCCTAAGGTAGGGTGTACGCAGGCCATAGGGCAGCTTGCTATGTGCTCAAAAGGTAAGACATGTACTTGGAAGTTTCAGTGAGTCAGATGCGCACTTCCAGACCCATATGCTCAGTTAAACATCCAGTGTCCCACCCATACTGCAACTCACATATGTATTTTAAAAAGCATAGAAGTATTCACCCAGCCAGTCAGACAGAGACTGAGGCACTGAGATATTCAGTCACACACCCAAACAGCACTTATGCTTCCAGCAGTAAGAGATCCAGTTGCACACACAGTTACATACCCCTAGGCTCATTTATACAGCCTATAAGCAACCCATACAGTCACTCATGTACTGAAGTACTGATACTGCTAATCACCCATGCAGACAAGTAGCCCTTTAAACATGTGTTGGGTCTGCTTCAGAGCCTGTGTGTACATTTTTACTGCTAGGTTGAGTTGGCATTTAAAACTCCTTGCAAGCTTTAAACTTCCCTTGTATTACATATAAATCACCCCTAAGGTAGGGTGTACGTAGGTCATAGGGCAGGGTGCTATGTGCTTAAAAGTTAAGACGTACTTAGAAGTTTCAGTGAGTCAGATGCACACTTCAAAACCCACCCATATGCCCAGTTAAACATCCAGTGTCTAACTCATACTGCAACCCACATACGTATTTAAAACAGCATAGAGGCACTCATCCAGCCAGTCAGACAGAGGCAGAGGCACTGAGACATTCAATCACAGGCCCATACAGCACTTATGTTTCTAGCAGTAGCAGCCAATTGCACACACAGTTACATACCCCTAAACTCACTAATACAGCCTGTAAGCAATCCGTACAGATGCTTATGTACTGAAGTACTGATACTGCTAATCACCCATGCAGACAAGTAGCCCTTTAAACATGTGTTGGGCCTGCTACTGCAGAGCCTGTGCGTGCATTTTTACTGATAGGTTGAGTAGGCATTCAGTATCCCTTGCCGAGCCTTAAACTTCTTTTTTTCTACATATAAGTGACCCCTAGGGTAGGCCATAGACTGATGTAGGCTATAGACATACACTGATGCATACACTGATACACACAGACACACTCTAATGCATACAGTAGCACACTCAGGCACACACTCATGTGTACACCAATACACCTAAGCACACCCTGATATATACATTAAGACATCCAGGAAGACACATATGCACATATTGATACACACAGGCACACATTGATACACACAGGCACACACTGATGCATACACTAACACACCCAGGTACACACTCATGCATACACTAATACCCAGGCATGCACTTATGCATACGCTAACACATCCAGGCACACAATGATGCATATAGTAACAAGGGCACACATACACTAATGCATACACTGGCACACCCAGGCATACACAGTTGCACACACTAACACATCCAGTCACACACTGATCCATACACTAAGACACCCAGGCACACACTGATACATACACTGACACACCCAGGCAGACAGTGATCCATATGCAGGCACATCCAGATACACTCTGATGCATACAGTAGCACATCAAGGCATACACTGACATATACACTAACACACCCAAGCAGACAATAATGGATACACTAGCACACCCAGGGACACACTCATGTATACATTACACAGCTCACCACCCAATTATGCATACACTGACACAACCAGTCACACACTGATCCTACACTAACATACCCAGGCATAGCCTTATACATACACTAACACTCCCTGGCAGAAACCTCTGCATACACTGACACGCCCAGACAGACAGTGACATATACAGTGACACTACCAGGTACACAGTTATGCATACTAATACATTCAGACACACACTAACACATACGCTTATGCACCAAGGCACACACTGATGCATACAGTGATACAGCCAGGCACACACTGATACATACAGTGACACTCTCAGAGACATACTGATTCATACACTAAGACACCCAGGCAAACACTTATGTATACACTGTGACACCGAGGCACTCAATACCACATCTGCTGACACACCCAGGCACACACTGATTTAAACATGAAAAGTAACAGACTTACAGTGGCTATAATGTAGTGACATAATTATATACATGGGTGCTTAAATTATGTATATAATGGAAGGCTAAATGTATTGATTTGTTTTTTTCTTTCCAGACATCTACTTGTACTTTAAAACAGAGAGTTGTAATGCAGAAAACGACATAAACAAGAAAGAAACAGAGGAAAGAATGCTATGTCCTTACAACAGAGAAAGAAAAGGGACAAAATGAGGACAATGTGATTAAAGAGAAAAAAGCTGCTGGTAAGAAAACCAAGAAATTTCCTAAAATAGTAGGTGGAAAACTGCAAAATGAGCAAAAGCAAGTCATTAAAATGGGAGGTTTCCAATCAGTTAAGAAAGGAGTTAAAGTAAGTGACATTAAGAGTAATAAATCGTACAAGAAAGCAGGTAGTTAAACAAGAAGACAAAGGTCATTTAAGGAAATAAGAGTCAGAATGTTTCATAGTAGGGTAATTCAGAATCTCTAACGAGCTATGAGACAGTATAAAAGGAAAAGAGAATCAGTCAAACAAAAAGAACATGTTGAGGCTGTAGTTGATAAAGCATTTGCCCTGAAGAGGAAGCTGTTTATTTTGATTTTGAGCAGAATGAGAACACTGGATAAAACAGTGTTGTCTAGGAAGAGAAGAAGCCAAAAAAAGAGACTTGTGAACAGAATTAATTTTTGTAACTGCAGCGAATAGAAGCATCCATCGAGTACTGAGCCTTTCTTTAATGAAGAAATCTAATTACAAAAAAACACATTAGTGCATGCAGTTGAAACAACTGGTCGATGTTATGGGGTGAATGATTGTACTTCCATTTTAAAAGAGGAGATGGTTCCTAGGAATGTTGAGGAAGTGATAGCTGAAGAGGTACAATGAAGGGATAGACATGCCCCTTTATACAAATGGAACTGTAGCAGTATTTGCAGTGGTTGGCAGGAATCAAATGATATATTGAGAACTTTTCTACATAAGTTTGCATTCAAAAGTCTGAAACAGAAAACTGGGATTTTAAAAAGAATAGGTCTGTTCTCTCTTTTGATAGTCAGAATCTGCACAGCTTAAGTTTAATTAAATGAATCCAAGCAAAGTATGGAAGTATACTAAGGATAGTTCGTATGGAGCCAAAGACAGGAAAGCTGCCACCAACTAAGTTACAGAAAGGCCTTAAAGGAAGAGTTGTCTAATTACCTTTCGATTTAAAACCGAATAATGAAACTGTAGGGGCAGAGAGAGATATTGATGAACCACTTATCATTCTAGTAAATGGTGTCCCTACCGAGAACAAAACAAATTGTCAGGCTTTAGTGGATTTTAGTAAAGTAAAAAAGTGACATTATACCTGGTAGAAAATAATATTTATTACAAAAATGTTTATGTTGTTCGAGATGCAACTTGTATGCAGGATGAAACATTACCATCAAGTGGACAGATTGAAAAAGTGGATCGATCCAAATCAGAAGAAACATATGAACACTATAGTATCCATCCACTGCACTCCAAAGACGTTATTGGCAATACTATTGTTCTCTTTCAAATGAAACAAGCATAAGGAGCTCCAATGAGTATGTGGGAGAAAGGTTTAGAGGCTTGCTGTTTCCACAGCTATTTCCACTGGAACAGGTGGCTGGTATGATGACCACCCCGGACAAATATCAGCAGCTGAATCAGGGTCAACCAGATTATATTCAGGAAACCCTAGATTTTGCCAGTGTATTCCATATATATTCCATCTATTATTTAAGAAGTGACTTGTCTGAACTATCGTATGCTGTAAACCACATACTGAAGACAGGAGTTCATCTACAAATTCTCTCTGCAAAGGAATGTGCTTACAAAGTTAATGGGAAGGATGAGAAATTGGAATAAATTTGATTAATTTGATGGTGTGCCAACATTGGGCCAAAGTGAATTGGTATCGTCGTCATGGAGAACTGAAATGTAGTTTGAGAAACCTAGGTGCACCTACTTAGAGTCTGACACTCAGTTGTGCAAAGTATGCGTGGGATGACTTACTTGAGATTTTGAGCGAAGCAAACTAAAACATTGAGGACATCTATGTGAAAACAGTGGGAGAACTTTGCTTTATGGATCCTGCTAATGTTTGTAGATATTTTAACCACAGGTTTCAAGCCATACTATCTTTTATCTGCAACAAAACAAATTCTCCTCTTAGCAAAATAACTGATTTCTTTTGGCATAAAGAGTACTAAGCAAGAGGTGCTCCTCATATTCATAATTAAAGATACACCAAAATTTAGAACAGACACAGATGAGCCTGTAGTTTCTTTCATAAAACAGTATGAGACATGCGCAATTCCAAAAGAAATTGGTGAAAAAGGTCTCAGGCACCAAGTTTTGCGCTTTCAAACATATAGATGTGACAAGTACTGTCATTGAAAATACAGATGTAAAGGAAGAGTTTACACATGGCGTTGTTTTGGATTTCCACGACCTGTCATTTCCCAAGGAAGAGGGAACAGCTTTTTATCTGCAATCAGATATACACTGAAAAGAAAATCACAGAAAAACGCATACAACCTGAAAAGAACACAGGCCTCCAAGTATATTAATGACTATAAACCTGTGATTCTTAAAATGTGGAATGCTAATATAGATATACAATTTGTTGCAGACAACTCCATCACTGTTGCTCGTTACGACACTTCATATATTACAAAATCAGAGAAGACAGAGATGAAGGAGATGTGGAAGGAGATTTCTGCAGGAAGGACTCTAACCAAGAAATTGTACAGCTTCAGCTTGAAAAAACTTTTTCATAGAGAGATGAGCTCCTATTAATGCTGGTATCGGGTGAGCTCAGCCAGTTGGGACTCAAAGTCAAGGGTACTTGTTTGGATAAATCTAGGCCTTGCTAGCACACGAAATTGAGTGTTGAAGTATTTTACGGAAATTCAGTACGTAGCAGAGTTCAACCCGGAAAGTACAGACATTGTGAATTCAAATATGTTAAACACCTACTATCCAAGATGGAGCCCACACCAAGAAAACAGGTGCCTTTATGAAATACTTCAACACTACAGATATAGAAGCAACATAACAGAAAACGTTGAAGAAGGGAAATATAAGTAGTTGGTTGTGACAGTTGCTTGGTCAGACATACAAAAGGAAATCTAATTAACCACAGAAAACGTACTTTCCAAACTTCAGACAAAAGAGAGTTGTTTTATTTAGCACTTTTATAACTCTTGAAGTCTTGGCATTTTGAATCTGAATAACTTGGAAACTATGACTGATCCGAAGAATCTTTCAACCTTGTGAAAGACAGCATTCAGTGTTCAGTCTTTCCAAGCTATTTGTAAATGTTAAATGATGAGAATGAACAGGAAGAAACAATTGCTGCTGAGATAGCTAAGGAGAGTTAACAAAGCAGCTAAAGTTTAGGACCACTGAGTCAAGATCCTCTTGGACAACCAACTATTGAAAATGAAGCTGCAATAGCCATGCCTGTGATGGAAAGTACAATGCAACAAGCGAGACAGGAAAGTGTTGATTTGGAAGAGTTAGTTGGACAACTGAACAATAAACAGAAAGAAATGTATATGCAGGTAAAATAGAAAATAGAGCATGGATTCCTTCATGAAAAGGATGAGTGAGGATGCTCATTATTTAAGCCAATATTATTATATATCAGTGGTCAAGCTAGCACCCGGAAAAGCTTTTTAATTAAAGTTCTCACTGCTTACCTGCAGAGGACTGCAGAATCAAATTTGTTGTGTGTAGTAACAGCACCAACTGGATTAGCTGCACACAACGTTGAAGGAATTACTTTACATCAACTACTCATTCTACCTGTTGGACATGCCAATAAGCTGGAGTATCAAAAGTTATCTGGTGAAGCTTGTCATGATGTCTCAAGAGAATTGAAGAAAATGAAACTTTTAATCATTGATGAGGTGAACATTGTCTCAAACTTAATGCTTCCCTTCCTACACCTGAGAATGCAACAGATTTTAAAAACAGAGGATGGCGTGCTGTTTGGAGGACAGCACTTCTTGTCTTCAGCGACCTACTACAACTAACCCCCAACAAAGGACAGCCTGTGCTCAAGACAATTCTCCATGATGAAACTGTGAATTCCTTAGGAAGTATTGGAAATGTAAACATTTGGCTAAACTTCCAAAAACAAGGAGCTACATAACAATATGCGTCAAGCATCTGACGTGGAATAGGGAAATATTCGGAAGCATATTAGAGTAGGAGTTCTGACAAAGGAGGGTAAATGTTGCTTAGAAAGTCGATGCATCAAGAAACTATTTTCCGTGTCTGAACAGAAAGCAAGATGGAGGCCGTGTAGTTGCGTCTTGGCGGAGCTCTCTCCCTTCTGATTCCTCTCACTCCCCCGCTCCTTACTGCTACCACTGTACTCTGCTGATGGCTGTACGCGGATCGGCTGTTCGACCCGGCAGCGCCCTCTCTGATTTGTTTGGCATCCAGCATGGCATGCTGACAGGATCCCCTGCCTCGGGGAACGCTGCGAGTGAGCTGGTCGGCTTGTTTGCCTCACTCCAGGTGCGGGTGGCGTGGACGTGCCACTGAGCCCTCTGCAGGTGGGCGGGCCTCACACAGAGAATTTACGGATTGGCTGCTGGCTCACGCATCAGCTTTGCCTGGGGGTTGGCGCCTGGTGACATGGCCCCAAAGCCTGCTTAACACCAAAAGGACAAAGGAGAAGCGCTTTCCTCCTCTGCATGGCCTGCTACATGCGCGCTGAGCCAAGAAAGGAGTCTTCTACAGACCATGCCGGCGGGGGGCCAGGTAAGCCGATTGACCGGAGTGCATGGGTGTAAGTAAAAGGTGGAATCAAGTGCTGAAAAGAATACCAGGTCGGGCTTGGCCTCTGAAGAAGGACTCTCTGGCTCCAGCAAGGACACTCTGCCTCAGCCTGTCATAACTGAATTTTTTACAATCAAAGATTTTGGTGGGGGCTCAACCCACCTAGACTCTGCCGAGAAGCGTGGGGAGTCAGACTCAAGCGATGTCCTGGTGCCCGACACTATGGTTGAGGGGCCTTCCGCACCACTTTTTGCATCAACCGAGTCAGATCTGTCAGACTCTTGCGAACTGTCTTTGTTGTTATTTGAGCAATCTGTGGTAGGCGAGAAGGGTACTGCCACTGGTAATCCCATAGCAGTGGATCAGGTCCCTCCTGGTAATGTGGGCAAAGCTAAGCTCGCTCCTCTGTCTGCCACTTTGGGGGAGGCAGGGAGCAGCAAGGACACAGTATAGACCATATTGAGCTGGCGGCGGTGGACCTCTCAACGGATGGGGCGGACAAATTCTTTTCTCTCACAGATGGCTCAGACTCAGAGGCCTCTAATTCGTACCTCAGCGAGACCGGAGGTATTAACTCTTCAACCTCTGGCTCTAGCTCACTAGAAGCTCCTGAGACAGCTCTCAAACGCTCAAAACATCAGAAGGGTCTTATAGACTCCCGGAGGAGGAGAGTGAAGAACTGTGTTGGAAGTGGGCTGAAATGGGTTTATACCCACACAAAAATACTTGGTACCCCAGAGGAAGCGACAGCTCTGAACGAAACAGCTTCGTCCGCCGCACAGTAAGTGGGGATTGCAGCCCTAAACCGTGCATTGGGTTTAATTCTGGAGTCAATCAAAGAGCATCGGGCCGAGACCCGGGCGGATGGCGAAAGGGCAAGGCAAGCTACGAAAAAGCTGGAAGACTCTATTCGGAAGGTGGGGAATGCATGCGCCGAGTTCGGTGAGCACCTCAGCTGTATTGAGGACAGAACTACAGCTCTGGAGACAGATGTTACAGCTGTTAAGGAGCAAGCTAAATCTCATTACGCCCAACTAAGAGACTTGCAGTGGAAGCTAGAGGACTTGGAAAACTGGCAGCATAGGAATAATCTTCGCTTTCTTGGGATTGATTAAGGCCTTGAAGGGGATGACATTCGTTCCTTCATGTTGGATCTTTTAAAGAATGCCTTCCCCAAACTTTCTGGATGGAACTGGGCGTCTGAAGTTCAAAGAGTTCACCGGTTCCCGGTTGTTCGTAATAAGCCTGTCCAGGCTAGCAGAGATCCTAGACAACCGAGGGCTATCTTAATATTTTTGGGCAATTTCTTGTTGCACCAGGCCATTTTTGAGAAAGCCCGCTTGGGTGCAAGACGGACATACCAAGAATCCTCTTTTTTCATATGCCCTGATTTCTGCCATATAACTGTGGAGCGTAGGTGGTGCCTGCGACAGGTGATCAAGCATTTTCAAGATGCTGGCTTTGAAGCTCATCTTCTGGCCCTCACCAGATTGAAAACAATTGTTAGAGCAACTGTTGAATTTTTTACATCTGAAATTGAAGCTAGAGAGTATTTGGGTCAGGCTTTGGTTGACAGAAGCAATGCGTAACTATGGGGTCCTCTCTATGAACGGGTTTGATTAGCTTAACATAAGTGATTTCTATCTTCTATTTTTTCTATGGCATTGCACTATATGACACATTATTGTTTTGGAGTGGGGGGCTGCAGCTGAGAGGGGTTGGGGGAGAGGCCCGCTGTGCTGGCCACCGGTCTCCATCACACAGACCCATCGCTTTGCATCTCCTCGTCGTGGCTTGACCCTCTACCTCTGACCTTTCAGCAATGGAAAGGACGCTTCCTGCATGTTTATAGCTTTGAAAAAGCACTTTATGCACGCAAAGGTAGGAGGGCCAAAAGCAAAGGGATGAGGATATGGGGGCAGTCACAACCTGGCTGTCTTCGTTTCAATAAGTATAACGGCCAGGATCGCGTTATATGATGTGTTGATCTATGGGTAGGAATGCATTATGAATTTGTGCTGCTCTCCTGCCGCATTCTACCTTTTTTTTTGTTTGGTTATTTTAACAGATTTCCATGTAACTTATTTATGTACACTTGATGCTTTTGTAGGTAAAAAAATAAAATATCTTTATTAAAAAAAAAAAAAAGATGTTCCTCTAATAGCACAGCTAATGTTCAATTTCATTGAAGAATGGAAATCCATAGTCTGCTTAATGCCCACACTTCAGGAGTGTTCCAATTTTAACGAACAATTACTAAAACTGGAGAAAGAAGACATTTTGGAAATTACTGCAAATGACAAAATGGAACACCAGGGGGTGACAGTAATGCTAAGTGGAAAACTACAAGCAAAATTAGATTAATTGGAGAAATCTGTTTTGAGGACTGCAGGATTTACACATATGCAAAAACTGTAGAGTAATTTTGCAGCATAATTGAAATGTTGAGGAAGGATTAGTAAATGGTGCTATAGGCAAAGTGATTGATTTCATTAACTTTCCAAATAGGGGTGAGGTTGAATATTTAGCCATAAAATTTGATCAGATTGATGTCTTGAAGCAGATTGGTAGATGTATTGTACGTTTTTTACTTGTAAAAGACTTATATGTCTGGTGGCAGCAGTTCCCAGTGTCTCTAGCCTACCCTGTAATTATCCATAAATCTCAAGGTTTAAGTGTAGACACAACTTTTATTAATGTTGGCAGTACTGTAGTTAAAGAAGGTATGTCATATGTTGCATTGTCTTGAGTAAGAACATTGTCCTGTTTGTTTTTGTTTTGTTTTGTTTGTTTTTGGTTGATTTTGATGATAGCAAAGTTAGTGCTGATGCAATTTCTGTCAAAGAGCACAATCAGTTAAGAAGTGTATATGTTCCTCATTTAGGACAGTATCCCATGAAAATCAGATATTCTGTCCAAAGTGGAAGCTTACAAAAGAATGAGGGAGATATTGCAGGTTTCCAGTTGTCAAACCTGTCTGGTGTCAACTGCTATGTAAATGTTGTTCTCAATGCACTCTTTCATTTACCACATCTTATAAAAGCAATTGAACAGAAACCACAGAAGAGATTATCTTCTGCACTGTGTGGTTTCCTGCAACGCTTACATAATGATAAGACTGTAATACATTGTGCTTCAGGCATTCAAGATCTAGTAGATATATCTAGTGGTTCAGTAGTATTTACTCACAACAGTCATCAAGATGCACATGAATATATAATGGTCATCCTTGGAGTTTTAGAGGAAGTACAAATAAGTATTTATGACTTATGTGGACTGAGTTACACCTGGAACCATGACTGTGACGATCAGTGCTTAATTTGTGCTGGTGGGTTCCGGTGCGCGTCATCAGCACTTAATTGGTTTCCAGTGCTCGGCACAGCACTTAATTATCAACACCACACTTATGAGAGTCTGCCACATGATGGCGCTGCTCATCTAATTTAGAGAGGAGCAGAACAACGATTGTTTATGAATACAATAAACATGACAAAAAAACTAATACCTGGCTCCCAGCCATTCCTTTAGCTTTGGGGATCTGGAATAATCTTAACTCATGCACTTGCAGGTGAGAGAGATGGTTAATAGTTGTTTTGGTACTGCCATTTGCAGCAATGTCAGGGGCAATGGGTCATGCTGCGATTACCTCATTGTCAGAGCCCTGGCACTTATTATTTTACAAATTAAGCACTGGTGAAGATTGTTCTTTTACGTCTACCACTCAAAATCAATTCTGGGCGCTTTCTGTACAAACACTACCAGATTCCAAAACTCTGTCTTTTGACAGATTGATCAAAAAGGCTAACTAAAATGTGACTTGTTCAAATTGTAGATCAGATGTTATGTCTACATTGCATATATGAAGAAGTGGAAAAGACCTTATTTTAATGCTTTAATGAAGCAGAGCAGATAGATCTAAATTTGAAACCGAAATTACAAACTTCAAAGCTGGACAGATATCAATTTCTGTAAGAACCTATACTACGTTCTCTATCCTTCTTCATGAAGGACTTAATTCAACATTTAGACACTACACTGTCTATTTAAAGAGTGAAACTGAGTGGACAGAATGCAATGACAGCAAACTTAAATTCAAACAAAAACTGCCTTTCAAGCTACCAAATTCTTACCTTTTGTTTAAAAAGTGATATACAGTATTTTTTCTATGGTGATTGTCAGTATTTAGACATCATTCGGCCTATCAGGGGTGATGTCTTCAAAAGGGTCTCCAAGCTTCAAGTATGCTTTATATCTACTAGTAGTATTGTACCACTTCTAATAAGGAAAAAGTTATTTTTAAGATATATTTGTTTAGAGTACTTCAGTAACTATAGGTAAAAGAATTTATTAAATAATCGTAGTGAGTGCAATGGATAGTGTCACTTATATATAGTGACATTCTGTGCGGTTCTGTTTTCGTTCTGCAATCTTTGTGGTTGTTTTTTTCCCCACTGTTCAAGGATGAATCCTTATAAGTACATTGTTTATGATGTACAAGTATGAAAGCTGAGGACAGTAGAAAAGGGAAAATTAAATGCTTTACAATAATGTGATATACTATTACAACAAACGGAATGTGTACTGTTTTGTTTCTGGAATTTTGTGAGTGTAATACTGACTTATATTTATGTTCTTTTTCAACAGTGGTTGGAATGGTATGTCTTTAGGTGTTTGAACATACTCATTGTTCCACACAAATTATTCTTAGACATACCCCTGGAGAGGGTCTTGATGCATAAAGAGCACTTGATATGCTTTTCCACCACTTTCTTTTCCCCAAGGGGATGGTGAAAGACTCCCATACAATCATTTGCTGATTTGCTAGGGGTTCCTCCTCCGAAGAACTGTGTTCAACAGCGTGTGGCTGCTGATCCTCTCTGCTACCAGATGTTCAAAATAATTTGCAAAAAATCACCAAAATGAATTTCCCAAGAGAAAACAGCAAGTGCTATAGGAGAATGGGGTTTTTTCTACAATCTTTGTGATTGTTTTTTCCCCACTGTTCAAAGATGACTCTTTAGACAGTACATTGTTTATGCTGTACAAGGTTACAAAAGCTGAGAACAGTAAAAAAGGGAAAAGGAAATGTTTTACTATAATTTGAAATACAATTGCAGCATAAAAAATGTCTGCTGTTTTGTTTATAATATGAACGTATGCTTTGCAGAAACTAAAAGTTTATTGTGGAATATTGTGAAAAGTAATACTAACTAATATTTATGTTTGCTTCCTTTTTAAACAGACAAATGACACCATCTATTTGAATAAAGTAATTTCCTAATTACTTCTTTCTGTGTAGTTTAACAAACGTATTTTGTCACGGTACACACCAAGGGTGAGATTGATACAGCCACTGAGACATCCAGACACATACCAATATAGCCACTCATACACCCAGTCACTCACTCATACAGCCACTCACACACCCACTCACTCACCCATTCAGTCAAGACCACACAGACTCACTTACCAATATAGCTACTAACACATGCACCCACTCACCCATACAGCCACTCATACACCTACTCATTCACCCATATAATCAGTAACACACCTAGTCACTCTCCCATGTAAACTCTGACATACCCAGTCACTCACCCATACAGCTACTAACACACCCACTCACTCACCCATACAGTTACTGACACAACCAGTCACTCACCTATACAGCTCCTAAAACACCTGGTTACTCACACAGCTACTGACGCACACTCAGACTCGCATACAGCCACTGATATACTCATTCACTCACCCATACAGCTGCTCACACACCCTCTGACTCACCCATATACACACGCATGCACCCTCTTGTTCACCATTTACAGCCATTCACACACCCACTTACTTACCCATAAAGTGACTCATACACACACCCATTCACACACCCATATGGCCACTCACACACCCAGTCACTCACCCATATAGCCACTGAGCCACCCACTCACTCACCCATATAGCCACTTATACACCCATTCATACACCCACTTATATAACCACTCACTCACCCATACAGCAACACACAGACCTACTCTCTCACACAGCTAGTAACATATTCTCATGCAGTTACTCATCCATACACCCTCTGACACACCCACGCACTCACCGATGCAGCCACTCACACTCCCTTTCACTCACCCATATATCTACTCACACATCCAATCACTCACTCATACAGCTAGTAAGATATGTATTTACTCACTCATACACACACTGACACATGCAATGACACACCAATAGAGCCGCTGATACACCTACTCACTCACACATACAGCCACTCACTGAACCACTTACACATCCACCTACTCACTCAATCAATCAATCAGGGAATTGTAAGCGAGCTACTCACCCGTGAGGGTCTCAAGGCACTGAGGGGGGGGGATGGGTCCGCAGATCTGTTTAGCCGAAGAGCCAGGTCTTGAGGGTCTTCCTGAAGGTGTTCAGGGAGGGGGCGTGTCTGATGTCTGCCGGTAGCTTGTTCCAGGTCTTGGCTGCAATGTGAGAGAAGGATCTTCTGCCTGCTCTGGCTCTGTGGATGCGCGGGGTTTCGGCCAGTGCGAGGTTGGAAGGAGGTTTCTTTTGGGTACTTGGAAGTTGATTCTGTCATTGAGGTATTTGGGTCCGTTATTGTGTAGGCATTTGTAGGCGTGAGTGAGGATTTTGAAAGTGACTCTTTTCTCCACGGGGAGCCAGTGGAGACTTCGTAGGTGTTGGCTGATGTGTTCGTGTCAGGGGATGCTGAGGACAAGTCTGGCGGCGGTGTTCTGTATTGTCTGGAGTTTGCGGAGTAGGGACTTGTTGATGCCGGCGTAGAGTGCGTTTCCATAGTCCAGTCTGCAAGTGATGAGTGCGTGGGTGACTGTCTTCCTTGACTCAGGGGGGATCCACTTGAAGGTCTTGCGGAAGATGCGGAGGGTGTTGAAGCAGCTGGAGGTGACGGTGTTGACTTGTCGGTTCATGGTGAGTGATGAGTCGAGTACGATGCCGAGGTTCTTGGCATGGTCTGAGGGGGTAGGTGGGCTTCCGAGGGCAGTCAGCCACCAGGTGCTGTCCCATGCAGAAGGGGTGGTACTGAGGGCGAGGACTTCTGTCTTCTCGACGTTGAGCTTCAGGCAGCTGTTGGTCATCCAGACTACGACTCACTCACACACCCACTCACCCATTAACACAGGGACTCACTCACTCATACTCTTTTTATACATACAAACGCATACAGTTTATCTTTTTTTAACCAAGAAAGGTGGTTCTATCAAGAACTTTTGTTATTTTGTAATTTTTCAGAACAATCTTTTTTGAGTTTTTTACATTTTGTATTTTTTTTTACAAATAAAATGGTAACTGGAAAAGGTTTTAACTAAAAAGACTCAAAACTGGGGATACAAGTGTCATTCAACAAAAAACATTAACACTTGTGGACTTTTGCTGCCTCCAGAACTGCAGCAACAGATTGTTCCACTACAGTGTGGACTTTCTTGTAGTCCAAACAAAATGTCCCAATTCTCTCCAGTTCAGGTGATTTCTTGGAGAGTTTGTGCTTGACCTCAGATGGTATAGGGTCCCCAGGAGTAATTGGTGTGGCACTTGAGGTGGATGGATCTCCTGCAGTGCGCTCCTTCTAAGCTCCTTCTAAGAAACAACAGTCCCTTATGTGAAAAATAAAGTAACTTATATATACATAGAGATACAATGAAGTCTACCTGGGGTGTCCAAGTGGAAAAATTATGAATATTTATTAGTACATTTTAAAAATTATAGTAGTGGGAGAACAAACACAAGAAAAATCAAGTGAAGTTTCCAACCTCAGGCATAAAACAGTGAGAGAATACAACACAATGGTTAAGTCAAAACCTGCTAGTATCAATGCTCATATATAAAATGATTACATATAACAATTGAGTCAAGGTACATCAGTCGATGACATGTTGATCCCTATTAAATTGAAGGGATCATCATCAAGACATAATTAAGTATGCCTGAGACAGTAGTAGGGATGAAACATTTCTATCCCAATGCCAGCTTGATCAAATTGGAGTGACCTGGAAGTACTGCGTAGGTAGGTAAATGACGCACAGATACAATGTGAAGGAGTGAGCAACACCGATAAGGTGGTCCCAACCGGGACGACAACCTAAGAACGGAGGTGCTCAAAGCAGTTAAGTCAGCATTTGTAATGTCATAAGAGAATACAAGGGTCACAATCGACAAGGTGAATCACCGGAGCAATTAAGGAAGATATTCCCACTGAGCGGTCAGGGAAAATGCACAAGCCAGGTCTGTATCAGCTGGAATCGGGAAGCAACAAAAAGCACTTGCTTCATATAGTTAGGAGAAAGTACCCTTGTTTGGTGGATATTCGCCTCTTTGTAGTCCCGTTGTCTTCTCTATAGGAGTATTCATGTCATCACAGAATTCTGGATGAAGACACACAAGGAACAATCACATTGCTGAAACGCAGAGAAGGTCATTGGAGACATTTCCTCCTGATTCATTTTACAGCTATAGTGTAGAATACACACCTGGCATTTACGAAACGAGGTAGCACTTACTAATTAACCAATAGAAACTACACCATTTGGGTAGACCTTCTGTACAAAACTGTGAACTCTTATTGGATAAATGGGCAGGTGAGGTTCCTTTCTGGCCCTGATACTCCTTTCACAGAAATTAAATCTCAACGGGAAACACTTACAAATATAATGATAGCAGGTGCCCCAGTTGAAGCTCCAACTCTGTAAAGGACAAATTATCCTAATTTCCTAGGATTAACAAAGGCAAAGCAAGTGTGTTTTCTTGGCAATTCCACATTGAAAAACAATCTGAAATCCTTGGTAAGGGTGACTGCATCATTGATCTATCAGAGCTTAATCTGTAATGACTGTGATGAATGGCTTCTTTCATGGCCTCTCCATGTGAGAGCAGAGTCCATGGTTGTCCCTTTAAATGACCACAAGAATGCAAAAGTGCAGAACCACCTGGAGCCATGGCCCATTTGGCCCGACCATCTACCTTAGTAATATGCAACTCACACACCAATGCAGCAACTCACACACCCACTCAGACACCCACAAAACCAAACAAACACCCACTCACACATCCATATAGAACTTACACACCCTGTCAAAAACCCATACAGCCACTCACACACCACTCACAGACCCATACAGCCACTCACCCAACACTTACGAACTTATACAGCCAGTCACACACACATTCTCAAAGGCTTCAAGTTACAGTTAGGAAATTAAATTATAAAACCTTGTAAATTCACTAAAAGACCAAAGGTTACAGGGACATTATAGTTAGGAAATAACATTGAAAAACTTTAGAAATTCACTGAAAAAAACAAAGGTTACAGGGAAGTTATAGTTGGGCTCAGATTTCACTTGTACAAAACCATTGAAATTCAGCAGTATTAGTTACCTGAGCTAACTATAACTTACGCTCCCACAATGCACTGCTTATGACCTCACATTTTGCATCACTCATGACATGGTCAAGGGCTAAGCATGTGTACTGGGGTTGGGATTCCCTAAAAACTTATTTTTTGCCACTTGCGGGATACGCGGATCTCTTGTGGGGCTCAGAGGGGCCCCTGTGTAAGTCCATGAGGAATAAGCGGATCTAGCGTGACTCAAAAAATAAAATATATACTTTTACACACAGTCTTACACCTGTAGAGATACTCTTTCATCCATACTTACAACCATACACACTATCGCACCCATTCAAATACAAATACAGACACTCTCAAACCCACACTTACACCCATACAAACACTCTCACATCCCACATCCACTCACATACACATATAGACACTCTCACACCAACACTTATACCCAGACACTCTCAAACCCACTCACATACCCATACAGACACTCAAACCCACACTTACATCCATACAGAGACTCTCATACCCACACTTAAAACCTATGCAGACACTCTCACACCCACTCTTACACCCATACACACATACTCTTACATCTAGTCACATATGGATACACTCACTCTCACATCCACTTACACACCCATATAGACACTCTCACACCCAGTCTAACACCCATACCGACCCTCCCATACACTCTCATACCTACACACGTACCCATACAGACACTCTGAAATTCCCAGTCTTACACACATACATACACTCTTACATCTAGTCACATGCTCATACACTCACTCTCACATCCAATTATAATACCCATACAGACACTCTCTAGCCCAGAAACAGAGACTCTCACACCTATTCACATACCCATACAGACACTCCCAGACCCAATCTTACACTCATAAATACACTCTCACACCCAGTCACACACAAACAGACACTCTCACACCCACTCACACAGCCATACAGACACTCTCACACCCACTCACATACTCATACAGATACCTTCACACCCACATTTACACTTGTTCAGGCACCCACTCACAAACACATATAAACACTCTCACCCCCACACATACACCCATACAGACACTGTCACACCCATACTTACATCTATACCAACAATCTTATACCCACACTTACACCCATGCAGACACTCTTAAACCCACTCACATATCCATATAGACACTCTCATACCCACTCATTCACCCACACAGAAACTCTCACATCCATATTCATTCATCATACAGTCTCACATCCTCTCACATACCCATACAGACACTCTCACACTCACTCATATACCCATGCAGAGACTGTCACAGCCATACCTACACCCATGAAGAAACTCTTACACCTACTCATTTACACACATACAGACACTATCACACCCACTCACATATTCATACAGAGACTGTTACAGCCACACTTACACCCATGTGGAGACTCTCACACCCACTCAGTTACACCCACACAGACACTATCACAACCACTCACATACCTATGCAGATACTGGCACACCTATATTTATACCTAAAAACACATTGTCACCTACCTAACATACCCATATAGATACTGTCAGAACCACATTTGCATTCATAGAGACTGTTTCACAACCACTCACATACTTATAGACACTCTGACACCCTCTCACATATCTATGCAGACATTTACATACCCAGTCACAGAGCCACATAGACATTTACACTATCAGTCACAGATTCACACTCACAGTAATAGAACCACTCTAAACCCTCAACAAGAAAATTTTAAATGTGCTGTTTTGCATTAAATGTGTGCTTTTGGTTTGCGGGTCCATGATGAATCGTCAGATCACAGAAATAGTTTTTTTTTTTTTAAGGATTTGCAAAGAAAAATAACAAGTGTTTGGGGAATAGGGTGGCTCTGTTAAGAGCCTTTGTGTTTATTGTCTGTATGTTATCACTACACATAAAACAGGATGCAGTCTTTCAAATTGTTCAGGAACACCCTGTTGCCTTCATCAGGTCTGTAAATCCCATCCATGTCAAATCACAGGTTATTATTGTCAATAGAGCCCATGTTATGGCCCTTGAGGAATGCAGAAACAGTTCTATTCACATGCTTTCTAGCTTTGTCTATCTGTGGACAGAATTCAGATGACCACTTCCATTTCTGTCTCTGGCATCAAGGAAGTGTGAAGTAAAAGTGCCATTAAGATTTCCAGTCCTACCCTAGTAAGAGTGTCCTGGTCATTGCCACCACAGTGCCCAATCATGAGGTCTGGATGTTGGCAATCCATAATGCTTTCAATCAATGGAAGCAAGTGATGCCACTCTGAGCCTCTCTGACCAACCCAAGTAATATCCACATTAGGCAAACCCAGGTCTCTGTCAATATTACTCTTTCTAGCAGACTCTTTGGCCCAAAACACATAGCTATAGCCCACAATCCACACTCTAAGCATTTTCAAAGGAAGGAGCAGTAGCACACAGGAAAAGGCTGCAGTAGAATGAGATAGAAGGAAGGAATTGTATTGCCTGGTATAAATATGATAGTGGTTAAAACTAGGTTGTATTATTGAGAAAAACATAAGGAGATATGTGATTGGGTATTCTGATATTCACAAAAACAAATGAAGTATCAGATATGGCTGTAACTCCAAACACTCAGCCACACCTGCTACAGTTGGTTTAGCGGTTAGCATGCTGGTCTAGAAAGTGTTGTCAACTTGTTACCTACTGCTAGACGAGTATGTTACAATATTGGTCACCATAGTATCAGAGCTATAGGAGCATGGGGAAAGGGTAGAAGAAAGCCTACAATGTAATTGTGAGGTGATGGTTTTAATAGAAGAAATGGAGATTAAAGAGTGTTCGGGTCTAAATTTTGGCTTTAATAAGAAATAGTGTTAAAGTAGTGGTGTTTACGAACAGTATTTAAAGAAGCTTTTTAGTTTGCCGCGCGGATCTATGGACCCGCACACCTGCCCAAACCTCCTACCAAATTGGAGGTTGGAAGGGTTAACAAATCTGATCATACACAAGAGGTGCATTATTAGTGAAATATGAAATCAGTGTTTCTATGTGCTAGCCTGTGTAACCTTGAAACCAAAGTTGAAAAGGTTGCCATTAATGGTTTCCTTTGTTTGAGAGTGGTGTACCATTCTTGTGCTTGGTTTTTATGTGCTTTCTGATACTAGATTTTCAAAATGATACTGAGAAAGAAAAATAAAGACGAACAATTACATTTAGCAGGAATGTGAATTTCCACATGAAAAAAAGAGAAGCTGGTAAGATTACTAAGCAGTTTTTCAAAACAAATATGTCATAAAATGCAGAATGAGGATACAGTCTTATCTAAAAGTGGAATTTACAGATCCAGTGCGAATCGAAAGGAATACATGTATCTGACAGTAGGAAATGTTCTAAGAAAACAGGGAGTTTGTCAAGGAGACAGACAGAGTTTAAGGAGTTATGAGCTAAAATGTTTTGCACTAGGGTAGTACAGAATTTGCTACAAAGGTTGAAGAAATATAAGAGGAGTAGTGCTGCATTTAAGCAAAAGCAACATATTGAGAGCGTTGTTGAGAAAGTGTTTGCTTTGAAGAGGAAATTGTTTATCTTGAATAGAATGAGGACACTAGACAAAACAGTCCTGTTTATGAAGAAAAAACCCTTAGAAAAAGGCTTTTTAACTTTTTAACAGAAATCATTTTTGGAAGATTTTTAAAGGTGAATGGAAGCATACCGCTAGTACAGAACGTCATTTTAATGAGGAAAGCAATTTTCAAGAGAACCCACTAGCACATGCAGTGGATTTAACTGGTCGTTGTTATGAGATGAAATATGGTACTCCTTTTGCAAAAGAGAAGATGGTTCCTAGGAATGTGGAAGTGATAGCTGAAGAGGTTCAAGGAAGGCATAGACAGGCCCCAGTTTACAATGGAACTGTAGTAGTATTTGCAATGTTCATTAGGAATACTTGATTTATTAATAATTCTCATACGTGAGTTTCCATGCAGAAGTATGAAACTGAAAATTGCAATTTTGTAAGGATTAGATCCATGCAAAGTGAGGAAGTATACTAATTTACAGGGACATTCACTGGCATGTGTTTTGAGGAAAGTGTGCCGAAGCACCTTTCCTTATTTCAGGATGTGAGCTGTTCACCACTCCAAAATGCGAATTTTGGTTAGAAGACTTTACTATGTAAAAACTCCTGCTTTATGTTAAGGAGAGATAAATATCATTGGTGTAGGCAAGATGGCGGCTGCGTGAGATTCTGCGATTCACCACTCATCTGACTCCCGGGGGAATTCAGTGATGACACCAGCGAGGGAGTATTAGAAAACATGCAATGGCCAGTTATTGTTCGGTATATGGGCTGAGGCGAGTACTGGAGCGTTCATACGGCAAAGTGAGCATTTTTGCTTACCTCCTAATCCGGACGGCAGTAAGGGTACTTTCTGCTGCGGGCTTCCAGGGCCGCCACCCGCGATGAGGTAACATGCCGCCAAGGGCTCCTAAGTCTCAGCGTGGCCGTGGAGACACCGGGGCTACTGGCGACGGAGCGGAAACGGCCACAAGTCAGCGCGGCCTCCCGGCGACCCGAGGAGCTCCTGGTGGAAAAAAGAAGGGAGACGCTACTCCAGCAGCGGCAGGAAGCGTGGAGGCGGCCCCCTCGAAAGCGAAAGCACAGGATCAGCATCCAAGCGAGGAGGAGGGCGCTGTATCAGCTAAACTGCGGGTGATTCCAGGAATATTTTTGGGCCGAGGGAAGGTCCAGGAGAGAGGCGTTCAGCGCGCTGGAGCTGTTGGACATGCCACGGATAACATCAATAGTGTCACCGAGACTCAACAAACAACGGCTGCAAGCGGCGAGGGGCTTGCAGCCTCTGCAACTGTAAGTACGGGACTGGTGCCCTCTTTACTCATAAATTTAGACCAAGGGACTATTACACAGGCAACTGCACAGGGGGAATCCCAATATGTGGAGGCAAATGGCTTAGTGGGAGAACAAGGGGGGAAGGAACTGGAGCAGGTCTCTAAGGATGGATTATGTGCTAACTCTAGACCGTCTTTGGCACTGCATTTATCAGTGGGAACCCCGGACGGTGGCGATAAATTCTTTTCCCTCAATGAGGACTCTGAGCCTTCCAATGTTAGTGTCAGCACTAGCGGCAATGAGGTTTCTCTGGTTGAGGAGTCGGATTCAGACAGTTCTTTCTCTAACCCTAGCACTCAAAAGCGGCGGCGGAGCAAGATCAAAGGGGGAAAAAAGAAAACCCTGGGCGCAATGCAATCTGATTCTGATCAAAGCCATTCAGGGCAATTAAAATGGGACTATTCCACTATGCACTTTGATATCGATGGCGGACCGACTCCTGATGCTATTACTCAAGGAGAGAGCAATGTATCTACCCTAACGTCATCCACCACTGCGGCCTCACCCTCAATGGATCTTATTTACTCAACTCTCAAACAGATTCAAACTGAGGCTCAACAGGAGCATAAGAGGGCGCACCATGCAACTAAGTTGATACAAGGGGCCATTAGGAAAATCAATAAAACTTGTACAGAAATAGCAGAAAGAACAACGGTTCTGGAAGAGCGAGTGTTGACGCTAGAGACAGGAGCAGAGAACATTACCCAACAAGTAACATCGAACGAAGTTAGGATGACGGATGTCATGTGGAAGCTAGAAGATTTTGAAAACCGCCAAAGGCGTAATAATCTAAGGCTACTGGGCATTCCGGAAAATGCAGAAGGGGAAGACATCCGAGGGTTTGTGCTTCGATTGCTGAAGGGCGGCTTTCCCGAACTCTCACATTGGGATTGGGATTTGGAAGTACAACGAGTACATCGCTTCCCATTCATGTTGAAGAAAAGGAAGGGCCAAACGGAAGGGGATAATAAACCCAGAGCAATACTAATTTTTTTGGGCAATTTTCTGCTACGACAAGCAGTTTTTGACAAAGCACGCCCGGAAGCATGGCGCTCAGCGGAGGGCCACTCCTTTTTTGTCCGGCCGGACTTTTGCCATGCAACGGTCGAAAGGAGGTGGAGGCTTCGCCAGCTTATCTCTCCCTTTCAAAGGGCTGGCTGTGAAGTGTATTTATTGAGCCCTGCCCGTCTTAAGGTCATCCATCAGGAAAATACAAGGGTTTTCACTTCGGCGATACAAGCTCAAGATTTTCTACGAGAGATATCAGGAGCCTCGGGCCATAAGGTTTCTTAAAACTGAAATACTCGGATATTTGACATATTGAATTTTTTGGTTTGGTTTTGGTTTTGGCACAATGGAGTTTGATGGGTGGTGGTGGGAAGCAGTATCATGCAGGAGGCATCACAAGGGTCTTCGGACCTTTTTTGCCGCAAGGTAGGGTGGGGGGTGGGAAGGGGTGGGGTTCTGCAGGGGGTATGGCTGGATCACTGGGGTAAGATATATGTAATGGCATGGAGATCATATAGTATAGTAAATGAATTTTTTTTGAAGTCAATAGAGAATGTTTTAAATGGCAAGGGGTAAGATTAGAATTGCTTCGGTCAACATTTGTGGCTTGAACTGCCCGCGTAAAAGCGCAGGATTAATGAGGATATTCAGTATTTGAATGCAGATATAATATGTTTACAGGAGACACACATTGAAGCGGGGAGGCAAAAGGTGGCAGAACTAGCAGGTTACCAGTTAATTTCCTCCACAACTCAAGGTACACGGACTAAGGGGGTAGCTATTATGGCTCGAAGGAAGAGTTTTAGCTTCTCACGCTCTAAGGCGGATCACTTGCGCAGATGGGCTCTTACTTTATGCAATGCGGATACCTTCTCTTTCACGCTCTGTTCGGTTTATGGATCAGTGCTCGACGATCCAGCTCTGTTTAATTGGTTAAGCATGGAATTAGTTGGGTGGCCATTGCCAATGATCATCTGTGGGGATTTTAACATAAATTTGAGGATTAATGCAATGAAGTTGGGGTTGAGTTTATACAAAGGACGTAAGCCAAAAGTTTTTAAATCTTTGTTGGATCTATGTCAGATTCATGGGCTTATAGATGCCTGGATCTCGCAGGATCCCCAAGACTATGGCTTCACCTTTTTTTCAGCCCCACATCAGTCACATGCTAGGCTCGATTATTTCTTTGTGTCCCAGAGTCTCTCGATTAACTATCAGATGTTTAAATTCCCTCGGGTCATGTCTGACCACAATCGCTAGTTCTCGAGATCCCACTTCAGGCCTTAAAGAGGGAAACATCACGGTGGTCCTTTGATAGAACACTCTTAACTGATCAAGAGTACATTGCACATATGAGAACATGGGTTCCGAGATTTATATCTGAGAATAAGGGTAGCACTCGGGTGGATATCGTATGGGATGCCCTGAAAGCAGGGATAAGGGGGGAAACTTCAAGGTATGGCTGGAGGACTCAGAAAGTGGCTAAACTCTATCTACAGGAAATTTATGCTAATTTAGTAGACACAGAAACACAAATGGTCGCGGCTATTATCAATGGGGGAGAGGTGGGCCAGGCACAGACTAGGGTAGCCCTAGCCAAATCTAAAATATTAGAAATCTCTACAAAGAAAGCGGCAGGGAAATATACAGCGTGGAGATCCAAAATGTACGAATGTAGTGAGAGAGTGGGACATCTGCTTGCAGTACGCACTAGACAGAGGGTGACTCAGGGAGCTATTCTAGCAATTAATGATCCTCAAGGAGGGGAAGTCTCAGAGGCCCCAGACATTCGGGCTGCTTTCCAACGCTTTTACCAACTACTCTATACTGAAGATACAACGGGAGGTGAGGAAGAGATGTGGGATTATCTAGCGGAGATGCCTGGGGAAGGGTTAACTAGGGAGGAGAGAGAAGTACTAGAGGCTCCCATTATGGTGGATGAGGCTGCAGGTGTTATTAGTTCCTTGGCTAACGGTAAGGCAGCAGGCTCCGATCTTATTCCAGGGGAATTTTATAAAAAACTGGCTCCCTGTTTATTAGAATTACTGGTCAAAGTCTTTCTTAAAGCCCAGTCAGGTCAGAGGGCACCCGCCTCTTGGGGGTCGGCTAATATGGTGGTCTTTCCCAAAAAAGGGAAACCAGTTAAAGAGCTGGGATCCTATAGGCCTATAACGCTAATAAATAGCGATGTCAAGATCTATGCCAAGATTTTGGCAAACCGGTTAGCTGGAGTGGTTAAAAAACTAGTTTCTCCGGTCCAACATGGGTTTGTTCCGGGTAGGAGCACAATCGACCATATCCAGAGGGTGATTGCTCTCTTTGATGCGGCCGAGATTACGGGAGACCCTATCGGGCTGATCCTTCTAGATGCGGAGAAAGCCTTCGATAGAGTCTCCTGGTCGTTTTTATGGGCAACTCTTGAGAGTAGAGGGTTCGGCGCTGGCTTTATTAAGGCTATTTCAGTAATGTACAACAATCCGGTGGCCAGAATCGCCATCATGGGGGAACTGTCAGGTCCGGTGTCAATAAGCAGGGGGACGCGTCAGGGATGCCCATGCTCCCCCCTGCTATTTGCTCTGTACATTGACCCTTTGGTCAGGAGAATTATGGATAATAATCAGATCTTAGCTGTACATAGCGATGGGGGGAGCACTAAGATCTTGACGTATGCCGACGATCTAGCCATCATGACCCCTAACCCACTTGGAGCACTAGCTGAAATTGAAAGGGAAGCAGAGATTTTTGGGCATATTTCGGGGTATCGCCTTAACTCCAACAAAACTCTTGTTGTATTAGGTAAAGGACTCCAGGCTAGTGATCCTCGGGTTGTTCAGAAGGCAACATATTTGGGGGTCGAGATAATGGCAGAAGTGTCTAAGATTGTGGAAACCAACCTGGATCCATTGCTTCCAAAATGTAAAGCAGATTTTCAGCGTATAGATAATCTTAAATTAAGCCTTGTGGGGAGGTGCAATGTCATCAAAATGGTGTTCTTACCAAAAAAAATTATATTTTTTTAGGGCAATTCCGCTGACTATCAATAATACATGGTTCAAAACGATAAACCAGCTATTTACCAAATTTCTCTGGGCCAATTGTCGTCCCCGGAGAGCTCTCAAATTCTTGATGCTACCCAGGGAGAGAGGAGGATGGGCGGTCCCGAACCTTCAGCTATATCATTGGGCTGCTATATTATTATCCAAAATAGGAAGCCTAATCGGGGTGGAAATTGATCAATAACAGGGGGCGGGTCCCGTTTCAATATATGATTTATTGTTAGGGTCAGGGGCCAGGGGCTGTCTCCTATATTATACTGATTTTAAGTACTACAAAAGAGTGAAATTTAAGACACTAATGTGTGCTTTTAAAACCTGGGTTTCCGTTCGTAAAAGGTTCGGTATGGGCCTAATCCATGCTTACACCCCACTGTATGGTAATAAATCACTCCCCAGCATTTTTAATGATGGATTTATGAAAATATGGAACAACAAATGAGTTAGGATGGTTGGGGACATTATGGATGGAACCGGGATGAGTACATTTGACGTAATTAAGGAAACTTTCGGGGTGGATAACAGGCATTTTTTTAAGTACCTCCAGATAAGAGATTTCTTAGGGAGGAAAACCGGAGGCAGGAACGGTTTTGATCGAGTGATGTTGGTTGAGATACTACTCAAGGGGTCTGGTACACTTGGTGGGATCTATAAAAAGTTAATGGAGACAATGTCGGATGACCTACCCAAACATCTGGAACGGTGGCAAGAGCAACTACAGGTTGAAGCGGGGGAAATAGAAGATTCTTTAAATATGGCCCAAACCTCTTGTATTGCTACAAATCTCCAATTACAATGCTTCAAGTCCTGGTTTAATCTCTACATAACACCAGAGAAGATTTCCAAATGGGGAGGAGGTGCGGGAACAACATGTCCACGTTGTAGCCATCCTGCGGCAGATATCGTGCACATGTTTGCTTCCTGCCCTGAGCTGAGCCTGATCAAAAGGGAAGTCGGTGCCATCCTTGAAACCCATTTGGGACAGCGAGTAGAGATGACATCTCAGCTGATAGTATTGGGGGTGAGTAGCTCTCATCTACCTGCTCGGGTTCAAACTTTTCTCTATGTCGCTATGACAGTGTTTCGACTCTGTTTGGCCACCCATTGGCTTGATCCTGTACCCCCTACGGGACAACAATGGCTGGGGAGACTCCTAGCAGTTTTTAGGCTAGAAACTGCAGTATATGCCAGAAGGGGGCAGAGATCAAGAGTCACAGGGATGGGTATATGGGCTCCTTTGACAAGATGGTTGGAAAATTGCTAAGCGGCGGGTTGGAGAAATAAAAGTTTATATGTATTTTTGTTTCTGCACCAATCCGGTGCTTTAATAAGGGCCAGTTATTGTCTGCCTCTATCTCCAGATTGTGTTTCTCGCCAAATATGCCTTTTTACTCAAATGCTCCTTACGCTGTCTCCCCTTTACCCTTTTTTTCCCCCTCAAACTAGAGGCTGAATACATTCCTTATTATTGTTTTTTTTTTTTTTTTTTTGGCTTTTCTTTTGTCTTACTAGGACCAGCCAGGGTGGGGCGGGTGGGAAGCTCGTAGGGATGGGGGGGGGTGGTAAATATTGGATATATTTGTATTTCTTTATATGTTGTATACTCTTGAGTATTAAAAATCAATAAAGAATTGTTAAAAAAAATAAAAAAAGGAGAGATAAATATAAGTCTACTGCATGGTACAGTAGCAGAGCTAGAAAAAGTTTGTGAAGATATTTAGTTTAGTTTCTTTGGTCCTGAGGTGGAGTCTGAGAAAAAACAAAGAGCTGATTACTGGATACAGGAATTACTAGTGGAAACTTTGCACAAGAGATTGCAAAGTGTAACACAGTTTGTTCTGAAAAAACAATTTGTATTTGTTGTTGACACACTCACTACAGAAGCCAAACTCTCAATGTAGTTGTGTACTCAAAAACTGAACAGGAGAACAGAGGTAAGTGGCAACCGTTTGCTGTATATTTATTTGTAGAAGAGCAGTTTGACTTCAGCACCTAGTAAATTATATTAAAGTACTGTTATGATAAGTTAGAGAATAATAAAAGGCCAGCAAGAGCAGTACATAACAAGTTAGATTTTGATTTTTCCACAAGAACTTCGAGATTTAAATGTTTACAAATCAATTCTTATACAATATATACATCCTTTCCAAGCTATTGTGTATATGGAACCTAAAACGGGGAGAATACTTCCAAAAGAGCTTCTAAAAGGGTCTTCAAGGTAGAGTTGTGTACTTGCCATTTGATTTCAAAAAGAATATTGAAACTATAGGGGTACAGAGAGATTTTGATGAGCCATTTATTATTCTAGTAAATGGTGTCCCTACTAAGAGCAAAAAAATGGCAAGAGTTAATGTATGTTATGAAAGTAAAAAAAGCAATATTATATCTATTAGAAAATAATATTTATTATACAAATACTGATGGTCAAGAAACATTACCATCAAGAGGTCAAATTGAAGCGGTGGATCAATTGAGATCAGAACAAACTTATGAACAGCATAGAATCCATCCTCTGCATTCTAAAGAAATCGTCGGTGATGCTATTGATCTCTTCCAAATGAAAGAAGCAAAAGGAGCTCCCATGAGTGTGTGGGAAAAATCCTTAGAGGCTTGCTGTTTCCCCCAGCTGTTTCCCACTGGGGCAGGTGAATGCTATTATCAGTGTACAAAATCTATCTGCAAGGGAATTTATTGACAAAGTTCATGAGTAGGACAAAAACTTGGAGTACAACTTGATTAATTTGATGGTGTGCCAACGTGGCACCAACAAGTATTTGTATCGCCATCATGAAGAACTGAAATGTATGTTAGGAATTCCAGGTGCACCTACTTGGTTTCTGACACTCGGTTGTGCTGAGTATGCCTGGGATAACCTGCTTGAATTTTTACGAGAAGCGAACTCTAACATTAAAGACATCAATGTAAAGACAGCTGGAGAACTTTGCTCCTTGGATCCTGCTAATGTTTGCAGATATTTTAACCACAGGTTCCAAGCCATGAAGTCTTTCATCTGCAACAATACTAATCCTCCTCTTGGTGAAGTAACTTATCTTTTGGTGGAAAAAGTACCAAGCAAGAGGTGCTCCTCATATTCATATGCTATTAGAGATAAAAGATGCACCGAAGTTTAAAACAGACAGTGATGAATCGGTCTTGTCTTTCATACAACAGTATAGGACTTTTGCCATTCCAAAAGACAATGGTGATGGGGGCTTAAGACAACAAGTTCTATGGTTTCAGACACATAGATGTGGGAAGTTTTATCGTCCAAAATACAGATGCAAAGGAAAATTTACACCAGATGTCGATTTGGTTTACCACGACCGGTCATTTCTCAAGGGGAGTGAACAGCTTTTTCTTTGTAGTTAGAAATACATTGAAATGGAAATTACCAAAAACACATGCAATCTGAGTAGAACAGGGGCCTCCAAGTATATTAGTGACTACAACCCTGTGATTCTGAAGATGTGGAATGCAAATATTAATCTATAATATGTTGCAGATGACTCCATCGCTGTTGCTCGGTATGTCACTTCATACATTACAAAATCAGAGAAGACAGAGATGTAGGAGGATATTTCTGCAGAAAAGACTATCTAATAAATTGTACAGCTTCAGCTTAAAAATGCTTTCCCATGGGGAGATTGGCTCCTATGATTGTTGTGACTGGTTCAGCTCAGCCAGTTTAGTCTCAAAGTCAAGGGGAATTATTTTGGTAAGTCTAGGCCTTGCAAGTACACAAAATAGCATGTTGAAGTCTTTCCCAGAAATTCAGAATCTAGCACAGTTTGATCCAGAAAGCAAATTTAGTGTGAAGTCAAATATGTTGAATATGTACTATCCCTGGAGAAGTCAACACCTGGACAACATGTACCTATATGAAGTAATTCAACACTACAGATTCCAAAGGAATGTAATGGAAAACATAGAGGAAGGGAAATATGCAGTAGCTGGATGTGACTGTTGTTTGGTGAGACATTGCAAAGGAGATATAATTAACCACAGAAAACTGAGTTGCCAACCTCCAGACAGAAGAGAAGTTTTCTATCTGCCTCTTTTGCAACTATTTAAACCTTGTCGTGGGGAATCAGAACTACTTAGAGACTTCAACTGCAATGAAGACTCTTTTAGTGCTGTAATAGACAGCATTCAATGTCCAGTCTTTTCAAACTACTTGAAAATGTTGAAATATGAGATGGAACAGGAAGTAACCATTGCTGCTGAGGTAGCAAAAGAGAGTTCACAAAGCAGCCAAAGTTCTAGACCACGGAGCCAAGATCCACTTGGACAACCAGTTATTCAAAATGAAGTAGCTAAAACTGTGTATGAGGTGGAGACTGCAGTGCAACACACAAGAGAGGATACTGTTGATTTTGAACACTTAGGGGCCGATTCCGATCTCGGCCGGTAGGGCTCCGAATCGGATTCGGCTTTACCGGATCCGATTCGGAGCCCTGTTTCCCGACCGAACCGTACGCGGGTCCGGCCGAGCGAGTACGATGCGAAATCGCCGACCGACTCGTCCGGGCGTCCCGACCGCTCCGACCGACTCGCTCCCGGCTCGAACCGCTCTGACCGACTTCGCTCGGACTCCGACTCGCACCGCGCAATGGAGACGTTTCCCGGCCGGGTAAGTACGATGCGCGCCGCGAGCAGTCCGACCGAGCCGCGCACTCTGGCTCGTAAGAGCTGTCGGAGCCGTAATTTGGGGGTCCGTGTCGGACCCCCTGTACGCGTAGCCGCGCGAGTCGCACACAGGGGGGACCCATGGGTCCCCCTACCTGTGCGTGTACGGCGCGAATCGCTTCGCCGCGTACCCGCTGTAGGGGGCGCCCTTGTCCGACTCGCACCCATTGAGTCAATGGGAGCCCGCGTACGCGTTGTACGACCGGCTCCCATTGACATCAATGGGAGTCCGACCGACTCGAGTCCGATAACATACGGACGCATCGTACTCGTTCGGTCGGACTGCACGGGTCCGATTCGGTCGGAAATCTCTCCGGGTCCGGCTCGGTCGGAGAAATTTCCGGCCCGAATCGGAATCGACCCCTTAGTAGAACAAGTGAATGACAAACTGAAAGAAATTTTTATTGAAGTAAAAGCTCAAATAAAGCATGGATTTCTGCATGAGAAGAAAGAATGTGAATGTTTTTCATTTAGGCCAATACTGCAATACATCACTGGTTGAGCTGGCACTGGGAAAAGCTTTCTAATTAAAGTTCTCACCGCTTATCTACAGAAGACTACAGAATAAAATGTATCATGTGTAGTAACAGCACCAACTGGATTAGTTGCACATAAGATAAAGGGAATCACTTTACACCAACTACTTATGCTACTTGTTGAACATGAGAATAAACTGGAATACCAGATGTTGGTGAAGCTTGTCTTGAGATGTCCAGAGTATTGAGGAAACTAAAGATTTTAATCATTGATGAGGTGAGCATGGTTTTGAAGTTAATGCTTGCCTTCATACACTTAAGAATGCAGCAGATTTTAAGAACTGAGTATGATGTGCTATTTGGAGGAAAACATTAAGGGCCTCATTTATGAGTTTTTGCCATGGGGCAGCAACGCAGGCCTTCCTGCTGCAATGCCCTATGGCAAAAGAAAAGGGCAGGAATGTGCCGTATCTATCAGATACGGCACATTCCTGTCCTTTTCCCCTGTGCTGGTGCAAAATGGGCTGCCGTGAGCCAACGCAGGCACTTTTGCACCATGATGTAAGGGTGCCTTCAATGTGGGGATGATTATTTTTGTGCAGGAAGTGAAACCTACCTTCCTGCACAAAAACAATCACAAGAGGTTTTTTCCTCTTTCTATGTGTGCTTCAGATTGCAGCACACATAGAAAAAGGAAAACCAAGAAGAAATAAAGCTATTTCTCCTCATTGTGACTCCCTTGCGCCTCCTCTGGGGAGGTGTACGTTTTTGGCGTTGCCTCAGAGTTACAATTTCTCATAAATCTGGGGCAGTGTCAAAAAGCTATGGATGTTGCTTGGAACGGCCCCAGCAACATCCATTGCATGCCCCTTAATGCAGAAAACTGTGCTAAAGGGATCGATATTTAAAAAGGCAGCATTAAGCCAAAAAAAGTGGCTTATTGCTGTCTGGTAAATATGGGGCAGGCTCCTCCACCACCAGAGCATCACAAAAAGTGATGCACCAGCGGCGCAAGGGGCTTATAAATAAGCCCCTTAATTGTCTTTGCTGACCTACTGCAACTTACCCCCATAAGTCTGTTTTCAAGACAACTCCATAATGAAAAAAGACATTTTTTGGGAAGTATTGACAATCTAAATATCTGGCTAAGCTTCGAATACAAGGAACTATGATCTGATGTAGAATATGGAAAAATCCTAAAGGACATTGGAGTAGGAGTTCTGACAAAAGTGGGAAATCGTGCTTTGGAACATAGATTTACCAAGAAACTATTTTCATCTAACAGCACAGCAGCAGAACAAATATACAATTTCATTGAGAAAGACAAATCCATAGACTGTTTAATGCCTACACTTCAAGTGCTTCCACTTCAATGAACAATTACTTAAACTGGAGAAAGAAGATATTTTGGAAATTACAGCTATCGATAAAATGGAGCACCAGGGAGTACTATTGAGAAGTCTGTGGCGAGAACTGCAGGATTAGAAAGTGTTTACTCGCGTGTAAAAAGTGTCAAGCAATTTTGCGGCATAATTTAATTGTGGAAGAAGGGTTAGTAAACAGTGCTATAGGCAAAGTTATTGATTTCATTAAATTTCCAAATAGGGATGTGGTTGAGTACTTAGCCATAAAATTTGATCACATTGATGCTGTTGTCACATAGTTTCCACCAGTCAGTAGGAACTGCACGTTTGTGGACAACATAAATTTAGGATGGTGCCAGACTGATTCCATGCGCCCCCATCGGATATGTTGGCCCTTGTTCCAGCTAGCTCGCAGTGCCCCCCTATACCTGAACAGGGAGCGAACAGTTTTGGCAACCACTGAACATGACAACTCTGGTCCCTAAGGAACCGTGGTGACAGATTTCAAAATTTCGCTCAGTCACTCGTGCTTTCTTTTGCTCAGCGAAATATGCAAAAAATACACAAAGGGGCGTTTTCAATGTTTATTGAACCAGAGTGATTCTTGTATAGAATGTATGGGCTGTGATGATTAATAGACAGAAGCGGATAAAAGTTGCTCCATCTTGTTGGGACAAGTTATATATGCTTACATATAAATAATTATAACAATCGAGTGTACTCCTAAGAAGCTAACCCTAACTTACGTGTCTAGGGCGTGTATGTGTACTCTGCCCAGAAAACCCCCTTTTGGATGATCCAACCCCTTTGCCTGATGGGTAAGAGTGTAGGACCCCGTCTTGGTCATGAACGGGACACCCATCACGGAGACATCAGCCAGCTGCTAGGCAAAAGTTTCAGCAAGCATGGACCCCTTGAGATCAGCAGAAGTTTCTCCTCTGATTATGTTAGAAAACAAAAGGCTATCTATAGAAAATGGCATGCTTGCCTCGAGTTGCGATTGTAATCGGACAACCATTGTTTGTGTTCTACACATAGCTGTGTCGCCATGTGGCTGTAATAATAGAACCCATTTGTATTAATCATGTGAGAGGCCTTGCATCAAATGCCAAGGCAGTGTGATAGAATTCTCACAAAGTGTTCTGTGTCAGCAAGGTCGGTGTTTCTGTGAAAAACAATCCAAGCGTCACAAATGCAAAATGTGTGGCAAACCATAATGTGGCAAAGAGAAGGCAACTTTAGGAAAAAGATGCATGTGTATGCAAGAACAGTACTATTTCCTACTGGGTCAAACTCGGGCACATGACAATGTGAAGCAGATTGGCTGATATATGGTACGTTTTTCACTTGTGAAGAACTTATATATGTAGCGGCAACAGTTGCTATTGTCTTTAGCATATGCTGTGACTATCCATAAATCTCAAGTTTTAAATGTAGACGCAGCTTTCTTTAATATTGAAATACAGTATTTAAAGAAGGTATGTCGTATGTAGCATTATCTTGAGTTAGAACATTGTCAGGTTTGTTCTTAGCTGATTTTGGTTATACAAAAGTTAGTGCTGATGCAAGCTGTGTAAGAGAGTATAATCAGTTAAGAAGCGTATATGCTCTTCACTTAGGACAGTATCCTATTTATGAGAAACAGATGATGTGTCTTAAGTGGAAGTTTCTGATGCAATCTGTAAGTGTTCCTCAAAAGAAGTAAAAGAAAGACAAGGAAGAAGGCGTTAAGAAGGAAAAAGTGGAAAATTAGGGAGATATTGTAGGATACCAGTCAAAAAACAGTTCAGGTGTCAACTGCTATGTAAATGTTGTTCTCAATGTACTATTTCATTTACCACATCTTGTAAATCAAATTCAACAAAACTTGGGTAAGAGGTTGTGTTTTGCACCATTTAATTTGCTCCAATGCTTACTAACTGAAAAAACTGCAATACATTCTGGGCCTGATTCGGATATTGGTCGGACCGCCACCAACAGGCCGTCGTTGGCGGTCTGACCAACCTCCCGCCCTTGGGTCTGACCGCTGCATTTCAATGCACACGGTCGGACCCACAGCAGGCGGAGTACAGACCACCACCTCCAACAGGATCAGTGATCCCATCAGGGTGGCGGTCGAAATCTATCCTGAATGGAGGCATTGCCGAGGCAGGGACTGCCTTCAAGATTACGATATCCTTTTCTGGCAGCCTTTTCATGTTGGAAAGACTGCAATGAAAAGGCTGTCAGAAATGGATTTTGGGTGCCCCATACTGGGCCCACCTCCATCGTGGGCCACTGTAAAGTGGCCCTGGGGGCACATATAGTGCACCACCTGTCAGAAGGTTGTCACTGACCATGCCATGAGTGATGTAATATGTGAGGTCGTTAGCAGTGCATTGATGAGGCATAAGTTATAGTTAGCTCAGGTAACTATAATTGCTGAATTTCTATGGTGTTGTATAAAATACCCTTGATATGCCGTTCCTTGGAGTCAGTAGCTCCGTCCGGGGATACGGTGGTGCTGAAAACAACCAAATTCAACAGTTTCGGTCAACCGTGTCAGTGCGGACCGGTTTTGGTATCAGAAGACTTGTAAACAGTACCTTTTGCTCCGGCCGTCCACGGCAGTGTGTTCCGGAGGCGGTGGTCATCGAGGCTGCGGTGTGAAGCGGAGCGGTGAGGTGCCCTTCGGTCTCAGTGCAGGCAGCGGCTCGGTGACAGTCGTCTAGCGGCTTCAGTGAGACCAGAGCTGCGGTGCAAAGTGGGGCGGTGCTCGTCACGGTGCTGACAGTCACTTTGCATGTCCATGGGGCTGGCGTCGGTGGGCTGCGGACGCAGTGAGGGATGGGGCGGTGCTGCATGTAACTTACGAGCGGTGCCCCCAGAACACAGTGCGGACCACGGCGGTGATGTCAGCTATACCAAGCATTGTCGGTGAGACCAGGATGGCAGAGTGAAGCAAGGCGGTGCGGGGTGTGGTGCCCACAGATCGAGGTGCAAGCAGTGGCTCGGTGGCGGTCGTCATTGTCGGAGAGACCAGGGTTGCGGTGTGAAGTGCGGCGGTGCCCTCTGCGGTGGGTTCAGGTCACGGAACCGCCAGCAGTCTTGGTAGTGGCGCCAGGTTGTGGTTTCCTTCTGTGGCAATTGAGATGCACGGTCCAAGAGGCGGTACCCAGGGGAAGGTGAAGTCTTTGCTGTTTATGAGACTTCTTGAACAGGGTGCAAGCTCTACCTCAAGTCCTTGGAGAAACTCAAACAAAGATGTTGCAGAAAGTTCATTCCAGTCCTTTCTCTGCCCAAGACAAAAGCAGCTAGTGGTAGTTCCTTCTCACAGCTTCTCCAGCTCTTCTTCTTGGCAGGTTTCTGAGTCCAAAAGAGTTCAATATTTATAAAGCCTTTTGTTTTGTTCTCTTGTGGCAGAGAGTCTCTGTGCTTAGTTCAAACCAGTTCTGTTCCCTCTGGTCCAGTTTCCTGGCAGGAGGTGGAGACAGCATTGTGTAAGGCAGACCAGGCCTATTCAAGTGCAAGGAAATCTCCTCCCACTACTCTAAATGCAGCCCAGGTGTATTCAGCCCAGCTCTGACTCATCCAGGAAAGGCAGGACACACCTCGACCCCCCCAGTGGCTGTCTACAGTGAATGCACATCCCCAGCCCCTGCCACTCCAAAGCCAGACAGTCGATCCACAACACAGCAGAGGCACATAGGATGGATAAGCAAGTAAAATTCCCACTTTCTAAAAGTGGTATTTTCAAACACACAACATAGATATCATCTTTACTAAAAGATACATTTTTACATTCTGAGTTCAGGCATACTAAACTACATTTCTCTATCTTGTCCCAATGGGAAGTTATACTTGTAAGATGTTACAAAGTGTCCCCCATTCTATCCTATGGGACAGATAGCCTCTCAATAGTGAAAAACGAAATACACTGTAGCTCACTACCAGGACATGTCACACACACCAGTACATAACCTACCTTTCACATACACTGCACCCTGCCCATAGGGGTACCTTGGGCCTACCTGAGGGGTGACTTACATGTCATAAAAGGGAAGGTTAGGGCTTGGCAAGTGGATGCACTTGCCAAGTCGACATGGCAGTAAAACTGTGCGCAGACACTGCAGTGGCAGGTCTGAGATACCGCTACCGGGCTACTTCTGTGGGTAGAACAATCAGTGCTGCAGGCCCACTAGTAGCATTTGATTCACAGGCTCTGGCACTCTCAGTGAACTTTACTAGGGACTTACCAGTAAATCAAATATACCAATCATGGAAACACCAATCCATACCATAATTTACAGTAGAGACACTTGTACTTTAACACTGTAAAGCAGTGAGAAAGTGCGCAGAGACACTAAACCAGCAAAAATAGAGTCTAAACCAGGAGGTTAGAAGGCAAAAAGACAGGGAAACACGCCAACAGATGCCAGGTCTAACACATGTCCCTTCCACCTGAAAGTAGGGAGAACTACCTGACCACCTGGGAGTTCTCTTTACTAAGGTGGAATAACCTGCGTTGGCGTGTTCTGTGCCACGGCGGTGTTCCACCATACAGTCCATTCCCTGTAGGGAGATGGACCACCTCAACAGTTTTGTGTTATACCCCTTCATCTGCATTAACCGTCTGAGGGGCATGTGGTCTGTCTGAACTCGGAAGTGAGTCTTAAACAGGTAGAGTCTTAGCTTCTTCAGTACCAGAGCAAAAGCTTCTCGCTCTATGGCACTCCAACTCTGTTCCTTGGGGAGTAGTCTCCTGATAAGGAAGACTACAGGCTGGTCTAGGCCCTCTTTGTTCAGTTGTAAGAGTACTGCTCCCTCACCATGCTGTTTTTTTATTTCTTTATTGATTTTTTCAAATTAACAACCAAGACATTTGCACATCATTCAGGAGGGAGAGGAAAATAGACATAATTACATCACCAACAACTTGAATGGTTAAATATTCCATAGTCAGTTGAACATCTCAAGTATACATGTGTTGCCGGGTCATAGTAGTAATAATCTGGGAGCATGCATGCATATCTCACATAGGACATTAGTCAGGCTAATACGTTCTTCGAGTGGGGACTCACTCAGTAGTTTCTGGCTCTATGGACCATAGGTAGGCACGGAAAGGTGACCAAATATCCCTGGGGCTTGAGGCGAGAGGCTCAAGGTGTGCATAATTGTTGCCCACTCTCTCACACCAGCTCATGCTCCCAAGACAGTCCAAGACAACAGGTGGGTGAGTGCTTCCCCAGTGCAGTGCTATCTCCCGCTTACCCAGCAGTAATGCCAGGGAGACCAGCCGGCGATTAGAACGTGCTATATTGAGGGTGTATCCCAGCAGCGCCAATAGGGGATTGGGCATGAGTTCATTATCACTTATGGTGTCATGGCAGAGATATGTTCGAACACTGCTACCCAATAGGCAAGTACAACCGGGCAAGTCCAAGTGAGGTGCACAAAGTCAGCTCCCTCCCCCTTGCACTTCATGCAGTTGTCAGGTCTAGTGTGGTTGAACATTGCAATGGCAGTGGGCGATAGGTAGTAGCGGTGTAAGAATTTAAAGTGTAAGAGTTTGTGTCTCTGACTAATTGATACACGTTGCGTTTGTGTGCAACAGTATGTCCACATTTTATCTGTTATCGTCACCCCTAGTTCCAGTGCCCATATCTCCTGCACCAACACAGTAGTGTCAGGCCTCACTGCAATACACACTCTATTATATTCTTGAGGTCAAATGGGCTCCCCCAGTGTCTACCATGGTCAGTGTTAATGGAGAGAAGTCTTCAGGGGGCAGTGGGTAGGTAGGAACCAGCAATTTCTAAGTGTTACGAAGGCGTCTAAGAATAAAACGGCCCATGTATGACACGTCCCCCTCCTATGGGCCCTTCAGCAGGGGCGCAACATGCCCATCTGGGAACAGGTCCCCCATAGTGTATAAGTTATGCTGGTGTAATGTGCATTGTACTTGTTTCTCCTGGGTGAGTGGGAGCCAAGGATTGTCATGTATCGGAATAGCATTCAGGCTAATTTCAGCATCATTGGAGATCTCAACCTGCATCTAGATGCAAGCCAAGACTGTGAGATTGGCAATTTTTTAGCTGATCTTGCCGCCCTCCAACTTACCCAGCGTGTTCCAGGATGCACACATTCAGCTGGACATCTGTTGGATCCTGTTTTTTCCAACCTACCTGCTCTTACAGTCAATACACCTATCCCTATGAGCTGGTCTGACCACAACCTGGTATCCATGGCATTACAGGGAGTTGGACCCCATCAGGGCGCAGTTCGTAAATAGATTTTAAAGCATCCTTGGCATAAACTTGATGCCGAGCAGTTTCGTGCCCTCCTCATGAGTCACACACCCAGCCTTCCTGACAACCCTGATAGGGATGAGAGCAACCTATCTGACTGGCTCACGCACTCCCTTGACACCCTCATTCCCGCCCGGTGATCCAAGAGATGCTGTACCCAGTCTAGCCCGTGGTACAATGGTAACCTGGCCTCAGTCCGGAAAACCTGTAAAGGCCTAGAACGGGCATGGAGGCGGGATTATGACCCAGTTCTGAAAATACTAGACCGTTTAGCCATCACATCAAGAACTATCATAGGGCTATTCAGAAGGAAAGAGCTGCCTATTATGCTGATGAGATCAGAAATAGCAGCAAAATGGCAAAATTTATCTTTTCCCTGCTTAAAGATCTTAAATCTTCAGGGCAACCTAAATCCTCCCCTCTTTCCTCTAATCATCAATGCGAGATCCTCGCCACCTTCTTTATCCAGAATGTCGAGAACGTCTATAGGACCTTCCCCCACACTGAGATCAGAACAGGCCCCTCCCCGCGGCCAAGCAATACCCCTACACTCTTTGTCTTCCCGGCGCTCTCTCAAGAAGTGATGCGTATGATTTGCAATAAACTTAAATCAGGATCCCCAGCAGACCCTCTCAAACCGGATCTATTTCAGAAATTTTTACCTCAACTTCTTTCTCCTTTCTGCAAACTTATCAATCTATCTATGTCCTCTGTGGTAGTCCCCATGGCCTGGAAACATGCCACGGTGGTCCCTTTACTCAAAAAACCTACGCTGGATACCTCTAAACCAGAGAACTTTCGCCCTATCTCTCTCCTCCCGTTGGTATCTAAGATTACGGAAGCCTACATCAACTCTATTCTTACTAGGTTCATTGAAGACAACAATCTGCTGGTACCTTCCCAGGATGGCTTCCGCCCACGTAACAGTACCGAAACCGCCCTCCTGGCTGTAACAGAACATCTAAGGGGCACGTTAGATGTCGGACACACCTCAGCTCTGATCCTACTGGATCTAAGCGCTGCGTTCGACGCAGTGTTCCACCAGATTCTGCTGCAGCGCTTGGAGGATATCGGCATCGGAGGTCCTGCCCTGGGCTGGCTCACCTCCTTTCTATCGGAGAGAACCTTCCAAGTGTCTGTCCCCCCATTCTACTCCCAGGTACATGCTGCTACCAAGGGGTTCCTCAGGGATCGGCTCTGAGCCCTACCCTATTTAACATCTACATTCAACACCTAGCAGCAGTAGCCAGGAGCAGAGGATTAACTGTGGTATCTTGTGCGGATAACACACAGTTGGTGGTAGCACTATCAGATGATTCTGCGTAGGATGTGCTCAAGTTTAAAGAAGACCTAACAGCTATCGCAGACTGGATGACCGCCAACTGCCTCCAACTTAATGCCAGCAAATCTGAGATCTTGTTGGTGGGTAAAGATACCCATCTGTGGAGCGAGCATTGGTGGTCATCCACTCTGGGTCTCCCGCCTGCCCTAAAGCAGACAGTCAAAAATCTGGGAGTTTGGGTGGACTCCGCTCTTACCTTTCAGGCTCAAACTAAAGCGGTAGCCGGGGTCACTTTCGGGCTCCTACGTGGGCTTAAACCATTGTTGGGGTTCTTTGATACTACCATCCGGCAGGTGATCATCCAGGCCACAATACTATCCAGGCTGGATTATGCTAGCTCCCTATACTTAGGGGCTAATTGAGCAGAGATACTTCGCCTTCAAAGGGCACAAAATGCTGCGGTCTGAACTCTCCTCGGCCTGCCGAGAACATGCTCAACCACCGACTCTATTTGCAGGCTGCATTGTCTCGCGGTGGAGAAACTTATCCAGTTCAAATCTCTCTGTATCGCCCATAGAATCATGAATCTCCAATCCCCTGATATTCTGGCTAATCTCCTTACGTCTTACATACCCACCTGCCAGCTGCGCTCCAAGGGCCAGTGCCTGGCGTTTGTCCCCCGGGTTAAGAGAGTACGGGCAGGAGGGCGCTCCTTCTGTGCTCTCGCTCCGAAGCTCTGGAACTCCCTCCCTGTGAGCATCAGAAGTATCCAAAGCCATGCGCTATTCCGTAAGGCCATAAAAACCTATCTCTTCCCTGCATAATTAGTCTCGCTGTGCCTCACCTGGTCGGCCTATGACAGTTTGCATTTCAGCGCTGGGACGCCCCTTTGCTGGGGCAGCTGTGCACTCTATAAAATCTATAACATAACATAACATAACATTTGAATAGAGAGGACCGCGCCCCAACATACGTCGTAGGCGCTGCAATGGTCATAAGGTGGCAGATTCCGTCTGTATGTCATCAGTGTCCAATGGTATGCCCTTGGGTAAGATCTGAGAGTGTAATATTACCTCCAGCAGTGCCTGCTCTGGGTGCAGGTAAGGTATCCGGGCATCCAGCGATAAATGTAGTGGCATTGGGCGCTAAGTAGTAAAGGTGTAAAACCTGGGATTCCAAGGCCTCCACGCTCCAGGGGAAGTGTGAGTGTATCCCACCAAATACGGGGGCGGGCTCCCACCCTCATCAGTTGTTTTAGAACTCCGCTGAGTGTACTGAAGAAGAGTTGTGACAGCGGTACAGGGATGTTAGTGAAGAAGTACAAGAAATGTGGCAGGACAGTCATTTTTATTATGGCCACTCATCCCGCCATAGATAGGGGGAGTCCGATCCAGCAATCCACCCGAGGGTTAAGATCAGCCATTGCCGGGGCATACTTGCGCTGTGGAATTGGTTCCTTGTCGCTATGGATATGTATGCCCAAGTATTTTGTACCATCCACGGCCCACCTAAAGGGAAATTCCACCGGTGGTGGGTGAGTTGCCTCCGTCAGTGGAAACAGTTCCGATTTAGCCCAGACTATGAGGAGGCCAGAAAGTTCACCAAATCGCGCTATTTCCTGCATAAGTGGGGGGAGGTTGAGATGGAGGTCCCAGATAAATAACAGGATGTCATCCGCATACAGCGACATCAGAAGAGGCCTGTGGGTCAGCTGAAGTCCACGATGCACATGACGTTCCTGCATCGCCCGGACCAGGGGGTCCATCGCCATAATGAATAGAAGGGGAAACAACGGACATCCCTGTCTAGTGCCGTGCATAATCGGAAATGCATCATACAGGGCACCGTTCACCCATTTCCGAGCCACTGGGTTGGTATATAAGACCATGACCAGTGCGGTGAACTGGGAGGGATACCAAGTTGACACAGAACGACTCTGAGAAAGGGCCACTCGAGAGAATCAAAGGACTTTTCTGCATCCAACAGGGCCAATGCCGCGGGGATGTAAGGGGAGATTTTATTGAGCACCGCAAAGACGGTTCTAAGATTAAGGGAGGTGGATCTATGTGGGACAAAGCCCAACTGGGCCGGGAAGATCAGCTGTTCCATCAACAGTTCCAGATGAGTCGCTATTACCTTAACCAGTATCTTATTGTCTAAGTTCAGCAGTGACAGGGGGCTGTATGAAGCACAATCGCTGGGATCTTTTCCGGGCTTCAACAACAGGATCAGGACCGCCTCGCGAAGTGTGGGAGGCAGGGTGCCCGCTGTTATGGCCTCGTTGTATAATGCCAGAAGGTGCTGTTGTTTAAAAACTTTCTAAAAGTCCCCTGTTAACCCGTCAAGGCCAGGGTCCTTGGACCCATCTAAAGCATCAATTGCTTGTGTTACTTCTTTCAAACTTAGCGGTTCACACAGGAATTGCCTCTGGCCGTCTGGAAGCCATACCATCACAATGTCTGCGAGATAGGAAGATATTGCATCAGGGTCATAGGAGGTATGAGAAGCGTATAATTCCTGGTAATATGACCGGAATCTACCCATGATGCGCTCGCCTCCCGTGACTGTCTCTCTGTCCTTAGTGTGGAGCTCTGCCACATAGTTAAATGAGCTATTGGGGCACAGTATATGTGCAAGGGTGAGACATGGTCTCTCCCCCTGTCCGTAGCAACGTGCTTGAGCATGTTTGCCCATGTATGCGATTTCTCTCTCTGCTAATTCCCGGTATTCGACCAGGAGCTCCATCCGTTTATGCAACCGGTGATCCCCGTCGGCTATTGCCTTAAGCGCCAGGTCCCGTATTTCCCCCTCAACTTGGCCAAGTTGTGTGCGGATATCCCTAAGGATGCCCACATGTTTGGAAATACATACCCCCGAACGTATGCCTTGAAGGCCTTCCACAGGTGGCCTGCGTGGACACAGTTCCAGCATTAATCTCGAAGTATTCAAGGATGGAGCTTTGCAGTTCGCTATTGAACACCTGGTCCAGGAGCGCATCGCCATGGAATCGCCAGCTGAATTCAAGGCCACATCCATGTGGGATCCGAAGCTTCAAAAGGACAGGGTTATGGTCCGAAAGTGTCCGTGGGAGCATGGTGATCTCAGACACCCACATGTGGGCAGTGGCCGACAGGAACCAGTAATCTAACCGTGACCAAACCAAGTGGGGCGTCGAGTAAAATGTGAAGCCGGTGGTAGCGGGATGATGGGTCCGCCATGTGTCATGTAGTGCATAAGTATCAATGATATGCCGAAATACCTTCCTAGTGGTTTATCTGTTGGTAGTGTGCTAGTGGAGTCAGTTTGGAGGCAGTGTGGCATGATAAGGTCCCTGCCTATTATTAGATGGTCCACTTTGAAACCATCCTGTCGGGTATATAGGTCTCTGAAAAAATCGGGGTCATCAGGGTTTGGAGCATTAATGTTTACAAACAAAATGCTTTTGTCCCCGAGTGTTCTGTGCAATAGAAAATATTGGCCTCCTGGGCCTGAGTAGTGGGAATGGCAGAGGAACGGTATTGTTCAGTGGATTAGAATACAGGTACCTCGGGAGTATGAGCTATAACATGAAAATAGCAGTTTGTGCTCCAATTCTTGGCAAAGATGTGCTCGGAGCGCGGGAGAAGATGTGTCTCCTGGAGAAAGGCAATTTTAATGGAGTGTCTATTAAGATACGACAGTACTTGCTTCCCTTTTTGTGGATTATTGATACCACGTATGTTTCATGAAATGACTGTTTGGTCAATTGTTTTAGCCATGCTATAAAGCAGATTTATAGAGATGCATCTCAGGCCTTAAGCCCGAGCAATATGTGGCTATGAGGGCATTGTGTATAAAGACGTGATGTGCATCATCAGTTAACTTGTCAACCTCAATGTAGAAACCCTCTAACAGTTCCCCACCCGCCACTCACACCAGATTAAAGAACATCCAGTGAATCCCGTTTAACCAGTTAGAAAAAAGAAAACATAACCCCAAGTAATAAGTGTTGGTGAACACCATGAAGGCGTGGCGACAACACGGACATCGGCAGTCCCAAAAAGAACAATTATATATGCTAGTATAGTGTATTCGCCATTGTAGGGTATACACTCTGCTGGGACGCTATTGTTTAGAACTGCCATTTCTTGCTGCCACAGTGTTAGTCTGCCTATCTCCTTACTTTTAATAGCCTATTTTTAATTGTTGTTGGATGACCTTCTTTTATTCTGTATTTGCTGACTTTTAAATGTTTTAAAACGATATATTGATTGTGACCTTGCCTATTACTCCTTTGTCTTTTTGCACTTTACTTGCCTATTTGCACTATATTTTGGTCCTCCCCGGTCCGCCGCGGCGTCTGCGTTTGTTGCGGAGGGAGGGCCACGGTCCTTTACACTTCCGGGACTCTACTTCCGCCCGGTTAGCGCTCTAGGCTCCAGCAGCGCCTATTTAGGGGCGAGCTGGAGAACACACGCAGCGGATGCACTCTGCTGGGACGCTATTGTTTAGAACTGCCATTTTTTGCTGCCACAGTGTTAGTCTGCCTATCTCCTTACTTTTAATAGCCTATTTTTAATTGTTGTTGGATGACCTTCTTTTATTCTGTATTTGCTGACTTTTAAATGTTTTAAAACGATATATTGATTGTGACCTTGCCTATTACTCCTTTGTCTTTTTGCACTTTACTTGCCTATTTGCACTATATTTTGGTCCTCCCCGGTCCGCCACGGCGTCTGCCGTTTGTTGCGGAGGGAGGGCCACGGTCCTTTACACTTCCGGGACTCTACTTCCGCCCGGTTAGCGCTCTAGGCTCCAGCAGCGCCTATTTAGGGGCGAGCTGGAGCGCACGCGCAGCGGATGCACTCTGCTGGGATGCTATTGTTTAGAACTGCCATTTCTTGCTGCCACAGTGTTAGTCTGCCTATCTCCTTACTTTTAATAGCCTATTTTTAATTGTTGTTGGATGACCTTCTTTTATTCTGTATTTGCTGACTTTTAAATGTTTTAAAACGATATATTGATTGTGACCTTGCCTATTACTCCTTTGTCTTTTTGCACTTTACTTGCCTATTTGCACTATATTTTGGTCCTCCCCGGTCCGCCACAGCGTCTGCCGTTTGTTGCGGAGGGATGGCCACGGTCCTTTACACTTCCGGGACTCTACTTCCGCCCGGTTAGCGCTCTAGGCTCCAGCAGCGCCTATTTAGGGGCGAGCTGGAGCGCACGCGCAGCGGATGCACTCTGCTGGGACGCTATTGTTTAGAACTGCCATTTCTTGCTGCCACAGTGTTAGTCTGCCTATCTCCTTACTTTTAATAACCTATTTTTAATTGTTGTTGGATGACCTTTTATTCTGTATTTGCTGACTTTTAAATGTTTTAAAACGATATATTGATTGTGACCTTGCCTATTACTCCTTTGTCTTTTTGCACTTTACTTGCCTATTTGCACTATATTTTGGTCCTCCCCGGTCCGTTGCGGCGTCTGCCGTTTGTTGCGGAGGGAGGGCCACGGTCCTTTACACTTCCGGGACTCTACTTCCGCCCGGTTAGCGCTCTAGGCTCCAGCAGCGCCTATTTAGGGGCGAGCTGGAGCGCACGCGCAGCGGACGCGCCGCTGGCGCGCCAAAGGCGCGCCTAAGGCAAGCCCGTCTGCGCCCGTCCGCGCCGGGACCGGGCCTAGGGCTAGGAACCCTGGCCCAAAATATATTTTGAAGCCTAGATTAGTTTATTCAAGGGAGAGTCTTCTCTCGCTTGGTCAACCAAGGGGTAAGAACTGTCATCAATTTACGTGTGACGAGTTACTTAGAACAGATAACCCTTACTGCCTAGAGTGTTCTAAGAGAATTTATAAGTATGGCGTGGAGGAACGAAAATCCGCTAGAAGTCCAATTAAGGCAAAAAAAACTCAAACAGTACTTAATCTAGCGCTTATCAACGCCAGGTCATTAATTAAACATAAATACGAGATCTCGGATTTTATTATAGACAACAAGTTGGATATTTTGTATGTTACGGAAACTTGGGGTGAGGAAACATCCGACTCAGATTTTAATATTGCAGTGCCGGCTGGATACAAAGTCGTTAGGCACGATAGACCCATAAAAAAAGGTGGTGGACTTGCAATAATTCACAAAAGTGAATTTATAGCACATTGCTCAAGACTTCCCTCTCCAGACTGTGAGGCCCTTTTGTTTAAAATTAGTGTTTCTGAACAGGAAACCTTTAAAGGACTATTAATCTATCGCCCACCTGGCTCTAAAACAAAATTTTTTAACAAACTTATCATCTTTGCTAGAACTGGGTATTCAATCCAGATGCTTTACCATGTTGGGTGATTTGAACTTTCATTTGGAAAATCTAACCGATAAGGAAACACAGGAACTCTTAGATATTACATCGGATGTAGGTCTTCAACAGTTAGTTGAAGGCCCTACACACCAAGTAGGTCATACCTTGGATGGGGTGTTTACAAATAATGCAGCCCTATCTATTACATCTATTCTCCCTCTCACGTGGTCCGATCACCACGCTGTTTTATTTCATTGGGATCTGCCTGGCTCCATAATTAATAATATGACTAACATTAAACTCGCTAGGAGAGCCTGGCACAACATTGACTCTGGTGTATTAGAAACCCAGCTTTTACAAAGCATTCCGGTTTCAGAGTTGGACGCTGAGGGATTAGCTAGAAGTTATACTTTCTGGCTAGACTGTAATTTTGCTAAACTAGCCCCTGTTACGGAGGCAATTAGAAATAGAAAAACTCCATCTGCTCCATGGTTCTCTGAAGCCCTAAGACTAGACAAACAAGCTTGTAGGAGGCAAGAGAGAACATGGAGGAAAAACTATAATGTAGCTGAAAAAGCACAATATAAGCTTATGCTAGCAAACCATAAGAAAAAATAATTATTGAGAAGAGCCAATATTTTACGCTGAAAATAGAGATGGCGGGCAACTCAAGTAAAGAACTTTTTTCAGTCATAAATAATCTGACAACTGCGAAAAAGGAAGCTACGGTGAATTACACTCAAGATTTTTGCAACACATTGGCCCAGGCGTTTAAAGCAAAGGTCGATCAAATCTATGATCAATTTGCCTCATACATTCCTCATAATGCTGGCATTGATCAGGAAGTTAAGGCCATAATACCTTTTTTAAATTTTACCTCTACTTCTCCAGAGCATATTGCCACTCTTCTCATTAAGACTAAATCTGGGTCTCCGGATGATCCTTGTCCTCCGAGGATTCTGCATAATATTAGTCATATTATCAGTCCCCAGTTATCTTGCATCTTCAATTAAATGCTCTCACAAGGACCCTTCCCAACATTGTGGAAACAGGCCTGTATATTACCATTATTAAAAAAGCCTAATTTGGATGTAACGGACCCGGCCAATTATAGACCGATTGCTAGACTTCCGTTGCCTGCAAAAATAATTGAGAAAATTGTTAATACGGAACTTTCCACATTTATTTTAGATAATAATGTCTTAGACCACAGCCAATTTGGCTTTCGATCATGCCACAGCACCGAGACAGCTTTAATTAAGACTACGGAGGAAATTCGTACCGCACTAGATGGCGGCGGTTCAGCAGCTCTGATCCTCCTTGACCTGTCCGCGGCATTTGATACTGTGGACCACAACCTACTGATAGAACGGCTGAAAACTATTGGTCTAGGAGGAAAAGCCCTGCTGTTTTTAACATCTTTTTTAGCAGGTAGAGTGCAGACAGTGCTATTGGGCGATTTTAAATCTACGCCTTTTATTTTGCCTTGTGGGGTGCCACAGGGCTCTTCCTTGAGCCCCACTCTTTTTAACATATATGTGTCCGAATTGGCCCCTTTGATTAGAAGCTTTGATCTAATTCCGACCTCATATGCTGATGACACCCAATTGGTTATTTCTACCATAGACAAGGATGTTGATTTTTCTAACAAACTACATGATTGCATGGTCTCCCTGAGCTTGTGGATGAGCAGGCACTGTCTGAAGCTCAATTCAAGCAAAACCGAGGTGGTGCTTTTTGGAAACCTTGCTCCCCTTTGGTCACCAATTTGGTGGCCAAGTACACTGGTGGCCAAGTACACCAGTAGCTAAAGCTAAAACTCTGGGGGTCATAATAGACGAGAAGTTGAATTTTAAATCGCAGGTCTCTAAGGTGGTATCTTCTGCTTTCTTCACCATTAAAACCGTGCGCAAGATTCTTCCTTTCATTCCGATAAACACGAGGAAAATTGTTTTAACTTCCTTGGTCTTATCTAAATTGGATTACTGTAATGCCCTATACATAAATTTACAGTCTAATCAACTTAGAAGATTACAAGCGGCACAGAATGCTGCTGCCAGACTGGTGCTAGATGTCCCCAAGCATCAGTCAATTAGGGCCGGGATACAGAAGTTGCATTGGCTGCCAGTTGCCCAGCGCGTGAAATTTAAGACACTTTGTATAGTGCATAAGGCACTTTATAGAGTAGGTCCACGATTTCTATGGCATGCCTTTAGTTGGTACTCCCCAGCAGACAACTACGATCGGCTAATGCTTTCCTGATGCTCACCTCCAGAGTCAGGACGATGAACTGGGGAGGGAGGAGTTTCAGACATGGTGCTATTAGGCTATGGAACTCCCTTCCGCTCGCTCTTAGGAAGATATCTTCTTTGATTGAGTTTAGGAAGAATCTTAAGACATGGCTTTTTAAAAACTAACTCTCCCTACAGTATGCGGTCCTTAAGCGCCTAGACACCTATGGGTATTAGCGCGCTATAAAAGTTGTTGTAACATAACATAACATAACATAACATAGGGTACGATAACTTTGGCTGGGTGCAATATCGTAAGCAACAGTGTCCGGCACCTGTGTCTATATCTTCAACATTTCCGGTTTCTCAATGTAGAGTCAGGCTGTTTCATGTAGCTTCATCTCAAGAGGTCGATGGAGGGCTCTCACATCTCCCGGGTCCGTCACGGCCACTAGTCATGGGGGATCTAGCACATATAGATTTACAGAAAGTCTCTGCAGCAGCTGGTGTGTCAAGGATCTTGACACGCCCCTCGTGTTCCACCCTCAAGTGAGCCGGGCAGAGCATGGAATAGCAAACCCCTTGCTTGCGAAGTGCATTTTTCACGTCGTTGTATTTCCTCCTAGCTTCTTGTACAGTTGGGGTGAAGTCTGGGAACATGGAGATGTTTGAGCCCTGGTATTGCAATGGCCCCTTTTCACAGGCCATCCTGAGTGTGACTGTCTCTATAGTTGAGAAGGCAAGCTATAAGATATCTAGGAGGTGCTCCTTCAGGGGGACACTGCCCCAAGGAGTGATGTGCCCGCTCCACAGCAAAGGCCGCCGAGAAGAGAGATCACTCAAAGAGGGTAGGTAGGAGTCGCTTCACGAAGTAATCTGGACGTCCCATGTTGGTAGTTTCCACTATACCAGAGGTGCGGGTATTGTTATGCCTGGAGCGGGCCTCCAAATGTTCATTCTTGATTGCGATCTGTTTCAGTATCTGCTCCATTTTATCTAGGTGTTTTTGTAGTGTTGTGGTGTTATCTTCCAGGCTGGAGATTCTTTCCTCTGTGCCACCGATGCGGGCCCCCTGTCTGTCCATCCGCTCACCAATCTTGTCCATGCAGCCCCCCAGCGTGTCAAACTGTGCATCCATGGCAGCAAAGCCAGCCCTTAATTCAGTCATTTCTGCAGGTATATCACACGGGGGGCCTCCGTAGTGTCACGGCTATGCGTCTCTTCAGAATCAGACTGGGAACACCGGTTCCCAGCAGTGCCCACACGGTCAAAAGTGAGCCTTCTCTGTTTGGGGTCTGAGCGGGCCATGCTGGGGTCCCAGCGAAGCAATGCCCTCTCAGTACAGGCAATGGCCTAAGAGTGGTATCGGGTTTTTAACTCACCTCTCTTCACCTGCCCCACCTGCGCAAAGGAAAGGAAGGAGGGACCAGGCCGCGTGCCCAGCCCCGAAGTCCAAAGGAGTGGACCTCTGATGAGCAGCTAACCCGCCTGGTGGTTCAACTGTCTTGTACCCCCAGTTGGGGGGGTGTTAATGGAGAGTGGGCAGTGGGTTGATGTAGCGTGCAGCACATTAGTCGTATGGTTGAGACAGCGAGGGCAGCAGAAAGTTCATTCACAGCAAGTGCTGCAGCATGGTCGTCGGGCTGTGAGGGCCTGATAGCACTGGGCGGGCCTCTGCTGGTAATGGCGGTCTGCCGCAATCTCATTGCCGCCGCATTCAATGACGCCGGGCAGCTGAGCAGGCCGGTCAGTGCCTGTGTGTGGCAGGGCAACCTCCCCAATGTCGTAGATGTGGCTTCGGCGGCGGTCTCTCTGGGGCCTGGTGCGTCACAGCTTCAATCAAATTCTGTCTGGGCAGCCTACCACTCTCACATAGGGTCCAGTCACATCCAGTTGCGTCTCCCCGGTAGGCCGCAGCCATCTCCCGCCTCACAGCTCGCGGTCTCAAGAGGCCAGTGCCTGCCAGTACCCAGATGTTAGATGAAATGTGCGGAGGAACTTGGCAGCTCCCAACAGATCTATGAGTTCATCAGCTCTGGGGATGGGGTGCACATCAGTACTGGTGACAATTGAGCCCACAGTAGTCCACAAAGAACCATAGTTAAGGAGTGGCACTGGGTGCAGCAACCTTTGGGACCAAAACCACTTGGCTTGCCCAAGGACTGTTGGAGGGCTCTATCACCCCTAACACAAGCATATTAGAGACCTCCTCTTTGATGCTAGCTCTGCCCTGTCAGTCAGCCTGTAAATCTTGTGCTTCACAGGAGGACTGTCTCCAGTGTCCACGTCATGGGCACACCAATGGGTGACCCCTGGGGTCAGGAAGAACAGAGTGGCAAACTCTTCCAACAACTGGTGACAGTCACTCTGTTGTTCTGAGGTCAGTTTAGGGGAGAGGATCACACCTTCCACTCACCCATCATGCTCCTTGGTGGACAGGAGGCCAAGAAGAGGTTCACTCTCTCCCTCGACCCCATCATCTGTCGCAAAGAGCATGCTCACTTCAGGCCTCTCAAAGTGCAGTTTGAGGTGGTTCACATGAGGACCCTCAAAGGGTTCCTGGGAGTCTACCCACACTTTCTGGCCAGGCTGAAACTCTACCAGAGTGGCATTGTGGTCATACCAGCGTTTCATCTCCTCCTGGTTTGCTTCCAGGTTCGCCTGAGCGAGTTTCCTGAAGCGGAAAGTTTGGTTCCTGAAGGCCAGCATGGAGCTAAATACATCCTGGAGAGTTTTCCTGGGCACTGTCTCCCAGCCTTCCTTGACAAAACTGAGAGGTCGTCTCACAGGGTGCCCATACAGAGGCTCAATGGGACTGAACCCTAAGGACTTCTGTAGGTACCTCCCTGTATGCAAGGAGAAGGCATGGTAAGAGGACGTCCCACTAATGCCTCATTGGTTCTGTTAGACCCTTGATCATGCCTTTTAGCGTTTGGTTGCACCTTTCTACCAACCTATTGCCTTTCGGGTGGTAGGGAGTGGTGAACTTGTAGGTTACACCACACTTCTCCCACCGGGATGTCATATACTTCGATATGAAATTGGGAACGCGGTCAGATACCACCTCTCTGGGGAAACCCACGCGGGAAAAGATCCCCATCAACGCCCGGCCCATCACTGGTGCCATCGTTGTCCTGAGAGGTATAGCCTCCGGGTACTAGGTGGCATGGTCCACCAAGACCAGGATATACCTGTTGCCCATGGCTGTCTTGGGGTCCAGTGGCCTCACAATGTCCATCCCTACCATTTCAAAAGGGGTGCCAACAACCGAAAAGGGTTGGAGAGGAGCCTTACACTTCCTCCTACTCTTGCCACTTGCCTGGCAAGTCTGGCAAGACCTGCAATGTGCATCTGACTGCCTTTGCATTTGGAGCCAAAAGAAGTGGGTGACAATACTGTCAAAGGTCTTGTCCTGCCCCAAATGCCCTGCCAAACGCACGTCATGAGCTAGACCCAGTAGGAAGGTTGTGAAGCGCTGGGATACCACCAGCACACGGGCTGACCCAGGCTCAGCGACCTTAGGCTCGTGGAACAGGAGACCATTCTCCCAGTAGATCCAGTGTGATCCTGACTGATCACTAGCTGTCTGGTTTCCAGCCTGCTGCCGCAAACCCTCTAAAGAAGGGCACTCCTTCTGCTCCCTGCAGAGTTCTTCCCTGGTGGGACCAACTTCTTTCTGCCAATGGGTCAGCTCAGAAAAGTCCCCAAGTTCAACCACTTGCTCCCCTGTAGGTATCAGGGCGTCCCCCTCAAGGTCAGCCTCCTTCCGTCCATGGGAACTTCAGGGGCGGGTTTCCGGTGCCCCCTGCCCTTTCTCTTGGCAGGCACCTGAGCCACTGTTTCAGACTCCAAGTCCTTCTGATCACCCTTACTGGCTGCCATGGTCTGAGTGGCCATGCATGCCCATTCTGGCAACCCAAGCATCTACAAGTGAGACCTGAGATCCACATCCTTCCACAAGGACTGCTCCAGGTCGTTACCTAGCAGACAATCTACAGGCATGGTAGGGCTCACAACAACCCTCAAGAGACCTGAGACCCCCCCCAATTCAAAGGGAACCTGCGCCACCATACACTGGCGCTCTGAGTTGTCCACAACAACTACTTGGTGGAATGCCCCGGGGACTACCTGCTCCTCAGAGACCAGGTGACAGTGGACTGAGGTCACACTGGCTCCAGTATCTCTAAGAGCCTCTACCCTTCTCCCATTCATGATCACCCAGGGGATGTACCTCTTAGTGTTTGCAGTCACCCAGTTTCCTGGGACATCTCACTGTCCCCTAATGAGTCAAGGGTCATTTCTGCAGGATACACTAGCCAGGACCTTGGACTACCGACCATTGGGTGGCTGTGCCTTTTTGAGGCGCTTGGGATCCCCCTTCAAGTGACCCACTTGATCACAGGCATAGCACTTGCGGGGACCAGTCTCTGCTGGCTTCCCTGTGGAGACCCCTGGTTTCTTATCTCCTGGGGGATTTGAACCTTTACCCTGGGTATTAGTTTGAGGCCCTTTAGAGAACTCCTGTGCTTTACCCTTGTCTCCCCACTATTCTGCTGGGGACCCTGCTCACCTTTGGCGGAGTCTCCCCCTTACACCTTCTTGTGGACCCTGGTACTCACCCAGTGGTCCCCTCCATAGCAAGCTTCCTGGGGTCAGGCAGCTTACTATCAGTCAAGGGCTGGTGCAGCTCTGCAAAACATAGACTCAACAAGTGCTTCCACACAACCACATTGTAGAGCCCCTGAAAATCTGTCACATTACTGCCCTTCACCCAACCATCCAATGACCTACAAAAAGAATCTACACATTCCAACCAAGTGTTTGCATCAGTCTTCCTACCGGACCTAAACTGATCCCTGTACTTGTCAGGAGTGAGACCATACCTGGTGAGAAGGGCCTCCTTCATGTCAGCGTAGGTGAGGTTCTGCCCCTTACCCAAAGCCACTAAAGTGTCCCTCCCCTCTTCAGGGAAAAGAGGCCACAATCCTGCTTCCCAGTTATTTTCAGGGACCCAATTCATGTGGATAGATGCCTCATAACCCTGAAACCACCTTTGTATGTCATCCCCTTTTTTGAATTCCTTTCCTACATTCTTGGGAATGGGAACAATTCTATCTGAGTGCACTGAGGAATTGCTGCTATCATCTGTGCTGGACCTACTCCTCTGATCCAGCTCCTTTACTCTAAGCTCATGGTCTAACATCATCCTCCATTGCTAACATGAGCCTCTCCAGCTCATTGCATTTCTCCTTGCCTCCCGCCTGTCCTCCAGCTCTTCTGGGGACAAGCCACTGCTTCCTGACCTGGGGGGGCCCCCTTCTCCCAAAAGCACATCAACCCTTGGAGTAGGCTCCTCTGCCTCCATACCCAGATCTCCAGAGTCCTCACTAGCATATCTGGCTGCTACCCAGGCCCTCAGCGCCTATTGTAGCTTCTCTTTTCTGGTGAGGCCTCTGATTTAAACTTGAAAGTTTTTGCAAGTAGCCTTCAACTCCTTGAGGTTGTAAGTTTCCAACCTTTCCTCCTTAAAGTCTACTTCCAGCGATGCAACTGATGATGCTATTGACTCAGGCATGATGCAATAAAAGTTCAAGTTTCCAACAAGTGGGAAGATCAAAAATAGCCCAAAAAATAAACAGTATGCGGTACATAATGGTCTGCGATATGGTAGTAGTGTACACCAATCACTGTAGGTCAAGTGCAAAGCAAGTTCTATCCTCACCGCTGGCAACCAATGTTAGAAATGGGGGTCTCTAGTTGGCAGGTTGTTACCCTGTCCAAGTAGGGACCCTTCTTCCTAGTCAGGATAAGGGGGATACACTACTGAAATAAACCCTGCTCGCCCCCTTGGTAGCTTGGCACGAACAGTCAGGCTTATCTCAGAGGCAGTGAGTAAAGCATTTGCACATAACCAACAGTAATACAGTGTAAACACTACAAAAGGACACCACACCAGTTTTAGAAAAATAACCAATATTTATCTGGGTCAAACAAGACCAAAACGGTAAAAATACAACTTACAATAATCAGAATATGCACTTTGCAAAAATAACCTTGAAATGCAGTTCCTTGAAGTTGGTAGCTCCATCGGGGGCTACCGCTGTGGTGAAAACAACAAAATCCAAAAGTTTCGGTCGACCTCATTGGTGCGGACCAGCGTCGGTGTCAGAAGACTTGTAAACAGTACCTTTTGGTATGGCTGACTGCTGCGGTGTGTTCAGCCGGCAGCGGTCATCGAGGCTGCGGTGTGAAGCAGAGCGGTGCAGCATGCAGTGCCCTCAGGTCTCGGTGCAGCATGCGGCTCAGTGACGGTCATCCAGTGGCATCCGCAGGAGGGCTGCGGTGTGAAGTGGACCGTTGCTTGTCACAGTGCTCATCGTGGTGCTGGCGGTCACGGTGCAAGCTTCAGCAGCAGTGGAAGATCAGCAGTTGATAGGGCTGGTGTCGGTGGGCTGCGGCCGCGGTCTGGGACGGGTAGTGCTACATGTAGCTTACGAGCGGCACCCCCACACCACAGGGAGGACCACAGCGGCGGTGTCAGCTGGCCACGGCATCGTCGGTGAGACTTGGGCGGCGGAGTGAAGCAAGGCGCTGCATAGTGCGGTGCCCACAGGTCGTGGTGCAAGCAGCGGCTCTGTGGCTGCCGTCATCGTCGGTGAGACTAGGGTTGCAGTGCGAATTGCGGCGGTGCCCTCTGCAGTGTCTTCAGGTCACGGAACCGCCTGCGGTCTTGGTGATGGCGCCGGGTTGCAGTTTCCTTCTATGGCAACTGAGACACACAGTCCCAGAGGAAGGTTAAGTCTTTGCTGTTCCTGAGACTTCTTGAACAGGGTGCAAGCTCCACCTCAAACCCTTGGAGAAACTCAAACAAAGAAGTTGCAGAAAGTTCAGTCCAGTCCTTTCTCTGCCCAAGACAGAAGCAGCCACTGCAAGCCAACACAGCAAAGCACACAGCAAAGTGGTAGCTCCTCTTAACAGATTCTCCAACTCGTCTTCTTGGAAAGTTTCTGAGTCCAAAAGAGTTCTAAAGTTCTGTGGTCTGGGTCCCAATATTTATACAGTCTTTCCCTTTGTTCTCTTGTGGCAGAGGTGGAGACAGCATTGTGTAAAGCAGACCAGGCCTATTCAGGTGCAAGGAAATATCCTCCCACTACTCTAAATGCAGCCCAGGTCTATTCAGCCCAGCCCTGACTCATCCAGGAAAGGCAGGACACACCTCGACCCCCCAGTGGCTGTCTATAGTGAATGCACATCCCTAGTCCCTGTCACTCAAAATCCAGACAGTCAATCCACAACACAGCAGAGGCACATGGGATGGCTAAGCAAGAAAATATCCACTTTCTAAAAGTGGTAGTTTCAAACACACAAAATAAAAATCATCTTTAATAAAAGATGCATTTTTACATTCTGAGTTTGTGCATACTAACCTCCATTTCTCTATCTTGTCCCAATGGGAAGTTATACTTGTAAGATGTTGCAAAGTATCACACATTCTATCCTCTGGGACAGATAGCCTTTCAATAGTGAAAAACGAAATACACTTTAGTTCACTACAAGGACATGTCACACACACCAGTACGTGTCCTACCTTTCACATACACTGCACCCTGCCCATATGGTACCTTTGGGCCTACCTTAGGGGTGACTTACATGTCATAAAAGGGATGGTTAGGGCTTGGCAAGTGGGTGCACTTGCCAAGTCGACATGGCAGTAAAAACTGCGCGCAGGTACTGCAGTGGCAGGTCTGAGATACCTTTACCGGGCTATTTCTGTGGGTGGCACAATCTGTGCTGCAGGCTTACTAGTAGCATTTGGTTTACCGGCCCTGGCACTCTCAGTGCACGTTACTAGGGACTTACCAGTAAATTGAATATGCCAGTCATGGAAACACCAATTCATACCATAATTTACAGTAGAGGCACTTGTACCTTAACACTGAAAAGCAGTGAGAAAGTGCACAGAGACACTAAACCATCAAAAATAGAGTCAAAACTGGGAGGTCAGAAAGCAAAAAGACAGGGAAACATGCACTTCTTATGACCTCACATATGACATCACTGATGATATCTCAAATGACATCCTTGTATGTAAACATCTTCCGCTTTGGACAGACTTGTTTCTTTAAGTATAGCAGCTAGTTCGGCCCCCCTTTGCCCATGAAATTCTGTGACAGTTTGACAGCCTGGAGGAACAACTTCATGAAATAGTGGAGCCATGTCATCCCCCAGCCATGATTCAGTTGTGAAGAGTGGGTCAGGTTGTGTGTCTGGGCGTAGGTTGGATTTGTGGTACTTGTTTCTAGAAAGGGACTGAGCATTTATAGTAGACGTTTCAGAGATTGTGTTTTGGGGTGGTGTGAATTTGTTTTCTGGAAGAGTGTGTTGTGTCTTTGATCTGTAGTAGGTGTACTATTGCTGATGGTCTTTTCTGTTTCAGGGAAGTAATAGTATTGTTTGTCTATATCATTATTCTCCTCCAATAGGCTTAGAAAGCATTTTGGTGTGTCTATGTGTGCAGGTGGTGGAGATAGTTGTTGAGAGTGAGGTGTTGGGCTGTGCAGTTGTTTTAAAGAGTTGTCTTGTGTAATGGACAAGGAGATGCAGAGTTGGAAAGAGTGGTGTGTTATGCATGTTATTTGCCTATGTTGAGGGTGAAATATGTATGGATATGGGAGTGTTGTGGAGCATGTTTTAAGGCCCTAAATTGTGCAATGGATGAAAAGTGAGGGAGTGAGTGTTGTATATTCAAGGAGTTTGTGGTTGCCGTTGGTATGGATTGAAAATTGAGGTGTAAAGTTGGTTTAAGATGTGTATTATTTATATAGGCATGAGGGTCAGAGTAGGTGTGCGATTGTATTTTTTGGCAGAATGTAGTATTAGATAGTGTGTGAGTGAGATTTTGATGTGTTTTGTGTGTTACGTTTAGTTTTTGTGGAGTTGTAATATTGGTGTAGGGAGTTTGTGTATAGCATTCAAATTTAAAGAACTGGTGGGAAATGGATACTGAATGGGAAAAAGGGTGGTGATGTGAGTTGGAGGAGAGTGTATGTGGCATGTGAAAGGGGATAAACAGGGGTTATGAGTGTTTGTAGTAGATTTGGTAGGAGAAAGAGGTAGCCTTTGTGTTGCAGTGGAGTGTAAGGAGTGTTTGGTTGTGTGTTTTGATTAAATGAAGGAGGGGTATCATGGTACGATGATATGAGAGAGCTAGAATGGATTCTGTGAGAAGTAAGTAGAGGGTAGAACTGTTTTTTTGTATGAAAAGGGAAAGTGTGTTTGTGATTAAGGTTATGTGCAATGTGAGTTTGTGGTGTATTGGTGATGTGTGGGTTTGATAGTAGTTTAGGGCAGAATAGTGGCTTATGTGGGAGTGAAGGTGCCAGTGTTTGGAAGTAGAGGTAGATGGGTATATGGATTTGTTTTGTGGAGTTGTGTAGTATTTGGTGAGTGAGTGAAGGGTGGGTTGAGTTTGCTGTGAATGATTGGTGTGCATTCGCTGAGAGTGTGTATGTTTGAGATTGTGGATGGGATATGGGGAAGGTTGTTAATTTGAAAAAAGGGCAGCATTTCTGGCCATAGGTCAGGACAGGACCAAACAGGCAATTGTCCTTGCCCTCTGTCCTTAGCCTCATAGCCCAGGCTGAGACAACCTGGGGAAAGGGCTTGTAAAGGCTGATGGTAAAGTCGACTGACCCTCTCTTAGCCTCTTAGGCTTACCTGCAGGCCCAGCTAATTGGCTTCCTAGCAACAAGCAAATGAGTGAGTTCACCTGGAGGAGGGGTTTGTTCAGTTTTCTATCCACAAGCTGTGTCTGGAGAGCTAGTAGGAAAAGGGGAACTGGAGAGAGAAAAGCTGGAAAAACTAGGTTTTCAAGCAGTAAAGTTTTGTTAATGAAAGGAGGAATTGCACAAAAATCACAAACTTTTACAATGTGACTCTTTTAGAATTAAACATTCTGTGATTCTTGTAAAGCACTCTGATACCTTCGGGTCGAGTTTGAGCTACATAAAACTCCACCACCCCCAAAAAAAACAGAAGCACAGTTTAACACCAAAAATGGCCATCTAAATCTCTAAACAAGCACTTTGATTGTAGTCAAGGGGACATATTCTCAAGAACATGTGATAACCACCGCAAGTTTAGCTTAACGCAACTTTGCACATCGCAGTCTATCACCGGAAAACAACGCTGTGTCAACGTAGTATTCCCAACCTGGCGGCACCATGCGATAGCCCCACGATAACGTGTCAAATGACCGCGTTAAAATTAACGCGACGCCGCAAAAATGCGAAACACGAACGCGAATAAAGTTGCGATGAGGCCAACCGCGATACAAAAATCAGCGATAACCAGCGACAGGCCTGCAATCCCCACACGTCATGCGGGAAAATGCACTATAAAAGCTGAACAAGAAAAACACACCATTAACAAAATCAACTGCGTAGCAACATGGAGGCACCCGGAACGAGTGCCCAAGTCAACGCGAACCCCACAAGCCCCACAGACCACCAGCAAGGAACCTTGGGGTTGGGAAAGGCCAAGGAGAAGAGGAAGAGGAAGATGGGGTACAGTCCGCATGACAACCGCATCGTCGTCACGGAGGTGACAGAGCACTAACAACAACTGTCCATCTCCACCACTGTGTCATTGGCAACACAGACGGAAAAATGGCATTCCATCGTGAATGCAGCCGGAGTGTCAAGGAGGCCAAGATGCGCTGGCACAATGTGAAAAGCCAAACCAAGCAGAAACCCGCTGCCAACAGGAAGGCAGCAACGGCGAATGGAGGTCGGAGTCCTGCGCCACAGGAGGAGCTGGAGCAAATGGCGGCCACAGTCATCAGTGTGGAGACGGTGCAAGGAGTCAGGAGTCCGGACACTGCTCGACATGACCTGACACAACAGCAACAGGGTGAGTAACGAACAGGGACTGTGGGGACTGGGGGGGGACAGGCACAATGGCAACATGCACAACGACGTGTAGCACACCGCACACCCACAATGACCCTGGGTCATGTCCCTGATCCCCGTGGCACACTGCAGCACACATACAAACATCAAGTAGGCCCCCGTTCACCATGTGCCCAAAGGGGTCCCACCCCACACATCACCAATTACACAACACACACATGCACCCGTGCGAAACACAGCAAAGATGCGTATGTGAGAGCCACACTGACAATGCAAGTGACACCACATGACCAGCAGCATGGCTGGAGTACAATCACCATGACACTGTGTACGCCACGAGACTGAGGTGGCTGAGTGTGGACCACATCCGGAAAGGAGCAGGTCACACTCTGACACATCCACCTCCACAAACAACCACTGATGTCAACAACACATCTGCAGACAAACAATGCACAAGAGTACAAAAACCGTCCAAGAGCACAAATGACCCAAATCGCCAACATCACAGCACCTCAAAAGCACAAAAGCCAAAGGCACACCGCCTCCAAGGGATAAGGGACAACAAAATCACAGCTGCAGGTGCGACTCCCACACAATGCAGCACACACACATAGCAATGACAGCACACCCACATGGACGACAATGTGGTACACAGTCCAACACCTACACTGCAGAACAGAGGACACAACTGGGTCCGCCTGTGCGTAGAAAATGGCCAATCACATCTGACATAGCAGGAAACTGTGAGATGCAAATGTACGTGTACAACCTCACCTACGTCAGGTAGTCCAAATGTCCACTGTCCCGCATCAAATAGTCCACCCCTCCCAAACAGTCACAATGTACATTGTCATGAAGTCTGTATGTAAACTTGAACAATGCGGCAACATACATGCCAACACAATGTCAACAAGCATCTCCCCTACACATTGCAGAGGGACAAACAACACCTCCAGCAGAGCAGACCAGACAACTCTACAGTGATGCTGAAGAGGACCACCACACTTCTGACACCTACGCCCCCAACAGTCCATGGACATCCTAGGCAATCGTCCTCCAGGAGCAGGGCAGCACCGCTGCAACGAGGATACCCCACCCCCTGCACAGACAACACAGCTGGACACACCCACCACCCCGGCTGGCTCCCAGCAGCCCACCGAAGCACACATCGCATTCCAAGGCCAGGTGTCAGACTGTCAGAAGGGGGTGGCCGAACATGTGCGGGTGGGGCACTACCTCATGGAAGCCGAACTAGATCACATACGTGGGTGTCTAAGTCCCATCAGGGACCACCTACACTCCCCAACGGAGACCCACACTGCGACAGAGACACATGCCTTTGCACATTTCCAGTACTGAACCACACCCAGAGCCACGGGATGATCATCCACACCCCACGCTGGACTGGCGTACGCCGGCCCAGTCCACTCCCCTTACGTATTGAGTGGGGGACGACAAAGCTACATGTGCAATGTCCCACCCGCTGCCTGCGGTGACATGGCTGCGTCCTCTGTACATGGCACAATGTAATGTTGTAGTGCCCGGGGCACAAATGCATACATCATGAGCACACGGACACACTCAGATAGTTCGTTGAACTGGCTACGGGCACGTGCGCTCGACACCTTTATTGGCATGGTCACATGTACAGTGACTCATGTGCTGGATGTGTGAATGGTGAGTGTAAGCCAGCCCTCATGGAGTCGTTGGTGCTGGCAACAATGTGAACAGTGATCACAATGTAAGCGGAAACAGAAAACACCAGCATAACAGAAACAACTGTGAAGCATCATGGTGGTAGCCGGAGAAAGTACAGTGTTCACCCAACATGCAAGCAGAATGGTCCATGATTTGTGGTGCACTGAGTTAGTGGCACCTGAAGAGCTGAGCAGGGAACAAGCTGATGATGGCACCCACGACTGGTGTGAGCAACTCTGATAGTTTGGCAGTAAGACACTTACGACTCTGGCACCTGTTGTTTGGAGTTGGTCCTGGCGGTGGTGGCGGGTGCATCCTGCGGTGATGCGACGTCCGGGCAGGCCAGGACTCGATTTGATGTGTGAGCCCAGGTGGGCCGCAGTTGAGGCCAGAGGCAGTGGACAGCGCAGGGCCACAGACACATGGCCTTGATGACCCCCAGTCCATCGACCCAGAGGCCATCCAATATGCCATCAGACAGGGGCCATGACTTGAGCTGCACAGAGTTAGTGGCCCCGGATGCACTGCGGCCGGCACAGGCACACCGCCACGGGACGGTGTCTTGCGGTGCAGTGAGACAGGGCCACGCGAGGTGAGCGGGTCCTCGTCGATGTCGAAGGTGAATGTAGCGGAGGTTTGCGGGGGACAGTGGAAGGTGACCTCCAGGGCATGATGCAGAGGGCAGGAGATGGCCGGATGCGGCAAATGGAGGAATGGAATGCTACAGCCTCGTTTTTGCCACAAAAGTCAGTTTCACCGACATGACGATGAAGACAAGCCCCTGTCCATAGACTCAGTCGCCACCAAAGTTCAACCAGAAAGTGCCCATGGATGTCGGGGAACAGACTTAGTGGCACCGGAGCTGAAAGGGGATGCAGTCTGCGATGAGGCCAGTACAATGATGTCAAGTCTGCCATAAATGATTGATGACTGAATTCCCAATTTGTGACCTACTCGACTGCAGTGTAGGCCGAATGCGTAGTCATCAAGGGCCCACAGACACGTGTGGTTGGGATGCCATGCACATACTTTGTGTCCCACATCTAAGGGAGTATAGTGATATAAACTCCGCCATAAAGTGTGTACTCGGCCATTGTGTAATCAAGACTCAGTTCCAAATGTGTGACCTACTTGACCGCAGTGTAGGCCCGAGGCAGCGGTCAGCAGGGGCCCACAGTCAGGTGTCGTTGGCCCGCGATGCACAGAGTTAGTGACACCAGAGCAGTTGTCGGCAGTGTTCGATCACCTCCGTAACGATGATCCTTTTCTCCTCCGGAGTGAACCGCGTCTTCCTCTTACTCGTCTCCTTGCGTACAATGATATGAACTCCGCCATGCAGAAATGAAGACTCCGTTCCACATGTGTGACCTACTCGACCGTAGTGTAGGCCCAAGGCAGCGGTGGAGTACGTCAACGAAAAAGGAGTAAAGCGGGCCTGTGTCGCGGAGGCCGTGATGGTCTGAGGAGGCTGCCAAGGTCGCAGGCTTCGGGCTTGGAGCTTGCGCCGGCACGTGGTGGGCCCTCTTTGACACACGCCGGTGTCGACAGGTGAGCAGTGAGGCCTGGCTGCGCAGGGGCGGGCATGACCGGTTCGGGGTCCAGCGGCCCGGGGTGCAGCAGGCGCACAGGATCGCAGGCCACACCGCTCAAGGCGACGGCGTCGGCCTCGTGGCGGGGTGAGAGACGCCGCCCTGACAGACACGTTGGGCATTCCGGAAGAGAACCACACCCAGAGCTACATGCTTTTTATTCACACCCCTACGCTGGCCCGGCGTACACCGGGCCAGCCCACTCCGCACACGCTTACAGGGGGGGGACATCACAAGCTACATTTCCTTGGGCTTCCCCACTGGCTGGGGTGACATGGTTGCGTCCACTGTCCACTACACTCCAGACACCAGCAGTGCATGTAGACATGGATATGTCTGTGGTCTGCATACTGCAGTCTGTCCAGCACATCTCCGCCACACTTGGCATTGTGTACATTCTCATTCATGGGTGACTTGCCTCCTACGCACATGCCTGGTTCCCGCCTCTCCCCACATTCCGGTATTGTGTGGCTGAGGTGCCATGCCGTTGATGGCTAATGTACATGGCTAACCAAGGTTGCCACAGTAAGTTGTGCTGTCGTGTCTGGTGGGTGGGCATGTTGTATGTGATTTTGTGACGTGTGCAGTGCCAGAGTTGTGAGTTGCATGGTTGTGGAGTTGAGGGGTGTGGTGTGTTCATTTGGTACTTGCCAACGTGCAGTGCATTTCCATAGGTGCCATCCTGGAAGCGCTGGTTGATGTTGGATTGTCGGAAGATGAAGGGATCATGCACACTGCATGGGTAGTTGGCTACGACATTGGTGAAGAGTCCCCTGTGGTCCACTATTGCCTGCACGTTGATGGGATGCATGTGCTTTCTGTTGCAGTACTTGTGTGGGGTGTCGGCAGGGGGCACAAGTAGGACATGTGTGCAGTCGATTGGCCCAACACGTGCAGGAATCCAGCTATGGAGTATAGTCCTTACTTGGTCTCCAGCTGTTCCTGCGCATTGTGGGGGACGTATAGGTACTGGGGTACCTAGCTGATGATGGCATCCAGGACAGGTGTGGGGAACTTGGATGGGGCTGGCTGTGCGACTCCTCCGACTCTGGCGGTTGTTGGTTGGGAGGTACCAGAGGCCAACAGGTGCAGCACAGCCAGCAGCTTTGTCTGCGGCGGATGTTGGTTGTCCGCTGTGTTGGTAGCGTCAGCCTGTGGGCAATGATGCTCGGATGCTGAGGATGGTTGTCCTTTTGAGCCTGTAGTAGGCATTGACGTTGTCTGGTGTTAGGTCTGTGAGGCTGGTGCATTTCCTGAAGGTCCGCTGTCTTTGTCTGCGCAGCCTCTGTGGTGGTCTGGGTGGGGGAGGGTCCGGGGGGGGTGGAGGTCCTGGGGGTGGTGGCGGTGGGTGCTGTTGCCCTCTCGGGGCTCCGGGAAGCATGGTGAGTGGCTCCATGGCATCTGTTTTTCTTCATGTGTGGCTCTGTGCTGGGCTCCCTTTGATGGTGCAGGTTGTCGTCCGACTTTACACCAGGTCGGAGCAGGTGTTAATTTCCTGCTGCTAACGCGCCTTATCGCCTGTTTTGTGGTCTTACCGCCAATGTGACTGGTCGTTGAGAATGTTGAGGTGTGGTGTTGTCGCCGCTTTTTGCTCGGGAACGCCTACTCTGCATCTCATTAGCGATAGTTGCCGGGGTCATCTGTGGCGATGTTTTATGCGGATGCTTTCGCAAGTAAACTGGTGGTATCGGCTGTTAGCACCAGCTTGTGAATGGGGCGATCTTTTATCGCGACTTTGGCTGAGATAAAGTGCTGTTAACTCGGCGATAGTTCCTTGAGAATATGACCCAAAGAGTACATAGCTATTGCGCTGGTAGGCAGACTCGAGGAGCCAGCAGGGCCCTGTAAGTGTAATATAGTAGTACTATAAATCAAATCAAATCAGAATTACTTTTCCAAAAACCATCAAAGTATATGTAAATATACAATAAAAATGCAGAAATGCCACAGATATAAGAGCAATAAGAATACAAAGAAATTCTTTAAAAACAGTCATATTATGTTAAAAACGAATAAAAATACAATATATATAGTACAAGTTTCAAGAGGTACCAAAGCTATGTACATTCCAAGAATAAGTGCTAAAGCGCAAAAGTGCAGAATACATAATATTTCAAAAACGTTTCTGCAATAGTAAAAATGTTATATAAAAATCCAGATTGCTTGTCAGCTCAATGGTAATCATAAATCTGTACGTAGGAAAAACCTGCCACGTTTGTGCCAAACATTTGCTAAAAAGTGTATGACTACAAACATAATCAGAGGTGAAGTGTTGCTTTTCAGAATCCTCTAAGCTACTATTGGTTCACCCCCAAAATCCCGATATATTGGTTGTATCCATTTCGGACGAGGTCCCAAGTGATCAGAGAAAAAAACATGATATGCACCTCAGTTTGTGGAACCAAGCCGCAAGCTGGGCACAGGCTTAAAGCTATATCTTTTTTCCATTTGCTTGTAAATTATCTCAGCTGTAAAGTGCCCAGCCTAAAGCCTACATATAGGCTCTCCACTAATGATGAAGTGATGGTATTAAGAAATAAAACGAAGCACAGAGTAATCTTGATTTCTAAAAACGTGTTCGTTAGAAGACCCTTTTCCCCATTCTTTTCATATTGCTCGAGAACTTACGCCCGTTAACAAGATTTTAAGCTACTGAGCTCAACTTTACTAAAGGATCTTGAGTCATCCCACAGTCTTTGTAAGGCCAGCCGTTGGAACCATTTAAATACAAAATTTAGTCAAGGCATTAGTGGAGTTCACTAGGTCCCCAAGGGAATCTCTATAGTCACTTAGGGGTATATTCACAAGAACGTGTGCTAAACATCTCCAAAAAATGTTAATGCAACTTTACACATCGCAGCCTATCGTGGGAAAATAACCCCGTGTTAACCTGGAATTCACAACACGGCGGTACCATGCGATAGTCCGCCGAAAACGCGGCCAATGTCCGCAATACAACCACCTCGACGGAGATAAAAACACAAACCACAACACAAAAAAACATGCGATGAGCCCATTCGCGATGAGGAAAGCAGCGATAAGCACCTCCAGGCCCGTGACACACACACGGCAGGCGGGAATAAGCACAACAAAAGCAGGAAAAAGAAAGACAAACCAAACAGAAAACAACAGCCAATCACAATGGAGGCAACCGGAGCCAGTATACAACCCCACAAGCCCCATTGGCAACAAAACATTGTACATGGCAGGCCATCATGGACAAGGTGAATGCAGCCGGAGAGCGGAGGAGGAAAATGGAAGAAAACCAGAACAGCCGGAATGATGCGAAACGCACAAACAAGCAGAAATACGCCAACAACAAGAAGGCAGCAATGCACACCGGAGGTGGGAGTCCAGCGCCACACCAGGAGCTGGATGACATGGAAGAAATGGTGTCCCCCACATCAGTCTGGAGATGGTGGCAGGACTCGGGGACCGGAAACTGCCCAAAACAACAGACACCACAGCAACAGGGAGAGGAACGACCAGGGACTGGGGGGACGTGGGGAGATGGGCACAATGGCACACATGCACAATTAAGCACAGCACAACTGCAGACAAACCATGCCCAAGAGTAACAACACCAACCAAGAGCACAAGTCACACAACCCGGCAATATCACACCACTGAACAAGCACAGAAGTGAAAACCACACTGCCTGAAAGGGAGAAGGGTGAGCCAAATCAGAGCTGAAGGGACATCTCACACACAATGCAGCACACACACATAGGAAGCAGAGCACCCCAACATCGAACACAATGTGGTACGAACAGCAACATTTGCACAACCGAACACAGGACACAAGTGCACCCGCTTGTGGCTGGTGAATGGCCATACGCATCTGGCAAAGCACGAAACAGGGACATCATAATGCACAAGTACCAACCCACAGCCCTGATGGGGTAGCAATGCACGTATGGCAGGGATCCAGAGAGTCCGTGACACACACATTGGCATACAAATCAAGACACAACACTGTTGGAGACAAGTGAAAGTGCGGAAACTTTATCAACAAGTGCGTGTCAGTACGGCCAAGAGAAGTGCCACGAAATGCAGACCAATGCAGCAGCATGTCTGAATGAGGAACGTAGGAAAGCGCCCATGTCCACCCCGGGGGAGTCCATCACCAACACAAGTCAGTGCCAACCCACGTTGGTTGTCCGCGCATGGATCAGGAGTCCAGGCCAATGCAGCCATGCCCACTGTCCTCTTGGGACATGTGACCAGATTCCCAACCAGGCGTCGGGACACATGCAATGGGTCACATCCAGTTGTGGCTGCAGGTACCTTGTCACTCGTCCATGAACGCGAGTGCAGCAGCGTAGGCCAACATCTCCAATGAGAGATCGTTGTCCACCACATCTGACATTTCGTCGACGTAATCCATCAGCTGACCTGGACAGATGTGCTGACTCCAACGCCTGGCCCCAATGTGCACCAAAGCCCAATCGGGTAGCGGCTCAATGTGCTCACTGCACACGACGACTCGTGCAATCTCCCAGGTCCAGTTGCCAGCATGCATGCCAAACATCCATGCATGCCATAAACGGGCATCACAGCGACACTCTTGGTTGTGGGCCAACAGGGGGCGCACACACACGTCGAAATCCAGGTCAGCTACAGTCATGTTGGAGAGGCAGACATCCATGGTCCACTCGAATATGCACAAGCGACAATGCAACACAGGCTGAACGCAGGTGACGTTCGCAAGGCGGAAGCTCAGTCGGTAACTTATCCGCAGCACTGCCAACGGCAGTGCCCCCAGTACATGCAGCAGACGTGCACGGTACAGGTCCACGTGACTGGAGTCGAGCATGTGTCCGGGATGGTCTGCCATTGCGTCAGTGGCTCTGCTTGAAGTGGCACTGGCTTGCCCTGTGCCAGTCCTGTGGATGAAATGGCACAGCTCGGAGCAATGAGCAGTGTCTGTGTGCAATGGGTGCAGGCCTGGGGTGGGTGTACGTGTGAAGGCCATCTCATGCACGCTAACTACGACCAAGGACTTCTGCGTGTGGGATGTGTACACATTGGGCTCACGTCGGGCAGTGCGTAGTGTGGGAGTCGCAAGTAAATGCTATCGTATCTGTCAGGGGGTGCTGGCCACATGCAAGTCCCAGCTCAGAGCTGCAGATGTGCCATCCGCCTGATAGTACAGACAAAGGACCCTTCATCCCTACAGCAACTTCACCATCTGCATGCATTCAGGAGATGTACAGAGGCCTGTCGTGGGTGTGGTGGGATGTCTTTGACCCTGGGAATCATGGATGATATGCCCAGCACGTGGCACATGAGCGGCCTCACTGTGTGTTACGTTGCCTCACAGCTGCTGCTCCCTCCCACGAGCCCCCACACTTGTGTGCACTGCGCGGTTGTATCACGTGCACTCCTACGGCACACCATTGTCATGCCTGTCCGTGCATGTCCAGCGGCATGCCAACAACACCGTGACCCTGGCCTTTGAAGGTGTGTGGCCACGTGAGTGTAGGCCAATGGTCCGGACAGGGCGGACACTGGTGTACAGTCCAAGGCTGGCTGTGATCGCGCTGCGAATGAGGCTAGGCAACTAACTCATGCAGCCGCAGGACTCATACAGATAACACCTGGCATGCATGTGCCAAGACCCCGAGCGGTCTTGTGCTCCTACATTTCCCCATACGTGCGGGCCCGCCCTCCTGGTGCATGCTACATTGCAACATCGACTACTGTGGCCCTGGTGGCGACAACACCCCAACACAGAGACACACTTACCGCACATCATGCCCAAGGCCAGGTCCGAGCCACGCCCTGCTCCCCCTGCCGAATCAGCACAGCCCTGCGCTGACCTGACGTACGCCGGACCAGCACACGCCGCTTGTGCATGCAGGGGGGGCAGGCGATGCTACATGTCCAGGGTCACTGCCAATGCTGAGGTGACATGGAATCGTCCGCTGAAGACAGCGCACTGTGATGTTGCAGGGCCCGTGCCCATCATGCTGACACAATGACCACATGGACACACTTTCTCAGATGGTGTGAATGGCTACGGGCACGTGCGCCCGGCCACATTTTTTAGCAGGCACACATATCAAGTGACACCTGTGTTGGATGTGTGTGGGGTGTGTGCACACCAGCCGGCAAGGGCTGCCGGGTGCAGTCAGAAATCAACAACAGTGTACATCGTAAAGGACACAACCATTCAACCATAAAGGCCCCATGAATTATGCTGCACAGAGTTAGTGGCCCAGGATGCACAGCCTCCTGCACGGGCCTACCGTCACGGGCTGCTGACTTGCGGGGCACTGGGGCAGGATCACGAGAGCAGGGCAGGTTCCCGTAGATGACGAAGGGGCTTGTCGCAGAGTGTCTCGGTGGACAGTGGAAGGTGTACCCCCAGGGCATGAGGCAGAGGGCAGAATCACGCTGAAACAGTCGCTATGGTGGAGATGAATGGAACAGACACATGTCGGACACCAAGTCCGGTCCAGCCAGATGAAGATGCAGAAAACCACCAGGCCATGGACTCAGACGCCACCAAAGTCCAACCAGAAAGTGCCCATGAGTCATTGCGCACAGAGTTAGTGGCACCAGTGCTGTTAGGGGATGCCGCCTGCGATGAGGTGTGTCCAATGGTGTGGACTCCTCCACATCTTACCCAAGACACAGTTCCACATGTGTGACCTACTGGACCGCAGTGTAGGCCTGAGGCAGCGGTCAGCACGGGCCATTCACCGAGTGTTGCCGGCTTAGGTTGGATAGCCCCACCAGCCTGCGTAGTTCAGGTTCAGTGGCACCACGGGACGCGGACTTGCGGTGAACAGGGTTGATGGCACCAGGTCGGTTGTTGATAGTGTTCGATCACCTCCGTGACTCTGATCCGGCTTTTGTCCGGACTGAGCCGCATCTTCCTCTTACTCCTCTCCGTGCGCTCACTGGTGTGGACTCTGCAATTCATGATTCGCGACTAGGTGCTGGATGTGGGACCTACTGGTCCGCAGGGTAGGCCTGAGCCCTCATCCACGTGTCGCCGGCTTGAGTTGCACAGGGTTAGTGGCACCACGTGTCACCGGCTTGCGTTGAACAGGGTTAGTGGCACCACGTGTCACCGGCTTGCGTTGAACAGGGTTAGTGGCACCACCTGTCGCCGGCTTGCATTGAACAGGGTTAGTGGCACCACGTGTCGCCGGCTTGCGTTGAACAGGGTTAGTGGCATCACGTGTCGCAGGCTTGCGATATGGAATTATGCCTCACTGATCGAAGGGAGTCTGGTGCTGTGGCCGCTGCCACGGACTTGGGGTCACTGCCATTCAAGACTCAGGACACAGTTCCACATGTTGGACCTACTGGTCTGAAGAGGACACCGGTGGAGTATGTAAATGAGAAAGGAGTAATGTGGGCCAGCATCAGGGGGGCCAGCGATGGTCTGCGGAGGCTGCAGAGGTCGCGGGACTGGTGCTTGGAGCTTGCACCGGCACGTGGTGGGCCCTCTTTGACACACGCCGGTGTAGGCAGGTGAGCGGAGCCTCGTTGGTGCGCTGGGGCAGGCATGACGGGTTGGGGGACCAGCGGCCCATGGTGCAGCAGGCGCACAGGGACGCAGGCCCCGCCGCGCTCGGCGCAGGACTCGTGGTGGGCCGAGAGGCGCCGCACTGGCAGACGTGTTGTCCATTCCGAATGAGAACCACGCCCAGTGCGATGGGCTTTTTGTTCACACCCCTACGCAGGCTTGGCATACGCAGGTCCAACCCACTACGCATGCGCTTGCAGGGGGGGACGTAACGTGCGACATTTCTGCGTTCTGCCCCACAGCCTGTGGGGACATGGTAGCGTCCACTGGCCACTACACTCCATGCACCAGCAGTTGATCTCCACATGGCCATTTCTGTGGTTTGCACTCTGTGGTCTGTCCGGCACCTCCACGCCACACCTGGCATTGGGTAGGTTCACATTCCTTGGTCACTTGCTGCTCTCGCACATGCCTGCTCCATGCCTCTCCTCGCATCCTGCTATTGTGTGTCTGTGGTGCCATGCTGTGGCTGGGTTGTGGGCATGGCAAGGCCAGATTCCCAATGGAGTCATGTTGTCGTGTCTGGTCGGTTGGCATGTTGTGTGTCATGTTGAATGTAGTTGTGCTGCGTGCCCATTGCCAGTGTCGTGAGTTGCATGACTGTGGGCTGGAGGTGTGTGGTGTGTTCATTTTGGACTTACCAACAGTCACTGCATTTCCATGGGTGCCATCCTGGGAGTGCTGGGTGATGGACTGTTGGGAGATGTGAGAATCATGCACTCTGCCTATGGAGTTAGCCACGACATTGTTGAGGAGTCCCGGGCGGTCCACTGTTGCCTGCACATTCATGATATGCGTGTGCTTTCTGTTGTGGTAGTTGTGTGCAATGTCGGCAGGGGGCACGAGGGGTACATGTGTGCAGTTGATTGGCCCTGACACGTGAGGGAATCCAGCTACGGTGTAGGGGCCTTGCTTGGTCTCCAGCAGCTCCTGCGCAATGTGGGTGAAGTGAAAGTGCTGGGGGTACCAGGCTGTTGTTGGCATCCAGGACAGGTGTGATGACCTGTATGGGGCTGGCTGTGTGACTCCTCCGACTCTGGCAGTTGTGGGCTGGATGGTACCAGAGGCTGACATGTGCAGCGCAGCCGGAAGCTTTGTCTGCGGAGGGATGTTGGTTGTCCGCTGGGTTGGTACCGTCAGCAGGTGGGGGATGTGGGTCAGGATGCGGGGATTGCCCACGACAGGCCCAAAAGGTTGTCCTTTTGGGCCTGTCGTGGGCAATGTCCTCCTCTGGCGTTGGGTCTGGGTGGCAGGTGCGTTTCAGGTGGGTCCACTGTCTTTGTGTACGCTGCCTCTGTGGTGTTCCCGGGGGGGGCGGGACGGGTCCTGGGGGTGGTGGCAGGCCTGGGGTGGGTGGGGGTGGGTGTTGTGTCCCTCATGGGTCTCGGAGCTGCATGATCATTGTCTCCATGGCATCTGGGGGTCTTCAGATGTGGCTCTTGGCTGGGCTCCCTTTCATGCTGCAGGTAGTCGTCCTGCTTAACACCAGCAGAAGGCAGGTGTTAAATCCCTGCTGCTACCGCGGCTTATCGCCTGTTTTTGGTTCGCATCGCAGATCTGGCAGTTCGTTGTGAAAGTGGTGTTGTGGTTTTTTCGTGTGTTTTTGCACGGGAACGCCTACTCTGCATCTCATTAGGGTTAGTTGGTGGTGTCCACCATGGAGATACATTTTGGGGCAGTTGTCGCGGGAATACTGGCGATGTCTGCAGTTTGCACCCGCTTGTGAATGGGGTGTTAAATCTATCTCCACTTTTGATGGGTTACGGTGGAGATAAATCGACGGTAGGTCCTTGTGAATATGCCCCTTAGTTCGGGTGTAGACCAAAGGCGTACCCAATACAATAGGGGCTTTAATGAAGCTAAATCAGCAATTCTTTTTAGGCCTGGGTCAAAGAAAAGTGGAGTAAGCGGGATGCTGGCTGGTACAGAAACCAGCTTACATGCAAAGTTGTTCTCTGCAGTAGCCAATTTGCAAATATCAGCACAACCCCAAACTTCAGCACCAAAAAGCGCAGCATTTTCTGCTGTGGCACGATAAACTTGCAGTGCCGGAGATATCGAGTGAGAGCTCGTCTTTTTAAGCAACCGTAAGATAGCATTAGCTCTGTACTCAATTAACAACGTGCTCTTAATGAGTTAAGCTTCCCATTTAAATCAGTTAGTTTACCCCTCAGATAGTCGAAGCTATGTACTCTCTCAAGTGCTTCCCAACGAGCTTGAATGACAGTGGTCTTATTTGAACCAGTCCCAAACACCATGGGGCAGATTTACAAGGCCATTGCGCCACTTTTGCGTCATTTTTAACAAGGGAAAAGTGACGCAAAAGTGGCGCAAGGGCCTTGTAAATAAGCCCCCATATACTTAGTTTTATTTGCATTGAGCTCTAGTCCCCTGGACTTGCAAAATCCTAGGAATTTGTTGATCAAAGTCTGGAGCCTGATAGGTGTTTTAGAGATAAGGAGTGAGTCATCCGCAAAAAGGAGGATGGGAACCTTTCAGTTGTTTAAAGTGGGGGAATCATTCCTGCAATCTAAGAGTTCTTTCACCACATCATTCATATAAAGGGTGAATAATGACGGGGGAAGGATGCACCCCTGGCATACACCTCTCATGATTGGGATGCTATCAGTTATTTCTCCCTTACTACCCCATTGGACATGGGCATAATTCTTGGTATGGAATTTTACGATGAGTTCAAGCAAATTCCTTGGGACACCCATATTTGCCAAAACTCCCCACTGGATGTCACAGAGGATAAGATTGAATGCTACTCTAAGGTCGACAAAAGCCACATAGAGCTTTTGTTTGGACAATAAAGCGTATTTCCATTAGAGGGTAGCAAATATAAAAACCTGGTCAGAGCTGGGTCTGGTGACTTAGTGGACTAATGCATCCACTACAGGGGCCTGTGTTCAACCTCATGGTCAAAGGTTCAAATCCCAGCGGGTCCACTCATCCTTTCTGAGGTCGATAAAATGAGTACATTTGAGTTGGGTAACAATAAACATCTGTTATTCAGAGCCAAGATACCCCGTTGGGGGTGAACGTGCGCTTTGCAAATAAATATGGTATGTTACTTGTCTTAGGGCGAAATCCGGCTTGGAATGGGGACACAATTTGTTCTTCTTCCACCCAGATTAATAACTTGTCTAGGACTTGCCTTGCAAAGACCTTTTGTAAATTACTTATAAGGCTTATTGGCCTACAGTTGGAAGGAATGCATGCGTCACCATTTTCATAGACCGGAATTATTTCCCGCCCCTCTCCACGAATCAGGAATTTCCTCCGGCCGAGATGACATTCAATAATACATTTTTATAACTTTTCCATACTTAGGGATTTTATCAGGCCCAGGGGCTTTAGCTGGTTTTATTAGGTTAAATGCTCTGGCAGTGTCTTTTAAGTTAAAGACTATTTTATTGCTTGTCCCTGTATCATCTGCTGGGATGTCCTCAATAAGGAAGACGTGGTCAGAGGTCGGAGGCGAGTCTCTAGAATTTGGTACAGCATACAGCATAGTGAAGTGAGTGACCCAACTAGTCAGCTGGATTTGATGATGGTATATTCTTACTCTATCAATACTACCCTGTGATGATTTGCGCCAAAAGGAATGATTATCGTTTATTTTGACAACATAGAGCATATCTTGTAAGACCTTATTATTCCATTCACTTTTAGCTTTGCAGAGAGCAGAATTATATGTATGCCTGGCATCTACAATCATTGCCCAGTTGCACCCCTTAACAGCTGCCCTTAGGGCGTGTTTAGCTGATGTGCACTCATCATTATACCATTTTACTTCTTTGCCCTGCAGAAATTTCTTGGGTCCTGTCTCCTTGTAAGAAGTTTCCTGCATCTTGATTAAAAGCTACCTATGGATGTTTAATATAGGAAGAATGGAGCTAAGGAGGCCTACATAGTTGGAAAAAAGGCCACAAACATGCCATAAATCTTTGAGTATAACTTCTGGCTTGACATAACATTTGGCCAGAAAACATATCTATGATTGTATGCTAGAGTGGGTTCTTTTGTTGTGGTGTAACAAACATTCATCGTCCTTCTCAGGGCTTCCCCAATTAAGGTCCAAACCAAGAAGTTGTGGTCCCTATCGAAACGTGGGTCCTCTTTCATGTCAACCAACAGTGGCCATAACCTAACATCTAAAAAGACGTAATCAATGACACAAGAGTGGGAACCCCTTTTGAATGTGGGTGCCCTCTCTGGATCTGATATGGTACTCCCATTACATGCCCTTAGCCCTCTGCCAACTGTCATGGAAGGTGGCGGTCCCCAGGGCTGCAGAGGACTGCGTTTCAGTGATTCAGCCCCGGGGAGCTGGCAGTCCCCATGGCTGTGGGGGGCCCACACAGGGCCCCCCATCAACATTATTTATTGCCCCCGAGACCTGGGGGTTAATCAAATGAAGCACAGCAACCTGCGCTTTGTTTTTTTAAAGTTTTCTGCAGAATTCACGGATCCAACGCTGAATTTTACTTTTTTTTAAAAATGCTTTTTTGAGCCATGGGTGTCCCTGTGGGAGCCCTTGAACAGGCCTAGGGGGTCAGGGTGTTTCTACACTGCCCCCTTTTCTTTTTTTAAATGTTTTTGCTTGTGACTCTGAATATATATATATAATTAGAACTCCCGAAATCAAAAAATGAAGACCGGGCACAGACTCCAATTCATACGTGTGATTTATTTGAATAGCAGCATGTCCATACGAAATGACTCGTTTTGGCCAAGCCTCGCCTTGTTCACATATATTGTTCATCTCAAAGCATCTTTTTTTTACGCTGTTTTGTTTCAAATGCTCACGTGATACACTGCAAACAACATCACTGAAAACAGACTGTACAACGGTGATTAATTTGAAAGCAGAAAGACAAACTATCGAATTAATCATACTGCCAAGTATACACACTGGATATTATCGTATTTCACTGTGGTTAATTCATAACTATAAATGAAAAAAAATTATGTATAAATAGTTGAATAAATACCACCAGGAATAAATAAACAAACATCTTATAAAGTTTGTTTTTCAACTACCCAAATCAGGGTAACATGTGTATCTCAATTGATAAAAACATTGTCTAAACAATATATCTATGCATATGTAAAAAATATAAATATATGTATAAAAGTAGGTAAGTTCAAATTGGTGCACATATTGAAAGGATTTTGAATAAATTCCTTATTAAATCACCTGGGCCCAAGTTTATATTCTGCATTGTGTATAGAGTTTAGACCGTTGACAACATAAACTCATGAGATGATCCCTGACTTTTGTGATTTCAGAGTGAAGTGTCCTCCTATTCCTAGTAAGTAGTGGCATGCACTGTCTGATATGTCATCGTATATTAAATTGCTCTATAAACAGTTTCATAACCACAGTAATCTCCAACATATATTATCATACAGTACTTGAAGATAGTTTGTGCAAACCTAATGCTACATTTATAAAGTGTTAAAGAGCAGTGCAGACTAAAAACAGCAAAAATTAAAAAATGATAGTGTAAAACAGCATATATAGATATAAATTATATGACACAGTAAAAGGCAGCATTCTCAATTTCACAGGTCTTAAATATCGTTGGTGTAATGAGTCATCTTACTCGATATTTACCACATTTTGACTCACAAAAATTTTTGCAACTCCTCTCCAATGTTTAACCCATTGGGTACTCTAGTATTGAGATTGAGTATATATCGACTTTCAAGTTGTCTAAGGAGTGCTTCACGATTGCCTCCCTGTTGTAGCTTTGGTGTTGAGTCAATAACGTAGTATTTGAGACAACTTAAGTTGTTGTTATGGACTTGTTTGACATGGCGGGCTACAGGATAAGTAGGATCAGAATTGCTTATAGCTCGTAGATGTTGTAAGATGCCAACGTGTACGTTTAGTTTGATGCTACAGACATATTTAAGTTTTCAGGTGCATTCAAGAACATACACTGCGTGGTCGGTTTTACATGTATAGAAACATCTTAATTTAATAGGTTTGTCGCTAAAAGCTGTAGTATACTGTGTCACATTCATACAAAAGCGGCATGCTTTGCATGAGCTGCATTTGAAAAAATCCTTTTCTAGGCGACAACCAATTGATAGTTTTAATTAGTTCAGGGCTATTGGTCACTAATGCATTGCTCATAGAATGTGCTCTTCTAAAAGCAATTGAAGGCTTTTTTGGAAGGGATGGTCCTATAATAGGATCTGTTTGTATTATGAACCATTGTTTGTTAAAAAATAGTCCTTAACTTATGTTCTTGTTTGCTAAAGGGTATGATTAATCTGATGTTATTACCGTCAATGTTTTTGTTGTGTAATGTATCCTTAATTTTATGTTGTATTTTGTTGCCACTGTGGTCCTTAAATAGGATCTATTCCCTACTATTCTTGTTAGCTCGCTCAATTGCACGAGTAATGGTGGCCATTGAGTCACCATGTTCTAAGAATCTAACCGTAGCTTCATCTTGGCATGTGGTGAGAGTCCTGGTCTGGCTACAGATTCTTCGCAGCCTAAGCATTTCACCATATGGAATACTGTCCTTCAAATGTCTGGAATGAAAGCTACTGGCATGCAAAATTGAGTTTCTGGCTGTTGTTTTTCTAAATAACTTAGATTAAATTCTGTTGTTTTCCTCAAAAATGTGTACATCAAGGAAATCAATTTTACAGGTATTAATATGAGCAACAAACTCAAGGTTGACATTGTTAACATTGATTTCATCAACAAATGCTTAAGCACTAGTGACTGAACCTCGCCAAATGACAAACATGTCATCGATGTAATGGAGCCAACTGACGACATTGTTGTCCCAAGCTTCAATATGCTCAAATATGAGGAACTGCTCCTCCCACCACCCATGTGTAAACAGGCATAACTGGGGAGAAGCAGGTTCCCTTGGCAACTCCCTTCAGTTGCTGGAATATCTCATTGTTGAAATAAAAGAAATTGTTATTTAGGCACCAACTGATCATAGAAAGCAGCATAGTACTATGATTGTAAAACTTCATGGGCCTACTTCTCAAATAATATCTGACTGCATTCAGTCCATCTTGATGATTAATGCAGGTATGCAGCGAGTAATGTCTAACGTCATCAATAGATATTCATTCGCCCAAGAGATATCATATATTCTACGCAAAAAATCATTAGTGTCCTGAATGAATGAGGGAAGGCTCGACACATGTTCCTGAAGGAAGTAGTCCACATATTGTGAGGTAGTTTCAAAGATGCTGTTTCTTGCTGAGATAATAGGTCTTCCAGGTGTAGGCACAGTTTTCTTATGAACTTTGGGAATAAAATACATTACAGGCATTACTGGATGGTTTTTGCTCAGAAATAGATGTTCATCCTTGGATAGCAAGCCATCATTTCTCCACTTGTTGAAATCCTCATAGAATAAAATATTCATCTCTCTCATTTGTTGTGAAGAACTTCTTTTATATCAATGTTCATTGTTCAGTTGTCTGTATGCCTCTGTAAGTTATTCCGTTCTTGGCCAAAGGACGACGTTGCCACCCTTATCAACATTTCTGAAGACGACTTCATTGTTTTGTCGTAATTTGTCAACTAGATTAAAGTATTTCTTATCACGATCATTCCATCTCCTTCGTGTTTTTGAAGATTGAAGTTTTTGTTCCCTTATTTTATCATTGAAAACATTGATCGCATCGCTTGGCATGTTTGGCAAAAACGTTGACTTTGGCTTGAATGAAGTAGTAGCTGCAGCAGATACGTCAAGGGCTTGCTGGATAACTATCTGTTGCGAGGATACTGGGTTGCTTTGATCCATCCCTTCATTTTGGAGTGTCTGCAAAACATCAATGTCACTTATTTGTAATTTATTAGAATCCATGATTTCCTGTCCTACATCTTTTATAGCCATAGATTGTTCCCTCTGCTTGTAATTCTTTATTAGTTTTAATTTGCGAATAAATTTGAACACATCAATGCGCGTGTCTGGCTATAATTAAAAGAACTTTCCGAACAGAAGGATGAACCTAAAGAAAGTAACTGAATTTCAGCTTCTTTGAGTTCAATATTGGATACATTGATCACCGTATTGGTAGTAGTTATTTGTGTCTCCATTTCGCTCATTGGTGTTTTTTGGAGTTTGCTCCTGCTGAGTTTTCCCCTTTGTCTCAGTTTTTGGTTCTTTCTTTGTTTGTTCTGAAGTTTGGACCTCATGGACGCAGAGTTTGGCGTCGATCTTGCCGTAAAAAATTGAATTCTTCAGCAAGAGATAATTTAATAAGTTCTGCCACAGCTCTTGATTCTATTCTGCCATCTTCTGAGTCCGATTCACTTTACAGGGCTGAGCTTAGGTCAGATGTTGACGCTGTATTTGTACATTGAGCTTCGATTTTATCATCTTGTTTAGCTATGTTGCTTTCTGCCAGATGTTGCTTTTTAATCAATTCAAATGTTTTAGAGAATGTGAATATCTGTCCAGTTTTGTAATCGGTTTTATCTCTATGGAACTTGTGTGCCTTTCTGGTTTTTATAATATCTTCCTGTTTTTTCAATCGTATCGCCATCTTTTCCTTGCGTATGGAAATTGTGTCCTTCTAGTCTGATTGTTCAAGTTCTTCATTGATCTTATCAATATCTTTTAATAACATTTCTCTGTCAATTTCAGCATATTTGATGAGTATTTGGACCAGTCTAGCCGAAGCTTCTAAGTTGCTCTCAGCCCATTCCTTAAGCATGGAGGGATTCAGATTTTTAAAACTGGAGCCAGTAAGATACGTAACCCTCAGTGTATCCAGCCCACTTCAAAATATTTCTGCAATGATTTTCTCTCCCACCACTTAGCTTGCTCATTTTTCATGGATTTCTCAAGCAGTCTCAAGCGAGCCCTTATGTCAACTTTTCCTGTGCTAGCTGGTTTTGTCAATGTCAGACTCTCATGGCCAGTTACTGCTAAATTATCAAAAAGTTCATCTGCTGCCGCTTCTCTTTTCCTCAGTGTTTCAGCGGACATGTTAGCTGATAGCAAAGCTGTTTACCGTTCGTTTCCTGTAATACCACCGTAAAAACACACCTTCCAAACTGCAAAATCCCGGGCTTACCGCAAAGTTTCCGCTTTGTCACGTGCATCCTCCGACCTGTGTTTCAAGGCAGCATTTGTTGCCGGTACTGGAATGCAGGGGGTAACAGCGGCGTTCTCTTCTTCGGAGCAGGAGCAAACAAATCAGCTGTTGAAACACTCAACCTCAAAGTGGGAAGGGGTATGTGCAAAGAAGGGAGATGCCGTTCGTAATACTTATCATTCGAATATGTTTATACAAACACACACTCACATCAGGTTGGCCCGGTTGAAGGCTTTTGTCGAAACATGTTGATTATCCGTGCCATTGAATAGAGAAATAAAGGAGGTACTTACACCACAAAAGGAAAAGGATTCTGTGGTTGTTTTATTGAACTGTAGTTGCCTGTAGTTCACTGGGTGCTGCTGGTCTCCAGGATGAGGAAATGGAATGTGGAGAATCGAATACATATATATTATCTACTGGCGGTCGCCAGTAGATAGTTATAGTTAGGACCTATTTTCCATAGGAAATCCGCGACATTCTATTTGAAATAACTCTCTTGCCGGTTGACGAATCTTTGCGAAATTTTCAAACTTTATGGCCCGCTCCGGTCCGCTCCTACCCTGAAAGTTTTGGGGTGATTCGTCAAGCGGGGGCCGAGAAAAAAGGGGGGTCCCAAAACGTGTTTTCCCCATTCATTTTCCAATAGGAAACTTTAGACACGGCTACAGCCCGAACTGCTGAACGGAATTACACCAAATTTGGCAAAGAGGTAGTTCTTGGTTCAGAAAGAACCCTTTTGTTAAATGGTGTAAATCCGTTCAGTAGTTCCAGAGAAAATCAAAAGGAAAATCACATATATATCTATGGCCGCGTTGGATTCGCGCACCCTCCCGATCACGAGCTGCATGCTAATTGGCTTTCAAGTGGCTGTCAACACTCCAAATCAGGAAGTGTTGGCAGCCATTTTGTCCCTCGGTAGAACCGAGGGACAGAAACAAGTGCGCAAAGCACAAAAGGGGGCAGGGTAGAAACACCCTGACCCCTAGGTCTGCTCAGGGGTCCCACAAGGACCCCTGGGCAAAAAGCATTTTTTTTTTTAAATTGGCAGGATGCGCTCAGGGTGCGCGGATCCTGCCGATTAGAAAAAAAACCCAGAAGAAACAAGTGCGCAAAACGCACAAAGGGGGCAGGGTAGAAACACCCTGACCCCCTAGGTCTGCTCAGGGGGTCCCTCAAGGACCCCCTGGGCAGAAAAAAGCATTTTTTTTAAAAAAAATCGGCGGGATGCGCTCAGGGTGCGCGGATCCCGCCGAGAAAAAAAAAAAACGAGGCGCGGTCTCCCGCGCTTCGTTGTTAATTGGTCCCCGGGTGGGCCAAGTCCTGGGGGCATGCAGGGTTTCTTTTTAATATGTGGGGGGGCCTTTAAGGCCCCCCCAAGCCCCAGGGACCATCACCCCCCGGGGCTTAAAAAAAATAATGGTGCGGGAGGGCTCTTTGCCCTCCCGCTGCCCCGGGGACCGCCACCTCCCCGGGGCTTCTTTTTAAAATATGTTGACCTGTGTGGGGGGCTCCAGCCTCCCCACACGCCCGGAGACCGCCACCTCCCCGGGGCACTAAAGATTTGAATATGGGGGTCCGTTACGGACCCCAAAGCCCAGGGACCACCACCTCCCCGGGGCTGTGCACTGGATGGGAGGGGGCCGCGCGGCCCCCCTCCTGGAGCCCTTGATGGCCCTGGGGACCGCCACCCCCAGGGCCGGCTCCTGCAGTGTCCCGGGGTGCCTACCCCGGGACACTGTAGTTTGCTATGACAGGACGGGAGCCTCGCGGCTCCCGTCCTGTCATAGCAAACTTGGTTTGCATTTTGAAAGAGAGGCAGGAAACCTGCTCTCTCTTTCAAAATGCAAACCCAATTGCTTTCCACATGGGGAGCAGCATGTTAGCTGCTCCCCATGTGGAAAGCAATGCCGGCTCGCGCAGGAGGCGGGGAGCCGGCTGGGACTGTGGGGGCATTGGGGACCCCCACAGTCCCCAACCAGAGGCCAGGCCCCGGGGATGGGGTCCCCGGGGCCATAAGTGGCCAGGGAGGGGGGCCACGCAGCCCCCCTCCCCAAATTATAAAACAAATTAAAAAAAAAAAAGGGCAAGGCCGGCCCGGGGGATGGGGTCCCCGGGGCCTTAAATGGCCTGAGGACGGGGGCCACGCAGCCCCCCTCCAAATTAAAAGAAATAAAAATTGAGGGCATGCCCCGGGGGATGGGGTCCCCGGGGCCAAAACAGGCCCAGGGAGAGGGTGCCACGCGGCCCCCTTCCCGTTTTTTTATTTTTATTTAAAAATAAAATAAAATGCTCAGGCCCCGGGGGATGGGGTCCCCGGGGCCAAAAGTGGCCAAGGGAAGGGGGGCCACGCAGCCCCCCTCCCAATCAAAAAAAAAAAAAGACCGGCATCGTGCCGGAGGCCCCGCCCCCCTCCCTGCAGCAGTCTGCAAACGCACCCCCTGGTGCGTTTTGAGAAGGGGAAGTAATTCCCCTTGAATACTGGGGGTCCCTGGGGGCAAACTAGCCCACCAGGAACCTCCAGTATGCACCAGGGGGCTGCGTTGCAGAGAGGTGTACAGAGGCCACGCCACTTTGTACATCTCTCTGCAACGGAGCTCTGTGGCGCTTTTTGGAAGTACATGGTGGGCTAGTTGGACTCCAGGGACCCTCAGGATTCAAGGGGACTTAATCCCCCAACTTAAAACGCGCCACGGGGCGCGTTTGCACAGTGGTGAATGGAGGGCGGGGCTTCAGGTGACATGTGTGCAAACAGGCCCCGTGGCGTGTTTTAAGATGGGGAATTAAATCCCCTTCAATCCTGAGGGTCCCTGGGGCCAACTAGCCCAACAGGTACGTCCAGAAAGCGCCACAGAGCTGCGTTGCAGAGAGGTGTAAAGGGGTGTGGCCTCTGTACACGTCTCTGCAACGCAGCCCCTAGCGCATACTGGAGGTTCCTGGTGGGCTAGTTGGCCCCAGGGACCCTCATGATTCAAGGGGACTTAATCCCCAACTTAAAACGCGCCACGGGGCGCGTTTGCACAGATGTCACCTCAGGCCCCGCCCCTCCCTTCACCATTGTGCAAATATTCCTCTAAAATCAGCCGAACTACGAATTCCGATTTACTCACCTGTTATCAGAAGAGAACCCAGTGCTGCATCTTTTAGCCCAGCACTGATCCTGAAAAGTAATTTTAACCGTACTTACCAGTAACTTGAATTTCCTTCCATAGGATATCATTGCCTGCTTTTTGCTGAAAAAGTTTCTGAGTGTCGATTTTGAAACATACAAATATTCCTCTAAAATCAGCTGAACTACGAATTCCGATTTACTCACCTGTTATCAGGAGAGACCTCAGTGCTGCATCTTTCAGCCCAGTACTGATCCTGAAAAGTAATTTTAACCGTACTTACCAGTAACTTGAATTTCCTTCCATAGGATATCATTGACTGGTTTCACTTGGAAATTCTTCTAAGTGTCGATTTTTGAAACTTTATAATATTCCTCTAAAATCAGCAGAAATACAAATTCCGATTTACTCACCTGTTATCAGGAGAGACCTCAGTGCTGCATCTTTCAGCCCAGTACTGGTCCTGAAAAGTAATTCTAACCGTACTTACCAGTAACTTGAATTTCCTTCCATAGGCTAACATTGACTGGTTTCACTTGGAAATTCTTCTAAGTGTGCAGTTTTGGAACTTTATAATATTCCTCTAAAATCAGCCGAAATACGGATTCCGATTTACTCACCTGTTATCAGGAGAGACCTCAGTGCTGCATCTTTCAGCCCAGTACTGATCCTGAAAAGTAATTTTAACCGTACTTACCAGTAACTTATATTTCCTTCCATAGGAATCCATTGTCTGGTTTTCAGCAGAAAAGTTTCAAAGTGTCGATTTTCACAAATTACAAATATTCCTTAAAAATCGCCTGTATGACTTAAACGCATTCTTTCAACTGTTTACAGGAGATGCACCAGTGCTGGATCCAGGATCCAACACTGAGTAAGAAAAAGTAACGATAACACTACTTACCTGCTAAGTGAATTTCCTCCCATAGGATAACATTGGTGATTCTATGTGAAAAAGTTTCTAAGTGTCAACTTTTTAAATACAATAATATTCCTTAAAAATCACTACTGTAACCAAAACGCTTTTACTCAACTGTTTACAGGAGATGTCCCAGGACTGAATCTAGGATCTAGTCCTGTGGTTAGAAAAGTAATCCATAAAGTAACTAATTGCATTTAACTAGAAATTCACATTCAGCTCAATGTTGCATTGTGTTTGAAATTGTGTTGCCCATTGCAATAACTGTAACTACTGTACTTAAAACTCTATTGCCTATTTGCAAACTATTTAAACTAAAGTAATTCATTCAGAGAAAGTATATTTTGTAATGTAATGTATAATGTAATTACAATGTAATTTAATAAATAAAATATCTAAAAATAAATAGTTTTAAAAAATGTAGTAAATCAGTATCAAAAAAATAAATATAACAATTAATACATTTAAAAATTGTCATTTACAAAACCTTAGAAATTCACTGAAAAAACCATACGTTTTAGGGGCGTTATAGTTAGAAATTAGCATTTAAAAAACCTTTGAAATTCACTGAAAAAACCATAGGTTTCAGGCACGTTATAGTTAGAAATTAGCATTTAAAAAACCTTTGAAATTCACAGAAAAAACCATAGGTTTCAGACACGTTATAGTTAGAAATTAGCATTTAAAAAACCTTTGAAATTCACTGAAAAAACCATAGGTTTTAGGGACAGTTATAGTTAGTTGGACATTTCACTCGTACAAAACCTATGAAATTCCCCCGTTATAGTTAGTTCAGCTAACTATAACTCGCGCCCCCGCAATGCACTGCTGATGACGTCACATATTACATCACTCATGACATGGTCAGTGACATCACTGATGACATCACTGATGACATCTCAAATGACATCACTGATGACATCACTGATGACATCATCCACGTGATAATCTGATGCACCTCCTCACACCCTAATATAACCTTTGATACACCCACTCTAAATTACAGACTGCCATTCTCAAAACCATAGACACTCCAACACCAATAACTACATACCCACTCACTGATTCTTAGGTCTACACACACACATCCACTCACTCACCCGTACAGTCACTCATACTTATGGTCACTCAGTACAGGACTATCATATGCACTCTTACTCCTATATAGACAGTCAAACACCGCCACTCATCCATAGAGGTACTCACACACCTAGTCAGTCATGCAAATAATTAAACACACTGCCATTTACTCACCTATACAGTTATACACACACCAGCTCACTTAATCATACAAATACTAGCACATTGTTACGCTCTTATACAATCACTGATACAAGCACACACTCATCCATACAGCCACTATCACAATCACTCACTCTCGCTAATAGCTATTTATATACTCCAACACACATATATACTGCCTTTCACATATGTAGTTACTCACACATGTACCACTGGGACATACATTCACTCACTAACACACTCTTACACACACTTACCCACCCATACAGTCTATCACAGATGCACTCTTGAAACCATCCACCCAGTGAATCACCCACTCACACATCTATGCACAGAGTCGCACACACCCCTCCCACACAAACACTCAGGCACCCATACAGATACTCAGACAACCATTCAATAACTCATATACACACTCATGTAGCTATTCACAAACACATGCAGCCACTTACACAGCAACAGACAGACGGATACAGACATTCACCCAGTTTAGTCACTAACCCATGCATTCAGTAAGATACGTTAAATCACTCACTTATAGAGTCAGTCACGCACCTACTAAATCATCCATACAGACACTTATACACCCACTCATTCTTCAATACGTCTTTTCCTATATATATTAAAAATATTTAAACTTTACAGAAACACACAGTCACTGCATGATGTCAACAGTGATGTCATTTGAGATGTCATCAGTGATGTCATCAGTGATGTCACTGACCATGTCATGAGTGATGTAATATGTGACGTCATCAGCAGTGCATTGCGGGGCGCGAGTTATAGTTAGCTGAACTAACTATAACGGGGAATTTCATGGGTTTTGTACGAGTGAAATGTCCAACTAACTATAACTGTCCCTAAAACCTATGGTTTTTTCAGTGAATTTCAAAGGTTTTTTAAATGCTAATTTCTAACTATAACGTGTCTGAAACCTATGGTTTTTTCAGTGAATTTCAAAGGTTTTTTAAATGCTATTTTCTAACTATAACGTGCCTGAAACCTATGGTTTTTTCAGTGAATTTCAAAGGTTTTTTAAATGACAATTTTTAAATGTATTAATTGTTATATTTATTTTTTTGATACTGATTTACTACATTTTTTAAAACTATTTATTTGTAGATATTTTATTTATTAAATTACATTGTAATTACATTATACATTACATTACAAAATATACTTTCTCAGAATGAATTACTTTAGTTTAAATAGTTTGCAAATAGGCAATAGAGTTTTAAGTACAGTAGTTACAGTTGTTGCAATGGGCAACACAATTTCAAACACAATGCAACATTGAGCTGAATGTGAATTTCTAGTTAAATGCAATTAGTTACTTTATGGATTACTTTTCTAACCACAGGACTGGATCCTAGATTCAGTCCTGGGACATGTCCTGTAAACAGTTGAGTAAAAGCGTTTTGGTTACAGTAGTGATTTTTAAGGAATATTATTGTATTTTAAAAGTTGACACTTCGAAACTTTTTCACATAGAATCACCAATGTTATCCTATGGGAGGAAATTCACTTAGCAGGTAAGTAGTGTTATCGTTACTTTTTCTTACTCAGTGTTGGATCCTGGATCCAGCACTGGTGCATCTCCTGTAAACAGTTGAAAGAATGTGTTTAAGTCATACAGGCTGTTTTTAAGGAATATTTGTAATTTGTGAAAATCGACACTTTGAAACTTTTCTGCTGAAAACCAGACAATGGATTCCTATGGAAGGAAATATAAGTTACTGGTAAGTACGGTTAGAATTACTTTTCAGGATCAGTACTGGGCTGAAAGATGCAGCACTGAGGTCTCTCCTGATAACAGGTGAGTAAATCGGAATCCGTATTTCGGCTGATTTTAGAGGAATATTATAAAGTTCCAAAACTGCACACTTAGAAGAATTTCCAAGTGAAACCAGTCAATGTTAGCCTATGGAAGGAAATTCAAGTTACTGGTAAGTACGGTTAGAATTACTTTTCAGGATCAGTAATGGGCTGAAAGATGCAGCACTGAGGTCTCTCCTGATAACAGGTGAGTAAATCGGAAATCCGCGACATTCTATTTGAAATAACTCTCTTGCCGGTTGACGTATCTTCGCGAAATTTTCAAACTTTATGGCCCGCTCCGGTCCGCTCCTACCCTGAAAGTCTCGGGGTGATTCGTCAAGCGGGGGCCGAGAAAAAAGGGGGGTCCCAAAACGTGTTTTCCCCATTCATTTTTCCATAGGAAACTTTAGACACGGCTACAGCCCGAACTGCTGAACGGAATTACACCAAATTTGGCAAAGAGGTAGTTCTTGGTTCAGAAAGAATCCTTTTGTTAAATGGTGTAAATCCGTTCAGTAGTTCCTGAGAAAATCAAAAGGAAAATCACATATATATCTATGGCCGCGTCGGGTCCGCGTACCCTCCCGACCACGAGCTGCATGCTAATTGGCTGTCAACACTCCAAATCAGGAAGTGTTGGCAGCCATTTTGTCCCTCGGTAGAACCGAGGGACAGAAACAAGTGCGCAAAGCGCAAAAGGGGGCAGGGTAGAAACACCCTGACCCCTAGGTCTGACCAGGGGGTCCCACAAGGACCCCCTGGGCAGAAAAGCATTTTTATTTTTTTAAATCGGCGGGATGCGCTCAGGGTGCGCGGATCCTGCCGATTAGAAAAAAAACCCAAAAGAAACAAGTGCGCAAAACGCACAAAGGGGTCAGGGTAGAAACACCCTGACCCCCTAGGTCTGCTCAGGGGGTCCCACAAGGACCCCCTGGCCAGAAAAAAGCTTTTTTTAAAAAAAAAAATCGGCGGGATGCGCTCAGGGTGCGCGGATCCCGCCGAGAAAAAAAAAAAACGAAGCGCGGTCTCCCGCGCTTCGTTGTTAATTGGCCCCCGGGTGGGCCAAGTCCCGGGGGCATGCAGGGGTTTTGTTTAAATATGTGGGGGGGCCTCTAAGGCCCCCCCAAGCCCCAGGGACCGTCACCCCCCGGGGCTTAAAAAAAATAATGGTGCGGGAGGGCTCTTTGCCCTCCCGCTGCCCCGGGGACCGCCACCTCCCGGGGCTTCTTTTAAAAATTATTTAACCTGTGTGGGGGGCTCCAGCCCCCACACGCCCCGGGGACCGCCACCTCCCTGGGGCACTAAGAAATTTAAAATGGGGGTCCGTTTTGGACCCCCGAAGCCCCGGGGACCACCACCTCCCCGGGGCTTTCTAGATGTGGGGAGGGGGCCGCGCAGCCCCCTCCTGGAGCCTGTGGTGGCCCTGGGGACCGCCACCCCCAGGGCCGGCTCCTGCAGTGTCCCGGGGTGCCTACCCCGGGACACTGCTGTTTGCAATGACAGGACGGGAGCCTCGCGGCTCCCGTCCTGTCATTGCAAACTTGCTTTGGATATTGGAAGCGAGAGCAGGAAACCTGCTCTCGCTTCCAATATACAAAGCAAATTGCTTTTCCACACGGGGAGCAGCATCTTAGCTGCTCCCCATGTGGAAAGCAATGCCGGCTCCCGTAGGACACGGGGAGCCGGCGGGACTGTGGGGGTTTGGGGACGCCCCCACAGTCCCCAACGAGAGGCCAGGCCCCGGGGATGGGGTCCCCGGGGCCATAAGTGGCCAGGGAGGGGGCCACGCAGCCCCCCTCCCTAAAAATTAAAAAATATATATATATTTAAAGGCCGGCCCCGGGGATGGGGTCCCCAGGGCCTTAAATGGCCTGAGGAGGGGGCCACGCAGCCCCCTCCAAATTTATAATAAAAAAAGAGGGCTTGCCCCGGGGATGGGGTCCCCAGGGCCAATACAGGCCCAGGGAAGGGGGGCCACGCGGCCCCCTTCCCGTTTTTTAAAATTTAATTAAAAAAAAAAAACTCCTCAGGCCCCGGGGGATGGGGTCCCCGGGGCAAAAAGTGGCTGAGGGAAGGGGGGCCACGCAGCCCCCCTCCCAATCAAAAAAAAAAAAAAAAAAAAGACCGGCATCGTGCCGGAGGCCCCGCCCCCCTCCCTGCAGCAGTCTGCAAACGCGCCCCCTGGCGCGTTTTGAGAAGGGGAAGTAATTCCCCTTGAATACTGGGGGTCCCTGGGGGCAAACTAGCCCACCAGGAACCTCCAGTATGCGCCAGGGGGCTGCGTTGCAGAGAGGTGTACAGAGGCCACGCCCCTTTTTACACCTCTCTGCAGCGCAGCTCTGTGGCGCTTTTTGGAAGTACATGGTGGGCTAGTTGGACTCCAGGGACCCTCAGGATTCAAGGGGACTTAATCCCCCAACTTAAAACGCGCCACGGGGCGCGTTTGCACAGTGGTGAAGGGAGGGGGTGGGGCTTCAGGTGACATGTGTGCAAACAGGCCCCGTGGCGTGCTTTAAGATGGGGAATTAAATCCCCTTCAATCCTGAGGGTCCCTGGGGGCCAACTAGCCCAACAGGTACGTCCAGAAAGCGCCACAGAGCTGCGTTGCAGAGAGGTGTAAAAGGGGTGTGGCCTCTGTACACGTCTCTGCAACGCAGCCCCTGGCGCATACTGGAGGTTCCTGGTGGGCTAGTTGGCCCCAGGGACCCTCATGATTCAAGGGGACTTAGTCCCCCAACTTAAAACGCGCCACGGGGCGCGTTTGCACAGATGTCACCTCAGGCCCCGCCCCTCCCTTCACCATTGTGCAAATATTCCTCTAAAATCAGCCGAAATACGAATTCCGATTTACTCACCTGTTATCAGGAGAGACCTCAGTGCTGCATCTTTCAGCCCAGTACTGGTCCTGAAAAGTAATTCTAACTGTACTTACCAGTAACTTGAATTTCCTTCCATAGGCTAACATTGACTGGTTTCACTTGGAAATTCTTCTAAGTGTGCAGTTTCGGAACTTTATAATATTCCTCTAAAATCAGCCGAAATACGGATTCCGATTTACTCACCTGTTATCAGGAGAGACCTCAGTGTTGCATCTTTCAGCCCAGTACTGATCCTGAAAAGTAATTTTAACCGTACTTACCAGTAACTTGAATTTCCTTCCATAGGATATCATTGTCTGCTTTTTACTGAAAAAGTTTCTAAGTGTCGATTTTTGAAACATACAAATATTCCTCTAAAATCAGCCGAACTACGAATTCCGATTTACTCACCTGTTATCAGGAGAGAACCCAGTGCTGCATCTTTTAGCCCAGTACTGATCCTGAAAAGTAATTTTAACCGTACTTACCAGGAACTTGAATTTCCTTCCATAGGCTAACATTGACTGGTTTCACTTGAAAATTCTTCTAAGTGTGGAGTTTTGAAACTTTATAATATTCCTCTAAAATCAGCCGAACTACGAATTACAATTTACTCACCTGTTATCAGGAGAGACCTCAGTGCTGCATCTTTCAGCCCAGTACTGATCCTGAAAAGTAATTTTAACCGTACTTACCAGCAACTTGAATTTCCTTCCATAGGCTAACATTGACTGGTTTCACTTGGAAATTCTTCTAAGTGTGGAGTTTTGGAACTTTATAATATTCCTCTAAAATCAACCGAACTACGAATTCCGATTTACTCACCTGTTATCAGGAGAGAACCCAGTGCTGCATCTTTTAGCCCAGCACTGACCCTGAAAAGTAATTCTAACCGTACTTACCAGTAACTTATATTTCCTTCCATAGGAATCCATTGTCTGGTTTTCAGCAGAAAAGATTCAAAGTGTCGATTTTCACAAATTACAAATATTCCTTAAAAATCGCCTGTATGACTTAAACGCATTCTTTCAACTGTTTACAGGAGATGCACCAGTGCTGGATCCAGGATCCAACACTGAGTAAGAAAAAGTAACGATAACACTACTTACCTGCTAAGTGAATTTCCTCCCATAGGATAACATTGGTGATTCTATGTGAAAAAGTTTCTAAGTGTCAACTTTTAAAATACAATAATATTCCTTAAAAATCACTACTGTAACCAAAACGCTTTTACTCAACTGTTTAGAGGAGATGTCCCAAGACTGAATCTAGGATCCAGTCCTGTGGTTAGAAAAGTAATCCATAAAGTAACTAATTGCATTTAACTAGAAATTCACATTCAGCTCAATGTTGCATTGTGTTTGAAATTGTGTTGCCCATTGCAATAACTGTAACTACTGTACTTAAAACTCTATTGCCTATTTGCAAACTATTTAAACTAAAGTAATTCATTCTGAGAAAGTATATTTTGTAATGTAATGTATAATGTAATTACAATGTAATTTAATAAATAAAATATCTAAAAATAAATAGTTTTAAAAAATGTAGTAAATCAGAATCAAAAAAATAAATATAACAATTAATACATTTAAAAATTGTCATTTACAAAACCTTTGAAATTCACTGAAAAAACCATAGGTTTTCGGGCGTTATAGTTAGAAATTAGCATTTAAAAAACCTTTGAAATTCACTGAAAAAACCATAGGTTTCAGGCACGTTATAGTTAGAAATTAGCATTAAAAAACCTTTGAAATTCACAGAAAAAAACATAGGTTTCAGACACGTTATAGTTAGAAATTAGCATTTAAAAAACCTTTGAAATTCACTGAAAAAACCATAGGTTTTAAGGACAGTTATAGTTAGTTGGACATTTCACTCGTACAAAACCCATGAAATTCCCCGTTATAGTTAGTTCAGCTAACTATAACTCGCGCCCCGCAATGCACTGCTGATGATGTCACATATTACATCACTCATGACATGGTCAGTGACATCACTGATGACATCACTGATGACATCTCAAATGACATCACTGATGACATCACTGATGACATCATCCAGTGACTGTGTGTTTCTGTAAAGTTTAAATATGTTTAATATATATGCCAAGGTGTATTGAATAATGAGTGGGTGTATAAGTGTCTGGATGGATGATATAGTAGGTGCATGACTGACTATTAAGTGAGTGATTAAACGTATCTTACTAAATGCATGGGTTAGTTACTAAACTGTGTGAATGTCTTTATCCGTCTGTCTGTTGGTGTGTAAGTGGCTGCATGGGTTTGTAAATAGCTACATGAGTGTCTATATGAGTTATTGATTGGTTGTCTGAGTATCTGTATGGGTGCCTGAGTGTTTGTGTGGATGGGGTGTGTGTGACTGCACATAGATGTATCAGTGGGTGATTCACTGGGTGCATGGTTTCAAGAGTGCATCTGTGATGGACTGTATGGGTGGGTGAGTGTGTGTATGGGTGTGTTAGTGAGTGAATGTATATCTCAGTGGTACATGTGTGAGTAACTACATATGTGAAAGGCAGTATATATGTGTGTTGTAGTATATAAATGGGTATAAGTGAGAGTGTGTGATTGTGAGAGTGGCTGTATGGATGAGTGTGTACTTGTATTAGTGATTGTATAAGAGCGTAAGAATGTGCTAGTATTTGTATGAGTAAGTGAGCTGGTGTGCGTATAACTGTATAGGTGAGTAAATGGCAGTGTGATTAATTATTTCCATGACTGACTAGGTGTGTGAGTACCTCTATGGATGAGTGGCGGTGTGTGAGTGTCTATGTAGGTGTATTAGTGCATATGATAGTCCTGTACTGAGTGACCGTAAGTATGAGTGACTGTACAGGTGAGTGAGTGGATGTGTGTGTAGACCTAAGAATCAGTGAGTGGGTATGTAGTTATTGGTGTTGGAGTGTCTATGGTTTTGAGAATGGCAGTCTGTAATTTAGAGTGGGTGTATCAAAGGTTATATTAGGGTGTGAGAGGATGCATGAAATTATCACATGGATGATGTCATCAGTGATGTCATTTGAGATGTCATCAGTGATGTCAACAGTGATGTCACTGACCATGACATGAGTGATGTAATATGTGACGTCATCAGCAGTGCATTGCGGGCGCGAGTTATAGTTAGCTGAACTAACTATAACGGGGAATTTCACGAGGTTTTGTACGAGTGAAATGTCCAACTAACTATAACTGTCCCTAAAACCTATGGTTTTTTCAGTGAATTTCAAAGGTTTTTTAAATGCTCATTTCTAACTATAACGTGTCTGAAACCTATGGTTTTTTCAGTGAATATATATATATATATTACCTACTGGCGGTAGCCAGTAGGTAGTTATAGTTAGGACCTAGTTTCCATAGAAAAAGCGTTTTTTGATTTGCCAATAACTTTGGCGTTGTTTGACGAATCTTCGTGAAATTTTCGAAACTAATGGGGTGCTCCGGTCAGCTCCTGTCTTGAAAGTTTTGGGGTGATTCATGAAGCGGGGGCTGAGAAAAAAGGGGGGTCCCAAAACGTGTTTTCTCCATGTTCATTTCCATAGGAACATTAGACAAAGCTACAGCCCGAACTGCTGAACGGAATTACACCAAATTTGGCAAAAAGGTAGGTCTCGGTCCAGAAAGCGACCTTTTTTTTAAATGGTGTAAATCCGTTCAGTAGTTCCTGAGAATTTAAAAAAAGAAAAATATCAATATCTGAGCACCGAGGAGGGTTCGCGAACCTTCCCGAGCACGAGCTGACTTCTGATTGGCTGCCAACACTCCAAACCAGGAAGTGTTGGCAGCCATCTTGTGACTCGGTAACCGAGTCACAAGAAAACAGAAGAAAAAAAGGTGAAAAACAAGAAAAGGGGGCAGAGTAGAAACACCCTGACCCCCTAGGCCTGCTCAGGGGGTCCCACAAGAACCCCCAGGGCCCAAAAAAGCATTTTTTTTTTTTAAACAGCCGAATTCACGCTGGGTGCGCGAATCCGGCTGAACTTTTTTAAAAAAAACAAAGCACGGACTCCCGCGCTTCGTTCCTTTAAGCCCCCGGGTGGGCCAGGTCCCGGGGGCAAAGCCAAATTAATTTGCGGGGGCCCGGGGACTGCCACCTCCCCGGAGCTTTCTTTAATTATATGAGGCGGGCACGCGGCCCCGGGGGCCGCCACCTCCCCGGGGCTTTGCTTTATGAATGTGTGGGGGGGCTCCTGCCCCCACACTGCCCCAGGGACCGCCACCTCCCCGGGGCACTGTTTAATTATATGCGGGGGCCTCACGGGCCCCCCCCAAGCCCCGGGGAACGCCACCACCCCGGGGCTTAATTAAAAAAATGAAAGTGTAGGGGGCTCCTGCCCCCCACACTGCCCCAGGGACCACCACCTTCCCGGGGCACTGTTTATTCAAATGCGGGTGTCTGTTATGGACCCCCGGGCCCCGGGGACCTCACCTTCCCGGGGCTTTGAAAATGAAGGGAGGGGGGCAGCGCGGCCCCCCTCCTGGAGCCCTTGATGGCCCTGGGGATCACCACCCCCCAGGGCCGGCTCCTGCAATGTCCCGGGGTGCCCACCCCCAGGACATTGCAGTTTGCTATGGCAGGGTGGGAGCATGGCTCCCGCCCTGTCATAGCAAACTCTGCTTTGCTTCGTTGAAGCGAGAGCAGGAAAACCTGCTCTCGCTTCAATGAACCAAAGCAGGATTGCTTTTGAGCAAGGGTAGCTGCATGTCAGCAGCTCCCCTTGCTCAAAAGCAATGCCGGCTCCCGCAAGAGGCTGGGAGCCGGCGGGACCATGGGGGCATTGATGCTCCCCCACAGTCCCCAACGCAAAGGGCCGGCCCCGGGGGATGGGGTCCCCGGGGCTAGGAGTGGCCCAGGAGGGGGGCCACGTGGCCCCACTCCCTTTTCTTAAAAAAAAAAGAATGGCCGGGCCCGGGGGATGGAGTCCCTGGGGCCCAAGTCGGCCTGGGGAGGTGGGCCGTGCGGCGCCCCTCCTCAAAAATAAAATCAAATAATTAATGGCCAAGCTGCGGGGGATGGGTTCCCCGGGGCCAATAGTTTGCAGAAAGGTGGTCCGAGGCCACGCCCCTTTTTACACCACTCTGCAAACGCGCCTCTTGGCACACTGCTGGTGGGGCGATGAGGTACTCTTGTGTCCTGAGGACCTGAGGACACAAGTGGACTTCATCCCCCAAGCAGCAGTGCGCCAGGAGCCACGTTTGCAGAGTGGTGTAAAAAGGGGGCGTAGCCTCGGACCACTCTCAGCAATCCAGGTGTGTGGTGCTTACTGGAGGTACCTGGTGGGCTTGTTGGCCCCCAGGGACCCTCAGGAATGAAGGGGACTTAATACCCCAACTTAGAACGTGCCAGGAGGCACGTTTGCAGAGTGGTGGGGAAAGGGGGTGTGGCCTGCTGAGAGAATTTAGCAATCCTGCTGTGTGGGACTTACTGGAGGTAATAGGAGGGATAGTTGACCCCCAAGGTTGTCGTTGGGGGCCAACTACCCCTCTTGTTACCTGCAGTAAGTCCCACACAGTGGGATTGCTAAGACGTCTAAGGAGGACATGCCCCCCTTTCTCTACCACTCTGCAAACGCGGCTCCTGGCAGACTACGGGATGGGAGATGAAGTCCACTTTACTCCTGAGGGACTTTGGGGGCCAAGAAGCCCTCTTGGTACCTCCTCTAAGTCCTATGCAGCGGAATTCCTGAGCGTTGGTCGGAGGCCCAGCACCCTTTCTCCATCACTCTGCAAACGTGACTACTACTTAAAGAAGCATCTTTCTGCACCTCTGACTTAGAGGTAGTTTTAATCCCCCTGCCCTATTATGTACTACGGCCTTACACAGGAGGTCATGCCAATCACAGGGGTACCCCAACGCATAGTGTTCCCTTGTGTATGTAGGTGTTTTCACTGTATTCTAAGTGTCTTTTAGCATATCACTGGCTCTAGGCCTGGTTAGTCAGAGTCAGTTACCACCAGTACCCGTCAGCAAAAAGTTGGGGGCACAGGATGACTTTGCAACAAGGCCTCTTTCTGCTCCTCTGTTGGTTCTTTGTGCACATCTCTTGCTTCTTTCTGCACCTTTCTTCGTCTTTCTGGACTTCTGTTGCCTCTTTCTGCATTTCTCTTGCTTCTTTCTTCCTCTTCCTCCCGATCACGAGCTGCATGCTAATTGGCTGTCAACACTCCAAATCAGGAAGTGTTGGCAGCCATTTTGTCCCTCGGTAGAACTGAGGGACAGAAACAAGTGCGCAAAGCGCAAAAAGGGGCAGGGTAGAAACACCCTGACCCCTAGGTCTGCTCAGGGGGTCCCACAAGGACCCCTGGGCAGAAAAAGCATTTTTTAAGAAAAAAAAATGGGCGGGATGCGCTTAGGGTGCAAGAATCACGCCGAAAAAAAAAAATCGAAGCGCGGTCTCCCGCGCTTTGATGCTATTTTGCCCCCGGGTGGGCCAAGTCCCGGGGGCATGCGGGGGGTGGGTTTATATTTAATTTTGGGGGGCCTCGAAGGCCCCCCAAGCCCCGGGGACCGCCACCCCCCGGGGCTTTAAAAAATAATGGTGCAGGAGGGCTCTTGGCCCTCCCGCAGCCCCGGGGACCGCCACCCCCCGGGGCTTCTTTTTAATTTTTGAAAAAAATTACGTGTGGGGGGGCTCAAGCCACCTCCCCGGGGCACTACAAATTTCAATATGGGGGTCCATTACGGACCCCCAGGGCCCCGGGGACCACCACCTCCCCGGGGCTTTGTCGATGGAGGGAGGGGGGCCGCGCGGCCCCCCTCCTGGAGCCTGTAATGGCCCTGGGGACCGCCACCCCCCAGCGCCGGCTCCTGCAGTGTCCCGGGGTGCCTGCAGTGTCCCAGGACACTGTAGTTTGCTATGACAGGACGGGAGCCTCGCGGCTCCCGTCCTGTCATAGCAAACTGCTTTGAGATATTAGAGCGAGAGCAGGAAACCTGCTCTCGCTTCCAATATCCAAAGAAAATTGCTTTCCACATGGGGAGCTGCATGTTAGCAGCTCCCCATGTGGAAAGCAGCCGGCTCCCGCAGGAGGCGGGGAGCCGGCAGGGTCCGTGGGGGAGTTGGGGTTCCCCCACGGACCCCAAAGGATAGGGCCAGCCCGGGGGATGGGGTCCCCGGGGCAAGTAGTGGCCCGGGAGGGGGCCACGCGGCCCCCTCCCCAAAAAATAATTTTAAAAAATTAAAAATAAAGGCCTGCTCCGGGGGATGGGGTCCCCGGGGCAAAAGGAGGCCTGAGGAGGGGGGCCAAGCAGCCCCCTCCATAAAAATTTATTTAAAAGTGTGGCCATGCCCCGGGGGATGGGGTCCCCGGGGCCGTATTCGGCCACGGGAGGGGGGCCACGCGGCCCCCTTCCCGTTTAATAAAAAAAAAAAAAGAGAAAAGGGGTAAGGCCCTGGGGGATGGGGTCCCCAAGGCCCAAAAATAGGAAAAAGGAAGGGGGCCCACACAACCCCCCTTCGGGGAAAAAAAAAACACGATCGGGCCGCAGGCCCCGCCTTCCTTTACCACTCTGCAAGCGCGCCCCTGGCGCGTTTGCAGATGGGAAACGAATTCCCTTAAATACTGGGGGTCCCTGGGGCCAACTAGCCCACCAGGAACCTCCAGTATGCGCCAGGGGGCTGCGTTGCAGAGAGGTGTACAGAGGCCACACCCCTTTTACACCTCTCTGCAACGCAGCTCTGTGGCGCTTTTGGAGGTACATGGTGGGCTACTTGGACTCCAGGGACCCTCAGGATTCAAGGGGACTTAATCCCCCAACTTAAAACGTGCCACGGGCGCGTTTGCACAGTGGTGAAGGGAGGGGGCGGGGCTTCAGGTGACATGTGTGCAAACAGGCCCAGTGGCGTGTTTTAAGATGGGAATTAAATCCTCTTCAATCCTGAGGGTCTCTGAGGGCCAACTAGCCCACCAGGTACCTCCAGTAAGCGCCACAGAGCTGCGTTGCAGAGTGTTGTAAAAGGGGCGTGGCCTCTGAACACCTCTCTGCAATGCAGCTCTCTTGCGCATACTGGAGGTACCTGGTGGGCTAGTTGGCCCTAGGGACCCTCGGGATTGAGGAGGAATTAATTCTCCAACTTAAAACGCGCCACAGGGCGTGTTTGCAGACATGTATCCTGAGGCCCCACCCCCTTTATTCACCATTGTGCAAATATTCCTCTAAAATCAGCCGAACTACGAATTCCGATTTACTCACCTGTTATCAGGAGAGACCTCAGTGCTGCATCTTTGAACCCAGTACTGATCCTGAAAAGTAATTTTAACCGTACTTACCAGTAACTTGAATTTCCTTCCATAGGATATCATTGCCTGCTTTTTGCTGAAAAAGTTTCTGTGTCGATTTTTGAAACTTACAAATATTCCTCAAAAATCAGCAGAACTACGAATTCCGATTTACTCACCTGTTATCAGGAGACACCTCAGTGCTGCATCTTTGCGCCCAGTACCGATCCTGAAAAGTAATTCTAACCGTACTTACCAGTAACTTGAATTTCCTTCCATAGGCTAACATTGACTGGTTTCACTTGGAAATTCTTCTAAGTGTGGAGTTTTGGAACTTTATAATATTCCTCTAAAATCAGCCGAACTACGAATTCCGATTTACTCACCTGTTATCAGGAGAGAACCCAGTGCTGCATCTTTTAGCCCAGCACTGACCCTGAAAAGTAATTCTAACCGTACTTACCAGTAACTTGTATTTCCTTCCACAGGCTAACATTGACTGGTTTCACTTGGAAATTCTTCTAAGTGTGGAGTTTTGGAACTTTATAATATTTCTCTAAAATCAGCCGAACTATGAATTCCGATTTACTCACCTGTTATCAGGAGAGAACCCAGTGCTGCATCTTTTAGCCCAGCACTGACCCTGAAAAGTAATTCTAACCGTACTTACCAGTAACTTGAATTTCCTTCCATAGGAATCCATTGTCTGGTTTTCAGCAGAAAAGTTTGTGTCGATTTTCACAAACTACAAATATTCCTTAAAAATCGCCTGTGTGACTTAAACGCATTCTTTCAACTGTTTACAGGAGATGCACCAGTGCTGGATCCAGGATCCACCACTGAGTAAGAAAAAGTAACGATAACACTACTTACCTGCTAAGTGAATTTCCTCCCATAGGATAACATTGGTGATTCTATGTGAAAAAGTTTCGAAGTGTCAACTTTTAAAATACAATAATATTCCTTAAAAATCACTACTGTAACCAAAACGCTTTTACTCAACTGTTTAGAGGAGATGTCCCAAGACTGAATCTAGGATCCAGTCCTGTGGTTAGAAAAGTAATCCATAAAGTAACTAATTGCATTTAACTAGAAATTCACATTGAGCTCAATGTTGCATTGTGTTTGAAATTGTGTTGCCCATTGCAACAACTGTAACTACTGTACTTAAAAGTCTATTGCCTATTTGCAAAGTATTTAAACTAAAGTAATTCATTCTGAGAAAGTATATTTTGTAATGTAATGTATAATGTAATTACAATGTAATTTAAAAAATAAAATATCTAAAAATAAATAGTTTAAAAAAATGTTGTAAATCAGTATCAAAAAATAAATATAACAATTAATACATTTAAAAATTGTCATTTACAAAACCTTTGAAATTCACTGAAAAAACCATACGTTTCAGACACGTTATAGTTAGGAATTAGCATTTAAAAAACCTTTGAAATTCACTGAAAAAACTATAGGTTTCAGACACGTTATAGTTAGGAATTAGCATTTAAAAACCTTTGAAATTCACTGAAAAACCATAGGTTTCAGGCACGTTATAGTTAGAAATTAGCATTTAAAAAACCTTAGAAATTCACTGAAAAAACCATAGGTTTTAGGGACAGTTATAGTTAGTTGGACATTGCACTCGTACAAAACCCGTGAAATTGCCCCGTTATAGTTAGTTCAGGTAACTATAACTCGCGCCCCCGCAATGCTGATGACGTCACATATTACATCACTCATGACATGGTCAGTGACATCACTGATGACATCACTGATGACATCTCAAATGACATCACTGATGACATCACTGATTACATCATCCATAAGATAATTTGATGCATCTTCTCACACCCTAATATAACTTTTGATACACCCACTGTAAATTACAGACTGCCATTGTCAAAACCATAGACACTCCAACACCAATTACTATATACACACTCACTGATTCTTAGGTCTACACACACACATCTACTCACTCACCCGTACAATCACTCATACTTATAGTCACTCAGTACAGGACTATTATATGCACTCATACACCTATATAAACACTCACACACTGCCACTCATCCATAGAGGTACTCACACACCTAGTCAGTCATGCAAAAAATTAAGCACACACCCATTTACTCACCTATACAGTTATACACACACCAGCTCACTTACTCATACAAATACTAGCACATTCTTACGCTCTTATACAATCTCTGATACAAGCACACACTCATCCATACAGTCACTCTCACAATCACACACTCTAGCTATAGCTATTTATATACTCCAACACACATATATACTGTCTTTCACATATGTAGTTACTCACACATGTACCACTGGGACATACATTCACTCACTAACACACTCTTACACACACTTACCCACCCATACAGTCTATCAGAGATGCACTCTTGAAACCATCCACCCAGTGAATCACCCACTCACACATCTATGCACAGAGTCGCACACACCCACCCACACAAACACTCAGGCACACATACAGATACTCAGACAACCAATCAATAACTCATATAGACACTCATGTAGCTATTCACAAACCCATGCAGCCACTTACACAGCAACAGACAGATGGATACAGACATTCACCCAGTTTAGTCACTAACCCATGCATTCAGTAAGATACGTTTAATCACTCACTTATAGAGTTAGTCACGCACCTACTAAATCATCCTTTCAGACACTTATACACCCACTCATTCTTCAATACGCCTTTCCCTATATATATTAAACATATTTAAACTTTACAGAAACACACAGTCACTGGATGATGTCATCAGTGATGTAATTTGAGATGTCATCAGTGATGTCATCAGTGATGTCACTGACCATGTCATGAGTGATGTAATATGTGACGTCATCAGCAGTGCATTGCAGGGGCGTGAGTTATAGTTACCTGAACTAACTATAACGGGGGAATTTCACGGGTTTTGTACGAGTGTAATGTCCAACTAACTATAACTGTCCCTAAAACCTATGGTTTTTTCAGTGAATATATATATATATGTATATACATGTTAGAATTGTTATACTATTCTTTACTCTAGATTCTTGTTTTCTATCTACATATATGTGGAGTCAAGAATAGTAAATCCATATTTACCTCTATATAACCACATAATTACCTTCAAGATATTGTTGCAATTAAATATTCTGGCTGCAATATTTTGTAGGATGATATTTAACCCCTTCGCTGCGTACGTCGGCCAACGGCCGTCGCGGGCACTACCTCGGTAGTGCTGCGCACGTCCGTTGTCCGACGCGGCCCCGCCCACTCGTTCAAACCGCCGCACCGCGGCGGAATTCGCACTGCGGTTAAGTGGTTAAAACACATTATAATGTACACATTATTATACACCATGTTGGTGTGTTTGCCCCAGTTGGGAGCTGACCTGATTGAATTCAGTATGTAGCTGGAAATTGTCATGTGCTAGTGTTCCATGAAAGTTGAAAATAGGTGACGGTGCTAGAGTTTTCGTAGGTGTCAGTTCTTCATTTCTGATGTTCCCTGAAGTTCTATCTCTGCTAAACAGATAGAGGATTTCTTGCTCCATGCCTTTAAGCCTTAAGCCCAAGACAGTTTGCCACCAAGCCATGCATGCCAATTAGAGGTAGACCTGAGAAAAGAAATTGGCCTCCAAGACTCCCCTACACGTCCAAAGTCTTGTGGCATACCTGTGCTTATTTTATTTGTGCTTATTTATTCAGTTGTTTATTAGCAGTTTTGTATAGTGCGGACCAAACCTCAGAGCTATCAGATCACTTCAGAGAAATGTGTTGTTACAATATTACAATTTTATACAACACAAATAATAATAAAAAGAGTAAACAATGGTGTAGTTGGAGATGGGAGTAGTATAATGATTATATGAACATATGTATACATATTTGCAGAATACAATTGATTCATGCTACATTGTAGGGGAGTGGTCTGTCTGAAGATTCTGGAAGTGCTTCTGGAATACAAATCACTTTAGATATTTTTGTATGATTTGCATACACTGCGTCCTTGGATACCAGGAGGAATAGTTTCATATTGTGGTGGCACACTCTGAAAAACATTGTGAGAATGTTATATTTTGGTGATTAGTATTTCTAGAAGAAGGGTGTTAGAGGTCTGAATGCAGATACGACCCCTGACAATTTCAGTTTTTGTGCAAAGAATTTTGAGGTGTGAGGGAAGCAAACCTTAGGGGTATGAAAGAAGCAAACTTTGTGTATGTAAAGTGTGGTGAAGAACAGGATGTTAGGTTCTGGACATTTTGCTCTTGGCACTAGCCCAGATGAAGTGTGTAATGTTGCTTTAAGAGGTGTTGGTGGATCTTTGGAATCCTAGCCAGTGCTTAATTTGTAAAAAATTAAGTGCCAGGGCCCTTCTCGGTAGGCCACAGCAGCCTGCGCCACCCATTGCCGCTGCCAGCACTGCCAATGACAGTACCAACATAATACTTAACCATCGCACTCCTACAAGTGTGACAATTCAGATATTTCTGGCCACACAAAGCTATAATAATAGCGTGACAGGCTGGTATTATTCATTTTCAATGTAAATTCACTTAATAAACATGGGTGCTCTTTTCAAAATTAAACAGGCAGCACCACTAGGTAGAGGACTGTCACTAGTGTCAGTGCTGACAATTAAGTGCCGGTGCCGAGTACCGAAAACCACAGGCACAAATTAAGCACAGGTTATCTGTGAGTTAATTTACCTACAATACAGGATATGAGGTAAACTTGTTCCCCCGATAGTGGAAGGAAGAATATTAATTGTGTTTATGGATAAGAGAATATATTTCTTGAAGTCCATGATAGATGTTAACCAAGTTTTCAATACTAATGTTATTACTCGTTAACTTTTGTTCCATCTCATCTCCTTTTTTGTTTAAACTGGCAATATGCATGAAAAAATGTAACATATATACCACATAGGATTTTGAATTTGATGGACACTTTGAGAAGTAAATTGAGACAGATGAAAGGGAGTGGAGTGATTGAAGAAACTGAAGCCCTATGAATGGCTTGGACCTTTGGTTTTGGCAACCAAAGCAGTGGGAATTATTATGGGGTGCATATATTTTAACAACAACATTGTTGAAATATACGCATCCCCACAACTCCAATTATGTGCGAAAATAGGATATATTTTATTTGAGAAGACAGCATATCACCATAAACCAAATGAATGCGTAAACTCCCCAAACCAGCCAGTGGTAGCGCAGCATTCTCATGTTAACATTCTGTGTGACATAGTTGAATTTTATCATCATATTACCGAACTATGTAAAACCATAATACATCCCTCCTTTTACCACATTTCTCTTTCAGGAGTAGAAATACAGTGCACATTAACAATCAATATATCAATAGTACAGCACACATGGACTAACATAGCCATAGGAAACAGGGGAAAGAGAAAGTACGATACCAAACAATTGTTTCATGTCAATATAACCTAATGGAAATTAACAGTATGTTCATCCTTCATCGAAAGACAATTTTCACTTAATACAAGACAAAATCTTGCTAAACATTGGACCGTGAGTACGCTAAGCTGTTTACCATGCTTAAGGTTCTTGGGTAACCAGGATGCACCTTCTACAGGATTAACAAAGTGGCTTCTCATATGCACATGAAACATAATGAATGCATAGGTGGATGCATGAGTCTATGAAGAGAAGGATGAAAGGGTGAGTGTTTGCATAAATGGACGAGAAAGTAGAGAAAAGTGAACACATTAATGGCTATGTGGGAAAAATGATGAGTGAGTGCATGAATAGCTGAGGTCAGTATTTTGGGGGGTGCCATGGTCCAGTTGGTAGCAGGATTATCCTCCCTAGTGCCTTTGTTGCTCACTCAAGCATCCATTCACTCGCTCATCCATTCTTCAATCCATGTTCTAATTCTTTTGGGGCTCGTAGCATTGGCTATTCTATGTGCCATAATGATAGTCACATCAACCAATGGTTTCACCATTTGCCTACAAACAGGCAAGTGACACCCACCATAAACAATGTCTTAAAAAGTAAAACCTATTGGCTTTGTGAAAGCTTGCTGCACTTTAAAGACCTCCTGTATCCCTTGTGTCTTAGGCAGCAAAGGCTATTCAATGAAGTGTACTAAAATAATATTTTAATCTTAAAACTTGAACACTTTAGTTTCCATTTGTTTAGAATTCTCCCAAAAATCAATGAAACAAAAAATATAAGTTTCAAAGCCCAGAAAAAGCAGAATTATCTAAAACAAAAGAAAATATTCAATAAAGAATATAACTCTTTGTTGATGAACCACTCACAGAATCTCATCTTGTCCGCTAATAAGTTCCTAATACAACCATTAACAGATAGGAGACTAGGACTTTGCAGGGTGGAATCTGATGTGATTTGTACTGTATAATATTAACAGGGTATTTCAAGGGTGATCTGGTCAGTAAAAGGCGGGAAACAACCATTACAACGCAGTCATTACAACGCACTACATTTACAACGCAGTCATTACAACGCATGTCACTACAACGCATGCCATTACAACGCTTGTCACTACAACGCATGCCATTACAACACTTGTCACTACAACGCATGCCATTACCACGCATTATAAGGTAAGTAATGGGTAATATTAATTTTTACCCCTACACTATCCAACACTTACCCTACTGTTGCACTCACTGGATTGGGAATAGTAATTTTTACCCCTGCACTATCCAACACTTACCCTACTGTTGCACTCACTGGAATGGGAATAGTAATTTTTACCCCTACACTATCCAACACTTACCCTACTGTTGCACTCACTGGAGTGGGAATAGTAATTTTTACCCCTACACTATCCAACACTTACCCTACTGTTGCCCTAAAAGTATTATGCGTTGTAATGGTATGCTTTGTAATGGAATGCGTTGTAATGGAATGCGTTGTAAATGTAGATTCTAAAAATGCATTGTGATGGCATGCGTTGTAAAATCATCCGTTGTAGTGGATGTTGTGATGTAAAAACTGCGTTGTAAAGGCATGCGTTGTAAATGTTTGCGTTGTAACATGTCCTATTCGTAAAAGGCCTCGGTGCCAGAACAAATTGTGGCAATAACGAGGTTGGATGAAATATATTACGCTAGATATTGGTTTCTAGTTGTACTGAACCACTATGTCTTCCTTTTCTGATATGCTGTTTCCTTTCTGTCTTTGTGCAGCCAATGGCTTAACATACTGCGAAAAGTCAAAGAAGTAAGTTGATATTGTTTCCTTGTTTCCATAGCTACAATCAATATTTTCACATTTCTTCAATTTACCATGCTGTCCATTCCACATAAGTATTTTGTATTTCAGTATTATTACCTGCAAACCATGCCATCTGAGGCATAAGAGCACAAGAGATATGCATACATTGAAGTAAAAATGCAATAATAAAGAACAACAAGTCAAGTGTGCACTGATGGGGCTGGATATTGGGACAGGCAAAATATTGCAACTTATTGCAACTTTTAGCATTTTAATAAGACATTTTGCTAGGAGAATTTGTTTTAAAAGTGCAAGTGATGCATCTAGCCTCATTCAAGAGCCTTCAAAAATCGCATGAACTACAACAGTCACAGACTCGTAGGTTGGAGTGACGGCCTTCTGGGACAAGGGTAAGCCAGTAAAACTCTCATGGCGAGGAAAATAGACCAGACTTATTTCACCTATGGAGTTGCCGATGCAAGGGACAACATACATTTCAGGGGTGGGGAACAACTGGCCCATTATGAGCTGAACCCTGAGGATCCAATAAGAAATAAATAATTACTGTGGGAATCGGTAATTCCAAGCTGATCTCACCAGTAATTTCTCACTTTCCCCTGGACTTTCAGATGGAAAATGTTGCTGTTTTCAGCATTTGCGATTTCGATATGAAAGTGAAAAACTCGTAATTCCAATGGGGCTAGTAAAAGCGATTACCAGACCTATTGATTTTCAGTGGACACTCGTTATGAAGGCATTAGTCTATCCATTTGTTAAGGGTAAGCTCTGGGCGATAATATTCGTCTGTATTCTAGCATTTTTCAAACCTGCCTGTAGAAAGGAACGGGCTGTGTAGAATTTTATCACACCGTCCCGAAATTAGATTATCTTCTTAGAATCAAGGCAGCAGAAAACCCTTTTCTGTATACTACCCAATCAAAAAACATTTTTTCCCACCTTTCCATTAAAATGAAATGATAAAAGGCTAATTCATCCATGAACCTGCAACTGACAACATGGACATTGAACATTTCCTGCACAATTTCACCCACGCTGTACAGTTGTAAAGCCGATATATTATATTATATCAAAGATTTAATGTCGCGTGACCCGTCGCCTTTTGGGCTTCCTTGCTTTGCAGCAATATGTTTCCACAAACTCTCTAGGATAAATCAAGCCCACTAACTGTAAGTCTGGTTGGTATTTCAAAAATTCCAGATCACAACAAATTAATGAATGTAAATAATAAGGTACCCAGTTTGATAATGGGCTCTCCTGGGTTACTGAAGCAGAATAAAGAAATCAATTCCTCAGTGTGATCTGTAATGCCCTCCAAGAATTAAATTATCACTTCAGTGGATTTTCATTGAGTCTGTTATTATTGCTCTACCATGCTGAAATGACTTTAATTATTTCATATAGTGCTTCACTGTGACCACCTGAGCTCACCATGCCTATTCGTGTCCTGAAATGCCCCTTATGGTTTAACCACCTAGGAGCAGTGCTTAATTTGAGCCAGTGGTTTCCGGTGCGCGGCACCGGCACTTAATTGCCACAAGGCAATGCTGTCTACCTAATTCAGAGATGACCACAACAATAGTTAATTATTAATTCAATGCACATTAAAAATGACCATTACATGCCATCCAAGCCATTCTTATATCCTTGAGGCCTGAAATAATCCGAATTTTCACACTTGCAGGAGTGTGATGCTTAATAGTTGTGTTGTTACTATTATTGGCAGCACTGGCAGGGGCAATGTGTGGTGCAAGCTGCAGTGGCCTCCTGACGAGAGCCCTGGCACTTATCTTTTTGCAAATTAAGCACTGCCTAGGAGCTATCAAACCTACTTTTATAGAGCTTATGTGAATGAGTTGGTAATTAAATTAAGCTGTCAGTTGCCCTGGTGTTATGCTGTTTTTTTTTAACCTGTGTTGTGAGCCCAGAGGCACCTCGTCAAATGTAATTTGGATTTAGTTTAATATTCGAGTTAAGGGTAAATATTCAAGCTATGGGCAGTTATACTGGAGAAGAATATATTTTTTAGACTGTGGGCCTAATTACAAGTTACTGCCAAACTCACGGAGGAGGTGTGGTGGCAGTCGGGGACCGCCACACCAACAGTCTGACCGCCGTATTACGAGCACGGCGGTCGGACCTCCAGAGAACCACCCCAACTGCCAGGGATCTGTGATCCCTGGTGGTGGCGAGTGGTCTTGTGGGTGCAATATGCTTGGTGGTGCCGCTGCAACACTGCCAAGCATATTACAAGTTTCCTCACCGCCAGCAGTCTCATGGCGGTTCTCATGCCATGAAACTGCTGGCTGTGAGGAAACAAGGGGGCCCTATAGGGCCCCCTCTTGCCACTGTGCATAAGGGTGCCTGCAAGAGCGCACATGTTGTGCCCCCATATGTGCATGCACCGCTGTTCCTACATGGCATGGACTGCACAGTCCATGCCGTGCGCGAAGGTGCATTGGCGGTCCAGGAACGATGCAGTTCTAAGGCTCACCTATGAGCCTTTGTACTGCACCGCCATGGGACCGCCACACTGCCTGCCCACCAGACCACAAAATTACTCGTAATCTGGCAGGCAGGCGGCGACGGATCCCACACCTCCCACACCGCCAAACTCATAATTAGGCCCTATGTTTTATTTCAGACTCTAACGCAACACTTATCTCTTGCATTATAATAGTGCAAAGTGCAGGCAAACTATTTGCATTAAATCTTAATAGACTTATAAAATTATTATGATTGTTTTAATGGTGAATCCCATCACGATAATTCTGATTTATTGAAATGTCTTATTTGAATCAAACAGCATATGAAATATCAATTTAGCCATAAACCACATGACTCTTTTATATGTCAAGGGAGCTGGTGCACAGTCTGGCCTTGCCTTAGAAACAAATTATGTTTTCTAACCAGCTCATCAATAGAATCTTTGACACATACTTTTTTACTGTGTAGTGCACTTTTACTGCCTCTTAGATTTAAACAAAAAAATGCTAATACTTAAAAAAGTTATGGATTGTTGAGTTAGAGGTTTTATGTGCTCTTAGGTTGCATATTTTGACACTTTAAGATGTATATATTGATTACAATATGAGGATATATTTAGGGTAATACTTACATGGTGTTGTCAACTCTAATTATTAAAAGGATTAAATAAATATAAATGCATTAAATAAATAAAAATAAAATACAGCTATAATGCCAGCACAGAACACACCCTCTCCATAAAGTGTTACAAATCAATGAACAGACTTATCTCTGGCAATGATGTTTTCTCAGTATCTCTGTCAGCCGTGTGCAAATTAAACAGCAAGATGTAAAATCTCTCCAATTTCACCCAAAAGATATACATGACTTAGGGCTAGATGCCTCTAACCATTTTGCAGTTGTAAACCATATGATTTGCAAAATCAAAGGGTAGTGACCTGAAAATGGTATTTAGCCTTGTTCTACCCTATTTTGTGATTCCGTAATTTTTTTGCAAATTGCACAATGGGTTTAACAATTCATTCCAAATTGCAAAGAGTGGGGGACATAAATGAGGTGTCCCTCGCATTTGCGATTCACAATTAAATGTATTGATAATTTGTGTCCTGATTGCAGTCAAAAACCATTGATAAGTTACCAGCTCCTCAAAAAAGGCACTATCCCATTTGCATAGGGGAAGCTCTCCCATTTGGGAGCCTTCCCCTTTGTGAATTGTGTTGGGCAACCTCACTGTATGCACTGTCTGCTCCTGCCCTAAAAGTCTTCACTAATGGGAATTTTCTTTTGAAAGCAGTATCATTTTCTTTAAAAAAAAAAAGCACGGGTTTCTTTAAAAAATGAATTGGGAAATGCACACACATTGATGGTCTTCTGCTGTTCCTTGCAGGTTACCATCCTTGTGTATGTAAACAATCAGAGTGGGTCGCAAATAGCAACCTGTTTAATTAATATTCATTGGGCAAGTTATTCTGCAGGTCCTTGAGACTGGTGATTTTGCCATTTGACTTATTAGTATGCAGTGGCGGCTCGCCGTGAGAGTGCTGCGGGGCGGTGGGGTGGGGCGGGGAGGGGCAGGGTGGGGGAGTAGTGGAGTCCGATATACGACGGACAGGAGTATGGTAAGTATTTAAATAAATAAAACAATTTACCTTACGCGCGCTGCATTGCCGAGTTGGAGATGCAGCGCGCGCAAGGTACATTTTTTATTTATTTAAATACTTACCTTACTCCTGTCCGTCGTATGTCGGACTCCACTACCCCCCCTAACCTGCCCCTCCCCCACCCAGCCTCACCACCCCGCAGCACTCCCACAGCGAGCCGGCACTGTTAGTATGTATGTCGCATTGCAAAAAAACGGCAGCAAGAAAAGGTTTCCGACAATATAGCGACCTCTCTTTCTGTAAACTGGAATGTAGATCCCCTGCATGCTGCTTCTCATTCTGTTGACTCGTCCATTGATAATTTTTACTGTATAAAGACATCTAAGATGAAGCTTCCACATTCTTTTTCAGAGTTTGTCCCATGGTCCCCTTTCTCCAAGAAGCTGTAAGCTCCATAATGACTCTCCCTTGAAGAGATGCTGCTGGAAAGAACCTGGATCCCCTTACAGGGAGAAGAGCCAGACATGGGAAGGTAGTAGATCACCTCTTGCTCTCTGAATTGTATTGCATTGCAACGTGTATAGCGCCTAATATTATTTGAATGACCTCAAAATCTGTTCAGATCTGCCTAGCTTAATTTGTATGGTTGTATGAATAGGAGAGAATATGTGCATAGTGTGACTTAAGTAGGAAGAGTTGGATGTAGTACATAGGTGCTCTAATGTTGTCACTGAGATTTGGTGCTATGCACAAATATGTCAGTGCTGTAGATGAGATTTTGGCAGAGTGAGTTATGCCAGTCATTACATGCGATCTTATGATCTCCATGGCGGGAGTAGTCAAGGTCAGGTTATAACACGACACATTTGCAGAGTAATTGAGAAGATCTAGGTCTTTACAGCTCTTCAGAAATCCAGATGGTTGTGAAGTATTCTTGTTACTAGAGATTTTCAGAGCTTGGCTACCTGTAGTGCAAAAATGGTTCCAACAGTGTAAAGTTTTCTGAACCTGGACGGTCTGTAAATGTGAACAGTCTAGATCTGACGGTTCGTCTTAGGTAGTAGGTACAGAATTTGAGTTGCAATAAGATGTGTCCTGCACCACAGATGGCCACTGGGAAACATAGGTTGCCTTTAATGACATATGTGATCATGGTTGCCCAAGTTATATGTCAGAATACCATTGTCAGAAATATAGTCTGACATAAATCTTGTGTCCTAAATATTGTTTAAAAAAAGTAATTGCATTGGTTGTATATTTTTTGTTCTTTACTCAAATAGGGCAAAATATTTGCAAATGATATTTACGCCACAATATTTATTTCAGATGATATTCTGATAATGATGTTCTGGTACCGTACCATTGACAAATGCAGGCGCTGTTTGGAGGCAACATTCTGGATGCAGTGGAGTATGTGAAGAACAATTATGAGAGCCCTTAAAGTCCATTTGTGTAACCTAGGCTAAAGAGAATCAGGCTATGGTGGCCTGTACCCTCATTAGGGAAACCTGTTTATCAAAGTGTGCCCTCCATGATGGGCCTCATTGGGTTCAGGGTCCACCAAAAGAGGTATCTTCTTTCCTCTACTAAGCAGTTCAGTGCAGCAGGTTCAAACCCTATGCGCCTGCTATGCAGGCATCTTGGCGGTTACCTCATGTTATTAACAAACACAGATCTTTAGAGTCTACCAGAGCACCCAAAACTTTACCCATCAGATACTGTCCTGCATGTACACACTCGATCTTCTAACTTTTGGCACAGTCAATCACAATGGAATCCGCACTGCATACCTAGTTACCTCATTCTTCCTTCATCCCAGACATATTTTGTATCAGCTTCCTTCCAGGCTATCTCATAGATGCTCCAAGAGAATTACAAAAATGATCTACCTTTTGTAAACTAACAATGCATGCTTCTGTCCTACCCTGTAAACAGCAGACCTACCATTTAATTTTCATTTGCTAGTGCAATGGCATTATTATGTGCGTGAATATATTTATTTTGTAAATTAGAGAACATAAAGATGGTCTGTGGCAGTCTTAGATTAGAGATTATTTTTATTCTTCCCACAGCACGATCAAGGCATGGCAAAGACAAATGTTCCCCCAGCTGCCTGAGACATGGATCCCAGATGCATGGAGGGGTGAAGGCTGCCTGTCTGCTAATGGGTGGAGCAGCTGCTGGACCAAGCCTGGGTTACATGGTTACATCAGCTAATGCCTCCAACACGGGGGAAGCTCCTCCTCCAGATTTTAAGCAACTTGGTTACCACCCATCTGCAGATGTGGAAGGCTGTGGCTACAATGGAATGGACTATGAGGGAATGGACCACAACTTTGATGCCTTTGACTGTGGAGGGTTTGCCTTTTGAATCCCAGCTGTCAAGTAAGACATCAAAGGGATTCACCCTCTTACTACCCGACAATGGATCTTATGAAGAAAAAGAAGCAGAGGAGAAAAGGAAAGTCCTCATCTTCAAAATCAAGAAACGTTTGAAGGGTTGCAAGTTTGTGGGTGCTATTTTAGCAACATCAGATTATTTGACTTACTGCTTATGTTTTGAGGGAATATATATATGTTGTAGTACGGCACCAACCCCAAGTCTGGAAGTATTGATGGGCGCCATGTTTATCCTGTAATGAGTAAAGATTTGGCAGTGTTTATGCACTCATGATAGCAATTTTAAAATGTGTTTGTGGCATTGATATTTATGTGCATAGAAAACATGGGAGTTCCCTGGCGCTTGGATTTATAATAATACATCATGAACCGATAGGATAAGAGGAAGAGAAGCACAGCCTACTAAGAGAAGCATATTAAAAGTTGCAGAAATAGTGTCTGAACGTTTTAAAGTCTCTGGAACTAGTAACAGATATCAATGGGAAGAGCACACTGTCTCTATAAAGACAAGCTAGTCACAAAATGTTGTAATACACCCAACCACTAACTTTTATGGTAATCTAGAATAAATGATATCTGCATCAAAAAGCAATACTACACCAAATTCCTCCTCAGATAAGATAATTGTGGATGTGTAAACAATTCATTCTGTATGGAAATTCCATGTGTCAGTAAATTACTCACTAGTGCAGACCTGCTGTTCTTTCAATAAGGTGAGTAATTGGGAATGACATTGTAGCAAGTTTCTGAAGAGTAGAACATTGGTCACTTGATTTTGAATTTTGCCATTGATGTGAATGTAGAGCTTAATATTTCATAATTACAACTTCTCTTTTCATTGTAACAGTCATTACACTATGAGGGTGGCTGAAGGTTGCCCATGACTTGCTGCAGGTGGTATCATGTCAACCAATTTTCAATGCAGGTTTCAGGATCATGTTAGTAAGAAGTTCCAGTCCTTACTTTGGCATGTCTCTTGAAAGCTTTTTTGCAGCATCTGTAATTTCTCTATTCTATCTTCTCACTTTCTTAGGACTGGAGGCTCTAGGGGTTTTAATAATTGTCAAGGTTTTCTGTTCTTGTTGCCAATACTTTTCTTAAAAGGCTCTATGATCGATGGATTTTCCTTTTAGTTACAGATGAACCGGGATTCATTTTTTATCCCTTCCTTCTATTTTGTCAAGACTGCCTTTCTATAGAAGCTCTGTGGCCTCTCTAAATTGCCCCACTTTACCTTGCCAAGAGATAACTTTCCCAGGACTTTTAATTTAGATGTCAGTTTTGGTTTGTAGGTTCCTTTGTGGCAACGTCACTAAGTTGATTTCTGCAGCCTGCTGTTTTATATATTGCTTGTTGTTTGGAGTGCTGGAATAAAATGTGGATTGGGATTTTAAATCTTGCCTGACTAGTAATAACCTATCCCCCTTTAGAAGAAGAGCCACAGGGGGATGATTTGCGCACACGTTTTTAATGACTTGTGTACATCTTTGAGGTGATCTGCTATTGAGAATGGTGGTCTAAGCATTGCTTGCATGACCCTGTAGTTCAGGGATAGCGGATCTCTTACTTTTACATACTTGCATGGTTTCTAGTCATTAATTACTATGCTAGAGTAGGAATTTTCATTTTTTTTAGTAACCTTTAATTTTTACCTTTACTACTGATGTTGAGTTGATTCTATGGTTCTGATCTCAGTGTCATGGTGGGTCCATCCTGGAGAGAACAGACTCATATGATGAATTTGAAGCAACCCATGCTGGTGAAAGTTTGTAGTCATTTGTGTTCTGTAAGTTGGCAATGTCTAATCCACTTTGTGAGAATGTCACTGATTTAGCATTAAGTGGAATATCTGTTAGTTTCATGTGTTCTGATGTATTCATTCTCTAGTGGGGGCTTGATCATTAGTATCCTTGCATCTGATTTGGTGAACACTCAAAACATCAAAAAGTGTAGCTTGGGACAACGCCAGCATACTCTGCCTATATAGTAACATTCAGTAGTTTCCTAGACCCACCGTCCTGGTGCTTCCAGAGGAAAGGAGTAGCCACTGAAAGGAAATCAAATTCCCAAAAGTTCAACAATTATCCTGCCAAAACTCCACGTCTCCAATAGTTCAATATACAATACTCTTGTTACTGTTGATGTTCAAATTCTTCTTTATTACTCCTCCACTCTAGCCAACATGTGTTTCAGGGCTAGAAGACCAAACAACATTTACCACAGCTACCAACAGATTCTTACAAAGTATAAGGTACTCATCACCAAAAAAGTCATGGTACGTCCATGCTGAAAGACCATCTCCGGAGTTTGTATCAATTGATTCATGGATTTTAAGTCCAAATAACCTGTCAGGTATACGCATGTGTTCACTTATCAGGTTACTGAAACACTGTTTGTAACACAGGGGCCTATTACGATGGCGGTCGGATGTCTACCGCCGGGCCGGCGGTGGTGCCCGCCGGACCGGCGGTGGACATCCGCCTGCGATCGCAAGCCAGAAAACCGCCGGTCAAATTAGGATGGCGGTGGTGAACGCGGCGGTGGGAAATTCCGACCGCCGCTTTTCCGCCGGTTGCCATCTGCACTCCTGCCTGGCGGACAGAGCAGGACCGGGATAATGGTGGTGGTGCAGAGCAGGCTCCGCCGGCAGGATTATGATGCCGGCGGTAGCCAGCCTTTCCTCAGCGGTCAAACCGCCATGGAAAGGCATGCGGAGATTGTCTTCCGGGGGCCCGGTGCGGGCCCCTAATGTGTTGGGGGGGTGTCGGTGCACTGGGGGGGTACCCATGGTCCCCCCCTACATTTCCCTGTACCAGGCACTGTGCAGTGCCTGCCACGCAGTGCAGGGAAATGCAGGACATGCTCCTTTCGGCATCGCGGCAGTGCTGCGGGCAGCAGCAACCGCCGCAATGTTAAGGCCCGCGATCAGACCGCCGCGGTCGGATTTCGAGCGCGGGTCATCGTAATTCGACCGGCGGTGATGTTGCGGTCCATGCGGGCGGTCTTTTCCCGCTACCATGGCGGTCGGGGAGGTTTTCCGACCGCCATCGTAATAGGCCCCACAGTTTGGTCCAGCCTCCAGTGTCTTGAATATAAGCCAAAACCACAAGGCTAATGAATAATAATGTTGTGATGGGTTCTATTTTTTGAGTTGTTGACAATCGTTCATTGTTTGATATATTTTCAAACCAAACTTTTTCTCCTAAGCATGAATGCTGATGGTACACTTATTCTTTATTCTTGTAGTTAATTTTAATCAATTTTAATAACCATATTCACAGAGTTATTCCGGATATATTACATAAAAAATAACAGTGTTCACACAAACAAAGAGAAAGAGAGTGATTAAAGATGGTTATTACAATCTAATAAAATCAAGGAACAATTAAGAGGCTAGTGCCATTTTTATAATTATTTATTGACAACTAAGCAATGCAACTTGTTATGCCAGTAAAAGATTAAAGAATATTGTAATAAGTCCCAAATGAACCATTGTTTTGTCAAATTATTGGGTAGAGATCTTTCATGAAAATCCATTTTGGACTATTTTCAATTAAATTGGTTCAAGAGCATTTTTCTAAGTTGTGGGTGTAGGTCAGTGGTTATTAGGGACGGTCTGCCGTGTGTACTCTTGCTTGAGACTTGTGTCCCAGGACATCAAGTACTATTGCACTCAGGCTGGATAACCAAGTTACTTCCTTTCTATAATTGACTCTCAATGAGTACCTAAGTCAATGAAGATGGGGTGGTTTTAGGTTTAGAACACATATACAATTTGATTTAGTACCTCAATGTCCAGTTAGAATAGTTATTTTTTCCCCAAAAATATTTACAGATAGATAAAGTGGGGAAGTTAAAATCAGAGTTTAATTTGAGCCTGTGGTTGCAGGTGGGGCCCACCGACGCTAATTTTTAGGGACTGGCCCTTACTTTTCCTCATCAGACTTTGACACAGAGCATGTGAGAGAAGCACACGAAAGGGGGTAAGAGGAGGAAGAGAAATGTGGAAAAGCTGTGACAGAAGATTAAAGCAGAAACCTGCCAGAGGGAGATAAAGGGGCAGGGAGTGGCTGGCAGTGGATTAAGGGGGAATGAGGTGGAATTAAGACTAAGCAGCCTTGGTATTCAGTACGCCTATATTTAATAGCGCCAGTCACGGCCTACCCTAAACTGTTTTATAACTCTCATATTATGAGGTGTTTTGATTCAAATAACAAAGGGATCAACAGATGATGGTATACTATGGCCCGGAGAGCATTAATCATTGGCACTCTCCTCAGACCTGTGGGTTTCACCTCTTTATCATGGGCAAAGCTGTTTTTTGACTAATTGTGTTATAATTTGTTTACTCTTTGTACTAGTATCTGAAAACCACTCTAACCCATCACAGAAATGTTAATTAGCATGGCTAAACCACACAAATCAGTTCTAAAATCAATTTCACAAATGCCACTGGGGTCTGGTATTCAACAAGAAAGAAGAAGCACACACGGTTCAACAAGAAATGAATTATATAGTTCCAGCTGATGTGCAAACCAATGAGGCTACTGGTGCATGCAAGGATTTGCCTCCCTAAGGTGCAATATTTTATGGAAATGTATTTGCAAATGGCTGATTGTGCTTAAACATTTTATGTGGCACTTTTAATGACATGATAATGGACAGCACATGGTTCTATTGACTCAGACTGCTTTTTGGGGTTACTGCACCGTTACCTGAGACACCTTCGAAACTATACATCATAGGTAAATAGTTTAAACTGATCTGAAATCTGTATCCCCAGGCCTAGACTAAATGCTAAAACTCAAGGACCTTGAGTGAAATTAAAACTCATTGTGTCCCTCTCAGGCTGGTCACTGGAGGACCAGGACTTCAACAAAGTAAGGGAGAGGTGTTTAAGGAGCAATGCAGGCTTCCGTCTTCCTATCGTCAATGTATTTTTCGAGCCTTTGGTAATGCAGATATCCTTGGGTTCATTCAGGGTCATGGCAGTAGATGCCACTGGCTCCAAGGCAAGCACAGTCATCTTCCCGTCATATGCAAATAGTGTGTGCTTGCTTTTGCAGCAACCTTCTCCTGAGGGCAGTACAGCTACATTCCTTCCTAATATACCTCCCTGAAAAACCTAGATTTGGTTCCATACTCATAGTTTGTTCCAGTTAGAAGCTTCTTTGTGATACTGTGTCTCTTTAAAAAGCTATACCATCACAAGCAACTTTCTTTGTTGGGTAAGTTCTCATCCAGCACTTAGGAGCACTAGTGGGAGACCTGGCCAATCAAATATTGTACCACATTCAACATCTTTAACTCTATCGGCTCTGTTTTGCATATCGGCATATTGTAATTAGGAAGAGAGTTGATGTTGTAATGCATTGATTGCTTTTCTGTAATCTTCCTCATCATAAATCTGATTTCCTCTCCTGTACATTTGTGTGGTATACAGGTTGGGTACAATAATGTAATTTTCAGGTTAGTATTTCATTCAGTATTGGTTGAGTCAGATAAAATGGTGGATTTTCACGCATTTCCATTCAGTGAGCAGGCATGGTTGTCCTTTTCCAGTGTATCACACAAAGAGAAGGGGTGAGAGGCCAATACCCCTACTCCAGCCTCCCTATTCACAAACTCAAGCACACAAGGAGGAGTAGAGAATAGCGAAGAGTTGTGTCGTGGTGGCACATGCTAGGAGTGAAAAATACTGCCGTCACTCACAAAATTGTGAGATGCTTCATCATTGGGCTGCTTCAGTACACCCCGCGCAAACCAACGCCTGGGGTGGAACAATAGGGTGGGGAAGACAAGACAAAACATAAAAATATATACAGAGATAGTCAATCAAAAATATATTGGGATCACCGAAAGAAAAGCGTGCAGTGAGGATTAAAACTAGCTCGGAGGTATCTCTCTGTGTGAATTTATTCCTGGACCCCCTGGCCAGGATTAAAAACAAAAAGGATGGTGGTGGTAAGAAGAGAGTAAAGAATTCCTACACCCCTCCTTACTCCCCATATGTCGACATGTTTCTGCCTTCTTTAATGTGCCCGTAATTTTAGGTCACTCAGGCATTCGTCAGGACCTTTCTGGTCCCAATTGTTATATCGCCCTCATTACCTGCAATAAGGTTGGCCAGGAACAACTTGTTGCCTCACCGAGGGCTTCCCTTTGTAACACTCTCTCGAAATACTGAAAGGGGAAAAGAGATAACAAGCACGAGAAGGCATTATTCGTGCGTTCACCATTGTCATGTAGCACACTTCGCTCCACTGTACATCATTTGACCAGCACGCCCTGGGTGAATTGCCCAGATCAAGCCATTTCATTCTTGTCCACATACCTCCACTCAGATATGTCAAACTGGTGGAAGATCACCTTATCTATGTCAATGCGCAAAAATATGGACATCGTTCCATCATAGCATCCCTCATTCAAACAGTAAAATGGCACATTGAAACTCACCGAGTTTAACATAAAGTTTTCCTTAAACTGATGGGGGATGAGGAGAGACCCCCTGTAGTCACACTCTGGGGGAGAGAAATGAACATAGGAGATACCAATGGTTAATTCTGTTAAAACAAATGACGTTTCTGTGAGGGTTTTCTCTCGGACCCCCCCCCCCGAAGTGCCCCCATCACAGATCCAACACTTTATCATCCGTTAATTATCCTCTGTACTATAGGAAACGCTATCACCATTAAAAATAAGTCAGGATATATGGCCGTACGCGTAATCAAGTGCTGTTCCCATGGTGCCACCCATATCAATGCTGGATTAGCCCCATTTGCCTCGTACGTCCCATTCGGTGACCCCATTCAGCACCTCTTTTCCTCTATATGAGTAACTAAGTGCACCGGATGGCCGTGAGCTGAAATGACCAGCCCAACCACCCCCCACTCCTTAATGCATCAAGGTGGGTGCTCCTTCCATTTGGCACTTATCCGATGCCGCCGTGTAGGTTGCCGGCGTTCGGAGTGTTCTGTATTTTTAACTGCAGCCCCATACGCTGCCTACTGTCACGTGGGCTAAGCGGTGTCTGCGGCGTGTCGACGTCGCGTCCGTCAGCAAGTTAGTGTGGTTCCCCACTGGGGCTCAGACAACCTTGTCCGTTGTTCGGACTTTATACTAAACGATGCCTATCTCTATTCTGGCTAATAAAATCCGCAAAGAAACACCAATAAATAGGCCTTCCTCCTCCATAATGTCACGAAAAGGTTGTTTATGGAGAATAAAAATTATATAATTTTTATTATGTCCATAGAAACATATCCTGGAAAGCACCATAGTCATGACTTAGAGTTCTGAGTGGGACTACATGTGTGGCTCTTTTTCATGTCAATGCTTGATAAGTTGTTGTGGTGTGTGAGCCAGGAAAAGGGAATTCTATTTCTCAAGTAGAGAAAAGGTAGGGGCAGTGGTTGGGGGTGGAGGTCCATATGAAAAGAGGGTAGAAGGATCCGTATGAAAGTTTGTACCAAGATGTGATGGTGTATTACAGCCTCTGTTGATATTTGATACACAGAGGGTGTGCGTCCCTCTATGTGAACTCGGGGGCTTTTTGTAGGACAGTTGCGTATCCAAGGATTGTGCCAAAAACTATAAAACCGCTTGTGGGTGTGTCTGCCTACTTATTTAGCGATAGCCATGGAATATCATCATTCAGGCCAACCAGGTGGCTTTTGAGTCTGTAGACCCATTTCTGTTCCCTTAGGAGTAGGAATCTCATCCTGTCTCCTCCATTGGGGTTGAATCTTGGTTTTTCCACTACTGTCCATGCAATGTCATCAATGGTATGTTGTTTCTCCAAATAGTGGGCAGTCATTTTGCTGTTAGAATTGCAGTATCTAATAGTACTCCTATGTTCCATTATGCATGTCTTTACTTTCCTGCTTGTCATGCCAATATATTGTTTTTTGCATGTGATGATAGACAACATACTCAGAGTTACAATTAGTGTGCGTTCTCTGCTCCCATGGGTAGGTTAAACCCACATCAATGGTTTTGGTGTTTTTTGTGAGATGGCAAACATTACATGATCCACATCTTGAGTGTCCCTGGAGTGGTGGCAGGCCCCTGGTTGCCTCCTGACCCCTGGATGGATGTGTATTTGGTCTCGTATGTACCAGAATTTCCCTCAGGTTGGCACTCCTCTTGAATGAGAAAAGGGGTTTTGCTACATTTAACCCGTTTGAATTGAGTTTGCACCAGTGTCTTAATATCGTTTGTTTGATGTGATGTGATGCTGTACTAAAGGTAGTGACACACACCGGTTTATCCAAGGTAGGTTTCTCCACTTTCTCCGAGAGGTTATCCCGGTTTGCGTTGGTTGCTCTCTTCCTGGCTCTCCTGATGGTGCGCTCAGGGTATCCTCTCTGGTTGAGTTTCCTCGTAAGGAGGTCAGCCTCCCTCTTGAATGAAGTTCTGTCAGAACAATTATGCCTCAGTCTGAAGAATTGCCCTACAGGAAGGTTGTCCCTCAGGGATTTAGGATGGAAACTACCATAAAACAGTAATGAGTTTCTATCTGTAGGCTTATGGTAGACCCTGGTGGTGAGTTTTCCTCCTTTAGGTTCAATGACCAAGTCCAGAAAAGGTAGTTCTGTTTTTGTGACCATGGATGTAAAATGTAGAAGGGGGTTCCTGCTGTTGAGCCAACCCAGGAACTGGGTGACCGAATTATCATCACCCCTCCAGATCACCAGGACGTCATCTATGAACCTGCACCACAGTCTGATGTTGTAAGACCAGGGATTATCTACGCTGTAAATCTGAGTCTTCTCAAATGCGCCCACATAGATTCCCGCTAGACTAGGGGTGAACGTGCTCCCCATGGAGGTCCTGTGGGTTTGTAGGTACAAATTGCCTTCAAACTCAAAGAAGTTCTTGGTTAAGGCTATTTCGGCCAGGTTTAAAATGAAGGCTTGTGGGGTTTGGTATATCCACTCTTCCTCGAATAGGATATCCTCAAGTACCCGAAGAGTCTCCCTTTGGGGAATGTTAGTGTACAGGGCCTCAATGTCAAGACCAAGTAAGAACTCACTGTTGGGGTCAAAATCCATGTCCTTGATGAGATTGAGGATATCACGAGTGTCCTGCAGGTAGGCTGGCATCTTCTGGACAAGAGGTTTCAGGTAGAAATCACAAAATTGTGAAAGGGGTTCCAAAATAGAACCAATGCCTGACACAATTTGTCTACCCGGAGGTGGTCTTGTGGGTTTATGAATTTTTGGCAATATATAAAAGTAAGGTGTGGTTGGGTGATCTCTGACCAAGTAGTTGTCTTCATGTTTAGAAATCCAATTGTTGGCAGTTCCTTCTTCTATAAGGGTAGCGATGTCCTTCGCGATCTCCATAGTCGGATCCTTTCTCAAGATCCTATAATTCCTCTCCTCCGATAAGAGACAGTGACATTCATCTATATATGTGGTTTTGTCCAGGAGGACAATTGCTCCCCCTTTGTCGGCTGGCTTGATGATGATGGAATCATTCTCCTTCAACTGTCTGAGAGCCTCCCTCTCCCTGCTGCTCAGGTTGATGAATGGGCGTGTATCCCGTCCTTGTAGGTTCTCAATGTCATGAATGACTGCTTGTTCAAAAGTTGCAATCTCCGGTGGTAATACCACAATATGGGGGGTGAACGTAGACTTAGGGCAAACTGGTGTGTCTCCGGATGTGTCATTCCTCTCCTCAACCCCCTCAAAGAAGATCCTGAGTCTTATACTTCGGAAAAAGGCCACCAGTTCTTGGCGGATCTGGAAGTGGTCCAGTAAATGGGTGGGGACAAAACCCAGACCCTTGTTGAGGAGTTTTTCCTGTGAACTGGTCAAAGTAAGGGAGGAGAGGTTAACCACTAGTGAAGGTCCCTGCTCATCCCCGGTGTCAAGCTCTGCATCATGCTCCTGGTGATCCTCTGGTTCAGTTCTTAGTCGTCCCAAGTCACCCTTTGCTGGCCTTTCTGTTTGCCCCTGCCTCTCCCCCTGCCCCGGCCTAAAAAAGGAATCTGTGGCTGTTGGAATTGGGGCTGTGGGAAATGGGGATGTGGGAACTGGGGAAGCTGAAACCCTTGGTGCGAGAGGAAGCCCATTGCTGGCCATTGGTAACCCTGGTGTGTGTATCCCTGCGGGGGACCTTGGAAGAAGGGGCGTGGACCCCTCTTGAATCCTCTACCCCTCCCCCTTCTACGTTGTGGGTATTTGTAGTCACTACCCTCACTGTTGCTGTTCCAACTGTCCTGGTCATTCCTTCCTTGTTGAGAGCCCTTCTTGTTTTCCGCTAATTTTGTTGAATATATTCCTCATTTGTGCATGGGTAGACTTTTTCTTTCGAAAACCTCTTCAGATCTTTTTGCAGTTTGCTTATTTTCGACTGTATCAGGTGGGAAACAACCTTTACATCGCCGTCATTAGACCGCGATGCCTTTACATCGCGGTCGTTACAACGACCGCGTTGTTACAACGCGATGCCATTACTACGCAAGTCATTACATCGACTTGCAGTAGATGGTGCTCTAACATAAGGAATAGTATAATTTACTATTCCAACACCTTCCCTACTGTTGTGTAGGCTGGAGTTGGAATAGTAAATTATACATTCCTAATGTTACGGCGCCATCTACTGCAAGTCAATGTAATGACTTGCGTAGTAATGGCATCACGTTGTAACAACGCGGTCGTTGTAACGACCACGTTGTTACTTACCGCGTAGTAAAAGCACGTGCTGTAACGTGCTATATTCATATCAGGTACTCCTTGTACACCCCAAGTTCTGTGTTGACTTCGTCCAATTTGCGTTTGTATGTAGCTAACAGTACTTCAGTTTTCAATCCCTGCTCACTTGCTTGTATCTGTATTATCAGGGTCTCAGCTAATCTTTTTGCTGTGCTTATTATAAGGACCAACCAATCTCTGGTGCACCTCCAAGCTATAAGTGCCCAGTTCCTTCTGAACGTTGTGTCCTCCAGAAAGATTACGGGTTCATTAGTTACCAAAAGTCCTCGAGGTGCTGCGTTCCCCCTCAGATATTCAGTGAGGATAGCTCCATCTAGTATTGTTTTAACATGTGTTCTTTTTAGTTCCAATAGAGTGTCCCATCCCTCACCCTGCGTGAGGACCTGATTGATGGCCGTATCCCCCATTAAAGATGGTCCTGATAGGATCTCTGCTATCACCTCCTCCCCAAAGGACAACAAGCCCTGATCCTGTGCCATTGTGCCCGTTTCGACACTATCCATAGGTTGGTGGACTCATGAAACAAGGTGCTAAAAATAAAAGTAAAAATGTACTCTGCGTCTTAATGATTTGCACAATGGCAAAGGAAAACCCCAGCGGCTAAGCTGCTGCTCTAGGTAATGTATCACACAAAGAGAAGGGGTGAGAGGCCAATACCTCTACTCCAGCCTCCCTATTAACAAACTCAAGCACACAAGGAGGAGTAGAGAATAGCGAAGAGTTGTGTCGTGGTGGCACATGCCAGGAGTGAAAAATACTGCCCTCACTCACAAAATTGTGACATGCTTCATCATCGGGCTGCTTCAGTACAGCCCCGCGCAAACCAACACCTGGGGTGGAGCAATAGGATGGGGAAGACAAGACAAAACATAAAAATATATACAGAGATAGTCAATTAAAAATATATTGGGATCACCGAAACAAAAGCGTGCAGTGAGGATTAAAACTAGCTCGGAGGTATCTCTCTGTGTGAGTTTATTCCTGGACCCCCCGGCCAGGATTAAAAACAAAAAGGATGGAGGTGGTAAGAAAAGAGTAAAGAATTCCTACACCCCTCCTTACTGCCCATATGTCGACATGTTTCTGCCTTCTTTAATGTGCCCGCAATTTTAGGTCACTCAGGCATTCGTCAGGACCTTTCCGATCCCAATTGTTATATCGCCCTCATTACCTGCAATAAGGTTGGCCAGGAGCAACTTGTTCCCTCACCGAGGGCTTTCCTTTGTAACACTCTCTCGGGGAAAAGAGATAACAAGCACGAGAAGGCATTATTCGTGCGTTCCCCATCGTCATGTAGCACACTTTGCTCCACTGTACACCATTTGACCAGCACGCCCTGGGTGAATTGCCCGGATCAAGCCACTCCATTCTTGTCCACATACCTCGCTCAGATATGTCAAACTGGTGGATGATCACCTTGTCTATGTCAATGCGCAGAAATATGTACGTCGTTCCATCATAGCATCCCTCATTCAAACAGTAAAATGGCACATTGAAACTCACTGAGCTTAACTTAAAGTTTTGCTTAAACTGGCGGGGGATAAGGAGAGACCCCTGTAATCACACTCTGGGGAGAGAAATGAACATAGGAGATACCAATGGTTAATTCTGTTAAAACAAATTAAGTTTCTGTGAGGGTTCCAAAGTGCCCCCCATCACAGATCCAACACGTTCATCCGTTAATTATCCTCTGTACTATAGGAAACGCTATCACCACTAAAAATAAGTCAGGATATATGGCCGTACCCGTAATCAAGTGCTGTTCCCATGGTGCCGCCCATATCAATGCTGACTGTCTGGATTAGCCCCGTTTGCCTTGTACGTCCCATTCGGTGACCCCATTCAGCGCCTCTTTTCCTCTGTATGAGTAACTGAGTGCACCGGATGGCCGTGAGCTGAAATGACCAGCCCATCGACTCTGCTTTACATTGTTAGGTGTGGGAAAAAGGTCTCCATCTAATGAACACTTTTAAAAGTCTTTGATGCATTACCTTCATTCAATAAAAAGGTATCCATGTGAAAGCTTTGTGCACAAGAACTTTAGCAACCTAAAGTCCTGACTGGGAGATTTTATCACATTTCTGACAGAAGCAAAAAAGTTACTGGCTTTTTTATTTTTATCTTTGTTAAAATGTATATTTCGCTAAGGTCAGTTCTGTGAAGTGGTAGTAATACTGATAAGGATAATTTGGTGTATGCATGTGTGTGCGCCGAACCCCAATGATCAAGTGAACCCTTATATTTTCAGACACTCAAGGTTTAACCTGGCAGCTCAGTGCCTTCTGTCTAGTTAATCTAGTGGCTAGAGACACCATCCTCTTTCATTGACCCTATTCAATTAGCAGTGTATAAACAGTATGATCAAATAGTGATTGGGACCACTCAATAATTGAGTTCTAGGTCAGAAATAACTTTAAAATATTTAATACAGGAAATCTCATGAGACATATAGGAAATTAAGTAAGAAATGTCATAAAGACTCAGACATTGAAATACAAAAACAGGAACAGAAATATTAATCATAATAATAAGCAGTATTCCCTAATTTTAAGCATCATATTCATAGAGTTTTGACAGGATTCTATATAAGGAAAATCCCAATAAAATTGTACAGAGTTCCTAAATAAAATGAGAAGTCGCCGGCGAGCAATAAAAACAAGGGTTTTTTATACACATTTTATGCATAAGCAATTAGTAAGACTGCAGATTCACCATGGCATGATCATGGTTAGCTCACTTTGGGCCAATCAAAATATCAGCGTTATAAATATTAATTCTTAGTTCTAACCCATTTCTTGAGGTAAGGTAAATCTCCCATCTGTCCCTTAGCAACATTTATCAGGAGATGTAGAAATACAATATGAAACATTTTCTAGACAAACACTTGTACAAAATAATACCTGCAGCAGGCCCACATCAGAACTTCCAGCGGAGGTCCTTCAAAATGATACACTAGGAACACAAAGGAAATTTCATTCACAATGCACACTTTCTAACCAATGGTACAATTGTTGTCACAACTGCCATGTCCACTGAAACTGTGAAGAGGCAGAGTTTATAGAGGGTCTCTGATTGGGAAGGGTAAAAAGCAGGAGTGAGGTAAATTAGAAAATAGCACCCATTTCTAATAAAATGGTAACTAAATTATGCTTAACCACACTTCAAAACTATATTTCTCTCTTGTTTAAAGTGCAATATCATCAGTTCACCTGTTATGACTATATGCAACTTAAAAATTAGAGATTCACACAAAGAACTCGCCACGCAGATTTGCACAATAAAAAAACTTCTATACATGCATGGAACCAAGAAGGGATATAGAACCTTGAATCATATAAAGCAGATGACCTTGCAGACACATTGCTTTCTGCATTATATTTTAAAGGTGTCATTATGGTAAACCCAGATAGAGGTTTTTTGAATGCATAATGATTAATTTAAAAATATGAAAGTTGAGGTCCAGTTCACTAAAATATCAATTACATTCATCTGAAGGGCAACGCCAGCCACAGTTGTATATCAGAATATGGTAAAGTCTGATATATATTTTGCATCCTGAAAATTGTTGACAAAAATATTATCCCTTTCGGTGTAGATTTTCTATTATTATTTCCAATGGGGCTATATATTTGTTGACGCTATTTGGCATACAATATTTATTTCAGACAATATTCTGACTACGATACTATGGTATCACACCGTCTGCCACAGTCTATTTTAATGAGTAACATGGATTTGATCTATGGCTTGATACAGACTACAGTGGATACTTTATGTTGTGTTTGTGTTCTGTGCATTTGAACTGTGTCTCATCAGTTCTTTTTACAGAAATAAAATAATCCAGTATGTTGCATTGTACTGTGTTTGTTTGTATTTCTACTTTTGTTTTATAGAGCGCACTCAATGTCCTGTACAAGAAACCAGAGTGAGAAACTAGGCATCTCTTATGCAGATCAAGGGACAATCATCACCAGTGTAGTAGAATTTCAGCTTCAATCACACAATCAACAAACCAAATTGATTCTGCTTCCAAGTGTAAGCCATACAATATACAACACAATTACAGATTTAGCAAAAATATCAGCCGCAGCTCTTGCAGATAAGAGCGATGGGGCGGTGGGGCTGGGTGGGGGCGATTTCGACAGATGACTATGAGAGAAAATTAAAGAAATAATGCATTTTTCTTCCTCCTCTGTGCTTTTCACTTCCCGCAATAGTGCAAATGATTGAATAGGATGCATACGACATTAACTGCAAAGTAAAGAGAACACTAGACTTTGCCTGAAAATAAGTAAAAATAGTGATAAAGATGCGTATCTCAAGAATGTCTGTCAGATAAAAACATACTTGTAGAAATGTAAGATATACAATGCAAGACTTCTTACCCACAACTGTGCAATTGGCTCATAAAGTGCTGAAGCTAAGGGGCATATTTACAACAGAATGGCGAAGCATGGCATTAAGCAAACATTGCTGACGCTACCCTCCGCCAGGGGATGCCTTATTCACAAGAATGCGATGCACCCCTGTGTTTCCCCTAGCGCTGGCACTAAATCTAGCAGTCTTGTGCCAACGCAGGCACCCTTGCACCATAGTGCAAGGGTGTTTGTGTTCTGGGGAATGAATGTTTATGTGCGGGAAGGTGTCCCTTCCTGCACATAAACAATCCTCAATGCCGAACTGAAACTCCTAAGTGTGATGCATTGTGCAGCACACAAAGAAGTTGCAAATCGCCATTTGTTTAATGATTGTTTATGTGCAGGAAGGGACATCTTCCTGCACATACACAATCATTCATGGCGATTTGCTGTTTCTATGCACAATGCAGCACACATAGAAACAGCAAAAACGAGGAGAAATTAACCATTTCACCTCGTTTCGCCTTGTTATGACCAGTTTTTCCTGGTCTTAATTTTGGCGCTGCCTCCTATTTACTCCACCCTTGTGTATAGGGGCAGCGTCAAAGTTAATGGGTGTTGCGGCAGAACACCCACAACACCCATTGCCCACCCCTTTCAATCTAAGTGTAGCGCAAAAGGGGGCCTTATTTGCAAGCCGGCGTTAAGCCATATTATGTGGCTTAACGCCGCCTTGTAAATAAAGTGAAGGGTTTATCGCCACAGGAACGTCATAAAAGTGACGTTCCTGTGGCGATAAGAGCTTGTAAATATGCCCCATAGTGCCCTCAAAATATTTTCCTCTACCTTCTGTGCATCTGATGCACCGGAGGATGCATTGCAGGCTTACACAGCCCCAAAAGACTGGTGAAGATATCTAAATATAGCCGGTGGTACTCTGCCAGGGGAGCAGAGGCCAGGATCTCCACTGGCCTAGTGGCCTTGCAGGCCACCCACCAAATCATATGTGATTTTTGTATTTTATTGCAACTTTGTTTAAATAACGGTTCATACCTCTGAGAAGGAGGTGAGTGTTTTCAGAGATCTGTAGCACACTACTACTCATTTTGCTCAATCTTGTGGGGTTACTTATAAGTGCATTAACAACTAGCAATGGCACCATCTTTCCCATGCATTTTGTTTAGAAGAGCTGTAAAAATAATGAAACTGAAGCAGGACAATGTCACTAAAAGGCACAGAATGACTAGGTTGCTCCCAATTAGCAGAAGTCAAGACATCCCAGGAGGAAGATTGAGGGATGGTACATGAACCAAGAAAGTAATGCACTAGTAAAATTAAGATGAAGTGGATTAACAGAATCCAAAGAAAGGGTAGGTTGAGCCGACAAAGGGTGTTAGAAGGATGTAGGAAGCGATGCTAGAGTGTACGAAATGGAGTAGAGACAGAACAAACATAGCATTAGAGGTGAGTGCAGCACTAAACAATGCTCTTGCAATTAGGATGGAACATGAGTGCATGTGAAAGTAAATTGCCTTGATTCAACAGCGAAGTATGACTGAGATAGTTAATGCACTGGAATCCAAAACAATTAACTGTGTGTGTGTGTGTGCTTTGTGTGTGTGTGTTTGTGTGACTAGAAAGTGAGAAACAGAGTAATGACGATTATTAATTGATAATCAGCACATTATTTGATCATTCTCTTCTTGATTTCAGTCTTGACTTGCATAAAGATATGCTGAGGTGGCATGCTTTTATCTCATTTCCACTGGCAAAATGAGAATATGTACCATTCGACATGCATGAAACACAACCACTTTAATGACACACCAAACAGGAATTTAACATCAAACCTGTATCACCCTGCACAGAATCTGAAGTTGAAATTAGTCCAGCCTCCCACATTTAGAGAATAGTAAGAGATCAAAATAAAGAGGATAATCCAGAGAGATTCCTACATGATGCAGTCTTTTAGACACTGGATTGATGTAGAATAGAAATGTTTTTCTGACCTCAGGCTGATAGGGAGTCCCCCCCTTAGATGATCTGCCCTCAGCAAAACTGGATAAGGCTAGCTCGGCGCTGACATACGCCAGTGCCATCCTCCTTTTAAGAATTAATACCAGCTTGGGCCTCTCCAAAATTAACAGATTGTCTTGATAATGGTAAAATGCTGAGCAATCTAGATGGATACCTACTGCTCAAGTCACATTCAAAACAGGGAGGCTCAACTAGTCTTTAGATGAAGTGAGAAGGGTTGTATAGTGAGGTGGAGGGGAGGGTAAGATAAGAGGCAGGAGTCAGATTTCACAACAGAATGTAGAAATCCTCAACCCTTCAGAAGCTGTATCCCGTAAGTGACACCAGGACAGAAGTGAAGCTTGGTGATGCTGCACTCAAAATACTCAGCAACACATGAGTGGAGATGGCCAAGTCTTATAAGAACTGTGGCATTGCTGCCCTGATTTCTCAATATATATGTTGGCAGACAGATTTGATTGATTAGCAGCCCAAAAAGGACATGATATCTACATTGATTGCAATTACCTGGAGACCCCCGCTCAGGAAATATTGCTAACTGGGAAAAGAGTGGTAGCCATCCATCTGTGGCCAAAAGGCACCACTGCCATGATGTGTGCACCCTCTCTGCAGATGTGGGCCAGGAGTTTGATAATGAGAGGATAAAGCTGACAAGCATACAGAAGTTAATTTGGCATGTGCAGCACAATTAGAAAGTGGAAAACGCCTCTAAGGATTGCTTTGAACACGAAGATGACCCTTCCTGCACAAAAAACAAACCTGCCTGCAATGCAGGCACCCTTGGAGGATCTCAATTTTAAGGGTTTCTTAAGATTTAGGAAGCTGACCCTTTTTATAGATGAAGTTAATGCTGGCCTCTGCATGGGGTCTACACCACTGGTGTACTGCTGAATTAGCCCCTGAATCTCTCAAGCCACACAGCGTACTTCCGTTGTCAGAATGTTGAGATAAGTGCTTTGAAATAAGATCTTAATTGGGATAAAGGGAGTAGAATTTGATTGCAAATTATTTTCCTTATTTAGCTGATAGCAATTGGCTTATCCCAACCAAGGTAAAAATAAATCACCCGCCAACTGGTCTTGCACAGTTTCTGGTGTATAGTCAAACTTGCAAGCAACATTTATCTGATTCTCCACAAGGGGATCTGGGACAAATGATGTCTGCATCGGATGACGGTTAGCAGCACTATGGTTGTATCTCGGAAAACAGTATCTACTACCCAAAGATCTATGATTCCTTCTGAATGTCAGCCATTTTATGGATCTTAAATGACTTATGGAAAATGTCATCCAATTGCCCCACAAACCAAAGAGATTCCTGACAGAAAACAACATTTTCATAGGCAGCTCTTTTAGATACAACCACCTCTCAGCCACTTTTGTGGGAAGTTCTGCCGGTTGCAAAAAGGTCAACTTCTGCCAAGAGCCATTGTTCTTATCCAATCAAAGAATGTTTGAAAAATAAACCTTGCATGTGTTTCACTTTTAGCCACCACTTAGGAACATTCTTAATCAACTTGGAGATCTGACAAAAGGATATTAAAATCATTAACCACTGATTAAGAGATATAAATTCTGGGCCAGATTTATCAAGGGTTTGCTTTGCACTTGCGCCAGGCAAGTGGGTGAAAGGGGCACACAAAATCTAAGTGAGTTTTATGAAGCTGCACAAGGCCACCTTACGTGGTCCTGCGTTGCTTGATAAATCTAGACTAACTCAAGGCAGCGCAAATTGCTGCCTTGCTTTACTCTGCCCCAGGCAGGCATTCCATGGGTGGAGTGTGGGTGTCCCCGCACATCAACCCATAGATTTTGGCGCATTCCCTGATTTGCCATTAGTGGTAGACATGGGAATGCGTCAAAATGCTACGCCTCCCCAGGTGAGGCATAATGAGGAGAAATGTGTCCTCATTTTTTCCTCTTTCTAATTGCACATATTAAAAGAGGACAAAGACTCTCAGGATTGTTTCTCTGCAGAAAGGTCTACCTTCCTGCATAAAAACAATCCTGCCTACAGTGCTTGCACCCTTGCACCATGATGCAAGGGTGCCTGCATTGGCGCTAGGCAGTCAAAAGTATTCCAGCACTAGGAAAGGACAGGAATGTGCGGTATAATGTTAACTACGACACATTCCTGCCCTTTCAGGCAGCACACCGCAGCAAGGTGGCTTGCTGCATTGCGCTCAGTAAAAGAATTATGAATATGGGCCTGTGCATCTTCCACTTATTCCCCCACACAGTGCCAGACTGAGGCCAGATTAGAACTTCTTGAATGCTCAGTTGCCATTTGGTTCTGCCAGAGACTTGCCCTAAGTGGCAAGTGCCTGGCAGATGGATCAACAAACATATGCTTGACCAGTAGGACCTGAGGAAAACTCTGAATCCCCCTTCCCCAATAGTCTATTGGCCAGGCCACTGTAAAAAAGGAATTATGCAGCCGTGCAATTACCTGTGCAACCATGGAAGTACTATGCTTGCTACATATTCCACGCTCGGCTGCATGATTAGCACTTTACAAAAATAAAAAAAATCTGGCCCAAAACCGATCCAAAGTTTCTAAAACAAATTTGTCACACATGACAAGACAGTGGTAGAAACTTTGGAATGGTTAGCTGGACAGCTTGCATTGCAGGAATTGATCACTGTTAGAAATGGGAATTTTGGTAGGCTAGGGCATGTGCCAAAGCCAAGCAGAAACCACCACTCTAGTCAGGATAAGGGAGTTACACTCCTAAAATAACCCCTGCTCACCCACTTGGTAGCTTGGCACGAGCAGTCAGGCTTATCTTAGAGGCAGTGTGTAAAGAATTTGCACATAACCAACAGTATTACAGTGTAAGCACTAAAAAAGGACACCACACCAGTTTAGAAAAATATCCAATATTTTTATATACTTAAGACAAGACCAAAAACGATAAAAATCCACAATACAGTACTTAAAAATCTTCAGTTATCGAAATATGCTTGAAAAACAGTTCCTTGATGTCAATAGCTCCATCCGGGGCTATCACGGCGTCGTGAACAAACAAATCCAAACAGTTCTGGCTGACCAGGGCGTTGCGGGCCAGCTACGGTGTCGGGAAGACCCGCAAACAGTACCTTTTAGAAATGCAGGGCGTCGGCGACCTCTCGTTGAGCTTCCGAAAGCATGGCGTCTGCAGGCGTCGGTTCCGTAGGTCGGTGCAGGAGTCGTCAGGGCCCTCGAAGTCACACGCGTTGCAGATCAAACTCCTCTCTGTTGAAGTCAGGAGCGCTGGCGTCGGTAGGCGTCGGGTGCTGCGGTGCGAAGTGCAGCGGTGTGGCGTGCGGTGCCCTCGGGTCGCGGTGCGAGTAGCGGCTCGGTGGCGGCATCAGATGGCGTCGTCGGTGGGACCAGGGTCACGGTGCGAAGTGAATGCGGTGCTCGTTGCGGTGCTGGCAGATTGCGGTGCAAGAAGCGGCGTTGTCGTTGCTGAAGCGCTGTCGACGGCTGATGAACGGGAGTCGATGGCGCCGGCGTCGGTAGGCCAAGGCTGATGTGCGGGATGAGGGCGGTGCATCGTGTAACTTTACGAGCAGTGCCCTCGAACCACGGTGCAAGCAGCGGCGTAGATTTCGGCATGGAGCGGCGTCATTGGGGATACCAAGGCGTCGTTGTGAAGCGAGGCGGTGCGGAATGCGGTGCCCACAGGTCGGGGTACGAACAGCGGCTCGGTGGTGGCATCAGCAGGCATTGTTGGTGAGACCAGGGTCACGGTGCGGTGTTGCGGCGGTGCCCTCTGCGGTGCCTTCAGGACACGGAGTCGGCAGCGGCGGCGTCAACGTCGTCGGGTTGCTTCTTCTTCTGTTGCAGCACAAAACACACAGTCCCCAGTGCTGAGGGCAGAAGAGCTTGAAGTCTTTGCTGTTCCTGAGACTTCTTGAACAGGGGGCAAGCTCTACCTCAAGCCCTTGGAGAAACTCACAAAAGTAGATTGCAGAAAGTTCAGTCCAGTCCTTTCACTGCCCAAGACAGAAGCAGCCACTGCAGGCCAACACAGCAAAGCACACAGCAATGTGGTAGTTCCTCCTCACAGCTTCTCCAGCTCTTCTTCTTGGCAGTCTTCTTGGTCCAAAAGAGTTCTAAAAGTCAGGGGTCTGCGCCCCAATATTTATATCCCAAAATCCTTTGATCTCTTAGGCAGAGAGTGTCTGTGCCCAGCCAAGACCAGTTCTGCCTTCTCTGGTGTGACTTCCTGGCAGGAGGTGGAGACGGCATGGTCAGAGACAGACCAGGCCCTTTGAGGTGCAAGGAAATCTCCTCCCCCAATTGCAGCCCAGGTCTATTCAGCCCTTTCCTGACCCACCTAGACTATCTGGAGCCACTCCTGCTCCCCAGCCTTCTGTCATCCAAAACCCAGACAGGCAATCCGCATTCCTAGAGGCACACGAGATGACTGAGCAAGAAAATACCTACTTTGTAAAAGTGGCATTTTCAAACACAGAATGTAAAAATCACCTTCACTAAAAGATGCATCTGTAGATTCTGAGTTCAGGCATACTAAACTTTATTTTCCTACCTAATTCCCCGGGCCAGTTATGTTTATAAGATGTTATAAACAAACTCCCCATTCTGTCCTATGGGGAACAGGCAGCCTTGCAATAGCGAAAAATGAAATTGGCCGTAATTCACTATCAGGACATGCCACACACACCAGGGCATGTCCTACCTTTCACATAAACTGCACCCGGCCCACAGGGGTACCTTGGGCCTACTTTAGGGGTGGCTGACATGTAAGAAAAGGGAAGGTGATGGACTGGCAAGTGTGTGCACTGGCCAAGTCGACATGGCAGTTACAAACTGCGCGCAGACTCCGCAATGGCGGGTCTGAGTTACCTTTTCAGGGCTACTCACATGGGTGGCACAATCAGTGCTGCAGGCCCGCTAGTAGCATTTGATTCACAGGCCCTGGCACACTCAGTGCACTTTACTAGGGACTAACAAGTAAATCAAATATCCAATCATGGAAACACCAATCCATAACACAATTTACCGCAGGAACACTTGCACTTTACCACTGATCAGCAGTGAGAAAAGTGCGCAGAAATACTACGCCAGCAAAAACAGAATCAAAGCCGGGAGGTCAGAAAGCAAAAACTGAGGGGAAACACGCCAAAAGATGCCAAGTCTAACACATGTCCCCTCCAGCTGAAAGTAGGGAGAACTACCCACCCTCCTGGGAGTTCTCTTCACTAAGGCGGAAGAACCTGGACAGACCATCTGCATTGGCGTGTTCTGTGCCAGGACGGTGTTCCACCGTAAAGTCCATTCCCTGTAGGGAGATGGACCACCTCAGCAGTTTTGGATTCTCACCCCTCATTTGCATCAACCATCTGAGGGGCCTGTGGTCTGTCTGAACCCGGAAGTGAGTCCCAAACAGGTATGGTCTCAGCTTCTTCAGTGCCCAGACCACAGCGAAAGCTTCCCTTTCTATGGCACTCCACCTCTGTTCCCTGGGGAGTAGCCTCCGGCTAAGGAAGACTACAGGCTGGTCTAGGCCCGCTTCGTTCAGTTGTGAGAGCACCGCTCCCACTCCATGCTCTGAAGCGTCAGTCTGCACGACGAATTCCTTGGAGAAGTCGGGGGCCTTGAGCACGGGTGCCGTGCACATGGCAGCCTTCAGGGCATCAAAAGCCTTCTGGCAGGACTCCGTCCAGATCACCTTCTTGGGCTGCTTCCTGGAAGTCAGCTCTCTTAAGGGGGCAACAATGGTGCCATACCCCTTAACAAACCTCCTGTAGTACCCGGTGAGTCCTAAGAAGGCCCTCCCCTCTGTCTGGGTCTTGGGGGGCTCCCAAGCCAGAATGGTGTCAATCTTGGGTTGCAGGGGCGCCACCTGGCCGCTTCCTACCTGGTGTCCCAAGTACACCACCGAACCCTGCCCGATCTGGCACTTACTGGCCTTGACCGTGAGGCCTGCCCTCTGCAGCGCCTTCAACACTTCCCCGAGGTGCTGCAAGTGTTCTTCCCAGCTGGAACTGAACAATACGATGTCATCCAGGTAGGCGGCACTGAAATCCTCCAGACAACCAAAAAAAGGTTGACCAACCTCTGAAAGGTGGCAGGGGCATTCTTCAACCCAAAGGGCATCACCCGGAACTGGTAATGTCCTTCTGGGGTTGAAAATGCTGACCTCTTCTTGGCCCCATCAGTTAAGGCAATCTGCCAGTAACCAGACGTTAAATCAAACGTGCTGAGGAACTTGGCAGCTCCCAACCGATCAATGAGCTCATCAGCTCTGGGGATGGGGTGTGCGTCAGTCCTGGTGACGGCATTGAGCCCACGGTAGTCCACACAAAACCGCAGTTCTGGAGTGTCACCGGGTGCAGCAGCCTTTGGGTCCAAGACCACTGGGCTGGCCAAGGACTGTTGGAAGGCTCGATCACCCCTAACACCAACATCTTAGAGACCTCCTCTTTATTGCTGGCCTTGACCCGGTCAGTCAACCTGTAAATCTTGTGCTTCACAGGAGGGCTGTCACCGGTGTCCACGTCATGGGTACACCAGTGAGTAACACCTGGGGTCAGGGAGAACAGTGGGGCAAACTGTCCCAACAACTGGTGACAGTCACTCTGCTGCTCTGGAGTCAGTGTAGGGGAGAGGATCACACCTTCCACTGACCCATCACGCTCCTTGGTAGACAGGAGGTCAGGGAGAGGTTCACTTTCCTCTTCCACCGCATCATCTGTCGCCAAGAGCATGCTCACTTCGGACCTCTCTAAGGGGGATATTCACAAGAACGTGTGCTAAACATCTCAAAAAAATGTTAACGCAACTTTACACATCGCAGCCGATCGCGGGAAAATAACCCCGTGTTAACGTAGAATTCACAACACGGCAGTACCATGCGATAGTCCCCCGAAAACGCGTCCAATGTCTGCGATACAATCACCACAACCGTGATAAAAACACAAACCTCAACGTGAAAAAACATGCGATGGGCCAAAGCGCGATGAGGAAATCAGCGATAAGCAGCGAGAGGCCAGCAAAACCCACGCGTAATGCGGGAAAAAGCACAAGAACAGTATACGGAAAATGCCACCACAAACGAAATCAACTGCGGAGTACCACGGACGCACCCTGACCGACTGCAGAGGACAACATGAACCCCACAATCCCCACGGAGGAACACCCAGGAATACAGGGCATGTGGAAGGGCACTGAGAAGAGGAAGAGGAAGACGGGGTACAGTCTACAGGAAAACCACATGATCACCACGGATGAGACAGAACACCACCACCAACTGTACGTCACCTCCAACGTGTCATTGGCAACAAAGAGGCAAAGATGGCACACCACCTCAGACCATGTGAATGCCGCCGCATGGCAGAGGAGCACAATGGAAGAGCACAAGAGGCACTGGACTGATGTGAATGGCAAAACCAAGCAGAAACTCGCTGCCAACACGAAAGCAGCAACGCACCCCGGAGGAGGGGGGCCAGCAGAACACCAGGAGCCGAATGACATGGAGAAGATGGTGGCCACATTCACCAGTCTGGAGACGGTGACATGAGTTGGTGATCTGGACACTGCCCAACATGACCCAACATCACATCAACATGGTGCGTAGCGACCTGGGAGTGGGGGGACGGGTGGAGATGGGCACAATGGCACACATGCACAATCCAGCAGGGCACACTGCACACCCACAATGACTCTGGTTCATGTCCCTGATCCCACGGGAACACTCCAGCACACACACAAACACCAAGTAGTCCCACGAACAGCCTGTGCCCAAAGGGGCACCCACCCAACACATCAACAGTCACACAACCAACACATGCCCACGTGCGAACATGCGAACATGCACATACATCAGCCACACTGACAATGCAAGAGACACCACATGACCAGTAGCTTGGCTGCAGTCCTATCATCATGGCAATGTACACGGCACGACACTGAGGTGGCTGAGTGCGGACAACACCCGAAAAGGAGCAGGTCACACTCGGACACAACTACCTGCACAAACAACCCCTGACGTCAACGACACATCTGCGGATAAACCATGCCCAAGAGTCACAACTCGACAAAGAGCACAAGTTACCCAAGTCTGCAACAGCTCAGCACCCTGGAAGCACAGAACTCACAGGCACACCGCATGAAAGGGATCAGTGGCAGACAAATCAGAGCCGCAGGAGCGAATCACCCACCGGGCAGCATACGCACATAAGTATAAGTGCACCTCGACATTGACAACATCCCGGTACAAACAGCAACACCTCCACAACAGAACACAGGACACAACTGGTGCCGCAAATGTGCACAACATGGCAAATTACATCTGGCACAGCAGGAAACTGTGACATGACAATGTACAAGTACAACCTGTAACCTGCAAATATGTTTTATTCACACATGCTGTGCTTGTGGACATTTTGTACTGTCCCATGATTGCCAGGGACGGCCAGAATGTGACGTTCTCATGAGAAGAAATTGTTAATGATGGTGTTCCTACGGGCCATTCCTGCCGCAGCTGCAGTGGGATGTGGGCCACCTGCCCCATCGTCCCCATCATCGTCCGGTACTTCTGGAACTGGGATCCATGGGGCATTGGTGCGTACACAGATGTTGTGCAACACACAACATGCAACGATCATCTTACACACGATGTCCAGGCTGTACAGGAGCTTCCCACCTGTGCCATCCAGGCACCTGAAACGTGACTTCAACACGCCAAATGTGCGTTCAACGATGCCCCTGGTGCGTATGTGGGCCGCATTGTACTGCCTCTGGTCGGGTGTGTTCGGGTCTCGGAGGGGTATCATCATCAAAGGGCAGAGTGCATATCCTTGATCACCTGGGACAGTGCAGAGAGAAAAGAGTCAATACTTGGTTCGGCATGATGTGATGGCAGGCCCACTGATCCAGTGACGCCTGAGCTGGCTGTGTGTGGGGTGAGTGTAAGCCAGCCCTCAGGGAGTAGCTGGTGCTGGCAACAACTCCAACAGTCATCAGGCACTCAGAAATGCAATGTCAGAACAACAAGGGAGCATGACTTGAGTCGCACAGGGGTTAGTGGCCCCGGATGCACAGCGGCCGACACGGGCCCACCGCCACGGGACGCTGACCTGCGGGAGACTGGGGTAGAGTCATGAGGGCAGAGCAGGGTCTCGTATGTCTCAGAGGTGCCTTCCGCGGAGTGTCTCGGGGGAGAATGGGAGGTGTACCCCCAGGGCATGATGCAGAGGGCACATGCCAGCTGTGACCGGCAACATGGCGGATATGAATGCCATAGACTCATGGTAGACACCAAGTCTGTACCTGCCTATTGCTGATGACAACCCCCAGGCCACAGGCTCAGACACCAACGATGTCCCGCCGGAGGCTGACGGTCACTCACGGCGCACAGGGTTAGTGGCACCAGGTCAGTCCTTGCTACTGGTTGACCTCCTCCGTAACCGTGATCCGTGTTACCACTGGACTGTGACGCATCTCCCTCTCAGTCCTCCCCCTGTGTACACTGGCATGGACCCTGCCATTGATTAATGATGACTCAGTTCAAGATGTGGGACATGCTGGACTGCAGTGTAGCCGGGCTGCAGCGGTGGGGTATGTCAACGAATGGGGACCCCTGGGGGCCTGTGTCACAGAGGACAGCGATGGCCTGAGGAGGCCGCCAAGGTCACGGGCATGGGTCTTGGAGCTAGCACCGGCACGTGGTTGGCCCTCTTTGACACACAACGGTGTCGGCAGGTGAGCAGTGCGGCCTTGGAGCGCTGGTGCGGGCAGGCCTGGTCTGGGTATCAGTGTCCTGGGGTGCAGCAGGCACACAGGCTCGCAGACCCCGCTGCTCACGGCGTCGGCCTCGTGGCGGACTGTGAGGCGCCGCCCTGGCAGTGACGTTGGCCTTTCCGGGAGTGAACCACGCTCTGCGCCATGGGGTTTTTGTCCACACCCCTGTGCAGGCCTGGCGTACTCAGGGCCCACCGACTACGCTCATGCACACAGGGGGGGACGCAGCGAGTGACATTTCCGTGATTTGACCCACGGCCTGGGGTGACATGGTTGCGTCCACTGTTCACTACTCTCCAGTCACCAGCAGTTGATGTCTGCATGGACATATCTGTGGTTTGCATAGCCATGTCTGTCCAGCACATCCACGCCTCACTTGTTGTTGTGTACATTCCCATTCACGGGTCACTTGCATCCTTCGCACATGGCTGCATTCCGCATCTCCACACGTTCAGCTGTTGTGTGGCTGTGGTGCCATGATATAGCTGTATTGTGTGCAGGGGAAGCCCAGGATCCCCATGGAGTTGTGTTGTCGTGTCTGGTAGGTAGGCATGTTGATTGACATGTTGTATGTGGTTTGGTCACGTGTGCATTCCCACAGTTGTGCATTGTGTGATGGTGGCTTTGAGGTGTGTGGTGTGTTGATTTGGCACTTATCAACGAGCAGTCCAGTTCCATAGATGCCATCCTGGAAGCGCTGGTTGATGATGGACTGTTGGAAGATGTAGGAATCGTGCACACTGCCTGGATAGTTTGCGAAGACATTGGTGAACATTCCCCGGTGAGCCACTATTGCCTGCACATTGATGGAATGCGTGTGCTTTCTGTTGCGGTAGTGGTGTGCAGTATCCGCAGGGGGCACAAGTGGGACATGTGTGCAGTCAATGGCCCCCAACACGTGTGGGAAGCTAGCAAAGGCGTAGAAGCCTTGCTTTGTCTCCAGCTGTTCCTGCGCAGTGTGGGGGAAGTGAAGGTACTGGGGTATGAAGCTGATGATGGCATCCAGGACAGGTGTGATGAACTTTGATAGGGCTGGCTGTGAGACTCCTCCGACTCTGGCAGTTGTTGGTTGGAAGGTACCAGAGGCCAACAGGTGCAGCACAGCCAGCAGCTTTGTCTGCGGAGGGATGTTGCTTCTCCGCTGGGTTGGGACCGTCAACCTGTGGGCGATGTGGGTCATGATGCGGATGATGGTTGTCCTTTTGAGCCTGTAGTGGGCGATGACTTCCTCGGGCGTTAGGTCTGTGAGACTGGTGCGTTTTTGGTAGGTTCGCTGTCTTACTCTGCGCTACCTCTGTGGTGGTCCGGGGGGGGGGTGCAGGTCCGGGTCCTGGGGGGGGGTGCCGATGGCGGTGGGTGTTTTGGCCCTACTGGGGCTCCAAGCTGCATGATGAGTAGCTCCATGGCATCGTTTGTTCTTCGGGTTTGGCTGTGTGCGGGGCTCCTTTGCCTACTGCAGGTAGTCGTCCGGCTTTACACCAGCAGAAGGCAAGTGTTAAATACCTGCTGCTACCGCTGCTTATCGCGTGGTTTTGACTCGCATCGCAGATCTGGCAGTTCGTTGTGAAAGTGGTGTAGTGGTGTTTTCGTGTGTTTTTGCACGGGAACGCCTACTCTGCATCTCATTAGGGTTAGTTGGTGGTGTCCTCCCTGGGGATAAGTTTTGGGGCAGTTATCGCGGGAATACTGGCGATGTCTGCAGTTTGCACCCGCTTGTGAATGGGGTGTTAAATCTATCTCCACTTTTGATGCGTTAAGGTGGGGATAACTCGGAGATAGGTCCTTGTGAATATGCCCCTAAGTGGGGCTTGAGGCGGTTCACGTGGAGGACCCTCAAAGGGTTCCTTGGAGCCCGCAAATCCACCAGGTAGGTGACATCACTTTTGCGCTCCACCACCTCAAATGGCCCAGTCCACTTGTCCTGCAAGGCACAAGGTTCCACTGGGGCCATGACCCACACTTTTTGCCCAGGTTGAAATTCGACCAGAGTGGCATTCTGGTCATACCACTTCCTCATTTCTTCCTGGCTGGCTTCTCGGTTCACCTGCGCGAGTTTCCTGAAGCGGGCAGTTTGGTTTCTGAAGGCCAGCATGTAACTAAACACATCCTGGGGAGCTTTCCTCAGAGCTGCCTCCCAGCCTTCCTTCACCAAACTCAGAGGTCCTCTCACAGGGTGACCATACAGAAGCTCAAAGGGACTAAACCCAAGAGACATCTGTGGTACTTCCCTGTATGCAAAGAGAAGGCACGACAAGAGGACTTCCCACTTATGCCTCATGGGTTCTGTTAGACCCTTAATCATGCCCTTCAAGGTCTGGTTGAATCTCACCACCAGACCGTTACCTTGTGGGTGGTAAGGGGTGGTGAACTTGTAGGTTACACCACACTCCTTCCACAGTGATGTCATATACTTGGATATGAAATTGGTCCCCCTGTCAGAAACCACCTCTCTGGGGAACCCCACTCGGGAAAAGATCCCCATTAACACTTGGCCCACCACTGGCGCCATCGTTGTCCTGAGAGGGATTGCCTCCGGGTACCGGGTGGCATGGTCCACCAAGACCAGGATGTACCTGTTGCCCATGGCTGTCTTGGGATCCAGTGGCCCCACAATGTCCATCCCTACCCTTTCGAAGGGCGTTCCAACCACTGGAAAAGGTTGGAGAGGAGCTTTGACCTTCCTCCCACTCTTACCACTTGCCTGGCAAGTTTGGCAAGACCTGCAATGTCCATCTGACTGCCTTCGCATTTGGGGCCAGAAGAAGTGGGTGACAAGCCCGTCAAAGGTCTTGTCCTGCCCTAAATGTCCTGCCAAAGGCACGTCATGAGCCAGACCCAGTAGGAAGGTCCTGAAGCGCTCGGGTACCACCAGCACATGGGCTGACCCAGGCTCAGCGACCTTAGGCTCACTGTACAGGAAATCATTCTCCCAGTAGAACCAATGTGATCCGGACTGATCACCAGCTGCCTGGTCTGCAGCCTGCCGCCGCAGACCCTCCAGAGAAGGGCACTCCTTCTGCTCTTTGCAGAATTCCTCCCTGGTGGGACCCCCTTCTTGATGCCAATGGGTCAGCTCAGAGATGACCCCAGTTCAGCTACCTGCTCCCCTGTAAGCACTGGGGTGTCCCCCTCAAGGTCCGCCTCCTCCCGGTCCGTGGGAACTTCAGGGGCCGGTTTCCCGCGCCCCTGGCCCTTTCTCTTGGCAGGGACTTGGACCACTGTTTCAGGCTCCAAGTCCTCTTGATCACCCTCTCTGGCCGCCATTGACCGAGTGGACACGCATGCCCACTCTGGCAACCCAAGCATCTCCAAGTGAGACCTGAGCTCAACATCCTTCCATAAGGACTGCTCCAGGTCGTTACGTAGCAGACAATTTACAGGCATGGAAGGGCTCTCAACCACCCTCAAGGGACCTGAGACCCCCCCCACTCGAAGGGAACCTGCACCACCAGACACTGGCGCTCTGAATTGTCCACCGCAATGACTTGGTGGAATGCCCCTGGGACTACCTGCTTCTCAGAGACCAGGTGACACCGGACTGAGGTCACACTGGCTCCAGTATCTCTGAGAGCCTCTACCCTTTTCCCATTGATGGTCACCCAGGTGCTGTATTTCTTTGTGTTAGGGGGCACCAGGTTTCCTGGGACCATCTCACTGTCCCCTAGTGAGACGAGGGTCATTTCTGCGAGGTCCCCACCCTCCTGTGGGTACTCCTCTTCCCCAAGCGCTACACTAGCCAACACCTTGGACTGCCCACCTGTGGGTGGCTGTGCCCTTTAGGGCACTTGGGGTCCCCCTTCATGTGACCCACCTGGTCACATGCAAAACACTTGCGGGGGTCGGTCTCAGCAGGCTTTCCTGACGAGACCCCTTGTTTCTTATCTCCTGGGGGATGGGAACCTTTACCCTGGGTGTTAGTTTGGGGCCCTTTAGAGAACTCCTGTGTTTTATCCTTGTCCCCCCCACATTTCTGCTGGGGACCCTGCCCACCTTTGGCTGAGTCTCCCCCATACGCTTTCCTGTGGACCCTGGTACTCACCCAGTGGTCTGCCTCCATAGCAAGCTTCCTGGGGTCAGTCAGCTTACTATCAACTAGGTGCTGGCGCAGATCTGCAAAACATAGACTAGACAAGTGCTCCCATGCAATCAAATTGTAGAGCCCCTGAAAATCTGTCACAATACTGCCCTTCACCCAGCCATCCAGTGACCTGAAAAACATATCTACACATTCCAACCAAGTGTTGGCATCAGACTTCTTACTGGACCTGAACTGATCCCTGTACTTTTCAGGAGTGAGACCATACTTAGTGAGAAGGGCGCCCTTCATGTCTGGATAGGTGAGGTGATACCCCTTACCCAAAGCTATTAAAGTATCCCTTGCTTCTTCTGGGAAGAGAGGCCACAATCCTGCTCCCCAATTCTCCTCAGGGACCCCATTCATGTGTATCGCTGCCTCGTAACCCCAAAACCACCTTTGTATGTCATCCCCCTTCTTGAATTCTTTGCCTACATTCTTAGGGATGTGCACAATCCTGTCTGCCTGTCTTGACGGGTTGCTGCCACCATCTGAGCTGGCTCTACTCCTCTGATCCAGGTCCTTTATCCTGAACTCATTCTCTAACATCATCCTTTTCTCCTCCATGGCTAACTTAAGCTTCTCCAGTTCTACTGCAACTCTCCTTGCTTCCCACCTGTCCTCCAGCTCTCCTGGGGACAGGCAACTGCTGCCTGGCCTGGAGGGTTCCCCCCTCCCAAAAGCACATCCACCCTAGGAATAGGCTCCTCCGCCTCTCCACTGAGATCACCAGACTGCTCGCTGGCATGTCTGGCTGCTACCCAGGCCCTCAGCGCCTATTGTAGCTCCTCCTTCCTCGTGAGGCCTCTGACTTGGACTTTTAGGTTTTTGCAACTTGATTTCAATTCTCTAACATTGTAGGATTCCAACCTATCCTCCTCAAAGGCAATTTCCAGGGATGCAACCGATGATGCTCTTGATTCAGGCATGATGAAGTAGCAAGTTCAAACTGGCAAAATCAAAAATAGGCCAAAAAGAAAAAGAACCAGTATGTGGCACGTAATGGTCTGCGATATGGTAGTAGTGCACACCAATCAATGTAAGTCAAGTGCAAACGCAAGTCCTATCCTCACCCCTGACAACCAATGTTAGAAATTGGATTTTTGGTAGGCTAGGGCATGTGCCAAAGCCAAGCAGAAACCACCACTCTAGTCAGGATAAGGGAGTTACACTCCTAAAATAACCCCTGCTCACCCCCTTGGTAGCTTGGCACGAGCAGTCAGGCTTATCTTAGAGGCAGTGTGTAAAGCATTTGCACATAACCAACAGTAATACAGTGTAAGCACTACAAAAGGACACCACACCAGTTTAGAAAAATATCCAATATTTGTATATACTTAAGACAAGACCAAAACGATAAAAATCCACAATACAGTACTTAAAAATCTTCAGTTATCGAAATATGCTTGAAAAATAGTTCCTTGATGTCGATAGCTCCGTCCGGGGCTATCACGGCGTCATGAACAAACAAATCCAAACAGTTCTGGCTGACCAAGGCGTCGCGGGCCAGCTACGGTGTCGGGAAGACCCACAAACAGTACCTTTTAGAAATGCAGGGCGTCGGCGACCTCTCGTTGAGCTTCCGAAAGCATGGCGTCCGCAGGCGTCGGTTCCGGAGGTCGGTGCAAGAGTCGAAGTCACAAGCGTTGCAAATCAAACTCCTCTCTGTTGAAGTCAGGAGCGCTGGCGTCGGTAGGCATCGGGTGCTGCAGTGCGAAGTGCAGCGTGCGGTGCTCTCGGCTCACGGTGCGAGCAGCGGCTCGGTGGCGGCGTCAGATGGCGTCGTCGGTGAGACCAGGGTCGGGGTGCGAAGTGAATGCGGTGCTCGTCGCGGTGCTGGCAGATCGCGGTGCAAGCAGCAGCGTCGCTGTTGCTGAAGCGCTGCCGTCAGCTGACGAACGGGAGTCGATGGCGCCGGCGTTGGTAGGCCAAGGCTGCGGTGTGGGATGAGGGCGGTGCATCGTGTAACTTTACGAGCGGTGCCCTCGAACCACGGTGCAAGCAGCAGCATAGATTTCGGCGTGGAGCGGCGGCGTCGGGGATACCAAGGCGTCGTCTTGAAGCGAGGCGGTGCGGAGTGCGGTGCCCACAGGTCGCGGTGCAAGCAGCAGCTCGGTGGCGGCGTCAGCAGGTGTTGTCGGTGAGACCAGGGTCGCGGTGCGGCATTGTGGCAGTGCCCTCTGCGGTGCCTTCAGGACACAGAGTCGGCAGCGGCGTCGTCGACGTCGTCGGGTTGCTTCTTCTTCTGTTGCAGCACACAACACACAGTCCCCAGTGCTGAGGGCAGAAGAGCTTGAAGTCTTTGCTGTTCCTGAGACTTCTTGAACAGGGGGCAAGCTCTACCTCAAGCCCTTGGAGAAACTCACAAAAGTAGATTGCAGAAAGTTCAGTCCAGTCCTTTCACTGCCCAAGACAGAAGCACCCACTGCAGGCCAACACAGCAAAGCACACAGCAATGTGGTAGTTCCTCCTCACAGCTTCTCCAGCTCTTCTTCTTGGCAGTCTTCTTGGTCCAAAAGAGATCTAAAAGTCAGGGGTCTGGGCCTCAATATTTATATCCCAAAATCCTTTGATCTCTTAGGCAGAGAGTGTCTGTGCCCAGCCAGAACCAGTTCTGCCTTCTCTGGTGTGACTTCCTGGCAGGAGGTGGAGACGGCATGGTCAGAGGCAGACCAGGCCCTTGGAGGTGCAAGGAAATCTCCTCCCCCAATTGCAGCCCAGGTCTATTCAGCCCTTTCCTGACCCACCTAGACTATCTGGAGCCACTCCTGCTCCCCAGCCTTCTGTCATCCAAAACCCAGACAGGCAATCCACATTCCAGCAGAGGCACACGGGATGACTGAGCAAGAAAATACCTACCTTCTAAAAGTGGTATTTTCAAACACAGAATGTAAAAATCACCTTCACTAAAAGATGCATCTGTAGATTCTGAGTTCAGGCATACTAAACTTTATTTTCCTACCTAATTCCCCTTGCCAGTTATGTTTATAAGATGTTATAAACAAACTCCCCATTCTGTCCTATGGGGAACAGGTAGCCTTGCAATAGCGAAAAACGAAATTGGCCGTAATTCACTATCAGGACATGCCACACACACCAGGGCACGTCCTACCTTTCACATACACTGCATCCGGCCCACAGGGGTACCTTGGGCCTACCTTAGCGGTGGCTGACACGTAAGAAAAGGGAATGTGAGGGACTGGCAAGTGTGTGCACTGGCCAAGTCGACATGGCAGTTACAAACTGCGCGCAGACTCCGCAATGGCGGGTCTGAGTTACCTTTTCAGGGCTACTCACGTGGGTTGCACAATCAGTGCTGCAGGCCCGCTAGTAGCATTTGATTCACAGGCCCTGGCACACTCAGTGCACTTTACTAGGGACTAACAAGTAAATCAAATATCCAATCATGGAAACACCAATCCATAACACAATTTACCACAGGCGCACTTGCACTTTACCACTGATCAGCAGTGAGAAAAGTGCGCAGAAACACTACGCCAGCAAAAACAGAGTCAAAACTGGGAGGTCAGAAAGCAAAAACTCAGGGGAAACACGCCAAAAGATGCTAAGTCTAACAATCACCTTGTTCTGGTACTAAACTGATACTGACGAGGTGAAACGTTTTCCCAGATAGTGTTGAATTCATTATTTGATTGACTGGGCATAGTCTTTCATCTGCAGTGTGAAAACATACTTACATATTTAAATGCCATCCAAACCAGGGACACAGCTATCAACATAACAGCAAAGGCAATGCCACCTAAGCCCAGATATCTTGAGGGCCCTGTGAACTCCAATAATATGCAGTTTATGGATGAGGGGCTCATTTTTAGGTCTGGCTTGACAGCACAGTTGTTACCAGAACTTATCTGACCAACAGAAAAAAAAAGCTTCAAGAAGCACTACTGAGAGAGAGGGGCTTTGGCTCCACCAAATGTTGGTTACGACGAGTACAGATTTTGGATGGGCAGCTGTTCTGTGCTTCTGCTGACTGAGTGCTTGTATTGCACTTTTTGCACTGTGGGAATGCTTATGTTCAACAAAACAGTACTAAGTTGGTTATGCTAGTAAGCTATTGCTCAAACCTATACGCCTGATGTCTTTATTAAGAAACGTTAGGATAAAGGCCAATTTATTATGAGACACGTATGCTAAAGCCAATAGGCATTTGAGGTTGGATTATCATTACACTCTGTTAAACTTATAGACAGGTATTGTGCGACAGTGAGTCTCATCATCATCATATACAACTTTATTCGGATTTCTTTTGAATCCATAAAAGTACATAGCACATAAAAAGTCCATACATTACATTAAAAATCATCTTAAAATATAAAATAGGACACATTGCATTATACACAGTATCCGTTAAGCAGTGATATTCATAATTGCCGTCCAGAGAATATATACATAACATCTATAATAGTTGCTACTGTGCAAAAATGGCAAATGTGCAAGATATCCAAACACTCTAAAATATGTGGATAATGAAAATCATGTAAAAAATATTCAACAATTAATTGTATTTGTTGATATCAACATCATGTAACATTCATATACACATAATAAAAACTAATATATAAATGTCAATTTCATAGATATTTTCCTAGGGAACCTAGTCCTGTCCACAGGCCATTAGAGTTTCTCATAGGTCATGTCATCTAAATATGTAAAGGATTTCCTTCTTTTCATAGCTTGGCAAATATAGGCAGAGACAGTTTGGCAGATAACGTCACCCTCAAGTTTACAAAAAAAGTTCAATGCATCTTTATAAAACATTGATTTTTCTCTTAAAAAGAGAGGGCGTATAAGAGACTTTCTAATGTCATCATAAAATCTACAAAACAAGACAAAATGTCCCGTAGATTGGGTGGCTTTCTAGTCGCATGGACATTTAGGAAACATTTTCGGCCATGCCTCCCTTTTTGGTAAAACAGCGAAATGATGAAGAACACCCATCCGCAATTTCATCAGACAGAATCTCTCTTGAACATTTGTTACCCTTATTAAATAGCTTTGTATGCCTTGTTGCTTAGGTCCTACCATATCCCTTGATACTCTCAGTTTTTTCCTTTCTCTTCCTTCTCTGTCAGACTCATGTTTCCCTAAGAAAGTCAATCTCAGCTCTTTTTTACCAAATTGCAAAATACTAGGACGGCTCTTAACTGTTAATGTTTCATCCATTTCTTTTATTAATTTGTCTATATACACCAGTCATGGGATCTTATGATAATGCTCAAGTGAAGAACAATCTTTGATGATTTCCCTGGTAAACTTTGTTCCTTTCTTGCCCCAGATGTTATACCAACTGATGATTGCACTAACATAAATTGTATCTTTTAGATATGATACACTTGCTTGCCTGTACGTGATGTATGCGGTAGTGGAAGGGGAACAGCCATGAGTCTACAAAAAAATTTTTTTTCGTTTGATTGCAGAATGGAGATCACACTCCAAACAGAGGCCCCATAGGAGGCAGTTGGAATACACTTAGGGGGATATTCACAACATCCTGCGTAAACTAACGCTAACCTCAGTTAGCGTTAGTTATTTTATCGCCGTCTACCGCGGAAATTTATCGCCGTGTTAGTGGCGTATTCACAACGCGCCGCTAACTGGCGATAATTTCCACTACCCGGTGAAATGTCCATCGTTAAGGTTAGCGTCACGGCGATACAAATCCTGATGTTAACGTGAAAAAAGTGGCGATGGGCCAATTAGCAACCAGGAACGGCACGCTAAAAAGGAAACATAGCAGAAGAACCATGGAGGAGCCTGGACCCAGCACAGAGGCCAACAACAACCCCACAAACACCCAGGAGGACCAGCCAGAGACCCAGGGGAAGGCCAAGGAGAAGAGGAAGACGCGGTTCAGTCAGCAGGAAAACCAGGTCCTGATTGCGGAGGTGACAGAACACCAACAACAACTTTTTGTCAGCTCCACTGTGACATTGGCAACCAAAAACGCAATATGGCAGTCCATCGTGGCCAAGGTGAATGCTGTCGGAGAGGTCAGGAGGACAGTGGACGACTGCAAGAAGCGCTGGCATGATGTCAAGCGCAAGACCAAGCAGAAACTTGCAGCCAACCTGAAAGCAGCAATGCAGCCTGGAGGTGGGAGTCCAGCGCCACAGGAGGAGCTGGATCCGTTGGAGGAACAGGTGTCCCAAGTCATCAGTGAGGAGACGGTGGTCGGAGTTCCAGGACAGGATACTGCTCAACACGAACAGACACAACAGCAACAGGGTGAGCACCAACCAAGGACTGGGGGGATGGGTGGAGATGGGCCCAATGACACTCATGCACATGATCAGTCACACACACAGTGCATACACATGTCAAGTATCAGAGAGATGGGGCCCTGTGCAGACGAATTGAAAATGTGTGATGTTGAGGCAAGGGGGCCATGTAGACACCCTGCCACATCTCCAATAAATGTGTCCCCCTGCATGTCCATGAGATGCAGTCCTGTGTACACACTGACGGCTTGCAGCGTGAGCCCTGTGTGGCGATGGTGCATGCCAGTTGTGCTGGTTGGGGGCAGGATGGGGGGGAGTGGAGTTGGAGATACAACGTGCTGGAGTAATGTAAGTAAAAAATAAATCCAACCAATAACCTTGCACTTACTGCATAGCTAACTCGGCATATCAGCAAGTGCAAGTTAAATAGTAGGATTAATTAATTACTTACCTAACTCAAGCACGTCGTGTCTCCAACTCCACTACCCCCCATCCTGCCCCTCACCTGCCCTGCACCAGCACCCCGCACCACCGCCCTGCAGAACTACCACTGCAAGCCGTCACTGTGTGTACACCAAGTGAGAAACCATCTAGTGAGTCTGCATACCAGAAACACATGCAGGGACATATTCACAAGGAAGTGGCGGAGAGAGGCGTTAGCCCTCTTGGCTTAACGCCTCTCTCCGCCACCTTGGAAAAGAAAGGCTACACCATATCCAGTGCTTAATTTGTAAAATATTAAGTGCAGGTGCTCACATTTTTTGTAGGAGGCCACACCCACTACCCCAGCTCCGCCCACTTCATCCACTGACTCCACCCACTTCCTTTATTGGCTCCACACCCACAAGCCTCAACACATCACAGCCAGATCCTCACTTCTTGAGTTCCGCAAGAAGCTGAAGACCTGGCATTTCATATAAGCACCTTCCGGTCATCCGTGCTCTGGTACTACACTTCAGAGGAACTTTGCTGCCAGTCATGGGGGCACTACTTGCATACTGGGCTGAAAGTGTACCCTTTTTCTTTTGGTTGGTTGTATATGAATGAATTTTTGTAAAGACATTGGTCTGTCTGCTTGAACATGTATTTTCTGTTAATAAGCCCATCAATATTGTGTGCATGCATGCATCTGTGCTTCCACTATTCAAAAGTCCAACTTATTGGTTTTGTTAGTGCTTATTTTGTTTTGCTTGATACTAACAGAGGCCCAATTTCAAAGAGCAGTGAAACACTGTACAGAGAACACCTATTGTAGTTTCATCTTCTCAAACACGAGGTATAAATTGAAATGTATGTAGAACCTGTAGAAAGGAATCGGGCTGTAATCGGAGTAGTATTGCAATTGTGGAGAATAAAATGATTTGCTTACAATTGCAGAATGTGTTGTGCATGAGAAAGGATTAGAACAGAGCAGTGCTGGTACATGGCAGCAGAGGGTAAGAGGGAGATGGGAGGGGGTTTAATGGGGTGTTAAACGGCACCTGCGGCAAGTAAAAAATATGATTTAAAGCAGCTTAATCTGAATCATTGAAATCAAGAGGGACGTTGTTGTGTGCAGGACTTTTACTGAGACAGCTACGAGAGCTCATTTTAAGATTGGTGGCTTGGGCCCGCGTCACCCATGGTAAAAGCCAGCCGAGATCAGGAACCAGATCTCCATTCCAACCCTTTGCTCGGGCGAGATGGGGGGAAGACCAGTGAAGGTAGAATTTCCCAGCGTTATCTTATTACCGTGAAAGTGCTTAAAGTGGAAGCCACACAAAAGAAAAAAAATTATTCATTTATTGCTTCACAGCTACACCTTATACTTTAACACTTACTCAGTGTCTTTGCGCTGAAAATAATCAGGGCACATCGAGTAAGATCCACACATGGAGGCTGAGACCAGAAAAATGCCAGAAAACAAGCGAACACACAAAGGAAGCCTCCAGTGAGAACGGCGTAAATGAAAAACACATTTTCGCCTCATTGGCCACCTCGAGCTCACAGACCTCTCATAATTAGTTTGCGGTGCACACCCCCACCTTCAGGGCAGGTCCAAGAGCTCCCCCCCCGATTTCCATACATCCTTGCAGCAAGATTTATGAGCACCTGCGAAACTGTGCATTTAACTTTATTGCTTTCCCATGCCCCTGAATTTAAAAACACGTTTAACATTATTCAAACTGCAGCCCAACTCTTTTCCTTACTTGGTTACCATACTCCAAGGTATGCTCTGTAGCCATATGATGCCTGTGAATGGGAAAGTGACATCTCGTCACTTGTAATAATTTACTGCACTCACTAATGTCGCACTACATTTAAGCGTTGCATAACAGTTCCCACCTTTGAAATAAATCTCGGCGTTTGCCGGAAACTCACAGTGCAAGGAGGCAGCAAAAATCACACCGCCTCAGTCACTTTGTGCCTCTTCCCTCTCTCCCACCATTCAAAACATACCAACGAAACGGAGCAATAGTTTTTTCTCTCCTTCTCTGGTAAGCTCGGCAGAAACAAGCACAGTGTCCGACAGCAGAACATCTCTTGACCCCTCGGTTCAAGTTAACTCGACTTCCGCTTCCGAGGCAGAGACAATATAGTGGGATGTGAGAAATAGAAAACGGACCATAAAAACAGTGCAACGCGGTGGCCAACAAGCATTGGCAATCACAACCAGTGCCCCGGAGACATAGACCCGGCCCTTAGAAATAAGTGCCGGTGCTTAGCACCGGAAAGCACTGGCACAAATTAAGCACTGATCCTAGCCTGTAAGGATTGAAATATATTATAGATCTATCAGAAGGACCAATTAGAAAAGTGGAGTGATACTGCAAGCCTAGGAGTTGTCTGGCAGTGTGCAGGAGCTAATGTTCCCCATCCACCCCACGCCATTAGCCTAAGAAGGTTCATGAGATCACAGTGCTAGGGAAGTTCTAATCCAGGGGTCTCTAACCTTCAGGTGTTTACGTTAAAGAGTAAAACTACAACAAAGACATCCTTAAAATAAGAAATTATTTAATGTCTCACATGGACAAAGAAATGAGAGTTGATTTCAGCACTAAATGATTGGTATTGAACAGATGGAGAATTGTGAAGTATGGGAAGTAATTCCTGCCGTAGATGCTATTTGGGTGAAAGTGCCTACTAAGCAGAATTTTCACAACTGAAGGATTGGAAGTTTGTTGCTCATACTAAGCTGGTTTCAAAACTAGTAAGTTATACACCATAGTTGCAAGTGTATTGTGAGTGATAAAAATATATATCTGTGTGCATGTATTATTGCAAATCTGTTAGACCTGGCATCCTTGCCGTTTTTTCCCTTAACTTTTTGCCTTCTGTTTTTGCTGGCCTTAGGATTCTGCACACTTTACCACTGCTGACCAGTGGTATAGGGCTCTGTGCTCTATCCCTAAAACCTGGTAACATTGACTCATCTGCAATTGGCATATTTAATTTACTTATAAGTCCCTAGTAAAGTGCACTACATGTAACCAGGGCCTTTAAATTAAATGCTTTCACTGGGCCTGCAGCACTGATTGTGCCACTCAATTAAGTAGCCCTTTAAACATGTCTCAGGCCTGCCGTTGCAGAGCCTGTGTTTGCAGTTAACCTGCCATGTCGACCTGGCAAGACAGACCTCTTGCCATGACCAAATCTTCCTTTTTAATGCACATAAGTTACCCCTAAGTTAGGCCTTAGACAGCCCCAATATCAGGGTGTAGTGTAATTAAAAAGTTGAATATGCACTTTGAAGTTTCACATGTCCTGGTAGTGAAAAACTCTTAAAGTCATTATTCACTACTGCAAGGCCCAGCTGTCCCATAGGATAACATTGGGATTTACTTATTACATTTTATAAGCATAATTTCCAAATGGGTAGATATGACTGGATCAAGTTTGGTGTCTCTGGAATCACAATTTTAAATCAAAACTTATGGTGAAGTCGAATTTTCAGAAAGCTGGTATTTTCTTACTTTAGCTCTTTGGTGCCTGCTGCCTGTCTGTAAATGTAAAAATGTAAATCCGGATTTGTAAAGCGTGAACTACTCACCCTTACGGGTCTCAAGGCGCTGGGGGCCGTCGTGGAAATTAAGTGAGCTATTGCCCAGAGTCACAAGGTGTTGAGCTGAGCTGCCGCCAGAGCCGGGGACCGAACCGTGAGCCCTGTGCTCCGAAGTCAGCTGCCCTGGCCGCTGCACCACACCTCTTCCACTGTCTCGGATCATGGCTGGGGTAGTTGCCAGTTGGGCTTTGTGTATTCCTCCTAGATAGCCATACACAATGGGAGCATAGGTGTGACCTGATGGGCCATCCTGACAGGATGGAAGGGAGGATCTGGGCACAGTCTCACTTACACCTGAATAGGCTGTGTCCTGTCCACACACAAAGGGTTGTAAAACCCCCTGTAGGGAGTCTGGAGCCAGGGCAGAAAGGACAGGAACTCTGCACACTTCAAAGGCATGTATTTGACTCTCTCCCACTTCAAAAGCACAACTGGGCCTCTGACAGCACAATTTCTGTACAACTCTGGACCTGTTGATACTCTGCCAGGAAGGCAGGTCTTTGACTCTCTCCCACTTCAAAAGCACAACTGGGCCTCTGACAGCACAATTTCTGTACAACTCTGGACCTGTTGATACTCTGCCAGGAAGGACTGGTGTGCTGGTAAAAGGACCGTCACTCTGCTGTACTACCACTCTGAAGGGGTTGCTGTCTTGCTGTGCTGACCTGTTGCCTGCTGTTCTCTTGCCTGGAGAGGAAGAACTGGATCTGGAACCCATCTTGAACCCAGGACCCCAGAGAGACTCGACGGGCTCGTCTGCTGGGCTCCTGATCTGCGCCTCAATGACATAACAGGCTCCTCATAGCTTCTGGACCTGTCTTCAACGAGTTCCTGACCCTCAAGAGGTGCCTCTCAGGTCCCTGGGCCGTTGGTGTGGTTCTCGAGCTTTTAAAGTCAATCTTTTGGGCTCTTCGTGAACGGGCCTTTTGCATCGGAACTGCACGGCTCACGCAAAGATTCAGAGCGAGCCACCACAAGGTTGTCTCTATGTACAGCAAGCATCGTCCACTGGCCCTAGCCCATCTGTCCGTGAGGCTTGGCCTGTTCTTCGTGCCCCGTCGACCAGCGACGCTTTCCTTGCTCCCAGCGAACTTCTACCCTGTGAACAGGACTCTTGGCACAAAACTTGAGAAGGTAAAATTTAAGCGGGACTAATCTGGGACTGTATCCAACACGTGCTCCATTGCGGTCGACCTGAACTTTTTGATTTGACCGGATCCAGCGCGACTAGATATCCCCGGTTGGCGTTTTATGTTTTTAAGCGCTATTTTACAGTTAATTCTTTAAAAATTCATTACTCCGGTTCTACTCATTGGATTTTTGTCAGTTTTGTATTGCTTTATTTATTAAAATTAAGCTCTATTTTTCTCACCTGGTGCAGAATCTTTTTGGGGGGTGTTTTCACTGTTTTACTGTTTGAACTGTTGCACAAATACTTTACACATTGCCTCTAAAGTTAAGCCTGACTGCTCTGTGCTAAAGTACCAGAGGCTGCGCACAGGATAATTTAGGGTGTGCTTGTTCCTTACCCAGACTAGCATTATGGTTACTGCTTGATCAGGGCTTATGCCCCAGTCAACCAGGAGCCCAATTTTCAACAACATTTTTTGCTGATTATCCCAATTTTCTTTTACCAGTCTGGAAATAGAAACATCAGCCATGTCTGTAAAATACTGGACAGGTGGCAACCACAGGGAACCCACTGCCACTGAAATAGCTACTAAATATTTGCATCATTTGGTACGTTAAATTCAATATGACCTATTGAAGTAATTATAAGACTTTTACTAGCTTGCATTCCATTTTCTGACTGTCCCCAGTCCAAAGCTTAATTTGAGCTGGTGGTTGTAGGTGGGACCTACCGGCTCTCATTTTGGGGGATTGGCACTTATTCTTCCTCATCAGACATTGGAACACAAAAGGGGGAAAGAGGGAGAAACAGAAAGACAGAAAACAGTGACAAACGGAAAACCCATGGATGAAAAAGAACCTGCAAGAATGAGATAAAGGGACAGGAGTTGTCCTGTGCTGGAGGAAAGAGGCATGAAGTGGAACCAACACAAGGCCGTATTGGTGTTTTGCACCATGGAATGCTATTGACCGCAGGCTTCTGAGCAAAACTTTGATTCATTCCCCACTTCTTCTTGGGAAACTCCTGACTAGACAGTGACGTTTTGCGGAAAGCTGTGGACTGCTTCTTTCGCAGCACACTGTGTATCTATCTGTGTCTATCAGATATTATAAAGTAAATAGACATCCCTGAGAGACAATCAATAAACTTTTTCACAAACTGGTCGTATATTAACAGCCAGCAGGGGCAGGCATTCATCAAAGTACTCCAGGGACCCTCCCTCTTCCGAGAAATGCATTGCTGTGACGCATTACGGCGTTGTCAGTGAAACGGTTTCTTGACACTGGCTGGCTGCTGCAGCGCTCACACCACAGGCTCCAAGCAGGAACCCGTCCTCTGCCAGCATGGTGTGCCTGGCAACGTCCACCCTGCTCCTGGGGCTCTGCTTGCTGTGCATCCTTCTGCTCTCCGTATACAAAAGCTCTTCCAGGCAGAAGCGGAACCTTCCTCCGGGACCGACGCCTCTGCCGTTGTTTGGAAACTTACTTCAGATAAACGCAAAACAACTTTTAAAATCGCTCGTAAAGGTACTTTCTTCATAATTCTCATACAAGAACACATATGTATGGATGTTCAGTCTGTGCGCCTGCGTTCGAATGTCAGACGAGTCATTCCAGATTCATAGCTGCCAAGGTTTCCGATTGCTTATGTGTGACATTGTCAGAATTTCAGTGTAAATATGAGTGACATTCAACGACTATGAGTGACACTTTCTTGCGAGCAAAAGCAAGCGATGAAGATGAGGGAAACATATAAATATCAGAAATTATACATAATTGAGCAACACGAAGCTCCAAGATCATCTTCATACTGCTGTAAAGCACCAGAAATGAAAGGCACTGTGAGACCAGACTGTACCAAAGAGGATGGGAGAGGCCCCAGCGCAGATGATCTCAGCTGCCTGCTGATAAATTATCATAGTTACTCAGAGTCACTAGCGCGAGTTTCAGAGACGGAGGCACTTGAATCCACAAGGAACCTTGAAGCAGCTAAAAATGCGATTCTCTGCTGGCCCTGCCCAATGAGTTAACAGCTGCGGGTAACTTGCGGTAAATAACAGGACCGCCATCACTGCGGGCGGGGGCAGTAGACACAGTAAGCACAAATAGTACATGCACAAGGGAGACTACATACAACGTGCCACTGCCAATAACAGACAGGTCCCGAACCCGCATACAGCCTGAACAACAGCAAGAGAAAGAAGCCAAGTTGGAACTTGGGGTAAAGGGTTGCAGAAGAGGGCTCACACATGACCCAGCAAGAGCTTAAACGTGGGCATAAAAATTCTAAAATCGCAAACGCTAGAAGCGGGAAAATTGGACATGTACAGGCAGAACCAGGGCCGAGCATAGACAAGTTAAGGGTTCAGTCCTGGAACAGTGAATTGTCAGTGAAGTCTAGGACCAGAGGGTGTAGTGAATAAGTTGGGAACGGAGGAGCACGCTTTACAGATGGCTCTAACAGAAAAGGAAGTTGAACGGTCCAGACTGACTGGAAAGATGTCCCCTTCGAGCTAACAAAGGTTTAATTGATCTTTTTCATTCATGAGGGAGGGGGGGGGGCTCCTTACAGTTTATTGACACTTTCTAAGCTGATGAAGAGACTTTCATAACAATGATTCGACTGGGATGGGGAGGGGGGCGATGGGGTGCGGTTGCAGACGGCTGAGATCAAGGTGTGTCAGAGGAAACTGAGTTGCAGGCAGCCCTTTTCTCCTCGCATTAACGGGGTGAAAATAGTTGCATTTCCCTCCACTTAGAAAAGTGAACTTTCTAATAATTAAGTCATTGGAAATGTAATTTGTGTAATTTTATGACACAGGCACACATTCGGGTGGTGGTGGCAAGTGGCTGGCAAACATTAACAACGTACAACTTACTACTTACTGTTCAGTTTTTGATCTTCAGCCCAGACAGCGTCGGTGACAGCTCAGCTGGCTTGCTCAGGCCGCGAGCGAGCTACCCTCGCGGCAATCCACCTTAGTCGGTCCTGCTGCCCGGTGCACCATGCCGCAGCCGGCTTTTCATTCCTCAGTGAGTCCTGGCGGCCGCTGGAACCGACAGTGACGGTCAGTGAGTCACTCATTGACTCCATAACGCCCCGTCCACTGCACTCTCCCTCTGCCAGGCGGGCTCGGAAATTAACTTATAAAATTCGCCGGCGTGCAACGGCCGGTATTGTAAGCAATACACAACTATTGGCCCACACAGCGTGGGCGACCCGGCCCGGCCGGTGCGAGCAGCAGCGCTGCGGACCGCGTCATGACTAATTTGCGGACAGAGCTACACGCAAACTGCCTCTCTCATACTCCCTGATCTAATGCAACAGGACGTGACGTCCCACGGCGCCAAGTCCACAAATTGTGTCACACAATCTGACTGGGCCACGGCTCTCGCGGTAGTAGCTATTGAGCACTACTCTGCAGTGGCGCCAGGCAGACTGACACACTGACTCAGAGCTGCGTGGCGCCGCGGGATCAATCACAAGAAGATACACTGTAGCACTGCCCTCCAGGCCTTTAGCTAACTCAGCTGGGAGCGCCCCAAAGACTGCGGCAGCAGCGCGCACAGGCAGGTCACAGGCAGCGCACTGCACTTACAGCTGACACACACAGATTGTAGGCAGCACTTAACAGGCAACTCAGCCACTATGCATTATGCGTGACAATGGATTTCAGTGCAGTGATGCGGAGCACCACACTGAAATGCGTTAGCGTCACGCCTGATGCGTGATACTTGGCAGGACTGCAGATTTCTTATCCCTGTCTATTTCTCAGAATACCACCATCGTAGGTGTAGCAAAGTGAGTGCTTTTGACGCAGGGAATCTAATTCCATTGTCTCTTGTTTGAAAAACCCTGGTGCTATCTAGCCTGGGCTGGAGTCAAGAGTCAAACCCAGTTGCCAAATTTCGGGCAAAGACTATTATGAGCCGGATGTGTGAAGCTATTTAGCGGTTGCAAAGTGTGCAATTCACTAATCGCAGAGCCTCTGACTGCTAAATGACTTTTTTTAAAAATGTACTACATTCATTTTGCGATTTCAGTAGGTGTTCACTGAATCGCAGAATGGTTTAGACATGCATACCAAATCGCATTTTAGGGCTTTGCTTCCAAATTGCTTGTTGGAAAGCTACCTCTCAATAGTTTGTAACTCAATTTTGGTCGCAAACCATGTAGCTTAGGGCCAGATGTAGGAATCCAAATTGCGATCTTCAGCGTTTGCGATTGCAATTTGGCTGTGTGCAATGTAGGTAGGCTAATACCCTCTCGCAAAATAAGGAATCGCAAAAATTGCGATTCCTTATTGTGCGCACGCATTTAGAGAATCGCAATTTGCGATTCCCTAAATGCTATGCTATTAGGCATCGCAAATTGCGATATTGCCTTAAGGAATCGCAAATTACCACCAATTTCAAGTTGGTGGTAATTTGCGATTTCCTTTACAAAAGCACTTTTTTGCTTTTTTTCAAAGTGCCATGTGGCACACATACATGCCCTTAGGGCATGTATGTGCGCCACATGTGCACACATGCACATTTCAGGGGTGCAACAGGCTGTCCTTTTGGAACCCTTGCACTCTTCAAATTGCGTGCGCAAATCCCATTCATTCCTATGGGCCTCTTGGCCCATAGGAATGAATGGGAAGGTATTCCTTGATTGCGAATCTCAATTTGCGATTCGCAATTAAGGAATATTAAGGAATCGCAATTATTATTGCGATTCCTACATACATTCCAGTTTGCGACTCCTTAATAGCGATTCGGTAAATATCGCTATTAAGGACTCGCGAAACTGACTTTACCCACATCTGGCCCTAAGTGACTTTTCAAAGTAGATGGTAACCCTTTTGTAAAGTGGGATCCATTCCCCTTTGTGAATGGAAAGAAAGTTTGTTTGGTAGTGGGTAGTGGTCCAGTAGATCACTTCGAACTCTTAACAAACTGTTTTAAAAAAAATGTCAAAAAAATACTTTATTTAAATGCAGTCACAGACAGCAGGTCACCATACCTGAGTGAGTCGAAATTTGCAACGTACCTCATGAATATTGATGGGGCACAGGGGCGCAACTAGACCTGAACTTCGGTGGGGCTAAGACTCCCAGCCAGGGCTGGCCCTAGCACTGGTCGTGCACGGTGCAACAGTCTTTTTTGGTGCCCCTTCCCTATTTCCTCCTTCTCCATGTATTCCCGCACTACCACTCGCCAACATTGCACCTCATCTCTCTATAGCCCCTTTCTGACAAACATTGCATTATTTATAGGGCTACTCGTAGTTTACTCACACTCAGTTCTATGATCTGCATGGTACACGTTCTTTGTATCAGGCACATTAACCCTCTGAGCTGTGTGGGTGACAGGAGTGCCCATGTGAGTGCACGGTGAGCGATGCGACAGTTTGAGAGTAGGGTAAGAGGACTGCAGGGTGAGTGAGTTGATCATATGAATTTGGGTGCGGATGTAAGTGCAGAGTGGGATGAATGAATGTATGGTTAGTGATGGGCTTGTTTGAGTGAGATTGCAGAGTGAGCAGTGAGGGGGACAGGTGAGTAAAGTGTCACATAAGGGCAGGGTGACTAGTGTGCTCATGTGACTGCAGGGTAAGGTACAGGGTGAACAGCGCAAGTGCATTGTAAGTGCAGAGTGATCACTGTGAGTGTGGAGTGAGTGGTGTGCTCATGTGACAAAGGTAGTGTGCTTGGGAAAAGGGCAGCGTGTGGCAGAACAAGGCAGTGTGTGTTAGGCCAGGACAATGTTGGGGACAAGGGCAGTGTGTGAGAGGCAAAGGCAGGTGGTGGGAGGCAAGGGTAGTGTGTGGGAGGCAAGGGCAGTGTGTTGGAAGCAGGGAAACCCCTTTTACCTCTTGAAAAGTGAAGAATGTAAGTCATGGAACAGAGAAATCGATTGCATTACACTCAGCTATCATGTATGTTGTTGCTAATTTCACAGTGCAGATTTCAAGATTTCATTCAAGTTTTCAACTTCTTTGTGAGTAGAACACAGGGAAAGTATTCAAAATAAATAGTGCAGGTAAATCAAAACATTTCTATTGGAATATACCCATTTCTTCTTCGTATCGGAGTTGACATAATCTGAATCTGGCTAATCATGAAATAATGTTTCAAAATGTAATCCACACTGCATTTAAAATAGACACCTCTCAGCTGGTTCAGTTATGAAATGCGGTCTGCCTCTATCCTAATTTACTGGATCATTCAAAGAATCATATCCCTTAAAAAATTAGGATCCCTGGCAGTGCTTAAGTTTAGCCGGTGGTTGGAGGTGGGGCCCACTGTCACTTATTTTTGGGCACCAGCACTTATTTTCCCTCTTCACACTTTGACCCAGAGCAAAAGTCGAAAGAAAGAGGAAGTGAAAGGCAGAAAGACAGTACAAAGGTAGAAAGTAGAGATGAAACTGAATCTGGAGGTGTGAGCTAGAGGGGCAGGGAGTGTGTGAGGATGGGTTAAAGAGGCATGAGGTGGAATCAAGACTACACAGCCTTGGTAAACGGCACAACTACCGTCCAGTGCGCTGCCGGCAGCTTCTGAACAACAGTTTGGCCTCCAGCACTTATTGAGTTACAAACTAAACACTGCCTGGTGATGAAAACAGACAGAGTTTAAAGACTGAGCCATCCCCTAAGTGGACACTATCTTTGAGCAATAACGGGTACTATGGAAAACGTTCTAAAATACAGTATCAGCTTGACATTGTTTTCAAGTTATTGCTGTTAACCTTGTTCCAATAAGTGTTAATATGTAATAGTGTATAGAAGCAGTTATATTGTTAAAATAATATGGAGCTCTACCTATAAATCTTTACGTTCTATAGGTAGCTTTCAGACAGTAGCTAGTACAACAAACAATGGCAAAGCCAATAGGTCTCGCCTATGCAAAGGCTATTGGCTTTGGCAATGTGATTTAGCCATGTTGTTCAGCATGGCTAAAAGTTAGTGGTGTAGAGGAGAGTGGCGTGAAGTGTCGTAGAGTGGAATGGTGAAGAGTAGAGTACAGTGTTGTATAGTGGAATGGCAAATAGTGTCGTGTATTGGGGTGGCATAGAGAGGAGTCATGTAGAGTGGAGTACAGTAGAGTGGCACAGAGTAGAGTGGACTGGTGTAGAGTGCATTGGTGTAGAGTGTTGTAGAATATAGTGGCCTAGAGTGCAGCGGCGTACAATGCAGTGGCATACATTAGAGTGTTGCATAGTACAGTGCAGTAGCGTAGAGTGAAGTGGTGCAGAGTAGAGTAGAGTGGCGTAGACTACAGTGGTGTATAGTGCAGTGGTGCAGAGTAGAGTATAGTGGCATAGACTGCAGTGGTGTAGAGTGGTGCAGAGTAGAGTATAGTACTGTAGAGTGCAGTGCCATAGAGTGCATTGGCATTGAATGCAGTAGTGTAGAGTAGAGTGGGGTAGAGTGCAGTGTTGCAGAGTAGAATGTCATAAAGTGCAGTGGTGTAGAGTAGTGCAGTTTGCATTGGTCTTAAGTGCAGCGGTGTAGAGCAGAGTGGTGTTGAGTAGAGTGGCATAGATTGAAGTGGTGTAAAGTGCAGTTGAATTGAGTACTGTGATGAATTGGCATAGAGTGCAGTGGCATAGAGTAGAGTAATGCAGACTAGAGTAGAGTGCAGTAGCATGCAGTGGCATTTAGTAAAGCGGAGTGGACTGGTGTAGAGTGCATTGGCGTAGAGTGTTGCAGAGTATAGTGGCATAGAGAGCATCAGCATAGAATTCACCGGTGTAGAATGCAGCATCACAGAATGCAGTGGTGTAGATTAGAGTGGTGCATAGTAGATCGCAGTGACGGAGAGTGCAGTGGCATAGCCTGCAGTGGTTTAGAGTAGAGTGATGTTGAGTGCAGTGGCATAGAGTGGAGTGTCGTGGAGCAGAGTGACACAGAGTAGATTGTTTCAGAGTAGAATGAAGTGTCCACAGAGTCGAGTGGTGCAGGGTAGAGTGCAGTGGCATTGAGTGTAATGGTATAGAGTAAAGTGGTGTAGAGTGCAGTAGCATAGAGTTCACTGGTGCAGTGGTGTGCAGTGGATTGGCATAGAGTGGAGGGGCATAGAGTGGAGTGGTACAGAGTATAGTGCATTGGCATACAGTGTATTGGCATAGAGTACAGTGGCATAGAGTGCAGTGTTGCAGAGTGACATAGAGTGGAGTTGTGCAGAGTAGAGTGGAGTGGCCTAGACTGAAGTGGTGTAGAGTGCAGTGGCAAACAGTGCGGCGGTGTAGCGTAGAGTGCATTGGCATAGAGTAGAGTAGAAAGGCGAAGAGTGAAGTGGAGTAGAGTGAAGTGGCATAGAGTGCAGTGGCAAAGAGTGGAGTGGTGCAGAGTGGAGTAGAGTGAAGTGGCACAGAGTGCAGTGGTGTAAAGTGGAATGGTGCAGAGTAAAGTGCAGTGGCGTGGAGTGGTGCAGAGTAGAGTGGAGTATGCATGGTGTAGTAGCACACCCCTATTACAGACAGCACATTTTCAATGGTAATGACCATTACATTTGCACAGATATACAGCTTTACTCATAAAATGATTCAGCGCACAAACAATAATGGTTGGAAATGGCATCACCTAGTGTATTGATTTGTTTTGATCATAATAAAGTATTTGTTTCCAACACACTTCAGAATTAACAGAAAATGTGCTTCATTTGTGCCTTCATAATTCAGAGGTATTCTGAAATACTTCTACAGTTCTTTTAAATGTTGTTATGGTCTAGAAAATAAAACCCTTTCTATCCCCAGTATCCAGCAAGATTGCCACATAAATCTTCTCACTTTGAAGTCAGAGAAGGAAAAGTTAACACCAACCTCCCTCAGAAGACAGAGCCTATTTGACCTCTGTCTCTAAATGCACAGCAGAAGCGACAAGGTAAGCAGAAGATTTACAGGCCTGTTTACAGAAAGAAGCACTCATGGAAGAATAGAAGGAGAGGGAGTGTGAAAATGCTTTACTCCTTGGGAGGGACAAATTCACTCTGAACAGCCTAAAACAAATAAAGCCAGCAAATAGAAAGCCAGAAGATGTGAGTTACAAACCACAAAGCCAGTGGTAAGCAATGGGCAGAATGCATTCCCAAGGAAGCTTTCAGAATGTTCTTAAGATGTCTTTAGCAAACCAGACAGCTGTTCAGTGTGGTAGGCTTCGACCTAAAAATCACTGTCAGCATGTGGAAGAATCAGGCAATAATCATGGCAAGTGGCAGAACTAGAAGTGCCAAAAGGATGTGCGAGCTAGAAATAGCTTAGGCAGCGGAACTTCATTAAAATACCTGCCACATTGTGGAGAATTGCTGCAAAAATTGGCAGGTGAGGGTGGAGGCGGGAAGGCAGACAGTTGTCTATTAGTCATGCACAGGAGTTCTGGTACTCTGCATGTTCACAGAAGATAAAAGCACAGGAAGGAGATGCAGTCCTTTGGTGAGGAGAAACCATGTTATAAAACCACCTTTTCCTGCTAAAAGTCATGCAGCTTCATAAAAACTAGCATCTTTACTTTAAGTATCATCTAAATAGGTAGGCTCTACTCTATAATAATTGTAAAGTCATATTTTTCTATAAAATAACTTGTTTAGCATGTAAAATCCCTTTTTGCACAAAAGTGGCACCTATATAGTGCATTGACATGCATATTTAGATCGTACATCAATGTGCTGCTTTTTGTGTGAGGAGCCTTTTTTTCCAGGGTGGCTTATGCAGTCATCAAATAGTCCCCTCCAGATGCGAAAAACAACGCACCTCCTGGATTTCCGTGGAATCACTACTTAGGAGGTGGAGTAATACACAGCACAGCATAAAAGTGAGACAGGAATACTCCATTGGAATGACAATTTGAAACTCTCAATGGAATAGCTAAAGGGGAGTTACCTTAAACAAGCTAATGGCTGAAGTGGATTAATTCAAAGTCCGCTACGTCTATATTGAGACCTTCTAATCGAAGGCTGTCTTTAATACCCAGGACCAGAAGAGCCATACTAAGAGGTCAGTTCTTCTCATTCCTGGCATTCAAACTCTAGGACTCCCTTCCGCTTCCGCTGCATCTGAGCCCTAGTGATGTGGGTTTCAGATAACAATTGAAGATGTAGCTCTTCTAACTTTTTAGTAGGTCTCTTGTTGGTAGCTGGTTTGTTAGTGCTGGTAAGCCCTCGTTGGGTATCCATGACCTGTATAAATTATAAACATAAAATAAAAGGTGTTACATATACCAGACATTAAAAGACCCACTGACAGATGCATGATTCACCGGTAGTTAATGTCCAGATCTTGCTAAAGCTTTCGTGTTTGTACATGTGTACATAAGATTTCGATCTGCATAGGCTAATAGATATACGACTTAAAATGCTATCACAATGACAATTTCATTTGAATCCTATATTTACTTTATGCTGGGTATTTATGTTTAATGGTGTCTGTTATATTTAGTTTGTACATTTTTACTAGCCGTACTTCCCTTTTTCGATTTTGGTTGAGTAGAGTGGAGTATGCATGGTGTAGTAGCACACTGCTATTACAGACAACACATTTTCAATTGAAATGACTAATACATTTGCACAGATATACAGGTTTACTCATAAAATGATTCAGCGCACAAACAATAATGTGTGGAAATGGCATCACCTAGTGTATTGATTTGCTTTGATCATAATAAAGTATTTGTTTCCAACACACTTCAGAATTAACAGAAAATGTGCTTCATTTGTGCCTTCATAATTCAGAGGTATTCTGAAATACTTGTACAGTTCTTTTAAATGTTGTTGAGGGCTAGAAAAAAAAACTTTCTATCCCCAGTATCTAGCAAGATTGTCACATAAATCCTCTCACTTTGAAGTCAGAGAAAGAAAAGTTAACACCAAGCTCCCTCAGAAGACAGAGGCTATTTGACCTCTGTCTCTAAATGCACAGAAGAAGCGACAAGGTAAGCAAACTCTCAATGGAATAGCTAAAGGGGAGTTACCTTAAACAAGCTAATGGCTGATGTGGATTAACTCAAAGTCTGCTACGTCTATATTGAGACCTTCTAATCGAAGGCTGTCTTTAATACCCAGGACCAGAAGAGCCATACTAAGAGGACAGTTCTTCTCATTCCTGGCATTCAAACTCTAGAACTCCCTTCCACTTCCGCTGCATCTGAGCCCTAGTGATGTGGGTTTCAGATAACAATTGAAGATGTAGCTCTTCTAACTTTTTAGTAGGTCTCTTGTTTGCAGCTGGTTCTTTAGTGCTGAGAAGCCCTCGTTGGGTATCCATGACCTGTATAAATTATAAACATAAAATAAAAGGTGTTAAATATACCAGACATTAAAAGACCCCCTGACAGATCTTGCTAAACGTTTCGAGTAGTCCTCTGTGGCCGGCGAGGAGGGTGTCGTTCTCTGGGTTCATCCATGTCGATTACTCGAAGGCGTTCTTCGAGGCTGTCAGTTCCTGGGTCTGTGGTGTCTGTGTCTCTGTCTGCTTCATCTTCTCGACGGTAGACTGCTGGATTGCACTTCTTGAAGTGCGATACGTTTCTCGTGGTCCTCTTTGTTGTGGAGGCCGCTGTGATCATGGTTCCCTTCTTCTTTACTACTTGTAATGGGTGGGCATGATATCGGCTGTCAGCTTTAGCTCTCTGTTCCTGTTTCACTAGTACCCAATCTCCTTCTTGGATGCTGGATGTCTTTGCATGACGCCGATTGTCAGCGTAGTCTTTCATCTTTGCTTTCTTGTCTCTATCAATGTTCATTAGTGTCTCATGATCGGAAGTCAGGAGTCTGGAGTGTATGACTGCGTCCGACGTCGGAATCCTGGTGCGTGGGGTTCTCCCGAGCATCAGGGTGGCGGGACACCAGTCGGTGGTGCTGTGTGGTGTTGTTCTGTAAGCTCTCAGGACTTCATTGAGCGCTGGTTGTATGTCACGCTGGGACAGTTCAGCTTGTTGTATTGTTTTCTTCAGGGTGGCCATGAAACGCTCAACCATCTCATTGGCTTGGGGCCATAGGGGGGTGATTTTTCGGTGTCTAAAGTTCAGATGGTCTGCGAATTCTGTGAACTCATGTCCATTGAAAGGTGGTCCATTGTCCGTTTTTACTGTCTGTGGAATTCCCCATGCTGCAAATATTTCGTCAAGGACAGGTATGACTGCAGATGCTCTTGTGGACGATAGTTGGTGTGCAATGGGAAAGCGAGAATATTCGTCCATGATGACGATGACCTATTTCCCAGATTTTATTGGGCCGAAGAAGTCAACGGCTACTTGTTGCCACACGCCGTCCGGGAGATCAGACATTTGCAGTGGGGCATGTGGTTCTTCTCGCCCCACTAGTTGGCATTGCGGGCAATGTTGAAGCGTGGCTTCTACCATCTGGTCAAGAGACGGGAACCAGACTCTCTCTCTCAGCGCTTTCTTCGTGGCTACTACACCCCTGTGGCCTTCATGAGCTAGATTGATAGTCCCTTGTCGTAGTTGCTGAGGAATAACGATCCTTCTGTCTCTCAGTAACAATCCATCCGCACTGATTGTAAGATCATCCTTGACGTGTCTGAAGGATGAAAGTTCTTGCATGTTGATGGCAGTGATGGTTTGGGAGGTCTCCAGATGTCTCCATGAGTCCGCTCGGATGCGCCACATAACGTCTTGGAGTGTGACATCCTTGGCAGTGGCTTCCACAATAGCATCTAGTGGGACGGCAGGTGGATGTGCTTGGTCAATCACAAAATGAAGGTATTCTTCAGCTAGCGAGGTGCGTGTCTGTGGCAATGTTTGGGGATGACGTGAAATGTAGTCTGCTGGGTTTTCTGCCTTTCCTGGTTTGTGAATAATAGTATAGGTGTAGTCCTGCAGGCGGATCCCCCACCTCTCAATCCTTGGAGGCATCTTCGCTCGTGGGTTGCCGAAGATGGTTATCAAGGCCTGATGGTCAGTAATGAGTGTGAAGTGCTTCCCAAAGACGAATAGGTGAAAATGCTCGCATGCCCAGGCTTTCCTTTTCCGGTTGCGAATATGCCTTCTCCGTGTCGGTGAGGCTGCGACTGGCGTAGGCTATGATGTGACGCTGATCTCTTTCGTCATCATATTGGGCAAGGATGGCACCTAGGCCCACGGGGCTGGCGTCGACGGTGACTTCCGTTTTCCGTTTGGGGTTGAAGTAGGCCAGATGGGCGGCAGAGCTCACAGCGCCTTTGATCTTGTTGAAAGCATGTTCGCATGCCTTGGACCAATGAAATGGTTGGCCTTGTCTTGTTAGCTCTCGCAGTGGGTAGCTGATGGTTGCATAGTCTTTGATGTACCTGGCACAGTAGCTAGCCATGCCTAGGAATGACCGAACATCACTGACGTCGCGAGGTTGCGGGGTGTCAGCGAGTGCTGAGACTTTGTCGGGGTCTGGTCTCATGCCATCTTTGGAGAAGATGTGGCCGTAGAACTTAAGGGTTGACTTGTGGAATTCACACTTGTCTCTGTTGAGTGTGAGGTTGGCGTTTAGAAGGGCATGGCATACACGGTCTAGGGCCTTGTCATGTTCTTCACGTGTCGTGCCAAATACGAGTATGTCGTCGCTGTAGTTGAATGAGTTTGGAATGTGGTGGATCACCCGCCGAACGGCTTCTTGAAAGATTTCCGCCGCTGACGAGATGCCAAAGTTGAGTTGTTTGTATCTGAAGAGTCCTTGATGAGTGGTAAATGTGGTGATATATCTTGACTTCTCATGGAGTTCAAGCTGGTGGTATCCTTTGTTAAGGTCTAATTTTGAAAAGACTGTCGCTCCATTCAGGCGGGTAATCATGTCGCTAATATGAGGTCCGGGATGTCTTTCCCGTTCTATGGCTGTGTTCGGGGCGTGCATGTCCACACACAGGCGTACTTTGTTTTCATGCCCTCGTTTGGGCACGACTACCACCGGTGACACCCAGGGAGTGGGTCCGGATGACCGTTCTATGATGTCCGCTCTCAGCAGATCTTGGAGCTCATCATCGACCGCTTGCTGGAGGTGAAATGGTACTTTCCTGTGGTGTTGGGCCACTGGCGTGACTTGCTCGTTGTTGTGTAATTTAACTTTGACGTTGGCTAGTTTACCTGGGCCTGAGAACAGCTTCGGGAATTTGTTGATCATATCGGGCGAGTCATCCACTTTGAATAGGATCTCTACCAGCCTCAACCGTTCTGCTGTGGGTAAGCTGAGTAAGCAGTCGGCAGCTTCAGGGCCCTCTATGACATGAATTTGGGCCTGGATTGATCTGTTCTTGTAGGTTAGCGTTGTGGGAAAACGTCCTAGACATGGCAGTGGCTCCTTGGACATCCATGTGTAGACGCGTACTGCAGCCGGTTCTAGCTTCGGTTTCGGGCACATCTTTTCATATTCCGTTGTGCAAATATAATTCAGTGACGCTCCCGTGTCCAGAACAAATTTGGCGGAGTAGTTTCCCATTCGGATATCTAGTCGTGGGTATTTCTTCAGCCGGTCTGGGTCAGCTACCATGCATACGTATTCGTCACTGTCCTGTGATATGGGAGTGAGTGCGGACGAATCTCTTGATGTCGACCGGTGAGAATGATGTGACGCCTGGGACTGGGCGCTAGACCTGGATGAGCTGGTTGATCGGTCTCTTCTGCCATGCACCGCCCTGGCATGGTGACGTGTCCCGACACTTCGTCTGACTGGCCTAGCTTCTTTACGCCTGGTTTGGCACATAGCTTCAAAGTGATTGTCTCTCCCACATCAGTGGCATTGTTGGCCCAGGGCTGGGCAGCTGCCAGTGTGTGGATATTCTAGGCTGCAGCGGTAGCAGTGTGGCGGTTGTTTCTGGGTTCTACTGCTTCTGGTCCCACCGTGGGATGAGCTCGTGGGTTTGTCAGGCCTCCGATGATCCGGACGACGTCTTGATTCTGGCTGGGATTGAACTCGGAGGGCTTGTTCCTTCTTTTCTGTTTTTCCGGCTTCCATTTTTTTCGCATGTTCTTCAGCTTGGTCATTTATGCGTGTGAGTTCTTCAATGTCGTCGAGCGAGTAGTGTTTTTTGAGCAGTCGACGTTGCAGTGATTCAGATTGGCATCCTTCGATGATGCGTAACCGAAGTGCGTCCTCAGTGTTGAAATTGTCGAACTCGCAATATCGTGCCAGACGCTTTAGTCGTGAAATGAAATCACCCATGGATTCGTCGCGTTCTTGGGACGCGAGATTGAAGGTGTAGCGTTCATAATCTAGGTTGCGTTTGTGGAGAAATTTCCTGTTCAGGGCGTCCTTTACGTCTGTATATGATGCAGTGTCTGCCGGGGGTAGTTCTTTGATTATTTGTCCAACGTCTTTGCCCACTAGGTTTTTTAACGCTATAAGTTGATGGTCCGGATCATCTACTCTTGAGCCTTTCATAAAATCTTCGAAGTCTTCTAGCCAGCTTTTCCACTTGGGGCCCATGCTGTTTCCGGAAGTCAGTATTAGAGGTTCGGGGGGACGCAGGAATGATACCCCATTAGTATAGGCCCTTGCAGTGCGGCTGAGGATGGACCTGGTGCTGCATTCTGTGTGGAGTCAGGTCGAGTGGACATGGTGATGCCCTGCTGTCTTCACGGTCCCTCCTGACGCTTCTTACGGCTTCGCAGAGCTTCAAATCTACTTTGGCGGGCCCGGGTGCTCCTTTTTGTCTTTTTTTGCCTGACCTCAAAATGGCCGCCGGACTGAAACCAAAGTGTTCCTATGGGGCGCGCCTGACTCTAAGATGGCCGCCGGACGTGACACCTGTAATGCCAGTTGGAGGGATGAAATCCAGAGTTCTTACCCCAGTGCTCTGTACCTTGCATTTATTTGGGGCCTCAGGGACTCTTCTCACAGGAGGTCCTTGTCAGGGCTGCAGTGTTAAGCTGATCGGCGGCGCTCATTAGCATAATTTGTAGCGCTTCTTCTCCTGTGGCTGGGCGCTCTTCAAGCGTTGTCTGAGTCGCGTGCAGTTGGGGGGGGGGAGTCCTTTGATCCCATCCTCGTCGCCAGTTTTGGTGTCGCACGCTTATAAATAATGCGCCGACACGAGCGGTGTTTCACACACGTCTTTATTTATCTTCATGCACTGCTATATCCCCTGCGTGCGCTCGCCGCCTCCCCACATCCTCTTCCTGCCATGCCTGACCCGGAAGTTCGGGACCTGGTCAGGCATGGCGACACAACACGATCTGCATAGGCTAATGGCCATATGCCTTAAAATGCCACGATACACATGTGAACCCTAGTAGAAAATCCAGCTCACCGGTTACAAATGGCACCCTTTGGACTCAGTATAATATGTGTGTTCGACATATTTTCATCTGAAACAATGAAAATTTCAATTGAATCCTATATTGACTTTATGCTGGTTATTGATGTTTAATGGTGTCTGTTATGTTTAGTTTGTACATTTTTACTAGCCGTACTTCCCTTTTTTGATTTTGGTTGAATCATCACAGAGGGGTTTGTGGTTCATACTTCGACAATACAAACTTAAGATTCTTTTATTGTACTCTATTGTGACAACCACTCCATTGTGTGCACTGTGGGTTATTAAGGAGTGTAGTTGCCATATCCATAATAAGAATCTTTGCCAAAAGCAACAGGTTTGACTTTCCTATATCTACACACAAAGTGATATTAATCACTTAAATTACATAGATAAATAGATCAACACCTCCTCTACAAACACACACACACAGATCAACATGCTTATAGATACCAGTGCAAACAGACCAATAAAGATAGGGGCACCCATGCACAGAGACAACCAGTCATGAACTCATCTGTGGACACTGGCCACCAGACATATGCCAGAGCACACAAACTAACAGGCAAGGTATGTTCACACACACAACGCATATTCAGACACAAAAGCCAGCATGCAAAATTCATATGCAGTCAGACATCTTTAACGACACAGACGGACAAACACGAACGGAGAAAAAAATCATCAGACTGATTGATGTAAACTTTGTGTCAACAGAACAGAATAGAGTATCAGCACCCATTTAATGCTTCAGTCTCAATGCCAATCTAATTCATATATTTTTTTAAAGACCATCTTTTTGTAATAAAACAGTGCTCTGTGCAGCATATTTGGCTAAATCATTCACATGTAACATTCCAATTCAATAACTTCTGCCCATTATTATTGACATATGACACACTAAGGGCCTGATTCTGATGCGGGTTGGAAAGCTTCCCGACCGAATCGGTTTGGAAATGGTTTCCGACCCACTCGGATCGGGAGAGTCCGACCGACGGAGTACGATGCATCCGGATGCTTCCAGATACGATTTGGTTGGACTCCCATTGACTTCAATGGGAGCATATGTTCCTAACCGCATCATAATTGGGCCCTGGGTCGGGAAGACACGTTCCCGATCCGATTTGGAAGGAGCAAATGCCATTAGGAGGCCTTCCTAACCGCATCAGAATCAGGCCCTAGGTGGGAATGCTTTCCTAACCGCATCAGAATCAGGCCCTAAGATGGCGCCATTTCCATCATTTTAAGTAAGTTAGGCATTGTGCTTCCAGTTCTTGCCCTTCCATTTACACACTTGTCTGTTGGTATACATTTATTTGTTAACAGAAGTTAAAGGGGTAAAAACGCCCAAGGGTCTGGACACCCAACTTGTATGCCAGTGGGCAAATATCTTAACAAGTTTATCGGACTACTTTCCTTCTATACAAAACAAGCATTTGGTGCCAATGATATTGTTGTTTTCTGTTGGCAAACGAAAGCTCTGGCATTTAGCTTAAAATAATATTTAAATATAGCAAACTGTGCACACATTATGTTTATTTTTTCACTTTATTTGGCTATCAGACTTTTTTATTAGCCCGACCCCAACCCTTGTTTTATATTTCGTCGATCAGTGGTTCCAATGCAACAATACTTTGACATACAATGAAAGTTGAAAGACACTGAGCCTGTTTGAAATGTGTGTTTTGCTCCTGGCAAGCAGTGTGCGGTTATAAACATATATATATAGTTCTTTCAGTATCGAGTGTGTCTTTCCCAAGATTTGTATTTAGTAATAAAACCCAAAATGGATACAATTTACAATAGCACAGTTATAAGGAATAAAATATATTGCAAATATACTAGCCACATAATACCTTCCTATTGTGCCATGTATCATGTATATTATTTTTCCACAATTGACCATATGGTGCCTCATCCAACAATTAGAACGAATGCCCAGAAAGATATTTGCAGAGATTTCAACAGCTCATAGATGCATAAGAATTCTTCTTGTAGCATTCCAAGGCTGTGTCTTTTGGTATTTATCTTCCATATTGTTTACAATGATTCAGATGCAACCTTACAATAATTCAGATATAGCCACCACGTGTTTCGCTCCCTGTGTGACTAGCAAGCCTTGGGCTTTCTCAGGGCTGAAATATTGAAATGTTAAACTGTGGATATGGTAGATTTTCTATTGTTACGTATTTCTAATTATCAATGCCTTGTGTCAGGTGCCACACTACATGTGAGAATATAACACCCCATTGGTAAACACGACACATGTGCTTCACACAGGGGAAAGTGAGTATGTTGTGTAGGTGTAGTGTGTGTTACTATTTCCTTCAGATTGAAGTGTGCACAGAGACTTAGGGGCGGATTTACAAGCCCCCTGCGCCAGCAGTACGTCACTTTTTTGTGTGTCGTACCGGTGGCGCATTTTACTTCTCCATATTTACAAGGGCAGGAAAAGCCACCCTGCATGGCTTTTCCTGTCCTTGTTAATATGGCACCTTCACACGCAGCACTTTGCGTGAAAGGGGCGTTCCATGGGTGTTGCTGTGGGTGTTCCCATGCAACACCCATGGAACAAGACACATTTCCAGATTTACGAAGAATCGTAAACCTGGAAATGCGTCAGTATGCTATACCACCCTAGGGGTGGCGTAGCGAGGCGCAGCGAGGAGAAATGTTTTCATTTCTCCTCGTTCTTTCCTCTTTCAATGCGTGCTGCATCCTACAGCACACATTGAAAGAGGAAAATGCATGTAGTGATTGTTTTTGTGCAGGAAGGTGCCCCTTCCTGCACAAAAACAATCTCCTCATGACGCAGGCATCCTTGCACCATGGTGCAAGGGTACCTGCGCCGGCGCATGGCAGCTGTTTGTGCGCCAGCGCAGGGGAGAGCACAGGAATGCAACATATTATTGTAAATATGTTGCATTCCTGTGCTTTGGAAGTGCTGCAGCGTGGCGCAGCCAAAGGGCTTGCGTTGCCGCGCTGCGGCACTTCCTCGTAAATCTGCCCCTTAGATACTAAAGGAACAATTTGCACTGGAATGCTAAGAAAGCATTTTTTATATTAAGTACCTTTGAAATCCTGATTCTTGTTGTGTGAGTGCTATAGTCTCACATATATAGTATATAGTCCTTATCTCATCTCACAAGAACCTGCCTATCAAATGCAAATCAAATGTCAATGTGTAATGTGCATCTTATTGTATTGCTACCACCTTTGTGCTCAGTTAATTTTCCTGGCCATTTGGCCAAATCCCCTCTATTTAAAAGAAAAATAACTAGCATCCAGTTTGAAGAAGAGGGCAATATTTTGTTGCAATAACATACAATAAGATTTGGTTTTCTTAAATAAATCTCTAAATCCAATTGTCATCAATTTAGGAGTTTTGAGAATTATGGGTGTTGGATAACATTTTGAAATAATTAAAGAGCATAAAAACTCTTGTAATGTTAGTGTAAGTTATAGGGGCTCTTCAGGTGATTACACATGCCTTTGTTAATAGTGAAAATGTTCTAAAAGGGATACAGTTGCAGTCCAATTTGTGGATCAAGCTGTTCATATTAGAGTGCTCCGAACACAGTGAAGAAGCTCCCCCTTCTCCACCCAGACTGATTCAACATTTCTTCAGTCGACTGGAGGGGTGTTCCATGGCTTGGGCAAATCGCTAACTTTGAAGGGCACTGGTCAAAGCATGGAAGCTTGCAGGGGAAGAAGAATGTGAAACATGGAGTTCCTCTTCACATACCTGAAAGACTCAATAAGTCAGAAGATGTTGGCATGGCGAGTGTCATATGTAACCCTTCCAAGCAGGTCTCTTTTCCAGTGGTAGTTGCCTGTAGTTCCCAATCCAAGATGGAGCTAATCTATTTCCTGTGATGTCATTTATTTGTCAGACCATATATAAATAGGTCCTGATAAAAGATAGATGTGTCACAACACATTAATTCCTTTATTTTTATCTTGTTAATTGGATACTTGCTATCAGTTTCTCCCTGATATTTTGCTCAGTGTTGCAGCTAGATTTGTGACTGGGATTCTGGATCTGGAAAACTGTCCCTGGACTTTTTCTTATCCCTGGTTCAGGGTGGTTTTGGTGCCTTGCTTTTCAATGTCTGCATTAATTCATCCTCTTCAATCATGAACCACCAAGTTTGCCAAGGGGGTTTCCTCTACCCTTTGTGGCTATTCCCTTCTAAATGTGACTCACCTAATGAGACACTTGACATCTTTCATGTTTAAATTAAGAGCAGAGTGGCACCACTCTTCTGGAGGTAGTCACCCTTTCTTTGGGCATTCAAGAAGGATACTTTATAGACCTTCACAGCCTTGACACCACTGCGCATTCATTTATCCGAGGTCATTTTTTGATGTGACCGACCATGAAGATTTCGTTAAACTTTTGGTAGCTTGCATATGATGCAACAAACCTGGATGACACTTTTTCTCATTCTACTTCTATGGTCAAAATTCCTGTAGATAGGGAAAAGGGTCGGATGCTGGGGTTGATCACTACTGTCTTTTGATGACACATAGAAATAACCCCCTATGGAATAATAAATAACATAACAAGAGATGGAGTGAGGCTCTAAGTGGATCCAGAAGAGTAGCACCATAACTCACCAACATCTTCAGTCATCCAAGAGAGAGGTTTAAGAACAGGAACTTAGGGGCCTATTACGATGGCGGTCGGAAAACCTCCCCGACCGCCATGGTAGCGGGAAAAGACCGCCCGCATGGACCGCAACATCACCGTCGGTCGAATTACGATGATCCGCAGTCGAAATCCGACCGCGGCGGTCGGATCGCGGGCCTTAACATTGCGGCTGTTGCTGCTGCCCGCAGCACCGCTGCGATGTCCAAAGGAGCATGTCCTGCATTTCCCTGCACTGCGTGGCAGGCACTGCTCAGTGCCTGCCACCTGGTACAGGGAAATGTAGGGGGGGACCATGGGTACCCCCCCAGTGCTCCCACCCCCCTCCAAAACATAGGGGGCCCGCAACGGGCCCCCGGAAGACAATCTCCGCATGCCTTTCCATGGCGGTCTGACCGCTGAGGAAAGGCTTGCTACTGCTGGCATCATAATCCTGCCGGCGGAGCCTGCTCTGCACCGCGACCATTGTCCCGGTCCTGCTCCGTCCGCCAGGCAGGAGTGTGGATGGCAACCGGTGGAAAAGCGGCAGTCGGAATTTCCCACCGCCACGGTCACCACCGCCATCCTAATCTGACCTGCGGTTTTCTGGCTTGCAATCGCGGTCGGATGTCCTCCGCCGGTCCGGCAGGCACCACCGCCGGCCCGGCGGTCGACATCCAACCGCCATCGTAATAGTCCCCTTAGGGAGGATTGAGGAAAAAGAGCGACAAAATTGGGTCCTAGAGGGTGGCAAACTTAGATGCAAAAATGAACCAGAACTAGTTCATCACAAAAATTGCTGTAGCCTGAATCTTTACATACCTGTGACTAACTCTACCTTTGAAAGGGACAGGATCACTGGCACTCACATATTGGATTGAATAGCTAATGGTATAAATTGCAGTGGAGACAACTTCAAAAATTGTGTTGCAAATCCCTGCAGCCATCTCATCACACCTACCCATGTACTTGCTTTCACAGACAACCTAACCATTGAGACCAGAGCTGCCAAATTTCCTACATGACCACTCCACTTTCATCATGATCAAAGGAAACTGTGAAAATAAAAAGGCAACTTAGCATTAATTGGTGCTTTGAAGCTCTTGATTACTGGAGATGGTTGCTGCTAGATCTAGATGCTTCTAGCTACCAGTGATTTACAGTGTACTTTAATGGTGCATCCCCTTCTAGTGATCTCCATCTTTAAGGGGAGCCTCTTGTAATCATCCATGCCAACTATGGAATCAACAGTTATCAAACCACCATTGACACACAACTCCATCTAAAAGTCTACACAGTCAAGAAGATCCACAGCACCAAAGACTTCCTAGTATTAATAAAAATCAGAATATTAAGTTGGTACAGCAAGCTTATTCCAATACAGATCTGCTTGACCCTTATGAGCAACAGCCAACCCTAGATTACGAATTGAACATGAAGGTGTGCAAATTCACACCATAACTCTCTGTAAAACAAGTTCACTTTGAGTAAACATTGACCTTTTGTTATATTGTCCCTGGTTTTATTTATTTCCTGTATTTATTTCAATTCTCCCACCTTTTCCAGTGGTTAACGGTTTAGGCCAGTCCATTTCTAAAGAGGAAACAGTACCTAAAGTCTAGCTGTTGGAGAGCATCAAGAGAGCCCCTAGCCACCAAAAAACTTCTATTATTTGCTGGGCTATTAAAATACTACAGAAGATTTGTTGTCAACTTGTCGATTTAATGGAACCCCTTAGGATATTACTGTGCAAGATCCAAGAGTTTAGCTGGGATGAACAACAATGAAAGGCTTTTAATGCCATATAAATAGCCGTTGCTACTGCCCCCACTCTTAGACTGTCCCGTTATGGTAAAACATGTAAAATCACTGTGAATGCAAGTGCATATGCGATAGAGGACATGCACTTTCAATGTTATAATAATTTAGAATGGATTGTAGCCTTTACATCCAGAATGTTTTATGCCACCTTGAGAAAGTACATAGTAATAGAGAGAACTTCTTGCTTATGTGTGGGCCATAGATCACTACTGGTACTATGTGTGAGGAAATAAATTCATGGTTAGATCTGTCACAAGCCATAAAATAATATCCTATCTCTCTTGGAAGTGGAAGAAATGTTATGATCAGAAGAGCAAGGTTGTGAACTAAATTGTACGAGTACTGTTTTGATGTTCACTTTGTTTCTTGTGCAAAGACTGTAACTGCAGACTGTCTTTTATGCCTTCCTTTAGAACATCACTCCACTGGCAATGAAGATTGTGAAACCGATATACTATGTTCCTTATAGGAAAGGGCGGACCATTCTAGGGTATCAAAAAGAAAGGTTGGTAGCTGATGATCTCAAAGATGTAACTCTTAAGTTGATCCAGAATTATCTTGCCACTGTCGAGATCACTATAAGGTGTCATGAGTTTGATCACTCATGTAGTGATAGAACTAGCAAGAAAAAGTTGTGTAATCCTATGAAATGGAAATTGCACAGTACCAGAAGGAGTTAGACCGAAATTGTTAGAAAATGGGCATCAAGGAATGATGGAAATGTCAGCTTCCAAGAACTTACTTACATCACACTTTGGTGGCATAGCATGGACATCAAAACTGTCAATTGTGTTAGGGATTTTGAGATTTGTGCAGATTCTGATTACCACCTAACCAACAACCCTGGCTTTGCCTCCAGTCAAACGGCCAACTTCCATGTGGCAAAAACGTGGCTTGGAAATTGCTAGTTCTTTTAAAGTTTTGCCAAGCCAACTCAAATCTGCTTTAGTCTTTGTGGACTATCACTGTTCATGGCCAGATGTACAATTTATAGAACAACCAAAATACGAGCAATGTTTTAGAGTTCCTGATTGTTGCCTTCAGCATAGTGGGGTCTCTTGAAGTTATAGTTACAAACAATGGGTTCCTGCTCTGTTCACACTTTTTTGGAAAAGTGTGGCTCTACCCACCTTAACCACTTGTTATAGCGCCCCCCCCATTATTAAGCCCTTTTTTTTTTTGATATTTGGGGGTACCTCATGCTTAAATCTTCCTAAGTTTCTCCCCCACAAAATGTATTTATGCCAAATGTTCTTCCTTTTTTCCAATATCCTAGGTGTTCTAAAGGTACCCAGGGTTTGTAGACACCCCTTGGAATCACTCACAAAATATCGATGGACAAAATATCTTGTTCCCAAAATATCGGAACATAAATATCGATGTCAAAAATATCGACATCCTATCTACATAATGGTAAGTACTAAAATATCGAAAAAAGATATAGTTGTTAAAAATATCAAAGTTAAAAATATCGTTTTTTTTAAATGTATAAAAAATAATATAAAATAAATTAAATAATACATATAACTTAAAAAATATATATAGAATTATTAAAAATGTTTAACAATTATAAGTAATAAATGTAATGTAAAAATAAATTAAACATACATATATAAAATGTAATATATATATTTACTTAATAATTTCTAAATTATTTTAATAAATTATAAAATGTTAGAAATATATCAAAAATTATAAATACATATTTATACATACATCTGTAACATAAACAAAACCAAAAAATATATATATTATAAATTAAATTATTAAAATATTTATTAATTTTTAAAACTACATTTTACACTACATTAACTGCAACAGTAGGGAAAGTTTGGATAGCTGAGGTGACTAAATTACTATTCCCACTCCAGCGAGTGCAACAGTAGGGAAAGTGTTGGATAACGGAAGGGAATAATTTACTATTCCCACTCCAATCAGTGCAACAGTAGGGAAAGTGTTGGATAGCGAAGGAGAATAAATTACTATTCCCACTCCAGCAAGTGCAACAGCAGGGAAAGTGTTGGATAGCGGAGGGATAAAAATTACTATTCCCACTCCAGCAAGTGCAACAGTAGGGAAAGTGTTGGATAGCGGAGGGGAATAATTTACTATTCCCACTCCAATAAATGGAACAGTAGGGAAAGTGTTGGATAGCGGAGGGGAATAATTTACTATTCCCACTCCAATAAATGCAACGTTAGAGAAAGTGTTGGATAGCGTAGGGGTAAAAATTACTATTCCCACTCCAGCAAGTGCAACAGTAGGGAAAGTGTTGGATAGCGAAGGGAAATTATTTACTATTCCCACTCCAACGAGTGCTACAGTAGGGAAAGTGTTGGATAGCGGAGAGGATACAATTACTATTCCCACTCCAGAGAGTGCAACAGAAGGGAAAATGTTGGATAGCGGAGGGGTAAAAATTACTATTCCCACTCCAGCAAGTGCAACAGTAGGGAAAGTGCTGGATAGCGAAGGGAAATAATTTACTATTCCAGCTTCAGTGAGTGCAACAGTAGGGAAAGTGTTGGATAGCGGACAGGATACAATTACTATTCCCACTCCAGAGAGTGCAACAGTAGGGAAAATGTTGGATAGCGGAGGGGAATAATTTACTATTCCCACTCTAGCAAGTGCAACATCAGGGAAAGTGTTGGATAGCGGAGGGGTAAAAATTACTATTCCCACTCCAGCGAGTGCAACAGTAGGGAAAGTGTTGGATAGCGGAGGGGAATAATTTACTATTCCCATTCCAGCGAGTGCAGCAGTAGGGAAAGTGTTGGATAGCGGAGGGGTGAAAATTACTATTCCCACTCCAATGAATGCAACAGTAGGGAAAGTGTTGGACAGCTGAAGGGATAAAACCAAAGATTACAGCTATTGAACCAAAAACCACAAACAAAATAAAAACAAAACAATTACCAAAAATATTTATAAATTAATAAATGAATATTAATAATCAACTATTAATTAATTAATTTAAACTAAATTACTTTCCACCCTCTACCCCAATAAACACCAAAACACACACCTAAAAATATTTACACAATTTCCATAACCAATTTTGCATTCATAAATTAATAACAATTAACAAATCATTAATTAATTTTAAAAGAATTATTCCCAACATTTACAACTATAAACCCCATAACTCACACATCAAAATTATTCCAAAATTACCATATTTAATTTTTAATTAATTACTTAGCATTAATTAACAAATAATTAATGAATTCAAATAATTTACCTACCACCATATTCCCCTATAAATAACACCACCAATGTTCTAAAACATGGCACAAATAACATAATTAATTAACAATTAATTAATGAATAACAATTAACAAACAAAATAAAAACAATTATTAATAAATTAATACACACAATAAACACTATAAAATAACATTAAATAAATATTATATTAAAAATATTTTAAAATGTATGAAAATTAAATTACTTCCCACCCTACTCCCCTATCAACCCACAATCCGCTCCTAAAAAAATGACACAATTAACAAAATTACCAATTAATTAATAATAATAAACAAGCAATTAATAAATAATTAATAATAAATTAATTACCACAATTAACAATAACAAATATTAAATACATAAATATTAATCAATAAAAAATATTAATTAAAATTAAATTACTTCCCACCCTACTCCCCTATCAACCCACAACTCGCTCCTAAATAAATGACACAATTAACATAATTACCAATTATTTAACAATAATTAACAACCAATTAATAAATAATTAATAATAATTTAATTACCACAAATAATATAACATATTAAATACATAAATATTAATTAATAGAAATTATTAATTAATTATAATTAAATTACTTCCCACCCTATTACTCTATAAACCCACAACCCGCTACGGAACTAAAACTCAAAATTTAATTAAAATAAAATTAATAACTTCTAAAAATTATTAATACATTTATTATAATTAAATTACTTCCCACCCTATTCCCCTATAAACCCACAACCCGCTACGGAACTAAAACGCAAAATGTTATTAAAATAAAATTAATAACTTCTAAAAATTATTTTTCAATTTATTATAATTAAATTACTTCCCACCCTATTCCCCTATAAACCCACAACACGCTACGGAACTAAAACGCAAAATTTACTTAAAATAAAATTAATAACTTCTAAAAATGTAATACATATATTAAAAAACAAATGCAATACTTACACAAAAAAATAGAACACATACAATTAAAATACTAACTAAAATACATAACACTAACTAAAAACGATATTTTTAACCGCTATATTTTTGCTAACGATATTAATGACTTCGTTATTGTTAAAAACGATATTACTTACCTTAGACTCGATATTCTGTACCACGATATTCTGACAGTCGATATTTTTGTATCCCGATATTTTGCACTCGATATTAGTGCAAGTCGAGAATAACAACTCGATATTCTGACTGTTTACCACGCCTTCGAGGGAGCTGAGAAAATCCCCAAATAAACGTAATTCTTGTTTTTGGGAGACAATTGAAAAAGGTGGAGTACAGGAAAGCATATGTTTATTTTTCTAAAAATGGCATTAACAAAAGGGTTTGCTGTGCTATGATCACCATCTTCCCAGCACTTAGTAAGAAGAAAAGTTGTGTCAAAAACAATTTTCCCACAGTTTTTATTTTTTTCTAAGAAGGAAGTTATGCTTTTCTATGTTTGGTGGTTTCAACCTACTTGCAGTTTTTAGTGGAAACAGCTGTGAAATCCATGGGTGATCCCAGAAGGCTCTACATTTCTGAAAATTAGGCAACTTTCTGAATTCAACAAGGGGCAGTTTGGGTAGATCCCTATAAAAATAGCCATTGGTGGCAATGTTTTCATCTGTAATTTTTGGGTACAATGGTCAATTTACAAAATCAACATACCGTTACATCTGTCAGACCCTTCTGGTTGCAAGGACATATAGATATATAGGGGTTATAGGTTTTTCAAAACCCTGAGCCAACAACTCAGCTGCAGCTTATAATTATTCTCATTGTTTACCAACCATGCAGCAATCCTTATGGTAAATCCCAATACATGAAACATTTGTATGAAGGAAAACAATGTATTTTTTAAATGTGCACAAGAAACTGAGTTTAGGAACATTGGTTATTTGTACACCTCTGAATTTGGAATAATCCATAATATCATGTGATTCAGAAGCAGTTTGCTAAATGTGTTCTTGTTTTGCATACTGGATTACATTTTGAAGCCCAATATTCAGAAAAATCCAATTGATAATAACAAATGTTCTACTAGTCTGTGTTCCCACATTTCTGCTGATACAAACATGTTAGAAATTGGGTTTCTGGTTGGCAGAGGTATGCACCCTGTCCAAGAAGGAACCACAATCCTAGTTAGGGTAAGTCACAAAACACCCTACATTATCCTGTGCTCATCCTCTGGTAGCTTAGCACAGAGCAGCCAGGCTAAATTGAAGAGGCAATGTGTAAAGTATTTGTGCAACACGTCAAACAGTAACACAGTGAAAACACCACACAAAGACTCCACACCAGGGTAGAAAAATAGAGAATAATTTTAGAAATAAAACAAGACTAAAACGACAAACATCCACTGAGCAGAACTTGAGATATTAATTTTTAAAGAACAAACTGTAAAATAGCGCTTATAAATAATAAGCGCTTATTTGGTATATCTGGTTGTGCTGGACCGGGACAAAGTCAAAAGTTCAGGCCGACTGCGATGGCGCGGGAGACGGATACAGGGACCCAATTAAGCCAGCTGAACAAAAGTCCCCTGATCTGGGATATGCCATCATTGAAGAAGATGTGAGATGCAGCCTAAGCGATGCATTGGTATCGAGCCATGCAGTGGGTGAGATATGTTGAGTTTCTCCATGCAACAATGACATTGCCTCGGTTTTGAGTGCAATACGCTGGTTCTGAATGTGGTGCGCTGCTTCTGCTCCTGCAGCAGGGGATGCGTCGGTTCCAAGTGTGATGCACTAGTTCCGAAGGTGATCGGACTCAGTTGACGCATACGCTGGGAGACGCAAGCTCAGAGCACAGAGCGAGGAGCAAGGAGCTACAGCCACCCTCTGCCCACCCACCTAGCCGCACCAAAAACTCTGCAGGATTTGAGCCCGTTGCCCTTGACCACTCAGGGGCAGAGGGGCACCTCGGCCCACCTTGACCCTGTCTGTCCCTGCGGTCTCCTTCCCTTCCTGGCCTCTGATGTCTGAAGCCTGGCTCCCTCGAGGGACAAGGAAGGAGCCAGGTGAGAGGAAGGGGAGAGGGCTGGGGGTCAGAAGTAGCAGGCATTGAGGCTGCAGTGGTTGCGGAGGTTATAGTGAGTTTAGGCCCCACGGCAGACCGGGCTTAACCATGGCCCGTGGAAGCAGCCCGACTAGGTTCTGGTGCAGCTTGCGGACCAGGCGAGGTCCTGAGCCTCACGCTATCACTTCAACACCATTTAAATTGCTAGGAACTACTAAAGCTATTGAAGCTACTGAAACACTGCGGTGGGGACCTGGCAACCACACACTGCCTCCGCAGCAGAGTGAGGGTGCAGGGGAAGAGAGCTCTGCACATGCACTGCTCCCTCCCCACCACTTTCCTGGTCAGAAGCTACGGAACCTCAGTCTCAACCTCAAGGCACCCTTGTGCCCCACCCACCGAGACGAAAAACCCGAGCCACTGGGCCAATTTCCACGTGAGGGGTGAGGTGGCGTCCAGGGAACGAATCGACTGACCATCTGGCTGACTGAGGGGTCAGCACTTCACGCAGAAGGCCCAGGATTCTAATGCTTGTCCTCACCTGCTTCAATTGGTGCAATAGCAATGCAGCCAAAACCGCAAAGGGAAGCAGACTACACAGTGTCGCACAGCGCAGGCACTGAGCACCCAATGAGGTCTGGGAGAACAAGGGGGCCTCTCCCCCCAAGGCCGGTTGGGAGAAAAGGGACGAAGTCACTACACACGATACAACCCAGCGCACAAGCGCCACTAATTACAATTGAGGCAGAATTGAAGGACACAACATGTACAAGTACAGAGGGGGCTGTGAAACACACAAAGTCTCCTAGCCAGCCTAAAATATACTCAAATTTCACTTTTTGAACGATGCCGGTTCCTCCCTTTTCTCAAGCAATTGTGCTCTCCAAGGGCTTCAGACACCACTTCAGCACCTACAGCTTCCACAGTCTTCACAGTCCCATGAGACGGGCAGCCAGACCGGAGGAAACCTCACCTGCCCTCTCCCCTTCAATTTACTCAAGGCTACCACTATGAGACCAACCACTACGGAACAAACCTTGCCACTGTCTGGGCATACAGGCTCTCGGAGCCCAGTGGGTGAACAAGCGGTAAAACAACAGGAGGTGGCATCACCCTCAGCCAATAAGATCTTCCTGTCATCAACCCTGCCCACTACTGGTGCCCTCTCTAGACTAAGATTAAGAAAGACAATAGACATACGTCATTCCAAAGAGGCTCTAAACAGTAAGGGGAGGGTTCAGAAGCCCCAACCAGAAGAGATCCACATCTCAATCCATCTCGGGCCCAATCTCCAAACAAATGTCAACTTGCGCCTTCCAGTCTTGGAACACCTAGAACACCAAGAGGAGGGGCTAGGGGCCCTCTCATATCTGGGCACGCAAGAATGGGAGGATCCGCTGGACTCCTAACTGCAGGACCCACCCCATGGGGCCACCCCTGCCAAAAGTCCACAAGGACACATAGCAGGACCCGACCTAGACCCGGATGACATGAGGGGGGCCAATCCTGGCAGGGAGGCTGCATCACAGTCTGACACCACGTGGACTTCTCTTCTGACCACCATGCAGCTGTCTGTGGAGGCTCTTCGGTACCAATTGGACAAGATGGACATTCAGCTGTCCTTACTAAGCACTCTGGTGCTGCTTGTCGCTGGCATCAACGAGAAACTGGGGAACCTCAATTGCCTTATAAAGAGAACACAGTCTGAGGCGCAAATAATCTGTGGGTGCGCCCGATTGCTTGACAATCTAAAGAAAAACTCACAGCTACTTCTAGCACACACTTATTGGGACGGAGCATCCACATCAAGCCAGAACTGGTGCTGACCAATAGAATAAACAGTCTGCAGCAGTGCTCAAATCTCCCTTCCACTGGGGATGCATGGGTTGGCTTGAAGAAGCACCTTAGGCCTCACTTCCAAGGGTCCAAGACTTGGTGGCACCACTTGGCAGGTGGCAGAGTCCGGGTGCAGATCCAGGTAAGATGGAAGTCTTTTATGTCCCTGAGACTTCAAATCAGAAGGCAAGCCAGGAAGCCTTTGGAGTCACTCTGGATTCAAGTGATGCAGGTCCAGTCCTTCTCACACAAGCAGGGGAACAGCAGGCAAGGCAGCAGGGCAGCACAGCAGTGCAGGAATCAAGTAAAGCAGCAGTCCAGCAGAGTGGCAGCATAGCAGTTGTTCTTCCTGGCAGAGTCTTCACAGGTCCAGAATTGTACTGAAGTCATGATACCAGAGGTCCAGTACTTATACCCAGTTGTGCCTTTGAACTGAGAGAGACTTCAAAGAAGGCTTTGAACTGCTCAGAGGTCCTCTCTTCCTTCCCTGGCTCCAGACTCACTACAGGGGGGCATGCAGCCATTTGTGTGTTGACAGGACACAGCCTATTCAGGTATAAGTGTGAGGCTGTGCCCAGCTCTTCTATCCAATCTTCCAGGATGGCCCATCAAGTCACACCTAAGTTCCCTTTGTGTGTGGAAGTCTAGAGGGAATACACAAAGCCCAGCTGTCACCCACCCAGAATGAACAGAGACAGACAGCAGGCACCAAATGGCTAAAGTGGGAAAATGCTAACTTTCTAAAAGTGACATTTTCAGAACTGCAATTTAAAATCCAACTTCACCATAAGTTGTGATTTTAACTTGTGATTCCAGAGACACCAAACTTGAAAAGTCTATGTCTTCAGACTTGGGAATTACACTTAAAAGATGTAAAAGGATAATTTTATAGTAGAGATAGGCCTTACAGTAGTGAAAACGAATTTGGGAGTTTTTAACTGCCAGTGCATGTCAAACCTAAACGTACATGTCCTGCCTTTTAAATATATTGCACCCTGCTCTGTGGGTCATACAGGGCCTACCTTAGGGATAACATATATGTATAAAAAGGAAAGATTTAGGCCTGGCAAGAGGTTTATTATGTCAGGTCAAAGTGGCAATGTAAACTGCACATACAGGCTCTGCAATGTCAGGCCTGAGCCACGAACTACTTAAATGGGTGGCACAATAAATGTAGCAGGCCAACAAGTAGCATTTAATTTACAGACACTGGGCACATATAGTGCACTTTACTAGTATAATAAATATAGGTAAATTAAATATGTCCATCGGGGGTGAGCCAATATTTCTATGTTTAGGGGAGAGAGCTAAAGCACTTTAGCACTGGTTAGCAGTTGGAAAGTGCACAGAGTCCTAAAGCCAGAAAAAGTAAGGTCAGAAAGATGGAGGGAGGCAGGCAAAAAGTTGGGGGGGAGACAATCTTAGGCTGTCTGTCAGGTCTAACAAAACCGTACCCCGCTTGTGTGGCTGTGCCTAGCACCCACGACACAAAACAACCCAAAACACTATAGGGCTTATTACGATGGTGGTCGGGAAGCCTCCGACCTTCAATTCCGACTGGCTGATTATGAATCAGCCGATTGGAATTGAAACTGGCCGGTCATTCCGGCTGGCTTCCGACGGGCTCAAGGAGCCTGTCGGCCAGTCGGAGGCCGGCCCATAATCCCAAAGGGCGGCCTTTCTGCCTTTGGGATTTCTATGCACGGTTTCTGGCAGGGTTTCCATGCCGGCCTTCCCGACATGGAAACCCTGTCAGAAAGCATGTTTGGGGGCCCCTAGCAGGGCCCCCTTGTGGGCGTGACCTCCGGTTGGGGGCCTTGGGGGCACCTTAATCTCTGCACCCCATGGCAGGCTCCTTTAGGTGCCTGCCATGGAGTGCAGGGATTAACACCACCTCCCATTTCCATATGGGAGCATGTACTATGGCCGGTTTATGGCCGTAACACATGCTCCGATAGGGAAATGTTGGAATGCAACCGAACAGGCGGTCGGGACCGCCGACCAGAGGTCAGTCGGTCCCGTTTACGACATCGTAATCGGCCCCTATGTGGTTAATTCACATTTCACCCAGCAAAATCAGTGCTTATTTACAGTGCAGGCATCTGCGGAATGGGGGCCCTAGCTTAGCTGATACCCAGAGAAACCTACCAAACCCATACATTTCTGAAAACTAGATACCCTGGAGAGCCCAAGGTGGTATGGCTTGCAAGGATCCCCCCTACCATTTCTTACCCACAATTCCATTCAAACCTCAAACCCTAGAAAACAAAACCACACATCTTCCTCACATTTAGTACCACCCAGTACTCCTGCACAGGTCTCAATATAAATTCTACCCCACTTGTGTGGGTGAGCCCTACCACCTTTGGCAGGAAAGGCCCAAAAATACAACATAGAGCAATAAAATCTTTTCACTCAAAACAGACCTCTTTTTTTGCAATGTGGGTACGTGTTTTTTTTGGCCTGGGCTCTGCAGTCTACCAGGGGAACCTATCATACCTACCTATAACATCACTTTTACTTTTTTCACTTAATTTCAAGAGGACTTTTTGTTTACAAAAATTAAAATCCTATTAGCATACTTAACTATAACATCACTCTAATGATTACTTTTTTCAGTGATTTTGTAGTAGTGTCTTGTAAATTGTCAACTAAATGGCTGATATAATTTAGTTTGACTTCCTATAGGAATTGTAGCACTCCAGCAGGACCCGTAGAATGAAAGGGTCCCAATGGAGTTCATTATGGGGTTTGCTTCCTCTTCTGGGTCCCGCAAGAGTACAGCAGGACTCTTAAAAATATTTTTAAAAGTTATGTTTGGTGTGTAAGGTAATTTAACTTTGAGCCTAAAGGTTTCCTTATTGGCACAATTAAGGAAGATGTCTGGTGGTTTTGTTTGTCAAGGTTCTGTGTTTTTGTGTGAGGTGAGTACCACTGAACCTAAGACAGAAAATAAATGCATCTGATTGGTTGAAATAAGTGTCTTGCTGCATTTAGAGGAAGTTCCCACCCTTTCAACTTCATTTGAGATTAGCACTTGGGTATGTTCACATTTTGTGCAGTGCCCTAGCGAACGTTTTGGAGAGCTTTCTTTTTTGGGAAGCCAATCTAAAAAAGATGGCATCTGGTCAGGGGAGGCCTGAGAATCTCGATGAAGAGGAGGAAAAATGAACCAGGACCACATCAGAGTCCATTGTCTAGCAATTCTTTACTACCCCTGCAGGAGAGAAGAAGGTGTCTGCCAGGGTTGCAAAATGCACCCTGTGGGAGAAGGAAGCCAACAGGGGTGTGCTGGTAAAAAGGCTGCCTGAACATCTGGGATGAGAAAAGATCTCAAGGCTTGGAAAAACAGACAACTAGCTCATGCTGAGCGAAGGAGAGGTGAGAAGGAGGCATTAATTTCTACTGCTGCATGCTCTGTACAACAAGGAGACACTCAGCTATCTCAGGTGCTACACAGACAGACTGATGTCAATCCTGCGTATGCCAATATGTTAATTTAATGCAGAAAGTGCTACAAAATTGTGGTCATGGGAGAACAAAGGGGCATATTATCAAGGGCCGGCGATAAATATCGCAAAGCGCGCTTAGCGCTTGCATATTTATCGCCGGCTATCTCTGGAATTTATCGCCCGGTTAGCGCGTTATTAACAACGCGCATCGCCGAGGCGATAAAAATGTCAGAGATAGCGTGGATATCGCCGTTTTCCATGGGAAAACGGCGATATCCTAGATGATAGGGCCTGTGGTCTTAGCCACAGAATCCACCCTCCATGTTAAGTATGCCTTAGTCAGGAATTTAACAGACGTTAAATATCCTGTGTTAAGGCATACTTCACGCGATTAAAATAATCGCTTCCCCGCATTGTAAATATCGCGAAGCTGCCTTCGCGATATTTACCCATGTTGTTTCCACAGACACGCCTACTTTGCATCTCATTATCGATGCGAAGTCAGGCGTGCTGGAAACGGGAGCAAAATCAGCAAAACACGCGATAGCGTGTCTTTGCTGATAAAGCGATATAATTATCGCCGCTTTTCGGCCGAAAACGGCCGCAAAAGCGGCGATAATTGTTTATCGCCGCCTTGTTGATATGCCCCTAAGTGGCTCTATTGGGGACAAGTTGGTGTGCAACTACCAATGCAAGTGCAAAAGATATTTTTTTACTCCAAGTTGAGATGCTCTAATTTCTTTTCTAAGTTGAATCCGCAAAAATAAAAAAATCTCCCCCAAAATTAAAAAAGGTTAAAAACAGAAATAACCTTATTTTTAGTATTAAATCAGTTTTTATTGGCAGAACACTGAATGAAAAGCAATACACAGCAAGCCCCCTACAACCCGAATGGGCCGGGCGCGAAAAAGTTACCAGAGGAGACAGTACAGGCAGCAATTGAAATGCAAAATACTAAAGGGGAGTTACACAGCAAGCTGCCTACAACCCTTCAAGGGCCGGCCGCGTCATCATAGGAACAGAGGGAAGTGATCTAATGCCCATGTTCGTTCAATAACGGATAAAGTTTTAAAACATTACATCATATCTCCAAAAGATGCCCTCGTATAAGATTAGCTGCTGAGCCGTCTAACTTGCCATTTCCAAAACTTAAAACAACAAAGGATACCCCAAGGATTAAAAAAAAGGTCAGAAACCCTCCCTTCCCCCACCCCAACCCCATCGGAGCGAGCCAATAACCCAGGAGTATTGCACACAGGGAAAGAAGTAGGACTATGGTGAACGCAAAATGGTACCAGTGACTTCCTCCTCCTCCTGAGATTCCGGGATCAATCTCAAAATGCGTAGGTATTTGGGGCAAGTCAATTCCCGGAACTCACAGGGGAGGATGGATATAAAGGGGGCCAAAATCTTAGAGTACTCTGATTTGTCTCCTAAGGTTGCCATCGATAATCTTTCCATGCCAAGTAGAGCCCACAGCTGTTGCAGCCACTGCAGGTGGTCAGGGATTCTATCAGAGTTCCAGCAGGACAATAACACTCGATGGGCAGAGTTAAGTGCCAAGGCCATCTGCCTGCCCTTTATTGAGCGAAGTCAAATTCAGTATTTGTGATTTTTGCATATTGACCCGGAATCCCGAGATCTGCCTGAATGCGTATTGGTCTGCCACAATAGCCGGTAGAGAGGTCACAGGGTGAGTAATGGAAAAGATAACATCGTCAGCATAGAGACTGATTAAGTGCTGGTCTGTCCCAAAAGGAATGCCCTTGGCGTTGGGGTTGTCACGGAGTCTTTGTGCAAAGGGCTCCATGTAAAGGGCAAAGAGAAGTGGTGCTAGAGGGCATCTCTGCCTCATGCCCCGCCCGATTGGGAAACCACTAGATCTAACCCCATTCACTCTAACCGACGTACTGGGGGAGCTGTAAATGCTCGCAATCCAATTGCGAAAGCGGGTGCCCACATCGAAACGCTCAAGAGTTGCGAACACGTAGGGCCAGTGTACCCTGTCGAAGGCCTTCACCGGGTCTACCGCCAACAACAATGCCTCCTCACGGGAGCGCTGAACTTTATCTATTAGATGGCAAAGGCTTTTGGTGCTGTCTCCACACTGGCGGCCGGGGATGAACCCTGCCTGGTCCGGCTCTACAAGACAGGGCATCAGGGGGTTAAGGCGCTGGGCTAATATGCTAGCAAACAATTTTGCATCAATATTCAACAATGAGATCGGTCGGTATGAGCTGCAAAGCTTAGGGTCTTTGCCAGGCTTTGGAATCACTGTGATCGAGGCTTGAAGCAGTGAGCGTGCCTGTTGGAAAACGAGGCAGCATCTGTGAGGCCTGCACAAATAACATGACTACATTTGTCCTTCACTGGGAACCAAACACCCAATTGTAGCGCCTGACTCTCAGAGGGTAGCGTTGCAGAGCAGTCTGAGGCTTACTCATGGGAGGTGGTGTGGGCTAGTAATCGCCATTTGCAGGTGCGCAGAAATAACACTCAATAATTGATTGTCCAGTCTGTACTTTGCTTTATAAAAGTAAGAGTACATTTATTAAACACACACACTACTCAATACTATGTACCAATTTATAAATATACATAAGCTGTTGGAATTACTTTGTGACATTGCATAACATCTCCACCCCTCCTGCAGGGGGGGTGGGGTCTAGTACCACCACTCCCATATATGCACATCATCTTGCCCCCAATGCAGTTAGTTGAACATAACCTGGAGCGAGGGCCCTGCGTACTGGCACCATCCCAGTGGCGACCCACCCCACTATCTCAACAAGCATTTAAAATAGGTAACCCTGCCTTGGTGACACATAACCCTGACTGAGCATTTCCTACTGACCATGAAGTATACACCTTTACATCTTAAGGGCTAGCAGTCTGGGTTCTTCACCTAAGCGCAGCAGCAAGAATACATGTTTAAACATCACTTTAGAATGACAGTACTCATCTCATTTGTGGATCATTAGAATGCATTGCAAATACAGCCCCTAAGGGTATCACAGATGAAATCACAGGATTACGCATATACAGCCAGACACCCTAGCAGGAAAGTCTGACAACATAACCCCACTTTGCTTATGACATCACCTTACACAGGTACTTCACATTACACATGTGACCTTCAGTCCCTCTGAAAGAAATAACATTAGTAAATGCACTACGGGTGCAATTACACCTCTTCACCTCCAGTGGATGCCCTTCTCTAGACATCCCCAACTCAGCCCTTCACTCCTTGATGCACTTCTCAACCCTTCTCCAGCTGTACAACAAAAGTTCCAGCCCAAGAGAAGTTAAAATGCTGGCTGAGCCTTTGAGGGGTTATTCTTTTCAAGTCCCCATGAGACTTAGGGAGGGACTTCCATTTTTGTGGCTGGGGGAGACTGCGCTTCTCCAGCAGCTCCCCCTGCCCCTTGGCATTCACTTGGTGGTGACCCCGTTCTCCTGGGGCCACCACAAACAGAGAAAGAGTGTTTTTTCCCCTTGCAGGCCGGTTCAGGCCTGCAAGGCATTATGGGCGCTTTTGTATATCAGAGCAGCGGCTCTTCCGCTGCTCCAGGGAGAGCCGCGATTTGGGCGTCCGGCCGCTGCCGGTCTCTGTTCTAGGGTCCGGTCCCACCCGGACCCCCAGGTGAGTGGTTAGGCTCGGGGAGCCCACCCCCGGCCGCTCCTTCTGTTTTTCGGGGCCCGGCCGCACCCGGGCCCCTCGCACCTCTCTTGTTCTTTCTGGACCCCCGCATGCCCACTCGTTGGAGGGCCAGCACCCTCACGTGCTGCCACGGGAGCCGGCAACGCAGTTCTGGTCTGCCCGCTCCAGCGGGCAGACGCGCAGGACTTTTCTGGCTCCTCCGGTACTCGGGGGAGTGCGACGGCACTCCCCCCACCCCAGCCTTCACTTCGGGGCCCGGGGATGGGGTCCCGGGCCCCTCTTCATCTTCACAGGGAGCGCGACGGCGCTCCCCGACCTTGCTTGGCTTTGGGGCCCGGGGATGGGGTCCCGGGCCCCTAGAGACCACTTTGCTGTGGTGCGATGGCGCTCCCCGCCTCCTCCTCCTCTTCACGGGGAGCGCAACGGCGCTCCCCGTCTTGTCTCTTCTTCGCCGGGGGCCAGGGTGGGCTCCTGGCACCCCGTAGGGGTAAATCTTCGCGCTCCCCGGCTTTGCTTCGGGCCCGGGGATGGGGTCCCGGTCCCCTTGGGCACATTTTCGCGGGGGCATGATGGCGCTCCCCTGACTTCATCCTCGCGGGGGGTGTGGCGGCGCTCCCCCGCTTCCTCGTCCCTCAGCACATTTTCACGGGGAGCGCGACGGCGCTCCCCAGCCTCATGTTCAGCGGGGCCAGGGTGGGCTCCTGGCACCCCGCGGGGGAACCTTCATGGGGTACGCGGCGGTGCACCCCGACTTTACTTCTCTTGAGGGCAGCCCCCGGGACCTGACCCACCCCGGGGGCACATCATGGACCGGCAGCGGAGCCCCACGCGCTTCGTCGTCGGTCCCTCCAGAGGTCAAAGGTCGCCTACCTTCTGGGGGGCGTATCTCGGCCCCCAGGAGTCCGATTTTGATGATCTTGGCCTCCTCTTGCTCCTGGTGGTGCTCCCCAGCCACTGGGAGCACTCTCTTTCGCCCTCTGGGTCTCGGAGAGGGGGGATTCAGCAGGGAGCTGTCTTCACTGGCTCCCTGCGCCAGCCTTTTGCCTAGCTCTCCTCCTGGGCCTCTCTTCTCCCTGAGCAGAGGCCCCTGCTTCTGCGCACTGGTCCTGATCTCTCCTCCTGGCACTGTTCAGGATCCTGGGACAGTCAGGGGGTTGCTCCTTCCAACTGCCCATTGCGCCAGGCTCCAGCACCTTCTGCCTCTGCAGACCACACCCCAGAGAGAGCTTCTCTTCCTGTGCAAGTTCTTTTAAGAAATGGGGAGTGGGCTGGCAGGAAGTCTCTGTTTGCCCTATCACACAGCGACACATCACTTCTCTGCCCCTGCTCCCTCCTTCCTGCCCAGGCCTCTGGGTTGGTTGAAGATGGCGTCGTCCAGGGTCTCCTGCCCCATGGTCTCTGAAAAAGCCCCTTCCCCCCAGGGCTGCCTTCTCCCTGGTGCAGCCTGGTGCCTGGCACCCAGTGATATCTGCTGATGGATGAGCCTGTAGCCCCACCCATCTTCTCTTCGTGGAGAGGAGGTCTTCGCTCTGGGAAGAAAGATCATCAATCCAGGCTACTGAGGTCAGACCCCAGCCAGGGCCTGGTTGTGGCTGACTCAGAGAAATATGACAGTTCTGGATGACCCAAAAGCAGTACAAATATGACTTTGGACTCTGTAGAATACTTCTTCTCACACCTGTTACAGTGGACTTTAGTGTGTGTCTGGAATCTGTAGGCCTTACGAAAGTTAATCTAGCCCATGGGCTCCACATCCCCATAAGGGAATAATGAAGTGAAAAACACAGTAAAACACACTGACTTTCCCTGGCATGTTTCTTCCCAGTGCATAAAGCCTATTCCATGTCACCACCCCATTCTGCATAAGTCCTGCCACACCAGTCTATCTGCACCTGCTCCTTGGCTGCACATGCTAGGAATCTCCCCTGCGCAGCCCCTACACGTGTGCACACGCATGTACACATGTGTCTGCATGTAACCAGCCCGGTGTCCCTTACTCCAGCTGCTGCGCAGTGGCCTGGTCAAGCCAGGGGGACACCAGTAAAATCCCCATGCAGTCTCTTTTATGGCGAGTTCACTGTGGGTGAGTCCCAACTTATGAGGCTCCCCCACCGTAAAAGCTCAACAATTAGGTGCTCAAAAAGCGAAAAATCCGGGCGGCCCATAGTGTCAGAACCACCTTCTAACACACGCCGCGCCCAGCTGATTCCTACAGAGAAGAAGTAGCCACTCTACATGGGTACTCTTACCGTAGTCAGCGATAACTAGTTATAAGGGGTACTGACCAGACCCCCCCTTATTTCACCAGTTATCCGCTCAGACCACCTACTCCTCCTATCCATGAAATCTCCACCCATGACAGGGATCCCAGACTACCCTAAGAACCCTCCGGGCTCTAGGTTAGATACCTCTAGGTCACTCATGGTCTACATGGACTCAGCCTAACTAGGCCCACCTTTGCCCTTGGGCATGCAACACTATGCCTACCACTTCTCTGGACAAGGGTACAGTGCCTCAGCACCGATGCAGTATTATGGGATAGGTCTACATCTCATCCCCTGGGTCACTAGCTGGTCTCCCTTCCGGAGTTTGTTCTAACCAGTACCCTCTCTCCGTTTGGTCCTTGCACCCCAAAGATGCAACCTCTCTGGACCCTCACCCTCAGCCTGCCGCTGAGGTCATTCTGCTGCCACCACCCTTTCGGGGTGACTGTCTTCCCTGAAGAAAGCACAGCCACTCATGCTTTTCCCACACAGAAAAACTCCTCTGGCCACTGGCCTGACTCCCAGAATAGGACCTCAAACCGGCCTCACTACCACACTGGCAGTGCCAGGGAGGAACACTGAGGGTGCCTCGTCAGACATCCTACAGCTCATTCCCCCCATCAGTAGCTCCACACGGAAACTACCCCGGGAACCTAGACCCCTTCCTTGTTCTCCCCTGCGAGAACAGGGCCCATGCACCCTTCCCTCCGAGAGGCGCGCTCTCCTCCCGGAGTATCCTTAGAGAGCCTGTGGGCCCCGAGTTAGCTACACCCAAGCCCACCTCTCATGGCTCTCCCTGGTCTCCCGGCAGCGCCTTGGGAGACCGTCTAGGGACCCACATGATCCCTGGATGACCTGCACTACCCCTTCTGAAGAGCAGGGTCCCTTCACTTAAGATAGGCCCCACCTGCCTTCAGGGTAGTACTACCACTCTCAGCCAGGGACCCTAAAGATCCCGGCTAGGCCTGCACCGCCCTCCGCTGAAGCACAGGGTCCCTTCACTTAAGATAGGCCCCACCTGTCTTCAGGGCGGTACTACCTCCATCAGCCAGGGACCCTAAAGATCCCGGCTAGGCCTGCACCACCCCTATGGGAAACACAGGGTCCCTTCACTTAAGATGGGCCCCACCTGCGTTCAGGGTGGTACTACCTTGCAGAAGTCCACCTCCTGCATCGAGTAGGGGGAACACCCCCATGCTCCTGGTCCTTGGGTCCAAGTCCCATAAGACCTACCTGACTGGTTACCGGCTAGGCTTCGCCCCAGCCACCACTTCAGGTTCACAACACCAGCTCCAGAATGACATCCTGTTGCTTCCTTGGGTAACCACCTACCCGACCCTGACACCTCAGGGTCCACCACTAACCCTTCACCTGGAAACCAGGGAGTACCTCACCCCCACTCAGATCTCCACTGGGTCAGTTACCTAGCCCACCTAGTGTACCTAGGGGCTACCACTACACACCATCACTCAAGAACTACCCTCCTTTGGGGCCACCCACTACCAGGGGCCACCCCTGGGTTGCTCACCTCCCCACCAGTTAACCTGGGGGGCCTGCCGGACACTCAGCTCTACCACACCCTCCTCCCACCGTAGGAAAAGTCTCTTGGGGTCCCCCACCATGGGAACCCCTGGGGTGTTACTACCTGGGGTAAAGAAACCTCCTGCCCCACCCTTCCAGTGGTTTTGGCCTGCGCCAATAGCAAGAAACTTTCAGCGGGGAAAGGATATCTAGGGCCCCTTCTGTGGAAACCCTCCCTGCCCTTAAAAAGCGTGGGAACCTCCCAAGACCCCCTTCCTGTCCTGTCCCCCATAAAGGTTACTCCACCCTTACACCCCCATCTGTGATGTAGGTATCAGTTGCTGTCCCTATCTCTTGAGGAGACACACTCCTCATGCAGGTGTCGTGTATGTAGTGTTAGGGTTCAAAGGTGTACAATATGGCTTAGAACATTTGTATGCAATCATTTCCTGGAAAGCACCATCCCGCCAGCACATGATAATCAACTTAACTCAGTCATATCAATACAGTTTACATTAAACCATAATATCTTCTCATGACATATGTGCACGGGGCGTCCCTTTCCCATACTTTTAGTTCACATAACCAAAACTTTGAACCCTTCTTAGAGCCTTGCGCTCTTCCATTTGCTCATTGCTGCATAGGTAATGTGTGGCAAAACTGGACTTATCAAATGCTATAAATGCGCACCAGAATGGGATACTATGTTTCCCGCCGCTAGACACCAATGTTGGAAAACGAGGCAGCATCTGTGAGGCCTGCACAAATAACATGACTACATTTGTCCTTCACTGGGAACCAAACACCCAATTGTAGCGCCTGACTCTGAGGGTAGCGTTGCAGAGCAGTCTGAGGCTTACTCAAGGGAGGTGGTGTGGGCTAGTAATCGCCATTTGCAGGTGCGCAGAAATAACACTCAATAATTGATTGTCCAATCTGTACTTTGCTTTATAAAAGTAAGAGTACATTTATTAAACACACACACTACTCAATACTATGTACCAATTTACAAATATACATAAGCTGTTGGAATTACTTTGTGACATTGCATAACATCTCCACACCTCCCGCAGGGGGGGGTGGGGGTCTAGTACCACCACTCCCATATATGCACATCATCTTGCCCCCAATGCAGTTAGTTGAACATAACCTGGAGCGAGGGCCCTGCGCACTGGCACCATCCCAGTGGCGACCCACCCCACTATCTCAACAAGCATTTAAAATAGGTAACACTGCCTTGGTGACACATAACCCTGACTGAGCATTTCCTACTGACCATGAAGTATACACCTCTACATATTAAGGGCTAGCAGTCTGGGTTCTTCACCTAAGCGCAGCTGCAAGAATACATGTTTAAACATCACTTTAGAATGACAGTACTCATCTCATTTGTGGATCATTAGAATGCATTGCAAATACAGCCCCTAAAGGTATCACAGATGAAATCACAGGATTACGCATATACAGCCATACACCCTAGCAGGAAAGTCTGGCAACATAACCCCACTTTGTTTATGACATCACCTTACACAGGTACTTCACATTACACATGTGACCTTCAGTCTTTCTGAAAGAAATAACATTAGTAAATGCACTACGGGTGCAATTACACCTCTTCATCTCCAGGAGATGCTCTTTTCTAGACATCCCCACCTCAGCCCTTCACTCCTTGATGCACTTCTCAATCCTCCTTCAGCTGTAGAACAAAAGTTCCAGCCCAAGAGAAGTTAAAATGCTGGCTGAGCCCTTGAGGGGTTATTCTTTTCAAGTCCCCATGAGACTTAGGGAGGGACTTCCATTTTTGTGGCTGGGGGAGACTGCGCTTCTCCAGCAGCTCCCCCTGCCCCTTGGCATTCACTTGGTGGTGACCCCGTTCTCCTGGGGCCACCACAAACAGAGAAACAGCGTTTTTTCCCCTTGTAGGCCGGTTCAGGCCTGCAAAGCATTATGGGTGCTTTTGCATGTCAGAGCAGCGGCTTTCCCGCTGCACCAGGGAGAGCCGCAATGTGGGCCTCCGGCCGCTGCTGGTCTCTGTTCTAGGGTCCGGTCCCACCCGGACCCCCAGGTGAGTGGTTAGGCTCGGGGAGCCCACCCCGGCCGCTCCTTCTTTTTTTGGGGCCCGGTCCCACCCGGGCCCCTTGCACCTCTCTTATTCTTTCTGGGGGTCCTGGTCCCACCCGGGACCCCCGCATGCCCACTCGTTGGAGGGCAGCCCGGGGAGCCCTCCCCGGCTCCCCCGCCCGGCTCCTCACCCGGCCAGCACCCTCGCGTGCTGCCGCGGGAGCCGGCAACGCAGTTCTGGTCTGCCCGGCTCCGGCGGGCAGATGCGCTGGACTTTTCTGGCTCCTCCGGTCCTCGGGGGAGTGCGACGGCACTCCCCCCACGCCAGCCTTCACTTTGGGGCCTCTTCATCTTCACGGGGAGCGCGACGGCGCTCCCCGACTTTGCTTGGCTTTGGGGCCCGGGGATGGAGTCCCGGGCCCCTAGAGACCATATCGCGGGGGCGCGACGGCGCTCCACGCCTCCTCTTCCTCTTCACGGGGAGCACAACGGCGCTCCCCGTCTTGTCCCTTCTTCGCCGGGGGCCAGGGTGGGCTCCTGGCACCCCATAGGGGTAAATCTTCACGGGGAGCGCGACGGCACTCCCCGGCTTTGCTTCAGGCCCGGGGATGGGGTCCCGGGCCCCTTGGGCACATTTTCACGGGGTCGTGACGGTGCTCCCCTGACTTCATCTTTGCGGGGGGTGCGATGGCGCTCCCCCGCTTCCTCGTCCCTCGGCACATTTTTTACGGGGAGCGTGACGGCGCTCCCCAGCCTCATGTTCGGCGGGGGCCAGGGTGGGCTCCTGGCACCCCGCGGGGGGAACCTTCACGGGTGCGCGGCGGCGCACCCCGATTTTACTTCTCTTGAGGGCAGCCCCCGGGACCTGACCCACCCCGGGGGCACATCATGGACCGGCGGCGGAGCCCCACGCGCTTCGTCGTCGGTCCCTCCAGAGGTCAAAGGTCGCCTACCTTCTGGGGGGCGTATCTCGGCCCCCAGGAGTCAGATTTTGATGATCTTGGCCTCCTCTTGCTCCTGGTGGTGCTCCCCAGCCACTGGGAGCACTCTCTTTCACCCTCTGGGTCTCGGAGAGGGGGGATTCAGCAGGGTGCTGTCTTCACTGGCTCCCTGCGCCAGCCTTTTGCCTTGCTCTCCTCCTGGGCCTCTATTCTCCCTGCGCAGAGGCCCCTGCTTCTGCGCACTGGTCCTGATCTCTCCTCCTGGCGCTGTTCAGGATCCTGGGACAGTCAGGGGGTTGCTCCTTCCAACTGCCCATTGCGCCAGGCTCCAGCACCTTCTGCCTCTGCAGACCACACCCCAGAGAGAGCTTCTCTTCCTGTGCAAGTTCTTTTAAGAAGTTGGGGAGGGGGCTGGCAGGAAGTCTCTGTTTGCCCTATCACACAGCGACACATCACTTCTCTGCCCCTGCTCCCTCCTTCCTGCCTCTGGGTTGGTTGAAGATGGCGTCGTCCAGGGTCTCCTGCCACATGGTCTCTGAAAAAGCCCCTTCCCTCCAGGGCTGCCTTCTCCCTGGTGCAGCCTGGTGCCTGGCACCCAGTGATAGCTGCTGATGGATGAGCCTGTAGCCCCACCCATCTTCTCTTCGTGGAGAGGAGGTCTTCGCTCTGGGAAGAAAGATCATCAATCCAGGCTACTGAGGTCAGACCCCAGCCAGGGCCTGGTTGTGGCTGACTCAGAGAAATATGACAGTTCTGGATGACCCAAAAGCAGTACAAATATGACTTTGGACTCTGCAGAATACTTCTTCTCACACCTGTTACAGTGGACTTTAGTGTGTGTCTGGAATCTGTAGGCCTTACGAAAGTTAATTTAGCCCATGGGCTCCACATCCCCATAAGGGAATAATGAAGTGAAAAACACAGTAAAACACACTGACTTTCCCTGGCATGTTTCTTCCCAGTGTATAAAGCCTATTCCATGTCACCACCCCATTCTGCATAAATCCTGCCACACCAGTCTATCTGCACCTGCTCCTTGGCTGCGCACGCTAGGAATCTCCCCTGCGCAGCCCCTACACGTGTGCACACGCATGTACACATGTATCTGCATGTAACCAGCCCGGTGTCCCTTACTCCAGCTGCTGTGCAGTGGCCTGGTCAAGCCAGGGGGACACCAGTAAAATCCCCATGCAGTCTCTTTTATGGTGAGTTCACTGTGGGTGAGTCCCAACTTATGAGGCTCCCCCACCGTAAAAGCTCAACAATTAGGTGCTCAAAAAGCGAAAAATCAGGGCGGCCCATAGTGTCAGAACCACCTTCTAACAGTGCCTGAATCAGCAAAGGAATTAAACAAGCGTGTAAGTATAGGAGCTAGCTCAGGACAGAAGGTCTTATAGAAGGCAGCACTGAACCCATCCGGGCCGGGTGCCTTCAGGGGTTTCAGACGAGCAATCGCCAAAATCAGTTCCTCAGTGCGTATAGGTGCATCAATAACTGCAGCTTCACTATCAGGGAGGGGAGTGATCGCAGCTGCGTTTAAGTAGGCGTGCAAATCCGACGAGATCGAGGAGTCAGTGGAATACAACTCAGAGGAAAGCCCGAAAAGTGTCTGCTATGCTGGTATCGTCAGTAACATCCGCTCCGTGGGCCCCACAGACCGCTTTCACTGCTTGTGCATGTTGCTTACTAGGCAGGCAATCTGCCAACATACGCCCCCCTTTATTCGTCCCTACAAAATATTTATGTTTCAAGCAGACAATTGCGTGTTCAGCCCTATCGAGATCAAGGTGTTGAAGTTGATGCCGTTCCCGTTCGAGTTGTCTCCAGATCCGATGGGCACCAGAGCGCTTATTAATAGCCTCCAGCTCCCTCACCCTCAACTCAATCTCCTCCCTCTTAGCCTTTCTCATTTTATTTTCATGGGCGGCTTTAGCGATAAGAGCACCCCGGGCCACCAGCTTCAGAGCTTCCCAGATCGAGGACAGGGCAGTGGAACCATCATCATTAAGCGCTAGGTAGTCCCGTATAGTATTTTGAAGCGCGGTCACAGTTGGGGACATCAGCATAGACTCTCGAAGACGCCAAGAAGAGGCCGTAGTGTGAGAAGGAGAGGTGTGCATAGTCAGTGTAATGTGTGCGTGGTCTGAAAGCGAACGAGCCTCAATAGTGGAGGTCTGAATGCGTCCCCAAATAGAGGGGGAGACTAGAAAATGGTCCAGCCTAGCATAGGTTTTATGGGCCGCAGAATAAAAGGTATAGTCCCGTTCCCCCGGGTGCAGGGCGGCCCACACGTCCCTCAACCCACATTCTTCCAGCCATTCCCGGCTCCCGGCTGACAGGGCTCCTGTGCCACCAACCCTCAGGCCAGAGCAGTCCAGCTCAGTATCCATCACTACATTTAAGTCCCCACCCACAACTACTGCCGCATCTGGGGTGTGAAGTACCTTGGCTAGGGCTTCCAGCAGGAAGGCCTCCTGCTGCTCATTGGGAGAATAAATTGAGGCCAGCGTGAAATGGAATGTGCCCATCCACACCCGAAGGGCCAGAAAGCAGCCCTTGATTTCGGCCACAGGACCCAGGACTGCGCCAGTAAAATACTTGGAAAATAAGATAGCCACACCTCCCTTCTTGCCCTTCCCAGCTGACCAATATTGCTGTGGAAACCCTCTAGCATGCATTCTGTGTGTATCTTTTGGGAGTAAGTGAGTCTCCTGGAGCAAGCAGATGTCCCCCCTAGATTGCTCCAGCAGGGAGAGTACTGCTTTCCTCTTAGTAGGATTATAAAGGCCTCGGATGTTGATGCTAATTATCTTAGTCTCCCTGGGCATAGTGATAGCGGCGAGTCTTGTTAGGAAAGGCATGTGCACTACAGACCTCCAGTGAACTATGAGAAAGGTGTGGTATGTACTCCATTCTATTATGGTAGTGCGTAAATGCGGGGTGTATCGAGATTAGCTCGTCGGAAGGGGACCCAAATCAACCCCAGAAAAACCCCAACATTACAACAAAACAGATAAAATAATTGACAAGAAATAGTCAAAGTCCATCCCTGAAGGGGGGGCCAGTAAATATGGGGGCAACCAAGAAGGCAAGAGCCATCACCCACCCCACAGTCAGAGTCAGCCGCCCTCCCCCTGCTAGGCCCAACACCGCATTCCACTCCATCCATCCAGAAATACCTCAACTGGGAGGGTCCATTGCAACTCCTTCAGTGCGGAGAGTGAGCGGATCACCACCGACCTCTCCTTAACAATAGTAGCAGGATCTGGGCCCAGACGCTCAAGTCTGTCTCTGGCTCTCGAGCCTCTACGGCGTCCAAGGGAGGCCCCGCCCCCAGTAGACGCACTCTGGCGTGCCAGATCATTGAGGTTCAAATTAAGGAGCTTGCAGGTTTCCTCCAAGGAGCAAAGCTGGTGGAGCTTGCCATCATATCAAAATATTAATCGAAAGGGGTGGCCCCAGGAGTAAGCTATTCCAGAGGAGCATAGATGATTGGTCATGGGTCGGAAATCCTTCCGCTTCTGCAAGGTGTTTGCTGCCAGGTCCTGGAAAATCTGCAGGGAATGATCTCTAAACTGCAGTGGTTGATTGGAATGGGCCGCTTTAAGAAATGGCTTCCTTCACCGTGAAGCCCTGTACACAGGCCAGAATGTCCACGGGAGGACGATTAGCCTGACAGGGAGGGCCCACACGGTGACAACGATCCACTTTGATTAGGTTCTCCGCAGGGGTGCCCAAAACAGAGTTGAACAGAGCTTGTACATACCCCTCCATGTTCACTCCTTCTGCGCCAGTAGGGACAGCGCGAATACGAATATTTTTCCACCTCAACCTATTCTCCAGGTCCTCTGTATGCAATTGGAGGTCAAGCTGCTGGTCCTGTAATCAAATGAATTCGTGTTGGAATGCGGCGATTTCCTCGTCCCTGGTCACCGTACCCTCCTCCAAGGCCGCGACCCTCTCACCAACTGCATCGGCATCCCGACGCACCTCTCTCAGATCGAATTGCAGGTCAGTCTTTACCGCCAAGATGTCTTCATGAAGCAAGGCGAATAAGGACTCCAGGAAGTCACGGGTCACCGCACCCTCAACACCGTCTCCTGTACTAGCCTGCCCCAGGCCCTGTGGGTCCCCCGCATTTTTCAGAAGTAAGTCACGTACTGAGCGTTTCTTTTTTGTCTTGGCCCTCGTCATGACTGAGTCCATGCGGCTCCTGTTAGGGATATGATGTCCGGGACCAGGAGGGCAGAATCAGCTATACCCACACACCGATAAGGATGCTACGCTGTTTGGTACTAGGACAGAGTGAACCAGGCCTCCAGGGGGTGAGGCAGATGCCACCGGCCCGTATCTCAACACAGACCTGGCCCCCTCAAGTCACAGCGCCAACCACTCACTAGAGGGACGCCTCGGGGATCAAAAGCCGCCCCCCCACCTGGTGCAGCAATTGGGGCGATGTGCAGCCCCAGAAAGGGATCAATGGCTAATTCTGTGGCTAATAACAGCAGATGTCATCCGACCAGCCTCCACCTCCAGGTAGCACCCGACTCCAAAGGGCAGACAGCGGCGGAACAATGAGGGCCTTACTCCAAAGCCGCCGTGTCTCACAGTCTCTTGAAAGAGGCCCTGGGCCACCACCAGATGCACCAGAGGGTGCTGCTAGTTGTGGTGCAGATCGCGATCCACCTACCTTCGTTGAGTACCTGCCCACGCGCCAGGTGAAATGCGTCACACACGGGGTCGCCGTCGGAGGCAAGTAGGTGCCAAAATCCCAGGGGGGGCGCCCTGATACTTTCTGGGTTGCTATAAGTAAAGATGTAAGGCGGCCTGCCCTCAGCTAAATTACAGGCCACAGGGAATGTGCCATCCGCCATCGGAGGCGGCACTCACCAAAGTCACCGTCCCAGTATTAGGCCACTGTGGAGGTAGCACATCCAGTTGAGGAGTTATGAAGCCTGATCGCGCTCTAAGCCCACCTCCGCTCACAGCTCTCAATGGGCCACCGCATCCGTACCTTAGGCAGCCTCCCTCTGTGGGGCGGGCAGCCGTCGTTGTCTCAGGGGGCACTGCGGAAAGCGTAGGCCCTCAACCAGGCGACACGTGAACTCCAGACCAGCCAAACTCACAGGCAAGTGTTCAGCCCCTCTGTCGTCAGACCACCAGGCGTCGCACCGTGATTCAGAGAATGCTCCAGAGTCCCCAGAGCAGGCCCAGCGGGTATCCCGCTACGCAATTCTGGCCGATCCGGGTCTGGGTCTCCACCACGCCCCTGCAGACTCTTAGTAGCGCAGCTCCTCTGCCTGGCACCCGGAATCCCAAATGCGGTGTTGCGGGATCGCGCTGAGTGCCCTCGTCGTCGCAACAGCACCAGCCCAGGCGTAGCCCCTCTCGGGCCGACAGGAACCCCAGCTCCACTCGGCGGGCCCACAGGTCACCCGTGGGAGACCCGAGCTCAGATCCCCTCAGCTCGGGGGAAGGACAGACTGCCCCCGCAAGCGATTCAGTGGTGTCGTGGGCACCCCTCAGCAGGGGGGAGCCTCCTGTGCCCAATAGAGGGGGATGCGGGTGCTGTGTAGATGCGATAGGCCTGGTGGGGACGGAGCTCAAGCAAAATGCGTCCGCTCACTCCGCCATCTTGGCCACGCCCCACGTTATTTTTAAAACCACCTTTATCTGTTAAAAAATAGAATAAGATTATGTTGTTTATCATGTCTCCCTGTTAATGGTACTATATCATTATAGTCTCTGGTAGCAGAGGTTAGTCTACTGTTATAAGTGGAAGCAAAAGTCAAAGACTTATAACAAGAGGTTTGCACTTTAATAATCAAAATTGTATGCTTTAGCAAACTATAAATATGGCTATGATGACAAAATGTACCTTTTTATCATTATAATCTACTGTAGCAGACAATACTGGCAATAAACTACCATAAGGTAATTGGCCCTAGTCAGTCAGTCAGTAAACTTTATTTTGCTATTATTCTGCAGCATAAAACGTACAGGTAAACATAAATCAGACGTTAAAATACAGGGTCAAGACTGATTTGCATATAGCTGGGTCTGAACTGGGGTGGCGAAGTGAGCTAAAGAACGATGATGGATTCAACCCAGATCTGTGACTGGGGTGAGTGTCTGTAAAGTTTCAGCGCTCCATCCATCTTAGCTGTGCCTGTACTCCGAAGGAGGGACATTTGTACTGTTTCTGCCCACGGTCTATCTGTTCTATCAAGAAGAGGTGTTTCTACTGGTGTTGCCCCATATTATGAGAAACAAAAGATATATTGAATGTACTTGCATACCATGACCTATGAATCCGGGGCTGTTTCAAATATTTGATGAAAAATACCAAGACCTGACATGCTGAGGAAGACACCGGATACATGTGAGGGAAAATGTTTGAGCACGGAAAACAGAAGCAGGGTATGTTGTTCCACCCTCATGTTTTAACCGCCTGCCAACTGTCATTTCGTTTTTGTTTGTGTTATTGAAGGTTATCGAGCTATTATCCATATAGATCCTTGGTGTGTTATGAAGCTTGGTAAAAGGCTGCACTATATAAAAGACAAAACTATTCTCATTTCCGGTGTTTGTTGTAATGCTTTATGTGAATGAAAGAGTGAACCCTCACAAAGCATGTGAGTAGTTTGCCTTTGGTTTTACTTGTGAAACCAGTTCCTTTTTAAATGGACCACACAACTTTTTAAAATGTTAAAACCTAGCTTAGAAGTGACTCCACCTCATGTACAGCACCTTCACACAAATTTGGCATCTTAGCATTGTTGAAATAAAACTACAAGACCCCAAATGCAACATGCTATTGGCTAAAAAGCCTTTTGGCTGATGGTATCACATGGTGTGCCCTTTGAATATCGAAAGCAATATTGTGGTATTGAAATATCAAGAACAAAATATTGAAAGGTAACTCCACTTATATGTACTTGAGACATATATGTGTGAGCAAGACAGGGGATACCGTTGAAACGCGTAACAGCATAGCAACTTAGCTAATAAGCATTGGATAATCAACCTGAATCAGCGGTGTCCGGTTTCTTGAAGGGAACTGGTGTTTGTTTTGGATATATATATATATATATATATATATATATATATATATATATATATATATATATATATATATATATATATATATATATATATCCTACATATATTACCTACTGCCGGACGCCAGTAGGTAGTTATAGTTAGGACCTAGTTTCCGTAGGAAAAGCGTTTTTTGATTTGCCAATATCTTTGGCGCCGTTTGACGAATCTTCGCAAAATTTTCAAAACTAATGGCCCACTACGGTCTGCTCCAGTCGTGAAAGTTTTATGGTGATTCGTCAAGCGGGGGCCGAGAAAAAAGGGGGTTCCAAAACGCGTTTTCACCATGTTAATTTCCATAGGAACTTTTGTTGTGGCTACAGCCTGAACTGCTGAACGGAATTACACCAAATTTGGCAGAGAGGTAGCTCTTGGTCCAGAGTGCACTCTTTGCTTTAAATGGTGCAAATCTGTTGAGTAGTTCCTGAGAAATTTAAAAAAAAAAAAATATCGCTATCTGGTGACCGAGGAGGATTTGCGAACCCTCCTGATCACAAGCTTGATTTTGATTGGCTGCCAACACTCCAAACCAGGATGGGTTGGTAGCCATCTTGTGACTCAGTAAAACCAAGCCACAAGCAAAAAGGGAACAAAATTATTTAAAAAAAAGAAAAGGGGGCAGGGGTCCCACAGGGACCCCCAGGGCCAAAAAAAGCATTTTTTTAAGAACATTTCGGCGGGATTTGCGAATCCCGCCAAAAAAACCGAAGCGCGGGCTCCTGCATTCTGTTTTAATGAGCCCCCGGGTGGGCCAGGTCCTGGGGGCAATGCGCATATATAAGCGGGGGCCCCTGCAGCCCCGGGGACTGCCACCTCCCTGGTGCTTTATTAATAATGTGCGGGAGCACGTGGCCCCCCCGCAGCCCTGGGGACCGCCACCTTCCAGGGGCTTTACAATAAAATTCATGGGGGGCTCCTGCCCCCCCACACTGCCCCGGGGACCACCACCTCCCCGGGGCATTAGTTTAATTATGTGGGAGATGCCTTGTGGGCCCCCCAAGCCCCGGGGACCACCACCTCCCCGGGGCTTCAATCTAAATTAAGAAGTGTGGGGGGCTCTTGCCCCCCCACACTGCCCCAGGGACCACCACCTCCCCGGGGCACACTTTATTTAAATGCGGGGTCCGTTGCAGACCCCGGGTACCACCACCTCCCTGGGGTTATTTTCACGTTGGGAGGGGAGCTGCGCGGCCTCCCTCCTGGAGCCCTAGATGGCCCTGGAACCACCACCCCCCCAGGGCCGGCTCCAGTAATGTCCCGGTGTGCCCACCCCCGGGACATTACAGTTTGCAATGACAGGCCGGGAGACGTGCGGGCCCCTTCCTGCTTTTTCCAAAATATTTTTTTTTAAAACTGGCTCAGGCCTTGGAGGGGGGGATGGGGTCCCCAGGGCCCACAAAATATTAAGAGAAGGGGGGTCACACAGCCCCCCTTCTAACAAAAAATAAGAAAAAGAAAAGCCGGCATCTCCCTGGAGGCCCCGCCCCCTCCCTGCACCACTCTGCAAACGTGCCTCCTGGCGCGTTCTAAGTTGGGGGATTAAGTCCCTTTGAATCCTGAGGGTCCCTGGGGGACAACTAGCCCACCAGGTACCTCCACTAAGCCCCACACAGCTGGATTGCTGAGAGTGGTCTGAGGCCACGCCCCCTTTTTACACCACTCTGCAAACGCGCCTCCTGGCGCACTGCTGCTCGGGAGATGAGGTCCACTTTAGTCCTGAGGTCCTCAGGACACAAGAGGACCTCATTGGCCCACCAGCAGTGCACCAGGAGGTGGGTTTGCAGAGTGGTGTAAAAAGGGGGCGTAACCTCAGACCACTCTCAGCAATCCAGCTGTGTGGGCCTTACTGGAGGTACCATGTGGGCTAGTTGGCCCTCCAGGGACCCTCAGGATTCAAGGGGACTTAATCCCCCAACCCAGAACACGCCAGGAGGTGCATTTGCAGAGTGGTGGAGAAAGGGGGCGTGGCCTGTGTCCACCTGTCAGCAATCCCACTATCTGGGGCATACTGGAGGTATCAGGTGGGCTAGTTGGCCCCTAAGGGCCCCCAGCAGCGAAGGGGACTTTAATCCCCATCCAAGCGCGCGCCAGGAAGTGCGTTTGTAGGGTGGTGGGGAAAGGGGGCATGGACTGCTATGAGAACTTAGCAATCCTGCTGTGTGGGACTTACTGGAGGTAATAGGAGGAGTAGTTGGCCCCCGAGGTTGACCTTGGGGGCCAACTACCCCTCCTGTTACCTCCAGTAGGTCCCACTCAGTGGGATTGCTAAGAGGTCTTCGGAGCCCACGCTCACCTTTCTCCACCACTCTGCAAATGCGCCTCCTGGCTAAGCACTGGTTGGGGGATGAAATCCACTTTACTCCTGAGGGACTTTGGTGGCCAAGTAGCCCTCCTGGTACCTCCTGTAAGTCCTATGCAGCGGAATTCCTGAGTGCTGGTCGGAGGCCCAGCCCCCTTTCTCCACCACTCTGCAAACGTGACTACCAGTTAAAGAAGCATTTGCAATGTAATAGGTCTCGCATTTGAGAGAGTTAGAGCTATTGGCATTGTGAATGTAAAAGTTTTTTACTAATGTTTTTTTGGAGTGGAGTGGATGTATGTTGTGTGTAGTGAAATTATGTGGTATGTTGTGCAGTGAAATTATGTGGATAGAAAGTATGTGGTATTTAGTGTATAGGAATTATGTAGAGTGGGATTATGTGTTATGGAGAGTAATTATGTGGTATGGTAGTCTGTGTTGTGGAGTGGGAACCTCAGGTTTAGTCTTCCTCGTTTCCATAGAAGCTAACCTATAAATTCAATGAGACACAAAAAGAAGGAACCACTGACGAGCACTTCTGGACCTATTCAGAGGTATGAGCAGGGCCACTGGAATTATGCGACTGTTTGGCTGCACCAACTTTCGCACTATTATACAATTTCCGCATTTGCCACATAATCCATCATCTGCTGCATAATCTGCAAATATGAACCAAAAAAACCTTGTTTATAGCTCAAATGGCTAAAACGTTACCAAAAATGCAGCGACAAGTGGTATAGCGTGGTGGAAGGCCCTTTACAAACCTAGAATGGTCACCTCTTACTTATTGCTAAATGTGGGTGTTAGATTGGTACTAATGGTGTGCAAACCACTCTTGCTTGTTTCTGCGCCTCTCTTGCCTCTTTCTGCATTTCTCTTGCTTCTTTCTGCACCTTTCTTCCTTTTTCTGCACTTCTCTTGCCTCTTTCTGCACTTCTTGCTTTTTTCTGCACCTCTCGTTTCTTTCTACAACTCTCTTGCCTCTTTCTGCACTTCTCTTGCCTCTTTCTGCACCTCTGTTGCTTCTTTCTGCACCCCTCTTGCTTCTTTCTGCACCCCTCTTGCTTCTTTCTGCACCCCTCTTGCCTCTTTCTGCACCTCCCTTGTCTTTCTGTACCCCTCTTGTCTCCTTCTGCAACTCTGTTGTTTCTTACTGCACTGCTCTTGCTTCTTTCTGCACCTCTCGCACATTTCTGCACCCCTCTTGCCTCTTTCTGCACCCCTCTTGCCTCCTTCTGCACCTCTGTTGTTTTTTTTTGCACTGCTCTTGCTTCTTTCTTCACCTCTTTTGCCTGTTTCTGCACCCCTCTTGCCTCTTTCTGCACCTCTGTTGCTTCTTTCTGCACTTCTCTTGCTTCTTTCTACACTTCTCTTGCTTCTTTCTGCACCCCTCTTGCCTGTTTCTGCACCCCTCTTGCCTCTTTCTGCACCTCTGTTGCTTCTTTCTGCACTTCTCTTGCTTCTTTCTACACTTCTCTTGTTTCCTTCTGCACCCCTCTTGCCTCTTTCTGCACTTCTCTTCCCTCTTTCTGCAATTCTCTTGCCTCTTTCTACACCTATCTTTCTGCACCTCTCTTGCCTCTTTCTGCACCCCGTTCCCTCTTTCTGCACATCTCTTGCCTGTTTCTGCAACTCTCTTGCCTCTTTCTACAGTTCTCTTGCCTCTTTCTGCACCTCTTTTGCTTCTGTCTGCACCCCTCTTGCCTCTTTCTGCACTTCTCTTGCTTCTTTTGGCACCTCTCTTACAAATGTCTGCACCCCTCGTGCGTCTGTGTGCCCCTCTCTTGCCTCTTTCTGCATCCCTCTTGCCTCTTTCTGCACCTCTTTTGCTTTTTTTCTCCACTCCTCTTGCCTTTTTCTGCACCCCTCTTGCCTCTTTCTGCACCTCTGTTGGTTCTTTCTGCACTGCTCTTGCTTCTGTCTGCTACTCTCTTCCACATTTCTGCAACCCTCTTCCCTCTTTCTGCACCTCTGTTGGTTCTTTCTGCACCTCTCTTGCATCTGTCTGCACCCCTGTTCCCTCTTTCTGTACCTCTTTTGCCTGTTTCTGTAACTCTCTTGCCTCTTTCAGCACTTTTCTTGCCTTTTTCTACATCTCTGTTGCTTCCTTCTGCACTTCTCTTGCCTCTTTCTGCACCTCTCTTGCAAATTTCTGCACCCCTCGTGCCTCTGTGCTCCTCTCTTGCCTCTTTCTGCTCCTCGCTTGCCTCTTTCTGCACCCCTCTTGCCTCTTTCTGCACCTTATTTGCTTTTTTCTGCACTTCTCTTGCCTCTTTCTGCACCCCACTTACCTCTTTCTGCACCTCTGTTGGTTCTTTCTGCACTGCTCTTGCTTGTGTCTGCTACTCTCTTACACATGTCAGCACCCCTCCTGCCTCTTTCTGCACTTCTGTTGGTTCTTTCTATACCTCTCTTGCCTCTGTCTGCACCCCTGTTCCCACTTTCTGCACTTTACCTGCCTTTTTCTGCACCTCTGATGCTTCATTCTGCACTTCTCTTGCCTCTCTCTGCACCCTTCTTGCCTCTTTCTCCACCTTTGTTGCTTCTTTCTGCACTTCTCTTGCTTCTTTCTACACCTCTCTTCCTTCTTTCTGCACCCCTCTTGCCTCTTTCTGCACCCTTCTTCCCTCTTTATGCACATCTCTTGCCTCTTTCTGCACCACTCTTGCCTCTTTCTGCACCCCTCGTGCCTCTTTCCGCACCTCTTTTGCTTGTTTCTGCACTTCGTTTGCCTCTTTCTGTACCCCTCTTGTCTCCTTCTGCAACTCTGTTGGTTCTTTTTGCACTGCTCTTGCTTCTTCTGCTCCTCTTTTGCCTGTTTCTGCAACTCTCTTGCCTCTTTATGCACTTCTCTTGCATGTGGGTGTGTGGGGGGGTGTGTGACTCCCTGCATGGATGTGTGAGTGGGTGATTTTCCTGGGTGTATGGGTTCATGAGTGCGTGTGTTAGGAGCTGTATGGGTGAGCGAGTGTGTGTATAGCTGTGTTGGTGAGTGAATGGATGTCTCAGTGGTATATGTGTAAGTAACTATATATGTGAAAGGCAGTATATGTGAGTGTTGGAGTATATAAGTGACTAAATGTGACAGTGAGTGATTGTGACAGTGTCTGCATGGATAAGTGTGTGCTTATGTCAGTGATTGTAGAAGAGAGTAAGTATATGGTACTATCTGTATGAATAAGTGAGGTGGTGTGTGTGTATAACTGTATAGGTGAGTAAATGGCAGTGTGATTGATTCTTTGGGTGACTGACTAGGTGTTCGAGGAACTCTTTGGGTGAGTGGCAGTGTGTGAGTGTCTGTATGGGTGTATGAGTAGATATATCAGTGGCTGTATTGATGAATGACTGTGTATGAGTGACTGTATGGGCTAGTGAATGGATGTGTGTGTAGACATTTGAATCAATGAGCGGGTATGTACTAACTGGTATTGGTCTGTCGATGGTTTTGAGATTGGTAGTGTGTATTTTAGAGTGGTTGTATCAAAGGTTATATTAGGGTGTGAGGAGGTGCATCAGATGGTCACGTGGATAATGTCATCAGTGATGTCATTTGAGATGTCATCAGTGATGTCAACAGTGATGTCACTGACCATGTCATGAGTGATGTAATATGTGACGTCATCAGCAGTGCATTGCGGGGGAGCGAGTTATAGTTAGCTCAGCTAACTATAACGGCCGAATTTCTCTGGTTTTGTACGAGTGAAATGTCAGCCTAACTATAACGTCCCTGAAACCTATGTTTTTTTCAATGAATATATATATATATATATATATATATATATATATATATATATATATATCCATTCCACCTGGGGAGAAAAAAGTGAATGCCCCCAAGGTGACTTGCACTGTGTGCGAAAAAGTTTTATTTCGGGGCTCCGAGAAGAAATACTTCTGTGGAATTTCATCAATGATGAAGCACCACAAACGATGCATCCTAACCGTCTCGCTCGAGAACAGCACCGACGAGAACTACAACAAGTAGCACAGGATGATGAAGTCCCAGGAATGAGTACATCTGCGTGATCTACTCCAACACCAGAAACATCTTTGCTCATACCTGGGTTTGCAGGTTTAGAGCAACACTTGCATGAAGTGTAAAAAATGACTGGAGAGTAATCTATTGCAGCAGTTGTTGTAGCTGCAAAAAATCACAAATGTTAATTTTTTTGTTGTTTTTGCAATGACGTTTTAATTGCAGAATGTTTTCAGTACTTTACTACAGTTTGCCTTGTTTTTTGATTTTTTTTTAAAAAAAAAAAAAAAAGAGTTAGAAAAAACAAAAAAATTAAAAAAGAAAAAAATGGTTCTTTTTAGAACTGCCTATTTGGTTAAAGATAGACAAACTTGTATGTCTTTTATGAATGAGTGCAAGGGTGATGTCTGGGTCATTGGATGAGTGCATGGGTAGTACCTGAGACAATGGATGAGTGCATGGTTAGTGTGTGAGTGAATGGTTGAGTGCAAGATGAGTCCCTGCATGATTGCATGAGTGCAGGGGTACTGCCTGGGTGATTGGATCAGTGCATGGGTAGTGCCTGAGTGAAAGAATGAGTGCAAGGGTAATGCCTGGGTCATTGGATGAGTGCATGGGTAGTGCCTTGGAGAATGGATGAGTGCATGGGTAGTGCCTGAGTAAATAATTTAGTGCAGGAGTAGTGCCTGAGTGATTGCATGAGTGCATGGGTAGTGCCTGGGTAATTGCATGAGTGCAAAATACTACCTGTGTGAATGCATGAGTGCAGGGATACTGCCTGGGTGATTGCATGAGTGCAAGGGTAGTGCCTGAGTGAATGGATGAGTGCAAGATAGTGCCTGGGTGATTGAATGTGTGCATGGGTAGTGCCTGATGATTGTATGAGTGCATGGGTACTGCCTGAGTGAAAGGATGCGTACAAGGGTAATGCCTGGGTCACTGGATGAGTGCATGGGTGGTGCCTGAGAGAATGGATGAGGGCATTGATAGTTCCTGAGTCAACGGTTGAGTGCAAGAATAGTGCTTGAGTGATTGCATGAGTGCATGGGTAGTGCCTGGGTGATTGCATGAGTGCAGGGATAGTGCCTGGGTGATTGCATGAGTGCAGTGGTAGTGCCTGGGTGATTGTATGATTTCATTGGAAATACCTGAGTGAAAGTATGAGTGCAAGGCTAATGCTTGGGTCATTCCATGAGTGCATGGGTATTGCTTGAGGGAATAGATGAGTGCATGGGTAGTACTTGAGTGAATGGATTAGTCCAACTCTAGTGCCTGCATGATTGGATGAGTGCATATGTAGTGCCTGAGTGAATGGATGAGTGCATAGACAGTCCTTGAGTGAATGGTTGAGTGCAAGAGTAGTGCCTGGGTGATTGCATGACTCCGTAGGTAATGCCTGATTAGTTGGATGTTTGCATAGGTAGTGCCTCCTTAATTGCAAGAGTGCATGGGCAGTGCCTGGAAGATTGCATAAGTGCAGGAGTACTGCCTGGCTGATTGGATAAGTGCATTGGTAGTGCCTGAGTGAATTAATGAGTGCAAGAGTAATATCTGCCTGCTTAGATCAGTGCATGGCTTGTGCTTGAGTACAAGGATGACTACAAGAGTAATCCGTGGGTCATTGTATGAGTGCATCGGTAGTACCTGAGGGAATGGATGAGTGCATGGGTATTGCCTGAGTGAATCGTTGAGTGCAAAACTAGTGCCTGGATGATTGTACGATTGCATAGGTAATGCCTGATTGATTGGAGGTGTGTATAGGTAGATCCTCCTTAACTGTATGAGGGCATGGGTAGTGCCTGAGTAAAAGGATGACTGTAAGAGTAATGGCTAGGTGATTGGATGAGTGCATGGGTAGTGCCTGAGAGAATAGTTCATTGCAAGAGTACTGCCTGGGTGATTACATGAGTGCACAGGTCGTGCCTGAGTGATTGTATGAGTGTATGGGAAATACCTGAGAGAAAGTATGAGTGCAAGGCTAATCCCTGGGTCATTGCATGAGTGTATGGGTAGTGCATGAGTGAATGGATGAGTGCATGGATAGTGCCTGAGTGAATGGATTAGTCCAACTCTAGTGCCTGAGTGATTGGATGAATGCATGGGTACTGCCTGAGAGAATGGATGAGTGCATGAGTAGTGCCTCAGTGAATGGTTGAGTGCAAGAGTAGTTTTCTGTGTGATTCCATGAGTGCATGGGTACTGCCTGGGTGATTCTATGGGTGCAGGGGTAGTGCCTGAGTGATTGGATGAGTGTATGAGAAGTACCTGATTGAAAGTATGAATGTAAGGATAATGCCTGGGTGATTGCATGAGTGCATAGGTAGTGCCTGAGTGAATGTTTGAGTGGAAGAGTAGTGCCTGGGTGATTGCATGAATGTATGGTTAATGCCTGAGGGATTAGATGTGTGTATAGGTAGTGCCTCTTTGATTGCATGTGCATGGGAGTGCCTCAGTGAATGCTTGAGTACAAGAATAGTTCCTGAGTGATTGCATGAGCACATGGGCAGTGCCTGGGTGATTCAATAAGTGCAGAGGTACTGCTTGGGTGATTGCATAACTGCAAGAGTAATGTGTGGGTGCTTTGATCAGTGCATGGTTACTGCCTGTATAAAAGGATGACTGCAAGAGTAATCTCTGGGTGATTACATGAGTGCCTGTCTAGTACCTGAGAGAATGGATGAGTGCATGGGTTGTATCTGAGTGAATGGTTGAGTGCAAGAGTAGTGCCTGAGTGAATGTATGAGTACAGGGGTACTGCCTGGGTGATTGGATAGGGGCATGGGTTGTGCCTGGGTGAAAGGAAGAATGCAAGGATAATGCCTGGGTTATCCTATTAGTGCAAGAGTTGTGCTAGAGAGAATAGATGAGAGCACAGGTAGTGTTTGCGTGAAAGGATGACTGTCTGGCTGATTACATCAGCAACATGATGATAGTTTGCAAATAGTGTAAAGGTTCAACATTATTTATATTAGAAACAAATAACAAATAATTAAACTTTTTTTTTTAAATTCACGTTATCATGCATATTATATTATGTATTCTTACCTTTTAAATAATTTAGATACATTACTCAGTAGAACTATTTTAGAATAGTATTCTCCTAAACAGCATTAAAACCCTTTTGAAACTTCAACACTACCTACTATAAAGAAGAAAAAGAATAACAGTTATTTAATGATAATATATTACAGAAATTATAATATTATATTTTTCAGAACTCAACATAAATTTAGAATTACATAACATTTTCAGATTCCCTTTTTGCTGTTCTCAGATTCCACTTAACTTCACCATACAAAGTAATTTTAATGTAGTATCATCATTGAACAGCGGGGGGAAAAACAATCAAATTGACTGTAGAAAAAACAAATCAGCGTAGAGCATCATCATCAATATGTGTAGCTATGAGTTTTCCTATCTACACTTTCTTAATTACTTCCTTTGTCTACATTAACTCTATTATTTATTACAAATACATTTGCCAAAATGTAGACTCTCATTTACATATGGTACAATATAGAGAACAAATGTATAAAGTATTTCCTTTTAAACACAATTTTCCAGATGCAATATCAATTAGCGCAAATAATATTCCAAACACTAATTATGAATACTAATAGTTTCCAGTCCTGTCTACTTTCTGTTCACATCTTCCCAATAGGCCGAATGATGTACTCAAAACTTTGGCTTCAAAAATAACAAATATGAATTTGGTAATTCATAAGGCAATCTAGGTTTCAATTCCAAGTGGGCATCATTGCAATGTGTCTATCCTTTATTACACTATAAATACACAGTATAGTGTCCAGATGTTGTAGTAGGTCCATCATGGAAAACAATAGCCACTGCTGTAAAAGTTTTTCCTGAAATAGATATTTGACTTCCTTTAAAATTTGAAATTTTAGTTTGCAATTTTCTTCCATTTGCTCTACAAAGTGTAGCATTAAAATGAGATATTTTCCAAATCTTTCTATATGCAATGTAGACAATATCTCTGATCTACAATGCGAACATCTCATGTCCTGATTAGCAGTTTTTATCAATTTGTTAAAAGGTACTGATTTGCAGTCTGGTATTGTCAAGTATATGAATCATTCTGTTTGTATTTCAGTGGTAGAAGTAAAGAACACTCTTCACATTTATGATCCCATCTGTAACTTAGTCCAAAAACGTTTTCAATCTGTATTCCTTCATGTTCTAATACTCCAAGCATAAGCATTAGAAATTCTTGTGCATCTTGTTTTATATTGAGAGTAAATGTCAATGAACCAGTATATATATCCAAAAGATGCTGACTGCCAGAAGCAGTATGGATTTTAGTTCTGTCAGTTACTAACTGTTGAAATACATGATGTAGTGCAGAACAGAATTTTTTTTCATGATTTCCCATGATTTCATGATGAAGATCTTGTAGATAAAACAGAACATTCAGAATCACATTAGCATAACAGTTGATACCTGAACTATTTTTCAATTGGTATCCTTCAATGTGATCAACAGTTTTCATTTTCTTTTTCTTTATCCCATCAAATTTCTCTTCATTTGTTTTCTTTTTTTGAACCTCAATTCCATCTTTGGCTTTTTTCCGTTTTGGACACACTTCACATTTCTCATGTTCACCTAAATCAGGTGTATAAAGTCTTCTTAAATGATTATACTCTCTTATACAATTTGCATCAGCACTAACCTTTTTCTCATCGAAATCTATCAAATACAAACCAGACAATGTTCTTACTCGAGACAATGCAACGTATGCATTCCCTCTTTGAACACTGTACTTCCAATATTTACAAAAGCGTTGTCTATACTTAAACTTTGAGATTTATGAATATTTACTGCATATGCTAAAGACAGAGGAAACTGTTTTCTGCGAACATACTAATCTTTTACAAGCAAAAAACGTACAACACAATGCCCAATCTGTCTTACCTCTTTAATCTGATCAAATTTTATAATAAAAAATTCTAATCCATCTCTGTTCTGAAATTTTACAAAATCAACAACTTTTCCCATTGCTCCATTTACTAAACCTTCTTCTACATTCAAATTACGCCGTAAAATTACCGACAGTTTATACATACATGTAAGGTCTTTTCTAAGCCTGCAGTTTTAAATACAGACCTTTCCAAAGAATGCAATTTAGCCTGTAGTTTCTCTGTAAGAAGAATAGTCACTCCTTGGTGTTCAATTTTATCAATAGCTTCATAGTTGTTTTTCCAATTTCAAAAGTTCTTGATTATATGTAGAACACTCGTTCAGTGTAGGCATTAGGCAAACTATAGACTTCTTTTCTCCAAGCCTATTGTACATTACTTCAGCCGCTGTGTTTCCAGTTGTAAACAAGTTCCTTAGTAGCCGACTTTCTAAAGCTTGTTCACCATGTTTCGTCAAAACACCAATTCTTATGTCTTGAAGAATATTTCTGTAATCTTCATCACTTGCTTTTCGTATATTTTTAACAAGTTCTTTATATTCAAAATGTAACCAAATGTTCACATTTCCAATACTTCCCAAAGATTTCCTAGTGTCTTCATAGACAAGTGTCTTAAAAACAGGTTGTCCTTTTACAGGAGTAAGTTATAGTAGATCTCCGAACACAATTAAATGTTTTCCTCCAAACAGAACATCGTAATTTGTTTTTAAAATCTGTTGCATTCTTAAATGTACAAAGGCAAGCATTAAGTTTGAGACCATGCTCACCTCATTAATGATTAAAAGTTTCATTTTCTTCAGTACTCTTGAGACTTCATAACAAGCTTCTCCAGATAGCTTCTGATATTCCAATTTATTATCATGTTCACCTGGTAGCATAAGTAATTGATGTAAAGTAATTCCTTTAATGTTGTGTGCTGCTAATCCAGTTGGAGCTGTTACAAAACAAGATAAATGTGATTCTGTAGTTTTGTGTATATACCTGGTCAATTAAGTAACTTTTTCCTGTTCCAGCTTCACCACTGATGTACATTAGAATAGGTTTGAATGATGAACATTGGCATTCTTTTTTTTTCATGTAGCAAACCATGTTGTATCTGTTCTTTCACTTGCAGATATATTTCTTTCTGTTCAATATTTAGTTGTTCTTCTAACTTTTCCAACTGAATAATATCCTATTGTGCTTGTTGCATTGCAGTTTCTACCTCATTCATGGCTATTGCTGCTTCATTTTCGATAATTGGTTGTCCCAGTGGATTTTGACTTAGTGGATCAGAACTTTGACTATCTTGAGAACTTTCAATAGATATTTCCGCTGCAATAGTACATTCTTGTTCAATCTCATCATTCAACATTTGTATATATATATAGGGAAAATTGTGCACTGAATACCATCTTTACTTGCATTAAAAGAATCTTCATAGCAGTCGAAATCTCCAAGTAATTCCGTTTCACTACGCCAAAGCTTGAACAGTTGCAGAAGTGCTAAATAGAAAAATTCCCTCTTATCTGGACTTTCGCAACTCAGTTTTCTGTGGTTAATAAGATTTCCTTTGGCATGTTTTACCAAACATCCGTCACATCCAATTACTGTATATTTTTCTTCTTTTATATTTTCTGTAACTTTTCTTTTAAAGCTGTAATGTTGAAGTATTTCATACAGACATAGATTTTCGAGATGTGGACTCCTTTTGGGATAGTATGTATCCAACATATTAGTTTGAACAATATCAGTACTTTCCGGTTCTTTCAGTGCTAAGTATTCAACTTCTTGTAATGTTTTCAATACTCTATTTCATGTGGCGGCAAGACCCAGACTTACCCAAATGATTCCTCTTGACTTTGAATATGAACTAGCAGAGATGAAACGATCCGAACATTCATAGGATCCAATCTCTCGATGGGAAAGCATTTTCAAGCTGAAGCTGTACAATTTCTTGCTAAGACTCTTTTCTTGTGAAATTTCTTCCCACATTTCTTTCATCTCTGTCTTTTCAGATTTGGTTAAATATGATGTAACATAGCGAGCAACAGCAATTGAATTATCTGCAACATATTGAATATCCATGTTTGCATTCCACATTTTCAAAATCACTGGATTGTATTCATTAACACTTTGAATCTTCGGTTCATTTTAAGTTGTATGTATTCTTCAGAGATTTCTGAGTTATTGTATGCCTTACTGCTGACATAAAACTATTTACTCTTCCTTTAGAAATTATTGGACGTGGGAATCCAAAGCGACATTTTGTATAAAATTTCCCTTTAGAGTTGTATTTTTGTCGACAGTATTTTCCACATCGATGACTTTGAAACCGTAAAACGTGTTGTCTCAAGCTTTTTTCTCCTCCTTCTCTTGGAATGGCACAGGTAACATACTGTTCAATGAAAGACAAAACACTTTCATCAGTATCAGTTCCAAATTTTGGAGCATTCTTAGTCCATAATAGCATGTGTATATGAGGAGCACCTCTAGCTTGGTACTCCTTTCTCCAAAAGAAATCTGTTACCTCTCCAAGAGGTGGAATATTTTTATTACAGATAAATGACATCATAGCTTGTAACCTATGGTTAAAATACCTGCAGACATTTACAGGATCCAAGGAACAGAGTTCTCCAGCTGTCTTCAATTCAATGTTTTTAACATTTGAATTTGCTTCTCGTAGAAATTCAAGTAAATCGTCCCACGCATATTCAGCACAGCTAAGTGTTACAAACCATGTAAGAGTACCTGAGTTTCTTAACATACATTTAAGTTGTCCGTGACAACGATACCAATACTCATTGGTACCACGTTGACACACCATCAAATTAATTAACTGAGATTCTAAATGTTCATCTCTTTGTTGAACTTTGTCCATTAATTCTTTTGCAGAAACATGTTGAAGATGAACTCCTGTTTTTAATATGTGGTTCACTGCATATGAAAGTGCAGACAAATCACTTTCAAACAGAAGATGAAATATATATGGAATGCACTGTCGAAATCTTGGATCTTCAGAGTACAATCTTGTTGAGCGGTATTCTTTTTTTTCACAACAAAATTTTATTGTTGATAGCCAAGGCAAAGTTGATGCCTCAGCGGGCATCTGCCATATGTATATAGGGTGACATATACTGATATCAACATTTTCAATTATACTTAAATATCGTTCACACATATAATACGTTACAAAATAACACTTTAGGAAAACAAATAACAGTGCCACATAGTATCTACCTGGAGAGTAAAAACATCTCATAAATAGGGAGAGTTCCAGCCACCCATACCCAAGTCCAGCACGTATGCTGTGCAAACTCCAGTCCAGCATAACCATATCAGTTGTTCTTCGATAGTAGAAGGGGGAGGAGGGGGCTCCAGATGTATTCCTCTATAGTCTGCCCACCTTTTCCAAATTTTAAAATGCTTCAGAGGGCATCCTCTCGCCTGAAAGACCGGGATTTCTAGACCCAGATGGAAATCCAAGCCCTTCTTCCAGACCCCAATCAGCGGCGGGGATTCATCTTTCCAGGCCCGGGCGATGTCTCTTTTAGCTAACGTAAGACCAAGGAACAATAGGTGACGCTTGTACCGCTTACCACCCAGTCCCTCCGTGATATGCAGCATGGCTAGTCACGGAGAAGATGGAACATCCCACCCCAAAACCTCAGATAGACATGTAATCACTCTTCTCCAGAACCTCGACAGAGCTGGGCAGGACCACACCGTATGTAAGAACGTACCCTCCATAGACCCACACCACAAGCAATGAGGGGATGCAATCAAGCCAGCACGCCACGGTCTGTGTCTGGTGTAATAGGCTCTATGTAGATATTTTAACTGAATAAGGTGCAGGCGGGCCGCTATTGCTGCACTACGCGGAGATTCCAAAGCCTCCACCCAGTCATCCTCATCTAAGGAGCCCAAATCCTTTTGCCATGCCTCTCTAGTTTTATGCAGTGTTGTAGGTGTGTTGTTAGTGAGTGAGCATTACATTTTAGTTATTTTATGGTCCCCCAGCTCTCCCATAAAGACCTTTGCCTCAACTGGATTGAATTCAGGTATCTCTGGTTGTTGTGATAGGTACGGAATGAAGGCATGTCAGAACTGAAGATATCGGTAGAACTGTGTACGAGGCATATCATACTCTGTTTGAATTTCTAGGAAAGACTTTAAAGTGCCGCCATGTATAACCGCGCCCACCGTATCTATTCCAATAGCTTCCCAGCCTCAAAAGCCAGATAACCGCGCCAGTTGTGGTAACTGCCCATTATTCCACAAAGGAGTCTCGCGTGTGAGTGTCCCCCACCAGCCCATCGTGCGAAGTGCAGATTTCCAAATCCTGAAGATCGTATTGGTCGCGGGCGGCAGCCCCCCAAGCAATGCCGCATAGTAGAGGACCGTATGTAGGGTATTATTTCCTAGTAGCCAACGCTCCACAGCATACGCCGGATCTCTCCGGTCTCCGTACCACCAATCATTGAGGACGAGAAGGTGTGCAGCCATATAGTATGCCTGTACATCCGGGGTGGCCACTCCCCCGGAATATGTGGATTGGGAACAGGTCCTCAGGGCCACTCGTGACGCACCGCCCCCCCATAGAAAGCAGGCCAAAATGGCATTTAACTGACGGAACCACGTCGGCCGAATTGGGTATGGATGATTTTGAAGTTGATAGAGGAGACTGGGTAGGGAGACCATCTTAGAAATGGCAGATCTGCCAAAGAGAAATAAGGGCATGTGGGACAACACACGTGTCTGTTCACTCACCTGTGCCCACAGGTGGGCTAGATTCTTTTCCCATGCCAGAGTCTGGGACGTTGAAAGGAACACGCCTAAATATTTAAAGCCATCTGGGACCACCACAACCTCCCGCGACCAGTCACCCAATCGATCTCCGCCCCGCAGCGGCCACAAAAAGGATTTCCACCAATTCATATAAAGGCCGGAGGTCTCCCCAAAAATCTGCATAATGCGGAGGAGGCGTGGACCATCCCGTTCGGGATTTGTGAGAAAGAATAACACATCGTTCGCATATAGTGCTATGCGGTCGGAGACTTCCGGTGCCCACTCGAAGCCACGCACCTGTGCGTTGATTCTTATCCAAGCCGCCAGCGGTTCCATAGCCAGCGCAAAGAGATATGGGGAAAGGGGACCCTCCTGGCGTGTTCCTCGCCTGATGGGGAAGCGTCTGGAAACCAAATCAGCCACTCGGACCGATGCTGTCAAGGCTGTATAGAGCAGATGCATAAGATTCAACAGGCGGGGACCAATATTCAGGCGACCGAGTAGGGCGAAGAGATAGGTCCAGCTAAGAGAATCGAAGGCCTTATTCATGTCTGCAAGGAGGAGTGTGGGTGGGTCCCCGAGTCTGTCAACTGCAGCCATGGTGTTGTGTGCGCGTCTGATATTATGTCGCGTAGCGCGGCCAGGCATAAAGCCTGCCTGATCTGGATGAACCAGATCCGTGATGTGGGGGACCAAGCGATTGGCGATCACCTTGGCCAGGAGCTTAGCCTCTACATTGAGCAGAGATATTGGGCGATATGACGAGTATTGTTCCGGGGGTCGACCCGTCTTCAGGAAGACAACAATCTCCGCATGACTCCAGTCCGGCGGGAGACTTCCGCCCTCCGCGGATGCCTCAAGAGCCACCAAATAGGGAGTTAACAATTGCAGATGATACTTCTGAAAAAATTTGCATGGGAAGCCGCTCAGACCGGGTGTCTTTCCCACTCGCATATCAAGTAGTGCGGTCAGTAATTCATCTACCGACAAAGGTACATTTAACGTCTCCCGCACCTCATCAGATAGGGCCCGAGGGAGAAAATCATCAATGAATTTCTGGACGAGTTCTGCAGAGATGGTTTCATGGGGGGTTTATAATTCTTCAAAATATGAGGCAAAAGAATCCGCAATGAGTGACGGGTCCGTAAGAGTTGACCCATCTGAGCCCTGTATACTCGGGAGTGTCTGGGGGTGCAGCGTCTGTTGGCACAGACGGTGCAGCAACGCACTAGATTTGTCCCCCCACTGGTATATCCGGCTTTGAGTGGCAAGCCAGCAAAGCCGGGCCTCATCCAGGATCTCCCTGGCGTACGTCTGGTGCATATTCAACAGTTGTCTGCGCGCAATACATCCCTCTTCCGTCCTACATGCGCGCTCCATGGTAAGCAACTGGGCTTCGATTTGCAGTAATTTATCACGGTGCTGTCGGCATCTTGCGGCGCAAAACGCAATGTCTGCTCCCCTAAGAGTGGGCTTCATCGCCTCCCATAGCGTAACAGGAGAATCTACTGTACCCGCGTTTTGTAGAAAATATTCCACTAGGGACCCATGAATGTGCGATCTGTATTTTTCGTCATGTAGTAGCCATGGCGATAGACGCCACCGGAACTGGGAACGCCTGGGATCTAGAGACAGGTGCAAGGAGACTGGTGGATGGTCTGATAGACCCCTAGGGAGAATGTCTGCTGAATGTAGCCTGTGGGTGTGGGTCACAGAAAGGAAAATGTAGGCGAGGCGAGAAAAGGACTCGTGGACTCCGGAAAAATACGTGTATTCGTGTGCGGTGGGGTGAAACGCCCTCCATGAGTCCACCCACCCCAGTCCCTGAACCAGGGGCAGTAATTTGGAATCCTGGGACGCCGTCACTCGGACCGTGGCGTGCCACCTATCTATTGACGGGCATAGAACATCATTCCAATCTCCCCCGACCAACGTTAGGCCTGGTGGGAGTTCGGTCCAGAGCATTGTCAGTCGCTCCACAAAGGCCCATGTAAGAGGGGGAGGGGCATAGACACTGCCCAAAACCATGGGTTCTCCGTACAATGTTCCGTAGATGACAATGAACCTACCCTGAGGGTCCGACCATGTCTTGCTGTGTATAAAGGGGATGTTACGATGTATGAGGATAGCAACCCCCGGGAACCTCTAGTAAATCCGGCATGGTAAATTTGTGCATAACCAAACCTCCTCTTGGTGCCCATTAGGTGGGTCTCCTGTATGAATAGGATATCGGCTTTGTAGCGCTTGGCCTGTCGCAGTACAGCGCCCCTTTTGATTTTATCAAGGAGGCCATTGGTGTTCCTACTAATAACTCGAAGCCTCCCGCTCCTATTCCCAACTGACACTGAAACATATAGATGGGTACGGCTGATGGAGTGGCGGATCCAATCCCAAAATCACACGTATATGGAGATACAGTGGCAGTAAAAGAAAACAACAATAATTCCCAAACAGATTCCCCAACAAACCCGCCACCCCAATACCTCACAAACATGGAAGTATCTGTTGCGGCATGACATAGCCCCAAGCCCCAAAGGGGGGCAGTGGCGACAATGAACCAGTGGATCCCCAGTATGACCCCACTGCACATAGTGAAAACTAGGGATCAGGGACTCATCACACAATGCAAGCCTGCATATACATATCGTTTAGGTGTCATGTAGTTTGAATATTTACAGTTCTCGGAGATGCATTGTTCAAGATGCTGAGGGTTCCGCCTGGTCATCAGATGGTCTCTTACGGGATTTACTACGAGTCTTGGATCTTTTCTTAGAGCGCGAACGACGCCGCTGCCTACCATCCGCCGTGAGGGGACCACGTCCGGGTCCACTGGACAAGGAGTCCGAGTCAATCCGGGGTGGAGTATGAGGCTTAACCTTCACAGTTTCTTCAAGCCATTGGAATACCTCCTCCGGAGACTCAAAGAAATAGGTGCGCGACTGGTACGCCACCCGCAGGCGAGCCGGGTACAGCAGGGAGTATGGGAGCTTGAGACCCTGAAGTCAAGCCTTGGCCTCGAGGAATGACTGTCGGCGCTGCTGTACAAGCCTGGTGTAGTCTGGAAAAATTAGGATGCGCTGGGAGTCGTATGTAAGGGAATCCTTTGCTCTCGCCTGTTGTAGGATCGTGTCTCTATCTTTATAGTTAAGGAGGCAGGCAATTATTGGGCGAGGACGAGCCCCCGGCTGCGGCTTCTGCAGCAGCGCTCAATGGGCGCGCTCCAACACAAAGCATGAGGAAAGTGCATCCGTGCGAGCCATCCCCTGAGCTACGAGGCGAGAAAGTTCTCCGCATTATTTCCTTCACATCCCTCCAGAAATCCAATGAAGTGGAGATTATTCCTGCGGGCGCGTACCTCCGCATCCTCCACTCGTGTTGCCAAGCCCGGGGTGAGTGTCTCAAGAGTGCTCACTTTCTTCTGTAGTGTGCCCACTGTGTCTTCCCCGTTCGAAATTCAGGACTCTGTTTCTGTGATGCGTTGCACAGCGTTCCGGAGATCTTACCTCAGCAGCATAACATCTGCGCCCACAGCACCGATTTTGGTTTCCAGTGTTTCTCTCGATTGCGTGATCGCTGCAAATAGTGCTGTGTTGTCCGGCATAGACGCCTCTGGGCCACCCAGTGAAGGTCCCGAGGCCACCGACCCAGTATATTTATCCAGTGTGCATTGTTTGGAGGATGCACCAGGCGGCTTGACCTTCGCCATGATAGAGCACCGCGGGGCAGAGGAGGGGGCCAATCCAGAAGCCGGGGCACAGCTATCCCCTACTGCGCCTATAGGAAGGAGCCGAACGACACACACCGGGTATGGGGCCACCGCCGGGGAAGGGCCAGACCAGGTGGAGCCACCACACTCACAAGCCGCACCAAACCTTGTTCTGCCGCCTCTGCGAGGTAGGCACTCCAACCTCCCCTAGTGGGTCTCAGAGCACAGCCCCGGTCCCCAGCGTGACAATGATGTAAGCAGTAGATCAGGGTTCCCCCACAGTCAGCGCCAGAGACAGAACCCAGAAGGTGACGAAGTCTGTAGTGTGCCACGCAGGCAGATATGGGGGGCCGCAGGTGCTCCACGCTGCCAACTAAGCAGAGCATCAACAGTTTCAGCAGGAAGCGTGTTGTTAGATGTATGCCAGGGTAATAGTCTGCACAGTAAACATGGGCCAGGTGTATGTTTCCCGGGTTCCGAGGAAGGGGGGGGCATCCACTCAACCCACACCCGGCGGAGTGGATGCCGGGTGTGGCCCAGTCTCCACAAACGCAGCCACAGCGGGGAGGCCTCCCGACCAACAATCAGGCCGTGCCTAGGCCGGAGGCGTGCAGGGGGTTAAACCAAGCCTCACCTCCCAGCTTGATCCGATCCGCAAGGGTCTGGCCAGTCCAGGCTCACGCCCGCAGCACCGCCGCTCAGGCATTGATGTCTGCAAGGAAACGGGCGCCGGAGCGGCAAGCAGCGCGTCCTGTAGCTATCGGGCCGTCATGTCGCGGGGTCTCCGTGACTCGATTTTCAACAGGGCGGTTCCTACGGGCCCTCAGTCGTCCCGGTATAATGTCTTTAGGCATCCGCAGACACCGAAACAGGAGGATGCATACCCAAATTGCAGGATAGGCGGCGGATTAATGGCAGGCTGTGGGAGCCTCGCTAGAGCACGTCCACCATGTTAGACGGCCAAGCCACGTCCCCGTCGAGCGGTATTCTGAATCTGGAATCCGTACAGCTCACTCATTAAATCGTCCACGATCTCCAGTGGGGAATAGTTGTGGAAAACAAAGAGCTTCTAAACTTTTTTCCCGTAGACTCATGTGAGTTCCCTTTGCTTTCTTCATTTTAAATAATTCAATACTGTTTCCTATCACTTATTTTGAATGTAGAGGATGTATAGTATAATGTTCATAAATCTCTTCACTCCTAGACTTGTCCATTTTTTCTATTCGACCACTTGAAATTTCTGTTTCATCTTCTAAGCTTATTACCTGTTCATCAACATTTACATACTTATAATAAATATTATTTTGTACCAGATATAATGTAGCCTTTTGAAGTTTATTAACATCTACAAACTCTTGCCATATTTTTCGACTCTTTGTTGGTACACCATTAACTAGGATAACTACTGCCTCATTTTCATCCATGTCTACACCAACTGTTTCAATATTTTTCTTAAAATCTAAAGGTGATTACACAACTCTTCCTTTCAGACCTCTTTGTAAATTCGTTGGTGGCAGCTTACCTGTTTTAGGCTCCATACGAACTATAGCCTGAAACGGGTGCACAGACTGAATAAGAATGGGCTCATATGCATTCAAATCTACCAGTTCCTGAGGAATAGCTACCAACTCTAAGTTGTTATGTACTGCTCTAGCTGGCATTTTGTTCTCTTCTAATTTGTTGTAACAATATTTACAAATAAGTTGATCAGTAGCCAACTCAAACTGACCTTCTAACAACAAATAAGCACCAAATTGCTGCCACTTATCATTGTTTTCCTTTTCACTTTTTAAATATAAATCAACATTCCTAGTTTGACTTCTATAGTGAGTACGTCGACAACAAATACAAAAATAGTTTGGTTTTTCAGATGAAACTGTCTTAAACTTTGTAATTTCTTCTGCAAACATATCAATAGTAATATCTTCAACCTGTTCTTCAACACCTGCACTTATCAAGCTCTCACTTTCTCTACACTCCTCTTGTGAACCAATAAAACGAAACTGTATATTCACACAAACTTTTTGTACATCTGATACTGAACCGTGCAAAAGAGCTGTGTTCATTTCACTTAAACATAATGCAGGACTTTTTACATAGTAGAGTCTCCTTACTAACTTCCGCATTTCTGAGTGGTGTACTGCTAACATGATTAAATAATGAAAAGTACTTTGACACACTTTTCTTGAAAGACAAGCCAGAGAATGACCCTGCAAGTTAGTATATTTTCCTACTTTACAACGATCTAGTCCTTGTAACATCTTAATCTTCTATTTAAGACTTTTTTTTGGCATATTCTCGCAAACAAATTCATAATATGTCAATAGATTCCTGTTGAATACTTTAAATACTACTATAATCCCACTTATATACCGGAGTTTGTGTACCCCTCCCTTGAACTTCTTCAGCTATTACTTCTTCCACATTCCTAGAAATCATCTTTTCTTTTGCAATGGGACAACCATCTTTCATCTTATAGCATCGACCACTAGTATCAACTGCATGAACTAAAGTGTTCTGTTGAAAATAGCTTTCTTCATTAAAGAAAGGCTCAGTCCTAGAAGTGTGCTTCCATTCACCAGTAAAAGTTTTACAAAAGTTACTTCTATTAACCAGTCTTTTTCTTTTGCTTTTCTCCTTCATAAACAGCATTGTTTTATTCAATGTTTTCATTCTCTTCAATATTAAAATAAATAATTTTCTTCTTATTTCAAAAGCTTTATCTACTACACTTCCAATCTGCTGCTTTTTCTTATAAGCTGCTGATCTTCTTTTATATTTTTTACAATCTTTCAATACATTTTGTAGTACTCTACTTCTATACATTATCTTCCTTATGTCTTTATGTTCTATCAGCCTTTTTTCAACATGCATTCTTTGCCCATAACATGATTTTCTTTCATCATCTCCTTTTTTCCTTTCCTTCTGATTTGTTGTTGAACTTTTCTTTTCAACATTTTCAAATTGCTTAACATTCTGTAAAAGTGTTTTAACACACTCTTTAGTTCTCTTACCAGAACTCTTTTTCTTCAGTGTAACATTTTGCAGTTCATCTAAGTTCCTCTTTTCTCTTTCCTTTAAATAAAACAGTTTTTTTCCTTGTCTTCTCTTTTGATCTTTTTTGCCATTCTCAATGTTTTTTACCAATAAATGTAAATATCTGAAAAACAAAGATAAGTTTCAATAGTTTAATAAATCATTTTATACTTTTGAAATATTTATATATTAATATTCATAACAATAAATAAACAAATACTTCCAATTACATTCCAAATGTCTCCATGATACGTAGATATTTAGAATATTGTACTTTACACATAGCAAACCTGGCACAAGAACATACACCTTTAAACAGTAACATGGTTGAGATTGCTGTTTTAAATTTGCCTAGTCCCAAGATTCTCAGCAGTTGGTAAAAACTGAAGCTTCAGCAGAAAAAATAGGTTTAAGACATGTTGACAAAAGAATTAGAAATTAGGCTACTTTCTATGAGTTTGTGAAAAGGTACACTTGAAGTAGGCCGTATAGGTTTACGTGTCTGCTTGAAATGAGAAATGTAGTATGCCAAATTTCTAACTCTACGTGCTCTTGTGAGTGAAGTATGTGTCTACTTCTACATCTATTGTCTCATGTGTTATTCATCTGAAAATGGTAGCTTGAAAACCTGGTTGGCTTGGCTACTGGTGGACAAATCTCTCAGTTCTGCTCTATCATTCGGTCGCACAGCCTCTGATGTCTTCTGTAGAATAGATATTATGGAGCATCTCAAATAGCCTGTTCAATACTCATGTGCCATGTTTTACGAGCTAAAAGGAATACATAGACTTTTTATTACACAAGTTTAGAGACCATACACTGTGAAACACAGGTATCCAAAACGCACAGACTGATGTATGTATGCTTTGAGAAATATGGTGAGACTTATGGTGAGACTTATAACAGTGATATAGTTGAATACCTGTGCTTTAGAATGCATGCTGTCTACATTTGTGTAAAAAAAAGTGTATGTATTTCTTTCTGCTCATAAAACATGGCATCTGGGTATTGAACAAGCTATGTGGGAGGCTCCACAATACCCTCATTCAGAAGACATCACAGGCTCTGCGACCGAACTACAGAGCAGAACTAAGAGATTTGTATACCACTAGCGAAACCGACCAGGTTTTCAAACTACCATCTTCAGATGCATAGCACATCAGACAATAGATATAGAAGCAGACACATACGTCATTCACAAGACCATAAAGTCCCCTAAACTTGACAGACTGCACTTCCCATTTCAAGTAGACACCTAAATTTAGGCGGCGTACTTCAAGTGTACCTTTCCACAGACTCATAGCAAGTAGCCTAATCACTAATCCTTTTGCCAACATGTCTTAAACCTCACTTTTCTCTTGCAGCTTCAGTTTTCAACAACTGCTCCGAATCTTGGGCCTAGCCAAATTTAAAACAGCATCCCTTCCCATGTCACTCTTATAAGTCTCAATATGTTTCTCAAAGCATGCCTGCACGTGTCTGTACCTTTTGCTAGTAGCATCATATATAAAAAAACATACAAATAAAGGTATACCTGTGTTTTATACATCTAGCATGTTCACATGCATAACACGTGTGAGAATACATGTACAAGTAGGGACATACCTCAGTCACAAGACCAAGCAGTCCTTTAAACTTGACAGACTGCACTTCCCATTTCAAGCAGACACCTAAATTTATACGGCGTACTTCAAGTGTACCTTTCCACAGACTCATACAAAGTAGCCTAATCACTAATCCATCTACCAACATGTCTTAAACCTCACTTTTCTCTTGCAGCTTCACTATTCACCGACTGCTCAGAATGTTGGGCCTAGCCAAATATAAAGCAGCAACCCTTCGCATGTCACTGTTGTTAGTCTCACCATATTCCTGAAAGCATGCATGCATGTGTCTGTACCTTTTGCTAGTGGCATCATACATAAAAGAAACATACAAATAGATGTTTACCTGTGTTTCACACATCTAGCATCAACAGATGCATAACACGTGTGACAATACATGTGCAAGTAGAGACATACCTCAGTCACAAGACCATGCAGACCTTAAAACTTCACAGACTGCATTTCCCATTTCAAGCAGACACCCAAAAAGTTAGTGGCGTATTTCAAGTGTACCTTTCCACACACTCATACAAAGTAGCCTAATCAGTAATCCCTCTACCAACGTGTCTTTAACCTCACTTTTGAGCTGCACATTCAGTAAGCCTTTGCATGTGTCTCTTGTAACTGTCACCATATTCCTGATATAATGCATGCATGTGTCTGCACCTTTTCCTAGTGGCATCATATATAAAAGAAACATATAAATAGACGTATACCTGTGTTTTATACATCTAGCATCTTCAGATGCATAACACATTCGAGAATACATGTGGAAGTACAGACATACCTCAGTCACAAGACCATAAAGTCCCTTAAACTTGACAGACTCCATTTACCATTTCAAGGAGACACCTAAATTTATGTGACGTACTTCAAGTGTACCTTTCCACAGACTGATACGAGGTGGCCTAATCACTAAACCCTCTGCCAACATGTCTTAAACCTCACTTTTGTGCTGCAGCTTCACTAAACCGGTCCTAGGATGCTTGTTTCCAGTCCAGGAAGGACTTGGCCTGGCAGTTCGGACTGGACTGTTCCCATTGGGCGCAGGGTCAAGACTGATTTGCATATGGCAGGGCCCAAACTGGAATGGCATGGTGAGCAAAAAACGATGGATTTAGGCCCAGATCTCTGTACTGGGGTGAATGTATGACATTGTTCTGCATTCTGTCCATAAATTGTTGTTTTTGCATTTGTCACCCCGAGTGGGACGGGTATGCCCAGACGTGGGTTCCGTGCTCTCCATGCCACTGGAGTCAAGCTATCCTGGCTGATGAGGGCTGAAAGCCCGAAACTCCTAGGATGCTTGTTTCCAGTACAGGAAGGACTTGGCCTGGCAGTTCGGGCTGGACTGTTCCCATTGGGTGCAGGGTCAAGACTGATTTGCATATGGCTGGGTCCAAACTGGAATGGCATGGTGAGCAAAAAAACGATGGATTTAGGCCCGGATCTCTGTACTGGGGAGAATGTATGACATTGTTCTGCATTCTGCCCATCAATTGTTGTTTTTGCATTTGTCACCCCGAGTGAGACGGGTATGCCCAGACGTGGGTCCCGTGCTCTCCATGCCACTGGAGTCAAGCTATCCTGGCTGATGAGGGCTGAAAGCCCGAAACCGGTCTTAGGATGCTTGTTTCCAGTCCAGGAAGGACTTGGCCTGGCAGTTCAGGCTGGACTGTTCCCATTGGGCGCAGGGTCAAGACTGATTTGCATATGGCTGGGTCCAAACTGGAATGGCACGGTGAGCAAAAAAACGATGGATTTAGGCCCAGATCTCTGTACTGGGGTGAATGTATGACATTGTTCTGCATTCTGTCCATCAATTGTTGTTTTTGCATTTGTCACCCGGAGTGGGACAGGTATGCCCAGACGTGGGTCCCATGCTCTCCATGCCACTGGAGTCAAGCTTTCCTGGCTGATGAGGGCTGAAAGCCCGAAACCGGTCCTAGGATGCTTGTTTCCAGTCCAGGAACGACTTGACCTGGCAGTTCGGGCTGGACTGTTCCCATTGGGCGCAGGGTCAAGACTGATTTGCATATGGCTGGGTCCAAACTGGAATGGCATGGTGAGCAAAAAAACGATGGATTTATGCCCAGATCTCTGTACTGGGGTGAATGTATGACATTGTTCTGCATTCTGTCCATCAATTGTTGTTTTTGCAGCTTCACTATTCAGCACATACTTAGAGTGTTGGGCCTAGCCAAATATAAAGCAGCAACCCTTCGCATGTGTCTGTTGTAAATCTCACCATATTCCTGAAAGCATGCATGCATGTGTCTGTACCTTTTGCTAGTGGCATCAAATATAAAAGAAACATACAAATAGATGTATACCTGTGTTTTATACATCTAGCATCTTCAGATGCATAACACGTGTGAGAATACACGAGCAAGTAGAAACATACCTTAGTCACTAGACCGTGAAGTCCCTTAAACTTGACAGACTGCACTTCCCATTTCAAGGAGACACCTACATTTATGTGGCATACTTCAAATGTACCTTTCCACATACTGATACAAGGTAGCCTAATCACTAATCCCTCTGCCAACATCTTTTAAACCTCACTTTTGTGCTGCAGCTTCACTATTCAGCAACTACTGAGATTGTTGGGCCTATCCAAATATAAAGCAGCAACCCTTTGCATGCGTCTGTTATAACTCTCACCATGTTCCTGAAAGCATGCATGCATGTATCTGTACCTTTTGATAGTGGCATCATATATAAAAGAAACATACAAATAGATGTATACCTGTGTTTTGTACATCTAGCATCTTCAGATGCATAACACGTGTGAGAATACACGAGCAAGTAGAAACATACCTTAGTCACTAGACCGTGAAGTCCCTTACACTTGACAGACTGCACTTCCCATTTCAAGGAGACACCTAAATTTATGTGGCGTACTTCAAGTGTACCTTTCCACAGACTCATACAAAGTAGCCTAATCAGTAATCCCTCTATCAACATGTCTTAAACCTCACTTTTGAGCTGCACGTTCACCATTCTGCAACTACTTAGGGTGTTGGACCTAGCCAAATATAAAGCAGTAACCCTTTGCATGTGCCTCTTGTAAGTCTCATCATATTCCAGAAAGCATCTTTCCTAGTGGGATCATATATAAAAGAAACATACAAAAAGACGCATACCTGTGTTTATATGTCTAGCATCTTCAGATGCATAACACGTATGATAATACATGTGGAATTAGACACATACCTCATTCACAATACCATGCATTCCTTAAAACTTCAAAGATTGCACCTCCCATTTCAAGCAGACACTTAAAATTATGCAGAATATTTCAAGTATACCTTTCCACAGACTTGTACAAAGTAGCCTTATCACTAATCCCTCTGCTAACATGTCTTAAACCTTACTTTCCAGCTGCAGCTTCACCATTCTGCAACTACTTAGGGTGTTGGGCCTAGCCAAATATAAAGCAGTAACCCTTTGCATGTGTCTCTTGTAAGTCTCATCATATTCCAGAAAGCATACATGCATGTGTCTGCACCTTTTCTTAGTGGCATCATATAAAAAGAAACATACAAATAGACGTATTCCTGTGTTTTATATGTCTAGCATCTTCAGATGCATAACACGTATGATAATACATGTGGAAGTACAGACATACCTCAGTCACAAGACCATGCAGACCTTAAAAGTTCACAGAATGCAGTTCCCATTTCAAGGAGACACCTAAAATTATGTGGCGTATTTCAAGTATACCTTTCAACACACTCATACGAGGTAGCCTAATCAGTAACCCCTCTACCAACATGTCTTAAACCTCATTTTTGAGCTGCACGTTCACCATTCTGCAACTACTTAGGGTGTTGGGCCTAGTCAAATATAAAGCAGTAAGCCTTTGCATGTGTCTCTTGTGACTGTCACCATATTCCTGATAGAATGCATGCATGTGTCTGCACCTTTTCCTAGTGGCATCATATATAAAAGAAACATATAAATAGACGTATACCTGTGTTTTATACGTCTAGCTTCTTCAGATGCATAACACATATTAGAATGCATGTGGAAGTACAGACATACCTCAGTCACCATGCACACCCTAAAACTTCAGAGACTGCACTTCCCATTTCAAGCAAACACGTACAATTATGTGGCATATTTCAAGTGTACTTTTCCACAGACTCATACAAAGTATCCAAATCAGTACTCCCTCTAGCAACATGTCTTAAAACTCACTTTTGAGCTAGAGCTTCACCATTCCACTATTACTTAGGGTGTTGGGCCTAGCCAAATATAAAGCAGCTAGCCTTAGCATGACTCTGTTGTAAGTCTCACCATATTCCTGTAAGCATACATGCATGTGTCTGCACCTTTTCCTAGTGGCATCATATATAAAAGAAACATACAAATAGACGTATACCTCTGTTTTATATATCTAGCATCTTCAGATGCATAACACGTATGAGAATACATGTGGAAGTACAGACATACCTCAGTCACAAGACCATGCAGACCTTAAAACTTCACAGAATGCAGTTCCCATTTCAAGCAGACACCTAAAACTATGTGGCATATTTCAAGTGCACCTTTCCACACTCTCATAAAAAGTAGTCTAATCAGTAATCCCTCTACCAACATGTCTTAAAACTCACTTTTGTACTTCAGCTTCACTATTCTGCAAGTACTCAAGGTGTTGGCCCTAGCCAAATATAAAGCAGTAACCCTTTGCATATCTCTGTTGTAAGTCTCACCATATTCCTGAAAGCATGCATGTATGTGTCTGCACCTTTTCCTAGTGGCATCATATGTAAAAGAAACATACAAATAGATGTATACCTGTGTTTTATACATCTAGCATCTACAGATGCATAACACATATGAGAATACGTGTGCAAGTACACACATACCTCACTCACAAGTCCACGCACACCTTAAAACTTGACAGACTGCACTACCAATTTGAAAGAGGCACCTAAAATTATGCTGCATACTTCAACTGTAGTTTTCCACAGACTCATAAAAACTAACATAATCACTAATCCATAAGCACAATAAAACAAAGTACAATACACATCTGTACATTTCGTAAAATATTTCAAACATCACACTTCTCAAATAAATCAAAACTTTGAAAATAAAGCTTTTCAAATCTAAAAATATCACTACAAAGAGTGAAGCACTACTACATAATATATAACACAACTTACAAATTTGTAACTCATCTTTCAAATAGTATTGCAGAATATGAAATATCAGAAACTCATAAAAGATTTTCTTTTGCACACATTAAATGTAATGCACCACTCTCAACAAGGTAAAACCAGTAATGGCAAACTTTCCCTCTCTTTCTGCACGCAAATAAATGGAAGTAACAAATCAAATTGCGTCCTACATCATTTCAAATTGTGAAACACATTTCTATTGGTAAGACATAATAACGCTTTCTGTCTTCTAAAAGTGCCAAAACTGGTTCTGTAATTTTCTGGAGTCGCGACTCCACCGCAGTGCTGCAGTGTAGCGTCGGGATGGAGCTGCGAATCCATACGGGTGTTCAAAAACCTATTTCTAATAATACTAGTTTTTTTTAAACAACAGACTACTTCTATGCATACTACTGACTTAGAAAAACTTAATTTAGTAACATATCACTTATATATCAGTCACTGTTAAACATTTTAAATCCACAGTTAACTTTCAACCCTTCCCCCATTCTGCTTAATCCCAGTTTCCATAGTAACACTTTCTGAAACATTCAACTGTACTGGCAGGTCACAAGTTCACCATATTTTCAAGTTCAGCACATTAGCTTACAAATGCAACTAGCAGGTGTGGTTGACTTTTGCAAAATATTACCTTATCCTATCTACTGTACCCTTCAAACATTTTTTAATAACCAATAAGAAGCATGCTTCTTCAGGAAAACAACATGCAACCTATTTTTGAGTGCACAATGTTAATGAACAACCAATCATTTATCGGCTTTTTCTGAAACAGGATCTTCTCCACCATTTTAGATACCTCTCATTCTACCAACTGACTACCTGAGCTACAGACATCTCTTCATTCCTTCCAGACATCCCTTCAAGATGCTTACAGTATGGATTGTAGGGCACAGCTATGTTTTCTGGTGCAAAAAGTATGCTGAACACAGAGGTATTGACAAAGACCTAGGTTTGAAAAATGTGGATATTAAATGGATTGCACAGAGAGGATTAAAGTGGCACCAATGAGCCTTTGGTTCAAACCTTTTTGCATTTCCAACCCTCTGACCTCATGATTGTGCACTGTGGTGGCAATGACCTAGGCACATTGACTGGGGTAGGTCTGGAAATGCTAATGAAGGATTCCTTTGCACAATTGATGGTGCTTTTGCCTCAAACTGTCTTTGTATACTCTAATATATGCCAAAGACAGAAATGGAAGTGTTCAAATCAATTCTGTCCACAGTTTGAGAAAGCTAGGAAGAATGTCAATAAAGCTGTGTCTGCTTACCTCAGAGACCATAGGATGGGCTCCATCTATAACAACAATCTACGTGTTGATATGGATGACATCTACAGTGCTGATGGAGTTCACTTCACACATGAAGGAAATAGAGTATTTCTCAACACCCTTAAGATGTGCGTATGCACTTACATGTAGCTCCAACAAAGTCATAATGAAAACAAGGGCTCTTTTTAGAGCCACCCTATAACCGAACAATCAATCTTAATTTTTTTAAAACATACATACTATTTTTAAATTTTTTGTGGATTGACGAACCCGTCGCGAATTCGCAAAACAAAAGCACGTATTCAATGTACTACAACACAAATCACTTTTCAAGTTTAACTTTTTTTAAAATATATTATTACTAACTCTATCAAATTTCATGTGATTACTAACTTCAATCTCACTAACTCTAAAAAAAAGTTCAGAAATGCAACACTACCTTCTAAATTGTATACTATTAAATTATTTATTTATGGTAGATCCGCGAATCTACAGCGACATTACACTGGGGGCCGCGCTGAGAGCCTCGATGGGGTCGCGACTCCTATGACGAGATAAAAAAATAAATAATTAATGCCCCCCAGTTCCATTACCCGATTTCGGCCCCATAAACCCCTTTTTTAAATACATTTTGGAGGGGTCCGCGTGGCCCCCCTCCTGAGGCCAATTATGGCCCCGGGGACCCCATCCCCCGCGGCCGGCCTTATGTTTATAAAGAAAAAAAAATTCAATTAAATAAAAAAGGGAGGGGGGCCTATTGGCCCCCTCTGGGCCATTTTTGGCCCCGGGGACCCCTTCCCCCAGGGCCTGGCCTCACGTTTGGGACCGCGGGGGGAGCCCTAATGCCCCCACTGTTACTGTCGGCTCCCCACCTCCTGTGGGAGCCAGCATTGCTTTTGGGCAAAGAGAGCTGCAAATATGAAGCTCCCTCTGCCCAAAAGCAATTCTGCTTCGCTTCATGGAGGTGAGAACAGTTTTTCTGCTCTCGCTTCCATGAAGCGAAGCAGAAGTTTGCTATGACAGAGTGGGAGCAGTGCTCCCGACCTGCCATAGCAAACTGCAATGTCCCGGGGGTGGGCACCCCGGGACGTTGCTGCAGCCGGCCCTGGGGGGTGGCAGTCTCCAGGGCCATGGAAGGCTCCTGGAGGGGGGCTGCGCGAGCTCCCTCCCATCAAGTTTGAAGCCCTGAGGAGGTGTTGGTCCCATTGGGCAGTGTGGGGGGAAGCAGCCCCCCCACACTGGTTTTTAAAAATTGAAGCCCCGGGGCGGTGGTGGTCCCCGGGGATTGCCCCGCTCACATAATAAAGGAATGCCCCGAGCAGGTGGCGGTCCCAGGGGCAGCTTGGGGGGGGCATGAGCCCCCCACCCATTTTTAATAAAAAGCCATGGGGAGGTGGCGGTCCCTGGTGCTGCGGGGGGCCGTGTACCCCCACACATTATTAACAAGGTAGTGGTCCCTGTGTGCCCCCGCATAATAATTAACCACTGCCCCGGGACCTGGCCCACCCGGGGGCTTAAAACAATGAAGCGCTGGAGACCGCGCTTTGTTTTTTAAAAACTTTTTCGGCACAATTTGCGGACCCTACGCGAATCCCGCTGAATTTATTTTACAAAAATGCTTTTTTTGGCCCTGGGGGTCCATGTGGGGCCCCCTGAGCAGGCCTAGGGGGTCAGGGTGTTTCTACCCTGCCCCCCTTTCTTATTTTTTATCGTTTTCTTCACCTTTTTGTTTTGTGACTCTGTTCAACCGAGTCACAAGATGGCTGCCAATACTTCCTGGTTTGAAGTGTTGGCAGCCAATCAGAGTCAAGCTCGTGCTCGGGAGGGTTCGCGGATCCACCGGGGTCACCAGATATCCATATTTTTATATATATGAATTTCTCAGGAACTACTGAATGGATTTAAACCATTTAAAAAAAAGGTCGCTTTCTGAACCAAGAGCTACCTTTTTGCTAAATTTTGTATAATTCCGTTCCCCTGGCACCGCAACACCGCATGGCTGCTCTCAGCTGACCCTCTGACCAGAGAAGCCCCTACCATGGCTCCACCTTACGGTCCCTACTTTGGACCGCTCGTGGCCTAGAATCACCCACCTCCTCTCTGTAGCCGGGACGGAAGTACAACCGGTAAAGAGTGAAGCCCATATTTTGGCTCCACCTCATTGGTCTTTATTTCGGACCCCTCATTTATTTGGACAAATACTCACTTTCATTAACCAGCCGGGACGGAAGTACAACTGGCAGAGAGATCCAAGGTCTCTTTTCATTGCCTTAAGCCTTGAAGAAGTCTTGGGTTACCTCCCCAGACGAAACACGTGTTGGCTGGGCAACTGTTCAGGATTAAAAGAAGAACACAATACTCCTGATTGTTCATCTTTATTTTTATTACATTTCTGTACATTGAATGTTCCGTCTGAGAGCATTTAGGACACAGAGTACTTACTCTGCAATCAATATTGACGTGTGCACAGGCTTGCAGCAATTCCGTTCAGCAGTTCGGGCCGTAGCCTTGTCTAAAGTTTCCTATGGAAATTAACATGGAGAAAACGCATTTTGGGACCCCCTTTTTTTCTCGGCCCCCACTTGACAAATCACCGCGAAACTTCCAAAACAGGAGCTGACCGGAGCGCCCCATTAGTTTTTAAAATTTCGCGAAGATTCGGCAAACGGCGCCAAAGATATTGGCAAAAGAAAAAATGCTTTTTGAATAGAAACAAGGTCCTAACTATAACTATAGCTATACATATATATTACCAGTACGTAATAGATATATATATATATATATATATATATATATATATATATATATATGTATATGTGTGTGTGAAATGCTAAATGAAATTTTGTTCCTGACTCTCTGCTTTTTTTCCTGCGGCCAATCAAGGGCTAAGTTGGCCAGTGAAAGAGCAGGCAGACATATTCTTTCAGATTCAAATACAAGCCTCTCAACGTTAATGGGCTAACAACATGCTTTGGGAAAACAAAAAGGCATGTTAAAAGACTATTTACCAGAACAATGCGAGAAGCAGCAGCTGGACGTGTCTGATGAGACAATGGGAAAGCTAAAACAATGTGATAGCACCCCTCTTCCTGAGCCCATCCTCTTTGAGGTTTGTGTGATTTATGTGGTACGCCTTCAACATCTTAGTGATGTGCCCTGTGTTTAACAGGTGCAGCACACCCTGTAGGTGCTGCCCCAAGACTGCCGCCAGTGAGGCAGCCTATAAAAAGTTACAAGAGGGAGCAACAAGGAAGATAGATATTGTGGCTATAAGAGCATCATTTACAGTGCTTAATTCGTAAAAAAATAAGTGACAGTGCCCTCTTCAGGAGGTCACTTCAGCTTGCACCATCCATTGCCCCTGGCAGCGCTGTCAATGACAGTACCAACACAACAACTAACCATCACACTCCTACAAGTGTGATAATTCGGACTATTCCAGGCCCCCAAAGCTACAAGAAAGGTTTAGGCGAAGGTATTGGTCATTTTTAGTGTGTCGTGAATTACGAAACAACTATTGTTGTGATCAACTCTAAATAAGGCAAACAGCACCTCCATGTGGCAGACTGTGATAGGTGCCGGTGTTGACAATTATTTGCCGGTGCCAGGCACCGGAAACCACCGGCTCAAATTAAGCACTGATCATTTCTGTACATCAGGCCAGATCACAAGTGATGTGGAAAACGTAGTTAATTTGGAATCAACATTGCCCTTTGTATGTTAGTGGCATTTGTGTAGTGCACATGCTGCCATTTTTGTGACGTCATAGTATTATGGGAAGTCCAGGTGCCTTTCTAACAGGGAGTATTGAGTGATTTGGCTGGTCATGATACTTTACTGGATTTGTGTTGTGGTCAGATTCTCAGTTAGGTAGCCATATAAGTTGCATATCTCTGCTGTGTTGAATGTATGTGTCTTCTGGTGAATGTGTTCTGTTCATTCACATACTCAAAATTGATGCAACTAGGGCATGGGTACTCACAAACATTTTCCTGGTGACCGCAAAGTTTGGTCTTTGGTGTGACCGAGGGCCGCACTGATGCCAGCGGGGGGTGTAAAGTCAGTGTAGGAGAAGCAAAGCATGTGTATTTAGTGGCTAAACTCAATTGCGCAATGTGAAACCAGAAAACCTGGGATGAATCCTGGCTTCTCCACTTGACCAAATTGTGTGACCCAGGGCAATTGTTTTATTTCAATTTACCTCCCTTTTTTCATTATTACATATAATAGGAACTCAAAATACACGACTTAAGGATGCATGCTGTTCAAAACCATCTCTCGTGCTTGGATGTAATCACTAATGGCATTGTTGTCAGGGTGGGAGGGGGGGAAGCATGAACGTTTCTAAATTCATGTTTGAAAACCATCACTTTAAGAAAAATACTTCTGAATGCACTGCCATAATTTGATTTATTAAAGTAAAATGGTTCTACAGGTCAATGAAATACACTTTTTAAATTTCGAAAAGACTATCGTATTTTTACATGTTTGTTGTCGTTGAAAATGAAGGTGTTCCTAAAGTTAAGGGCCTTTTTACTTCCTTTCCCTAACTGCAATTAACAGTTAAATAAGTGTTTGCTGTATATATATATTTTTTTAATTCATGTTATTGCCGAGTCGAATAAACAGCAGCCCAGTGCTGCTGCTTTCCTGGGGGCAGCATGTAAAGGTCAGGAGGGCAGCATGCGGGCCCCCGAGTCGTACTTTGAGTATCACTGAACTAGGGCCATACTCATTCCACATGGACAGATTGTACTATTGAATATCGAGGCTATATGTATCGTGGTACAAGAATATTGTGGTCAAAATATCGAAGACCAAAATATCAAAAGGTAAGTGCATATAGAGGAAGTATAGATTTACTATTCCTAATCCCACGTCTACATACCTTGGTGATTTATATATTGTCAAGGTGTATCTATGCACAGTTAGGTATAGAAAATCTAAACATACTTTTCTGTGGATATTTTGTATTTGCTATTTTGTCCTTGATATTTAGTGACCTCGATATTATGGCTTTGATATTCAGGGTGCACATCTTGTGGACATTAATATTAAAAAAACAGCCTCCCCTAACAGAAGGATATAATGTATTAACTAAGCATTTGTCCTATATGTGCATTCATATACTTAAAAGTGCTTAATGCTTGTTGCTTTTCTTTTCATAGCTTGGTGATACCTACGGTCCAGTCTTCACTGTGTATTTAGGTCCTCAGCCTATGGTGGTCCTGTGTGGGTATGAGGCAGTAAAAGAAGCTCTTGTTGACAATAAGGATGTATTTGTGGACCGAGGAAATTTGCCAGTGCACAATCACATCTTGAAAGGATATGGTGAGAATAGCCTTTCTTCTAACCTAGATGGTCTTCTTTTCTTAAACTAAAGAAATATAAACTGTTTGACCGGAAGAGAACTAATATATTTTTATCTCTCCTCAAACCAGGGATCACAATGAGTAATGGGGAGCGCTGGAAGCAGATGCGCCGATTTTCAATCATGACCCTGAGAAATTTTGGGATGGGGAAGAGAAGCATTGAGGAACGGATCCAGGAGGAGGCCCAGTTCCTGGTGGAAGAACTCAGAAAGACACAAGGTATTTGGCACTCAAACATGAAGAGGCTCTGAAATTATGACCCTTGGCATTTAGAGAGGCCACTGAATGCCTATACTGGGGAAGTGTCTTTTAGCAGGTCAAATAATCGGCATGTAGGTGTGGAGTACGCCTTGCAGTGAAAGCTACTAGTAGAGCCCTCTGGGGAAGCAGATCTGGTGCTTCCTCATGGACACTGTGTAAAGTCACAAAATGTCTCACCTAGTTGAAAACAGATTCCTGAATCCAATGAGTTTTAAAACATGTGGTATTAATAACATGCTTAAGCTATTTAGATATACTGTATCCCTCCTCGGAACTTTTAGTTAAGGTCACCAAAACAACCCCGTACATGCCACATACATGCCACATACATTTGCTCGATAGTACTGCACCCATTGAATAATGGAAGCCAAGACAGCTCAGCACTTTAAGATCCATGTTGAAGAGAGCTGTGGCCTACCAGGTTAAGATCTCGGTGAGGGGGTTTCTGTTTTTTTTTAGGTCTGGCTTCAGAGCACACCTGTCTGCACGACATTCTGTTACTAATGGAGGTGCTTCCACTGTAATGCATGAGGGACTAGTTTACATCTGAATCATGCACTCAAGCATCATACGATGTGTCACATTCAAATCTTTATCTCCTGTATGCATTCTTTACAGGAAGCAATCCTTTGTATTACTTTTTACTAGCATTCCCAAACCCAATTGGGCAGGCTTTGTTGTGAAAAATGTGTGTGTATGCAATGCAGAGAAACAACATTTGGAAACATCTGTGTTTACATGCGTTAGCACATAAAAGTCAGACCTATTTTCTTTGCCAATGTGTGTATTTTTATGGGATTGAAAACAAGAGCACCGAGCAACAAACTAATGATAGAGTTCCACACAGCAGATCACTGGAGGCCACTAGACTTCTGGTGCTATGAAGGTCCAAATTTTGAGGAAATAGTGCACTGGTACTTGCACCATAATCTTTTCATAAAATTGTCAAATATTTTTCCCCATTGGTCGTATGGACCTTTGTTAGTTGACTTGAAGCCTGTAAGGGCAATAACATCAGAAATACATTACCGACTTGTGAAGCCAATGTAACGCCACATTAAAGACCAGGAATCAAAAATTTTGATTGAATTGGTTTATTTTAGGAAATTAATCCATCCAGTACATAAACATAGTAAAAATAGATTTTCGAAATACAGCAATATAGTCTGAAGGCTGAAATGTGCCAATAAATTGAGTGTAATAATATGAGATATAGAATAGTAACAACCACAAAGAGAATAAAGCAAATTGGCACAAATATGTGTTCCATAAAGAAACTTAAATCAAGATTGAGGGGAGATAGAGGTCAGGAAACAGAGGACTCGACCTCTTGTGCTTAATGTAACAAACAAAAAAAGGCCGTCTGTGCTGTTTGGACTACCTTTCTACTCTTCTTAATATTTAGAAAACAGAAAGTTTTCTTAAATTAGCCTTCACCCACCAAGATTTCCCTTGGTGGCATGCTTCATCATAGGGTTCTTCCCGTCCCGCTTCGGAACGGGGCATGCTGCGACCAACGGAGCTGTGGGAGCCCTTTTAGTCATATACTATGAAGAGTTGGGTTGTATAAGAGTGGGAGGATCTTATCTAGTGTTAAAAATACCTGGCTAAGTAGGAACAAGTGTTTTATTAAGACCTCTTGTGGTATGATTCAAAAAAGGGGAAAAAATTGAAAGGCATATGTTTATGTGTGTGCATCTCAAGGTCTACATGTTTCGAGCCATTACCCCATGGCTTTTCGTCAGGACCAGGTCAATGATCCCTGGTACCCCTTCTAATTGTGAGCGACTCAAACGGGGTCTCCTTAATAAATATCAAGGTAAAATATGTACAATACAATACCCAATCGGTAATGTTTTCTTTTTAGATATGTGTTACGCCATAGTAGGGCCTCATGAGCTCACACGGGGGAAGGGACGCTTCTAGTCAGACTTTCTTCAAAACTACTCCCTTGCCAGTGGAGAATAGCCTGCCCACAGCTCCGACGCCAAGTTAAAAATGTTGTATGATTGTATTATTTACAAAAAGTGTTTGTGAGTTTTCCCTAACTCTACTCTGTCTTTTTCTAAAATTACACCTTTATGATTCTTCTGCAGCCTCGGGCCTAGGGAATCTTCTTAAATTTTCTGAACAAAGTTCATTAGATTGTCTCAAGTTGAAATAAATGTCAACGGCTCATGGAGATGCAACTGATACCGCACTATTATTGTCCAAATCACAAAAAAACCCGTTGCTGTCATTTGTCACAAAGTATGTCTACCAGGGACTGAATACCACAGATAAGGCACTCTGGCTCTCCTAGATCTCCTGAGTCCAGCCTGTTTTTCCTCAAGGTCACTTAGATCATGAACTTCAGTTGCCTCTGGGACAGTATGCGGTATGCGCAAACTTGGCAAACTTGGTCTCTACCCCTCCTGCCGTCTCGACCAATTGTCTCCAGCTCCAACTTGGCTGGTTACACCAATAAGCCAGGATCAAGGTTGGCTTTCACTTGTGCCACAGGCCAAGACTCTCTTTCTGACTCAACTCTAGACATCGACACATTAAGACTCCACTCTGGGCAAGGGTGTGCTGCTGCAGGTTCTGGGGCTGCCACTGAACTCTAAGACTCCTGCCTGTTGTCTACGCCCCCCTCAGTTTCTTCTTGGTGTCCCTCAGGCTGTGTCTGCACTTTACATCATCAAGTAGACATTCCACTCTCCAAGTATGGGCTGCATGCATTCAATTGGGAGATCCCACATTTAACAGCAGTGTTTGTTATAAGGATAACCTGGAAAGGCCCCCTCCAACGAGTTTCCAGACATGTTTTCTGAAATGTGTTTCTTGACCAAGACCCAGTCTTCAGGTCTGAGATCATGGCACTGCTCCTGGTGCGGATGGGCGGTGGCAGCTCCAACCTGGTGAGGCACAGAATGCACCATATCAGCTAGTCCTTTGCAAAAATCAAGAATCATGTCATCTGTAATATTTACAAGCACATTTGCAGGCACTGCAGGAATCCTCATTGTTCAACCCATGGTGATTTCATGGGGAGACAGTCCTGTTCTCCAACCAGGAATGTTGAGAAGACTCATCAACACAAAATGCAAAGCATCCGGCCACTTCAGAGATGTCAACTCACACACCTTGGCTAACCTGGATTTCAGCATGCCACTTACCTGCTCCACTATTCCAGATGCCTCAGGCCGATAGCTGCAGTGCAGTCTCTGTACACTTGCAATGCTGCACACAACCTTCTCAGGATCTCATTATTAAAATGAGTTTCACGGCCTGACTCCAGCGAAGTAGGGAAACCATCGTGAAAAAATACACACAATTACCAGGACATATTGCAGCCCGTTACACACACGCATCTCGATAAAGTCCAACTACGTCCTCCTGGTCTTCCTATGTGACTCAGTGTCACTGGTGTCCTTCTACCTACATTCATCTGTTGGCACACAACACATCTGCGACACATACATTCAGCCATCAACCTAAACCAGGGATTGAACCAATTCTGTCAAAACAGCCTGACCATTGCACCCCTCCCAACGTGTGTGAGACGATGAACATGCCTGTCCATTAGAGACAGCAAGCTATCCAGCAACACATGTCTTCCATATGTTGACACCCAGATGTCATTATCTCTCTTAACACAGCATGCTCTGACCCAACCCTTCTGTTCTGCCTCTGGTACTTCCTCCTGCAATCTCTTTATTTCTTCCCAAGTATTAGCCGCTGCCAACAAAAGGATGTAGTTGGTCTTATTTTCAGATTCATTTACATATTTACCATTGAAGGTTCTGGACCCATGAGCACAATACCATGCAACCTCGTCAGCATAGCGATTGCCAAGAGTTTCATAGTTATTCCCACTTCTTTGGGCCGAACACTTTATAACTGCAATTTCTGTAGGCAACTGCAATGCTTTCAATAGCTTCATGATATATTCCCCATTACCAATGGGAGATCCTGATGATGAGGTCAGAAATCTCCTTTGCGACCATAACTATCCGAAATCATGGACCACACCAAAGTTGTACTGGCTATCAGCAAAAATAGTCACTTTCAATTGTTCACAACACAACAGGCTTTAATAAGAGCAATCAGTTCACCACTTGTGCAGAGGGTACGCCTCGGAGCGAGCAGGCTTTCACTACCCCTCAACTTTACAAACTGCGGAAGCAGCTCGTGGGGTTCTCCCATCATCTCTTAGGCAAGAACCACCCACAAACAATATATAATCAGACTCTGCCAGGAGCTCATCTTGAATATCTGGTCTTGGCTTGGTGAAAAGATCTACGACATGCAGAGAGTCATGCTCTACCTCACCATCATCATTTTCATCTTCAGGCAATGGTAGCAAAGTAGCAGGTTTCAGTGTAGCACACTCTTTCAATGTGATATTTTCTGCTGCAAGTATAATCTTCTCATATTTAGTCAATCTACTGTTTGTCAAGTGCTGAGGGTGTGTATGCTTCAGCAATATTTCAACAGAATAGGGCAGCATGACAGTAAGAGAGTGTCCCATAACTATACTCTCACATCTTTCAATGCTGACACCTACTGCCGCTACAGCTTTACGGCAACCGGAAAGTCTTGCGGCTATGGCATAAAAAGCAGCATATAAATACGCCACAGGTCTTTGGGCATTTCCATGCATTTGTGTAAGCACTGACAGAGCCCAGCCCTCCCTTTCACTGCAGTTAAGCATAAAAGCTTTGTTATAATCAGGCATTCCTGGTGACAGGGCATGACAGAGACTTTCTCACATCTCCAGGAATGCAACCAAACAGTTGTTGTTTCATGGTATCGGATCAGACACATTCTTGTGTGTCAGCCTCTGTAAAGGCTTGACCACTAGAGAAAGGTTGGGTATCCACTGTTGACAGTAGCCCACCTATCCCAGAAACACATCCTGACTTCTCTTTGGGTTGTTGCCAGATTCATCTTTAAGATGGTAGAGATTCTCTCTTGTGACACATTCCTCTCTCCCTTCTCAATGTGTGTCCTAGATATAAGACTTCTCTTTGACAACTTGCTCAGAGACACTTTATGTCCATTCTCAGCAAAGTGGTTCAGCAATGCAATGGTTTCTTGTTTACAGGCTTCCTGAATATCTAACGCCACTAACAGGTCGTCGATATATTTAAACCAGAACTGAATTGCAGGACATTACCAAGGACTCCAAATTCTTCATTTGATGTCTGCAGCCTGTCTCTGGTCACATGACTGGGTGTAGATGGCAGTTGGGCTTTGTGTATTCCTCCTAGACAGCCACACACAATGGGGAGCTTAGGTGTGACTGGATGTGCCATCACTGGCAGGATGGGAGGGAGAAGCTGGGCCCAGCCCCACTTACATTTGAATAAGCTGTGCCCGCTATCCATACAAAGTGCTGCATACCCCATGTAGTTAGTCTGGAACCAGGGCCAGGAAGGCAGGCCATTTGTGCACTTCAAAGGCATGCCTCTAGAAGCTTCTCCTCACTTCAAAGGCACCACTGGGTATAAATACTGAACCTCAGACACCAACTCTTCAGTATACTTCTGCACCTGTGGCTACTCTGCGAGGAACAAGGACTGCTGTGCTGCTGCAAGGACTGCCACTCTACTGGACTCTGCTCTAAAGGAACAGTTGCCCTGCTGTGCTGACCTGCTGCCTGCTACCCTCTTGCCTGGGGAAGAAGAACTGGACCTGCAACTTTATCTTGAACTCAGGACCCCAGACTGACTCAAAGGGCTAATCTGCTGGCCTCCTGATCTGAGCCTCAAGGACATAAAAGGCTCCCCAACAACTCCTGGACCTTTCTTTAGCGAGTTCCTGGCTCCCAAGTATTGCCTCTAAGGTCCTGGATCCTTGGTAAAGCTCACAGGCTCTTTAACCCAAGCTTTTGGGCTCTACGCAACCGTGAGTGGGCCCGTTTGCACTGAGACCACACCACTCACACTGATATTTAGTGACCCACCGCCAGCCCGTCTCTTTGCACAGCAAGCACTGAAGCACCTGACCGCACATCCGCCATGCCTAGCTTGCTCCTCACGTCAAGCCGACCACCACCTGCAACACTCTCATTGCTCCTCAGAACCCTCTCGGGACTCTTAGCACAAAATTGGAGAGGGTAAACCTTCATTGGGACTAATCTGGGACTGTATTTGACTTGTGCTCCATCGCGGTCGGCTTGAACCTTTGACTTTGACCTGATATAGTGCAACCAGATAGTCGCAGTTGGCTTTTTTGCTTTTAAGCGCTATAATGCAGTTTATTCTTTAAAAAATCATAACTCTGGTTCTACTGATTGAATTTTTGTCACTTTGGCCTTCTTTTATTTATTAAATTTTGCTCTATTTTCCTAACTTGGTGTGGTGTCCTTCCTTTTGTGTGGGGTTTTTACTATGTTACTGTTTGAAGTGTTGCAGAAATACTTTACATTTTGCCTCTAAGTTAAGCCTGAATGTTCTGTGCCAAGCTGCCAGGGGGTTGAGCACCGGTTAATTTGGGGTGTGTTTGTGCCTCACCCTGACAAGGACTGTGGTTGTTGCTCGACCAGGGCTCACACCTCAGTCAACGAACAACCCAGTTTCTTACAGCTGCCATGGTTTTCTCTGTCTGCTGAAACCTATGTGCCATTGTTAAGATGTCCGACGGCCTGTCCCATCATTCGCTGAGTTCTGTTGAGTTTTATGTCTGCTGCGTCTTTTACCTGCAACACGGATTTGAACATCTTTTGAATGAGGCCTTCTATAGTATTCACCTCAGATCCCTGTGGTACTCCTCTTATCTTAACTTCATTCTAATAATACCAGTTTTTGAGATCCTGAGTATGAGCCTGCAGAGTTAGGTGTTGTTCGTGTAGAGTCGGTAGGAGCTATCTTATAAACGCAATTTCTTTTTGGCAGTTTTCACTGGATTTTCCAAAGAGATGACCTGTACTACCAGCTTGTGCTTGAATTCTTGGATGTTCACTATTGGATGTCTTCTCGTAGGCCTTGGAAGAGATCCTCCATCATTTTTTTGTTTGTGATATGTGTGTGCTAGTTTTTGGCCCCTAGAAAAAGGTTTCCATAGACATTTTGCCCTTCTCATGTTCTCTGTTTTTGGGACGAAGGTCTTCAGGAGCAGCTTTTTCACAGATTGGCCCTCTTTATGCCACCATCTCTTGCCTTGCATTATACATCCAACTTCAACCCACATACGGGCATTCAACTGCTCCTGCTTGTTTTTCTGGAACCTTGCGTAAGTCACATGGATCTGGTGTCCCAACAGCAGCGTGACTGCCAAGGGCCATAGGGATGCTCTAATCCAGAATGAAAATCCTCACTCATTGGCTTCTCATAATGTTAAGCCAACCTGGTGAGATATCCCAGTTCAGAAGATTTGTTAGTGTTTTAGTACAGAATTGTTGTGCTCCAGGTTTTAGCCCTCAATCTGCTTGCCACATGGTCTGGCATGGCTCGTCTTACAGTGTGCCTTTCACCATATTCATGCTTCTCCTATTTTTTGTAGACAACCGCTGTATTCCCAGGCCTCATTTACTGGGAGCCCACAGGCCCCACACCTACTTTTCACTACAACCACTTAGCCTCTTTTCCCTTATATCCGTTTGCTGCTTTGAACTTATGTCATTTACCAGGCCCCTCATTTTGCCCCCTGCAGGGCCCAATACAGGCAGGTATCTATTTCCTTCTCCTATGTGGTACTCTTTATCCAGGCCTTCAAGAGTGCCTCAGCTAGGTCCGTCATATCCGGCTACCCGCCATAACAGTTCCTGCTACCTCCCTGCATGCCAATCCTGCAGAAACCTCCATGTTGGTCCTGCCATCCCACAGGCTCAGTAGGGACACACTCCCAGGTGCAGACTCCTACCTGCATATGTGTCAGGCGGTGACCCGGTGGTCGTACCTCTCTTTGGGCACTGCGTCGATCAGCCCTTGTCCCTCACTGAGTTCTAGTTCTGCGAATGAGCACTTTGGATGCTCCACCTAAGTCATTCTCTTTGCTCAAGTCAGGAAGCAGAAGTGTCCGCTGCACTTTAAGGCTCAATGGTGCCTCTCGAGCTCCAATGTTAAAGCTTACCTTCTCTGTAGTCTCATTCCCCAGCCTCTGATTGGGTCCCATTCACTATCCCAGACCTTAGACCATGTCCCAGGGAGTCATTTCCATTATGATGGGACAGGATGGAATTGGGATGAGATGGAGGAGGCAGTAAACACGTTCTATTGTGCCTTTATCTTGGCCATGCCTGAAATTGCACCTTTTAAAAAATACATTTACTGACATTTTTGGTGTAAAATAACTTAAACATGGGTAATAAGATGTGTTATATAGAAGTTTAAAGAGGATGTCTACGGACTTTATTAAATACCTTAACATTTCTCCAAACATTCCTTAATCATTATTCATGCACCCGACAAAGGACATTGACAGACACAAAAGGAACATTAATGTAACGAAAATGGAGACATTATTGGGGAGAAAAAGAGATATATTAAACATTGTAGACCAGATTTACAAACCTAGTGAGCTAAATCTGCCTCACAAAAATGTTTTTTGTTGGATTTACTTTCTAGCGTGCTGGAAAGTTGCCTTAAAGCAGAGGTACTCAAAGTATGGCCCCGCAGGTCGCTGTCAGCCCGGAAATCCTTTCCTAGCGGCCCACAAACATTTCTTTGGGAACCTAGTAAACTGCAGCACAGAAATAAAGCTGCTCGATTTGCGTTTTTTTCTATTGCTGCTAACCATGTAATATTGTTTAGTGATTATAGGCGGTTTCTATAGTTATTAGATCTTGTTTTATGAGCAGGGCTGCCCTGCTTATAAAACAAGCTGAAAGAACTATAGAAACAAACGCCCATAATCAGAAAACAACAACAAAATATGCTACAAGGGTACATTTGTTTGTGCTGTTGTGGGTATTGGCTTCGTTTCTACATCTAGTTCAGCTTCTGTTGCTCAGCAAGGCAACCCTGCTCATAGGTGACACCTTAGCTGAGCAGAGTGGAAGTACAATGAAGAAGTATGGGAACTAGGAACAGGGGCATAGCAGGGCAGGTTTAGTGAGTGTGAGGAGGGGATCAGCAGATAGCTAAAACGAACACAGTGGGGCATATTCTCAAGGACTTATCGCCGATTTATCGGCACTTTAGCGCCGCAAAAGTGGGGATAGATTTATCGCCCTATTCTCAAGCTGGTGCAAACTGCCGATATCGCCAGTTTACCAGCGATAGCTGCCGCAAAAAACATCGCCACGGATGAGAGTGACAACTAACGCTAATGATATGCAGAGTAGGCGTTCCCGTGCAAAAACCCACGAAAACACCACTTCGCGATATTCTCAACGACCAGCCAGATCGGCGATGCGATCCAAAAACAGGCGATAAGGCGCGTTAGCAGCAGGGATTTAACACCTGCCTTCTATTGGTGTTAAGCAGAACGACTACCTGCAGTAGAAAGGGAGCCCAGCCCAGAGCCACATCTCAAGACCAACAGATGCCATGGAGCCAATGATCATGCAGCTTGGAGAACCAAGAGCGCCACAACACCCACCGCCACCACCCCCAGGACCACCCCCACCCCCAGGACCACCCCCCCCGGACTACCACCGAGGCAGCGCAGAACTTCCCTTCTTCTTCCCCAAGGTCCCTGGCTGGTCCTCTGGGTGGTTTGTGGGGTTCTGGTTGGCCTCTGTAGTTGCTCCAGCTTCCTCCATGGTGCTTCTCAGTTGTTTGGGTTTTGTTTTTATTTTATTTATTTTTTTCTGCTTTTATAGTGATTTTTCCCGCCTGACGTGTGTGAATTGCAGGCCTGGCGCAGCTTATCGCTGATTTTTTCATCGCGGTTGGGCCCATCGCCACTTTTTTCACGTTCGGCTTTAGATTTTTATCGCCGTCCAGGTAATTTTATCGCGGACATTTGACGCATTATCGGGAAACTATCGCATGTTACCGCAGTGTTGAGAATAAGACGTTAACACAGCGTTATTTTCCCGCGATAGACGTCGATATGAAAAATTGCGTTAACCTATTTTGGCGATGATTATCGCACGTTCTTGAGAATATGCCCCAATGTTTTTAAAATATTTTCTTGGTTTTTACCTACAGGTAACTGCATGTACAATGTAATGCACATACCTTAAATGAATAATTAATGCAAGTTAAACTAATATCTGGAAATACCTTGTTGTGGTAGGAAAGAACAGTTTGATCACTACAGACTTCATTTTATATGGAGGGTCATTACTTGAATCCTGGCTTATGCAATTTGTATTTATGGTGCTATTAGGTCTCAACCTATGACAATAAGCACTGTGAATATATGTCATTTGTTAAAAAAATTAGTACACACAGTGTAACATAGTCTTCCAAACTTTAAAAAATGTATGGATTACACACAGTATGAGGTAAGCTGCTGCAAAATATGTAAAAAGACAGAGAATTTTGTTTTTTACTAATCTTTTAAAAAATGTGCATGTTTTTATTCTTTCCCCTTAAACCCGCACCTCACCCCATCTCCCGAGGCATGCGCTAGCATAGATGGACTCCACAGACTTCTCTTTTTGGCCCCTGAAAAGATGTTTGTGAGTACCCACTCCTTAAAGTAGCGCAAAGTAAAGCATAGCAGCACAAAGAGCTTTTTTGCATTACTGTGTTAAGTGGGTGATACAATGGCATTTCAATTCAACCATCCATGGTTTTTGGCACTGCACCTTATCTACTAACAATAGCATACGTGGTTGTGCACCAAAAATTAACACCACTTTGAAACAGGTGTTACAAAGAGACACGCTTTTATTTCTCCCAACTTTTCCCACTTTGCGTGTGTGCTGCGTTGTATAGCACACATCCGAAGTGGAAACAGTTTTATTTTAGTCTAAGCATAATATTTTGCACTGGTAAGGTTCCCGTCCAGTACAAAATCTATTCTGGACTCTTGCAGACACCTTTGCACCATAGTGTGTGGCCTAATTGTGTGCCAGCTCTTTCCCTGTCACGCAATACAGCGCTGCAACTTTGGTTGCTGCACTGTGTTATGTGGCCGTTTGGTAAATATGGGTCGAAAAGACTTACAAACATAAACATTTTGGTTTGAGAGTCTGTGCCCATCAGCAATTATGGCCAGAAACAAGGAATTACATCTTTACTGTCACCAGCCTTGGTTTTGAAGTCAATTATTATTACCCATGCTAAACATTTTCTCATCTTTAGAATGATTGATTTCGCATGGGTTTAAGCCTGACACCTGGGGGTGTCCAGAGTCTGCAGCACGTCCATTAACTAACCAAGTGATTTCATCAATTGTGGATGGCTTTAAACCTAATGTGAATATACCTCAATGGTGACAGGACATGCTCACCATCACGTATGAGTGAAAGGTTAAATGTGAGGCCAAAAATAAGTGCATGTCATAAAATTTCCAGATTTCTGAGTTGTGCATGCTCATGAAATTGCAAAACAGCTAGCTTAACATTAATTTTTAATACTCCCTTCTCAGCAGTGAGGAACCGATGCCCACCCTCCCTCACATCTGTCACGGCTGGACTGGCCGTAGGATGGGGATGGGGGCTGGTTTTGTTACAGGGCGCCGGTTTTGCAGCAGTGCTGCAATATCGGCCCCCTGTAACAAAAGAACAAAAGTGGCAGTGGTGCAGCAGGAGTGGTGCTTCGCATCCCCCCTGGGGGCCGGTCGAGCTAATTGCCAGGGCTGGTTTCTGTTCCCAGTCCGGCTGTGACGTCTGTTTTGCTACTCCTTCAGTCAGAGGCTCCTCTCCCCAGCTTTCCCTACACCGCTGCCCATCCACAATGCGGAAATTATCCTGCCCTACTGCATTGTGTCACTCCACTCATTAGTAACATTACGCATTACTTGTACATTCCTATTTTGACACTGCTTCTTATACTCGTGGAACAAACAAAACTACAAGTACCAGAATGCGAAAGGGAACCAGGACTCAATAAGACTTTATTGCCCAGTGGAAACACTTGCATAGTGAGATGTCCATTTTATCCTCTGTCGCGCTCTTCTCTGTTCGTAGATTGAAGCTCCCCTTCCCAGACAGGTGTGAGGGTGTAATTTAAAGTTTGGCATATGGGATACTTTGCAGGTGTGTTACGCGTTAGGCCCCTGTGGCACGGGGGTAGGGGCCAAACCCTTAAGAGTCCCCCAGCCCTTCAGGGCGCCTCCTTTCAGCCCAAGGCTAATGAACATCTGGGAGATTTGGGAGACTCAAGGGCCTTTCATCACATTCTGCAGGTGGGACTCATTAGTTTACTTTATGACACTGATAATCCATCAAAAAGTCTGCTGTATTACAAGTGCTATCAGCTATAATGCTCTTGTAATGTGGTGAATGGGACATCTTCCTCGTTTGTGACAGAGTGTCCTGTCTGCCAAACTCTAAATAAGGCCTTACGTCATTCCATGGGGCGGATGGGGATTCCGAGAAATTCAAACTGGGTCTTGTTCTTTTCATTGCAATCTAAAACCTATAATCCTGCATTTATTATGGCCTAAACAAAACTAACTATATCTGAATGGAAAGGGAAATCTGGGACTGATTGAAGTACCTAACCTCATCACTCACATCCAATACATTAGATTCGAAACTGTCACATAGCTCCCAGCTACACCTATCTTCATTTTTAACCCGGACTAGACTATAAAAGTAATGACATCTAGGCTTTCTACAAGGCACCTCTTCCCTGGCCACAATACGCATTTGTATGACATTATTGAGACATTAAAACATATAAATAAATAGAAATGTATTCATACACATGTGCGTTTAGGGGTTTTAGGACAGCCCTCTTCATTCATTAGTCTGTTTATCTGTCATTCACATTTTCCTTCTGCTTACCACAGCATACAAGCATGGGGCATCCTTAAGCCATTGGGTCTCTACCGCTATGAGCGACAGCATTTTTCTTGTTCGTATGTGCACATACACCTAAGAAGGCCAAGAGCAGGTGGGCAAATACTTTTCTTTGCCAATGTTTTTTTCTTTACATTCTTTACTCTTTTTAATATTTTGTTTAGTTATCACTTTGTGTTTAGCTTAGGGACCTTATTTAGAGCGTGGCAGATGAGGTACTCCACCAAAAACACGGAAGAGTATACTATTAGCTATGCTCACAGTTTTCCCACCCTCTTTAGATTATTAGGAACCTTCATGTTTCTGTAGCTAGAGCTATGTTTGCGCTGCCGGTGGAAACATTTGGCTGACTGACTGACTGACTGACAATGGCCATTAGTCATCTTATGGCAGACTATCCACCCTAATGAGGGAAGATGTTCCAGCATCCTTTTTTCCTGTTCGGGACCACCAGGGAGAGCCTGCCAGTCCCGAACTAGAAAAAGGATTAATGACCCCCCTCATGAGCTGGAAAAACTCCCAGCACATCAGGGACATTTTGTTTTTGTTTTTCAACAACAAACTCTCGCTTTGGGCATTTGCTTTTGCAAAGCAAAAGTCTTTGCTGTGTGGGCTTATCGAACATGATGGTTACACACAAAGGGGCTTATTACATGCCCCTTGCAACGCCAGTGCATTGCTTTTGTTATGGGAAAAATTGACATACCGGCGGTGCAAAGGGCTTGTAAATGAGCCCCAAAATCTTCAGCGCCATATTCTGACCCAACTTTTGGTTCTGCTGAAAGCACATAGATCTCTGCCTGCCAGGCAAAAATGTTCAAACCAGCACCACTTCCTTCCCGTCTCTTTCTGTCTTGATTCTTTCTTTCCATAAACCCTAGGTTGCTGAAGCATGACGTGGAGGCCATTGACATTTAAAACAGGCTTCCAAAGGCTCAAGCCCCTCTGAGGAAATGCCGGATGATATAAATGGCCAGTCTGTCACGGTGGTGGAGTACAACCCTCGATGTACCTGGCAGAATGGAGTACAGCATGCCATCCTTTAAATCAATCAATCAATCAATCATATCATTTGTAAAGCGCACTACTCACCCGTGAGGGTCTCAAGGCGCTGGGGTGGGGAATGCTGCTACTGCTCGAAAAGCCAGGTCTTGAGGAGTTTTCTGAAGGTCAACAGGTCTGCCGTAGGTGGATGGGGAGGGTGTTCCAGGTCTTGGCGGCGAGGTGGGAGAACGATCTGCCACCGGAGGTCGCTCTTCGGAAGCAGGGGACAGTGGCGAGGGCGAGGTTGGCGGAGCGGAGCTGGCGGGTGGGGGTGTAGAAGCTGAGTCATCTGTTGAGGTACATTGGTCCGGTGTTGTGGAGTGCCTTGTGTGCGTGGGTGAGGAGTTTGAAGGTTATCCTCTTGTTGACCGGGAGCCAGTGCAGGTCTCTCAGGTGGGGTGTGATGTGGCTGCGGCGAGGGATGTTGAGGATCAGGCGTGCAGAGGCGTTCTGGATGCGTTGGAGCCGTCTCAGGAGTTTGGCCGAGGCTCCTGCGTAGAGGGTGTTTCCGTAGTCCAACCTGCTGCTGACGAGGGCCTGGGTGACCGTTCTTCTCATTTCAGTGGGGATCCACTTGTAGATCCTGCGGAGCATGCGGAGGGTGTTGAAGCAGGCGGAGGAGACGGCGTTGACCTGTTTAGTCATGGAGAGGGTGGAGTCGAGGATGACCCCTAGGTTGCGTGCGTGGTCGGTGGGTGTTGGGGCGGTTCCCAGTGCGGTCGGCCACCAGGAGTCGTCCCAGGCCGAAGGGGTGGATCCGAGGATGAGGACCTCCGTCTTGTCCAAGTTCAGCTTCAGTCGGCTGTTCCTCATCCATTCAGCGATGGCCTTCATTCCTTCGTGAAGGTTGGTTTTGGCGGTGTGGGGGTCCTTGGTGAGGGAGAGGATCAGCTGGGTGTCATCGGCGTAGGAGATGATGTTGAGGTCGTGCCGACGGGCGACGTGGGCGAGCGGTGCCATGTAGATGTTAAACCGAGTTGGGCTGAGGGAAGAGCCCTGGTGTACGCCGCAGATGATCTCGGTGGCTTCGGAGCAGAAGGGGGGAAGGCGGACGCTCTGTGTTCTGCCGGAGAGGAAGGAGGTGGTCCAGTCCAGGGCCTTCTCTTGGATCCCGACGTTGTGGAGGCGTGTTCGTAGTGTGTGGTGGCAGACCGTGTCGAAGGCGGCTGACAGGTCCAGGAGGGTGAGGGCCGCCGTTTCTCCGTTGTCCAGCAGGGACTTGATGTCATCGGTGGCGGCGATGAGGGCAGTCTCGGTGCTGTGGTTGCTGCGGAACCCAGACTGGGAAGGGTCCAGGATGTTGTTCTCCTCGAGGTAGCGGGTCAGTTGTTTGTTGACGTTCTTCTCGATGACCTTTGCCGGGAACGGGAGCAGGGAGATGGGCCGGAAGTTCTTGAGGTCCTTGGGGTCCGCCTTGGCTTTCTTGAGTAAGGCGTTGATCTCGGCGTGCTTCCAGCTCTCCGGGAAGGTTGCTGTCTCGAAGGAGGTGTTGATGACTTTCCGGAGATGGGGTGCGATGGCTGTGCTGGCTTTGTTGAAGATGTGGTGTGGGCATGGGTCTGACGGAGATCCGGAGTGGATGGTGTTCATGATCTTGATGGTGTTGTCGTCGTTGATGTTGGTCCAGGAGAGCAGGTGGTTGGTGTGGATGGTGGTCGTGGGGGCGGAGGTCTCAGTGGTTGTCGGGGCGGTCGTGGCGTTGAAGCTGTCGTGGATGCCTGCGATCTTGCGGTGGAAGAAGGTGGCCAGCGAGTCGCACAGGTCTTGCGAGGGTGGGACGTCGTTGGTGTTGGAGCTGGGGTTGGAGAGTTCCTTCACGATGTTGAAGAGCTCTTTGCTGTTGTGCGCGTTGTTGTCTAGGCGGTCTTTGAAGGAGGCCCTTTTGGCGGATCTGATGAAGTGATGGTGTCTGCGGGTGGCGTTCTTGTGGGCTGCGTGGCTGTCCGGTGTTCGTTCACGGAGCCAGATCTTCTCCAGCTTTCGGCAGGTTTGCTTGGAGGCCCGGAGGTCTTCAGTGAACCAGCTGGCTTTCTTGTTGGTGTGACTGTTGGAGGGTTTCTTGATCGGGGCGAGGGTGTTGGCGCAGTCGTTGATCCACTGTCTGAGGTTGCGGGCGGCGGTGTCGGGGTCGGTGGGGTCGGGCGGGTGGGCTCTGGGCGAGGGTGGTGGTTAGCTGGTCTTCGGTGACTTTGTTCCAGCAGCGGCGGGGCATCTGTTGGGTGCGGTGGTGCGTGGTGGGTTTCTTGAAGGTGAAGTGGATGCAGCGATGGTCGGTCCAGTGGAGTTCGGTGGGGTGGTTGAAGGAGATGTGGGGGCTTGCGGAGAAGATGGGGTCAAGCGTGTGACCGGCGGAGTGGGTGGGTGTTGTGACGAGTTGTCTGAGTCCGAGGTTGGCTAGGTTGTCGATCAGGGTGGTGGAGTTGGTGTCGTTGTTGTTCTCGAGGTGGAAGTTCAGGTCCCCGAGGAGGATGTAGTCCGTGGAGGCGAGGGCGTGTGTGCTGACTAAGTCGGTGATGGAGTCGCTGAACTGTGGTCGGGGTCCAGGGGGTCTGTAGACGAGGGTTCCTCTGAGGGTGGTGTTGGGATCGGTGTCGATCTGGAAGTGCAGGTGTTCGGCGGTGCTGAGGGTGTCGTTGGTGTTGGTCGAGACTCTGAGAGTGTTCCTGTGGACGATGGCGATTCCTCCTCCTGTTCCGTTGGTGCGGTCCCTGCAGGTGATCTTGTAGCCTTCCGGGATGGCTATGGCTATGTCGGGTGCCGAAGCGGGGTTCAGCCAGGTCTCCGTCAGGAAGGCGACGTCTGGGGAGGTTGAGTCGAGTAGGTCCCAGAGTTCAACGGCGTGTTTGCGGGCGGAGCGGGTGTTGAGAAGGATGCATCTGAGGTGGTTGGGTTCTTTCCTGGTCGGCGGCATGGTGGGGCGGATGCTTGTGAAGCTGCAGTTCCGGCAGGTGAAAGCTCCGTGGGTGCGCTTCGGGGCGGCCAGGAAACAGGTGTGGGATCGTCCGGTGTTGAGTGCGTGGAGGGATCTGGCATCGTAGCGGTGTCGGGCGTCATGGCGTTCCCGGGGTCCAGGGGTCCTGGCGCTGGGCGCGGTCCAGGCGCGGACGGGCACAGACGGGCTTGCCTTAGGTGCGCCTTCAGCGCGCCAGCGGCGTGGCCGCTGCGCAGCCTCCATATGAGGGGATGTGGGAGGGAGGAGCAGCTGGGAGGCAGGAGCGGGGCGGCGAATGGGATTGCAGGGGGGCGGGGCCGCAGGGACGCAGCGGCGGGAAAAACGGGTGGGGGCCGTGGGAGAACTGGGCACAGGAAGGAAAAACAAGTTTAGGCAAAAAAACGAGGAATAAAAACAAGTCTGGGCAAGAAAGCAAGTTAGGCACGGGGATAAAATTAAGTCTGGGCAAGAAAGCAAGTTAGGCACAGGGGGATAAAAACAAGTCTGGGCAAGAAAGCAAGTTAGGCACAGGGGGATAAAAACAAGTCTGGGCAAGAAAGCAAGTTAGGCACAGGGGAATAAAAACAAGTCTGGGCAAGAAAGCAAGTTAGGCACAGGGGGATAAAAACAAGTCTGGGCAAGAAAGCAAGTTAGGCACAGGGGGATAAAAACAAGTCTGGGCAAGAAAGCAAGTTAGGCACAGGGGGATAAAAACAAGTCTGGGCAAGAAAGCAAGTTAGGCACGGGAATAAAAACAAGTCTGGGCAAGAAAGCAAGTTAGGCACACGGAGATAAAAACAAGTCTGGGCAAGAAAGCAAGTTAGGCACAGGGGGATAAAAACAAGGGGAAAAGTACAGGATTAGGCAAAAACAATGCAGGCAGAGCCACGCAGCAGCGTGGGGAGCGACCTGCCTGCGAGCAGGGTCAGAGGTCGCCAAATAAATAAATAAATAAGCCAAGCCTTTCAATTTGCAGTAAAATAAAAGTCAGGAGTACCTTTTCTTTGAGTAATTTTGAGTCCTATTTTCCTATCATGTGCTTTAAAATTAAAACAGGGTGGAGAAGTGTAATTTAGATGACATCTGAGATACCATAGGAGTGCATCATAATCATGCATGGTCAGCAGTTCTTCTGTGTGATTAATGTTACTAAGGAAAATGGAATATTGCATTTTTAAAGTGCTTCACATGAAGAATTTTGTGCATAGAATGTGACTAATAAAGGTCTATATAACATTTACATATTAATGTGACAAGAGAAGTTAACAAAAAATGTGTTCCATTGGGAGGTTTATAAAATAGAATGTGAATGTATAGACCATGGGTACTCACAAACATTTTCCCGGGGGCCACAAAGTTTGGTCTTTGATGTGACTGAGGGCTGCACGGATGCCAGCGGGGGGGGGGTGTAAAGTTAGTTTAGGGGAAGCAAAGCATGTATATTTAGTGGCTGAACTCAATTGCGCAATGTGAAACCAGAAAACCTGGGATGAATCCTGGCTTCTCCACTTAACCAAATTGTGTGACCCTGGGCAATTGTTTCATTTCAATTTATCTCCTTTTTCTTCATTATCACATAGAAGAGGAACTTAAAATACACGACTTCAGGATACATGCTGTTCAAAACCATCTCCTGTGCTTGGATGTAATCACTAATGGCATTGTCAGGATGGGAGGGGGGAAGCATGAAAGTTTCTAAATTCATGTTTGAAAACCATCACTTTAAGAAAAATACTTCTGAATGCACTACTATAATTTGATTTACTAAAGTGAAATGGTTCTACAGGTCAATGAAATACACTTTTTGAATTTTGAAAAGATTATCCTATTTTTACACATTTGCTGTTGTTAAAAATAAAGGTGTTCCTAAAGTTAAGGGCCTAGTTACTTCCTTTCCCTAACTACAATTAACCTTTAAATAAGTGCTTGCTGTATATTTAAAAAAAAAAATTATGTTACTGCTGAGTCCAGTAAAGAGCAGCCCAGTGCTGCTGCTTCCCAGGGGGCCGCATGTAAAGGTCAGGAGGGCCGCATGCGCCCCCCGGGCCATACTTTGTGTATCACTGGTATAGACAAATGTTTAAACATTTATACATGTAACAAGAATTATTTCCATGCAGGTGCATTTTGAATGACATCTTTGTAATCCTTTACAATTTATTCATGTACTAAGAAGCTGCTTTAATTATGTGTGTAGAAATGTGCACATATTCTGTAACCGTGTGCCCTGCTAACTTGACCAGAGTGGGCCTCAAGAAACCATTCAGTTCAAGCCCATGTTTAAAGTCCAATGTGTAATTCATCTTTAACCTTCGACATAGAATGTATTTGCTTGTATTTTTGTTTCCACTGCATTTGTGGCCAAAGCTTCTTTAGATAGCAAGGTAGGAGAAGACGAAGTTTGTCAAGGAGAAGCACGGTTATGAGCAAAGAGCCGAGGTCTCATGGAGGAGAAGAATGACCAAGGACGAATGAAGTTGCAACTTATCGATGTGGGAAAGGTGCTGCAAGTATCCATTTGTGCCGGAGTCCTGGAAAAGTATTAGCAAAAATCACATGGGATTGTCTACCTTGAATACAATTGATATTTTATGCTGTAACGTAGTGAGGGACAGAGAGACATCTTAGGACTTCTCGGGAAACAGATCTATGCATTTGCTTGTGTGGCTTTATCCTACGTGACCCATGGTTGGAGTGCTTTCTACTGAAGACTCCGACAGCTGACACCTTTCTGATTGCACCTTATTAGTCTAGGGTTGCCCTTTAAGGTAGAGTAGGGAGAGCTAGCTTACTCATGCTGACCCTTGATAGCCATTTGATGCAGTTTAATACTCAATTCTTTTTCCTGATCATTTGCATTGTCATCATAGAGTTAGCTGTCTGCTTTGTATTGTATTATATAGGATAAATCTCTTTAGGAGAGTTGCACTTATTTAGGTTGTTTTGTATTTCTATATGATAATGTTGAGGCTGGTCTATATCGATTTGTTTCTAAATTTATGATTAAACCCTACTAACCTCAGATTAAATTGGTTACACTGTACTGTGATTTAACTGAGATTGTTTTCTCCCTTAATCTCTCAAGCTGCTATCAAGACCATCGGTCTAGAGATAAATGTTTAGGTGGCCCAAGATCTTGCAAGGTTCTGTATACCTAGTTGTCATACACCGCCTGCTAGAAATCACTCCTGCTGTTGTAGTAAAATAATATACAATAGCTGTTTTTTAATTCATCATTTTTATTGAAAGCATATCCCATTGTTTAGACATCATATTTTCTTTTTTCTTCTTCTTTATATTTTTGGGACATATGCTTGTAATTATTATTTATGTGACATATGCTTGTCATTAAAAATAAAAACAGAAATATGCACCAGTGCCAAGGCTTATCTATTGGCTTTGCCAATGCCTGTTCTCATTTGCAAAGCACACTTTTATAACAATCCAGAGAGATTCATAGCAATCTTGTAGCTATGAATGCCCCGATCCCGACACATCGATAAACCCTCTTTCAACGCATCTCATACGTTAATTGCTTCATGCAGTGCTAAACATCAGTTCCCTGCAACTCTTACAAAAGTACCTCTGTCTTGATGCATGTGCTGGAATCTCATTCCTGACACAATTTGACAGTTCTCTTTAAAACACCTCTCTTTAAAACTCCTTTCTTACTGCTGTGATAGTTCAATTAGTTAACACTTCTAGTGTGCAGATGTGCTAAGCCTGCAGTTTCAAATTCGAGGGAGGTTAAATTCCAGAGAGGTGATAATGGCGACCAACTGTATCAAACTCAGCATTGGTCCTGCTTCAGAAAGAACAGTTCAGCCCATACTGCCAGGCCACATCTTGTCTCATATCGAACAAAAGTACCCCAGAAATGAAAAATGTGGCATGCAGCAGTATTTTCTGACTCCCGTTTTGTTTCCAGGAGACATAAAAACATAAGGAAGGAAAATCATTTGAAACAGTGGTGTACATAAAGGACATCTCCTGCAAAATCTGTGGAGCGGATTTGCACTGGTGGTGCAAACTCTACACTCTAGTGTTTGGTAGGAAAGAGGGGTAATGGTGGGTACAAATCAATTCTTCAAAGAGTTTTTTCAATCGAGTTCAGCATTTTAAAAAGGACACATATTTTGTAAAATCATACATTCATATTATTAAATCCCCTCATAGACTCTTACTCCATGCAGTTCTAAATGAAGGTGAGGTAAAGCATGCAATGATACAACTTTTAGGATTTTTTTTTTACAACCAACTTTATTGAAAATTTTCCAGCAAAGCACATAGCAGTACAAGACACCTTAAAGGATTGTATGTGTATAGCAGTACAAGAGTCCCAGACAACAATGGTATAAGGCATTTCAAATTCGTAACGACAATCCATAATAGCTACACCACTTCCCCCATATTCAGTCGTGCTTATGGGAACAGCCACGGGCCTCAAAAAACAGCTTCTCATGGTGAGCGCACCAGTTCACCCCCCTATGCCACCAACACATGGTTGGTGGTGCTTGCTGTTTCTAAATGCGAGTCATATCTCTCTTGGCGACCAAATAGGCCATTCCCACAAAATCCCGCTCAGCCCGGGGGCCCCCCAGAACCTCCACCAGCCCCAGCACTACGTTTCGAGGAGTTAGGTCCAGGACGTGATCCAGGACAGAGGAAAGCAACTGACCCACCCCCTCCCAGAAGGGCCTCAACACTGGGTATTCCCACGCCACGTGGAAAAAATCTGCTGCTGGAAGCGCGCACCTCGCGCATGCGCAGGGCCATCAGGGAGGAGGTGTTGTATGCGCTGCGGGGTGGTGTAGGTTGCATGTAAGTAGTTATTGGACCATATGCAGCTGCGATGAATTCTCCAGTTCTCGGGCGCCATACAGGCCTTTCTCCACTCGTCTTTGTCTAGGTCTCTCACCCAGGTCTCCCATCTCTACCTAGCCCGCTCGAGGCCATCCGGGGCGCGGATGACCAAAGAGCGGTAGATCGTTGAGATAGCCCCGTTGCCCAGGCGCCCGAAGAAAACTCTTGCTTCCAACGGGCTGTACTCAGGCAATGGTTTGTCCAGGGGCTTGTGGGCCCGCAAGACATGGCGGAGTTGGAGGTAACAGAAGAATTGCGAGTTGGACAGAGCGTATCGAGTTTTGAGGTCCTGGAACATCAAGAGGCTACCTCCCTTGCAAACATCCCCTACATAGGAGATCCCGATGCGGTCCCAAGGAACAAATCCCTCCAGATTAGTTAGTTGACAAAGCCAGGTTCTCCACCACAAAGGTGTTATCTCAGTGAGGTGACGGTCCCAGCCAGGAAGCCGAAGAGCAGCCCTCCAGCAGGACAAGTGCACCTGGGTACAGGACGGGAGTGGGGCGGGCAAGCGCATTCCATACAGAAGGTCAAGCAGCCCGTCTAGGCTCAACAAAAAGATTTCTAAACGGTATGCTGAGTCATCCCACCCACCTGTGAACCATTCGTTAATCGGTACCACGTGAGCTGCAAGGTAGTAAAGATAAATATCTGATAGACCCAGGCCGCCATCAAATGGGGATTTGCGCAATGTCGGATAGGCTACCCTGTGCCTGCCTCCCGCCCACACAAATTTAGTGACCCTGGCCATCAAGGAGCAAAACCATTGGCGAGGGCTGGATTGGTGATAGTTGCCATGGATGTACAGATAGTGTGGCAGGCACACCATCTTAAAAAGGGCAATGCGCCCCTTGAGGTTTAATGGAAGACTGGCCCAGCGGACCAGATCACGTTCGAGCACCTGGGCCAGACCCCGAAAGTTAAGGGCCCAGGCCAGGTCCGGGAGGGGGGACACATGAATCCCTAGATATTTAAAGGAGTTACGTCGGGTAGGGACATTGGGGCACCAACTCCTCCCTAGTGCATCACCCCTAATCTCCACCAGACACAATTTGCCCTCGTTAACACCGAGACCGGATGCCTCATCGTGCATCCGTAACAAAGCCAAACATCATGCCTAGGACAGAGGGGGGTCCTTCAGGAACAGAATAATGTCATCAGCGTATAATGCTATACGATCCTCAAAGCCTTCCCCCCCAACACCAGCCACAGATCCAGGTGTCACATCTATGAGTCACGCCAGAGGCTCTTTCACTAAAGCAAATAACAAGGGAGAAAACGGACACCCCTGGCGTGTACCGCATCGAATGGGAAACAGGGGAGGAACAACCCCATTTACTCGGACCTGCGCTAATGGGGCGTTGTAGAGAAGGTGCACCATGCAACGGAACCCCTCCCCTAGCACAGCCCGCTGAAGATCTCTGTCCAAAAAATTCCACTCCACTCTATCAAAGGCCTCAGTGAAATCAATTAACATCAGGGCAAGGGTGCATTCCAGGTCATGTGCCATAGACAGAGCTGCGTGAACCCTCCTAATGCGATGACGTGTACTGCGGCCTGGCATTAATCCGCACTGGTCCGGGTGGACCAGATGTGGCAACGCACGGGCCAAGCGGGTTGCAAGGGCTTTCGCATAGATCTTAATGTCAGCATTGATAAGAGAAATTGGATGTAAGATGAGCATTAGTCCCCAGGGAGGCCCTCTTTGGGCAACACCACGATTGTGGCACAATCCGAGTCTGGCGGAAAGGACCCCTGTTGCAGTGCAGTTGTATAAAAATTCAGAAGGTGGGGACAAAGGATATCATAAAAGCGCTTGTAGTTCCATATGGGATACCTGTCTGGGCCCACCGTCTTCCCAGCCTGAAGGGCTACCACCGCAGAATTCACCTCTTCGCGGGTGGCGGGGGATGCCACGAGTACAACTTCCTATAGAAGTCAGCAAAAATCTGGGCTATAGCTGGGAGCCCCTCTCAATGGCAACCCGATGAATCTCGAATCCCCGGGACCACCCTGTCAGAGATATTGCGAGTCGCCAGCCAATACAATAGCCTATCCGATTCGTCACCGGATGCGTACACCCTCTGCGTGGAGGCCGTCCAACACTATTTGGCCTCCTCAAGGGAGACTTGTTGCAACTCCATGCGGGCAGTTGTCACTGTCCCTACAGCGTAGGGCAGCTTCCAAGTGCATTATTCGCCCCTCAAGATCAGTCACCCGCACCAAACGCTTCACCTCCTACAGGCGCACGTAGCCCTTAAGATGACACTCCAAGGTGGGCTTACTGGCTGCCTAGAGCATCACAGCTGATGACACTGAGCCCACATTAAGATGAAAAAAGGCCTGCAGTTCACCTTTGAGGAAGGCACCACATTCAGCGTTTTTTAGGTGCCACGCACTTAATCTCCAGGCCTGGTAGATGGGGAGGTCTGGGAACCCCACGACAACAAAAGCGGGCATGATCCGAGATTCTGTGTGGGAGGATGCATACAGAGTTGACCGGGAGGAGGTCCCCAGACTGTAGCCTAGTCAGATCTATGTGGGACTCCGCAGCATGCCCCGCTGAAAGGTGAGTGTATGCATGCAGGGCTGGGTGCCAAGAACACCAGACATTGCAGAGGCCAACTGAGTCTGCCCAGGAGTTCAAGTAGCCAGAGCAGGCACGCCTACTGGGGTATGCGTGTGTGGAGACATCCAGCTCGCGGTCCGGGACTTCGTTAAGTTCCCTCCAACAACCGTAAAGCCCAGAGGGCGAGTCAGCAAGACGGATCGCAGTGTTTGCAGGGAGGGTTGCAGCAGGGATGGACATAGCAGGACACAAAATTGTAGGACCTAGCTTTTAAATGGCCCTTGATGCCCACATAACAGCCCTGTGAGTCTGTGTGTTGCACAGTGACTTCAAGGGGGAGGGATCTATGCAGCAGTATAGCAACCCCTCTGGAGCAGTGTGCATAGCCTAAATGATAGACCCTGTCATGCCCAAAGCAGACCAAGAAGGGGCAATGAGTGCCCATCAAATGAGTATCCTGCAAAAGGACGACGGCTGGTCTGTGTCGCCTGATATACTGTAACATGGCGGAACACTTGATCCCATCTAGCAGGTCGTTCACGTTCCAAGAGAGAATAGTCAGGTTAGTGGAGGCGATAATATGTGTGTAAAGCAGGAGGCAGCTTCTGCCGGGGGCAAGAGACGAGCTTTCGGTCTGGGAATCTATAGTGTTGTGCCATACATATGCCAGATAAACAGTGCTAGTGCTTGTCATAAACAACATAAAAGGAAAACATACTGTTAGAACTGTAGAAATAACAGCGAACATACCCACCCCCCACCCAACACTTCACTCCAGGAAGCATCTGTCACCCAAAGAGGTTATCCACAACAATTAAACTAGGAGGGATCGTCTGTGTCCTTTAGGTGCCCAGGCAGAATGTCAAGGGTCCCCCTGTGGCTAGACCCTGGCGAGCTGGCAAGCGGGCCAGGGGAGGTCAGGATGCCAAGCACAGGCAAGATGAGGCAGTCAAACGACCAACCACCACCCGCCGGGGCTCCACACCGTCCCACAGTACCCCGGGGGCAATGTCCTGTGCCACTGCGAATTTACAAGTCCTGGGCTCACCTCCAGTGGACTCCCAAGTGCTGCAGGATCAGCGGAGGCCTCCTCACCCCCTCCTCGGCCCCCACCACCAAGGGCCCGGTGATAGATGTCACAGCTGAGGGCCCCTGTAGGTGCAGCGAGATCCTGGTGAGCTCACTGCCGCCACACTGGCTTCCAAACCAAGCAGGCATCTCCCACCACCACCTGCCACCAGGGGCGCCGCAGGGCACCCTACTGGGTGCCGCTACAGCCACCAGCCGCTCACCCAACTGTTGCGTCCATCAGGCATACTGGCCCCGGCCACAGCGACTTCACTGCTGCAGCCCGAGGGCCAGGCCTACCGCCTCCTCTGCTCCCAGTCATCTTTGGCTGATAGGCTGGCCTCAACACTGCTGGTTCCCCCACACCTCTGAGCCACTCAAAGGGGGGGAGCTCTCCATCCACACCAGGTGCTGAGGTGCATACCTTCTCCTCCTCTAGGCCCGCAGCAAGGACCACCGTTCCAGACACCACCAAGATGACTAGGGAGCACCTGATGCTAGTGGGCAAGGCCGGGAAATCACCACCACCCAGCCAGGTCATCCGCAATCCGGGCCTTTCCGCCCATGGCTACATCCAGGTCCAGGCAGTCGAATCTGCTGCATGCCGCCACAGGTCCCAGTAAAAGCCTGGGAGGGAGCGGGGCCTGCCTCTGTGTTGCACCTCCGGCCCTCGGACCACTGGCCATCGTTCCAAGTATAGGGACTGCCCTGTGTGTTGGTAGTGTGAGGCAATCGGCACCACCGAGCCCGGGTGTCCCGCCAGCATGCCGCTTCTCTTGCAGCTCAGCAGTCTGGCATGGCCTCACGTCACGGCTGGCACGTCAAGGGGCACCCGCAAGGGCTCGAAGCAGCACCCGCGTTCCTGCTGAATACTGCGTGCTCCGGTGGCCCGTGTGGTAGGGGGAGCCAGTGTTGACAGGCAGGATGGCAAGGCCTGGACTAATTCAGAGCTCGACTGCCATCTTGTCTGCCCAGCCCACGCCACTCCCTTTTAGGAATATTTTAAGCCCGGAAGTGGACATCAGATAAAATATTTTGTGCAAATAGAAGTCAAACTTTAGTCACGCAGTCTTGGATTAGGGACATGAGTTCATTCTACTGATTTTCACTGACTTTGTACATTTTCTGAAGGGTAGAACATGTATACATTCTGTAGCGCTGGTGCAAGTATTTTGAAAGACATTTTTCGGGCTTTTTCTTCAACATGTTACCCTTTTGTGGTAGTGCCATATGGTGGCTGCCTATAATCACATTGCTGTGTCAATGGTCCTGGCTGTCTAGAGGGGACAAAGTCTTTGGCCCAAGGACTCCATGAGCTGATGATAGATATGTGCAAAAGAGGAACAGGCCGTAATTACAATGATTACTGGCTTCAAGGACTGGACGGGGAACCATAAGCAGCCTAGGCAAAAATTTCAACCTAATCATACTTCCATGAAGAGTACATGGGCTGGATACATGTCAACACGAGTTTCCTAGCACCATGATGTCTTCACTGATTTCTAAGATATTTCATACCAAACATCTTGCTTTAAAAAGTCCTCACTGATGCCAGTGGTGGATTTATTAATACATTCAAAGAGGAGACCCTTTTAGGGGGGTCCCCTGAAAACCTACCAAGCACTGGTGTGGTCTCCAACTTGTTTTCGCCAGTCTGCCACCACCAGGCCATTTTTTTACCTCATGGGGTGGGAGCAAGCACTCTCAGAGAACAGAAACAAAGCTTCAACAGAAACAAAGCTTCAAAGGTGATGCTGCCTTTGAAATCCAACCCAGAAACCTCCAGATAGCAGGGGAGGCCAAGCCCCCTTTCCTGCTCCTCTTTTGGTGGGAGGAAAGGCGGGAAAATTAGTTAGATTAGGAGGAGGGTCCCCACTTAGCCTACACCACCACTCGGGTGGGGCAGGCAAGGTGAACCCCTCTCCTGAAATTTCACCATCTTGGTATGGTACAGAAACAACCTATCAAAGCTAGGGCCGTGCCCCCTCCCACTGGAAGTGGTCACTAGAGGGTGTAAACACCCTAAAGGTAAGTAGCCAATTGGCTACTAACTGTCTCCCCTTGTAACACCCCTAAATTCAGTATTTAGGTGGCACCCCAAGACCTGAACATCGGATTCAACAGACAGAAGGGAACGGACAAAGAAGAGCTGATGTCTGAAAACTGATACCCTCTTGCAGAAGAAACTGGCGCCAAACCCTGCCTGCTGCATGGAAGACTCAACAATCTTAGTGTGCTGTCTCGTCCCGCAGCTGTGAGGCCTCCAAGAATCCCAGAGCCCCTCAAGCCTTCAAGAAATTGCTAAGAAGCTCCCTTGGAGTGAAAGTATCACTCCCCTGCACACTGCAAGCGCCAAGCCCATGAAGCCCGGTTTGTCAACTTGCTGGTCCCCTGTGACCTTGACGCAGCACAGAAGCAAGAAAAGGCACAACAGTTCCGAAGGGTCAGACCTGTCTCTTCAGCCAAGTGTAGAGACACCAGGACCTACCCGAGCCACGGCATACCAATACCCGGGGTACTGGCCCTCCAAAGGCAAACACTGAGAAAAAGAGTCCACTCTGGACTCCAACAATTCCAGAAGCAAGCACCCACCAAGGAACATGGAGAGCCCTGAGACCCACTTCCTGAGTGGCCCTGCTGTCCTGAGATCACCCCTCCAAGTTGCCAGCTTCTGACAACGAGGAGCTCAAGACGCACAATGCCCGGCTGACCTATCTACTCTGCACCTGGCCCCAACCAGTCCTGTTAAGGACCAACCAGCTGTGGCCCCTTGGCCCCCAGGCTCCTGTGGCCTCCTTCCTTGGAGGAGCCCCATCAGACCTACCTGAAAGTCCTCCTGTGCAGTCTATTTTCAAGTGACCCCCTTCGTCTTTGCGCACCAGCTTCCAAGACCCTCAGCACTCTGCTCCTGGCTTATCCGGAACTTTGGATCTGGTCCCGACATTGACCTAAAACAAGAAGGGGAAGTTCATTAAAGCATTGCCTGATTTTATATGTATTTCTCTGCTTTTTCCCCATTGTTTTCAATGGTCCGTATTTGCGCACAAATGTGATATATTTTTTGAACTTTGCAAAATCGTAGCTCCGAAAGTACTTACCTTAGAACTGTGTTCTTGGTCTTAAAAATGACATCAAAATCGATACTATTTAGATAAACCAGTCTTAGGTTTATTCTTGAGTATGTGTCTCATTAATTACCTCTGTGAGTACAAAAAATGCTTAGCACTACCCTCTGATAAGCCTCACTGCTCACCCATACTACCACAAAAAGAGCATTAGAATGATCTGCTTTTACCTCTGTATACCATTTGGGGATCCATTGGACTCTTTGCACAGTGCACTTCATTTTAGTACACTATATAGAGAGCCAGATTCCTACAGGAGCCTCATGCAGGCGGGCAGTATGCTGAGGCAGGATCAACCAGGTCTGAGTATGTTGTTTAACCTTTGATGAACTCCAGATCATACCGGCTCGAAAAAAAGGGATGGCTAGCTCCTGATTACAGTTACGGGCATGTGGAACCACGCATGTGTCACAGAGTCGCATTGCATCAATTCAATACAGAGGGCTGGCTAGCTCCCCTGTATATGTGGAACCCCGTACATACTTCTGGGTCCACCATAAATGCTTAGGTATTTTCATTCGAGCACATGCCAGAAAAAGATTTAAAAAGTATGAATAAGCAAGGGACAACACCAATGTAATGGTATGAGATGATTAAAACTGATGAGATGAGCTTGTGTTTTACATGTTTTCACTCTACATAACAGTGTGTGACTACAGGGAGACGCTCCCGCTCGTTCTCCAGTTTTAGAGAAATTCACATTGAAACTTGGTAAGCAATATTTCTTGTATTCCACTAACTGTTTCCCCTGACCCTCACATCTTTGGGAGATGTGTGAGAGTGGTGATGATACGTCTGCTAAAAATACTCCAAATTGCAGGGTGTACGAGATTCTGCACTAGGAATATTTGCAATGGGTATAGTCAAATACATGAAGGATTGAGCCATGGACCTCATGGTGTCTGACTTGATGTGTGGCTATATCACATCATATTTTGGAAAAACGCATTGGTTTGTTTATTGTTTCATTTACTGTGTTTGTCATTTCAGGATCACCCAGTGTGTGGTTACTGAGGAATAGCAAGCAAGGCCATTTGGATAATTATATCTCCATCCCCCAAACTAAGAATATATTTAAGGGGTGGATAAATGAGTGGGATCTCTGAGTCCTGAGGAAGGCTGAACGACCCAGTTGGGCAAATGGGAGTGGCTGAAACATGTTGACAAGAGAGCAGATGGGAGAAATGAAGGGGCACTAATACCCCCATTTCATCACCGCTATTGAGTTTTTAATCCTATCCAGGGAGTTCAATAATAAAAAGAGTTTTGGACATCCCTAAGGTAGTTTTACTCATCTTTTTGTTCTGCAGCATAAATTTGTGTATTTTTTCCCCATTTCCCTTGTTGTAGCACGCTCAATGATGAAGCATGCCACTATTAGTGGTCGAAGGCATTTTTAAAGTTTTTCTTATGTGGTAGTTCTTGATTTGATGGAATATTACATTTTCTCCTTTTCTCTCTTTTTGTGTGTATGCATATTAACTAGGGAGGACAAAAAGGAGAGGTACCTCTCTCCCCTATTTTTAGGTGTTGCCTAGACAGCGCATGCGTTGTCTCTTTCGAAACATGCTGTATCTACAATGTGGGTTTCAAGCCCGTCTGCGCCCGTCCGCGCCGGTACGTCGCCAGGAGACAGAAGCTCTGCCGGTTTTCAGGCTGATATTGCTCCTAGGCTTATCTACATGTCTTCTCAACTTTTTCAGGTGAGACATGATCGGTCATCATGTTTGTATGAGCATACAATTGATAATTTGGAAGGTCCTTTTGCCTGCTCACATTGTCATTTTACTTGTACGGTTACTTCATCGGGCCCACTGGGCAACAATGCTGGCAGGAAAAATATGACAGAGAGGGATAAGACGACCTTTAGTCTTGCTTGGCCCCACTCTTCTAATCAGGTTTGTTCCTGGAAGGGTCTTTTGGCGAATGTACGTTCGTTACCAAAACATGCCACGGAACTCTGGGATCTGCTGAGCTCGGAATGCCCAGACCTCGTTTTTTTAACAGAAACTTGGCTTAAACCCACCTCCCTGCCTGATATTGCCCTCGCTCTCCCAGAGAATTATCGGATCCTTACACTGGACAGAGTTGGAAAAACGGGTGGCGGGGTTGCCATTATATACAGAGAGGCGGCGAAAGTCACAGTGATTGATTCTATCTCGGATAATACCATGGAAATGTGCATATTTAAAATTGAGTTGACACCCCAAGAAACTTTAAAGGGCGCTCCTATTTATCGCCCACCAGGGCCATTAAAAGACTTTAATCTAAAAATTATGGAAAGAATTAGCCCTTAAATAATTACATCTAAGCATTTCCTGTTACTTGGAGATTTTAATGTCCATGGCGAAGATAGTGAGAATGTAGAGGCTGTGAGCTTTTTAGCTGACATGGCCACTTTAGGCTTAAATAAGATTAATTTTGTACCCACACACTCAGTTGGCCACACTTTGGATATTATACTTTCCACATCCTCGTATATTGTTGCTGACCCTGCTTGCCCATTGACATGGTCAGATCATTTTATGATTCCTTTTAGGATCAACTGCAGCATTGGACCCCTAACGGCTGGACGCCCTTCGTTTGGTCTCAAAAGGCGGTGGCATAGAATAACATCCGAATCATTTGGTAAAATATATGTACCCCCTGCATTCAATGAGCATATGGATAGTACCACAAAGCTGAGGTCTTTCAATGATACCATGTGTGATATGATTGACAGGTTGGCTCCCTTAACATATCAACTCAGCAACTCCCGTAAAAAAAGTGAAGAATGGTACACAGATGACCTACGGAGTGAAAAATCTAGCAGTAAACAACTAGAAAAATCCTGGCGTAAATCCCAGGGGGAAACAGAAAAACTTAAATTTAAACTGGCCCTCACTACTTATCATGAGAATCTAAAAAGGGCACGTAAAGATCATGTAGTAACTAAACTCAATCAGGCAGGAAATTCGGCAAAAGATCTCTACAAAATTTTGAATTCCTTTACCAAGCCTAAAGCTTGCGCATTGGTGGTCACCCCCTCTCAGGGACTATGTGACAATATTGCTGTATACTTCGACGATAAAATCAACCAGATTTATCAACAATTCCCTCAAGACGTTTGCCTGGTGCCATCTACTACACCCGAATTAGCACCCCTTGTAGGCTCAGGTGAAGGTTTGACACACTTTAAGGTTATTGAGGTCTCTAAAGTGGAAGCTATGTTGAAAAAGGCTAAATCGGGATCTCCTTTGGATATAATGCCCGCCCACAAATTTGCTCTCCTTGCCCCTCTTTTGGCTGCCCCAATTGCAGAGATCATAAATTCATCGTTGAATGAAGGCAGTGTGCCTCTAGATTGGAAAGTCGCCCACGTATTGCCTATCAAGAAGAAAGATCAGGTACCGGCCGAAGTGCTCTCCAATTACCGTCCCATTTCACTCCTTCCGCTTATGGGCAAATTGGCGGAGAGCTATGTTAATACTCAACTAATGGACTATCTTGAGGCCAAAGGTATCCTTGACCCTTCACAGTCAGGGTTTAGATCCAACTATTCTACCGAGACAACTCTCATTGGGGTCACGGATTATATAAAAATGGCCGTGGATGATAACAAAGGAGTGATGTTGGTTTTGTTGGATCTAACAGCAGCCTTCGACACGGTCTCTCATCAGAAACTGATACTTCGACTGAGAGAAGCCGGTCTGCAGGGGATAGCTCTCGATTGGTTGGTCAGCTTTCTCGATCATCGCACGCAGACCATCAATCTAGGCCCTTTTCGATCCCAAACTATGAAGATCAGTAAGGGGGTGCCCCAGGGCTCCTGTCTGAGCCCTACTCTGTTTAACATCTATGTGGCCCCCCTTGCTAAAGTCATCCGAAAGTTCGGCTTTACGCCGTTCTCCTACGCTGACGACATCCAATTACTCCTGTCCTTCGATAAGGACATGGAGTTTGTCGATCAGCGCTTTTCTAATGGCATGTCTGCCATAGCAGAATGGATGACTGAACACTTTCTGCAGTTAAATGCGGCCAAAACTGAGATCCTTCTGTTTGGTGCCTCATCAACTTCCTGGTCCCCTGAGTGGTGGCCGACAGTGCTAGGCCCCGCCCCTCTACCTACTTCGGTGGCAAAAAATCTTGGGGTCAGGTTGGATGCACATTATCGATGAAGGATCAAGTTAGGACCACCGCCGGGACCTGTTATCATACCTTGAGCCTGCTGCGCAGAGTGTTCAGGTGGCTACCCCTAACTGTACGCAGAACTTTAATTCAGGCTTTGATTATAGGTCTCATTAAATCAAAAAGACCTGTTCATGTAAGACTCCTCTTCTTGAGGTATATGTATAAGTGGAGGCAGGGATTCCTTCACTGTTTATCTATCACTCCTCACTTAAATTAGAGGTAGTGTCCTACCACTTTACTGCCTAATTTTTCTAAAATCAATCTTTTTGCGACTGACAGTCAAAAAACCACATGCCCCCTCTATACATAGGGGTGTATCTTAATTAGTATGAGAAATACACAGGATCCACCTATCTAGGTGTTACCTTTAACAAAAAAAGTGTGAAAGGACAAGATGGCACCTCACGTGCGCACCACCAGTTGAGCTTGCTGATTGGTACTCATCAGCTATGCTCACTTTTATCATCATTGGCCACCATCTTGCCCAAATAATGTGTGTCCCCAAAAATTAGTGCCAAAAAATTATAGTGCCAGTTGTAATGTGTATTTCACAATTACCACCAAAAGCATGACCCCGTGAAAATAAAATTGAGATAAGTAGCACGGTTACCAACTTTTATTCTTCACTTGTGCACTTATTCAAATTTTAAAACCGGCTGCTTTACGCAGACCTTTGCCGCAAACATTTGCCAACATGTTTCATTGCCCCTATTACTTCAAGGCAATTTCGTCAGGGCTGGGTCATCAATCACCAATTTTGGACACTGGTAACTTGGTATATAATGACATGTGGGAGCCTATGTCATTCGTACCAGCTCTCCACTCCGTCAACTTGAGGAGACTTCCAGTCGTGAGTCCCTCTCTTTAGGGGTGCACTCAATTGTAGTGCCAATTTCGCCTTTTTCTCCACGGATCGCTTTGAATCCACCCTCCTGGACCTCCTGATTATAGGTCGCCTGGATTATTGTAATGCTTTATTGGTATCGGCGAACGAGTCTTCTCTTAGCAGACTGCAGATTGTCCAGAATGTGGCTGCACGCCTAACTCTTAACAAACCACCCGCACCTCCCCCGGGCCATTATTGAACACTCTCCATTGGCTCCCAATTCGCCAGAGAGTAAAGTTTAAGCTCTGTTGCTTTGTTCACAGAGCTCTCTATGGCACTTGCCCGAGTTATATGGTGGAGAAGTTCAAAGTGTACTGCCCGAATAGGTGTCTCAGATCGGAAGGCAAAATGTTATTGGTGGTCCCTCGTTTTAAGAAAAAATGATCTGGAGGCAAAACTGTGGCCTATCTGGCGCCAATATACTGGAATTCTCTGCCAGAGGATTTACGTACATGTCCTAGTCTTCCCCGTTTCAGAAAACTCCTGAAGACGAAATTATTCAAGGCTTGAGCTATGGGAATTTGTGCCTGACTGACTTGTTTCTATGCTTAGCGCGGAGATACCCCTTCGGGGGTGATTCCTGCGCTCTATAAATCCTTTACATACATACATACAAGCACCTGCTATCTTTTCCATTCGTTCCTGTTACTGCCCTTCAAAAATGCCTACTTTTGTTTGGTGAATATGCGTAATTTGTCCTGCCTTTCGGTTTTTTGTTCCCTTCCAGGAGACTTCCCCTGTTACATGTGATCTTACTCCCTTTTTAATTTATGTTCCTTTGGGTGCACTATTTTCTTTTTAGTTTGCCTCAGCTCGTGTATCAGCTCGGCTCCGCTTCACTGACGCCAAGTTTCATGTTTCGGACGGTATTTGTATTTTTCCACCAGTAGCATGTGTGTGTGTACCTTGAATTTGTCCATTCAGACTGTGCTGTCCCTGTATTGTTTCCCGCAAAAGTACATTGGCCCTGCTCTCACTATGACTTTCAGGGTGGGAACTTAATTCTTCTAAAAGGAATGCACCGGTGCGTGATAGACTCGGTCCAGGTGGTTCCAAGGATTCTCACCTGCACCCCTTGCTGCCGGGGACAATTGCAATCCATTTTCAATTGTGCCTACTTTGTTAACTCTAACTGCCAGGGACAACTGGAACCCGGGTGGTCCCGACATCCGTTTACTGCACTCCTCGCAGCAGAATTTCACTGTCCCTCACTTGTGGCTTCAATAGTCAGGCCAGGAGCGGCTCCAACACTCAAAGGATCCCTACCTTTGGTTAACCAGCTGGACCATGTTGGAGCGGTTTGATCTACTTGAACTGCATTCCTCATGGTTGAGGGCTCCGAACTCCGGCACACAATCCCCAGTTCACTAAAACTACAGTATTGCTGTGCATTGCATCCTCAGTCATTGTTTTCCCTGTAAAGTTGCAAACGCCATATTTCAACTAATAGAAGAGCACCAACTTCTGAGGTGAAGGCTTGCGTGCTTGAAATGTGCAAATAAATATTTGCTTATGACTGTAAGCAAAACTGCCTCTATATTGCATCTTTTCTGAAAGGGTCCTTATGGATCCATCTGACTTACTATTGCTTTGACCTAAGTTATTTATAAAATTGCACAAGGATGATATAATTATTTGATTTTTATCGTTTTGATCTTATTTTTTTCTTTACATAAAAAGTACTATTTTTTTAACCGTGTGTGGATTCTCTTTGTGGTGTTTCACTGAGTTTCTGTGAGTGTGTTGCACAAATTCATTACACATTGCCCCTGATGATAAGCCTGCCTGCTCGGTGCCAAGCTACCAGAGGGTGAGCGCAGCCTATCTTTGTAGTGTAACTTACTTGCCCTGACTAGAGTAGTCATTCTGCCTGGCTTAGGTGCATACCCTAGCCAACCAGAAGCCCCAATTCTAGCATTAAAAAAAGCGCCAGTTACTTTACACAAGGTCAGGTTAATTTTTTAGTTTTTAAGTGCGCAGAGATTAGAAGATGCACAGGCCATCCATGTATGTTCATTATTTCCACTCTACCTGACAAATGGGAGCATTTTGTTGCAATTGCTATGTCCAGTGCTCCTATACCCAGGGGCCTGGGACAGAGGTTCGAGGCTGGGCTTGGCTGGTAAACAGATGGTACAAGCAGTGTTTCGAATGGAAAACTCTGTAGAAGGGCGCCTAGTGAATAGAGATCTGGGGGAGGAGAGATATGATGTGTCCGCCATTGTAAAGTACTTCACTGCTTTTTTAGGTCGAGCCTCGACTGCGCTTGCGCTGTCTGCAAGACCTGTTGTATCCTCTTCTATGGGCTTTGGCACACCATCCAATTGCCATTGGTCGTTATCTGTGGCATTTAGAAATGCTGGCTTGTTATTGGTGCATTTCTGTAAATATCCCTACTTTGAGTATTTAGTTCTCTTTCCAGCGATTTCACTCAGAGAACATTTTTGTTGGCCTTCACACTGTACAGCATGTGATGGCCCCTCCTCCCTTCTCCTGTATGGGCATTGCAACCCTACACACAGCTTGATTCCCTCCCACGCCGCTGTTCCCAGCTGCACGGGTCTTCCACGCTTTGTAAGTGCTCCTCCTTCACTCAGCTTTTTTTTTGTTGTTGGCCTTTCTTGTAGCGAGAAGCGTTTGTGTTTTATTTACTCTGCTTCATTTTAGAATTTTCCTCACGGACGCTGGTCTCATTTTTTACTTTAGGCGGCCGTTTGGTAACTGTCTCTGCTCTCCCTCAAACTCCGGATTCTGTTTAATCTTTGCCTCTCCCCTTCCTCCATCAGTCTCACAGAGCGGCTGTAGCTCTCAGCTGGCACGGATGTTTGTTTTGTGTGCACCATGGAAACTGCCAAGTAATGCCTGTGCTATTAATTGTTTTTGTAAAATCAAATCCAAATTCCCATGTTGTTGGGTTGATGACATTTTAGTAACCAAGCAATTACAAATTCCTCTTCCCAATTTGCCCTTGCTTCCAAGGAGGCTGCTATGTGAGGAGTGCAGTATGCGATGGGCTGAGTAGCTGCACTCTCCTACAGTACAACATATACTAGCTGTAGCTGTGTGTACAGTGTGTGTGTACAGTGTGATATGTGACCCCCACACCAGTCGTCGGAGATGTAATGTGACGGTTTATGTGTTGTTCTGGCTTAACTAGTTTGCCTTATCATGCTTAAGTAACTTACTTAAATGTTCTCTTGTTTGGCTATTAAGTGGATATTCAGCCCTGCCAGTACAGGATATGAGTTGCCTAGTTCAGCAGATCAAAAAAGATAAGTAAAAAACATTGTCATTTACAATGCCAATAGCTCTAACTTTCAAAAATGTGAGACCGATTGCATTGCAAATGCTTGTTTCATAGGCTGTTCAATACTCTGGTGATGCAGTCACACACAGCATGTTATAGTGTAGTTAACTTGCACCAATGTTCTTGTCTTTCTGTCTGTGTGTTAGAAAGCCTTGGAATGTGTCCATAAATGTTTCTTAGGGCAAGCATATATTGCTGAATCAGACTGCATGACCCAGTGTGCAGTAGCTCTTCAATCCCTGGCAGTACAGCACCCAGGATAATGTGCTGCATGGCTAAACACCAGCCGGGCCCATGCAGGTAAGAGCGGTGGCCGGTGGGGCGATGGGGCCGAGAGAGGAGGGATTTCGAAGTACGATGAAGAGGGAAAATTAAATAAATAATTAATTTTCCCTCGTCATCGTCCGTCGAAATCCCCCCTTACCCGGCCCCACCGCTCTTACCTGCACGGGCCGCGGCTGCTAAACACTTATAAGGTCCCAAATTCGAGACCTATTGTATATGCCAATGCTTGTTTTGTGTGTATGTACTGTAAGGGTAAAACAGAGAATGGGCTTGTCCCCAAAAAATGTAAAAACTAGTTGCGCAACTTACCCTCAGAGAGAGAACGTTATTCCTCACATCCCGGCCTCAGGATACAACGATGTTGAGTAGAGATACAAATGATGGGGTCAGCCTGTAAGTCATTGTGTGCAGTTTATGTTTCCTAATATTGAACTATGATTAAAGATCAAAGAAACACAGATGGCACTGTTTAATAAAAAACATTTTGCCATAAAATTATGAGTTAATATATGCACAGGCATATTCTGAGTTTCTTTTCCTGCTGATATGTAAAAAACATTCTGATATTCTAACATATTTTAAATCTGATTTTATAACTATATGTCAACATTTGCTAATCAAACATTGTGAATTATGGGAGTAAAATCATGAGATTATCTCTAAAATGTTGACCTTGATAGAGGACTACATTTGGAGGATTACAGACATGCAGTTTTAAGTTATGTGGCGCAATACAATTGATTCTACCGCAAAATTACATGGTCTTCCTCCAGGAAAGACTGATCTGCTAATAAGAATTGACAGAGAGCTGAGATTTACTTAAGGTATTTGTTTTGAATCTCCTCGCCCCAGCTGCAGGGAGTAAGGCAGGCAGGTGAAACAGTTTGCAAACTTGAAAATGTTACAACTTTGTGGACGTCAGCACATTTCAGCCATTATCAACCAATACTATCTGTGTAAATTTTCATTTTCATTAACAAACATTCTGAAAGATGTATAATTAGCTGAGAAGTTTCCCTGCAGAGAAAGATGGACTTGTCAAATGTGTGTCTTTGGGCGGGTAAAGGTACACAGGGGGGGAAATCTGTGTTATCGATTAGCTGAGTGCCTGTTTAAGTCTCAAGCTGCATCTTATCTGCATGGAAAATAAAAGGTCCAATAGTCCATAAGGGACATTGGAGACTTTTGTTTACCAAAAGTTAATGTTTAAACAGAAACGTTTTGATGGTTCATCCTTTCTTTTGAAGTACATAGGTCCCTGGATACTTGCAAAGACTACAGTAAATAAATCCCTGGAAACTTGCCAAGACTAAACTGTCCCTCAAAACATTTGGGCCCCCTTCCACTGAGTATGAAGAAAGGTATATTGATTAAATAATAGATGCTCCTAGAAATCATTTTAGAAGGCCAAACACTGCTCGAAGTGGATTGTACTCCTTGTGTGCAACTTCAGAACCGTGGAGGTTTGATAAGGATTAAATGAGATGTTAGAGTGGTCCCTAGGTAAGTGCATTTGGTGCATTTGTTATTTATGCAGATAGGAGCTATAGGTGACAATGGAATCTTGGCTTCGATTGTGGTTTTGTCAGGGGGCAGTGCTGTGATGTGAGACAGGAAGAATAGCCTCCAATGGAGTGCCCTTTAGATAAGAAGTATTTTTTTTTTTTTTTTTGTAAATAATGGAGTTTAGATGCCAGTGTATCAGTGCTTAATTTGTGCTGGTGCTTTCCGGTGATAAGCCCCGGCACTTATTTCTCAGGGCCAGGTCTATGTCTCCGGGGTACTGGTTGTGATTGCCAATGCTTGTTGGCCACCGCGTTGCACTGTTTTTATGGTCCGTTTTCTGTTTCTCACATCCCACTATATTGTCTCTGTCTCGGAAGCGGAAGTCGAGTTAACTTGCAGTTGAACCGAGGGGTCAAGAGATGTTCTGCTGTCGGACACTGTGCTTGTTCCGGCCGAGCTTACCAGAGAAGGAGAGAAGAAACTATTGCTCTGTTTCGTTGGTATGTTTTGAATGGTGGGAGAGAGGGAAGAGGCACAAAGTGACTGAGGCGGTGTGATTTTTGCTGCCTCCTTGCACTGTGAGTTTCCGGCAAACGCCGAGATTTATTTCAAAGGTGGGAACTGTTATGCGACGCTTAAATGTAGTGCGACATTAGTGAATGCAGTAAATTATTACAAGTGACGGGATGTCACTTTCCCATTAACAGGCATCATATGGCTACAGAGCATACCTTGGAGTATGGTGAGCATACCTTGGAGTATGGTAACCAAGTAAGGAAAAGAGTTGGGCTGCAGTTTGAATAATGTTAAACGTGTTTTTAAATTCAGGGGCATGGGAAAGCAATAAAGTTAAATGCACGGTTTTGCAGGTGCTCATAAATCTTGCTGCAAGGCTGTATGGAAATCGGGGGGGGGGGCCTCTTGGACCTGCCCTGAAGGTGGGGGTGTGCACCGCAAACTAATTATGAGAGGTCTGTGAGCTCGAGGTGGCCAATGAGGCGAAAATGTGTTTTTCATTTACGCCGTTCTCACTGGAGGCTTCCTTTGTGTGTGTGCTTGTTTTCTGGCATTTTTCTGGCCTCAGCCTCCATGTGTGGATCTTACTCGATGTGCCCTGATTATTTTCAGTGCAAAGAGACTGAGTAAGTGTTAAAGTATAAGGTGTAGCTGTGAAGCAATAAATGAATAATTTTTTTTTCTTTTGTGTGGCTTCCACTTTAAGCACTTTCACTGTAATAAGATAACGCTGGGAAATTCTACCTTCAATGGTCTTCCCCCATCTCGCCCGAGGAAAGGGTTGGAATGGAGATCTGGTTCCTGATCTGGGCTGGCTTTTACCATGGGTGACGCGGGCCCTAGCCACCAAGCTTAAAATGAGCTCTCGTAGCTGTCTCAGTAAAAGTCCTGCACACAACAACGTCACTCTTGATTTCAATGATTCAGATTAAGCTGCTTTAAATCATATTTTTTACTTGCCGCAGGTGCCGTTTAACACCCCATTAAACCCCCTCCCATCTCCCTCTTACCCTCTGCTGCCACATACCAGCACTGCTCTGTTCTAATCCTGTCTCATGCACAACACATTCTGCAATTGTAAGCAAATCATTTTATTCTCCACAATTGCGATACTACTCCGATTACAGCCCGATTCCTTTCCTACAGGTTCTACATACATTTCTATTTATACCTCGTGTTTGAGAAGCTAAAACTACAATAGGTGTTCTCTGTACAGTGTTTCACTGCTCTTTGAAATTGGGCCTCTGTTAGTATCCAGCAAAACAAAATAAGCACTAACAAAACCAATAGGTTGGACTTTTGAATAGTGGAAGCACAGATGCATGCAAGCACACAATATTGATGGGCTTAATAACAAAAAATACATGTTCAAGCAGACAGACCAATGTCTCTACAAAAATTCATTCATATACAACCAACCGAAAGAAAAAGGGTACACTTTCAGCCCAGTATGCAAGTAGTGCCCCCATGACTGGCAGCAAAGTTCCTCTGAAGTGTAGTACCAGAGCACGGATGACCGGAAGGTGCTTATATGAAATGCCAGGTCTCCAGCTTCTTGTGGAACTCAAGAAGTGAGGATCTGGCTGTGATGTGTTGAGGCTTGTGAGTGTGGGTGTGGAGCCAATAAGGAAGTGGGTGGGGTCAGTGGATGAAGTGGGCGGAGCCGGGGTAGTGGGTGTGGCCTCCTACAAAAAATGTGAGCACCTGCACTTAATATTTTACAAATTAAGCACTGCAGTGTATTGATAACAAACAGAGCATTGATGTAACCTGCTCAGTTATCCATAACAGTGCTTGTCACAGACATCAGCGATCAGTGATCCATTCAATGATCTGCTGCAGTTTTCTTAATATTTGATCTGCAAAGTAAGTGATTAATATGGTTCCATCTGGTTATCCATGGCCTTGACATACACTCTTTTTCAGTTTGTGGAAGAATGTTGCTATAGCTTGAAGAAAGAAAAAAGTGCCATTCACTGACATAGAAATTAGAGTTTACCAATGCATTTTAAGAAGGTGGGCCTGGTAATGTTAACACAGAGGCCTTTATTTGAAAACAATTTGAAATAAAAGGTATGTACGAAAAAAATATTTCTGCAAAAAGAGCATAAAGAATAGGGCCTCTGGGTGAAATGTGAGGAGGAAACACTTTCCTCATAGTAAATATGTTATAAAAACAGTGCCATTGCATGAGCAAAAATGCCATACTGAATACAGCAGACAAATGTCGCCATGATCCCAAATTTTGACTTGTGTAAATGTGTCGATGTTGTATTTGATTAAGAAATAAACAATGTGTGTGCCTGCTACTGGAAAGTATTTGTTTGTTTGGTAAAGTGCAGGCTATCTTTGTAGTGTAACTTACTTGCCCTGACTAGAGTAGTCGTTCTGCCTGGCTTAGGTGCATACCCTAGCGAACCAGAAGCCCCATTTCTAGCATTAAAAAAAGCGCCAGTTACTTTACACAAGGTCAGGTTAATTTTTTAGTTTTTAAGTGCGCAGAGATTAAGAGATGCACAGGCCATCCATGTATATTCATTATTTCCACTCTAACTGACAAATCTGACAAATGGGAGCATTTTGTTGCTATTGCTATGTCCAGTGCTTCTATACCCAGGGGCCTGGGACAGAGGTTCGAGGCTGGGCTTTGCTGATAAACGGATGGTACAAGCAGTGTTTCGAATGGAAAACTCTGTAGAAGGGCGCCTAGTGAATAGAGGCCTGGGGGAGGAGAGATATGATGTGTCCGCCATTGTAAAGTACTTCACTGCTTTTTTAGGTCGAGCCTCGACTGCGCTTGCGCTGTCTGCAAGACCTGTTGTATCCTCTTCTATGGGCTTTGCTGACTTGTTATTGGTGCACTTCTGTAAATGTCCCTACTTTGAGTATTTAGTTCTCTTTCCAGCGATTTCACTCAGATAACATTTTTGTTGGCCTTCACACTGTACAGTGTGTGATGGCCCCTCCTCCCTTCTCCTGTATGGGCATTGCAACCCTACACACAGCTTGATTCCCTTCCATGCTGCTGTTCCCAGCTGCACAGGTCTTCCACGCTTTGTAAATGCTCCTCATTCACTCAGTTTTTATTTTGTTGTTGGCCTTTCTTGTAGCGAGAAGCGTTGGTGTTTTATTTACTCTGCTTCATTTGCGGTGAGCAGAATCTTTCCTCACGGACGCCGGTCTCATTTTTTACTTTAGGCGGCCGTTTGGTAACTGTTTCTGCTCTCCCTCAAACTCCGGATTCTGTTTAATCTTTGCCTCTCCCCTTCCTCCTTCAGTCTCACAGAGCGGCTGGAGCTCTCATCTGGCACGGATGTTTGTTTTGTGTGCACCATGGAAACTGCCAAGTAATGCCTGTGCTATTAATTGTTTTTGTAAAATCAAATCCAAATTCCCATGTTGTTGGGTTGATGACATTTTAGTAACCAAGCAATTACAAATTCCTCTTCCCAATTTGCCCTTGCTTCCAAGGAGGCTGCTATGTGAGGAGTGCAGTATGCGATGGGCTGAGTAGCTGCACTCTCCTACAGTACAGCATATACTAGCTGTAGCTGTGTGTACAGTGTGTGTGTACAGTGTGATATGTGACCCCCACGCCAGTCATCGGAGATGTAATGTGACGGTTTATGTGTTGTTCTGGCTTATCTAGTTTGCCTTATCATGCTTAAGTAACTTACATAAATGTTCTCTTGTTTGGCTATTAAGTGGATATTCAGCCCTGCCAGTACAGGATATGAGTTGCCTAGTTCAGCAGATCAAAAAAGATAAGTAAAAAACATTGTCATTTACAATGCCAATAGCTCTAACTTTCAAAAATGTGAGACTGATTGCATTGCAAATGCTTGTTTCATAGGCTGTTCAATACTCTAGTGATGCAGTCACACACAGAATGTTATAGTGTAGTTAACTTGCACCAACGTTCTTGTCTTTCTGTCTGTGTGTTAGAAAGCCTTGGAATGTGTCCATAAATGTTTCTTAGGGCAAGCATATATTGCTGAATCAGACTGCATGACCCAGTGTGCAGTAGCTCTTCAATCCCTGGCAGTACAGCACCCAGGATAATGTGCTGCATGGCTAAACACCAGCCGCGGCCCATGCAGGTAAGAGCGGTGGGCAGTGCTTAATTTGTAAAATATTAAGTGCAGGTGCTCACATTTTTCGTAGGAGGCCACACCCTCTACCCCGGCTCCGCCCACTTCATCTACTGACTCCACCCACTTCCTTTATTGGCTCCACACCCACAAGCCTCAACACATCACAGCCAGATCCTCACTTCTTGAGTTCCGCAAGAAGCTGAAGACCTGGCATTTCATATAAGCACCTTCCGGTCATCCGTGCTCTGGTACTACACTTCAGAGGAACTTTGCTGCCAGTCATGGGGGCACTACTTGCATACTGGGCTGAAAGTGTACTCTTTTTAGGTCTCGCCTGAGCCAGCGCATGCGCTGCTCTGCGAGACATTTAGTAAGTGGGTTTTCAAAGTGCTACCCCACGCTTTTGCTGGCCTCCAACTTGCGTTCACGATCGCGTGGATGCGCGCAGCCGCCAGCTTTCAGCGCCCGATCAGGCGCCATCTGGCTTTCCTCTCGCTTGCTGTCTGAACGCTCCTCCGCCCCTCCCCTGCCGCGTCGTGTTAATTGGAAACATATGCTGCTTTCACTTTCAGCGCGGCGGGCGCTTGCGCACCACTTTTGAAGCCGGGCTTGTCTTGTTTTACTTGTCTAAGAGCAGTTCACACAAGGGAGCGCTCTGTATTTTAATTCCTCTACCTTTTGTGTAAATAGTGCCGTAATTCTTATCTCGTCGCATTTGCTGTTCATGGGAAGATCAAATGTCAGACGTGTCCCCCAGCGCGGTGTTCATTTTTCTTTATCTACATCTGCCAGTCCTCTTCCTCCTGACCAGGCACCCTAGGGACCTGCTGCTTGCTTGAGCTGACCTGTGCTTCATGGGTGGGTCACAACGGGAGTCACATTGTTTCTGAAGCTGTTCAGGCTCAGCCATACACTCTGCTGTTAATGAACCAGCTCATTACTCGGGATCTTGAGGCAAAGAGCAACTTTCTATGTCCCGAACAAGGAAATCATTTTACGAAACACACAACCAAGAGCTTCTGAAGGAAGGCACCACTTCTAGAAAACCAATGCAAAGCGTGAAGAGAAAAATGAAGTGAAAACATGCTGGGTGCAGTGGCTCTGATATGTGCCTTTCAGCCGATCACAGAGTACTATGATACCACGCTCCACAACACATCCCTTCTTGAATGGTTTCATTTGCCTAGTTGCCTCTTGGTTCCATGCAACATCTTAAAAGTCTCTGGGGGGTTTCTGCGAGAGTTCCTTGTGACATCTTTTAAATATTTTTGGTCTCATTACTCGCCTGTGTTGCGCCATGAATACATGTGGCATTTATGGTGCAGGCTGTGCCTTTGTGGAGATTTGACTTCTCTTCTGGGTGACGCTTGTTATAAAGTCTTCGCAGGCATGCCCCCCCCAGACCCATGCCCAGGGGTGATTCACTCGCACCGTCCAGATTCCTGCCTTGAATTCTGGGATCCGTAGTACTGATTTTATTGAAACAACACAAGACCCAGAGAGCAGGTGATGAACACGATTTAAATGTTTTTGTTGAAGAAGAGATGCTGATGAGAATCACTTTTATGACGCACTTAGGAAGGGTGTGGAAGTAGGTTCATTTTAGCCTAGAGATGTGTATTGGTTCACACAGAGAAAGAGATCAGGTCAGTTGAGCTCCACAAATGCGAGTCTTGGTTAGAGGAGGATTAATGATCTTTTCGTTGACACTCAACTTTTGGTAGTCAGGTTACATAAATCATGGTTTATAGTTAGCTTTGTCCCTGTCCTTGATATGGTGCATCCTCCCAGAATTACAAATAAAGAAGGCTACCCCTTGTTCATGGCACAGAATTAACATGCAGAGTGCGTCCACAAAGACTGTATCCTCGAATGTGTGGCAGCCTGATGTAATACGAACCCAAATAGCTTTCTAGTCGCCATGATGATGATATAACAAACATCGGGATACACCGCTCTTTCCAGAAGGAATACTTCCTGAAACTAGCAATATTCTTGTGGCACATTTTTGCCTTCAATTCACATCTTCAACAAAGACAATTGACTGTATGTTCATCTCTCAGCTGGAACATGGTGCTCTATACTGCCCCCTGCTGGTGGCTCTGTAAGGTAGCAGCCGCTTGCACGGTACATTGAGAGATAAATGGGAGGGGCTACCATAAGTCTATAAAGCATGCTGAAAAATGCTTCATGAGACACATCAATTAACTCCAAATAAAATTAGAGATCTTCGTTCCAAGAACCTATGAATCTCAAAGTCTTGAGAAGTACCCCATGCACATCTCTGCAACATTCTAATTTTATTCTTTCAATCAAAAATATAACAGTACACATCTTGTTAGCTCCACTTCTCTATCATTTCTGTACATGTCATTTACATCTCTTCTGGGTGATGCTTGTTATAAAGTCTTCACAGGCACACCACCACGCCGACGGACAAATCACTCATTCCGTCTAGATTCCTGCCTTGCATTCTGGAATCCGTAGTACTGATTTTATTAAAACAACACAAGAACCAGAAAGCGAATCAAACAAGCATTGGCATAGCCAATAGGTCTCGCTTTTGGGACCTTATAAGTATTTAGTTATACAGCACAATATCCTTGGTGCAACAAAATCAACTGTTGCATGGCTAAACACTTATAAGGTCCCAAAAGCGAGACCTATTGGCTATGCCAATGCTTGTTCTTTTGGTTGGTTGTATATGAATGAATTTTTGTAGCGCCATTCGTCTGTCTGCTTGAACATGTATTTTCTGTTAATAAGCCCATCAATATTGTGTGCTTGCATGCATCTGTGCTTCCACTATTCAAAAGTCCAACCTATTGGTTTTGTTAGTGCTTATTTTGCTTGATACTGACAGAGGCCCAATTTCAAAGAGCAGTGAAACACTGTACAGAGAACACCTATTGTAGTTTCATCTTCTCAAACACGAGGTATAAATAGAAATGTATGTAGAACCTGTAGGAAAGGAATCGGGCTGTAATCGGAGTAGTATCGCAATTGTGGAGAATAAAATGATTTGCTTACAATTGCAGAATGTGTTGTGCATGAGACAGGATTAGAACAGAGCAGTGCTGGTACGTGGCAGCAGAGGGTAAGAGGGAGATGGGAGGGGGTTTAATGGGGTGTTAAACGGCACCTGCGGCAAGTAAAAAATATGATTTAAAGCAGCTTAATCTGAATCATTGAAATCAAGAGGGACGTTGTTGTGTGCAGGACTTTTACTGAGACAGCTACGAGAGCTCATTTTAAGATTGGTGGCTTGGGCCCGCGTCACCCATGGTACAAGCCAGCCCAGATCAGGAACCAGATCTCCATTCCAACCCTTTGCTCGGGCGAGATGGGGGAAGACCAGTGAAGGTAGAATTTCCCAGCGTTATCTTATTACCGTGAAAGTGCTTATAGTGGAAGCCACAAAAAGATTTTTTTTTTTATTCATTTATTGCTTCACAGCTACACCTTATACTTTAACACTTACTCAGTGTCTTTGCACTGAAAATAATCAGGGCACATCGAGTAAGATCCACACATGGAGGCTGAGGCCAGAAAAATGCCAGAAAACAAGCACACACAGAAAGGAAGCCTCCAGTGAGAACGGCGTAAATGAAAAACACATTTTCGCCTCATTGGCCACCTCGAGCTCACAGACCTCTCATAATTAGTTTGCGGTGCACACCCCCACCTTCAGGGCAGGTCCAAGAGGTCCCCCCCCCCTATTTCCGTACAGCTTTGCAGCAAGATTTATGAGCACCTGCAAAACCGTGCCTTTAACTTTATTGCTTTCCGATGCCCCTGAATTAAAAAACACGTTTAACATTATTCAAACTGCAGCCCAACTCTTTTCCTTACTTGGTTACCATACTTCAAGGTATGCTCTGTAGCCATATGATGCCTGTTAATGGGAAAGTGACATCTCATCACTTGTAATAATTTACTGCATTCCCTAATGTCGCACTACATTTAAGCGTCGCATAACAGTTCCCACCTTTGAAATAAATCTCGGCATTTGCCGGAAACTCACAGTGCAAGGAGGCATCAAAAATCACACCGCCCCAGTCACTTTGTGCTTCTTCCCTCTCTCCCACCATTCAAAACATACCAAAGAAATGGAGCAATAGTTTCTTCTCTCCTTCTCTGGTAAGCTCGGCCGGAACAAGCACAGTGTCCGACAGCAGAACATCTCTTGACCCCTCGGTTCAACTGCAAGTTAACTCGACTTCCGCTTTCGAGGCAGAGACAATATAGTGGGATGTGAGAAACAGAAAACGGACCATAAAAACAGTGCAACGCGGTGGCCAACAATCATTGGCAATCACAACCAGTGCCCTGGAGACATAAACCTGGCCCCGAGAAATAAGTGCCGATGCTTAGCACCGGAAAGCACCGGCACAAATTAAGCACTGATACACTGGCATCTAAAGTCCATTATTTAAAAAAAAAAAAAAAAAAATACTTCCTATCTAAAGGGCTCTCCATTGGAGGCTATTCTTCCTGTCTCACATCACAGCACTGCCCCATGTCAAAACCACAATCGAAGCCAAGATTCCTTTGTCACCTATAGCCATCTGCTCCTATCTGCATTAATAACAAATGCACCAAATGCACTTACCTAGGGACCACTCTAACATCTCATTTAATCCTTATCAAACATCCACGGTTCTGAAGTTGCACACAAGGAGTACAATCCACTTCGAGCAGTGTTTGGCCTTCTAAAATGATTTCTAGGAGCATCTATTATTTAATCAATATACCTTTCTTCATACTCAGTGGAAGGGGGCCCAAATGTTTTGAGGCACAGTTTAGTCTTGGCAAGTTTCCAGGGATTTATTTACTGTAGTCTTTGCAAGTATCCAGGGACCTATGTACTCCAAAAGAAAGGATGAACCATCAAAACGTTTCTGTTTAAACATTAACATTTGGTTAAAAAAGTCTCCAATGTCCCTTATGGATTATTGGACATTTTATTTTCCATGCAGATAAGATGCAGCTAGAGACTTAAACAGGCACTCAGCTAATCGATAACACAGATTTCCCCCCCTGTGTACCTTTACCCGCCCAAAGACACACATTTGACAAGTCCATCTTTCCCTGCAGGGAAACTTCTCAGCTAATTATACATCTTTCAGAATGTTTCTTTATGAAAATTAAAATGTACACAGATAGTATTGGTTGATAATGGCTGAAATGTGCTGACGTGCACAAAGTTGTAACATTTTCAAGTTTGCAAACTGTTTCACCTGCCTGCCTTACTCCCTGAAGCTAGGGTGAGGAGATTCAAAACAAATACCTTAAGTAAATCTCAGCTCTCTGTCAATTCTTATTAGCAGATCAGTCTTTCCTGGAGGAAGACCACGTAATTTTGCGGTAGAATCAATTGTATTGCGCCACATAACTTAAAACTGCATGTCTGTAATCCTCCAAATGTAGTCCTCTATCAAGGTCAACATTTTAGAGATAATCTCATGATTTTACTCCCATAATTCACAATGTTTGATTAGCAAATGTTGACATATAGTTATTAAATCAGATTTAAAATATGTTAGAATGTCAGAATGTTTTTTACATATCAGCAGGAAAAGAAAATCAGAATATGCCTGTGCATATATTAACTCATAATTTTATGGCAAAATGTTTTTTATTAAACAGTGCCATCTGTGTTTCTTTGATTTTTAATCATAGTTCAATATTAGGAAACATAAACTGCACACAATGACTTACAGGCTGACCCCATCATTTGTATCTCTACTCAACATCGTTGTATCCTGAGGCCGGGATGTGAGGAATAACGTTCTTTCTCTCCGGGTAAGTTGCGCAACTAGTTTTTAAATTTTTTTGGGACAAGCCCATTCTCTGTTTTACCCATACAGTACATACACACAAAACAAGCATTGGCATATACAATAGGTCTCGAATTTGGGACCTTATAAGTGTTTAGCAGCCACGGCCAGTGCAGGTAAGAGCGGTGGGGCCGGGTAAGGGGGGTTTTCGATGGACGATGACGAGGGAAAATTAATTATTTATTTAATTTTCCCTCTTCATCGTACTTTAAAATCCCTCCTCACTCGGCCCCATCGCCCCACAGCAGTGCTTAATTTGTAAAATATTCAGTGCAGGTGCTCACATTTTTTGTAGGAGGCCACACCCACTACCCCGGCTCCGCCTACTTCGTCCACTGACTCCACCCACTTCCTTTATTGGCTCCACACCCACAAGCCTCAACACATCTGTTGGACTTGACCTTTTTGCAGAGTCATCCCTAAACTTTTTGCCTTTCTCCTAGCCATTTTTCTGACATGGTGTTGGTGGTTTTAGGACTCTGGGCACTTTAGCACTGCTGTTCTGTGTAAAGTGTGTGTGCTCTCTGTGATAAATGTGGTAAGATTGGTCTACACTTGTTTGGCCTATTTAATTTACCTGTGAGTCCCTTGTAAAGTGGTATCTCCTATACCCAGGGCTGGTAAATTAAATGCTACTGGTGGGCTTGCAGCGCTGATTGCGCCACCCACCAAAGTAGCCTTTCAAACCGATCTCAGGCCTCTGCCATTGCAGGGCCTGTGCGCGCAGTGTTACTGCCGCTGTGACGTGGCACCTAAAGTGTGTGCCATGTCCGTGACCACCCTTTTACCGCATGTGGTCACCCCTAAGGTAGGCCCTAGCTAGCCCTATGCGCATGGTGCATTGTAGGTAAAAGATAGGACATGTACCTTAAGTGTGTGACATGTCCTGGTAGTGACAAACAGCCATTTTGGTTTCTCACTACTGTGGGGCTGCCCTCCCATAGGAATGCATTGGGGATTCCCTGATAAGTGTTTCAGTGGTAATTCCTGATATGAGAGGCGCAGCGTGGTCAAGTTTGGTATATTTGGAATAGTGATAATAAATGCTGCGCAATGGTGTGCGCAGATTTATTATAACTATTTTAGAAATGCCACTTTTAGAAGTTGGCATTTCTGTGTGCTAAGTGTCTGCCTGCCTGATGTGAATTGCATGTCTGGCTTGTGAGTGACAGGGGCTGGGAGGTGTGTGTGGCTCCAGGAGGGGCAGGGTGAGTCAGCGCTAGGCTGAATGGGACACCTGGGCTAGGAGTAGTGGGAGGGGTAATCCCCTGACTCTGAATAGGACTGTGCCCAGGCTGTACAATGCTGGCTCTGGCCCCTGTGGTGTGTCTGATCACTGAGCCCCCACCTGACAAAGGGAAGAGGAGCATGGCAAAACAAAGTGCTCCAAATCCCCCCTAAACCAGTTCTTACTGGCATCCCCAAGCCCTGTGCTGTGACACAAAGGAAAAGGGTGTATAAAAGAAGGGGCTGTGACCCCATGTTGCGGTTCAGTTCCTGTGCTGTGTGCTGGTCCGGACGTGCTGGGGGCTTGCTGCTGCTGGGGCCCAGGAGGAACCGCCATGGGGGCTTGCCTCCCTGCAGGAGGGCCCTGTGTGCTGGCCTCCCTGGGCCCAGCTATGCCCCAAAAACCTTAAGGACTTTTTGCGCCTCCTGAGCGCTATACTTTTATTGCTGGTGCCCCACAGAGGGGGACTCCAGCTTTGCCAAAGAAGAAGGAGCACGAGGGCTCCGCAGCGCTGCGCTGCAATATGGCCAGAGGGAATCCCGATGTGGGCATTCCTCCTAATTGCAGAAGGAGAAGCGGGAGCCCACCCCGCATTTTGGTGATTTTATAGCGGGTGCCCACCACGCTTATCGGTATTTAAATTACGGGAGCCCCCCGCTTTGATGCCGCGATTATCCGAATTGCGGGTGCCCATCCCGCTTATGCCTTTTTTTTATTGCGGGTGCCCACCCCGCGATTACCGAGAAAATCACTGCCGCGACCCGGGGAAAGCAGGACGGCTGGCCCGGAAGCCAGGCAAACTGTCTGACTGGAGGCGGGGCCAGCCGCGTATAGCCGGAAGTGGTGTGCCAGTCCTGAGGCCTGGAAGGAGAGACCGGCGCAGAGAGAAGCGGGGCTCCCGTGAGCTGTGGGGAGCCCCGGCGCCCAAGTGGATATCTGGATCCTGAGCCCTGGTGAGTAGAGGCTTAGCCGGAGTGTGGTGGTGCCCTTCAAGGCACCGAGCTGGTCCTGAGGCCTGAGGGGAGAAGAGCCTCCCCCGCATAGCCTGGTGAGGGGGGGCTGAGGCTGGTCCTGTTGTTGTTAGTGCCACGGGGCACACGGGCAGCATTGGAATCTCCTGAGCGGCCTCGCCTGGCAGCGGGCCGCTCCAACGCTTGAGGGGCAGTTTAATTTGTGCCTGAGAGGGCCCCTGAGGGCCACAGTTCTTTGGGGGCAGGTCGAGGCGCAATGTCGGCGCCTGGGCGGTCCCGCCAGAGAGCGGGCCGCCCCAACGATGGTGGCAGGTCTTTAATGCCACGTGGGGGTCCAGAGGCCACAGAGGTGCCGGGCCCCCTTTATGCAAAGTGCCACAGCTGCGCCGCACCAGTGCGGGCAGCTGCAACGAGAGGGGCATGAGCGTGAGATGTCCCGGAGTGGGACCAGAGGCACAGAGGTGCCAGTGAGTTGCCCAGCAATTAGTGGGCAGCTGCAGCGTTTAGGCCAGTGCCTGTGCGCACTCTGTGATTGCTGCATTGGCAGCCCTGACATTGGGACATAGGGCATTCAAGCCCTCTGAGAAGGCCAGTTGGCCTGGGGGGCAGGTTGGTGACATTGGTAGAGCGCCAGGCTCTACAGGATTGCGTAATGTACTTATGCCTACTCTGAATGTTGCCAAGAATGATTTAGGCCCATTGCGTAATGTGTTTATGCTAATGGGGTTTGGGCCTAATGTGATTTATTGCCTAATGTCATGTTATGATGTCCTGGGGTAGTGCCTATTTGCGTAATGTGTTTATGCTTATGAGGTTATTGCATAATGTGTTTATGCAGGTGAGGCCCTTTGCGTAATGTGTTTATGCTAATGAGGTTTTGGCCTAATGTGGGTTTATGCCTAATGTGATAATGCTGAGGTCATTATGGTACCAGTAGTTACTAGTTGTGTTTTATATTTGCATTTACTTACCTGTTCTGATGGTTCTGACCATGGCCCGATTGGCCTGGTCCTGTATATAATTCCCCTGTGAATATTGCCCGTGCCAGTTGGCACAGTGTAAATGTGTGATTACGTTTCTAATGTGTTTTATGATAATACAAAGGCTATTTTTTATATAACCTTGTGTGGAGTTCCTTTTGTAGTGTGCCTAGTGTGTTGCTGCTGTGTGTGTGTGTGTTGCGCAAACGCTTTACACATTGCCTCCGGGATAAGCCTGACTGCTCGTGCCAAGCTACCAAGGGGGTGAGCAGGGGTTATCTTGGGTGTGTAACTCCCTTGCCCTGACTAGAGTGGTAGTTTCTGCCTGGCTTTGGCGCAAGCCTTAGCCAACCAGAAATCCCATTTCTAACATTGGTTGTCAGCGGTGAGGATAGGACTTGCGGTTGCGCAGTACCACAGCGACAACTGGTTGCACTACAAACTCTGCATTTAGATAATAACATGTTTGGGGATTATTTTTACTGATTTTATTTTTTTCCTCAAGAGTGTCATTTTTAAATGGTGTTTTCTGCGCTTTTATTTTGGTGGCAGAAGAGAGAAAATGACAGGGCAAGGACGCCAGTAGGTGGGGAGGATCCCATAGATAGGGAGTCCCTTGCTGGGTCCAGTGCCCCATCCCTTTTCCTGTCCCCAGTGGAGTGGGTGGATAGGAGGGAAGAAAGGGAGTGTGGAGGAGAAGAAGTTAGCTCTGGAAGGTAGTTTATACCCTGAGCTCAGTTGAGTTGTCTGGATTCACCAGTAAGGGTGGGATCCAGTGGTGGCAGCAAAATGGTGTCCAGTGCAGGAAGTCCCATTCCCCGTTCCCAGAGTATGGTACGTGGTTCCCAGTAAGAGGGGTACAGGTTGAGATTCAGGGGCAGTAAGGAACTGTCTCACCAGTCTTAGGGGGGGTTTGTGGATGAATGTTGTGATGCACTGGACGAATGGGTGCTGGTTAGCATGGCAAATAATTTTGAAGGGCTGTTCAATCTGTTTGTCAGAGAGCACTTGCTCAGTAATTGTTTTCCGGGGTTGCGCCAACACCTGTTCGGGTGTAAGTTCTCTGATCCCAGGGAGCTTGCACGGGAGGCAGACCTCTGGCTGTGTGCTAGAGGGTCTGATGAGGCACTGGGGAGTGATTCTAAAAGTAGTGGCTTGGGTATCTTCCGGTCCTGTGTGGTGGAAGAGGTTCAGTGTAGCCCAGCTAGGTCCCAGTGGAATGGGAGGGGTGTAGGGGCTCACGTCCTGTCTCAGTGGAGACGGAGTGAGTGTGGGACGGTGTGTCCCATGGTGGCCCGAAACCCAGTCTCAGTGCCTGGAGGGTTCCCTAAGGGAGCGCCAGGTCGGGGGCCTAGGCTGTACTTGTAGGCCATTTGAGGAGGATCTCCCAGTGTCTAGAGGACGTGGAGTGTCTGTAACTAGAGCTCCAGCGGTTCTGGTGTCTGGTGCTCCAGTTGGGAGGGTGCAGAGGTCCAGAGTGAGGGGTGAGAGGGGGATGTGTTCCCCAGTGGGAGAGCAAGTGGGTCAGGGGCCAGCCATAAGGGCTGAGTCTCCTAGAAGTGACCATGGTGACACCACTTCTGTCCTGGGGGATCTTCGCGCACTGTCAGATGGACAGGGGTCGGGAGATCTGCGCCAGGCAGACTATCACGCAACACGTGAGTCATGTTACCCTCGGGGGGTGCTGTGTGCGCCCCCAGAAGTCCTGGCATGCCAGGCAAAGTGCTCAGCCACTGGGTTTAGCTCCAAGGTTGGGGAGGCCAGGTTCAGGTTCGGCCTGACCTGGAGGGAAGGATGACTGTAGACAGTGTCCTGACCGGTTTGGTTTCCAGAGGTACCACTCCAGTTGGGAGGGTGCAGAACTCAGGAAAGGGGTGCAGAGGGAGGGAGTCCTCGCCTCTGACCCTGGTGCAACCTGAGGGTTTAGACCCTAGGTTGGGAGACTAGGAAACTACCAGGTCAAGAAGGAATCTCTGCCAAAGTGGATCAGCTGAAGAGACTGAGGAGACTGCCCTTGCTGTGTGTTCTGGGGCTCACCTGCAGTTTGTTGTTTCCACTGAGGAAGAGGAAAGGGGACTTTGCTGTGTGCTGTGTCCCCCCACCTGCTTGAAGAGGGACTTTGCTGTGTATCTCCGAAGTGAAATAGTTTCCATGGGCCTGAGTGAGCTGTCCTCCTGTTGGAAGTTCAGCTGGAAGGAGAGTTGTGTTCTGAGGGTGCCTCTCCAAGGAGGAGGGTACGGAACCCCAGAAGAAGAGGTAGGGGGAGGAGAGCCTCACCCGTGACTTCTGGTCAACCTGAGGGTGCGGACCCTAGGTTGGAGGATCAGTGGCAGTTTGGAACTGCCCTGATGGGAGGAAGAGTGGAGAATGGCTACTATGTGCCAGGGGCTACCGCCCCCCACTCTGTGTATTGGCAAGGACCAGTGACATCTGGGTGGCCTAGGGCCTGGTCCTGGCCATGGACGGCTAGGGGGTACCAGTGGGGTAACTTATTTGGTCCTGAGAGCTTTTTGACAGAGGGAACCATGTGTGTTCAGAGTGGCGTAGAACTGGAGGGTGTCCCTGCAGTTGCGGGCCCGCGTCCGTGATCTATCGCCCAAGGCAGGGAAGCCCATCAAGGTGGTGATTGGTCTACCCTGTGTTTTGGCTGGAAGGGGGTTGTGTTGGACTTGGCCTTTTTGCAGGGTCATGCCTAAACGTTTTGCCTTTCTCCTAGCCATTTTTCTGACACGGTGTTGGTGGTTTTAGGACTCTGGCCACTTTAGCACTGCTATTCAGTGTAAAGTGCGTGTGCTCTCTGTGATAAATGTGGTAAGATTGGTCTACACCTGTTTGGCCTATTTAATTTACCTGTGAGTCCCTTGTAAAGTGGTATCTCCTATACCCAGGGCTGGTAAATTAAATGCTACTGGTGGGCTTGCAGCGCTAATTGCGCCACCCACCAAAGTAGCCTTTCATACCTATCTCAGGCCTCTGCCATTGCAGGGCCTGTGCGCGCAGTGTTACTGCCGCTGTGACGTGGCACCTAAAGTGTGTGCCATGTCCGTGACCCCCCTTTTACCGCATGTCAGTCACCCCTAAGGTAGGCCCTAGCTAGCCCTATGGGCAGGGTGCATTGTAGGTAAAAGATAGGACATGTACCTTAAGTGTGTGACATGTCCTGGTAGTGACAAACAGCCATTTTGGTTTCTCACTACTGTGTGGTTGCCCTCCCATAGGAATGCATTGGGGATTCCCTGATAATTGTTTCAGTGGTAATTCCTGATATGAGAGGCGTGGCGTGGTCAAGTTTGGTATATTTGGAATAGTGATAATAAATGCTGCGCAATGGTGTGCGCAGATTTATTATAACTATTTTAGAAATGCCACTTTTAGAAGTTGGCATTTCTGTGTGCTATGTGTCTGCCTGCCTGATGTGAATTGCATGTCTGGCTTGTGAGTGATAGGGGCTGGGAGGTGTGTGTGGCTCCAGGAGGGGCAGGGTGAGTCAGCGCTAGGCTGAATGGGACACCTGGGCTAGGAGTAGTGGGAGGGGTAATCCCCTGACTCTGAATAGGACTGTGCCCAGGCTGTACAATGCTGGCTCCGCCCCCTGTGGTGTGTCTGATCATTGAGCCCCCACCTGACAAAGGGAAGAGGAGCTTGGCAAAACAAAGTGCTCCAAATCCCCCCTAAACCAGTTCTTACTGGCATCCCCAAGCCCTGTGCTGTGACACAAAGGAAAAGGGTGTATAAAAGAAGGGGCTGTGACCCCATGTTGCGGTTCAGTTCCTGTGCTGTGTGCTGGTCCGGACGTGCTGGGGGCTTGCTGCTGCTGGGGCCCAGGAGGAACCGCCATGGGGGCTTGCCTCTCTGCAGGAGGGCCCTGTGTGCTGGCCTCCCTGGGCCCAGCTATGCCCCTGAAAATTTAAGGACTTTTTGCGCCTCCTGAGCGCTATACTTTTATTGCTGGTGCCCCACAGAGGGGGACTCCAGCTTTGCCAAAGAAGAAGGAGCACGAGGGCTCCGCAGCGCTGCGATATGACCAGAGGGAATCCCGACGTGGGGATTCCCCCTAATTGCAGAAGGAGAAGCGGGAGCCCACCCCGCATTTTGGTGATTTTATAGCGGGTGCCCACCCCGCTTATCGGTATTTAAATTACGGGAGCCCCCCGCTTTGATGCCGCGATTATTCGAATTGCGGGTGCCCATCCCGCTTATGCCTTTGTTTTTATTGCGGGTGCCCACCCCGCGATTACCGAGAAAATCACCGCCGCGACCCGGGGAAAGCAGGACGGCTGGCCCGGAAGCCAGGCAAACTGCCTGACTGGAGGCGGGGCCGGCCGCGTATAGCCGGAAGCGGAGTGCCAGTCCTGAGGCCTGGAAGGAGAGACCGGCGCAGAGAGAAGCGGGGCTCCCATGAGCTGTGGGGAGCCCCGGCGCCCAAGTGGATATCCGGATCCTGAGCCCTGGTGAGTAGAGGCTTAGCTGGAGTGTGGTGGTGCCCTTCGAGGCACCGAGCTGGTCCTGAGGCCTGAGGGGAGAAGAGCCTCCCCCGCATAGCCCGGTGAGGGGGGGCTGAGGCTGGTCCTGTTGTTGTTTGTGCCACGGGGCACACGGACAGCATTGGAATCTCCTGAGCGGCCCAGCATGGCAGCGGGCCGCTCCAACGCTTGAGGGGCAGTTTCTTTTGTGCCTGAGAGGGCCCCTGAGGGCCACAGTTCTTTGGGGGCAGGTCGAGGCGCAATGTCGGCGCCTGGGCGGTCCCACCAGAGAGCGGGCCGCCCCAACCATTGTGGCAGGTGTTTAATGCCACGTGGGGGTCCAGAGGCCACAGAGGTGCCGGGCCCCCTTTATGCAAAGTGCCACAGCTGCGCCACACCAGCGCGGGCAGCTGCAACGAGAGGGGCATGAGCGTGAGATGTCCCGGAGTGGGACCAGAGGCACAGAGGTGACAGTGAGTTTCCCAGCTGCCCAGCAATTAGTGGGCAGCTGCAACGTTTAGGCCAGTGCCTGTGCGCACGTTGTGATTGCTGCATTGGCAGCCCTGACATTGGGACATAGGGCATTCAAGCCCTCTGAGAAGGCCAGGTGGCCTGGGGGGCAGGTTGGTGACATTGGTAGAGCGCCAGGCTCTACAGGATTGCGTAATGTACTTATGCCAACTCTGAATGTTGCCAAGAATGATTTAGGCCCATTGCGTAATGTGTTTATGCTAATGAGGTTTGGGCCTAATGTGATTTATTGCCTAATGTCACGTTATGATGTCCTGGGGTAGTGCCTATTTGCGTAATGTGCTTATGCTTATGAGGTTATTGCATAATGTGTTTATGCAGGTGAGGCCCTTTGCGTAATGTGTTTATGCTAATGAGGTTTGGGCCTAATGTGGGTTTATGCCTAATGTGATAATGCTGAGGTCATTATGGTACCAGTAGTTACTGGTTGTGTTTTATATTTGCATTTACTTACCTGTTCTGATGGTTCTGACCATGGCCCGATTGGCCTGGTCCTGTATATAATTCCCCTGTGAATATTGCCCGTGCCAGTTGGCACAGTGTAAATGTGTGATTACGTTTCTAATGTGTTTTATGATAATACAAAGGCTATTTTTTATATAACCTTGTGTGGAGTTCCTTTTGTAGTGTGCCTAGTGTGTTGCTGCTGTGTGTGTGTGTGTTGCGCAAACGCTTTACACATTGCCTCCGGGATAAGCCTGAGTGCTCGTGCCAAGCTACCAAGGGGGTGAGCAGGGGTTATCTTGGGTGTGTAACTCCCTTGCCTTGACTAGAGTGGTGGTTTCTGCCTGGCTTTGGCGCAAGCCTTAGCCAACCAGAAATCCCATTTCTAACAACATCACAGCCAGATCCTCACTTCTTGAGTTCCGCAAGAAGCTGAAGACATGGCATTTCATATAAGCACCTTCCGGTCATCCGTGCTCTGGTACTACACTTCAGAGGCACTTTGCTGCCAGCCATGGGGGCACTACTTGCATCAGTAGCGGCCCGTGGTGGGAGTCCTGCCGGGCGCTGACTTGGGGCCGGGGGAGGGGCAGGGTGGGGGGTAGTAAACTACGGATTACGGCCGATTAGAGGTAAGTAAACATATAAATTAATAAAACGCATTTCGTTGCGCACGCTGCCTCGCATTTGGCGACGCAGCGCGCACAACGAAATTCGTTTTATTTATTTATATGTTTAATTACCTCTAATCAGCCGTAATCCGTAGTTTACTACCCCCCACCCTGCCCCTCCCCCGCTCCAGGTCAGCGCCCGGCAGCACTCCCACCACGGGCCGCTACTGCCTTGCATACTGGGCTGAAAGTGTACCCTTTTTCTTTTGGTTGGTTGTATATGAATGAATTTTTGTAGAGACATTGGTCTGTCTGCTTGAACATGTATTTTCTGTTACTAAGCCCATCAATATTGTGTGCTTGCATGCATCAGTGCTTCCACTATTCAAAAGTCCAACCTATTGGTTTTGTTAGTGCTTATTTTGTTTTGCTTGATACTAACAGAGGCCCAATTTCAAAGAGCAGTGAAACACTATACAGAGAACACCTATTGTAGTTTTAGCTTCTCAAACACGAGGTATAAATAGAAATGTATGTAGAACCTGTAGGAAAGGAATCGGGCTGTAATCGGAGTAGTATCGCAATTGTGGAGAATAAAATGATTTGCTTACAATTGCAGAATGTGTTGTGCATGAGACAGGATTAGAACAGAGCAGTGCTGGTACGTGGCAGCAGAGGGTAAGAGGGAGATGGGAGGGGTTTAATTGGGTGTTAAACGGCACCTGCGGCAAGTAAAAAATATGATTTAAAGCAGCTTAACCTGAATCACTGAAATCAAGAGGGACGTTGTTGTGTGCAGGACTTTTACTGAGACAGCTACGAGAGCTCATTTTAAGATTGGTGGCTTGGGCCCGCGTCACCCATGGTAAAAGCCAGCCCAGGTCAGGAACCAGGTCTCCATTCCAACCCTTTGCTCGGGTGAGATGGGGGAAGACCAGTGAAGGTAGAATTTCCCGGCGTTATCTTATTACCGTGAAAGTGCTTAAAGTGGAAGCCACACAAAAGAAAAAAAAATTATTCATTTATTGCTTCACAGCTACACCTTATACTTTAACACTTACTCAGTGTCTTTGCGCTGAAAATAATCAGGGCACATCGAGTAAGATCCACACATGGAGGCTGAGGCCAGAAAAATGCCAGAAAGCAAGCACACACACAAAGGAAGCCTCCAGTGAGAACGGCGTAAATGAAAAAAACATTTTCGCCTCATTGGCCACCTCGAGCTCACAGACCTCTCATAATTAGTTTGCGGTGCACACCCCCACCTTCAGGGCAGGTCCAAGAGGTTCCCCCCCCCCCGATTTCCATACAGCCTTGCAGCAAGATTTATGAGCACCTGCAAAACCGTGCATTTAACTTTATTGCTTTCCCATGCCCCAGAATTTAAAACACGTTTAACATTATTCAAACTGCAGCCCAACTCTTTTCCTTACTTGGTTACAATACTCCAAGGTATGCTCAGTAGCCATATGATGCCTGTTAATGGGAAAGTGACATCTCGTCACTTGTAATAATTTGCTACATTCACTAATGTCGCACTACATTTAAGCGTCGCATAAGAGTTCCCACCTTTGAAATACATCTCGGCGTTAGCCGGAAACTCACAGTGCAAGGAGGCAGCAAAAATCACACCGCCTCAGTCACTTTGTGCCTCTTCCCTCTCTCCCACCATTCAAAACATACCAACGAAACGGAGCAATAGTTTCTTCTCTCCTTCTCTGGTAAGCTCGGCCGGAACAAGCACAGTGTCCGACAGCAGAACATCTCTTGACCCCTCGGTACAACTGCAAGTTAACTCGACTTCCGCTTCCGAGGCAGAGACAATATAGTGGGATGTGAGAAACAGAAAACGGACCATAAAAACAGAGCAACGCGGTGGCCAACAAGCATTGGCAATCACAACCAGTGCCCTGGAGACATAGACCCGACCCTGAGAAATAACTGCTGGTGCTTAGCACCGGAAAGCACCGGCACAAATTAAACACTGGCGGTGGGGCGATGGAGCCGAGTGAGGAGTGATTTCGAAGTACCATGAAGCGGGAAAATTAAATAAATAATTATTTTCCCTCGTCATCGTCCGTCAAAATCCCCCCTTACCCGGCCCCACCGCTCTTACCTGCATGGGCCGCGGCTGCTAAACACTTTTAAGGTCCCAAATTCGAGACATATTGTATATGCCAATGCTTGTTTTGTGTATATGTACTGTATGGGTAAAACAGAGAATGGGCTTGTCCCCAAAAAAATTAAAAACTAGTTGCGCAACTTACCCTCAGAGAGAGAACGTTATTCCTCACATCCCGGCCTCAGGATACAACGATGTTGAGTAGAGATACAAATGATGGGGTCAGCCTGTAAGTCATTGTTTGCAGTTTATGTTTCCTAATATTGAACTATGATTAAAAATCAAAGAAACACAGATGGCACTGTTTAATAAAAAACATTTTGCCATAAAATTATGAGTTAATATATGCACAGGCATATTCTGATTTTCTTTTCCTGCTGATATGTAAAAAACATTCTGACATTTTAACATATTTTAAATCTGATTTAATAACTATATGTCAACATTTGCTAATCAAACATTGGGAATTATGGGAGTAAAATCATGAGATTATCTCTAAAATGTTGACCTTGATAGAGGACTACATTTGGAGGATTACAGACATGCAGTTTTAAGTTATGTGGCACAATACAATTGATTATTGATTCTACCGCAAAATTACGTGGTCTTCCTCCAGGAAAGACTGATCTGCTAATAAGAATTGACAGAGAGCTGAGATTTACTTAAGGTATTTGTTTTGAATCTCCTCGCCCCAGCTGCAGTGAGTAAGGCAGGCAGGTGAAACAGTTTGCAAACTTGAAAATGTTACAACTTTGTGCACGTCAGCACATTTCAGCCATTATCAACCAATACTATCTGTGTACATTTTAATTTTCATAAACAAACATTCTGAAAGATGTATAATTAACTGAGAAGTTTCCCTGCAGGGAAAGATGGACTTGTCAAATGTGTGTCTTTGGGCGGGTAAAGGTACACAGGGGGGGGAAATCTGTGTTATCGATTAGCTGAGTGCCTGTTTAAGTCTCAAGCTGCATCTTATCTGCATGGAAAATAAAAGATCCAATAGTCTATAAGGGACATTGGAGACTTTTTTTACCAAAAGTTAATGTTTAAACAGAAACGTTTTGATGGTTCATCCTTTCTTTTGAAGTACATAGGTCCCTGGATACTTGCAAAGACTACAGTAAATAAATCCCTGGAAACTTGCCAAGACTAAACTGTGCCTCAAAACATTTGGGCCCCCTTCCACTGAGTATGAAGAAAGGTATATTGATTAAATAATAGATGCTCCTAGAAATCATTTTAGAAGGCCAAACACTGCTCGAAGTGGATTGTACTCCTTGTGTGCAACTTCAGAACCGTGGAGGTTTGATAAGGATTAAATGAGATGTTAGAGTGGTCCCTAGGTAAGTGCATTTGGTGCATTTGTTATTTATGCAGATGGCTAAAGGTGACAATGGAATCTTGGCTTCGATTGTGGTTTTGTCAGGGGGCAGTGCTGTGATGTGAGACAGGAAGAATAGCCTCCAATGGAGTGCCCTTTAGATAAGAAGTATTTTTTTTATATTTTTTTTAAATAATGGAGTTTAGATGCCAGTGTATCAGTGCTTAATTTGTGCCGGTGCTTTCCGATGCTATGCACCGGCACTTATTTCTCAGGGCCGGGTCTATGTCTCCGGGGCACTGGTTGTGATTGCCAATGCTTGTTGGCCACCGCGTTGCACTGTTTTTATGGTCCGTTTTCTGTTTCTCACATCCCACTATATTGTCTCTGCCTCGGAAGCGGAAGTCGAGTTAACTTGCAGTTGTACCGAGGGGTCAAGAGATGTTCTGCTGTCGGACACTGTGCTTGTTCCGGCCGAGCTTACCAGAGAAGGAGAGAAGAAACTATTGCTCTGTTTTGTTGGTATGTTTTGAATGGTGGGAGAGAGGGAAGAGGCACAAAGTGACTGAGGCGGTGTGATTTTTGCTGCCTCCTCGCACTGTGAGTTTCCGGGAACTGTTATGCGACGCTTAAATGTAGTGCGACATTAGTGAATGCAGTAAATTATTATAAGTGACGAGATGTCACTTTCCCATTAACAGGCATCATATGGCTACAGAGCATACCTTGGAGTATGGTAACCAAGTAAGGAAAAGAGTTGGGCTGCAGTTTGAATAATGTTAAACGTGTTTTTAAATTCAGGGGCAAGGGAAAGCAATAAAGTTAAAGGCACGGTTTTGCAGGTGCTCATAAATCTTGCTGCAAGGCTGTATGGAAATCGGGGGGGGGGGCCTTTGGACCTGCCCTGAAGGTGGGGGTGTGCACCGCAAACTAATTATGAGAGGTCTGTGAGCTCGAGATGGCCAATGAGGCGAAAATGTGTTTTTCATTTACGCCGTTCTCACTGGAGGCTTCCTTTGTGTGTGTGCTTGTTTTCTGGCATTTTTCTGGCCTCAGCCTCCATGTGTGGATCTTACTCGATGTGCCCTGATTATTTTCAGTGCAAAGACACTGAGTAAGTGTTAAAGTATAAGGTGTAGCTGTGAAGCAATAAATGAATACATTTTTTTTCTTTTGTGTGGCTTCCACTTTAAGCACTTTCACGGTAATAAGATAACGCTGGGAATTTCTACCTTCAATGGTCTTCCCCCATCTCGCCCGAGGAAAGGGTTGGAATGGAGATCTGGTTCCTGATCTGGGCTGGCTTGTACCATGGGTGACGCATGCCCAAGCCACCAATCTTAAAATGAGCTCTCGTAGCTGTCTCAGTAAAAGTCCTGCACACAACAACGTCCCTCTTGATTTCAATGATTCAGATTAAGCTGCTTTAAATCATATTTTTTACTTGCCGCAGGTGCCGTTTAACACCCCATTAAACCCCCTCCCATCTCCCTCTTACCCTCTGCTGCCACGTACCAGCACTGCTCTGTTCTAATCCTGTCTCATGCACAACACATTCTGCAATTGTAAGCAAATCATTTTATTCTCCACAATTGCGATACTACTCCGATTCCAGCCCGATTCCTTTCCTACAGGTTCTACATACATTTCTATTTATACCTCGTGTTTGAGAAGCTAAAACTACAATAGGTGTTCTCTGTATAGTGTTTCACTGCTCTTTGAAATTGGGCCTCTGTTAGTATCCAGCAAAACAAAATAAGCACTAACAAAACCAATAGGTTGGACTTTTGAATAGTGGAAGCACAGATGCAGGCAAGCACACAATATTGATGGGCTTATTAACAGAAAATACATGTTCAAGCAGACAGACCAATGTCTCTACAAAAATTCATTCATATACAACCAACCAAAAGAAAAAGGGTACACTTTCAGCCCAGTATGCAAGTAGTGCCCCCATGACTGGCAGCAAAGTTCCTCTGAAGTGTAGTACCAGAGCACGGATGACCGGAAGGTGCTTATATGAAATGCCTGGTCTCCAGCTTCTTGTGGAACTCAAGAAGTGAGGATCTGGCTGTGATGTGTTGAGGCTTGTGGGTGTGGGTGTGGAGCCAATAAGGAAGTGGGTGGGGTCAGTGGATGAAGTGGGTGGAGCCGGGGTAGTGGGTGTGGCCTCCTACAAAAAATGTGAGCACCTGCACTTAATATTTTACAAATTAAACACTGCAGTGTATTGATAACATACAGAGCATTGATGTAACCTGCTCAGTTATCCATAACAGTGCTTGTCACAGACATCAGCGATCAGTGATCCATTCAATGATCTGCTGCAGTTTTCTTAATATTTGATCTGCAAAGTAAGTGATTAATATGGTTCTATCTGGTTATCCATGCCCTTGACATACACTCTTTTTCAGTTTGTGGAAGAATGTTGCTATAGCTTGAAGAAAGAAAAAAGTGCCATTCACTGACATAGACATTAGAGTTTACCAATGCATTTTAAGAAGGTGGGCCTAGTAATGTTAACACAGAGGCCTTTATTTGAAAACAATTTGAAATAATAGGTATGTACGAAAAAATATTTCTGCAAAAAGAGCATAAAGAATAGGGCCTCTGGGTGAAATGTGAGGAGGAAACACTTTCCTCATAGTAAATATGTTATAAAAACAGTGCCATTGCATGAGCAAAAATGCCATACTGAATACAGCAGACAAATGTCGCCATGATCCCAAATTTTGACTCGTGTAAATGTGTCGATGTTGTATTTGATTAAGAAATAAACAATGTGTGTGCCTGCTACTGGAAAGTATTTGTTTGTTTGGTAAATGATAGCAAATTGTGTTAAATACAAAATATCATTGGGTCGAGACAAGAATGGTTCTGGAGTGCATGGATCGTTCTCCAGTAGAATGGACAAACTCATCAGCACATTTCAACCCAGCATTGACAAAGAAAAGGGAATTCAGACACCATGACATGGGCAGCAGCCAACTTGCCCGAAGCTGTGGGTGTATGCCAGTTGCTCCTCAGGCAGGCATGCAGATCACAGGCAAAGCATTCCCTCTAGGGCCTCTTAAAGCCCTCTTTAGGGGCCACTTTTAGTTGAGTTTCTTTTTACAAATTATTATAATCTGTTTCTTTAGTTCAGTTATTTCAAATGAATCAAGAGCACTGGTATCAAAATACATGCATGTGTTAAAGGAAAGCCCAGGACTTGGAATTCACAGCCACAGTGCCGTCATTTTCTCATTAATAAATATTACATATTACAACACTCCTGACGTTCTGTGACATCATTGATAACCTCACTCCATTGAGAACATCACTGATGACATCTATATTACATCAGTGATGACATCACTGTGCCTTGGGGAGGGAGGGCTTACAATTCAGATCCTCGATGGATATCACATTATATCCCCTTTCTACCCTGATGGCACTTTTATTATTGACCCAAGAGAGTAGTCTTTATAGTTATAGTCTTTTAAACCATATACTAGAGAGGTCTTTATACAGTGTTGATTGTTTGGTGTCCCATGTATTCAAAGGCAGCAATTACCTAATAGGGCAGTGATTTATGGAGCAACCTCACCTCCAGTCCAAGTAATTATGCTCCAGACAGGCACAAAAGTACCAGCCTCTTCAAAAAGGTTTTGAATCAGTGCACACCAGACTATGTGCAATCGCAGCCTCAGTGTAGCGGGAAACTGCCTATACAACGAGGTGTTTACCATGTTGTACCTGTACCATGCATTTTTTACCATGTATGTTTTTAAAACGCATATGCTTTTACAACGTATGCCTTAACTACGCGTTTATGGTAAGTTCAGGGGGTGGGGGGTGTCCCCCCACATATACATTGTTTATATATATAAATATTTATATAAACAATGCGTGGTAAAGGCATACGTTGTAAAAGCATATGTGGTCTAAATAAATGTGGGGTAAAAAATGCGTGGTAAAGGCATCCAGAGTATTTCCCTGCGTTGTTCCGTCATACAACCAGTGTAGCACCTGTTGAGGGTCGCCAGCATTCATCACATAATGACAATGTAATCTACAATGAAAATGGTGATCTCAGTCAGAAACAGTAAACTGTAAAGACAAATATTAATGCATTGCACAGAGTGCAATAAATGGGCAGGCCCTGTCCGGTATCGAGTGCCTGCACTTTTTTAATTTTGAAAGGGAGAGTACCTGCACTTCTCAGGAACAAACAGGTCCTCTAAACAATGAGCATCTCCACTCCTATATTTCCATTTAAAGAACTGTTTGTACCATAATGGAACCAAGGTCCCTGAATAAACACGCTATAGAAATTTCACACTCAGTTAATGTTTGTGAGGCTGTAATAATAATGACATTTAGGGCCAGATGTACAACAGTTTTTTGCAGTTGCAAACGGGAAATCGGCCCGTTTGCGACAGCAAAATAGGTCTGCCCTATTTACAAACCCTATTTTGCGAGTCAGTAACCTATTACCGACTCACAAAATAGGGTTTGCGACTCGCTATTAGGAAGGGGCATGCAAAGGGCGTCCCTTCCTAATAGCGACTCACACTTCCATGTAAGATTGTTTTGCGGCCGCAAAACACTCACAGTTTACTACCCATTTCAAATGGGTGGTAAGCCACTTGCAAACGGGAAGGGGTCCCCATTCTGACTAGCATTGAAAATATTCTTTAAGAGCAGGCAGTGGTCCCACGCACCACTCCCTAATCTAAAAAATGAAACAGTAACGTTTCATTTTTTTTTTTTTTTAAATGCATCTCGTTTTCCTTTAAGGAAAATGGGCTGCATTTTTTTTTAAAACTGCTTTATTTAAAAAGCGGTCACAGACATGGTGGTCTGCTGACCCCAGTAGGCCACCATCCCTGGGAGTGCTAGCCATTCCCAATGGGGCTGCAAATTGTACTTGCCTCATGAATATTAATGAGGCAGGCAATTTGCGACCCCATTAGGAATCTCGAACAGTGTCTGTGACACTGTTGTAAATTCCCATTTGCGAGTCGCAAAACGACGCAATTTGTGACTCGCAAATTGGAAGGATCGTACATCTGGCCCTTAGAATGCAACTGCATTGGAATTATTAAGGCAATAATTATAAGCAGCATTGGTAGAGAAAAACAAAGTTTGCAAGCAGCCATTGTCTGAGAGTAATTTTGGCTAAGAACCTAAGGGTTCACAGAGCACAGAGGTACTTAGAAAAAAATATTGCATACAAATAGTGTGTTTCACAAATATTGTGCCAAAAGTATTGGGATGTCAAAAATGTTGTGGGGCAGAATGTAGATCATACGAATATTATGCTTTTGGTTATTTAATATCATATTATCATTTTATTCAATATAGTTATATAAAAGAATGTTTTTTTTCTACTTAGGGGCCTATTTACGAGAATGTCATGTAGCGAATGCAGCAAGTCACCTCACTGTTCTACGTGACAGGGAAGGGGCAGGAATGCGCCGTATTTCAGCCAATACAGCACATTAATACTTTTTCCCCTGCGCTTTTGTCCTTTCGACAGCCTAGTGCCAACGCAGGCACCCTTGCACCATGGTGCAAGGGTTCCTGCATTGCATGCAGGATTGTTTTTGTGCAGGAAGGTACGCCTTTCTGTGCAAAAACATCCTGAGAGGCATATTCCTCTTTTTATGTGTGCTGCAGAATGCAGCACACATAGTAAGTGGAAGTAACAAGGAGAAATAAAGATATTTCTTCTCATTGCGCATCTTCTGGGAAGGTGAATCTTTTGACACTTTCCGAGGTTTACAAGGCCTGTTAAATCTGGGAATGCGTCACAAACCATGGGAGCTGTGTGTGAACACACATGCAACGCCCATTGAATGCCTCCCTGGTGCAGAGGAGTGCAGTGCAGTGATCTGCTTTGTGTTGCTTTACTCCAGATTTATGGAGCTACTCAGGGCCGCGCATAATGGCCTTGCGTGGCTTCATAAATCTCCCTTAAGGTTTGCATGCCGTATGTGACTCGTAAATATGCCCCTCAGTTTAGTTAGTTTGATAAATTTCAGCTATTTTAGTATTATTCATAATTAGTATGATAATGTGTTCGATTTGTTGCAGTATAGTTTGCACTTTTTTTATATGAAATGTAAGTTTTTTTAAATTCAATTAAAAAATGTTAATTTAGTAGCAAGTTGTTGAATTTGTAGGAGATAAGGGTGGGATGTTTTGTAATATGTAAATTGTAATTTTTAATATATGATTAGACAATTTAATTTGTCAAACAAACATTAATTGATACAATGTTATTTTTTTATTTGTTGATTTTCAATTAATTGTGAATTTTGTCAATCAGTTTATTTAACTATTACATTCTGTGAATTAATTTTATATATATTCATTGTTTTAATGATAGATGTTCTTATAATAATTAATTTAATATTAATAATTTTTCATTTTAGGTCTCTTTTTTATCAGTTGAAATTGTTTGTGTTTTTATTTTTTTTTACTTTAGGGTAGTAGGGAGGAAGGTGTTTTAACTTAAAATATTATTTATATGTAATATAAAAAAATCTTTTTTTACATTTAATTTAATTTGTTTATATTTAATGACTCAATCACTCAATTAGGATTTATAAAATAAAATTTTGAAGGTGATGTTGTTTCTACTAGCATGCCGCTAAATTGTGGGGTACCTCAGGGCTCCTCCCTGAGCCCCACATTGTTCAATGCTTACATGAGCCCCCTAGCTGAGATCTTCCGCCCATTTGGCATAAAAATCATCACCTATGCCGACGATACTCAGCTTGTGGTGGCCCTAAACCAGCCAGACAAGACACCAAGCAACCTAAGAAGTTGCCTAGAGGAAGTTTCCAACTGGATGGCACTCTCCTGTTTAAAACTCAATGGGGACAAAACCGAGCTCCTGCTCTTAGTAGTTACCAGTAGTTAGTTGTTTATTTCAGAATGTTCTTACAGAAGATGTATCTTTCTGTGATAGCATCCAAGTCAAAATAGTTTATTGTATATGATTACTTAAAATCGTTACAATTTACACTTTAAAATGTATTAAACTTAATCTTCCATTAAATACCACTTATCAGCAATGATATTTAAAATCTGAATCACATTAATAAAGCTCATAAAATGTTGGCAAACCGATTAAACAATCTGCGAAAGTTCTATTATTCACAACTTTCAAAAGAGCTCAAGTGACCGAAATTATCCAAAAGTTAAATTATTTAAGATAAAATGTCCATATAAAATGCCAAACTGGTCAGCTGCCGTTTTTCTGTGTTGTTCCTGTTACCTTGTGGAATAGGATCGCGGTCCTTTTGCTACTTGGGCTGGTGAAGGGGAGCCATGTTTGAAGCCCCTGCCGTCCTTGTTCATACTTTATCAATGTCCTCTAAATCGGCTTGCCTTAGAAGTTCCCTTACTTTTGGCAGATATTTTATCCCCCGACAAGCCAAGATTATAGAGGAACCTTCCAACCAACGTATCACGGCTTGCCTGCACGTGCGAATGTTCAATTCGTTAAAAATTGGTTTTAAAAGCCCCCTCCTTATTTCCTTAACTGCGGGCCAAGCACACAGCAGGTGAGTTAACGTTTCATTACAAAAATCGCATAATCGACAGTATGCTGCTTGTTGGTTGCTTTTCCAGGACGGTTGTAGATCTTTTGAATCATGGATGCCCAAACGGTAATTGGTGAAACTCTTTTTTAACTCCACACTAAAATGAGTTACTAAGTAGGCCTGAGGCTTTGTTGATATGTAGGAGTTAATCACGGTCCACCCATGCCTCCGTTTCGAGGTTGTTATTTTATCTTCTAAGAAAGACTTCTTCTTTGCAGTCTTATTTGCCAATTTGCCAAAAACTGCCCGGTCTATCTGGCTGTCCCATGTCGTTTGTATGTCAAGTTCCGGCAATGATTTTCTCAGATAGGCTCCCCATGAGTGTGGAATGTCCTGATCCATCTGAATTTTGATTTCTTTCCAGCATAGATTGTTCAATGACCCCAGTTCAGATGCACGGAATTTGTGGCATAGTTTCACGAAGCCGCTCATGCTCCGGAATTTCTGATTTTGTAGGCCGAATTCCAGCCGGACCTGAGCTGGGGCAGCGGACCTTGGTAAATTAAAAACAGCTTTATAAACCTTCGTCTGAAGTTCGTTTAGTAGTTCCACCTCTTTGCCACACCAAACTACTAGGGCATATGACAATGTTGGTACTATTTGTGCTGCCATCACTTTTAAAAGATGTGCATGGTTCGGACAACCCAGTTTTTATTCAATAATCTGTACGCAAAAATTAACGATTGAGATTTTGCTTTTAGGTCCATTTTGTGTTCCTTGTGTGTTGAGCCTCTCCCCATTTTTAAGCCGAGGTATTTGTAGGCCGCTTGTTCTTCAATTATAGTCCCTTTTACGAACCATTTGAACTTGGTTTTTTTAGGGTCCACAAGACGTACTACCTTGGTTTTGTCTTTATTTAATTCCAAGCTGTCTCCATCCAGATAGGTGACTAGGTTGTTTATCGCTCTTTGTAGCCCGATGGGGCTTTGGCTCAGCACCACTATATCGTCTGCGTACTGTAAGAAGGGTATTGGCTCTTTTGCTAAGTTTGGCGGATGGCAATCGGCTGCTTGCATGTGTTTACTGATATCTGCCATAAATAAATTGAATACGTTCGGGGCTAGGACGCAGCCTTGTTTTAGGCCTTGCTGTGTGTAAATACTGGTGGTGGTGCTAAGTCCATCGCCTAGTTTCACTCTTGCCCAGGTGTCACTGTGCAGGGCTATTATTGCATCCAGTAGTTTGCTCGGTAGCCCCCATGCTCTTAATTTCTCCCAGAGGCGATTTCTGCTTACTTTGTCGAATGCGGCTTTCAAGTCGACAAAACATGCAAACAACCGTGTTTTCCTTTTTCTTGCTTTTTCGATTAAGAGTGTCAAAATGGCCAGGTTTGTTAAAGTGCCCATGCCTGGTCTGAAGCCGGTTTGAAACATGGAGATTATACTTGTCTCATCCATCCAATCTTGCAGGTGGAGAAGAAGGCATGATCCGTATAGTTTGGCCTCAACATCCATCAATGATATCAATCTATAATTTTCTGGATTATTGTGGTCTCCCTGTTTGAATATTGGATGAATAATGTTCCCTTTCCAAGATTTGGGGACGTTGTTCTGTCTGTAGATCTGATTAAACAAAGGCGCGAGGTAGTCCACCCAAAAGTCCGGAGCGTGTTTAAATAATGCATTGTGCAGTCCATTCGGGCCTGCCGCCCCCTCCGTTTTTAATCTTTTTATTATTCCTCTCAATTGCTTTATGTCGATCAGATCATTTGAATCGTTGCAGCTTACTGCTTGACCGGTATATTCTTCTCCTTCAGGTCTTAGATCTTTTGGGGATTTTGAGGCATCTGTTGCCGTTGCATGCTCATCATTCCTCGCATTGCTGTACCTATTATGTACATGCTTTGTCCAGATATTTTCGCCAATTCCCGCTTCTTGTTGTAATTTTTTTCCCTTTGTCATGTTATTTATGATGCCCCAGAATTCCCTACTGTTTGGCAATGTGATTGCCCACAATAGTTGTGTCCAGATTTTTTCTTTATATTCTGTCTTTGCTTCCCTCAGCATCTTCTTATATTTCTTCTGTAGATCCTTTAGTTTATCCTTATCTGTATTCTTACCCATTTTGTCCGCCATGGCGTGGGTTTGCGCCTCTTTTGCCATCCTTCTCTTTTCATCTCGTAGAGCAAGGTTATACCATGGATCCTTTCTGATGTCTATCCTTTTTGCGTTTCTATTGGTAGCTGGAAAGTTCCGGGTAAGGAAGAGACACAGATCTTCCCAGATTTTTATTTGATTTTCTTCTGTTGGGGGGCCTGTTTGACTCATGTATTCTTTGAGAGTGTCCATTATGATCGTCATATTTAGTCCTCGCCATCTTAATTTCCTCAGGTTAAACTTTTCTGCGTATTGTCCCAGCGTGTTTATTTTTTGCGCCCGGGCCAAGTTTATGTTAAGGTTTGTGATGTGCGGGTGGTGGTCACTTTCTATGCGTGGGTAGACTTGGAATGAGTCTATTCTTGGGACTAGATTGCTGCTAATGATGGTAAAATCTTTTGTAGATCGACTTTTTCCATTTGAGTACGTTGTTACGGCTGGCCTATCCCCTATAGTGTTACCATTCAGGATTGACAGGGCGTACTTTTCTAACTTTCGCGTTATTATTTGGTATCCCCAGTCCTCCTGCCTCTTTTTTTTAGTCTGTTTTATTAGGTTACTATTGAAGTCTCCTGAAATAATCAAGGGGCAGAATTCGTGTGATTTTTGCAGTGCACTGATCAGATTCATTAGTGTTGTGAATTTTTCCTTCTGATTTTTTATTGCAGGGTGAACATATACGTTGACTAGTATTAATTGCCAGTCTAGTTTGTTTGAATTTCGCTTTCCGGTAAATCTTGTAACTTGCAGCCAGTTTACCCCGGCTTCTAACTCTTCTGTTTGCCAACCATGTTTTTGTAATATATATGTTGATAAGCCTCCCCTTGGGTGAGCAAATCTTGCGAATTTTTCTGCTAGAATGTGATGTTCTATGTAACCTGATATTGCTGTTGGGTTCATGTTCCACGTTTCTTGAAATAGTATTATGTCTTGTTGTTCGAGGAAGGACAGAGTTTCATGATCATGCCCCATATTTTTAAATCCGTGGACGTTCCATGAACAAATCTTTATCATGTTCTGCCTTCTATCCCTCAACATGTGGCCCTGCCTCGGGGATTCTATTGAATCCTGCTCATTAGCTTGAACTATCTGCCCCCACCTTTTGTCAATCGTAAGTGAGTTTGACTGTTCGTTAGGTACGCGTGTTACTAAGTACTTTTGGCACCCAAGACCAGTCTGTACTGTCATCTGTAGACTGTTCAAGGTTTGATTGCCTCGCTATTTCCTTGTCCCCTTTTGAATTTGTTGGCCCCGGCGACGTGGTGGATCGGGCGCTGTGTAAGCATGTTTTTTGCTTTTTCGCAGATGCGTACTTCTGATTTGTTAGGAAGGGGTAAGGGTACCATGGGTGTTTGTAAGGCCTCAGTATGATTCCCCAGAATTCGAATATTAATCTGGTTGCATATATCCTGTCCACTAGTTCCTTTGAGGACCAGGTAGTCAAAGTCTCTTCAATGTCCGGGGTTTCCGGGGAATGCTTAAATTCCACGGCTAACAGATCATGCAACGGTATTCCTTTTAGTTCTGGGATTTCTTTAAACAACCTTAAAAGGTTCCCTCTATTTAGTATGTCTTGCCTTCCTTTTGTGCAATATTCTGGCACAAACGTCAATTTCGATGTATTCTCCCAGAAGTTATTTACAGAGCAAATGGCACTTCCCGAACTTTCCTCTTTTTCTACCTGAGTATTTATGGTGTTCGTGATTTCATTATCAATATGTCTATCTTGACTCCTTTGTTCTTTACTGATCTTTTCTTGTAGAATATCCGGCTTTTTTACTTCCTTTTACTCTTGCTCCAATTTTCCTGCTTCTATATGTATTACTGGCCCTTTTGGCTCGCTTTGCTGGTCGTTAGAGGGCATCCTACATACTCTGGCTTTTCTATTTATTGTGACTTTTATTGAATTTTGGCTACTATGTTTGTTGTTGTCTGTTTTCTCGTACGCCTTATTACCTGGTGTTATTTCCCTTCTTTCTGGCTTTTCTTGTTTCATATCCCCCTTTCCCCTCCTAACTGTTTGCCATCCGTTATCTGGACTGGTACCTCTTTCGTCTTCAGGTGTGATCCTTAAATGAGCCTGCGATATTTTTTCGGCCCCTTCTCCCTTTTTAGTATGTTGGATTTTTAATTGCCTTAATTTGCCCTCCTTTTCCCTGCTGGGTACTTGGACTCCGTTATCTGGACTGGAACCTCTATCCTCTTTGGGTATAGCTCTTGTTTGGACCTGCAATGTTTTTTCTGCCCCTTCTCCCTTATCAATATGTTGGGTTTGTTCTAATTGCCTATTTAAAATTCCGGCGGTTGGCGCAGAATCTGCGATTGACCGATGGATGGGTTTTGAAAGAAGCATCTGATTCATATTCTCTTTGTTAATAATAGCCAGAGTACTTGGTGCATTTTGCTTTGTATTAAATAAAACTATTCGAATCCGTTGTATGATTTGATTGATCTGGGCCCGTTATTGGATCCTCCGCTGTACCTACTGTCAATGCTTTATTTTCTTTCCTATGTGTGTTTTGATTTGTAAAAATAGGGAAAATGTTCTCTAAATTTGTAGTTGGTTGAATATTGTATTTTGCCCTACCCTTTCTAGCACGTTTTCTTTGTCTTTTTGTAGGTTTTACAGTTTTTGAAGTGTCAATAGTGCTCTGTGTAACTTCTATTTGATGGTCCCTTGTTTTTGGACATGGATCCTCTATTTCCTCTTGTTCGGCTTGTCCCTTGTCAATAACACATGTCCCTTTACATGTATTTTTATCTTTGACTGGCTCCTTGTCCTCTGTGACCTTTTGGGTTTCCCTTTTATGTTTGGATTTTGTTGTTAGTTGCACTGCCCCTAGGATATCACTTAATATTTCGGGCAGATTTGCCAATTTATCTATTATTTTGCCACATTCACAATTGAGCTGCAGGTGGGGATTGTTTATTTGTGATTCAGGGGTTCCCCTACGCATTACAAAGGAGGTGATTGAGTCCAGCTTGGTATTTATGCCTGCAATATGACCAGCAATTAGATTTATAAGGTCAATCTGGACTTCCATTTTATCTGATTGAAAGTTCAGTACCCTGATTGCTTGTTCCAGTGTATTTAATAGAGTATTACTCCATGGTGCCATGTGCAGTTCATCAAGGGAGTTTCCAGTATCCCTAGACTCGTGGTCAATCCTACTTACCGATGAAATTGTTATCGGAGATGACAAATTTAATTGATTTGTTTTCGTTGAGAAGCTTCCTTCCTCCTGTGCGTTCACCTGTTTGTCAATCCTGCTAACCGATGAAATTGTTATTGGTGATGACAAATTTAATTGATCTTTTTCCATTGGCAGTCTTCCTTCCTCCTGTGCATTTGTCTGTTGGTCTGTTCTTTGACCATGATTTGAAGGGGTAGATACCTCCATTCCTGCTCTTCCCGATGCTCCCTTCCCAGTAGGCAGTGTCGCGATAGACAGTGTCGCGATATTCCCTTCGATTACATCATTCGTTATTTCCTGCGTTTGGGTATTGGTATCTAGTATTTGCAACATGTTGGCATCATTTGATAGTGAGAAAGAGCTTGACCAGGCGTTGTCCAGACGCATTTCCTGATCCTCCAGTTTGTTTTTTATTTCCTCTAAGTGCTCGTTTTTATTGTCCTCATTTGCGCTTCTTCCCAATGCATGGTTTATTGGAGGGGTGATCTGGTGTATCTGAGCTATTGCCATTACCAGTCTACTTACTTGCGTTTCCATGATTGGTTTTTGTAGGTCTGGATTTATTTTTTGTGTATTGAAGATATTTGGCTGTTGCTGTACGGAAGGGGGACTTATTTTACTGGAAGTGAATGCGCGCTTTTGCTGTTGCTCAGTCGTTCCCGATTTATCGTGACTTTGTTTGCCCTTGTTACTGGTGCTATGGGACTCGGCAACCGGGCTGTTTCTACAGTTGGTGCGTAAATGGCAGCCATTGGGTCCTTTAAAAAGAAGAATTTTTGGATCCCGGTATTTTTACCAGGGCTAAGGGATGTTATGTCCGGTGTTGGTGCCGAGACTAGCCTCTCTCTCTGTCTGGGGGCCTTTCTTTTTTGGCTTATTTCTGGCCCTTCCTTTGTGACGTTTTTATTTTTTTTGTTTTTGCCTATATTCACCTGCCAAACTTTCCCAGATCTCATATTTCTCTGTTGCAGTATTGGCTTGTATCCCCTTGGGAACACCACTGGTGAACTTACTCAATTGCAGTAGGAGATGGGGTTGATGTTGATGTAACACTGCGTTGCTAGTGCTGCTAGTGCTGCGGCTTAAGCAGCCCAATCAACCCTAAAAGGTTTTGGGGCTCTTGTACCTCCTCGAGGGAGCCTTGAGAGTCCACCTTGTTTTAAGTAGCCCGCGGCTCCTGCTGTGATATTCCAGCCTTTCCAATATGCTGTTCCTGTCTTCTTGATCCAACTTTTGCGGATTCCACCGCACCAGGTGGTGTGTGGTTCCGTCAACGTTAGGCAAGCCTCCTGCTTTGTTTGGCAAACTTTCGCTGCTCCCGCTGCGTAGCCCTCCCCCGCCGGGCAGCACCCCCCACGGCTCCTGCCGCAGTGATTAAGCTCTTGTTAAGCTTGCTTACGCTCTTGTGCCCACCGCAGTCTATTGCGGCTCCGACTGCCTCCCCCCGTGATAAAAGGCCAATCACCTCACCTCTGGTGAAGGGGGGCCAGGCTGGGGGCCCGATTCACTGTCTGTAGGGCTCAATCCGGGGCTCAGTCTGCTGTTTGACGTTTGCAGCGGTTCTTGCTGTGCTCTCACCACGTTCTGCTCATGGCTCACTCTACCCTGCTCCTCTCCTCGATACCTCTCCTCGGTACCCTTGCACCAGAGCTCTCCCGCAGCCTCCAGGGCCTCCGGAGCCTCCCGCGGCACCAATGCGGCACCAATGCAGCACCGAACGCGCCAATGCGGCTTCGCAGCTTTTTGGACCGTTTTGCGCCTCTCGGAACCCCCTGCGGTTCTCGGGTCCCGTACTGCCGCTGCTGCCGCTGCCGATGCCGCTGCTCTCCTACTCTCCCGCTATCACCCTTGCTGCGGGTCTCACGCTAAACCAAGACTGGCGCAGTTAGGCAAAAACCATGTGATAGCATCCAATTCCATTCCTGCTCTTAGGGAACACTCCCTCCTTCGACTCTGAATTACTTTGGCCAAATTGCCTTGGCCCCGCCCCAGTACCCAAAAACCAGATTAAAAGCCTTTGCATCTGGCTGGACCATTCCCTTAATTTTAACCATCAAGCGGCAAAACTCTCGGCCTCCTGCTACGGATTACTTAGGCTGCTACGTAAAATACTCCCCCCTTCTCCCGTTCCAGGCAAGAAAAATCATGGTCCAGGGCCTTATCCTGTCACGCCTGGACTACGGGAACGCCCTATATATAGGGGCCCCCCAATCCACGATACGCAAGCTTCAGATTATCCAAAACTGCGCAGCCCGCACACTCCTCCAGACCCCCCGTCGTCACTCAGATAATCCGGGACCAAGGAGCCTGTACTGGCTACCGGTCAGGGAGAGAATACAATTCAAGGCCCTGTGCATTGCCCACAAGGCACTCTGGAAGAGTGGCCCGGCTGTCAGCCAATTGCTGATCACATCCTACCAACCTAACAGACAGCTCCGATCAGCGTCCTCCGCCCTCGCCCTAGTCCCCAAAATAAAGAGAGAGAGATGTGGCGGTCGCTCCTTTTCCTATAATTCATCTAAGCTATGGAACACCCTTCCCCTCCGTATGCGGGCGGAACCCAATCTTCTACCCTTCCGCAAACTGCTAAAAACCCTACTATTCAACAACCCCCTCTAAACATCTGTACTCCCCTTTTGTCCACGTCCGTCTGCAGCGCTGGGATGCCTCAGGCATTGCGCTATATAAATGTTTTTTTCATTTAATTTCATAAAGTACGGCAAATCACCTGTGAGAGTCTCAAGGCGCTGGGGTTGCTAGCTGCTTCGCAGGGCTCTGTTCATTTGAACAGCCAGGTCGTGAGCTTTTCCTGAATTTCTGGAGTGATGCAGCATTCCTAAGGTGCAGGGGAAGGTCGTTCCAGGCTTTGGCCGCAAGATGAGAGAAGACACATCCTCCGCTGTTACCTCGGCTGAAACTGGGGGGTGTCTGCGAGGAATAGGGGGGGTGGATGGCCGGTGTCTGGTCATTTGGGGGAAGGTCATTCGTTTGTTGATGTATGCTGTTCCTTCATTGTTCAGGGCTTTATATGAGTGGGCCAGCATCTTGAATTGGCATCTTTTCTAGATTGAGAGCTTCTTGAGGTGTGGGGTGATGTTTTATATTGTCTGTAGTCTCTTCAGGAGCCTTGCAGTGATTCCTATGTAGAGAGTGTTCCCATAGTCCAGCCTGCTAAATAAATGTATTTTTTAAAATGTGTTTTTAGTATATATTGTCATGTTTTATTTCAAACTTTAGGAGTGGGAACACAAATCTGACCCCTCCAAAGTCCAAAACTTACCTTACTTTTGCTTACGTTGGAGTAGGAATAGTAAATGTGACCCACCTCCCAAATCCAACACGTTTTCTACTTTTGCTTAGATCGGAATTGGATTACTAAATCTGACCCCTCTAAAGTTTCCCTACTTACTTATAACAGAGTGGGAATAGTACATTTGACCTCTACAGAGTCAATCGCTTTTTTTATTGTTGCTCACATTGGAGTGGGCATTGAAAATCTGACCCCTGTAAAGTCCAAAATGTTCCCTACTTTTACATACGATGGAGAGGTACAATAGTACACCTGACCCCTCCAAAGTCCAACTCTTTCCCTGTTGTTGCTCACGTTGGGGTGGAAGTGATGAATTTTACCGCTCCAAGTCAAATCTGAGTTTTTTAAAGTTATTGTAATTTTAAAATGTAATTTAATGTGAATTATTTTTTATTATTTTTTAATAATTGTTTGTTAGTTTATTCTTTATATTGTTTGCATATATTTTGTAGTTATTTATTTTCTAGTGTTTGATATTATGATAGATTTTATTTGAGTTTTTATTTATGTTGAATAATTTTTATATAAATATTATATTTATCATTTTTGCTATTATTCATCCAGTTTTTATTCCTAATGGTAGAAAGGTGAGCAGATTTCAAGGGTGCAGCCAATCGAATTAAAACGTCTATTCTCTTCAGAGAGGAATCTGGAATAGCAGAAGTCAAAGAGACCCCTTGAGGGGCTCCTTTGATACGAAACTGTGTGGAATCACGGCATAGCAGAACAATGAACAGAGCAACAAAAAGACCTTTAGTGTGAGATTGCCCTCTGGTGGCAGCAGTCATTCTCCATCTTGAAAATGCGAATCTGAATTCAGTGTGAATGTTTGAAATTATTTACAGCTAATCCTAGGAACAGGTGCACCAGAATGTCGAAAAAGCCTAAATTCCCTCAACTAATGCTTGCAAAGTGTTCATGAACATTACAAGAGCATTACATGTATTAAAAAACTGAACATAAAGAAGAGCTCTGTTGGTGCTGGACCTCTGGAGTTCAGTTTAATAGAGGCCAATAGATATCTTCCTCAGGTGCCACTAGACACACCCAAAAGATAGGCCTTCAGCTGCCACCAACCAGAGATCGAAATGAGGTGGTTAAAGGAGGACATCTGCTTGCTATGACTGGTGAGGAAACCAATGGCATTCTCCCCTCTCATTGTTATCAAAGGGGTGATCCTCAAGAACACTCATCGGTTCTTTGTGGGGGAGGTCACTGTGGATTACAGTCCCCAGACTGTGCCAAAATGAGAATGCAAGGGGATGTTCAGGGGCAAAGGAAAAAAACAGGGTGGCACAGGAGCACATTTTGTCAGGGATTTCGTCCATTCAACCATCTCCCTCTTTACTCTGAAATTCCACTGCTTAGTGTTCCTTCTGAATGCTGGTTAACCTAGGGTATCTCTGGGAAGAACCAAAAAATCATTCAACTCACTGTACTTTAATTTTTTCATCCATAGGTGAAATTACAAAAAATCACAGCTAAGACGAAACTAATGTCTGTTTCTGTAACCCCAGTTTGGATTGCAAATACAGATGCACCTAGGGAACTTGATGGGCCCGTGGGTGAGAAGGAGATTTAAATAAGCTTAAGTAAATATAGGTTTAAGTAGGTATCCTTCTATAGAATTAAAAACCTCCACTCTCACCTACATCTGAAGGAATTGAAACATTGAAAAAGGCACACTACTCACCTAAACTCACATCCATTGCTTAATTAGTAACAAAATAAATGCAGGAGCTAAAACATTTGGTCTGGAGCCATTGGGCCCAACGTACCACCACTGCACTACATTCAGTTCTAGTATAGTATTACCCCACTGTCCCGAGGTAAGTTGGGAGACAAGAAGAAAAGTTAAAATGCGCATTTATCTTGTGTTAAGATTAGTTTAGTTTACGCTATATATAATACACATCAATGCAAGAAAACCCAGCTTCTAGCCCCACAACAAAACATAATACCAAAAACAGAACATAATTCAAACCGAACTATAATTTAAAAACCACCAAAGAGACATAGCCCGGGGTTAACAAAGAGAAGTATTATACCTAATGGTCTTCAAAATTACGGTACAATGGGGTCCATGTAGTTCTAGAAACGTTGGACCTTAAATATCAAGGCATATTACAGTAGATATTATTTTATTTATTTATTTTTTCTAAATCATTTTAACATTTGTTGTCCAATCTCAGTTCTATTGGCAATGTGTTTCCTGTTTTACTTCCAGTGACTTTCAACATTTAGCTCTAGAATCTGTTTAAGTGCCACCTGTGCAATGATACATTTTCTTTTTGGCCAATTGATGATGTGCAGAAAGATCCCTGTGCTATTTTGGGTATTTAAGATTTCACGACTAAACAAATGACTCTGTATTGAATATGGTGTTCAATTGTTCGTCATTCAAGTTCTGCTCTCTTCTCTCAAGCATGCTCATATTTTTAAGCCGAGGGTTAAAGGTGTGCGAGCCAACAAATTAATAGGGAGAGTCGAGCCACAGCCGAGCCAAAGGTCTGGCTTGGCTCTAAGAGCCCGTGCTCTGAGAAATGTAAAAATATGATTAAGTCCTTCAAAAAAGTGTGTTTCGTTAACATGTGGAAGCGTTTCATCTTAGTATATTAGCTGACATCACTGCATTGAGAGGGAGTTATTAAAAGTGATAGTTTTTTAAACATGAACCTCGAAACCTACATCTCCTGCACTGACAACAATGCCATTGATGAACTAAGAGGCAAGTCAGTTCTCTGCACCCTATATGTGGCTTATACTCTTATTATGCATAAAACAACATTATAATTTCTAAAATGAAACAGAGTGTGTTGCCTATAGTCACACAGTTTAGTCAAGCAGGGAAGCGGGAATGTTCCCAAGCTTTCTAGTTTCATTTTGTGCAATTCAGCCACCAGATTGGCATTTATTTTCTCTCTTCTATTTTACATGAAAGAGTTTGTCTTTAATTCTTGGTGCATGAGGTTAAGAGTGAGGGACAGACAGCAGCTACATTAAAGCTTGGCTCGTTTTTGGCTCAAAGGTCCAAGAGGACCTCGAGCTGAGCCAGAGCCAGGCATCTGGCTCGAGTCTGGCTTGACTGGCTCCCCCAATTTTACAAAGGGTTAGACGCACTGCTCTGTTTGTGCTCCCTGCTGTTTACAGACGTCTTTTTTTGAAGATCCAGGTAGGCAGACTTGCAATACTCTCTTCTAGATACTATACCAGAGGAACTTTCTCCGAATGGTCAGTAATGGTGATTTGTGAATGTTTAATCTTTTAGTCCTGCAAAGACTGACTGGTCTGTTTTTTTCTGTTTTTCGATAAAACATATAGATTGCAATTTGCTGATTTGAACATTTATTGTACTTGGGTTCCAAAGCATAACTCATCATCAAACAGCATAAATGGCCAATAGGTCGCAGAAGTGGTCTCACTACATTTTTAAAGCGGACTCAGAACCTTTTATACTTGTTTGGCAACTACCTTTTCTCCTTATTTGCGCTGCTTTCAGCTTTCTGGTCCACCGCGGTTTGTACCGCTTGAGTGGAAAACACGGAATTCAGTTGCTTTTTTTTTTTTTTTTTTGCATATTTATATAGCGCAAACTCAACCCGAAGGTATTGGAGCGCTTTACATGAGCACCGTATTTACATTACACATTCAGGTACGGGGAGATTAAGTGATTTGCCCAGAATCACAGGATGTGGATGCGACCCCGAGGCTCGAACCCTGGTTTCCAGCACCAAAGTCGGCAGTCTAGCCGACGGACCACATCCTCTCCCTCACCCTTACTTTCTGTTGCCACTGCAATCATGGAGTTAGCAGTCTAGCTTCTAATCTCCTGCCATTTACAAAAGCCGATGCAGGCGCCGACGCGCTGCCAATAGGTCACAGGCAAGCGGTCCCACTATGTTTTTAAGCCAGACTCTGAACCTTTAATACTTGTTTGGTGACTATCTTCTATCCTTATTTGTGTCGCTTTTAGCTTTCTGGTCCACTGCGGTTTGCAACGTTTTAGTGGAGAAATTTGAATTCAGTTACCTCATGCCCTGTTGCTGCCTCAATTGTGGCGTTAGCAGTGTAGCTGTAGCTCTCCTGCAATTTACAAAAGCCAATGCCGGCGGCGACATGCAGCAGATATGTGAAGCGAGCATGCCCAAGGTGCGCCAAAGGCAAGCCCATCGGCTCCTGTCCGCACCTGTCCATCGTCAGGAGCCAGGACCCTTGCTCCTTTTGCACTAGAGGTCAGTCACCCTACTAGAATTACTTACTCTTCTGAAGCCTTATATATAATTGACGACTTGTTCAGAGCCTCTACTCCTATAGATGCACATTGCATTAGTTGTTTCCCATCCCATCTAGAAGGCCTAGTAGCCTGTCTGCAATGTAAATTTCACTGTCTGCATGATTCACCTAGGGATGCGTTAGTGGGAACACAGCTGGCTAACTATTCCTTACACATGTCAGCTGACACTCCCGTAGATTAACTCTGAACTAATTCCCTTTCTTCACACCCTCAGGCTCCTAAAGCCTTGACAGCCTTCTTTGTAATGTCAGGTATTTGCCAAAGCATGCAATTGAACTCTGGGACCTGTTTTCCTCACTGTCACCTGAGGTCTGCTTTCTTACTGAAACCTGGTTGAATTCCACTACACTACCGGCAATTACACTGGCACTCCCAGAAAACTATTGCATGCTTAGACTGGACAGAGAAGGGAGGACAGGTGGCAGCCGTGCCATTGTTTTTAAAGTCTCAGTCAAGGTCTCACCTATAGATTCTTTGCACACTAACTGGGCTGAGCTATGTATTTTTAAACTTGAACTCTCCCCTAAGAACTGTTGGAAAGGTGCTCTAGTGTATCGTCATCCAGGACCCAAAAAAGATTTTAGTCAGCGCCTAACTGAACATATTGCGACCCAAGTTCTGGCATCTCAACACTTTCTTTTATTAGGGATTTCAACTATCATGGTGAAGACTCTTTAAACGCTGATGTGGCACAGCTTATTTCTGATCTAGCAACGCTCGGCTTGCACCAGAAAGTTAACGGTCCAACCCAATGTTGCAGGCCACACGTTGGATCTACTTTTTATGATCTCTGTATCTAAGACCTGTGAACCCATTCAACCTTTACTCTGGATGGAACACTCCTTGATCTATTTTCAGATTCCCAAGGTAAATGTGACTGACAAGATGAAACAAGTTAACAAAAAGGTGTCAAGACAATGGTGGGAAGTTATCCCTGACTCCTTTTCTAAGGAGTTTGAGCTCATTGTAACCACTGAGGACTTAGACATCTATCAAGCGTTAGCAGATTATCACATAGCCTTAAACTCGGCTTTTGATAAGGTAGTTCTACCTAAATTATTTGCAAAATCTAAACATGGATCCCCTGCACTCTACTATACCACAGAACTGCAAAAAGAGAAATCATCTTGCAAAAATTTACAGAGATGCTGAAAGGAGGCCTAGAGGGCATCAAAAAAGCTCGAAAGATTCATATCACCAACCAAATCGGCCAGGATGGAAATTCTTCTAAAGAGCTATTTAAATTGCTTAATGCTTTTATGAATCCTTGTGCTTACTCCCAAAAAAATCCCCACGTCGCAAGAACTATGTGATTCTCTTGTGGACTATTTGGAGGACAAAATCAAAGTGATTTATTAGAACTTTCCCAGCTCTCTTGATCAGGCACATGATCAGTCTAATTCCAACTCTCCCCCTTCCAGCTATGTCAGTAGCTTAGGAAAGTTTATCTATTTTTCTCCTGTGCTTATTCAGAGAGCTCTTGTAACAGCAAAACTGGCTCTCCTCTGGACATTTGTCCCCCACGGATTTCTGCTGCACGTTTTAATCAGCTCGGTCCTGCAATATGCTCTTTACTTAATTTATCAGTTAACACTGGGAAAATCCCCTCGGCTTGGAAAGCTGATCAGGTCACACCAATACAAATAAGCACCCATATGGCACCTACCAACCTCTCTAACTATCGGCCCATCTCACTGCTTCCACTTCTGGGCAAGTTGCTGGAAGGTCAAATAAAAACAACTTACTGACAAGAGGTTAATGAGATCCTGGACCATCACAATCTGGGTTCTGATCCTCACACAGCACAGAGACCGCCTTGGTAGCGGTCACAGATCACATAAGACTCTCTCATCATGCCAATATACTATCTATGCTTGTGCTGTTGGATTTATTCGCAAAAACAACAGTTGATGGACAGAATGCAGAACAATGTCATACATTCACCCCAGTACAGAGATCTGGGCCTAAATCCATCGTTTTTTTTGCTCACCATGCCATTCCAGTTTGAACCCAGCCATATGCAAATCAGTCTTGACCCTGTGCCTCATGGGAACAGTCCAGCCCGAACTGCCAAGCCAGGTCCTCCCTGGACTGGAAACAAGCATCCTAGGACCGGTTTCGGGGTTTCACCCCTCTTCAGCCAGGATAGCTTGATTCCAGTGGCATGGAGAGCACGGGACCCACGTCTGGGCATACCCGTCCCACTCGGGGTGACAAATGCAAAAACAACAGTTGATGGACAGAATGCAGAACAATGTCATACATTCACCCCAGTACAGAGATCTGGGCCTAAATCCATCGTTTTTTGCTCACCATGCCATTCCAGTTTGAACCCAGCCATATGCAAATCAGTCTTGACCCTGTGCCTCATGGGAACAGTCCAGCCCGAACTGCCAAGCCAGGTCCTCCCTGGACTGGAAACAAGCATCCTAGGACCGGTTTCGGGGTTTCACCCCTCTTCAGCCAGGATAGCTTGATTCCAGTGCTCTCCAAGACTGATTTGCATATGGCTGGGTTCAAACTGGAATGGCATGGTGAGCAAAAAAACGATGGATTTTGGCCCAGATCTCTGTACTGGGGTGAATGTATGACATTGTTCTGCATTCTGTCCATCAACTGTTGTTTTTGCATTTGTCACCCCGAGTGGGACGGGTATGCCCAGACGTGGGTCCCGTGCTCTCCATGCCACTGGAATCAAGCTATCCTGGCTGAAGAGGATACTTGGGCGTCCGATTGGACCAATCCCTTACCATGAAAGAGCAGTTTCTGTCTACTACCGGCACCTGTTTCCACATGATGTGCCTGTTGAGGAAAGTCTTCCCTTTTTTTCCTCTTTCGGCAAGGAAAACATTGGTTCAGGAACTTATCGTTAGCAGTTTGGATTATGGCAATCCTCTACTAGCCTCTGCAAATGAGATGCGCTTATCTAAATTACAAGTTGTTCAAAATACAGCTGCCTGTCTCATTTGCAACCTTCCTTCTGGTTCTGCTTCCTCATCCCTTTCGAGATCTTTACATTGGTTGCCTGTCCAGAAGATAATTATTTAAAAAATCTGCTGTCTTACTCATAAATTATTGATGGGCAAAGGCCTCAGCTACCTTAATTCGAGGCTAAAATACTATTGTCCAGTCAGACTTCTGGGATCAAGTGATAAAGCTTTGCTCACTGTCCCGCATGTCAGAAAGTCCCTAGCTGGTGGCAGGTCTTTTTCGTACCTGGCCCCCTTTTATTGGAATGAGTTGCATCATCACATCTGAATGTGTACAGATCTTCTTAATTTTAGGAAACTGCTCAAGACAGCGTTGTTCTAGCTCAGTAGTTTCCCCTATGCCTGTGATCTGCCCTAGTGCTGAGATACCCCTCCCGGGGTGATTTGAGCATGATATCAAATTAAATTAACATAACATAACTATGACAAACCCCCTAAATGGGAGTGGGAAAAGGATCAGAATCTTCTGGCCAGTTCCATAAGGGTGAAGTGCTAAGATCTTTGCTTGAAAGCATAAGTTCTGTTTTACTACTGATTATATAGAGGCCATTTGAGTGCACCCAAGGTTTGACATCACTCAGACAATCAATTAAGTTGATGTGGTCATTAGCATCCACACCCATATCTGCAAAAAATTGGATGTCATCAGCATATAGCTCACATGATCCCCCATTGGTTTTCCAGTATGGGAGAACAGTGATAGGTCAAAGTAGGCTGACAGGTGAAAAATGTCACTGAAAGGTCGCAGAGAGAGATGCTGTGTGATGGATGGAAAAGTGTAATGAATTAAGAGAATAACATGGGCATGGGCCATTGGTACAATCATAAATAGGCAACACCACTGCTGTATTGAGTTTATTTTAGGATTTTGACCACAAGTTCAAAAACGGAAGGCAGTATTAAAAACTTGATGTAGATAATACTGATTTATTAAAATGAGAATATATGTTTTTATATTAAGATTTTGTTTTGTCTTTCAAAATGTCAAAGTGCAGCTGTCCAAACCTTCGACTACTAAATAAATTGTCTTTTTTTCTCTAGGACTTCCCTTTGATCCCACATTATTCTTAAGTAGAGCTGTTTCCAACATAATCTGCTCCATTGTGTTTGGGAGCAGATTTGACTATGAAGACAAGAAGTTTCTCACCTTGCTCACTCACATCAATGAAGTTCTTCGGTTCATGAATTCCACGATTGGATTGGCAAGTGTTTTTGAAATGTTATGGTCTTATTAAAGTTGTACAGTGAGGTGTTGTAGAAGGGTAAATTATAGCCCAAAGTAAATTAAGATAATATATTACAAATGAAGAGAAATAGGGATGGGGAAAGTGCTTGCAGCACCAGTAGTTTAAAATAAGCAAAACCAGTGTGCCAGAACACCCTGTGGAAAAAGATTGCAACTGGCGCACATCAAGTCATAAATTTTAAGGAATTTGGAGGCAGAAGAATTTACAGGGAGGTGGAGCAGAAGAGGTATTTAGAGCATGGTAAGTTCAGAAGCAGACTAGACCCAAAGAAAATGTGGCGTCGACCAATAGGTTGGTCACAATGGACCGAGATGTGTCAGCTGCACGTCAGACATAGCCTGATGGTCATAAGTTATGTTATGTCAAGAAAGGTATACATTGCAATTAAAATTCCTAATTACTAAAACTCAAAATAAAAATGGCAAGAAATATGAATTCTACAGCAATACTAATTTGTGATATATCTTCTCTGTCTCAATCTTGTATTAAGGTGTGCCCCTGGAGCAATATCCCACTCAATATCCTATTGATACCCTCTAGAATCTCCCACTCATATGCTAGATTTTGAATCTTTTTCAATCACAGAAGCATGACATGCCAATTTTACCTTTGCACTTAGTGAATTTCTTCCAGTAGAGGCCATTAGGGCAGACTACAAATCACACCATATTAAATAGCCTTCCAATAAATGCACAATTTAGAGAAACAAAAGGAGAGGTACTGGATTAAATTACCTAGAGACAAAAACACTATGTGGAATTCACTTGAGAATCTATGGTTTGGCTGTTTGCCAAACTAAAAGCCCTTCTATATACATAAATCGTTCACAAAAAAAAGTCACAATGTGAGTTTTTAAAAATGGTTACTGATTTGTTTAAATCTGCTACCGCTGAAACAAAAAATCGTTAATCAGTGATTACGCTAAATTGCACACCTGATGTTCCCTACTAAGTATAGCATAAGCGATCGATCTTTTATTTACCTACTAAAAGTGGTTGAGGGGAGGAAACAACTCAGACAGATATCAGCAAAGTCGTCATGCCTGAAAAGACCACCAACTCTAAAGTGCAGTTTGAATATTTATTATAAGGCCAAAAACAATTGGATGTAAATACATCTCAATAGCAAAGTATAGAGGTACAGAAAAATTAATACAGAGCCAAGTTTACGAATATAAGTAATTCGGCCCAAAAGACAGATGATTATAAATTCCAAAATCACAACGCAACACAGAATAGATGCGATATTCACTTCTCGGCTCATTGAAAGAAATCAAAATCTTTCCCTACACTGCTCTACATGAGGGCCCTTCCTGTCTCTCTTCTATCCTACCCCAAAGGTGTCAGCACGTGTTGACTTCCTAAGAAGTACTCACGTCAAATGGGTCGTTTTAGCTTATGGCTATGGAACTTGCTCTAAGTTGCTCCTTCTCCTCCGAAAGCTAGCAGAAGTCTGGTCTCGCTGTCCCTGCGCATCATACAAAAGATGGGATTCAACCCACAATACGTCATTCTTCTTAAAACTTTCCATTGCACCTCTATGTAGTAGCTTTTTTTTTTTTTCATGACACAAATTTAATTAGTGATATCTTCTTTCCAGTGGCCTTGGCTCTCAGGCTTTCAGACAGAGCAGATACGCAAGGCATCCTCCCTTCTCGCTTCCCAGCCATCTTCAAAGACATTCCGGGTCTCTCCTTAACTCTGAAAATACCGATGTGTATTCTTTCACCTGCAGTAGGATAAGAACATTCTAGTTTCGAACACAACAACATTTAATTATTTATTTCTCAAGAGCAAGGAGAATCGAAACTTATGACTTTGGGCCTATAATTCAGGCAACTTAAACTAACCACAATTACGGTGTATAGAAATAATATCGTCCTGCACATTATGCATGAAGGAATCGTAATACATACAAAGTTCTACTTAAATGCGTTCACTAGTTTTCAACATCAAATGATTCAAATAAATGTTTCTTAATAGTCGTAAAACACTGCAAACAATACGAATACATGAGAGTGCGTTTAAACCATGAGTATAGTGCACTCATACAAAATAGAGTGCTATCAGCGCCCTATCAGTTCCCCCCTCTTATGACTGGTGTCATAACCACTGTTCCCAATAAGGTGCGCGCGCGCACCTCTCTTCCTGTGAGCGCGCACTCCCGTGTGTGGAGCGCGCACACAGGACATCCCGAAAGAGAATTCGCGCCGCCGCTTTAAAAAGCGAGCAGCGCGAAAAGCACTTCCTCTATGAGGTTTTGCCAGCAGGAGTGCAGGTAAGGCTGGCTTGGGGCACTTGCTGTATGTTTTAGGCGCGGCGCTGTGCGGGGAAGACTGTGGGCTTTTGTTTAAGTATTCATGTTAATCACAGCCCCTTTCACGAGCTGTGATTAACATGAATACTTAAACAAAAGCCCACAGTCTTCCCCGCACCGCGCTTTACTAACAAAGAGTAGAGCAAGTTTAAAAACACAGCGTCTAAGTACACGCTGTGTTTTTAAACTTGCTCTACTCTTTGTTAGTAAACGCGGTGCGGGGAAGACTGTGGGCTTTTGTTTAAGTATTCATGTTAATTACAGCTCGTGAAGGGGCTGTGATTAACATCAATACTTAAACAAAAGCCCACAGACTTCCCCGCACCGCGCTTTACCAGTGCTTAATTTGTAAAATAATAAGCGCCGGGGCCCAAAAGTACTCAGAAATCGGCCGCCTTCCCTATTCTGCCTTTCTATTTCCTGATCCTTTTTGTTTTGTATGTCTTTTAATTGGCATTTAAGAATATATACGAAGAATATATTCAACATAGCTACAGTATCATGACAAGCACTTTTCCTAATATAATACATTTGATTAGTATTTGGCATATTACTTCAGAAGTCTTCCTACAAAGCCAAAATCAGAATAGAGCATAGTATCACATAACGTATTTAGTTGTATGTAGACAATTATTCCTAAGGGATACACTGCAGCCATTACATAGTCTCTTGTCATGCATTTATAAACATTAGGGAGTGGTTGGGTCCTTACACATTGTAGTAGGTTTGAATTATAAATGGGACCACTAACTTCAGTTTCAACTCGTAGTTATATATTCAACCATTACACAGAAAATAAAAATAAGCCATGGAAAAAGAAAACCATGTAATTCAAACACACATCTACAACTAATACAAAACTACCAGGGATCTGTATTCTGTGAAAGTAATCGCAGATTAGGAATCTACACTGTTATTTGAGAGGAGGGGGGGGCGCCCCGGGCGAGGAAGAGGGGGAAAGAGAAGTGGGAGCAGCAAGGTATGTGTGAGTGGTTCTCACTCTCTGTCAGAGTCGATCTATCTCCTGATCTTGGTCAAAGTATGAAATGTAAAAAAATAAGTCCCGGTGCCAAGAAATGAATGCTGGTGGAAAACACCTGCAACCACGGGCTCAAATAAAGCACTTCTTCAGCCTTTCCTGTGTATGTGGCTGCATAGACATGGGTGTTTAGCTCAGTGTGACTCCTGTAGGGAACTGTTCAGGTATGGGGCTGCTTGCTTTGTAATGTAGAACCCTGCGCTCCCGGGCACAGACCGTAGGCATCCCTTCTGTGCTGTGCTAGAGTAGTGTGCCTGCATAGACAAGGCTTTATAGCTCAGGGGAGCGCCTGTTCCTGTGGAGAGCTGTCTGGGTAGGGGCTGCTTACTACATAGTGTAGAACCCTGTGCTTCCCGACACAGACTGCAGGGCACCTCTCCTGTGTGCCCAGGTGAAGAGTGTACACAGATATCCTGCTGTGCTAGACTGTCTCTTCTCCGGCTGCCCTGTGTGCATGGCTGCACAGACAGCGAGGCTCCAGTCCCTGTGCAGAAAGCTGTATGAGCAAGGATAAAGACATTGTGGACTGTGTCTACAGAAGGTGTTGTCTGTGAGGGGGTACGGTCTATAAGTGAGGCTCAATTCATCCTGAAATGGGTTACATGAGGATAATTGTACGGCCAGGCCCGTGGTCACAGTGAATGACATGAACATGACTGAATTAGAAGTCACGTGAGCTACAGTGAAATAAAGAGGCACTATTTCTGAGCCCTTATTACCAAGTCAATGTTTCATATAGAGCGATATGCACATTTATACAGTTAATGAAATAAGGTCTAGCTGCTATAAAATAATATACACGATCACTACCATTTTAAACACATCAAATCTCGTGTCTGGGTTCCGTGTCTGTAAATCTGCCCGACGGCCTGTACTACCTATGTGATGTACTGAGGGACTGCATCTCCTGCAGGCATTAGACAGAGGACCTTTATTTAAGGGGTCGTATTTACGGAAGAATGCACGTATGGTGTAAATGTGCGTGTTTTCTAGAGTTTATTGGATGTTTCTGTAAGTGGAGGAGTCCGTGTTTCTATAGGTCTATTGTTGAGCCCCGCCTACATTTAAAGGTTAAGCTTTTAAATCTGCTTGTTCTGCATCTGCAGAAGCGCCCAACCTGTGACCCCCTCCCTCTTCATTGCCAGAAGCTCTCATCTACGTGCAGAATTAATATAACACACAGCTGTACTTTCTGTGCAACTTGTGCAGGCGAAGAAAATGTATCTGGAAAGATTGGTGCACATAAGAAATAAGTGCCGGTGCTAAGCACCGGAAACCACCGGCACTAATTAAGCACTGCGCTTTACTAACAAAAGGTCAGAAAAGCAACCAATCGTTTTTTTAATGAACAAGAATCTATTTTGCTCAGTGCAGAAAGATTTGGAACACCGTTTTTAATTGTAAAAACACATTTTTTCAACACATCACTTTATATGAAAGTTGGCATTTATGAATAAAAAACACCAAACGTGCTGTTTTTGACTGATAGTTTTATTTTGTCAAATATTTTAATTTTTGGTTCGTTTTTGTAGTATTATTGGCACTCATCTGGGTAATGTTGGCCCAAAAGATTGATTTTCTTTGTCCAAACAAATGCTAACTAAAACCAGTTTAATCTTGTAGTAGCAACTGTCCAGGAGCGAGAAAGGAAACAACAGTGAGGAAAGAGAGAGGGGTAGGGAAAAAAAAGGAAAGGAGTGATAGGGAAGGACAGGGCCTCTAGGAGAGGTGAAAGGGAGGTAAAGGCTAATGGACAGGAGAGTTAGAAGGGCAAAATGGAGGGAGAGATAAATGGAATAAGGGGAGAGGGATGAGACAAGGCGATGATAGAAACAAAGATCACATGTGTGATTGAAGGATCAGGGAAAACTAGAGAAAAGGAAGGAAAAGTAGGAAAAGAGAAACAAGTAAGGAGACGAGAGGTGAGGACAGAAGAAGAGAAAAGCAAAAAGAAGAGGACGAGGGGAGCAATGGGAGGAGACAGAGACAAAAGGAGAAGCAAGACACATGAAAGAGAAAAGGAGAGAAAAAAGGGTTGGATTAGAAGGAGGCATAGAGTCTTTTGGGGGTCCACTGCCATTGATGTAGTATCTTCAAATAACTATCTTTCAGACGGGCCTCCCTTAACCCTCAATCATGTTCTTCTAATGGCTCCTCTGAATCCCCCTCAAAGAATTGTGTCTGTAATTGCACTTCCCTCCAATTTATGAAGTGCATTTGAGGTGGCTTGCAAGAAGATCTTAGCAATTAGAGTTGCATATAAGCCAGAATCCGTCCCACCATATTCCTTCCAGGTGAGTAGATATTGAAGAATTGGGGACTGTGGTATGTAGATAGGTCATGGACCCAGTTTTCCACGTATTGGGTGCACCAGTAGAGCATGTCTCCACTGTTGGGTATGTGGGATATTATGAGATTGCACTAAGTCCTGGAAGGGTCTAACTAAAGTATGTCAGTTATCCCTGTCAGCTTGCAGGCTCTCCGCATCGCCCATCTAATTTCTTCTCCCCCAATTTCATTCTGACCATTCCGTTATAATGGCATTTTCAGCTGAAGAACTGCATGTACTTCAGGCAGTCTATGGACCCTCAGCCGTTGGAGTTTTGTGCTTTTCTAAACCTGAAGTGTACTTGCCTGTGTAACCAATTCATGTCATGGCGTGTGTATCCAAATTGCAAATCTGCCTTAAGCCCCTTAACGTGGGTTGTATGTGTGGAAATGCACCGTCTTTTCAGTTTTTTAAAGCAAAAGTTTGGAGTGATATTTGGCGCTGCACACACGCGCGGTCTGGTTCCTGGCGCACACCGCCATGGCTGCAGCGCACAGAGACCCTACACTGCCGCACACAGAGGAAAAAAATTAGAGGGAACATTGGTCATAACACCAACTTTCTATTCTTCTGTAGTTTTTCTCCTTGTAGAAGAGACCGACCTAAACAGAAGCTGTAGCTTGCCGTCCCTGTCTGAATCGTTCTAACCCCTTAAGGTGCTGGTAATGCCTATCCTGCAGTCGTTCAAGTTGGCGCTCTCGCAAAACAGTCTCCTGAATTCGTGCCCTTTGCCATTTGTAAGCCTTGATGGCTCCTAGTAGGACAATTATACAAATGACAGCTATTATAATAGGCTTCAAGATATATCCCATTATTCCTTGTCCCAAACTTCCAAACCAACTGCCTATCTTGCCAAATCCTTTCCCCACTTGTTCCCAGAGTCCTTCAGCAGCCATCTCACGTAACTCTTGGTGTATATCTGAAATATTGTTGATATATTTCCTTATATCCCGACTGTTGTCAGGAATATAAGTACAGCACTGTTGAACTTTCAATAATTTGCAGACTCCTCCAGCTTTTGCTAGCAGCACATCTAGGGCAAGACGGTTTTGCAAAACCATAGCCCTTATCGAAACCATCTCCCCATCTACAAGTAATAAGATCTGAGCTGTATTTATTGAGAGCTTATCCACTAATGTTGCCAGCTTTCTGATTTTCAAATCATTCAGAATCACACCCATACTCGGTATCATGGCCCCAAATATGTCTCCAATCACTTCTCCTGCACTCACACTACGTTTTCCTCTGTGAGGTCTTTTTCTTTCTAGGGGCCATAAATCATTCACATGAAAAATCTTGGGAAATACCACAGCCAAATAACAAGTGCCATACCAATTTTTGGGCAACTTCACATAGGCATTCTTTCCACACACAAAATACACATTGGGCACTATTGTTATTTTGTCCAAAATGCTTTTCTAATTGATTCTTCGATCAAGAAGACGTGCTCACAATCACTTTCACCCACAAATATCTTATCGTAGTATGTGGTCGGGTGTCTAATACACAACTTCCCCTTCTGCTGAAAATCTAATGCTATGGGTCAAAAACTCCCCTTTGCTTTATGATCTAATTCTTCTTTAGTCCATGGGGTAACCTTGTGCTTTGGATCTGGTCTAAATAGAGTCTGTCTATGCCGATCTTCTATCTGATCTATACATTTCTTTTCAATGTCAGTTAACATACAGGTTAAATTGTGTCTATGGGCATAGGACATATTGTTGTATTCCTCTTAGGGTGTCCATAAACGGGCTTTCCAGTATCATGTCCTTATATAGGCATAAAATCCCAGCCCTTATTTAGGCATTAAACCGTGCACTCCAAATACAGGCATGGTCTCTGACATCCGTACACCCTAACGTCACAACGAGTTCTTGAAGAACAGACCCTTAGGCTGCGGGAGTTTCCCTAGTCCAGGACTATTGATTTCTTCAAGGACTCATATATTATGCATGAACCATTATTCCTTAGGGGTTCATTCATGACGTCTTCCTCTGTCCGACTCACGTCAATACTAACATTCTTAGGTGCTTCTCAGGTATAAATATACCTTCCCTAGCCCCTGTAAATCAGAGGAGACCTCGACTTCAGAGGAGCCCGTTTCCTGGCCTGACGCACTGAGAAGACGCTGTCATCCCTGCACACAGAGAGTCCAGCTTCCAGTGATCTAACTTCCCTTGCGGGGTGTTGGAGTTCGAGTCTGGCGAAGAGATTCCTACCTCTCTCATTCTTCAGGTATGGAGCAGACTAGAACCTAGAGGGACTCTTGGCATACTGGGGTTAGCGTACTCTTAGTATACCATAGTAAGGAATACTTCACCTACTTCATACCTCGTCCTATACCTAGGTTAGGTTAGGTACATTGGGGTAGAACTAGATTAGAAACGCATCGTATGAGTACTCGCATTTTTAGTCTGTGTTATTTATGTAAAAGCATATGTACTAAAAGATAATGCTCTCGCAGTATTATTTATTTCTACTGCTCACACTGTACATTATTTATCTCGCATACTGTCTTGTGATCGTAACAGCACATTTTACTTACACCAGAAACAAGACTGTTCAATAAATCTTTTATTGAAACGCCCGTCTATTTCTTTCTGTGTAAACTTGGAGAAAACTAAGCATGCACGACTGAGCTGCGTGAAATAGTTATCTATTGTTTCCACGACTCTGGGACACATTCTGATTCTAAAGGGAAACACAGTGGTCATGTTTTGCGGCTGCCAGAAACTACTCCCTTCTTGTTGTCAAGGAGTTTCTAGTGGCCTCTGAGCTAGCTGGCACAAGTAATTAAGTTTAATATACTCAATAGGGACATACTGACCTTAGTCCTATGTCAAACCTATAGGATATATTATTCCAATGCGCAGAGCCTATTAGGGAAATAGGAGCTACACTACATGGCGCCCAACGGTTTGGTAAGGCAGTAATTCAACGTTAGATACTGAGTAACTCAGCCGTGCTTTTTCTTCAAGAGACCCCTACCCATATACTCCAAAAGACGTCTGGAGTGGGCAGGGTTAAGTATCCGCCACGGCTACATAGGGCAGTACCCTATATATTAGCTGTTTGGTTTGCTCAACGTTGAAGGATACAGTGTTCCAAAATATTGTGCACCTAATCTTTGTTTCCTTGAAACTTGTTCTACATTTTTCAAACAACAAAATGCCTGGCTCCGACACTGAGACCGGAACGGCGGAACTGCGGCTGATCCAGCCCAAGCAGCAGCTTTTAACATTACAGGTTTAAATGAAACCGAGGAGGGTGTTATAGACATCGCTCCAAACTTAAGAAGAGCCATCACTCTAAAACTTATAAAACATGGCCCACCACCAAGAGGAGGTAGAGCAGTTTTCGTGATAGAGGCACACGAATCCTTTCAGACAGAGGTATTCTATTCATGGGTAATATTTCCTGAATCCAATCCAGTAACACACATGTTTCACTTCTACAAAGAAGATGATCCACCAGAGGAATACATTCCTTTCGAGGATATTGAAATTCCATTAACATACCAGGAGCATCAGCTCTGGTTTAAAGGCGCCCTAAAACATCACAAAAACATTACCAGGCTCGGTCCACTAGGTAGACCAGGAGCAACATGGCCGATTCTAGCCGGCTACACACCTCATCCTGAACTGGATATAATGTCAGATGAGGACTTACTTGTTCAAATACAAGAATTAATAAAAATCTACAGACAATTGGTCCAATATGTCATGCGGACTTTTACAGTCCAGCAACCATTAACACTTCCAAATCCCCAACGGGAATACACTAAAAATTACACCACAGACTCTATACGCAGTCATGGGTAAAATGCCCACAAAACGTGAAGAAATTCCTTTCTGGATAGCTGAAAAAATTATTCAAATCGAAGCAGTATTTCCAAATACTAGCCCGTATGAGAAACACAGAATACTGACAATCAGTTTACCAATGGGGATCACACCACAACTGGAAGACTGCACCACTTGGGGCTCAGTCTTTGCTGCTATCTATACTAAAACACATGGCATTCCGTCAATTGCGGTAATACCTGATGTCCTGAAACAAATTCAAAATGAATACGGGGCAGAGCCTGCTCTAAATTTAGGTATGAAATTACTGAAAAATTTCGACCAGGTCTCAACAATAATATTATCTAATATTAAAGGGGAGGCAGCAGCAGTGGCGATCCGCCAAAAATTAAGGGAATTTGATGTTACAGAACATCAAACAGAGCTACCCAGAATTATAGAACAATCTTATGCAGAATTAGGCAGAGATAGTTTGGGTGGAAGACCAGTGAAGCCTAAACTATCTGAAAGTCCTGAGAAGGACTCAATTAAACAAACTCCTACATCTTCTAAAAAGAAGTGGGATACTAATAAACAACATTCAAACGAGAAACATTCTCAATCCCGAGGTAGGTTTCCTCAAAAGGAGCCCTCTGAAAGGAGGTATAACCTCAGGAATAGGGATAATTTGAGAAAACCTGACAGGTATCAAGATACTGATACACGTTCCTCTCGTCCCTTTCAGATCTCATCACAGACTTCGGAAAGAAGAGGACGATCAGAACATAGAGAAGAACGTGTGAAATCGAAAGACGACAAACACGCTCCAAAAACTCAAGTAAAACCTCAATTCTCTAAAAAGAAAGTAGCAGGTCTAAAGGTTAGACATGCCGAGAATACTGAGAACACAACTCAAGAACGGAGAATGGGGTCAGACAATGCTGGACAGTGCAGCAGAAGTCACAATAGCTCGCCAGAACCTGAAGGAACTTCTGGAGATAGTGGACTTGAATGAGTACATCACAGTTGAGACTGTAGACACCAGGGTTAGTACTCCACAAAAGTTATATGACATAACTCTCCGGATGGAGGGAGACAAACCTAGACAGGTAAAAGCACTTTTTTGGGAAAGACTATCAAAGGGCTATGACATACTTCTAGCAGAAAAGGACTGGCCACCACAATTTGTCAGGGAGTGCCCACATGGCGAGGACATAATTATGCCTGCCTTCTCCAACCATATACCAATGCATCTGAGATATACATATGCCAGGAAATGGGCAGTGGCCCAGGCCCCAGCATTATATAAAAATCATGTAGGATGGGATGAGGACTCACCTCAACATAAAATACATCTGAAACATGAACCAACTGCACAACGGCAGTACCCAATAAAGCAAGAAGCTAAAAAACAAGTCAGGGAGATCTTAGATCAACTTGAATATCAAGGGGTGATTGAAACATGCACCTCCTCAATGAACAATCCTTTGTTTCCTGTCTCCAAACCAGACAATACATATCGTCTAGTTTTGGATTACAGAACCTAAACACTTGTTCAAACACTTTTGCAGTGCAAAATGCACATAGCACAGCATTAATGAATAACATTGTGCGTAAAAAATATAAAACAACATTAGACATCTAGAATGGTTTCTTTTGTCAAAACATAGCACCTGAAAGCAGGTACTTAACAGCATTCTCCATAATGGGGACCCAGCGTCACTTTTGTCGACTCCCACAAGGGTTCAAGAACAGCCCAGGTTTATTCTCAGCGAGGGTAACAGAGTTACTACAAATTTATGACAATGAGGCATTGTCCTATGTCGATGACATCTATCTGACAGACGATGACCTGGAAAAACACTTGAACAGGGTGAGCACCATTATACTGGGTATCGCCTCTGAGGGCTACAAGTTCAACTTTAAAAAGTCCAGAATTGCCCATCTCAATGTCCTATTTTTGGGATATGAGCTTTCAAGTGAAGGCAAGAGCTTGGCAGCTAACTTTTTAGAAAAGTGTGCGCTGCTCCAACCTCCAAAAACGCTAAAAACCTTAGTCAATCCCGGGTTTCCTAAATTTTGGAAGAACATACATTCTAAATTACGCAGAAAGGGTTAAACCTCTCTACGCATTGATCAAACCTGATTTTTCGATCAGAAACTGGACACAGGAACACACAGAAATCTTGCGTTCACTCCAGGCTAACATGTTAGCAACAAATCACTTACAAACACGCGTAAGTCAACGCAATTTGGTGATCCGAATAATTTCGGGTCAATGTGGATTCACCTACTTAACCTTCAATGAGGGTGAGAAAATACCAATCGCATACAAATCCCATTTGTACACACAAGCGGAAATGCGCTTCAGTTCAACTGAAAAAATTCTAACAGCAGTTCAAACCGCTGTAGCAAAAGAAAGAGCCTTAGCCCAAGGGAAACGCATTATTGTCGTAACCCGGTACCAGCTTTAGAAGCGGTCACAAAAGCAAGCATTCCAAATGCTAAAGCATTACATCCAAGATGGATACAATGGGTTAATTCTCTTGCTGCAACAGATGTTGAATATGTTTTTGATCCAGATTTAAAAACACAAGCATTCCTGCAATATGAACAAGAATGTCCTCTGCCTACTGAAATTCTGCCTCTCGATCAGTACGAATTCATAATTTACACTGACGGATCCGCACAACCCGCAACAGGGAGTAAGCAAGCTTACAGTGCAGCGTGTGCAATCGTTAAAGGTCGCATGCGAAATGGCATCTTCAGACCTATGGTCACAAAAACTCAGTCTCTAGGAGATTGTACGGCTCAGCAAGCTGAACTACAAGCATTCAAACTGGCACTTGAAAGTACAGATCGAGAATTCCCCACACTAATAGTGTGCGATTCCTTTTACTGTGTTCAGTCGTATAATGACTATATACAAAACTGGCTTGAAAATGGTTTCAAAGATGCGAAAGATGGCACAATAAAGCACAAAATGCTTTGGGAACAAGTAGTTCAGTTGAAAAACGAACTACCAAAGGCTCACGTGATCCACCCACTGAGTCATCAACGTGATGGCGTTCACGTTGCAGGGAATTCATTGGCTGACGAAGCCGCAAAGGGGGCTGTTCAGACGGCTTTCGTAGCTGCGATCACTCGTTCAAAAACAAAAATAGACGGTGAGATAATGTTGGCTGTCAATGCTTAAAGCAAAGGCAGCAGTGCAGCGTTACCAAAAAAGTTTCCACTCAAGTACTCTTATGTAATTGATGCGAACAACGTTCCTTTTGCTCGAATCCCTGGAGTGGGGGATAGGGTAATTCCAAACATGGAACGTAGAGCAGCCTTGATTTATGAATATACATTTGGGGGAGGGTCTGTCACATCAAGGGATCTCTAAAACAATTTTAACGTTAAAAGAGATGTACTGGTGGCCTGAAATGAATACAGAAATTCACATATTCATCAACAACTGCCTCGACTGTAAATTACAGCGAGAGAGCCACCAGACACCATGCTGCGAATGCGGCAAACCAGTACAGACACCACTGTTGGACAGCATTAGACTATCTACGCGCCTGCGTCCTACTGGACAAAGGCATTCCCACCAATACTGACTCTAGGTTCCTATGGTTATGGCCTCCGCGCTCAGCTGACGCTCGAACTGTTATAAAAGATTTGTGAGTCTTTATCGGCACATACGCAATAGGCACGCTACATTCTGACCAGGGTCCTGCGTTTAGCTCTCGGGCTCACAAAGAAGCCATGGCCAGTCTGGGCGTTGCATTGCGGTACTCCTCTCCATTCCACCCTGAGGGAAATTCGGTTGTGGAAAGGAAAAACCGGGACATAAAGCAGTCTATAACAGCTAGGGTATTAGGTTCGGGTGATGGGTGGGTCAAACACCTTAGTGGGGTTCAACGCTCATTGAATAATCTGCCAAGAAGTTCTCTAGGGGGGGTCACTCCATATGAGGTCCTATTTGGGACAAGAATGTGGGTACCAGACCTTGAACACGTAGGCACAGTGGTGGAAAATAAACCGTTTGATATCAAAGATCGTTTGGCTGTTTTACAGGAACTCAATAAATTAAGAACGAAACAAAGCAACGTGTTCCTACAGCCAACCACCACTGGGGAAAAATCGGCGGTCCCAGCAAGGCCTGTCTGGATTCCAAAAGTTGGGGATCTAGTCAGAGAAAAGATTGCGGCAAGAAGGAATTTGGACCTTCTTACAGACAACCAGTACCTGTCCTAGCAGTTCAAGGAACAAGAACAGTACTTCTGCCGCCCCTTGCTGGAAGAAAGGAGAAAAGATTTGTGTCCATCGACCTCATCAAACCACAGTATGTGGCCAATACTAAATAGTAGGCCTCGTGGACTCCGACCTAGTAGCCGACGCACTCCTCTCGCTACTATCCAAGAGGTTCAGACTGAAAGACTGATAACAATCGAGAATTCAGCTGTAACTGATGGAGGACTAAGCAACAACGCTATGGAACTCATCCCTCTTGAACACCAAGTAACAGTTCGTCCAAATACACCTGTCTACACCAACGTGGCAAGTGATGAACTGGTTCCAGTGATTTCTACAAATCCTGATGCAATTCCAACAATTGATAGAACTGCTTCTGGCTATTTCATTAACTTTGATACGTTCTCAGAAGATCCGAGTGAACCTGAAACGACGCCAGCATCATTAAAATTCAAGCAGCAAGTACAAGACTTTCTTCACTTTCTGAAAAAAACTTATTTGGTTTCTCTATGGATTGAACTCTGGATTACATCTGGACTTTTTGTTTTCCTGCTCTGGCTAGCTTTGGTAACAACTGTGAGCGTGCTTATAAGTGGCAGATACATCCATGTGAGTACTGAAGGAAAAGGCGTGAACGTACTTTTGAAACCTCATAAATCTTCCCATCGTGAAGCAAGAGACTTGTCATCAGTGAACATCACAGCTGTTCCTATACAGGATGGTATAGTGTGGGACAAAACAGATTTTGAAATCTTCGGTCCGACGGAACAATTGAACATTCCACATCTGTTTAAAATTTCACTAAGTGATCTAATTACGTCCAGTACCTATTCAGATGATTGGGACTTTGAGACTGTGAATGACATAATGTTTGACCTAGAAAAATCTGCTGCATTTTCTAAACATGAATATTTAGAGGGTTCATCAGACTATGAACAAATGTATTGTTATAACCACTATGGTCATCATTATTTGCATAAATCTGCATATCCAAGAAATGTGTTTATGTTTAACCAATGGGAGCGTTATCCTACACCACCACATGGTAGTTCACAAACATTTGCCATCAAGTTTCCATATTTTTCAGGTTACAATACATCTGATCCAGAATCGTTTTACTACAAAAATGTAAACAAAACAGGACTGAAAATTATGTTAACAAATACAAAACAGATTTACTCTGCATTATTTAATGCCCAACTGTCTAGACAGGGTTTCGACTTTTGGAAAGACACAATAGACACAAAAACTGTGTTGGGTACTAAAGATTGGCAAGTGCAGGGGATAGAAGCTTTATTTAGAGCCTGCATCATCCCTGAACAAATAATGTTTTTGAATGAAACCATCCAACAAACATCTTGTCTTGGATTAGCCAAGATCAAGGAGATGAACACACCTTCTGTACCAACACCTGCCAGAGATAACGATACACAGGCAGTGGTGACAGTTGACAATATACTACAACTCAACAGATCTAATCCTGATTGGAAAAAATGGTTGATCTGGCCCACAGACACGAATAACTGTCATGAAAGATTCCTGAATAAAACTCAGGGCTTTACTATTAATAGGCCAGACCCAAGATACGTCCAAAGACAACATCCGGGGGTAGTAACAACATACAGTGTAGGAAAATTATGCCTCGATTGGCTGCATAAATCTACACTACAGGATGTGAAACAACACTTAACCTTACTTAAAAAGGACGCAGACCTTAGGGAATTCTTGCTTGGACCAAGACAACCGCGTCAAAAACGTTTCATATATGCCGGCATTTATGCTGCCTATAATGAAGCATGGAAAGTATCACAGATAGAGGCTGCAGAAAGAATACGTGAACTTGATCGTATTAATTTAGAGAAAACGCTCTCTATAGTCGACAATGGGTTAACAACTTTGTCCTCCAGAATATATTCATTGGATGGCATTGTATCCTCTGCTATCGACATACTAGAACAAGATTTGGCGATGTTACAGCAAGGCCAGTCTCAATTACGTTATATTATGTTATTAAGCTAGACGCTGCAATCTTTGCGAGCGGGCTTTGTGCCTTGCCGTTTCATCAACACATCGGCTCTGTTTGCAGTATACAATCTAACTGATAAACAGATCGAACTGGCACAAAGAGGAGCAAAGTATACAGTGCTGAGCATTGAAAAACTGGAAAAGCTACCATTTACAGTGGCAGAAAAACCAGCTACAGAATGGCTAATTCATGGCAAAATAACATTACCTGTGAGTACTTTTCAGTTTTAGTATTGCCTCAGACAAATGCAAGCAGGAAAATATGAAAGGTTGGGTAAGGAATACATTAAGACATCTTGGGATTTACCGTATACATATAGATGTTGGAGTGGGGATCGTGAAGTGTTTTTGAGCGGTACACACTGTAAACGTGCACTGAGCGGTTCACTTATATGTCAGGACATTTCTTTACACGGGGCTTGTAATGGTTCTGTGGCAAATTTGTCTTGCCATGAGCAGGGTACACCAGCTGCTGTGATTAATCCAACGTTTGGACAACTTTCTAATGGGAGTTACCTCATGTTGAATGATCAGAGTTGCTGCGGCATGCTGCCAGGCATCCCATATCTAGTAACGGTCAACTCCAGGGTCACTTGCTGTATGCAAGTATTGTTTCCCCAATAGACACAGTCAGGGAGTCGCCTCTATGGCCTTCGCTGAACGTCTCTTTTATAAGATTTGATACTTTGAGCAGAATGAAAGCCATGCTTTTACAGCAAACAGTGCCTTTGACCTCGGCCAAAGAAACCTATGATCTACAAGTAGCAAGGACTTCGGCTGAGATACAGACTTTAATACGTACAAACTGCCCTATACATTTCGTAGAAATGATAACACGTATCTTCAACATGTCTGATACAAGTGGAATTATACATGTATTTAAGAGCATCTGTACCGGTCTGTTAGCACCTTTCCAGGCAATACTCGGAATAATCCCGAACTTTGCACATTCGGTGTTTGGTGGCATACCATTAATTCTAGCACTTGTTGCCGGAATTCTATTTCTCTTCCTGCTATTGCGCTATGGCCAGCCTATTCGCGGACATCACTCCGAGCGAAATGGAGAAAGCTCTCCTTGAACGAAAGTGCCGTGAGCGAATAGTACAGCTATTGGGCATGACTCGTCTATGGGACCTTAATACAACTTGGTTCCTGTCATTCAGACCAATCTGGCAAGATTGCATCTTACCTGTTCTACGATGCCTGCTATGCGGTGAAGAATGCGTGTTGGACACCTGTCTAACATTTCCATCAGCAACGCCAATGGATTTCGATACTCTGCTGGTCCCGATAACGGCCCATGCTCTGTGTTGTCCCCAGAGGCTACCAATCCTGATGTCAGCATTCATTGAGATCTCACAGACGCTTCCGGCTGCTGCTGAGGTACGAGAAAGATCTACAGGCACACAGGTAACAACAGACGCGAACTTTGCTACGGCACCCTATGCTGGAAGCGAAGCTTCACATCTCTGTGCAATTAATCTGCTACACGAGGTGTTCCAACTGACACCAACTACAGTGGACGATGTTTTGTCTATAGAAGTAGATGATCTCATGTTTACACAAGACCCGTAAACTGACTCTGATTCAGCATACAGTGTTCCAGAGATGCAGTAACAATTTGGCCTTCATTTTTCAAAACAACTTGGAACTCTACCAAAATTGAACTTTTTCCCATTTTTCGAACGAAAAGGGCACTTCAATCTGCTTAAAGTAGAACTAGCCTTATAATACAGACTTCAAGGTACTTCCACGGACACTTAGTTATCTTGTGTGTCTAAAACAGTTCATTAATTTTCATGACATGAAATGACTTTCATTTTTAAGAAACTTATCGATCATTTTTTTGTCACATGTAAATATTACTGCTTCTTTCATTCATATTGCATTTCTATTTTAAATATATGCCTGAAATGAAAAGCAATGCTTCAAATGTACAGTACCTTTTGCATTTTTTATTATGTTTTTTAAATGCTTTTAAGAAATATTTTTTTTAAATATGCAGTACTCCATTTAATGTTTAGCATTTTAAATGTTTAGCATTTTAGTATTATCGTACACACGAAAGTGGAGTGGGTGTTGTATTCCTCTTAGGGTGTCCATAAACGGGCTTTCCAGTATCATGTCCTTATATAGGCATAAAATCCCAGCCCTTATTTAGGCATTAAACCGTGCACTCCAAATACAGGCATGGTCTCTGACATCCGTCCACCCTAACGTCACAACGAGTTCTTGAAGAACAGACCCTTAGGCTGCGGGAGTTTCCCTAGTCCAGGACTATTGATTTCTTCAAGGACTCATATATTATGCATGAACCATTATTCCTTAGGGGTTCATTCATGACGTCTTCCGCTGTCCGACTCACGTCAATACTAACATTCTTAGGTGCTTCTCAAGTATAAATATACCTTCCCTAGCCCCTGTAAATCAGAGGAGACCTCGACTTCAGAGGAGCCCGTTTCCCAGCCTGACGCACTGAGAAGACGCTGTCATCCCTGCACGCAGAGAGTCCAGCTTCCAGTGATCTAACTTCCCTTGTGGGGTGTTGGAGTTCGAGTCTGGCGAAGAGATTCCTACCTCTCTCATTCTTCAGGTATGGAGCAGACTAGAACCTAGAGGGACTCTTGGCATACTAGGCATACTGGGGTTAGCGTACTCTTAGTATACCATAGTAAGGAATACTTCACCTACTTCATACCTCGTCCTATACCTAGGTTAGGTTAGGTACATTGGGGTAGAACTAGATTAGAAACGCATCGTATGAGTACTCGCATTTTTAGTCTGTGTTATTTATGTAAAAGCATATGTACTAAAAGATAATGCTCTCGCAGTATTATTTATTTCTACTGCTCACACTGTACATTATTTATCTCGCATAATGTCTTGTGATCGTAACAGCACATTTTACTTACACCAGAAACAAGACTGTTCAATAAATCTTTTATTGAAACGCCCGTCTATTTCTTTCTGTGTAAACTTGGAGAAAACTAAGCATGCACGACTGAGCTGAGTGAAATAGTTATCTATTGTTTCCACAACTCTGGGACACGTTCTGATTCTAAAGGGAAACACAGTGGTCATGTTTTGCGGCTGCCAGAAACTACTCCCTTCTTGTTGTCAAGGAGTTTCTAGTGGCCTCTGAGCTAGCTGGCACAAGTAATTAAGTTTAATATACTCGATAGGGACATACTGACCTTAGTCCTATGTCAAACCTATAGGATATATTATTCCAATGCGCAGAGCCTATTAGGGAAATAGGAGCTACACTACAGTATCTAAAGTAATGGTAGGCACAAAATACTTTGACATTCGCTCTACTTCCTTATAATAATCATATTTATTCATGTATTTAAGAACTGGGACTTCCGAGAGTACCACATCATAATTTGAGAAATAGTACTCGAAGTGTGCCTTGCTATAAAACATGCTCAACAACACACTACATGTAATGCCATAGGTCAAAGGCAAATGATGGTATCGAATGCCTTCTTCTACTGAGGCTGGTAATTGCATACACACATAGCAATCCTTTGCTTCCATGGTATCCACATACTCATAAAATAATCGAGCATACGCATTCAAAGTGAAATCACCCTTTGACAAATCAACATGTAATCTACGACTGGTTTCCTTAATCATTTCTAGATCCCTTGCGGATGCATCCTCATCTATTTCAGAGATTGGTGTAGTGAGTGTTGCCTGTACCCTATTCTGTCCGACATCCTGAGATCCAACTAGAGATGCAACAAAGACCACAGTTATAACAATAAGCACCACTACAATGAGGGTGCCAATGATGCACTTCTGTTTGCGTGTTGATTTTTCGGACACCATGGTTTCTACTGATCCGTTCCGAAGCACAAAAGGGAAAACACAGTCTCTTTCTGTTTTCTTTGTTTTAACAATGTCTTGCTCACTTCTCGTCTCCCATGTAATTAATGTCAAAGTTCATTCGATTGATACTAAACCTATTGAAGAGATGTAGTCAGCCCTATTCCTCACTCCATCATCTACTAGAAAGTTCCTAATTTTAAATCTTCTTAAACTGGGGTCTAAGTTATCTTCTTTCTAAGGCCTAATGCTTTCTTTGGTTATAATTCAAGCTTCATCATTAATGATATTTGATCCAAGTATTTCGAGGACAAGTTGCAGAATCTCCGCACTAATTTCTCCTAATTCTTGCGCGGTGAGCTGTCGGCCAAATGAAGGGAAGACAACCTGATTGAGGATCAGGTAACGCAATCCACTCAGCCTTGGAGGATTTGGAACTTGCAGAGTTAGTGTTCCAAACGCTTCTACGCCTGGGACCAGCAACTGTATTTCAATCGAGAGGGTGTCCCCTCCGTAGCTCACCGTACCAGCTCCCAACCTCCCGGACTTCGCTGGGCTCTGCATCTGCAGCCAGGTACGTCCACTCATGAGATGCGTATCTTCGAGACGCTATTCTTTCTCTTCTGGAGCGTCTCAGACCATCCGGTCTTTCTTCAGCGTCACTTTGATCTGATTCAGATGTTTCAGGAATCGGAGCGAGATTTTTCTCAGATGCAAGCCTTATATTCAGCCTTTCTTTTCTTGCTGGCCACTTTTCCGCTCTGGCAAGTGCTCTCGTCTCTTCCTCTTGATCTGATCCTTCTGCAATAGACCGCTCACCTTGATCTGGTGCAAAGTTCACATTTGCAATATCATCTATTTCCGGATCTGGGCTCAATTCAGGAGCACTCAGCTCTCGTCTCTCGTGCTCACTTGGCTGTTCCGTTTCATCCGAAACTCTTACAGCTGGGCCTGTGCCTTCGTCGTTGTCTGTGGCAGGTCCACACACGCTTCTCGGAACCAGGGGACTCTCTTCCTCCCCAGGCGCTTGAACTCGGTGAGTGTGGGAAGCGTGTATCCAGTTCGACAATCCTCCACACTTCATTTATTCTTTATTTCGGTTAAAAATAGCCATAAAAGATTTCACAAAACAATACAATTATTTTCACAATACATCTTGTTAAAAATAAAGTGCAATGCAGTACTATAATTCATTGTGAAGTCAACCTGGATTTAACCAACCAATCTAACGATGTTCTAGCGGTATTACGAATCACATAAATATTAAATAATAAAAATTAAAAAAAAGACGGATTTGAGGAACAACTCTTCCAGGACAATCTAAAAAAAGAGTACCTATATGAACAAATAAATACCGATAAAATACATTTTTTAAAATAAGATATTCTCATAAAACAAGCTTTGTATGAATATATAGATAAATATATATTTCATTTACTTCTAGAAAAATGCACGTGCCAAAGTCATAGTAATTTTCTCAGCCTAAAGTTTCAAACCTTCCCTTTTCCTTATCAAGCTTACACCAAACAAATATCGACTAACACTAAAAACCACAGTCTGCCCGGTATCAGAACGTAATAATCTTTCTGCTTCAAGGCAGGATCTAGTACCAAGCAAACGGCAAATATGTTTTATCCATTTATTCCTACAACGTGCGTAGGCTGGACAGAAGAACAGCAGGTGTGTCTCATTCTCCATTACACCTAAGTTACATAAACCACATCTGTCCTCTTCGTCTTTGCCCAGCGCCCATTTTACTGTATTTGACTTTATTTGTAGAATACCATAACGATATTTGAGGTATAAGGACTTGGCTAATTGTGGCTGTATTTCATCCAGTAGAGGTTCAAAATTCCAGACCGTTTTCATTTCAAGGAACCGTGTGGTTAATGACCCAACCCTAGAAGAATGGGACATAGAATCATGTATAAAGGACCAGTAGGTTTCCTTTAAGAGCTTTTTGAGGCAAATGTCAAATCGGACGGCTCTTCCCAGTAGTGCTTTAATCCCAATTTAAGAAACCAATCATGGATGTGCTTTAACCAAAGCAACCCCACACCTTCATTTAATCCAAGAATTTCTTCAAGACCCTCCCTGTAATGGATAAGCTCATCTGTACTCCATAAGCGAACCCAAAACAACAATGGTCTAAGGTTAGCCTGGTCATCCACACGATTAAAATTTAAATCCATTAATACAGGAGTCAGTGGTGTTCGTGTGGGCAAACTTAATATTTTTCTAAGAAACTTATTTTCACCCACCTTGAGTGTTCCATTGACCACGGGACCCCACAGCTCTGCCCCGTACAATGAAGCCGATTGTGCTTTATATTTGTACACTTCAAGAACGGATGAAATTGCTTTGGATATACTGCCTTCTATTTTCCTTATTAATGGGAATGTGTTCTGGAGAAGTATAGTTCTACTTTTTTCTAGCTGGGGCCTCCAGGTCAATTTTGAATCCAAGGTAATACCCAAATAGTTAAAATCTTGCACCAACTCGATTATCTGATTATCCTCAGTTAAATTTTTCTTAAAAGTTTTATGTGGGTTAATTGACATATATTTTGTTTTACTGGGGTTTATTTCTAACCCCTTAGCTTTACAGTATTCCCCAAATGAGTTTATTAGATTTTGTAGACCTTTCGGTGTTTGGAAATTAAAATCGTGTCATCAGCGAAAAGGAGTGCCGGTACAGGCGGCCCTCCTAGCCTGGGGGAATCATGGTCACATCCCAAGAGATAATCAGGGATGTCGTTAACATATAAAGAAAATAAGGTTGGAGCTAAAACGCACCCCTGTCTTACGCCCCTATTAACTCTAATCGGTTCAGTTAATTCGCCTCGTGGACCCCATCTGACCTTTGCCCAATTATCTTCGTGTAATCTTATTATTTGTAAAAGAATTTCCCCCGGGACCCCTTGATCCTTTAAGGACTTCCACAGGAGATTTCTAGGGACAAGATCGAACGCTGCTTTTAGGTCCACAAAGGCGATATACAGATGTCCCTTCCTAAATTTTATATATTTCCAGTTCGACAATCCTCCACACTTCACAGCGGTACTTGTGACCAATATCACCTGATATGGTCCTCGCCAGCGAGCATCAAGACAACTCTTCCTCACGTGCTTGCGAACTAGTACCCAATCACCTGGATTAAGTTCATGCAGCAGGTCTCTCGAGGTGGATGCAGTTGCAGCCTCGACCTGGTGGGATACAGAAGTAACCACATCAGCCAGTCCTTTACAATAATCCAACACTAAATCATCAGTGATGTTTATCAAGGCTGTAGCTGGCACCATAGGCAAACGCATAGCTCTTCCGGTCAAAATTTCGTGGGGAGAAAGCCCTGTTCTCCTATCAGGGGTGCTACGCAGACTCATGAGCACCAGAGGCAGCACATCTGGCCATTTCAATGAAGTTGACGAACACACCTTTGCCACTCTTGACTTGATGGTGCCATTAACCTGCTCTACAAGACCTGAAGCCTCCGGCCTGTAGCTACAATGCAGTCTCTGATCAATGTTCAAAGCAGAGCACAACAATTTCATGATTTCACTGTGGAAATGAGTTCCTCTATCTGTCTCCACTGATGTCGGAAATCCATATCTCGGGATCAATTCTCTTAACATCTTGGCTACTGTGAGACTGTCACATCGTCTAGTTGGATATGCTTCCACCTAACGCGAAAAGATACACACCACCACCAAAACGTATCTCAACCTATTGCACCTCGGCATCTCGATAAAGTCCAATTGTATCCTATTGAAGGGACCTCCTGATCTTCCAATGTGACTCATTGCAACCACAGTTCTCTTTCCAACATTCATTTGTTGACAAGTAACACACCTGTGACATACCGCTTCAGCCCACACACGAAAGCGTGGATTAAACCACGTCTGCCTAAACACTCGCACCATAGCATCTCTTCCCAGATGAACTGCTCCGTGGATTTGCCTTGCCATTGGGCTCAGTAGACAATTGGGTAGTACTGCTCTCTCATCTGTGGACACCCAAATGCCATCGTCTCTTTTTGTGCAACCTGCTCTGACCCATGAAGCAGCTTCCTCTTCTGGGACTTCATCCTGCAACCGCTTGACCTCATCCCAAGTATCGGCTATAGCTAACATCATGCTGAGCTCGTTCTCTTCTGTGCTCTCTCCTATATATTCTCCATTGAAAATACAAGCATGTTAAGCGCAAAATCGTGTTACTTCATCTGCATAATTGTTTCCCTTAGTGACAAAGGCTTCTCCTTTTCCATGAGCTGCACATTTAACGACTGCTATCTCTTTGGGCTTCTGCAAAGCTTCCAATAGTTGGCGCACATACTCGCCGTTACGTATAGGTGACCCTGAGGACGTTAGAAACCCCCTCTGTGACCATAACTGCCCAAAGTCATGAACTACACCAAATCCGTATTGACTGTCCGTACACAGTCACTCACAAGACACACAAAAGAGTTTATTGTTTCAGTTAATTAAAACCATAACAATACATTTACTAAAACAGTGCAGGGAGCAGGAGGCAGAGTGACAAGACCAACCCCGCCAAGACCAACCCCGCCGAGCCCCACCGAGCCCAACGAGCCTCATCGAGCTGCGGAAACCACCCTCCTGACAGCACATGGCGGTGAGTCTTGTGGGAGTGCCGTAGTGCTGTAGGAGCAGTGGTTGAGGTGAGGCTTGCACCAGGCCCAGGTCCAGGTCAGGTCCAGGTCAGGTCCAGGTCTAAGGAAGAGACCCAGGTCCAGGAAATCTAAGGGAGTCTAAGGGGGACACCAGCAGGTGCACTAGAGTGCACTAGGTGGAACAGCAACCCCTGGTCTCTGGGAGCCGCGCAGCACCAAGGCAGCATCAAGGCACTTAAGGCACAAGTGTGACGCGTCAGGAGCCGAGGACCCTAAGAGGAACTTAAGAGCCTTAAGAACTTCAGCAGCAGGCCCGGCGTAGTGCAAGCACAAGGCATATAAGCTACATATAAGCCAAACAAAACATTGAATATTGAAACATATCTTGCCGCATACACCCACGTATACCCAACTACTGGCCCAGACGTGGACAAAGTCTGGGCCAAAGCTGGGCAATAGATGGGCAATAGCAATAGCTGGGTCCAAGCCAAAGCTAAGCCAAGCTAAAACTAGCCAGGGTTGGCTGGGACTAACCTGGGCCACAATAGGTAGTTGCTGACTGTCGACAGAAAATAACCAGCTAAAATAGAACTTGAAAATCGTAAAACTCAAAAGTCAAAAAGGCTAAAAAGGCTAAACACCGTCACTCATCCACGGAGGATGAGATCGGGCAGGGTCAGGCGGACGCCGAAGCAGCCCCGAAAAACCCAAAAAGCGGAGAAAAAAAAACAGCGCCGACCAAGGGAATATAAAACAAAACAAAATTACAATGCAGACAAAAAAAGGAACATCAACAGCTGTATTAAGCCCAATAATCTCCCCAATTGCAACCATGAATAAGAACCAGGAAGGGAGAGGGACAACAGGAATAAACAAGGCCTTCTTCTTCCTGAAAAATCCAGGGGCCTCACTCTTCTCGACTCCACGAGCCTTGCCAGGCCTGCCCGCCCCTCTAACGCCCGAAAAGGCAAACCACAACAAAGGACCAGTTACCGCCCTAAGTGTTTTAACTGCCCAGCCATCCTTGGGCTTAATAGCCCCTTCTGAGGACCAAACAATCCCAAGCGGCCAAGGCCCTCATCAGGATGACAGAAAAGTAAACAAACAACAACACAAGGACACAAGAGAGAACAAGCAGTTGAGGAAAGCCACTCAGGTTGGCACAGGGGAAACATCAGCATCAGAATCAGCATCAGTAACTGAGCCGGAGACATCAGTAGAGGGCTGTGGCAAACTGAAGGTAAAAGCCACAACTCCTCTTGTTACAGACAGCAATTGGAGGAAGGAAGGAGAGACGCACGGAGAAAGCACAACAAAACCAGATTCACACGCAACCCTCAAAACTGCACTAATCTCCAACACAAGTCTCACATCACCTAGCGCGCTAACAAAGACACCAAGACATGAACCAGTTGTCAAACAGGCATGGAGAACTGAAGCCCAGATACATAAGGCACAAAGGACAAGTATAGTAGAAGCGAATGACTTGAATGACTTTGAAAATTCATGGCTGAAGTTCCTAAGTTCCACATCAAGCCCAATAGTCAACAAGGAGACGTCACAAGAATCAAGCAAAACTAAATCCAAACTCAAAACAGCAGCGGCCAACAAATCCCCTAAACTTAACGAAGGGGAGCCGACCACCCAGGAGGATAACCAGGATAAAACACTGGACAAAACCGGAACAGGAACAACATCAACCCTGAATTCCAGCAATAGCCCACTATACCGAGGGCAAAATCAAGGAGCTGGTCACTTATCATACAAAAAGACTGGATACAGTGCCGCCATAACCCACCCGGAGCTCCTCACATCAGTAATAGAAACTCTCCAGTCATCCGCAAAGGCACTTAACTGGCAATCGGACAAACTGGACGTTCAAATAGACCTAATGAACACCATAGCTCACTACATCGCAGGGATAGACATTTTAATCTGGACAAATTGAATAAACTGATAACAGCTCAATCAAAATACACACTAGAACAAAGTCCCTGCTCCTGCGGCCCAATCGTAGATAAGCTGAGCCTCCTTCCTAACCTTTTAGAACAAATTCTAGCGCTTAGGCAATCAAGCCCGCCTCGCTTCAAGCACAAAGAAACTGATAATAACACACAACCAATCCTTCCTAAACAGACGGACAACGAAACACAAAAAGCGACAAACTCGGAAAAGGGAGGTTTTACGTTAAACGTACCTGTCTCATCAAAACAAATTACACTAACTAGACGACAAAATAAACGTGAAAGGAAAGCAAGGAACAAATTATCGGCAGAGAACATGGAGCATGCGCCAAAAATGTTCCCTATATTCACTACATTTAGACAAAACGATCACGCACTAAATATTACCAGATTGTCCGAGGACTCAATGGACACACCGACCGAGGCACCAAAAAAGCTGTTCCTAGCAAAAATAGGAAGGGACGATCAAATCCCAAAGGTACACGGTGATCACACCAAGAACAGCACAGCAGAGTCCACACAAGACAGAAAGGGCAAAGCAGCAAGCAACAAGACGAATTCGGGCATTGAATCGCAGAAAGAACAAACACAAAGCCCACAGAGCAGTCTTCGTAAAGAGGGCGTTATGGAAATAAATGCTTGTAAAGGCAACATGGGTAACCGCCGAACAAGCGAACACACGGCTTGCCCACATAGCACTGAGACGACATCAAGGAAAAAAAGAAGGGCAAAACAAAAAAACCCTGCCGCGTGGGCCCAAACCCTGTGTCAAACTGGAAAAGCGGACGGAAGGAACAACATGTACCTCACCAGGTAAAGAGACATTAAACCCTCAACAGAGCAAGACACAAAGCAAGGTACGAGGGAACAAGGACCGAACCCAGCCTGAACGCCCAGGCAACAACCAAGAGGAAACTCCTAATACTACAAAAACCCCGCAAGGCTATGAAACCAAGAAATCCCCAGGCGGGACAGTTAAGAGCCCACTCCCCACCTCAGCTATAAAGATTGTTCTACACCATGGAGGCCGAAGTGTAAATATATACAACAAGGGTGAAGCTGCCCCCTGGGAAGGTGCACTGGCAACCCACATGAGGGAACTAATTCCCGAAAATAACACCAACAATGTAATTGTGAAAGAGAACAACCAGGCCAGTAGGCCACCGTTAACAATTACACTACAAAACGCTGAAACAAGCACTAAGCCGAATAACGGAAAGCGCTCAACACAAACACCCACCACGACGGGACTACGCCACGAAGCCAGCTCCTACTGCAGGACAGACCACAAAGCTACTTACGGCAGCTGGATTAGGAAGGATGAACAACACCTCCAACAACTGCTATTAACTCCGGAATATGAATCTCAGGGGTTGCACGACACACTAAATAGGGGCAACATACTTAAACTGCTTGCAAACATCCAAGGGCTACAACACCTAAACTCAGCCCATCTACTCTCAGTGGAATTCTGTAAGCTAGACCACAACAAGACGTTGGAACAAACCCTTACAACATGGCAAACGGAGGAGATCATTCAGCTAATAATGACCTTTAAGCAACAATTCGACATATGGGGCATAAGACTCTCAAGACCAACGAAACCACGCTACCCAGGCCCACTCAGGGAACCACTGGTGGTGAAGGGAAAAGCCAGATGCACCCCAGAGAAAGAGGAACAGGTACATTCAGTACTTCGGAATGCAAGAGGGCACAGCCCACCACCGGCAAGACACAGCGTGGATAACCCAGGAATACGAGAAAACACACATGGCACCGTAGATTGCTGGAGCTGGTTAGCCGGAACGCTGAACAAGGAGAAAGACAACTGACCCTGCCACAAACAGCCAACGAACAACTGTCAAGGCACTCTCCATTTAATATCATGGAACATAGCCGGCGCCAGGAAATGGCTAGAAGACGGCTGGACCCTTCGAAACTGGGCATCATGCGACATAATCACCTTACAAGAGACATGGGCACTAGAGGAACTGCCGCTTGTTGGGTACACTCACTTCAGCACTCAAGCAGAAAAAATCAGCAAGTATGGTCGCCTGAAAGGGGGGCTATCAGTCTATGTAGCGACAGACACCAACATTAGATGCGAGCAAATAGCCCCAAACGTGCCAAACATGCAACTTATAAAACTGTCTCTTCCCGGCAGAGGGGCCCCTGTACTACTAGTAAACATCTACGTCCATCCACACGCGAGAAAGAAGCAAGCCCAGATAAACCACCTAATAACCACGATCAACGCCATACGAAACAACAACCCTTTTTGGGAAATCATCTTAACAGGTGATTTTAATTCAAACTTAATTCACACCCCAGAAGAGGATGACAAGCTAGCAGCTGATAATGAATTCTGGAACGTGAAACCCCAATACCAGCTTAAACCAGAGCGCCACGACCCAGTAGGGCAACAACTGGTAACAACTCTGGAATACCTGGGCCTGCGGATCCTAAATGGTAGAACACCAGAAGACTACCCTCCAAAATACACTTATCTTGGAGGGACCTCACTATTTAGGCTCGACTACACAGCAGTATCACTCTCACTACTGCCCCTCTTACAACAGTTCTCAATTGAATTCACGACAAAAAGCGACCACTCATACCAGCACAGCTACTTCAACTTAAAGCCTATTAAATATCAAAATAGTAGGATAATTGAAGACAGCTCGCTATCAACCAACCTGAAACGACTGAAGTGGTCAACAGACAATATTAAAGATCTTCAAGAAAAAGTTCAGAGAATCAAACAATCAATCAATCAATCATGTCACTTATAAAGCGCACTACATACCCGCGAGGGTCTCAAGGCGCTGGGGGAAGAGGGGGGTGGTGCTGCTACTGATCGAAGAGCCAGGTCTTGAGGAGTCTTCTGAAGGCCAGTAGGTCTTGGGTCTGTCGGAGGTTGGTGGGGAGGGTGTTCCAGGTCTTGGCGGCGAGGTGGGAGAAGGATCTGCCGCCGGCGGTCGTTTTCCGGATGCGGGGGACTGTGGCGAGGGCGAGGCTGGTCGAGCGGAGCTGGCGGGTGGGGGTGTAGAAGCTGAGTCGTCTGTTGAGGTAGGCTGGTCCGGAGTTGTGGAGTGCTTTGTGTGCGTGGGTGAGGAGCTTGAAGGTTATCCTCTTGAGTGCAGGTCTCTCAGGTGGGGTGTGATGTGGCTGCGTCGGGGGATGTTGAGGATAAGACGTGCAGAGGCGTTCTGGATGCGTTGCAGCCGTCTCAGGAGCTTAGCCGTCGTTCCTGCATAGAGGGCGTTTCCGTAGTCCAGCCTGCTGGTGACGAGGGCCTGGGTGACTGTTTTTCTTGTTTCGGTGGGGATCCACTTGAAGATCCTGCGGAGCATTCGGAGGATGTTGAAGCAGGATGAGGAAACGGCGTTGACCTGCTTAGTCATGGAGAGGGTGGGGTCGAGGATGACCCCTAGGTTGCGTACGTGGTCGGTGGGTGGCGGGGCTGTTCCCAGTGATGTTGGCCACCAGGAGTCGTCCCAGGCTGAAGGGTTGGAACCAAGGATGAGGACCTCCGTCTTGTCCGAGTTCAGCTTCAGGCGGCTGAAAGTGAATAAAAACTGAAAGTGAAACAAGCACACACAACCAGATTCAAAATTGGGAGAGTTTCACAGAAGAGCTAACAACAATTATGTCCGTCACACACAAGAAAGCTCGGGCATCAAAACACAATAAGCCACTTTCAATGGAACTGGTTAAACTTAAGTTAGAAATAAGGAAAAACGCAAGGATTCTGAAAAAAACAACTACGTCGCGCACAGACTGGGATCAAAGACAGAACCTCAAGGAAAAATACAAAAAGGTATTGTGGGAACATAAAAGAACAAGGGAGGACGACTTTTGGGCAAAACTACTTTGCACGCCAAAAAACACCAACTCAAGTGCGTTTTGGAGAATAATAAATGGGCTAAGCCACCCCTCAAACCCTATCACTTCAAGCGTACAAGAAGCCGATTGGGCCTCACTAATAACAAAGAGATTTACAGACACAGCACCTCCGAAACACCCAGAATGGAGGCAGAGGACACAAGTGTCTCCCAAGGAGTGTGAGGAACAACTAACCAACGACAGGAGGGCCTCTCAAACAACAAACAGCTCACCAACCAGCGGACGACACACACTGTACAACATAGAAGAAATATACTTGAGAGAAGAACGGAGGGCAGTGCTAGCACCAGGAACGGGCCAACGGCCTACTCTTCACTACGAAGAAGAGGCAAAATCGAGTGAGAGCTATAAGGCAGTAGACGCATTCGGACATCCAGGCTTCGGTGACGAAGATGTAAGAAGAATAATTAGGAAGAGCCGTGGTAGCGGGCCCCTGGTCCAAATGGCATCCCCCCAATAATCTTCAAATCTGACCCAGACTTCTGGAGCGGAAGACTAAAAAAACAGTTCGACGAAGTAAAGCGAGAAAACCAAATCCCGTCAAGCTGGCAAGGCTCAGTAATTACTCCGATTTTCAAAGGTGGAGACAGAACATCCCCAGCGAGCTACAGGCTGATAGCGCTTTTGGACGTGTACGCAAAGTACTGTGCCTCACTACTCTTGGAAGATCTGACCACTTGGTCTGACAGTACAAAACGAATCCCGCTTAATCAAACAGGCTTCAGGAAAGGGTGTGGGACAACAACAAATATTCTATCACTCTCACTGATAGCCGACAAATACATCCGAAGGAAACAGCAGTTGCATCTCTGCTTCATCGACCTAAAGGCGGCCTTTGATAGCGTGTACCGTAATATTCTATGGGGAAAACTGCGCAGATGGAACGTCCCGGACAAAATACTCAGAGGAATATTGCTCTTATACTCCAACACATGGATGAGAGTAAAACTGGGAGACGGAGCGAGTCTATCAAGAAAGGTTAAAACCAGTAAAGGGCTCAAACAAGGTTGTGTCTTGGCCCCGTATCTTTTCAATCTTTTCATGGCAGACCTCGCGCCAGAGCTCAACAAAATCATATCCCATCCACCTAAATTAGGTACTCTACCCTTAACTCACTTATCCTACGCAGACGATGTCGTTTTGATGAGCCTAACCAAGATCGGCTTACAGAGGGCACTTGCGGGAATGTCGGAATTCATAGTCAATAACAACTTAGAGATAAACATTACAAAAAGCAAAACAATGCTCATCACCAGACGACGGACTGCCAATCAACAATTCCAACTGGAGGGCAAAAAGCTAGAAGTAGTATCTAACTACAAGTACCTGGGGTTCTACTTCGATAACCGGCACAACCACCTGCAGCAAAAAACCTATATTTCTCAGAGAGCAAACGCCTTATCATTTGCCTTCAGGTCCTTATCAAAAAAGCTCAAGGGGCCATCATTCAAACCCCTACTGGCAACAATAAAAGATAAAACGCTATCTACGCTATCCTACGGCAGCATAGCTCTCCATGGGAAAGACGCGGATCTACTTAACAAAGCACAAGTGGCAATCTATAAAACAGTCTTCCAAATCCATCAGGGAGCTTCACCAGCGCAGACCAGATTAGAATTTGGGGTAACAAACGAAACGTTGGGAAGAAAGTATGCAACCATCAAGCAATGGTATAACTTGAAACAAAACATAGCAGTCTCGGAACTGAACAAGGCTCTGTGGGACGAAATAGAGGAAGATGCAAAGTCCCCATATAACCAATACCTAAAAAGGCTCTAACAGACACTTGTACAAGAGAACTCTGGGAAATCAATCTGCCCTACCCGGCCTTTAAGCAAGTTATAAACAAATCAGTAAAGTTCCACTCGCTGCTAATAGACAAAACCACCTTCAGCACGAGAAAACATGCCTGGATGGTAATATCTAATTACAAATCACTAACCCCAGCACCATACTTAACTATTACATTCTCGGCCCACAGAAAACTACAATTAATGGCCCTGCGTATGGGTAAATTTCCATCCACCATGGACCAGCCAATTTGGGTCCATGACGGGCCCAAAGACTGCAGACTATGCGGGTGCAGTAAAGAGGACTTTGTCCACCTTGTCTGTATTTGCCCGAACTTATCCCAAGCACGAGTTACTTTCCTTAAAAAAGCCATGAACACTAGAGGCATAAGAACATGCAGATCGGCAATCATGGCGACCCTGGACCCAACTGACACTTCATTGAACTGTCAACTAATAAAGTTTCTCTTAGCTCATGCACAAGCACTAAAAGGTAACCCTGAGCCCTGCTTGCAAAAAACAAATAAGACGGCCAAAACAGAAGCAGACCGCACTCCCGAACACAACGCAGAATAACACCAGAACGTTGGAAGGTACACCTTACAGGGACTAATTAACGCTCCAGAATTACTAAACTGTACACCATGCTTGTTAATATGTTTTATTCTTTTAGGAAACAAAAAGAAAAAAAAGGGGGGGAAATAATAACTTCTTTTAATCACAGCATCTATTTTAGTAAATGTATTGTTATGGTTTTAATTAACTGAAACAATAAACTCTTTTGTGTCAGTCACTCGAATATCAGCTGCAATGATACAGGCACGTGTCAAAGCGACAATTTCGGCCACCTGAGCAGAGAATACTCTATTTAAACAGGCAGCTTCCACTACTCCCATGATGGTGCACACAGCAAACGCTGCTCTCAAATACCCTTCATTATCTCTTAAACATGAACCATCAACAAAAAGGATCAAATCAGATTGGGGCAAAGGTTCATCGACAATGTCAGGTCTGGGTTTGGTAGATAGGTCAGTAACATCTAGGCAGTCATGCTCTTCACAATCCTCATCTCCTTCCTCTTCTGGAACAGGTAACAATGTAGCAGGGTTCAGGGTGGTACAACGTCTCAGGGTAACATTTTCAGCGGCCAAGATAACCTGCTCATACTTGGTAAGTCTGTTGTTGGTCAGATATTGTGTTTTCGTTCTCGTCATCAACAATTCTACTGAATGGGGCACATAAACAATGAGCGGATAACCCATCACTATGCTTTCACATCTTTCAATGCTGACACCGGTTGCAGCAACGGATTTCAGACATCTGGGCAACGCAGAAGCTACAGGATCTAATGTAGCTGAGAAGTAAGCTACTGGTCTAGGGGCACCCCCATGTGTCTGTACAAGGACTGCTAACGCACATCCCTCCTTTTCACAGCAAAAGAGCGAAAACGCTTTGTTATAATCTGGAATTCCGAGAGCTGGAGCACGACAGATACTTTCCTTCAGCTCACGGAAGGCTTTCAAGCACTCGTCATCCCATGGTACTGGATCACTAACATCCTTTCGAGTCAGTTTCAACAGAGGCTTTGCTTGCAAGGAAAGATTTGGGATCCACTGTCGACAATAGCCGACCATTCCCAAAAACATGCGGACTTCTTTTTGTGTTTTCGGAGTTCCCATTTGCAGAATCGTCTCTATGCGATCTGGTGACACCCTTCGGTTTTCCTTTCTCAATCCGGTGACCTAGGTACTGAACTTCAGACAAACAATACTGCAATTTGTTTGGAGACACTTTGTGTCCATTCTCTGCCAAATGATTCAGCAACGCCACAGTGTCAATCCTGCAAGCATCCTCAGTCTCTGAGGCGACCAAAAGGTCGTCTATATATTGCACTAAGACTGAGTTTTGGGGCATCACCAGTTCTTCAAGATTCTTTTTCAGACTTTGACTAAAAATGTACTACTCAGCAGGTTTTTCCCTCAGCCGAGGAAAATCATTCGTAAATGCTGCTAAATCACCCCTGCTCCATGGCACGTGTACATACCCTCCATTCTGTACCTCCCTGAGGGGGAAATTTCCTGCAGCTCCCGTCCTTCCACCCGGAGGCGGAGTATTTCCTATTCCAGTCTTGAAGCTTTTCTTTTTGGCCCATCTTTCTTTCCATCTGTCTAATTCTTTCCATGTCCGCATCCCTATCACTAGTTCTCTAATTTGTGCTTTTAATCCAATCGTTCGCTTCTCTTCCAAATCCTTATCTGTGTAATTTAATCTGCAAGAACCCTGTATCATCTTGGTCTTTGACAAATCAACCTCATATCTTTGTGCTAAAAGCAACAATGCATCATAAGCTCATTTGGCCTTTCTTGTCATGTCCTTTGCTACGAACAGTAGTTCGCTCGAGTCATACGTCTCAATTCTGTTCAGAGGTAGATTACCTTCAATCACCTCGTCTAGTTCTGCCTTTAATCGTACCACATCTAGCATTGCCGCTTTTATTGCACTTTTTAACACTTTCTGAATTTCCTCCTTTCTTGTATCTTCCCTGTCACAGCTTTGGGTTCTCTTAGGAACTGCACCCTCTTCTATCTTCGAAGCTGGGCGTCTATCTCTTTCCCAGCTTCGACTTCTCCAATGGTCACCTGCACAAATAACCTTTGGCCCAAACAGTACTCTAGGCGCTTCTTGTCTCTTGCTTGTCTCTTCCCTCTGCATCATTGACTTTCTCACTGGTTGAACCCACATTCGGAGGTCAGACCTAGAATTCGCCAGAGCTCCTGTCCGTCCTCGTTCCGACCCACTATCCATTCTTGATGGATCAGCTGTAGCTGGCAGTGGAGTACTAGATTCCACTGGCATCCGACTTAAACCTGTCCCACTCATTGCAAGGCTCCCTCCAGACACTGTCTCTTCCCCTTCACTTATTTGCTGTTGACTGTCATCGGTTCTTTCTCTAGGATTATATATCGGAACCACCGGCCCTATTGTGACTGGTACCGACAAAGCATCTGGTAACTTCATGTTTCCTGCAGGTTGTACTGGCTCAGGGTTTGGATACCTCATTCCTCCAGACCCTCTCGGAATGTGTACCATTGTAATCTTGCCTCTTACTCCTGCCGATTGTTCCTCTGAACCCAGTTGTCCCACACCTAAAAGCTCTTCTGATGGGCGCAACCTCTGTGTCTCTGATCTAGAGTCGCACGGTGGAGGACGTTCCGCTAGCAATCTATCGAGGAAGCTGTCATCTGAATCACTGTCCTCCTCTGTCGTCTTTTTCCCTTCAGCCCCCTCTTCCAACATACGAAATGGGTACAAGCGTTCTCCCTCTATGGTGTCTACTCTCCATCTTTTCAACTGGGCATCCCATCTAGCATCCTGATATGCCTTCATTGCTTTCCTCATTCTTCCTTGTGAAGCCTCTCTCCTTTTGCTAGGGCAGCTCTCATCCATGCATCTAATGCCTCAAATTGTGTGGGTCTAGGGGAGGTTTCAGTGCATTCATCACCCCCTCAGCTGGGTCAGCACTTCCATACCAAAAGACCCATAACGAGGGAAAGCCAATTCACCCTCTTTCTCTGTAATTTTATGCCAATTTTGAAGCCACACTATAGTATGAAGTCCTACATTCGTTGCCATGTAATGTGCCGGTGTGTCTTCTGGCGGAGCTTCTTCTCCTACCCGAGTCACTACCCCTGTGTCGCCTCTACACAAATCTCGCAATACCCTAAAGCATCTCATTGTAAAATCGTTCAATTGCAAGCCCAAAATACGCTATTCCACTGCAAACGAACTTCCACCAATCCCAGCACGGCGTTACACCAACCAACCTATCACAGCGCGGCGCACCCTGACGTCACTTCTCACTCCTTGCAGCGGCTCACCCGCCTTTACAATTTCACCGCAAACTCGCTTACACACATTCGTACCACAAGTAACTGTATATCCAAAAGTCATTAAACCAAGTAACTGTTCCTACACAATTACAATAACTTACAGTCACATAAAACAAGTAATTGTCTGTCACTAAAGATCGATAGAACACTCTCACAAGAACATTCAGCCGTTGTGACCCCCGACCTGCGTTGGTCACTCAATCGCCATAGTCCACCCCCGGTACCTGAGGCTTTCTACCACGACCTATTCCTCATTCACACAAAGTTCCCTAACACAAGTGGATCGTCGATAGCGCTTCACTACACCCACATTTGATCAGACAATTACAATACAAAACTATTCCGGGATCTTGGACTTCTCTTGAGTCCGCTCACCAAAACTTCCTGCTCCGCACGTGTCCGGACCAGTAAACCAAAACCCACATTCACTCAACATACATCCCAACTCTGCAAGACATCACACACTTACTCATCACCGCAATCTAACACCACAATTCCTTTCATACTCACGCGACCACTGTTTCCGCCGCCCCATCAACGTCCGCCGGTCTACGCCGTCTTCCACTCCACTTCAGGGCTCTTCGACCTTCAACCCTACCCCTGATTACTCCCCTCACCTTAGAGATAAACCACTTTAGAGGTAAACCATCCTCTGCTACCATTTGATTACGCTAAATTGCACACCTGATGTTCCCTACTAAGTATAGCGTAAGCGATCGATCTTTTATTTACCTACTAAAAGTGGTTGAGGGGAGGAAACAACTCAGACAGATATCAGCAAAGTCGTCATGCCTGAAAAGACCTCCAACTCTAAAGTGCAGTTTCAATATTTATTATAAGGCCAAAAACAATTGGATGTAAATACATCTCAATAGCAAAGTATAGAGGTACAGAAAAATGAATACAGAGCCAAGTTTACGAATATAAGTAATTCGGCCCAAAAGACAGATGATTATAAATTCCAAAATCACAACGCAACACAGAATAGATGCGATATTCATTTCTCGGCTCAATGAAAGAAATCAAAATTTTTCCCTACACTGCTCTACATGAGGGCCCATCCTGTCTCTCTTCTATCCTTCCCCAAAGGTGTCAGCACGTGTTGACTTCCTAAGAAGTTTTCACGTCAAATGGGTCGTTTTAGCTTATGGCTATGGAGCTTGCTCTAAGATGCTCCTTCTCCTCCGAAAGCTAGCAGAAGTCTGGTCTCGCTGTCCCTGCGCATCATACAAAAGATGGGATTCAACCCACAATACGTCATTCTTCTTAAAACTTTCCATTGCACCTCTATGCAGTAGCTTTTTTTTTTTTTCATGACACAAATCTAATTAGTGATATCTTCTTTCCAGTGGCCTTGGCTTTCAGGCTTTCAGACAGACCAGATACGCAAGGCATCCTCCCTTCTCGCTTCCCAGCCATCTTCAAAGACATTCCGGGTCTCTCCTTAACTCTGAAAATAACGATGTGTATTCTTTCACCTGCAGTAGGATAAGAACATTCTAGTTTCGAACACAACAACATTTAATTATTTATTTCTCAAGAGCAAGGAGAATCGAAACTTATGACTTTGGGCCTATAATTCAGGTAACTTAAACTAACCACAATTACGGTGTATAGAAATAATATCGTCCTGCACATTATGCATGAAGGAATCGTAATACATACAAAGTTCTACTTAAATGCGTTCACTAGTTTTCAACATCAAAGGATTCAAATAAATGTTTCTTAATAGTCGTAAAACACTGCAAACAATACGAATACATGAGAGTGCGTTTAAACCATGAGTATAGTGCACTCATACAAAATAGAGTGCTATCAGCGCTCTATTATGAGTGACTGGAAGCCAAGGTCCCAGGGGCACCCTTGCATGACATGCTCAACTGAGATAGAAGCAGCCTGCAGAGATCTTTGCGTGCTTGGCTTTTTTCAGGTGATATTAAAAGTGCATGATAACTATGGTGGTTAATCAACTTGAGGGAAAGGTTTGCGATTTGTCTTGTCACCATTTTGACTAATGATATAGTAGCATAGGGGGCAAATGTTTCTGCTGTAAAGCACATCATGTGGCATGTGGATCACAGATTAGTATTTTATGTTGATAGCTCAATGGGTTATTGCTTTTGCCGCAGAGATCCTTTTGTTACTTGGAGTTCATACGTAACAATCCTTCTAATATAGCATATTGAGCTATGAACTGGCATCAGAGTGCTGCATGAAAATTGAAAGGCATAGGTTTAGAACCTCATTTTTTCCCCTCAATCATTCATTATTCTAAGATTGCTAAAAGGGTTCTTTTATGTAGCAGTGCAATTTTATTTGTATGAAACCCCAATCGATGTTACGTTTATGTAGGCAGATTTACACTTTGTGCCTGGTGCATAGAGTTGTTTTAAGGCTTACTTACCAGAACAAATCCTGACTTACGGTGGACAGTATCCCTAAAGTAGCACACTGTACCAATATGCACTACTTTACATAAAGGAGACATATTGTAGGTGGTAATGGGCATTCCCAAGCACTCACCCATGGATTTTGATCTAATCCTTACCTACTAACGTTGGTAGAATGGGATTGGGAGCAAAACAAAAATGCCTCCTCGAAGCAGGCGTAAAGTTGGAGAGAAGATTTATTTCTCCAAACATTTCCAGATTTGCATGTGTACTGCACCGTACAGCACACAGACAAAGTGGGAAAGGGTTAAACTTTGTCAAAGAATAGAACATGGTTCTGGAAGGGTACCCTTCCAGTATAGAATCTAAGCTTGACATCACGCAAACATGCTTGCACTATGGTGTAATTATGAGTCCATTGGCACAAGGCAATCTAAGTTATGCCAGCACTAGAGGAGAGATTTATAGTACGGTTGTGCTCTGTATTTCCTCGCAACACAGTCCAGCAACTTTCGTTACTGCACATCATAAATTTTGATAATCTGCCCCTTTGTTTCTCCAGACCAAGTACTCTTAATACATAATGCCCACCAGTATGGATGACATGTGACTCCTACACCTTGTAGTCCTCATTGTCTTAAGTGACATTTCATGTACATTGATTTACACACTTGTATGACTCAATGTTTATGTATAATATGTTTGTGATGTAACACGCTCTGACAGTCTACATTGGAATGAGCAGCATTATAAAATAAATATGTGTTGGAGAGGAGGTAAGGCTAGATTAGGGGCACCATTGGAGGGTGGTAGTTATGGAATCCGTGAAGATGGAGGTTATGGGGGAAACATATTTTGTTGTACTGTGTGCCACTAAACACCAAAGCTGGACCTCCCTCCAAGTGATATCACATCCAGTTATAGACACTGTATTTGTTGTCCTCTGAATTAGTAATAGATACCTTACAAGAAGCAGTTGTAACAAATTCACCCTGTGCAAGGAAATCTAGCCTGCCAACTTGGATGGCACCTTGATCTTCTCCAATCAGGTCACTATGTTTGTCCTTTTGTTAGTGTGCTTTTAGATAGAATTTTATTTAATTTTACAGTAAAAAAAACTGTATGTCAATATGGAGTATTGATTTTGTATTTAAAATGTTTTATTTGTATTACGTTGGGTAAAATGTTTTAAGTGGATATTGTACTTTTCACCTCCTTAGTGTCCAAAGCCTTCCTCAAATTGGTTTATATTGGAACTGTAATAGTAAATGTCACCCTTTTAGTGTCCATCGCCTTCCCCCCAATATGCTTTAGAGTGGAGTGGGCATAGTAAATGTCACCCCCTTTAGTGTCCAATACCTTCCCCAAATAGGTTTAGACTGGAGTGGAAATAGTAAATGTCACCCATTTAGTGTCCAACACCTTCCCCAAATAGGTTCAGATTGGAGTGGGAATAGTTACTGTCACCCCTTTACTGTCCAACGCCTTCCTCAAATTGGTTTAGATTTGAGTGGGAATAGTTACTGTCACCCCTTTAATGTCCAACGCCTTCCCCAAATTGGTTTGGATCAGAGTGGGAATAGTAGATGTCACCAATTTAGGGGGTTATTAGGATGGCGGGCGGACTTTAGTTCGTCCGCCACCCTAGCGGTGCTGGGACCGGCCGCCAGAAGTGCAGCGGTCCCGCACCGCTATTAGGATGCGACCGCCACTCTGGCGGTCGCATTCCGCATACTTGATATTGCGGCGGGTGCTGCTTACAGCAGCACCCCCCCCAATGCCAAAGTGCCATGTTGTGCATTGCCATGCACAAGGTGGCAGGCACCGCGCGTTGCCTGCCACCTTGTGCATGGCAATGTATGGTACCCCCCAAGTGCAGCCCCCCACCCCCAACCCCCCGGGGGCCCGTAACAGGCCCCCAAAGCGATTCCCCGCCAGCCTTTCCATGGCGGCATCGCCGCCATGGAAAGGCTTTCAAAGCCATACATCTTAACATGGATGGCGGTGCCTGCTAGGCACCGCCACCATATTAAGCCCCAGCTCCGCCCGGCCGGCAATCGGAATGCTGACTGGTGGAAAAGCGGCGGATGCACCTTGCGTCCGCCGCAATACCCCCGCCATTATAATATGGCGGGGGTAAATCGGGTTGGGATGGCGGGCAGACCACCACCGCCGGGCCGGCGATGGCGATCCACCCGCCATCCTAATCACCCCCTTAGTGTCAAACAAATTCCCCAAATTGTACACAATAGGAGCTGCACCACAAATGCACATACAAATAAATAGAAACAATGTCAAAGTAACACAATTCATTCAATATGACACTTCCTTATGAATAACAGTGTCTATACAGTCCATGGGTACTGTTTCTTACTTTATTATGTTATATTCCATTCATAAAAAACCATCAGCTAACGCGTTTCGTCCATTTAAACATTGGACTTCTTCAGGGCTGTAAGTTAAAATCAAATATACATACAATATAAAACAAACTGTACAGTGCTAACAATACATACATATATAAACATATGTACAACACAAATCACTAACATTTATATACAATACATACATCTATGTACAGCCGAAATCTATAAAAGTTAAAAGTCAATGTAGACTTATAATGACCAGACAGAGACATCTCATTTCTATTGGTCAAAGGACTTTTGAAATTGTTTGAGAACATCACAGACATATCAACATAAACTTAATATGTATAGCAACCATAACAAAACTAAGCAAAATGCACAAATATACAAAGCCAAGTCGTGAGGGATAAGTAGAACCCGTGTTACCTGGATAGAACCCTGCAAAGACCCCGGGTGCTTCCGGACCAGAAAGAAACCCAATGATATTAACATGTATTGGTGAACCTAGACAGTCCCTTCGCCATGTTTTAAGAAAGCAGAGAGTTCTCACTAGTTCCCATGGGTCACATAAACAAGCGTGGCCCAAAAAGGGCAAGGAGGGCCACAATCTCAATCAGTGTAGTATGGAAGAACATATGTAACAAGAAACATACCAACTAAGATGTCAATAGCCTATGCCAATCAAAAGGCTGTGCACCAATGGTCAGGGCACAACTCCAAAACCAGTGCCGAAATATGCTATCTGCAGAAAGAAGACATTGAGCCTGTAAAGTACAATCCATTCATAATAGATTGGGATTGTATATATATTCCTAAAAAGTAGGGGGTGTGATGCCTACCTGTGCAGGACTGTGCAATAGCAGTCCAATCAATAGAGAGTAGATTAAGGCAAAAGTATCAAAATGGCGATAAGTTGCTGTAAGGCATGAAGACATTGCATTCAATTGAAATGAATGAATTTGATATGCAAAACACGATAAAAGATGCACTCCGTAGTGGAGATTATCCATCCAGCCGTATGCACCTAGAAATAAAAACAGTGCTTAAAAAATCACATGAGGATAGAACGACACATATCCACGTTATGCTTGATACATAGGAGTGAAAATCCCCATGCCTAAATCCTGCAGAATGCTTAAATATAAAAATATGCAATGAAGGGTGCTAAACCCGTAACCCCCATACACACCAGAACCTTGGAGGCACAAATTATTGCACTCATAAAAGGCTGGCAATTACGCTAACGCCATGCCTTGCCCACATGTATCCCTAACATAAAAATCCCTCCTTAGCACGTTAGGTAATGCTGATTAGCGATAGAGGCTGTAACGTGGCATTCCAACACCAAAAACTTCCAGAGGAACAGCTAGTCTTGTGCCAAGAATCGATACCCACACCTCGCTCCGTCAAAGAAACGGCGTAACTAAATCACAGGACAATGGTGCCATAAATCAGTTACCACAGCTAAATATAAAGACACGGTAACTCGAGTTGAGGACAAAACGGACAAAATGCAAATAACCAAAAAATCGCGTTAAAGGAGGGGTGCGTGAGCTTGGAGTCGCAAAACACAAATATATCGGAGCGCATGAGGTTAGTAACTTACTGCTATTGATGTGCGTCCGATCGCAATAGCGACTCTCAGGGCAACTGGTCAAACCCAGCCTCCGGGTGGATAATCTCCACTACGGAGTGCATCTGTTATCGCTTTTTGCATATCAAATTCATTCATTTCAATTGAATGCAACGTCTTCATGCCTTACAGCAACTTATCGCCATTTTGATACTTTTGCCTTAATCTACTCTCTATTTATTGGACTGCTATTGCACAGTCCTGCACAGGTAGGCATCACACCCCCTACCTTTTGGGAATATATTTACAATCCCAATCTATTATGAATGGATTGTACTTACAGGCTCGATGTCTTTTTTTCTGCAAATACCATATTTCAGCACTGGTTTTGGAGTTGTGCCCTGACCATTGGTGCACAGCCTTTTGATTGGCATAGACGATTGACATCTTAGCTGGTATGTTTGTTGTTACATATGTTCTACCATGCTGCATTGGGTGAGATTGTGGCCCTCCTTGCCCTTTTTGGGCCACGCTTGTTTACGTGACCCTTGGGAACTAGTGAGAACTCTCTGCTTTCTTAAAACATGGTGAATGGACTGTCTAGGTTCACCAATACATGTTAATATTGTTGGGTTTCTTTCTGGTCCGGAAGCACCCTGGGTCTTTGCAGGGTTCTATCCAGGTAACACAGGGTTCTACTTATCCCTCACGTCTTTGCCGCATCCACACAGCCTTGGCTTTGTATATTTGTATATTTGTGCATTTTGCTTAGTTTTGTTATAGTTGCTATACCCATTAAGATTATGTTGATATGTCTGTGATGTTCTCAAACAATCTTAAAAGTCTTTGACCAATAGAAATGGGATGTCTCTGTCTGGTCATTATAAGTCTACATTGACTTTTAACTTTTATAGATTTCGGCTGTACATAGATGTATGTATTGTATATAAATGTTAGTGATTTGTGTTGTACATATGTTTATATATGTATGTATTGTCAGCACTGTTCAATTTGTTTCATATTGTATGTATATTTTATTTTAACTTACAACCCTGAAGAAGTCCAATGTTTAAATGGACGAAACGCATTGGCTGATTGTTTTTTATGAATGGAATATAACATAATAAAGGAAGAAACAATACCCAAGGACTGTATAGACACTGTTATTCATAAGGAAGTGTTGTATTGAAATGTGTTACTTTGACATTGTTTCTATTTATTTGTATGTCCATTTGTGGTGCAGCTCCTTTTGTGCATTGTTGTTCTATACTCCCTTGGGAAGGGAGGCATCTTCGGGCAGGGGGTGCATTTGGAGATTTGCACACAAGGACGTATTTTTTTGGTCACAAATAGCATAGGTGAACAATGGTTTGGGTGCTGTTTGTGTTTTTGGTCCACTGCCCACATTCCGAGTTCCAAATTCCCCAAATTGGTTGAGCTTGGAGTGGGAATAGTAAATCACTCCCCTTTAATATCCAATTCCTTCCCCAAATTGGTTTACATTGGAGTGGGAATAGTAAATGTTACCCCTTTACTGACCAATCCCTTCTCCCAACATCATTTAGATTGGAGTGGGAATAGTATATGTCACCCCTTTAGTGTCCAACGCCTTCCTTCGATTGGTTTATATTGGAGTGGGATTAGTAAATGTCAACACTTTAGTGCCAAACGCCTTCACAAAATTGGTTTAGAATGTAGTGAGAATAATAACTGTCACTCCTTTAGTGTCCAACACCTTCTCCCAATATCATTAGATTGGGAATAGTAAATGTCAGCCCTTTAGTGTCCAACGCCTTCCTCAAATTGGTTTAGATTGGAGTGGGAATAGTATATGTCACTCCTTTATGGCCCAATTATAAGTTTGGGAGTGTAGGAGTGGGCCACCACCCCACTCCCACACTGCCAAACAGGGCTGCCACCCGCCCACCAGATTATGGGGTATTATAGTGGTCTAGTGGGTGGGCAGCGTGGCGGTTCCCCGACAGTGCATTTTCAAGGATCCTATGTGAGTCATAAACTGCACTGCCACAGGACCGCCGGTGCACGTTCCTGCACGGCATGGGGTGCATGCACACAGAGGGGCACAACATGTGCCCCCCTGCAGACACCCCATGCACAGGGCCAAGATGGGGCCCCTTTCTTTCCTCACCTCCAGCAATTTCCTGGAGTAAGAATCTCCATGAGACCGCTGTCAGTGAGGAAAGTCCTAATATGCTTGGCAGTGCCGCAGGGCACCACCGGATGTATGATGTAACAACGCGATCATTTAGATCGCGGTACATTACATCGCTGTTTTTACAACGCAAGTCGTTACCACGACTTGCGCTGTAGGGCGCTGGATTTAGGAATCGTATGATTTACTATTCCAACTCCAGCCTACGTACAGTAGGGAATGTGTTGGAATAGTAAATCACACTATTCCTTAGTCTAGAGCGCCCTCCAGTGCAAGTCGTGGTAACGACTTGCGTTGTAAATGCAGCGATCTAAATGTACTGCAGTGTTTTGACCGCGTTGTTAAGGTCGTTTCCCGGCACCACCAAGCAGCTTTTCCATAGGACGAGTTCTAATGTGGAGCAGGTGCTTTCTTTTCTGCTGGATGAAAAGATCCCGTAAGTAAATGTTAATTTGTTGGTAGTTTGTAGAGATTTAGGTCGTTAGGTTCATTTGTTCTCGCTATTTTGGTGAGTTAATAGTTTTTTATTAATTTATGTATACCTACTTTCTTATATATTTTTGCTGGTTTGTGATAGTTTGTATTTTCTGGCACTTTATCATTTTTTCAAGTTGTAGTTTTTTCTTTTAGGAAGTCCAACTAAAGAGATTGAAGTTGGAGAGTGTTTTAATATTTATTTGCCATTTTACGTTTTTTAGGTTAATAACAAATATGTTTTAGTTTAGATATAGTTTTATTTTCTTGGTTAAGTAGTTGTTTAGATGTATATATTTCTTTTGTAATGGTGTATATATAAATATATATGCTAATATTTATGTTGTAGTTTAAATGTTGTATTTGATGCTATTTTTTGTTGGGAGTTGTATTGTTAATATATTAGTTATATAATTTATTGGGGTGAATAGTGAATATTTTGTTGATTTAAAGTATTTTTATTTAATCAAAATAGGTGCATAAACCCTTTTGGGCTTATTTGAAGTCATTGTTCTTTGTAAAAAGTTTTTTTAAATGTATTTATTAATGATTATTTTGGCGACCATATTGTAGTCGATATTGTATGAATCAATATTTTTCACATATTTTATGTTAATTTAAAGGTGAAAATATTTTTGTTTCCCATGTTTTTGTTTTCGATATAGGTAAAAATCAATATTTTAAATAACATTTGTGTTCTTGATATTTGTGGTTTCACTAGTTAATTATAGGAAGTCGATATTTTTGTTATTGATATATAATTTCCAATATTTTTATGTTTCGATATTGTATGCATCGATATTATATCAGACTGCACTGAAGGACTTTTGCCTGTGTCCCTGGGCTTCATTGCACTACGCACGTTGCACTTTAGATCCGGCCCCCGGAGGGGCTTTAAATTGCCGGCGGCGGTCCCGCGACGCGGGAGACTGCACTGAAGGACTTTTGCCTGTGTCCCTGGGCTTCATTGCACTACGCACGTTGCACTTTAGATCCGGCCCCCGGAGGGGCTTTAAATTGCCGGCGGCGGTCCCGCGACGCGGACGCGCGCGGGCTCGGCCCGGGCGAAGACCGGGCCAAGACGGGCCCGTCTTAGCCCGTCATAGACCGATAGAGGCCGGGCTGGGCCATATTATTGTCACCTGCTACACTAAAAATGCCCGGAAGAAAAATCCTCCACTGATCCCACGGAGTAGGGATACGTAAGTCATAACTTGAGTTATTGTACGTGTTGGAACTGAAGGGGGCTTTTTTCTACTTCATCTTGACTTGAGCCTGCACTTTCTGGCGGGAGCATAAGCCCAGAGTGTCCTCTCTTAATTATAGTTGCTGGAACGTTCATCCGTGACTTTTTGGTGTTGTCAGCCATCTTGGTGGGACTATGTGCTCTAGGGTGTTATAGGAGCCTTTGTATTGCCTCGTCTGCTCCTCTGCTACGTTGGTGAGGGTGGGGGCACTCCCATCCTGCCATTCTATAGTGGCAGAGATTGAAGGAGATTGAAAGAGACTGGGTTGGGCTATACTTTTAAAAAGAGTAAGATTAGAGACATTTAAAATAATTGTATTTAGATATTTGCCTTATATTATTGTATTATAAGAAAGAGGGTTTTTATAAGGTATATAAGGTATTCACTTGATCGTGCTACAGAATTGACACTGAGAAGAAGGGGAACGTAAATAGGTTAGAGAGATACACTTCCATTTTTATAGGGGTATAAGGACTGGCGTATTTAGCAGTTATTTAGCAGTTTTTTAGTTGGAGAGAATTTGTAGATATGGGTAAAAGGAAGTTACGTACAATGAACCCTGGGCAAACTGTGCTATCATCAAACAAACCAAAAGATGCTAATATGACCCTGTTGAAATACCTGACGGGGGCGGTTGGAGCTCTTGAAAAGCAGATATCCACTGTTGAGGAGTCTCTTTCTAAGGACGCACAGGGTGCCTTAATAAGTAGTATTACTACTGACCTACATCATAATGAGAGTACAGACGCGGTTACCATAGTTAATGTGGTTGAGGAGCCCCGAAATGGTTGTATTCAGCCTAATAGAGATGAGTTATCACTTAGCGATCCGGATCCAGAGCTACTTCCTCCTTCTAAAAGATCTTGCAACTCCATTGCGAAGGTACTACCTGGAAATCTACTACCAATTATCCACCAGGCCTCCCCTGTACCCCCAATACATAAGGTTAAAGACGTTAAACAGCAGGGGAAAGGTACCCCGTTAAATCACAAAGGTAAAGGTAAAGGTAAAGACTCAGTTACACGTAATAAAAGCAAGAGTAACGCCCCTCTTCTATTGAAAGTAATGGGATAGTAAGTTTGATAACCGACCTCACTAAGTATATCAGACTATCAATTGGTACTTTAGAGGCAAGATTAAGTAAAATAGAAGTGGGGTTGGAAAACATTATTAAGAACCAACATATGAGTTATGCAAGGGAAGTAAATATTACCAAGATAAACGAGGACAGAGAGGGTAGTGTTTTAAAGCCATCTAACCAGCCCTCACCAGTTACCTTAATTAGTCCTGCCAGCCAGCATGTGGAGAGGGCCAGGAAGTTTGGTGTTTCGGGACCTAAGAGTCCTACTGAAACTTTTAGAAGTAAACCGCTGCCAAAGGAGGTGGCTCTATGTGAGGCAGTAAAAGGAAGACCATTAGAACAGCAAGGTGGACTTTCGGTGAATGATCTTTGCCCGAACTCAAGGCCGCATAGTATAAATAAGTATGAGTATCCTTCTAGACTGCAGAATTAAAATTTAAATTTGCCCCCTGCTGCCATTCCATATACAGTCGTTTTGACTAATGTGCCCCTTTATTCTGATGAAAGAAACGAATCATGGATAGCCCTGAGGAATTGTGTTATTCATTGTTTGGGGCAAAGAGTGGGCTTAACTAGAGAGATGTTTCATGCTTTTAAGATGGTAAGACGTGTTGCTTGGGTGGGTATAAGTAGGAAAGTTTTTCCTGGGGACTGTGTTGTTCTTTCTTTGGGGGATCCCTTATTGGTGAGAGAAATTCTTTTTAGAAGCAATAAAACTAATAATATGGCGTCAGGTATACAAGTCCTCCCTTTGGGGTATTTTTATCAGCCTAGTACATCTAATGGGTACTTAAATCCGCATTCTTTTACCCACCCCACTGTTCATTCATCCTATAATTTAGAGGTGTCAAATAGATTTGGGCCCCTTCAATCGCTAGATGAGAATGATTGACTCTTTGACACTTCTGATCAATACATTGATGAGGAAAGTTTAACCTCCCAAATTATACAGGAGAGAAGTGTAACACCTCATATTATGGAATCCATCATTGATCAGAGCGAGATATTGATTGGAGGGTTGGGAATGGATGAATCCCTGTCTGTTGACAATAGTGATGATGGTGTAGTGAGCGGTCTAGGGAGGACGGAGACCATGGGGCAGTCCGTGAAAAGCTTGGCCAACATCAATCGAACTGATAGAGCACCCAAGGATATCGTAGTGCTTTTCTGGAACATCGCAGGTCTGCATTCTAAGTTGAATAATTCCATCTGGATAGACTTCATCCGCAGCTTTGATATCCTATGTTTTCAGGAGACTTGGCTGTTGGATGAAGTCAATATTGATGGGTACAAGACGTACCATATGCCAGCAATACGGTCAACCCATGGGAGACATAAAGGTGGGATATGTGTTTATATCTCAAATTTACTGGGGGTCTTAAAAATTGAAAATGGTAAAAGTACAGCATTTTATCAATTTGTTATTATTTACTTGAACTGTAATATAGCCGTGTCCGTAGTTAACTTTTACAATAATATGGAGAAAGATCAACTATGTGACATTTTAAAGTCCTTTAGTGAGGAAATGGATAAGTTAGGGGCCCTAATAGGCATCGATGTGATCACGATTTGGGGAGGAGATTTTAACGTAAATATATGTACTCAACCCGGATCCGGGCAATGTGGGGTAGTAAATGAAGAGAATGATTCGATAACTCATTTTGTTCATACTGACAGGGGTGAGAAGTTTAATGATCTAATGGCCACATATGAGCTGGGTTTTGCGAAGCTGTTATGTTCCCCTTCGGTGGATTTTGATCACACTTTTATTGGTAGAGGCTGTGAATCTATAATTGATTTTATCATCGTTCCCAACCGTTACGCCACTTGGATTAATAATTTTAAAACACATCATAATGTGCTAAGTGATCATTTGCCCTTAAGTCTTACTATTACTCCCCTAATTGGGGTTTTTATTCTAATAAAAACAGTTTGGCGTGGGTCCAAAATATAGCCGTTGGTCGCCAGAATGGATATTCCGTGCGTTGGGGTACTAAGGAACCAGAGATGCTCATTAAGCAGATCATCACCAAAGCATATGACAACATCCTAGTTTGCTTACAAGATGACACTGCTTTTGATGATACCTTGAGTGCATTTGCCAATATTAGTAATGTGGTCCAAAACTTGCTCATAGCACAGAGTAAGGGTCCTATTATTAAGGAAAATGGCTGGTTTGATTCCAATTGTACCAGGACTTATACAGGACTAAAAACGCTCTCCATAGGCCGGTGAGAGATCGGGAGGAGATTAGAGAAAGCAGAAGGGCCTATAATCTTGCCAGAAAAGTAAGGAAGAAAGAACTTAAAGATTTAGCGTGGGATACTCTCCTTGAAGCTTCATTAAGAAAGGACAGTAGTACATTCTGGAAGGCAGTTAATGCCCCGTTCTTTTCTAATAACGATGGAGCTAGGATTGAGGTCGCTATCGACGAAAAATCTTGGATAGACTTCTTTTCTAATGTATATAGTTGTAAGGAGAAGGTAGGAAACTTTTTGGACTCTGGCCCTGAGCATGGGGAAGAATCGGATGGTTTTCGGCCTATAGAGATGCACATCTTGCATGAAGAGGTGCTAGAGGCCATTAATGCCAGTAAAGGATGTAAGGCACCAGGTCCTGATGGGGTCCCGATGGATCTATTTAAATCGATCCCAAAGTTATGGTCCCCTTTGTTAACTCGGGTGTTTGAAGCTTGTTGTGCAAGGGGTTTTATTAAGTCCTGGTCGGAATCAGTGATCGTACCGATTTTTAAAAAGGGGATCGGAACAACCCTGCCTGCTACCGACCAATATCGCTTTTAGATGCTTTGGTGAAGGTAGCTGGCAGGATTGTCTTAAATAGATTACAACTGTGGGCAGAGGATAATAATATTTTGAGTGCGGTCCAATACGGTTTTAGACAGGGGTTGGGGACTAATGAGCAGGTTTTAAATTTGAGCCTCATAATGGGGAAATATACGCAAGCAAAGGAAGGTAAGCTTTACGTGGCCTTCGTAGACCTTACGGCCGCATTTGATTGTGTCAATCACGCTAGATTGTGGGAAATTCTGACAGACTTAAAAGTTGACCCAATTATCATACAATTCTTAATACAATTATATTCGGGGGCTAGTGCAAAGGTGAGATATGGGTTAAGGGGTGAATGTACGGCGTCTTTCCGCGTGGAGAAGGGTGTGAGACAAGGCTGCGTCCTGGCCCCGTTCCTCTTCTCTCTGTATACGAACGCTCTAGAAGAGGAACTGGTGGCAGGGGCGAGAGATCCCCCTCAGGTTAGCAGTAAGCCGATAGTCTCTCTTCTCTACGCGGATGATGCGGTCCTTATGGCCAGAACACAGCTAGGCCTCCAGAGAGCACTTGCCTTGTACATTAGTTTTATGGATAACCGAGGATTAAAACTTAATGTAAAAAAAACATTTGTTATGACATGTGGGAGGGGGAGAAGCAAAGGTAGAACTCTGGTAGTTGGGAAAGATAGGATAGATTCAACCAGTAGGTTCTCTTATTTGGGTGTTCTGTTTGAGCGTACTGGTTCTTGGGGAGCTGCAATTAAGAGTAGGAGTCTCCTTTTTAAGAGGTCTGTAGCGGCAGTGGTTAGCTTTGCAAACAAAATGGGTAAAAGACCCCCGGAGATTCTCCTCAAAATTTATCAGGCTAAGTGAATGAGTGTTGCAATGTATGGGGCAGGAATCTGGGGTTTTTATGATATTTCCCTAATCCAATTAGTCGAAAATACTTTTTTAAGATTTATTTTAGCGGTCCCACAGAGCTCCCCAGTTTTTAATTGTCATAGTGAATTAGGGATCCCATATATTACGGATATGATTAGATTGCATCCTTTATTATTATGGTATCGAGTTTGGACATCTACCTATACTGGATTGAATAGAGATATTATTAAGGATGTAATGAAATTGGATTATGCCTGTAGAATTAAATGGCTGAACTATATTAGGAAATTTTTATTGGATATCAACTGTTATGATTTTTATAATGTACCAGAAACCATGAATTTAATATCTAGGAAAGATTTTAAATCTTTTTGCTTGACACATTTAGAGTCCCTAAGAGCCGCACAGGAGATGAATAAATGCACGGTGACCCAGCATTATCTGACTTTGACAACCTATCGTATCCAGCCCTATTTGGTTTGGTGTATCGGAGGGTACGACAGATATCTTCTGACACGGTTTAGGTTTGACTGTTTCCATCGTTTGGTCAGTTTCCCTTCGGTTAATGATTGGTCTAGGAAATTGTGTCACTGTCCGTGTGATAATATCTCAAAGCAATCAACTATCCACGTGATTCTCTTCTGTAAAATATATGCAAAGGAAAGAGCTAGATGGATTATGCCTCTGTTAAGACTAGGAGGCTGGAGGCAATGCCGCCCAGCATTTTTATACTTGCAATTATTGGAAAATGTTTATTGTGTAATGATCATGAGTGGCCTTTTGAAAAGTATAATAAAAAAAAGAAAGAATTTTATTAGGTAATGTCCTCTATTTTTTTAATTTAACAAGTGTATTTATGAGTTAAAATGCTAAGGATATGTTAGGAATTTAGTGCAATTAATTAACAGATAGGAGTCCTATTAAAATGTAGTCGTTTAGATAATTTAGAACAGAGTATAGATAAATTTGTATTGTGTATGGATATATTTTTATAAATGGTTTTAATGTGGCTTTTATGATTTTATTATGAACTGAAATCGAATAAAGTATATTCATTCATTCATATCAGTGATGCCTATTCTGGACCTTTCAGCCTGTGTTGACATCACCAATTCTACATCTTATGACACTGTTCAGACCGTGGCTAATGCCTAGGGTAGTTTTCTGGGCTTACATCCCTTCTTTCTGTTATTTGCACCTTGACATTTTAAAAACACGTAGTTTCCATTTTCAGACATAACACAAACATTACATAAGGCTAAGCATTCTCTAGACTAAGCCAACAGCAAAGGTATTTGCAATTACAATGGCAGAAAAATCATAAAGTACCAGCAAAGCATTCTCTGTTCTCGGGCCCAAGCTGCGGCATTCATTGCCTACCATGCTGCAACACAAACCCACCCACCTCAAATTCAGAAAAGGCCTGACGACCTGGCTCTCCCACTTCTTCACCTATCTCTGACCGCTGTTTCATTTTACTGAAAAATAAAATAAATAGATGTAAAATTAAAATGAAATGTGGCTTTTACAAGAATGGACAACAAAAGTGATCTGGAAAGTTGGAAAGATATAGGAAAAGTTTAATCAAAACATATGCAAACTTGACTGACCTGCTTCTCAATAGACATTTAACTGGGGGTTGGCTTGTTTCTAAGCACTCCCAAGTTTAACAAACTAAGAACAAGTGGCTCACGGTGTAGATATTAAAATCTCGATCTTCTGGTCACATGTGATTTTAATGTTGGAAGTTGCTTTTGCTACATTTGGTGCTGTAGGTATTAGATGATCTTATTTGAATGTGTTAGGAAACTGTGGGCAAGATGTATGAATACCATGTATGAATACCATGTCGCAAAACTCCAGTCGCAATTTGCAGCCAGTATATTGACCAATGAAGAATTTAACAAACTGACCTATCTACTAATTAATTGGTTGGCTAAATTCTGATTTGGAGTGGGTCACAATCTTACCTACCTCCTGTATACTAATGAGGCATGTCACATTAATGTGGTAGATCAACACTCATTCTGATTAGTGGCCATCACAGGGATGGTGGCCTGCTAGGGTCAACATACCACCATGTCTGTGACCACCTCTCACTAAAGTAAACCTTTTTTAAGATGCAGACCATTTTCCTTAAAGGATTCAGTAGTTCATTTAACAAGAAAAGTTTTCTTTTTTTGAAAGGTTGTTTTAGAGTTGGCAGTGCTCCCTAGACCACTGTATACTCCCCAACAAACTTTAATTGTATATTCACAAAGAGGAAGGTGTCCGAAGGGGACCTCTTCTTTTCTATGAATGCATTTGCCCCTTAAATATGAAGTCAGTCCTTTTTCAATGTTTTGTCCCCCGATTTCGGTCGCACAACACTGACACATTGCAAACTAATGTGGTATTTTGAAGGAATGTCTTCAACATGCTTCCTCTGAATACTGAATCGGTATGGAATGTAATCTCGTTTTAGGAATTGGTAAAAGTTTATCAATTCCTAAAATAAGATTAGTACATTAAAAAAATGATTTTTGCAGTCTCAAACTCCAAATCAGGGTGTTTGCAACCATACAAATACTTTGTACATCTCACCCTTTTGTTGCTCCTAAAACATGTTAGGTGAATGAAGAGTTGAATATTCCCAGCAGATTATGAGCTCAGAAGGAGCAGAAGAATTTAGTGATGAAATATGAATTCATTGGACTCCTGCAAAGGAAGTTCCAGGCTCCCCAATAGGACACCCAGAACCTGTGGAATGTATAATACTCACACAGTGCTTCTTTACCTTCATTACCACGAACTCCCTATGAACCCAATTAAAAGATGAGCCTGCATTTTTTTTTTTTAAGAATGTGTTTTTTAGGTTTTATTCAGAGGACAAGAAAGCTGCTACAAACAGCATAGCAGGCAAGATGAGTCTACATTAGGCAGAAATATGATACTAAATGCAAAACCTGCTACAATCACTACCAAAATGGTTTCCGTATTTTCAGATGCAAAAACACATTTCCAAATTTTTTACCTCTGGGTGATATATCAAGTATTGTCTTTATGGTGGTATAAATAATTAATGCTTTATATTTTATTACATGCAGATATTCTCCAGTTTTACAAGAGTCGTAAAGCACCTCCCAGGTCCACACCATGCAAAGTTGAAGCACCTGGAAAACCTCCGTAACTTTGTGACAGAGAGAGTCAAAACACACAAGGAGACGCTCGATCCCAGTTTACCACGAGACTACATCGACTGTTTCCTCACAAAGATGATTAAGGTATAACTTCACGGCTTTGTAAGTAGCAACATCACATTGCGTTGTTCATGGTAAGGTGTCAACTCTATGACTTGCTGTTTATATCTACTTTTGAAAAACATTGACTCATTGACAGACCTGAATTTAATGCTTACCCATCTATGTAAGCTCCAAATCTGCCAGTCTCTACTATCAGACTCTAAACTGTCTTCATTATTTGAAATCAGGGCATCAGTAAGATCTTGATTACCATTTGAAGGACTATAATATTTTCTTTGCCAGGGGCCGTAGTTCCACAATTCTCCTGTAACAGTCATGAGGTAGAGAACCTGCCCCCATTACTAGTTGATCCGTCCGAGTGACAGAGATGGGTCAGCAAAGGTGCTTCTATCATTTATAAGTTCCTTTTCAAGAGCACATAGAATGATGGAACAGGACCTGAGAGATACCAGAAGCAATCGTTCTTCACCATCCCTACATTCCAGGCTACAAGGATGCCCCTTTCTGCTTATACACCAAGGGCCATATTTATCATTTTTTTCAACCAACGCTATGTAGCAAGACATTGCATGAAAGGGAGAGGGCAGGATAGTGCCATATCCATCTAGATATGCTGCCTTCCTGCTCTCTTCTTGCGCTGGTGCACCTTTGGCTGCCTAGTGCTATTGCAGGCACCTTGCACTATGCAGCAATGGGTGTCCCCGTTGCAGGCAGGATTGATTTTGTGCAGGAAGGGACACTGTTAGACCTGACAGCCTTGGGATGGTCTCCCCTCAACATTTTGCCTTCCTTCTCTACTTTTCTGACCTAATTTTTGCTGGTTTTAGGACTCTGGATACTTTATCTCTGCTGACCAATACTAAAGTGCTTGTGCTCTCCCCTAAACATGGTAACATCAGTTCATCCCCAATTGGCATATTTAATTTACTTATAAGACCTTAGTAAAGTGGTACTCTCTGTACCCAGGGACTGTAAATTAAATGCTACTAGTAGACCTGCAACACTGATTATGCCACCCACTTAACTAGCCCTTTAACCATGTTGACCTGGCAAAATAAACCTTTTGCCAGGCCCTAACCTTCCCTTTTTATACATGAACGCTACCCCTAAGGTAGGCCCCAGACAACCCAAAGGGCAGGCTGCAATGTTCTTTTAAGTTGTACATGTCCTGGTAGTGAAAAACTCCTAAAGTAGTTTTTCACTATTGCAAGGCCTATCTCTCCAATAGGATAACACTGGGATTACTTTATTACATTTTAGTGTAATTTCTAATTGGGAAAGATAAGACCTCCTAAGTCTTGTGTCTCTGGAATCCTAATTTTAAATCCCAATTTATGCTGCAGTCGGATTTTAATTTACATTTCTGAAAATGCCACTTTCAGAAAGTCTGCATTTTCTTACTTTAGCAAAAAGATCAATTGATGAATAGAATGCTGAAACAATGTCAAACATTCACCCCAGTACAGAGATCTGGGCCTAAATCCATTGTTTCTTTACCCACCATGCCATTCCAGTTTAGACCCAGCCATATGAAAATCAGAGATGACCCTGATCCCCATGGGAACAGCCCAGCCTGAACTGCCAGGCCAGGCCCTCCCTGGACTGGAAACAAGCCTTCTGGGACCAGTTTCAGGGTATCACCCCTCATCAGCCAGGCTAGCTTGACTCCAGTGGCATGGTGAACACGGGACCATGTCAGGGTCCCACTTCCTGTCCCCACAGAAAGGGTTGTATACCCCATATAGTGAGCCTGGATCCAGGGCAGGAAGGGAGGACCTCTGTGCACTTCAAAGGCATGTCTTTGAAGACCCCCTCACTTCAAAGGCACAAGTGAGTATAAGTACCGGACCTCTGACACCACCACTTCAATACACTTCTGGACCTGTGAAGACTCTGCCATGAAGGACTGCTGTGCTGCTGACATGGCTGCCGCTGTGCTGGACTGCTGTTTTGCTGTACACCTGCCTTGCTGTGCTGACCTGATGCCTTCTTGCCTGGGTGAGGAGACTAGATCTGCATCACTTGAACTGAACCTAGAGCGACTCCAAGGGCTAGCTGGCTGGCTGGCCTCCTGATCTGAAGTCTCATGGACATAAAAAACTTCCAGCCAACCTGCTTCTATTCCTAGACTCTGCCTTATGTGAGTCTACCATGCCAAGTGGTGCCTCTCTAGTCCTGGATCCTTGGAAGTGGGCCTAAGATGTTTCTTCTGCAGAATCGCTGCATCCTCTGGTGAGCGACGCATCCCCGAGCAGAACTGTAGCATCTCTGTGGTTGAGCAGCGCATCTTCGAGCAGAACTGATGCAATTACACTTTTGTTCAGTGGCCCTAAGTGGGTCTCTGCAGCTGACCCATGCTCTATCACAGTCGGCCTAAACTTTTGATTTTGTCCGGTGTGTCCAGATATCCCAAATAGCACTTTATGCTATTGAATTTGTTGTTTTAGTCTTGTTTTACTTATTAAACTAAGCTCTATTTTTCTACCCTGGTGTGGAATCTTTTTGTGTGATGTTTTCACTGAATAATGTTTGAAGTGTTGCACAAATAGTTTACACATTGCCTCTAAAGTCAAATCAAATCAAATCAAATACAGCTTTATTCGATTGCTATTTCATACAATCATAAAAGCACAATTAAAAAACATATGTATATAGTTAAAAACAGCAAACATCATATATATATACAGTGCTAATTCCATTCAATGTACAATAAGTAAAAAAATCATTAAAACTAAAAAAGAAGCTAAAAGAAAGAAATAGCAAGAAAAGCTGGGGTCATACAGTATTTAAATTCATTAACACTACAACAATACCTTTTTGTTGCCATATGACCGTTAGATTTGAATTATCATCTTTTTCCTGAGGTTAATTACGTGCTTTAAAAACATTGCTATCTTCCACATAATATGTACATTCTCTAAGAATTGTAGAGCAATGAATGCTGGCCTACATTGTCTAATCCCCATACTTTTTAAAATAGGAAGAATCCACTCCTTTCTCTGTACTTTATAAAATTTACAGAACAGTAGCACATGTATGGTGGATTGCTCTGAGCGATTATCACATGTACATAAATGCAGTTGTTTGGTCCAGTCATTCATTGTTGGAAAGCTCACAATTCTGTGGAAGATTCCCAGTCTAAATCTCGTTAATAAAGAACGATCATAACCCCTAGGAACATCTTTCAGGTATGGTTGAATATTAAAAGTAATTAAAATCTGTTGATTCTGTAGGACACTGGGTTGTAAAATCTCAGATGACAATCTTAGATTTCCCAAATGATGTAGAGCCTCCTTCTTCAAGTCCTTTCTACTAATATTTTGCAGAGTACTGGGGTCTGAAAAGTACTCGGGATGACCAAGATCCTCCAAAAAATTGCAAAAATCTTAGCCAGGGAATTTTTAAGACCCCTTCCAGTGTGAGGCTATCCGTCAATATGTCTCTGTTTAATTGGGCCTCTACTTTTGTCCATACACTATGCCACAAGAGAATGGGCTCTAATTTAATAAGATCCGATATGTACGGCAAGCCCAATTCTGCATGGCAGACATATGAAGATGTGCTAGATGGTACGGACAAGATGTATCTCAGAAACGTGTTTTCTACTGTTTGCAGCGGGAGGGGATTAGCTAGACCCCATATCCCGGCTCCATACATTGCTGAGGAGATACACTTAGCTTTATATATCTTAATTAGCTCCACAGGGGGTCTCATACCCAGTTTCCTTGAGAAATGGACCAGGGCAGTAGTGGTTCTAGTAAAAGCAAGTTTTTTTACTGCTACTGCTTGAGTCCATACATCTTTTTCATCAAAAAGTATACCAAAGTACGAGAATCTCCTTGTGGGCTCAATCTTTTGTCCGTCCACAAACATATCCTTACACCTTTGACTACCATGCCCACACCTCATAACAAAGGTCTTGGAAATGTTTACCCTAAGGCCAAGGTCTTTCATAAAATTAGAAAAATTGTCAAGTACCCTCTGTAGGCCAACCTGCGTTCGGGACATTAAAACCGCGTCATCAGCGTAAAGAAGAGCGGGAATAGGACGTCCGGCTATCTGGGGAAAATCGTAGCTATTCTTGATTAATGCTTGTTCCAGACCGTTGATGTAAAGGTTAAAAAGCATGGGGGCAAGAACGCAGGCTTGTCTGACCCCCTTCTTAATGGGGAATGGGGCAGTAAGTTCCCCTCTCAGACTGAATCTAATTCGGCCTTGAGCGTTATTATATAGGCGTCTGAGGAAGAAAATTATTGAAGCTTCCACTCCCATCACTGTCAAAATCTCCCAAAGTTTCTTGTGTTGCACCGAATCAAACGCCGCAGTGAGGTCTACAAAAGCTAAAAACAACCTGCCCCCCTTCGCCCGTGTATACTTCCCTATTAGAATGGCTAGATTCAAACTCTGCTCAATAGTTCCAAGACCCTCCCGAAATCCATATTGGATGTCGGACAAAACTTTATTTTCCACTTGCCAGATCTGTAGTCGCTCTAAAATTATTCGACCCACAATTTTGACAAGGGAATCCAGAAGAGAAATGGGCCTGTAACAGCCAGGGTCCTGGCGATTTCCTTTTTTAAAAATGGGTACGATCACTGATTCAGTCCACGTAACCAACAAAGGAGCAGAGCAGCAGGCGTTAATTACTCGGGCGACAATAGGGCCCCATAAAGCCAGATTAGCTTTGAATAGGTCGACCGGGACCCCGTCTGGGCCTGGTGCTTTACCGCCAAGACTAGCGTTAATTGCTCGATTTACTTCGTCCAGGGAGAACTCAAGAGTACAGTGTTGCCTATTGGAATCTAATAAAAATTGTTCTGTAACAGCTTCAACATTATCGTCAGATTCATATACCCTAGTGAAATAATCCACCCAAAGGTCCTCCCTAATAGCGATTTCCATGGACGGGCCATCTCTTGGGTTCAGATAGGGTGCTTTGACGGCTTTCCAGAAAGCCGAGCTGTCTCCCAGTATGGAGGCCTTATGCAAGGCTTCCCAGGCCTCATTACGCAGGTCGTTTTTTCTCTTTTTAAGGGCTAACCTATAATCGGCTCTTGCCTGTCTAATGGCGGTAGCATTTCTAGCGGACTCATGTAGTGCCTTTTTTAGGTTTTTATATGCTTGAGTGCAATGAGTGTCAAACCAACCCTGGGTTTTCCTTCTTTTGGAATTTTGTACTAATAACGCCTCCCTAACAGCTGCTGAGATTAATTGATAAGACATCAGAACGTTAGCTGGAACGGCTACGTCACTGAGATAGGACTCTATTGCCATTTTACAGTTCTTTATCACTTTTTTTGTCACCACAAAGGGGTCTACTAGGGACCAACGCAGGGTCTACCCATTTATTTTATCCAGAGTAATATTAGATAGTGCCTGGTCCTTATTATCATTCCCCACCTTTTTATTTGCTGGCAGTGATATACAGTAACTTAGTGGGAAATGGTCACTAAGTGAGATATCTTCAACCAGGAAACCGCGTAGCTTAGGAGAATGATTATTTGTCAAGAGTACAAAGTCTATAGTGCTGTATAAGCCTCTTCCATTGAAGGTATAACCCATCGGTGCTGGCCGATCACAGATTTCATTTGCAAAACCCAAGTTTAAGGTAAATATCATTTCATTAAACAAATCCCCCACCACCGAGTGACAAAAATGAGTATTGCTAGTGCCCTCTTCATAAGTAAAACCACACAACTTTTCATCAATATTGGAACATAGTGAGCAATTAAAATCCCCCAACATAATCACCATAGTGTCTTTTATACTTTTACTGCATAAAGACCTCACATCCAGAGTCAGCTTTGTTACTACTGATCCCAAATCTCTGGTCGGAACATTGTTATAGAAGTTAACCATTAGCATATGGTACCTTTTATCAAAATCCATTGTAATTAACTGATAGTAAGGCTTCTCAAGGAGTTTCTCTATCTTTTTTACATTTAATGTATTTGAAATGTAGGTGCATAAGCCACCCTTCGCCCTACCACTTAAACCCTCCATAGCCGCAGTGTGGAAAGTTTTGTAACCATTTATGTGGATAGGATCTTTCTGCCAAGTTTCTTGAAGGGACAAGATGTCGAGTTGTTTTATGAAATCACACCAAATAGGGTTGTTTATCTTAGATCGTTGGCCTGCAATTTTCCACGAGGCCAGGTTGCACACTGCCTCCCCACTCAACTCCTGTAATGTAGTTCGCGTTTCTGAGGGTGGGATGTGTCCATCTACGTGGGCCTCGATCACGTCTGGGATTGCTACCTTATAATCTTTCTGGATTACTCCTGATGTCATGATCCTATGGTCTTTAGAAACTTCCCCATGTCCCGATAAGGTGGAAAGAGATGACGCAGTGCCTACAGCTAAATGAAATTTGATAGGGATAGAGTGGTCTATATATAAATTGTTCACTACTCGTATCTTAGGGGTGGACTCCCTATTGATTAGATGCTCTCCTAGTTGGGCTGTACTATTGCCCAGCCAGTCAACTCCTTCGAGAGTGTTCAAAATTCCATATCGGTTGCTGAGTGGGATTTCATCATGGCCCTGTCTAACCCAGGGAAGTGCATGCCCCCCCCCTCAACTTCCATGATGCTTCAGTTGTAATCATCTCTCTGCCCCAACTTGGTCCTGCAAACGATTTGCCCTCTATCATTCGCCAATAGTCTCTTGGTGGTTGATAGAAATACCCAAGCGGGAGAATATTTATTTCCTGAGCCATGATGATACTATTCCCAGCCCTGTGCAGGATTGTCTGCACCAGGTCAGGGGATTTAAAACTTATAACCACACAGTCACCTGGTAGGGCCTTATGAGAATTTCCAATCCACCCTACTCTCCGCACCATTTTGAACTCTGAGAAGAGGATGTCTTAAGGCCTGTCCTAGCCCCCAGAAAGTGCAGACTTTTGTTCCGCAAAGTTGACCAGTGTTCTAGGGCACTAGATGTATTGGGTTGTAAACTTGGGACATTTGCCAGGATAACTACATACGGAGTTGCCTCTGGGGGGAGGTGTAAGTTCTCCTGATCTTTAGAAGCACATCCCTCATTTATTCTATTTGTTCTTTGAGTTAACTGGTAGCTCAAACCCTCCCTTGGTTTAGATGTCCCATTAATAGTTAGTGATCTTTGTGCGTCTTTAGAGGGGATTGGGCTGGATCGTGGACCTAGGCGTGGAGATGAAAGAAGTGTTGGACTTTGGTGTGAGGGGCCATTTGAGTCTAAATTTGTGTTTGTGTTGGTGAGTCCCTTACTCGATGTAGTGGGGCGTGGTATATTATGGGAAGCTATATTACCCGCGGAAGTTCCACTTTTCTTACCCAATTCTCTCCTAGGCACTATATCTGTGCCGGTGCCCCCACCTAAATGAGCACCCGAATGAATAATGGGGGGACTGTTAATAGACTCTTCTATCTTAGCAAGCCTAGTCTCAATCTGAGTTAATTTGTGGGACAAAGGGTCCAGCAGAGCTGCCATCATTACTTCCAATCTATTCCATAATTCCTCCTCATTTTGCCTCACAGGAGGCCCATTAGGTACTATCTCTAATGATACGTCTTGTCCCTGCGCATTACCAATACCACTTGCATTAGTTTTTCTCCTTGATGTTATTGGTGATTGTTTATTTTTTGGTACAAGTCTACCTTTCCTTTTCTTTAAGGGTGGCTCAAAACTATTTCCTTGGCTAATTTTCGCCTTCTGGCCCCTGGTAGTAACTTTTAACCTAGTTGGAATATTTGCTACCTCTGCGGGTCTAGATGGCTCTAAGTCTATATCAGTACTCAGTGTTTGTTCGCCGTGAACGTGATGGTCAGCCAAAAGAGACCCTCTCTGTGTAGTACTACGCTGTACATGCTGCGGTTCCAGAGACAACCTTCTCTCTGTAAGTTCTATCTCGTGTATAAGAGCTGATTCTGCCCTCAACAGAAAGGCATCAAGAGTCCCTGCCACCTCTAAAGTGAAGCCTGGCTGCTCTGTGCCAAGCAACCAGAGGGGAAGCACAGATTTGTTTAGTGTTTGCTTGTGTTTTATCCTGACTAGGATTGTGGTTACTGCTTGACCAAGGCTCATACCCCAGTCAACCAGGAACCGAATTTAGAACAAACATCTTCCTGCACAAAAGCAATCCTTTGAGGCATTTTTCTCTTTATGTGTGTGCTGCAGAATGGACCCATTTTAAACTCTTTGTGAAAATGGCAGAATTATTTTTTGATAAACAAATTTTATTTGTTTTCAAAAAACACACGACATTTCCAAGGCAGAAAGCATTAAATACCAAGTGAAGACCCATATTTAAATACCTTAAAGCCCGTAATATTACCACCACTTGCCCCACACCTTGGTATGCCTGGATCCCTGGGCATCCCCTGAATCGATACATTAGCTCTTCAAAATTAGCACACCAGTCCATGGCGGCCCACCAGTTCGACAGAGGAGGGGTAGACGGGGAACTCTGCTACTTTGCAAGTTCCCTCTTGGCAAGTACTGTTCTAATACCCAATAAAGTGCAATCTCCCAGAGTTCCCCCCAAATCATAGGCTATAACCAGCAAAGTGACTTTGGGGGATAGGTCCACAGGGCTGCCCAACATGGGGGTGAGGATTGAATATATTTCCCCCTAGTATTGTTGGATCTTTGGACATTCCCAGACTACTTGAAAAAAATGATCCTCCTCTGCTTGACAGCGTGGGCACGAGGGGGTTGCCAGTTTGTTAGCCCACCACAGTCTAACCTGTAAGGTAAGTCATATGGAGGAAATTAAATTGTATCAATCGTAGCCTGGAGGAAATGACCAGGGTTCTGTGGGACATGCAAGCATCTCTCCAATCCAGATCATCTAATTGACCCAGCCAGATCTCACAACGGGATCTGAGGCGGTCAAGGCACAGCATGCATATACAAGATTTGTAAGCCTATGAAATTCATTTCTCCGTCAGGGGGCATGTACAGTTTTGCCTCTAATGGTTTGAAGTTGGGCACATTACCCAAGGTGTTACAGTGTGAGGAAAACGCATGTCTTATTTTAGGTACCAGTAGAATAGGGATCTATGTAGAGCAAATTCTGTTTACAGTTCCTGGAAACATTTATTATGTGAACTCTGCCATATGTCTCCAAGTACCAAAATGCCTAAGAGCTCCCATCTTCTAAGTCCCCATAATTCCACCGTATGTTGCAACCATCTATCCTTCCAAAGGGGGGTATCAAGGGTAAATCTGTGGTCCCAAACTGTCTGACATAAAGCTGCGCGCCACGATTACAGAACAATCTTGGTGAATTCTGGCACATTCCGGGGAATAGGGTCACTCTATAGGTATGCCATGAGGATCCCATACTCCATTCTCCGACTTTCAAGTTGTTATGCCGGGCCATTTCAACCTCCACTCAACCAATCATTTATCATAATAGATGAGAGACCCAATAGTAAAATTGAATATTTGCCATTCCCAGTCCTCCATCATATGTTGACCTGGTGCATTTACTATAGGCCACTCAGGAGGGGTGGTTGGCCTGTAAAAAAATATCTAACATTAGTGAATAACACTTGGAACCAGTGCTGATGGATCCATAGCAATAGGTTTTGGGTTATATATAATATGTGTGGGAGTAAATTCATTTTGAATAAGGCTATTATTATGTTAAGTGTCAGTTCAGCCCTGGAAGTCAGGGATCTTTTCAGATTAGACAGAAGGGGTTGCAGGTTTAGGCCTTATTATGACCGCCTCACACCTGCACCGCCAAACCCATATTTGAACTGCCCGCCAGATCAGGAGTCTTCTCCTGTCTGGTGGGCTTTTCTTTGGCGTTCCCATGGCGGTGCCTGTGAAATAAGCACCGCAATGGGAATATCAAAATCAGTACCTGCAAGGCATGGTCTGCTGCAGTTCATGCCGTGCAGGTACTGGTGTGCATGCACACAGGGGAGCACATGTTGTATCCCCCTGTGTACATCCACATGTCACAGAGGCACAAGGTCGCACTGCCATGAAAAGTGTGGCAGTGAGGAAACTCGTAATATGCTTGGTGGGGCTGCAGTGGCTTGCCAAGCATATTGCAGCCTCAAGACCGCCGCAACACCGCCTAAGCCTCCTGATAGGAAGTTGGGTTTTCCAATTAGCATTACTTTCATCACTGTTCAAGGGAACTAAAAGAGACTTGGTTCAATTGACCGTCAGAACCAGTGCCAGGGTCCGCATATGTAATAGGTGGGGTCCTGAAAAGGAGGTCCGGTAATGAAAGAGCAAGACATCATCCAGATATAGTGCAATACAGTCTTCCATTGCCAACCCCCAGTCAAATCCCCACACCTGTGCGTTGCACCTGACCCAGACCGCCAGGGGTTTCTCAGGCCAGATCGAACAAGAGAGGGGACAGTGGACAACCTTGTTTGGTGCCTCGTTGAACAGGGAAGGGGTTCATAAAGTCCCTTTAACACAAGCCTGTGCTCTTGGTTGTGCTAATAAAGTTGAACACAAGACCAAAAATTGTGTCCAAATCCCCTTATCATTAGAACGTCCCCCAGAGAGTTCCAGTCAACCAAATTGAACGCTTTTTTGAGGTCTACAAGTAATAGAGCAGTGGGGTCCCTCAATTCATATAGTCTGGCCAGGACCATGTGGACTCTGCGGATTCAGTGTTGCGTGCTACACTGTGGTATAAAACCATATTGCGTGGATTAACTGAGAGAGCAGTGGTTGGAGTCTGTTGGCCAAAGTTTTGGCATACATTTTTCATTTAGTGTTAATCAGGAATATTGGTCGATAAGACAAGCATCTTTCAGGGGGAACCCCCCGTTTGAACAGCACCTCAATAGTGGCTAGGTCCAGCTCTAGGGGAAGTGTCCTTTCTCTGCTATATATTGGAACATGGCCAGAAGAGGTACCAAGTGAGTGTAGAGAGTCAGCGGAAGTATTCTATGGGGGTAATCATCTGTCCCCGGAGTCTTGCCTGACTGCATCTCTGCCATAGCATCACCCTGTTCCTCAGCCATGAGAGGGTGTTCTAAGGATTGGCATGCAGTGAAGTTCAGCCCTAGTAAGGGGAGGTCTCCGATGAGCGGCATAGTCATATCCCTCTCTGCATGTGTCCAGGCAGCAGTATTCTGCAAACGCCCATCCTATATCATTGGCTCTTGATACCCGTTCCCCTGTGTCACATATTATGCAGGGTATTTTGTCCCTAGCCAATTTATCAATTTGCCTGACTTATTGCCCCATTCGCTTTTCCTCACTGTTGAGGACAACCACCACTGCCGAGTCTCATCAAGGGATACCTGTCAAAGTGTCGCCTGGTCAGGCTCCAATTGTCTTAGAGACTGATTACGACTTTGGCAGTGTGAGAGCGAGCCTCCACGCTGCCACCCTGCTCCTCCATCGCCAAAGCTCACCACCGGCCGCCCGCCAGATTACAAGTATTTTTGTACTCTGGCAGGCAGTCCTTTGGTGTTCCAACGGCGGTGCCTTTCAAAAAGGCACTGCAATTGGAACGTCAAAGGCTGTTCCTACATGGCATGAACTGGTAAGTCCTCCATGCCATGCAAGAACAGGGGATGCATGCACACAGGGGGGGGCACAACATGTGCCCTCCTGCATGTATCCCTAGAGGCACAAGGGGGCCCTGTAGGGCCCCCTTTGTTTCCTCCCCCTCACTTTTCATGGCAGGCTCACTGCTGTGAAAGTGAGGCAGGAAGGTAACTCATAATATGCTTGGCGGTTCCGCAGTGACACCACCATGCATATTGCTGCCTCGGGACCGCCACACCACTGCCGGGGATCATGGTTCCCTGGCAGTTGTGGTGGCACCCTCACAGCCTGACTGCTGCACTTGTAATACAGCGGTCTCACTGCTCATGCGGCAGTTCATGACTGCCACCACACCTCCACCACGAGTTCTGTGGTCCCATGGACTGCCAAACTCATAATCAGGCCCTTAGTATTTCCTAACTGGAGCGATCATGGTATGATGTCTTCAGGGTCACAATAGCTGCTTCCAGGAATGTTATCTGTTGGTGCTTCGCTCTCTCTTATCCTTTAAGATAGAAGTGTGCTTTGCCTCTCCTGGTGGCCTTCCCAGCCTCCCAGAGCACCTCTGGGGAGGTCACTGAATCCGTGTTAAGTGTTAAGTATTCTTGAAATTTGTGTGTCACTGTCTGTGTAAATTTCTCATCTGTGAAGTGCTAAGCACTTAGTTTCCTCTATGGTTTGGGACCTTTGTGTGACCAGAGTGATACACCCTATAGTATCTCTATTGTGCCAACATAGTACAATTATTACCAAGCAGGTGTGTCTCTTGAAGCATGATGGCAGTGGCATGTCTCTTTGTGAAGCAGAGAACCACTCCTTATTTTATTTGGTCAATAAGGCCCTTAAGATTCCAGCACATGGTTGTGAACTCATACATTAGTTTGGTGTAGTGAGTGAGAAGGGGCATGAAGTTTCCCCTATCATGAGCTATATTCCACTAATAATGTCAAGGGTTGGCTATGCCATAGTGTGTGTGTGAACAAAAGAACATCGGGCAGGCAACAACAACAAAAAACAAAACATGACGCCTGATGGGCGGACAACTGAAACTCCCCCCTTACAACCCCTCTACCCCCAGAAGCATCTGTCAGCCTCCCAACAATTAGTTCATTGAATAGCTCCTTCATCTTCAACCTGATGTAATTAGAACCATGCAGGATAGTATGGTGCTGTCAAATAGTGAGAACTGGGTCCGGGATCCATCGGAGCAGCGACTCGCAAATCTGTGGAGTGAGGCAAAGGAGTTCTCTGCCTCGGTATTGCCTTGGTACGCTCATTGGAGATGTCAGGACGATACGCTTCAGAATCAGATGTGTCTTTCATTACGGAGTGCGGGTTTCCTCACCTGTTGCACCTACAATGTGTGGTCCAATGTCTGGTGTGCGTAGAATTGTTAGGTGCATCAGTGGCCTCCCAAGGAAGGGCATGTTATTGTGGAGCAGCTTCTATTCTGCAGCCCATTCCCAGGCCACCTCTGGAGATTCAAAAAGAATAGGATTTGGAGGTGAAATTTTGCTTTAGTTTTGCAGGTAACATGAGCATGCATTGTAATTTTTTGGCCTCTTACCTTCTTGACTTTATCAAAGGATTTCCTCAGCTGTTGTACATTTCGGGAGTAGTCCAGAAATATTAAGATTCCATGTAATGGAAAGCACTAGTGTGGTGATATGATGCTGGTAGAGATCAGCTAGAACACTGTGATGTCATCTAGAGTGTTGATGAGCATCATGCCCTGAGTGTTCCCTGAGTGGCAGTTACAGCTTGTGTCTTGGCTGTGCCAGCTGGGACGGCTCTCTGTACCCTGCAATAAATACTTCTTGTGGAAAACTTCTACAGCGTCAGTTACACTTCATTTCAGTGGCGACAGAAGACGGGATTTTCCACCCACGGCCATCTTCACTTGCTGATGACCTTCGTGAACTGTGTCACAGGTATTCCTTGCCTGTATTATGGGAGTACAGCTGTGAGTACAATGTTTTTTTTTACTATCTCCCCATCTAAGGCACTATTGCGCTACTTGGTACAGAGAGCCGTGCCCGTTTTTATTCGTTTTCAAGTGCCTGCCCTGCTTTGTATTGCCAGCTGCTGCTTCTTTGCTTTGCCTCGGCTTCGCATCTTTAAAGATACTGCTTATCTGTGCCTGCGTTTTCCACTGTTTGTGCCGTGTTTTGGAGGGACCCCCGGGACATTTCATGCATTCTTTGGGACTCTTGTTTGGGCCTACCGGCAAAGTACTTTGCTCGCGCTGTCTCTGCCATTCTGTCCTCGAGCCCTGTGCGCACACCAGTGTTGTTCTGGTTGCTGGGCAACGGCGTCTCTTCATGGAACTGCACAAGTGAAGACCCGTTTCTTTTCTCGCGCTGATGCGCACAGTGATTTTTGCGCTTGAACTGTTTTACGCATCAAGCACTGCACATGCCCGGACCTGCGAACTCCGTTCAATTACAGCATCTCAGCTTTGTTTGCTGAGCAACGAAGTCCCAACACGGAGCTCATTGTTTTAAGACCTCCTCTTCACGTGTTCATGCGCACGGCGATCTTCCAGATTCTTCTTTTGTCACGCTGACACGCACAGCAATTATCATCGCGTGTCAGCGCCATCCTGCGTTTTCTCAGCAGCTGCCTTACTTCAGGAAACTCCATACTTCATCGGATGTTCCGCTCCTCACTTCCTGCTATTCTTCAATTGGCTGATTGGGATTTCACTTTTCGCGTTTGTTATGTCTCAATGCAATCCAAGGCTGCCATCTAGTGGCCAAAATTGAGATCAACATTGCATTTGGAATTTAGAATTTCTCTTGTGTTACTTCTGTGATACACACACACTTTTTTTTGTTTTAATTACCTGGTTCTCTTCTAATACAGAGAGATTTTATTTTCTGTTCTAAACAAGACATTAAGCACAAGTGTATTCTTCTGTACAAAACAAAGCATTAAGCAGTTTTGTTAAACTTTTAGACGCTTTGTTTTCTTTCTTCTCCTCTTCTTTTCTTTTTCATTCTTCTTTATTTATTTTTTATATTTAACTATTTTTATTCCACAGGTGCTCTTACAACATGCAAAGTGTCACTCCGCCAGCACCTTTTCTGCAAGTACCCGGTGATCCACCATTAGAATGGAAATTATGGGTTAGATCATTTATGGCGTACTTGGGTGCAATTGATGGCCAAAGATATAGACCTGAGAGGAAAAAGAATCTCTTGTATTATCATCTGGGGGTCGAAGGTCAAAATGTATTTGACCATTTACCTCCATATGACCCTCCTGATGGTGAAGATCCCGACGAGTTTGAAATAGCTGTGGCACAATTAGATAAGTACTTCACCAAAACAAAGAATATTGTGGTGCACAGATACAAGTTTTTCACAAGGATGCAGAAATCTGATGAGAGTATAGATAGTTTTATCACAGCTTTAAAAATTTTAGCCTCAAAATGTGAGTTTGATAACTTCACATCTCAACTCGTGAGAGATCAACTTGTTGCACGATGCTACTGTAAAAAGATTCAAGAGAGATTACTTACCTGCAAAGATCCTACTTTAGATAAAGCAATCGACATTGCCAAGAGCATCGAAAGTTCATTGGAGGATGCAAAGCAACTCGAAACTACTCTATCCAATACCACCATTTCTGGTGCTGTCTCTACCAAACCTCCTACTGTCAAACCTCCTTTTATCACACGTGATAATATCAGAAGACCAAGCATGCCTAGAGGTGGAAGAATTTTCACGCAAAGTAGACAATTCGATCCCAGAATCTATTGTTATAGATGTGGCTCATCCTTGCATGTCTCATCTTTTAAAAATTGTCCAGCCATCAACCAAAAATGTGGCCAGTGCGGCAAAATGGGCCATTTTGCCAAAGTCTGTATGAGTGGCAGAAGAAGAAATGTAAGATGTGTTATTAATGAAAGTGATATTTTCTATGATGAAGATGTCATTAGTCAGGAATATGTTGTAGTAGTTAAAAACTGCAATGAAAAACGAAATTTACTACATATTCCTGACCCTGAGGTTGATGTCACTATTGAAAAGAATCAAATTCAACTGCTAGTAGACACAGGAGCACACATTACTATTGTATCACAAGATAAGTATATTAGATTTTGGTCTGAAAAGAGCCTATTGCCTCCGGATATTCGCACTATAGCCTTTGAAGGTAGTAGAATTGAATTGTTGGGCTATTTTTGGGCTACTATAGGTGTTTTAGGGGAATCCATCAAAGGTAAAGTGTATGTTGCAAGATGTGGGATCAATGTTCTTGGTCTTCTTCATCAAGCTGAATTTGGATTGACTATCAAACCTGGTCTAGCTAATCCTGTTTTCATTGACAGACAACCTAATCAAAGCTCTTCTTTCACTTGTGTCACTGATTCCCTGTCCACCATTCAAATGAGCAGTAATTGGGAATGCAAGTTCAGCAACATTTTTGAAGACCGTCTTGGTAAGATCACCAATTTTCAACACTCTATTAGAGTTAAGGATAATGCCATTCCAGTCAAACATAGATTACGCAATGTTCCCTTAAGCATTAGAGGTGATCTGTCCAAACATTTACAAACATTGTGCGATCAAGGCATTATTGAAAAAGTCGAGTCTACCCTTTGGCTTTCTCCCATTGTTTTGGCCAAGAAAAGGTCTGGGGATTTGAGGATGTGTGTTGACTTGAGGAGCCTCAATGAAGCCATCTGGGTAGACGGTTTTCCCCTTCCACGCATTGAGGATCTCATCGCTAAAGTAGGGTCATCTTCATGGTTTACTAAGCTGGACCTTAAAGCCGCTTATCACCAAGTCGAATTACATCCTCAGTCCCGACACCTTACAGTTTTTGTTACCCCTGATGGTGTCTTTCAATGTTGCCGTCTTCCCTTTGGTCTGGCCTCTGCGGCCGCTGTTTTTCAGAGACTCATGACTGAAATGTTTAATCATAACCCTCATGTAGTGGTCTTCCAAGACGACATTCTTATTTTCACAAAAACTGAAGCTGAGCATGATTCAGTGATTGATCAAGTCTTCAGTGTGTTAGAAAGCAGAGGAGTGACGCTATAGAAAAGCAAATGCACCTTCAAAGTAAAAGAGATTGAATACTTAGGTCATATCATCTCAGAACATGGTATAAAACCTAGACCAGGCTTGGTCAAGAGTATTGTTGAGGCGCCCGCTCCTCAGAACAAGGAGCAACTCATGTCCTTCCTTGGTCTTTGTGAGTTCTATGCAAAGTTTATGAAGGATTTTGCAAAAACCACTGAATGTTTCAGAACACTACTAAAGAAAGGGGCTACTTTTAAATGGTCAGAAGAGTGTGAGAAAGGTTTTCAATTCATCAAAGATCGTATTGTTAAAGCTCCGGCTCTACAAGCCTTTGTCGAAGGTAGGCAAACTATTGTCGCGGTTGATGCTTGTGAGTATGGTCTAGGAGCTGTGCTGTCGCAACATTTTGAGGGAATTGCCTCCAGGACTCTTCGTCCTATTGAACGGAAGTACTCCGTTATTGAAAAAGAGCTCCTGGCTTGTGTCTGGAGTATCAAGAAATTCAAGCCATATTTGTGGGGTAGATCTTTTATTCTCAAGACCGATCATCGACCTTTGGTTGACATTCTGTCTGGGAAAAATATTAAACGCACCACTGCTCGCTTGGCCAGGTTGTCTACCAAACTACTTGAGTACACTTTCAGTGTAGAATATATTCCTGGGGGAAGGAATAGCAGAGCAGATTGCCATTCCAGGCTTCCCATCTCCGATACTGATGAGCAAGACTGGGAGACTGAAGTAGAAGAGTGGCAAATGTTAATCAGGAGTTCTTATCTTTTGTAGAAGATGACTGGATAACTGAAGTTGACAGGGATGTTGTGCTCAGGGAAGTTTCTTTACTTATCAAAAAAGGTTGGCCAAAAGAGAAATGTCTTTCTTCTGATCTCCAGATGTTCTGGAAGGTTAGTAATGAGCTTTTGGTTGAGAGTGGAAAAGTAGTCGGAGGCGACAAACTGGTACCTCCCATGTGCTACAGAGAGAAAATTATTTTAGCCGCTCATTCAGGTCACCTTGGTGCTACCATTACTAAAAGAAAAGTCAGGTCTGGTTTTTGGTGGCCTAGGATGGACACCCAGGTTGATGAGTTGGTTAAACAATGTGAACGATGCAACGCCAGTGACAAAGTTCTTGTCTTAGAGGGTATTGTTGAATCCCCTGTACCTCCTCCTGGTAGAGCCTGGCAGAAGTTAGGCATGGACTTTCTTGGACCTTTTCATGTTCTTCCTGCCAATTCAAGATATTTTTTGGTTCTTATTGATCATCTGTCCAGGTGGGTTGAGGTTGAACCCATTAGTGTACCCAACTCCAAGGGTGTCTTTGACTGTTTGAAAATAATTTTTCTCAGGGAAGGTTATCCTGAGGAAATTCTTACAGACAACGGTGTCCAATTCGTCTCGCACGAGATGAATTCCTTTCTACGAGTCTGTGGTATTAAACACACCAGAACCCCTCTTTATCACCCGCAAAGCAACGGCAAAACTGAGAGATTTAACAGAGTTGTTGTGGAGTGTGTTCAAGCAGCTTTCAGATCCAAGTGTTGTATTTTTCAAGCTGTGAAGGATCTAGTTTGGTCATACCGTACATCACCTCATGTTGCCACCAATTTTAGTCCATTCGAACTTATGAGAGGGAGAAAAGCTTCTTCACAGGTCTATCCCTTTTGGATGGTAAAATCTTTCCATCATGGTGGTGACATAAGGAGCATGTGGGAATCCGCCAACAAAAAATCATCTGAGACATGTGTTAAAAACATTGAACCTACTGTCCAAAAAGAAATCCACAAGATTCGTGTGGGAGATTGGGTTAGAGTAAAAACCCCGTCTCAGTAAGAAAAGGTCTTTCTAAATTTCTAGATTCTCAGCAGGTTGTAGATATTCGCAAGAATGCTGTGAAATTGGCTAATGGAAATTGGTGGAGCACCTCACGTGTTGCTAAGGATCCTTGTTCTTCTCCCAGAAATGTGAAATCTGACAATAATGTTTCGTGGGGGGATGGTGTCAGGAAGAGTACCATGGTTCTTGCCAGGCCAAGTAGATTACGAGATTACGTATACATTTATGCATAAGGTTAAATGAGTTTTACTTACATTGACCTTCAGTTTTATTTCCCTCTTTCTTTCTGTATCCTCTTTTCCTTTTCCGTTGTTTCAGTTTCCTTTTGTTAAAAGGGGGGAGGTGTGGTGATATGATGCTGGTAGAGATCAGCTAGAACACTGTGATGTCATCTAGAGTGTTGATGAGCATCATGCCCTCAGTGTTCCCTGAGTGGCAGTTACAGCTTGTGTCTTGGCTGTGCCAGCTGGGACGGCTCTCTGTACCCTGCAATAAATACTTCTTGTGGAAAACTTCTACAGCGTCAGTTACACTTCATTTCAACTAGTCACCCACTGCGTGCGCCCAATACAGAATCTTATCTCGATCTTTATAGTTGAGGATTTTGGTGATCATGGGTCTTGTATGAGCTCCCAGTGGGTTTTTTTCCGCAAAGGCTCTGTGGGCCTGTTTGATGATACAGCACAAGGAGAGTTTTTCCGGAGGATACAGGTCAGAATACATTGTTCCAGAAAGCTCTCTGGGTTCTTGTCCTCAACTCCCTCAGGGAGGCTCACAAAGTACAGGTTACAACACTGTACTCTATTTTCAGCGTCTTCCACTTGATTTTCCATTGTTTTTGCAACGGTGGCCAGATGGGAGACAGTCAAGATGAGTTCTTGGACCTTGTCCTCTAGACACACGTTCCTCCATGACTCTATCTGCCACCCCTCACAGATCCTGGTGAGTAAGGAAACTTCAATCCCAGCTACCTCTATTTTTAGATTCTAGCGCTGAGTGGAAGTCTAAATGGCCTGCAGAATTGCATCCATGTCACCTTGACCAGATGGTTGGATGTGCTGCGGAGGGGCTAGGGCTCCATCGCAGGTATGCAGTGTGTCTCTTCTCCCTAAGAAACCTTAGACTGCAAGTTGCTCTGCCTTTCATGCTCTCATAATATAGCTCATAGAGGTAGGCACTAGTGATTTAGATAACATTTTAAATAACATTTTTACAATGCCTAAAATTTTCATTTTATTCTCATTACTTATAACATGTCTTGTTGCTGGTTTTATAATATTCTGTGTAGTTGACTTAAATGTACTGAGAAACAAATTGTTCCTTTAGTAATAAATATTTTTTACTTAAAAGTGTTCATTCTTTTTAGGACAGTGTGTGTGATACTGTGAATAATAAAAAAAGGTTTGTTGCTGTTTACACTGTGCCTCTGTTCCCTTTATTGGATTGTTAGTAACCCAAAAGCAATGCTTCTATGTCAATTACACATTAAATAGTATCTTGCAGGGCTACAGTAACTTGTCTTTCACATTCATCGCTGGTACTTTGAACCAAGTTCACCCGGATCACCCGTGGGTGGGAAAGCACACCTTGTAGAGTTACACCAAAGTCATAACTCACGCAAGTGTAATCCAGCCCGCTTGCGCCGCTAGTTGTCAAGGCAGCAGCATGAGCAGCCGACACAGATGTTGCAAGCTACCAAGCCCCAATTGGCACAAAGCTGTTCCAGATCTCTGCACCCCCCCAATTGGGTAGTCCTTTACTGTTTGTTTTCTGCAGTCGGGGGGGCTGGGGCAAACTATAGGCTCTCTAGCAGTCCACCAGCTTCATCCAGAAAGACAAAAAGAGGGAGGGGTCCCCCACTCCAGCGACCCATGATGTTGGGCCCCAGCTACTGTGCTCCTCGCTCCACAGGATCTAAGTCAGTCTGATGGGCCTTGTTGTGTTATGTGGCATGACACCACCTGTGGGCCCTCCAGACTGGGGCCCCACCGAACCCAGGACCCCCAGAGTCTGGAGCACCTCACAACTGTGAGCAGGGTGCACCCAACTGCAGATTGCTCTCCCTCTTCACCACCGGGAGGTCCGGCTCAATCTGGCCGCTGCTCGCCCGACACACCGAACTCAGGCTGAAGCCCGATTGGCGATCTCACCGCGCTCGTCAGAATCCAAGGGGGGTGAGGCAGTGGGAAGGACAGGCTCTAGACATGGCACAGGGATCCTAAGCTGCAGATGCGAATCCTCAGCGCCAGAGTCCATATTAGGCGGGGGCTGTCTCCAGTCGGGCTCCTCTGCCATCTTGCTCTCTTCACACTGTGATTCCGTCCTACCGGCTGTTCTAGTCCCGCATTTAGTGCAGGCGGCCACGGGAGCCAAAAGAGAAGACTGGAGGGTTAGCAGTCACCTGGACATGTCATAAGGTTTCTGCACATACACAGAGCTATGCACAGGAAAATGGGACCCCGGAATATAGTGGTTTGCCACCATATACCGTAGCACCCAAAAACCCCAACCCAACTAGCTTAGCATCCCATTTGCACCCAAGTACTAATGTTTGGACAACCCAGATCACGGTATCTTTATCTCAGGACTCGCAGAAGCAAGAACACTCTTTCGTCACTCACTCGTACTTGTCCACAAGGTGCGTAGGAAGAGACACTGGATAGGTTAAAATGTTTATTCCAACTTACGTGCTCTAATGTACAGTACACGTGTCAGCACTAATAGCATAATGCATATGACTAATATAAGCAGCATGGTTACAATTCCATAGAATACAAACGGGGAAAGCATCTCATAACTCAGTGGATAAATGTCTAAATAACATTACCACCCTCCCCTTGCAGTAAGATAGTTTATTATAATAATAGAAGACCTCTGGGCTTTGACTAGCGAACCCCCATACCTCAGTCTCTAGATGCAGAATTACATCAGCAGGACATCATAGCTCTTCTCACTGAAAGGGATTTCTCCAAAATGTGTTAAGCGCTAGGAAAACGCAGTATTAAAAGCACACAAAATTCCTCATGGCAATTGCACCTAATATTATGTCTGGGTGCGCGAGACTGGCCATATCAGGAAGAACCAAAATACAGTGTTATGCGACCTTGTACATGTTTGTGCAGACTGAGCCCAAAAAGGTGAACAACAGAAAATGCAGACAGTGCAAAAGAACTTGGCACGAGCAAAGGGCGAGGGGGCCCGGCTCAGTGTAACGTGCGCAAAGAAAAGCAGCATGGCAGCCAGGCCTAGGCCAACATAACAAGGCAGGTAACAATCCACAAGACACCCTCCCTGGTCAGTCCAGCGGCCAGGACAGAGGCCCATCAGAGGAAAAACACAGCCGTTGGAGCACAGGGAGCGCCCAAACGGCGAAGGGCAGGTCAATCCATGAAAGTGTAAGTGCAGAGAAAAGCCATACCCTCCAGGAGTTCATCATTGGAATCGGCAAAAACATAGCTGCCATCCAATCCATGAGATCAAAAGAGCAGGAATGCTCCTCAACTAAGGGAGCATCCAGAAGCAATGCGGGACAGCTTGCGTGATAATTGAAACAGCTTCGTTGTAGGAGATCCTGGGCAGCCGCCCAGATATCCCATTGCGCCAAAATCCCCAGTGCAGCCGCACGCGCCATACAGCCAGCAACGGAACAGTCCTGCTCATGGGCCTCTAAGGGACCCATCAACTGAACAAAATCCGGAACAGACAATGACGAATTGGAGAGGCAATAATCCAGAGTCCAGGTGAAAGGACAGCGGACACAAGTCATCACAGGTTGCACGCAAGTGAAATACGCAAAGCGAAATGAAAGAGTATATGACACACTCAGTGTCGCCAATGGCAAGACACCAAAACCAGCCAAAAGGCGCTCACGAAGCAGCTGGAGGCGTTCTGGATCGAGCAGGTCCCATCGGGGAGCAGCCATTGCGCAGAAAGCAAATTAAGAGCAAAACACCAGCCGCTAAAGCGAGGATCAATGGGAAACCGCCAAAGACACTGGAAAAAATAGAATGTATGAAAGCCGGGATGGCACCAAAAATAGTTTGGAAGGAGGACACCAAGCCCGACCCAACGACCTTAAAAAAGTGTACTAGGCCTTCAGTGTTAGATGCGTTAAAAATACGATGTATTAACTCCCCAAAATGTTGGGGGAGATTAGTGTATAAAAGGGCCTGTATTTCACTGTGGGTACTCGCCACCTGGAGAATTAAAGTCTCCCGGGCGGACGTGAGCATAACTTCCTCGTTTAATAATAGTGCCTTTATTCTGCTCAGTCTATTGAAATCTGCTTCCATGGTAGGGATGGAAGGCCAAATAGAGATATCAACCTTGCCATGAGGGGGAGGATAAAGCACATTTTTGCAGCAGACAACCCTGTGCGAAACTGTTACAATGTAAGGAATGCCAGCCTGCAGGCCACAACAGTTCTCGTTATTTAAAAGTAAATAACTACCATTGGAAAGGAGAGTGAAAGTAGGAGAAATAACAGGAGCAGGAATACCTTTCAGCACACAAGCAAGATTAGGAGCGGAAACGCTACATGAGCCATGCAATTTAATGTGTTTACAAATAAGCGAATGACCCATAGTCGAGTCGCAGTACTCCCCGTGAGAAAGACTTCCTTGCCGTCCCGAAGGCATTCATACATGAAAGGCAAGGACCAGAGTTCATGCAGGAAAGCACTGCCCAAGGGCCGGTAACGGCCCACAGGATAATGTTTCATGCACGAGTCAAATTCAAACAAGGAAAAAGGTAAAGCTATAACCCCATGGACTAGCCCTACAGCAGAATCGAGTTCTGCAACAGAGAACGGCAAAGGATCCATCTTTTCGATATGTAATAGAGTGTAAGTTGCATCTCTCATGGACATAAATTGCTGTTTGTCAGTTAAGTTAAAAGGTAGAAACAAGGCAGAGGTGTTCAAAAAATGCCAAGGAACTTTACCTAACTTGAGCGTTTGCAAAGTCCATGCAAACTGCATAACTGAACGCAATTGATACTGACCATGATATAACACAGAAACATCATCTTGTACAATATCAACAACAGAGGACACAATATTCTCTAAAGTATAAATGCGAGAAGACAGGGTATTAATACTATTGTCAACAACAGCAAGCACCTTTTCCAAATTTGCTTGATCTATTTCCCGAAGACGGGAAGCAGCTTCCATTTGTGATAGCTTCCAGAGTTCATTATATGTTTCATAAATGAATCTCTTAGGTCGGGGACCACGAGGTCCCAAAACAAAGTCGGACAGATCAATATTGCCTGAAAGGAGGGACAAATGTTGTTTAACAGAATCAAGGGACGAATGTTGCAGCCATTGTTTGCATAATTTACCAACAGAATATGTAGTGACAGTACGGGAATCAGTAAATCTCGGATCAGGCCTATCCTGTGTGTAACTAGCTCCTGAGTCGTGAAAACGCATTTGACATGCATTTGATGATATAGGCCATACTAACCAGGGTGACTGAACCAGCTCAGAAACATTAAACGAATTATTTTGTAACATTGCCTGCAGGGACACGAGGGACAGATTGAATCGTGAGCTTTCATTAGGAAAGCTCGACAGGGATGGAATTGATGGCGTATTCAATTGTTTAGTGGTTGCTAAGCCCCAACATGTAGTCTGATAGATGGAGACATTGAGGAACATAATTTGGGCAGGGATGAGGCAAGCACGATGTAATGCCTCGGTTCCCTGTACCTGCCATGGCTTGGAGCCCCAAATAGATTTTAAATCCACTGTATTATCCCAGTACTCATAACCACCCACAGCTAGGGCACTTAGAAAGGAACCTGAATAAAGCAATTTGGTGTGTGTTAACATAATTTTCTGAGTTGATGTGTTATTTAGTCTAAAATAATAGGATGCAGGGTTCGACCGATTAAAATCAGTAAAATAATTAAACTTATTTCGAAGAGTTTGAGAGCTACCTGGCAAGGGGTTTGGACAATGTTCCCATTGGGTATAGTTAACAAAACTACGCAGGGCACTGGGCTTATGGAGAAAATGATTACCCCAATGTTGGTAACAATACAAATCGGCATAATTAGCAGAATTCATATATAGATCTTCAGCATTAAAAGATGCATAATATTTTAAATCGGCAAACAATGCTTCAACGGCATGCACATCCCAATCATCAGAATGAATATTATTTTGTACTACATCACCCATTGAAACACGAAGGACATTAGGTACATTAATAATTTCCGTCGGACCATGGATTTGATAGTTCACTGCATCCCATACGATGCCATCAGCAACTGGGAAAGCTGAAATGTTCACAAATGTGTGGTCACGCTTCATGATGTGAGACGAGGAATGAGGAGCCAAAGTTCCAGAAACATAGTCTACAGCAGAGCGTTCAGGTAAATAGTGACCATTAATTAGTAGAAAAACACTGTGACAAAGCCAATGGACATGAACAAAAAAATCAAGACAAGTACCAACCAGATGTATGTCCAGGGTGGAATCAAAAAATTGTCTCTAAACCAGGATACAAAAAGACTGAACTTGGATGGGACTTTTGAAGATGTGGAATCCGAATCAAAGGAATAACGAGTCGGGCCAAGTGGCGTCGTTGGTTGGTGTGCCACCGTTTCAGATGCAGGATAAGTATACTCGTCCTCGTCGATATTGGTGGAGAGTTGGGGATCAATTATAGTTTCAGGCAAAGTAGAGGATTCAGGCAAATCAACCATCTCAATTACAACATCAGCGATCGTTCGTGCAGATGGACTATGAACATATGTCCGATAAATGGCAGGACAAGAGACCGCCGGTGTGACACTATTCAGGATCGGCCAGGCGCTGTAGCTTGACATTTTCCACTGAGATGTATCTGTTCTCTTTGCGACCAGGAAGCGGTGGTAAAATGACTGTACGTGTTCCCTTCAAGCCCAGAACTGGAACCGGTGCACGAAAAGAGGGGCCGAATTCTTTTTGTTTTCAACCTTTTCTCGAACCAGTTCTCCAACCTTTGGAAGCCAGCCGGCTACCGGAATCTGCAACGCAGGATCTGTGGCTGAAGGCAAATGTGTAGTTGCAAGTTTGTCTCGGGCTTCTTGTAAGTCCTATAACATAGCAGAATGGTTATCTACATCAAACTTGGCGGATTGCGCCGCGATGTCTGGACCCTCAAGGTCAGGCACAAACATTCTTATGCCAAAGAGCATTTCGTATGGGGTCCGCCCACCCAGAGGTCTTCTAGGGAGATTATTAAGTGCACGCTGAACGGTATACAAATGGGCCAGCCAGTTCCTGCCAGTACCTATAACCCTAGCTGTTAAGGATTGCTTTAAGTCACGGTTCATTCGTTCAACGATAGAGTTGCCCTCAGGCCTATACGGAGACGAAAATTTCACCCGCACCCCAAGCGAAGCCATTGCATCCTTGTAAGCCCTAGAGGCAAACGCTGGACCTTGGTCCGAATGGAAGGTGCCGCATGCGAAAATTCCCACAAAGACACGCAAATCCCTGATTACATTTCGGGCGTCAGCACTCCGTTGTGGCCAGACCCAGAGAAACCGTGTGCACGAGTCCACTGCCACTAAGATGTATTTATAGGCAGTGTCTGATGAGAATGGACCGCAGTGATCCAAGTAAACACACCCAAAGGGTCTGTTAGCAATGCAGAGCGGGGTTTGTGGTGGACGTGTTACCGTGGAAGGCTTAATCTGTTGACAAACATCGCAAGAAAGCACAAAAGCACGGGTGTCTTTATACAATCCACGCCACCAATAACGCTGCTGCAAGATGGAAACTGTAGCTGACACACCTGCATGAGCCGAAGCCATGCCTTCGTGTGCAGCTGATATCAAGGCACTCCTGCGGTCCGCGTTGGGGATCAGCCGATCTCCAACGTCAGGTATAGTTACATAAGGAACCTGATCGGGACTTAATGTGTAAGAATACTTGGAAGGGAAACCTGTAGGGTAATTATTACCTGCCTTGGTTGCAGCAATAGCTGCTAATATAACAGGGTCTATTTTAGACATGGACCTGGTAACCGCTGCTACTGAACACGTGACTACTGCTGAACGGGCAGCTTCATCTGCCAGATCGTTACCAATAGCGTGTGCGCCCACCCGCTGATGGCCTAAGGTGTGAACCACCTGTGTGAGGGGCAGACGTTGTTGCAATTCTGCCACTCGAACCCAAAGCATTTTATGCTTAATTGTGCTCCCTTTTGCGTCCTTGTAGTCATTTTTTGACCAGAAAAACAGATTGTCATTGTAAGATTGTACACAGTAGAAGGAATCACATACAATAAGAGTGGTCTCATCCTGAGAAGCGAACTCAAGCGCAAGTAGCAATGCATGCAGCTCGGCCAATTGTGCGGTACTATCTCCAAGTGTGCGAGTATGCACTGCAGAGGATTTAAACTTTCCATCTACAAAGGAACCCGCGACAATTGCACATGCAGCTGAATAAGCGTGCTTGGACCCAGTGGCCGGTTGCGCCGAACCATCGGTGTAGATCACACATTTGTAATCCTCAAGCGGTAGCAAAAACAAAGGAGGAGGATGAACGAATTCATACTGCAAATACTCCTGAGTCTGAAGAGAAGAATCAAAAATAAAAGTGACGTCCGAAGACGTCAAGGATGTAGCCCATTGTATCCAACGGGGATGCATTGCTTTTGAGTTCGGTACACTTGCCTTTGTTACTGCCTCTAGGGCAGGACAGGGTGTTACCACCAGAATTCGCTTTCCCTGTGCCAGTGCGCGTTCTTTTAGAATCGCCATTTGCACTGCAGTTAGAACTTTTTCGACAGATGTAAAGCGCAATTCAGCGGAAGTGTACAATGCGACTTGTATGCGATGGGCACTGTATCACCTTCATTAAAGGTTAAGTACGTGAATCCCACCGCCCCCGGAATTATTCTAATCACCAGGTTTGTGTGGTTATCACGAGTCAAAAGATATTTAGACTCCAAAAGGTCTGTCTGCAAAGACTGCAGAATTGAGGTATGCTCAGGCAGCCAGCAAGACCTTGAATAAGTAGGTTGTATCAAAGCATACAAAGGCTTGATACGCTGGGCATATTCGGGAATGTAAGTACGCCCGAAATTCAGGAAACCCAGCAAAGACTGAAGTTTCTTCAGAGTATTTGGGGGCACAAATGTGCACATTTTTCCAAGAAATGGGGGCTAAGCCCTTACCTTCGTTGTTGAGCTCATAGCCCAAGAACAGAACTGTAAATTCAGCAATGTGTGACTTAGCAAAGTTAAATTTGTAACCCTGCTCCGCAAATTCAAGAATAATGCGGTCCACACGGGACAAATGCTGAAATAATTCGTCGTCCGTCAGATAGATGTCATCTACGTACGAACATGCGTCTTGATCAATGTCATTTAACAAAGAAACAACACGGGCGGCGAATATACCCGGACTATTTTTGTAGCCCATGGGTAAAACGCCGGAACTGGAATAATTTACCACCGGAAGTGAATGCAGTCCATTGACCACTCTCCGGGGCTAGGTTGTGCGTGTAGAAACCGTTTGAAAGGTCAAGTGTCGTTTTGTATTTTTTACGAACAAGACTGTCTACAAGCGCAGAACTGTGTGTATTCTGTACCGCAAAGTTCCGACAATGGGAATTTAAATGCCGGTAATCCAAAACTAAGCGGTACGATCCATCGGGTTTAGAAACCACGAAAAGGGGATTGTTCATAGGTGATACGCATGGTTCGATTACTCCCTGATATTCCAACTGTGTCAGAATTTCGGAGACGGGGCCTTTTGCCTGCCGTTTGATGGGATATTGGGGTTGTGGCTGCGGTAGTGACCGCAAAGGTATTGCATGAGGAGGTGATTCTTCATCCCATCCCACATGGTTGCGGTATAACGCTGGTGCCAGGTACACAGCCCACTCAGCTGCAAGTGCTTCAGCTTTGTCTTTTGGGACATGCCTTGAAAAGCTTGGAAGGATTACCTCCTCTCCTTCATGTGCAGCGAGAACGAATGGGGGTGGCCAATCCACCTCTGCTAACAAAATGTCATATGAAGAGGTTAGATTTTCCCAAAAATCCCTTTTATTTCACGCGGTATGTCACCTTCAATTTGTATGACTATATTATATAGTCTGTCAGGGGTGCCACTCTCGTGTCAGCTGTCTCTACAGTAACGAATGTTTCAGTTGCTGTCGCCTCCATATGAGGACGTAGCGCCTCCCGCACTATGGTAACTTCCGCGGCGCTGTCTAGGAGGGTCACTGCCCACGTCCAATTCTGGAGTCTCGTTCTCACGGTCTGAGGCATATTTCGCTGTGACAGCGGCAACTTTTTTCTTCTGAAATTGCGGTCGAGGAAGATGAAAGTCTTCTGCTTTCCCTCTGACTTGTTGTCGAGGTTGGTCTCGCTCCTGGGGAGCCTCTCGGCCCCTTCCTCTATCTTGCCGTCCTCCTCCACCAGCCTGTGACGACGTCTGGGCCTGTGAAGAACGAGGAGAACGCGTATCAGAGCTCTGAAACCTTTCTGGTGATTTAATCCTTGACCTATCACGTAAATCATAAGTACGTTCAGAAGAAACCGAAACTGGGGAAGCGCCTCTCGACCCCGGCTTCTTTTGTTGCTTACCCTGTTTTTTCTGTCTCCAACTCTTTTTAGTGAAGACTGGTCTATCATCTTTCTCAGAGGTACTTTTTGTTTGTGTAACTTGTGTTTGCGATTGAGTTTGCATTTTTACAAAAGGCTTGTTGCCTAGGCTGTTTCTTCCAATTGTTTTATAAGCCCGGGCTATAATTTTCGGTAATTCGCGGGGCCTGTCCAACTCTGGGACTAAAGCCAAAGCATTCGCTACTTGAAAGTTCATAGCATCGCCCTTGACATTTCCAAGGATCAGTTCAGCTACTACATCAAACACTCCCACTAGTCTCATCCCTAATTCCACAGCCGCTTCAGGGCCATGTTCGTCCTGTACTTTTTAATTACAGAGGGTAGAACAGTCATGGAAGGAGTACCAAAACATTTTGAATAAACTGCTGCGAATACCTTACCCCAGTTTTCACATGATGTCAAATCGGGATTAAGTCTTTTGGCAAACTTATCGTAAGGATGCGGTGTTTATCCACCGGGGATGTATGTGGAAACACCGCTTCTATCTGATCGAACTTTTCTGCAAGCCAGTAAGGATAATCGTCCTTATTTTGTGGACGTTTGCCCATCACAGAATTTACCATGACAGGACTTATGGTCACTCCAGCTGCAAGAGCTGGTTGGCCAGCGACTACAGGGGCAGCTCCATGTAGGCTACCTGTAACGTATGTTACTAAGGCTCGATGCACTCGCACCAGTTCGGTATGCATAGTGCGCAGTTCCGCAATCGGTAATGCCAGATAATTTGGATGCGGGGTATACCCGGCCAATACAGGCCAAGTGGCCCCCTGAATTGATAAGGGGCCTAAGCGAACTGCAGTAGTTGGTTGTGGGAGGGCGCCATTAAACCAAACACGGTGTTGCCAAGCCGTGAGAGGCACTTCAAGATTGGTATAGGGTCGATAGGCAGCAGGAATAGCGGTGAGTTTATATTCATGAAACAGATTATCACCTGCATCCACCGCCTCAAAAGTGATCCAAGTGTAAAACACTTCAAAGTGATAAGCCGGATCGGCTTGAACCACAAAGACCAACTCGACCCCAGTATCGGGCACTCCGTATACACCTAGGTGTTCTCGGAGTGGTCCTCGGCTATGTGCAGCTATCGCCACACCAGCCATAACTAAACAATTGTATTCGACAACCTAACAGGGAGCACAAAATGGGTTATTTATGTAACCTTTTTAATAATTTCAAGCTTGAAAGAACCTATAAAACGTTCAATATAGGAGGTATCACCGTCACTTACGCCTCCGGAAGCGTATGTGAGGGTTTTGTGGACAAGCACAAGTACTACTCAAGCGTCTCGCAGATAAGCAGCCCCACGGTGGTCGCGCCATGTCATAAGGTTTCTGCACATACACAGAGCTATGCACAGGAAAATGGGACCCCGGAATATAGTGGTTTGCCACCATATACCGTAGCACCCAAAAACCCCAACCCAACTAGCTTAGCATCCCATTTGCACCCAAGTACTAATGTTTGGACAACCCAGAACACGGTATCTTTATCTCAGGACTCGCAGAAGCAAGAACACTCTTTCGTCACTCACTCGTACTTGTCCACAAGGTGCGTAGGAAGAGACACTGGATAGGTTAAAATGTTTATTCCAACTTACGTGCTCTAATGTACAGTACACGTGTCAGCACTAATAGCATAATGCATATGACTAATATAAGCAGCATGGTTACAATTCCATAGAATACAAACGGGAAAGCATCTCATAACTCAGTGGATAAATGTCTAAATAACATTACCACCCTCCCCTTGCAGTAAGATAGTTTATTATAATAATAGAAGACCTCTGGGCTTTGACTAGCGAACCCCCATACCTCAGTCTCTAGATGCAGAATTACATCAGCAGGACATCATAGCTCTTCTCACTGAAAGGGATTTCTCCAAAATGTGTTAAGCGCTAGGAAAACGCAGTATTAAAAGCACACAAAATTCCTCATGGCAATTGCACCTAATATTATGTCTGGGTGCGCGAGACTGGCCATATCAGGAAGAACCAAAATACAGTGTTATGCGACCTTGTACATGTTTGTGCAGACTGAGCCCAAAAAGGTGAACAACAGAAAATGCAGACAGTGCAAAAGAACTTGGCACGAGCAAAGGGCGAGGGGGGCCCGGCTCAGTGTAACGTGCGCAAAGAAAAGCAGCATGGCAGCCAGGCCTAGGCCAACATAACAAGGCAGGTACCAATCCACAAGACAGACACACCTAGGGCCTCAGTGTTTTGGTTAGGGCAGCACCAGGGTAAAAAAAATGCCACCGGTGTCCAGGAGTTCAGATGGGCATGTCCAACATCTTGACCCACTTGACCATGCCCCCAAAATGACAGAATATTTAAAACAGTGTATACAGTACCACTGTGATCTGTACTGCATCTGAAAGCATCAATACTGAATTTTTTTGTCAATGTCATTCTTTGTTTTTGCTGATCATAATGTTGCCAAAGAGCAGGCTGATTTTAGTGAGTCGCATGCCAATGGTAGCCTGAGCTTATCAGGACCTTTTATTTAAAAAAAAAAAAAAACCTTTAGGCTTTTATGCAATATGATGCAACATCACAAGCAAAGAAGACCCCACTTTAAAGTCCTTGATGTCATGTCCTGGGCTTTATTTATTTGTGAATGGTATGGTAGCTGGATATCGACTCCAAAATATTGTTTAACCATAACATCATGGCCAAAATATTGTAACTGTAAAAATATTCTTGGACATAATGCCAAAGGTAAGTATATAGTTCTTTCTTGTTGTGAACAGTATTGATGTTAAAATTATAGTATACACAATTATTGGGGTACATAATATAGGTTGTTTAACATTGTACGGTGTAGTTTTTTACATTTTTAGATATAAAAGTATTTCCTTAGTTTTTAGTAATAATTTACATATGATTTGTTTTGATAATATTTTTACAGAATGTGGGTTATTTTGGAGGTTTTGTGGGTAGTGTTTCAATTTTAAATATTTATAAATTATGAGCTCATTTTGTAAATGTTTTGTTTATTTAATTTGAGCTGCTTAGAATTGAGTTTATAATTTTATTTGACAAGTTGTAGGGTTTATTGAAGGTTGCATTGTTAGAAATGTATATAACAAATATGTTAACCAATATAAAGTTCATAATTTATAGTTTTAATTTAATACCATAAAATAATTCTAAATTTGTACATTTTAACATTGGGATGATTTAAAAAATAATACTTTTGTATAGGGGTAGGGTGGGTAATGTTTTATTATCAGGATTATTAATCTAAATAAATATTAGGCCATTAAAATGCTATGCTAAGGTGTTTGAAAATATTAACAACAATATTTTAGATGAAAAATGGGGGGTTGTGTTTAAGCTAATTTTAGAGGTGTATATACTTTTTTTTAATTAAAAATATATGTTGGCGTTTGCAGTTTCCATGCGACTATTCTTTTGATCCTTTTTTATTTATTCTACAATTATATTAGCACCATATATTAAAAAAACAATATAATGGACTTTAGATTTCAGAAAACATAGTTGGGCACACAAATAATGTTAGAAAATAATTTTATAATTTGTTTTTTATAAATATCACTTTAATACAATTGCTAAATAATATTTTTATAGCATTTTTTTGGGATTGGAGTTGGAATAGTAAATCTGCTCTCGCCAATCAATGCAATTTTCTCAATGTTTGTTTGATTGGACTTAGAATGGCAAATCAGACCTTTAACCCATATAAATGCTCTTTCTTCAATGTTTGTAGACTGAAGTTAGAATATTAAATGTGCCCCCAACCGCACTCATTCAATATACATATTTTCCACAGTGTTGTCGGGATTGGAGTTTGAAGATTAATACTGGCTCACGCCCTGAATATATGGACTTCCCCCAATGTTTTCTGGGTTATAGCTAAAAATAGTAAAACAGTCCTCCCACCCCCTGCCTAGCCCAATTAATCCACTTTCCCAAAATAATTGTTGTTTTGGAGTAAGAATAGTAAATCTGACCAAAATCAAATGTTTGTATTTTCCAATATATTTTAGATTGGAGCTAGGCTAGTAAATTTGACCCTTGTTCTCCACTGTTTGTTGGATTGGACATGGAATAGTAACAGTAATTCTACCCCATTCCCAAATACGCACTTTACCTAATGGTTATTGGATAGGTGTTATACAGTAAATCTAGCCTTCACCATATATAGGCACTTTCCCTAATGTTTATGGGATTGGAGTAAGAAAAATAGAACTACATCCCCTCATATATGCACATTACACACTCCTAAATGTTTGGGAGATTGGAGGAAGACTAGTACCTACCCCAGCCCCCACACAATCTTTGCACTTTCCCCAATGTGTGTTGTCTTAAAGTAACTATAGGAAATTCAACTCCCCCAATATAAGCAAGTTCCTCAAAGTTTGTGGGAAAGGATTTAGAATAAAAAATGTGATTCTTTTTATATATGCCCTTTCCCAATTAATATGTAAAACATAACATGATACAACAATGATAGATGTTGAGGCATAAGAGATAAACCTCATTAATTATCAACCACATTATGTCTTCATACAATTCCTAGAAACATTCATCTACTAGGAATATGCTATAACATGCTAACATAGGTATACATATGCAGTAAGTGCAGGACTGTTAACTGGGCTGCCTATTACTACAGCCACTGCTGAGCTGTGGGAAGCATTGAACGCACCACTTACCAAAGAAGAAACGACTACAGCTATACAATCCCTGGATAAGACGTGGACAGCTTACCTATCGATTTATATCACACTAAGGTGGGTATACTGGGAGAAAACAACTGGAAGTTTATATGGAATCCTTTGATGTGGGAATGCTCCCTGAATCAATACAAGTGGCTTTAATTATGCTAATACAAGTGGGGAGGACTATACCTTTATGCGGGGGATGCATTAATATATCTGCAACAGCTGAACTACTTGGTGTTGAGCATACTAAATATCCTAGAAGAGTTTGGGGAAGTATTGGGATTGGATATAAGTCACAAAAAGTCCAAACTGTTTCCGAATGGAAGGCTTAGGGATCTAAATGACTCCTGACTGCAATTTAATTTTAATTTATTTTAATTTGTAATTTGTAAAGCGCAGGAATCGCCCCCGAAGGGGTATCTCCGCACTAAAGAATGGTATAGCTAGAGCTAGGCAGGTGGTTCACTGAAACAATTTAGGGGTCGATTCCGATTCGGGCCGGAAAAAGCACCGACCGACTCGGATCCGGAAATAATACCGACCGACACGTACCTGTGGCGCCCGACACGCCAAGTACGATGCAATGCGTGCAAAATCCGACCGACACGTACCGAACCCAAGTCGAACGACCGAGCCGCAAGGAAAACAGCAATTCGGTCGGAAAAACACGCGAATCCAACCGACCGACACGCACCCGGAACAAATCCGACCGAAACGTACACGCGAACTCCAAACCGCAAAGTACGATGCAAGGCGCGAAAACCACGAGCGAGTTGGACGGAGGCCAAGCCGTACGACCGACACGCATACAAAACCGAGCCGAAGCAACACAAAACACCGCGACCGACGCGTACGCAGCATAGAAAACTGCACAAACACAGCGTGAACGAAACGGAGAATACCGTACGAGACAAATGCAGGGTCCGACTCGGTCACAAGAATGTTTCCAACATACACAGAAGTACAAAGGAAAAATCACACAAAAAAAGGCCAAACAAGCAATTACTAAGCCAATAAATACTGGGGGGGGTGGGGACAGAGAACAAAGACACACCCACAACTCCACCCATATAAAGGACACAAATCACAACCATGATCCTTTGCAAATGCCATTCCACTGCCAGCACCCAAGAGAAAGCAACTACACACCCACAGCTCATTCCTCACACAAGCCACACACCATCAGCACACCAACAAATACCTACCTCACATACACCCAGCAAAACACACACTCACACACCCTCACCTGCACACCAACACACACATCACTCACCATCACCACCCATCACCATGCCCCCAAGAAGAATCACAAGTTCCTAGATTGTGAATTGGAAGTCATGGTAGACGAGATCCTCAGGGTAGAGCCACAGCTGTTTGGCACACTGGTCCAACAGACCCCCATCTCCCAGAAAACCAAGATGTGGGAGAGGATCATCAACAGGGTGAACGCACTATCACCATGTCGGCGCACAAAGAGCGACATCCAGAACAGGTGGTATGACGTGCGCAGGAGGGTACGGGACCTGCTCAGGAAAGACTACATCAACAGCCAACACACCGGCAGTGGCCCTCCTGCCAAGCCAATATACCTCAGGCCCTGGGAGGAGAAGGTGCGGGCCATCCTTCCGCCAGTGAGCGTATATGGACTAGAGAACATCCCAGAGCCTGGTGAGTACACAACAAATGTACACAATATACTGCCACAAAACACACACACATCACTGCCAAGGGGAGAGTCAAACCATGCACTCATAGCAATTACACAGCAACCAGAACAGAATCATCCCAAAATGTGTATGTCAGTCAGATAGACACAACACATGCCATCAAAAAAGTCACATCCAACTGTGCCATCACATGTACAAACACAACTACAGCTAGGCAGTGGCACAAATAGAACTAACAAACACATCCAGACATGTAGCCACCACAACAACACCAACACACAGTGAAGACCACTCAAAGGAAGGAATTCTGTGTATGCTGGCCAAGTCAGTGTAGCCAATAGCATCATGGGAGTCGCAGTCACACATATTGCCCCCCACAACTGTCCCATCAACACCACCATGAACCATGCGCACATCACAGGGAGTGGAAAAGGACTCACAAGATGGCTGACACTGGCAACTGCTGTGGGGAGCACAAGGCCCTGCTGGCAACTGTGCACCAACAAACAGCAGGACACCACTGACTGACATCCTGAGAGACAACTTCCACTCCCTGCAATGCAAGCACGTTCCATGGTGGGATATCTGGCTGGCTGGGTGGGAAGGAGGACTTGCAGCACTGACCATAGTCACAAGCACCTCCCCTCACACACCCCCAACACAAACTCCACAGAACCCACCTGGTAGAATGCAATGCCCCCATCCTAACACAAGATCCCACAAAGAACCACCACCCTGGGTTATGTTGTGTGAAGCACAGGGACACTCTTGGGACTTTTAGCCAAACAACTGCCAGGACAACACTCCCAGCCATCCTGTCAGCACAGCCAGCCCACCCCACAGGGAAGCAGAGTCAAAAGGAAGGAAGCATGGGCATGCTGGGAAGGGGGTGGAGGCAATAGCATGATGGGAGTCGTAGTCACAGCTCTACATCCCCCACCACATGGCCCAGCAAGCTCACACTCACGCATGCACATCCCACAGAGAGTGGAAAGGCCCATCAAAGATGTCTGACACTGTTGCTGTGTCGTGGGGAGCACAAGGGCATGCTGGGAACTGCACACCAACCAACAGCAGGACACCACTGTCAGCCATCTTGCCATTGCTCTCACACCCACACACACTGAACTCCCCACAAAAGCAAGTAAGTATGGGAATGCTGGGAAGTGGGGTGGAGGCAATAGCATGATGGGAGTCATAGTCACAGAATAGCTCACCCCCACAACTGTCCCATCAACACCACCCTGAACCATGCTCACATCACAGGGAGTGGAGAAGGACTCACAAGATGGCTGACACTGGCTACTGCTGTGGGGAGCACAAGGCCCTGCTGGCAACTGTGCACCAACAAACAGCAGGACACCACTGACTGACATCCTGAGAGACAACTTCCACTCCCTGCAATGCAAGCACGTTCCATGGTGGGATAACTGGCTGGCTGGGTGGGTGGGAAGGAGGACTTGCAGCACTGACCATAGTCACAAGCACCTCCCCTCACACACCCCCCAACACAAACTCCACAGAACCCACCTGGTAGAATGCAATGCCCCCATCCTAACACAAGATCCCACAAAGAACCACCACCCTGGGTTATGTTGTGTGAAGCACAGGGACACTCTTGGGACTTTTAGCCAAACAACTGCCAGGACAACACTCCCAGCCATCCTGTCAGCACAGCCAGCCCACCCCACAGGGAAGCAGAGTCAAAAGGAAGGAAGCATGGGCATGCTGGGAAGGGGGTGGAGGCAATAGCATGATGGGAGTCGTAGTCACTGATATTGGTCACCCCCACAACTGTCCCATCAACACCACCCTGAACCATGCTCACATCACAGGAAGTGGAGAAGGACTCACAAGATGGCTGACACTGGCTACTGCTGTGGGGAGCACAAGGCCCTGCTGGCAACTGTGCACCAACAAACAGCAGGACACCACTGACTGACATCCTGAGAGACAACTTCCACTCCCTGCAATGCAAGCACAGTCCATGGTGGGATAACTGACTGGCTGGGTGGGTGGGAAGGAGGGCCGGCTGTCAACCAAACACAACCAATGCAGACCATGTTCACACCCCAAAAAATACATAGAAATGCCCAAATAATACAGGACAATGTGCCACACCAATATCAACCCCTGACTGTGACGACTTAGGACAATGCAATGTACAGGCCCGCACCCAGAGGCACAGTCACAACTGTCATGTGTGTCAACCATTGATGCCTGCAGAAACATAACATACATTGTGTGTGTCTCCCAAAAACAGGTGATGATGGGGACACAGCAGCAGACGCTGAGGAGTCCCAGTACCAGGCTCAAGAGGATGCGGAACTCACTGGCGTCGTACAGCCTCTGCCCTCCTCGGACGAAGAAGACCAACCTGGCACATCCGGTGCAGGTCTACATGCAGCACCAGCAGGACCACCAGCTGCAGCACCAGCAGGACTACCAGCTGCACCCCCTGCACCCACCCCTCCAACGACTGTCACCACAAATACCATCCCTGCCGACATGGACAGAACAAGGAGCAACACCAGCACAGGGACCCTGGACCAACCAGGGGCCATGGACACCACCACCACCACCAACCCCCAAGGTGGACCAGGGTCATCTGTGCGTGCCACTGCACGCACTGCACATGTCAGCAGGGGTGTTGGGAGGGGTGGGAGACAGAGGTCGCTGCTTGCAGAGTTTGCTGGTGTGCATGATGACCCACAACTGGTACGCATAGCTGATGCGTACCAGTCCAGCACCGGAGACCTCAGCCAGGTAGTGGGGCTCCTCAGAGACATGAAACAGCAGCAGGCTGCCCATCATGCCCGCTTGGACTCTCACATGTCCCACGTGGAGTCACACATGTCCCGCGTGGACTCACACATGTCCCGCGTGGAGTCCAAGTGGGATGCACTGCATGAGATGACGGCGGTGCACAGGGACATTTTACAATGCCTCCGCCAGATGAACAGCAACCAGTCCACACCTCCCTGTGTGCCAACAACATCTGGTGCCGAACAAACTGCAACTGCCACAGGGAGGGAGGATGACTCTGGCGGAGAGTCCCCTGCACCGCAGCAGCCTGTACTTGAGGGCCCCCCCAAGAAGAGGGGTCGTCCGAGGAGGGGCAAGTGAGAGGCCGATGGCCAAGCGCAACTCCCAGGAAGCCTGAACCTGTTCTGGATGTTCACCTTTGTCCACAGACTGTTCACCCTGTTGACGGCAACACTACTCCCACACATTGCATGGGGAGTACAAGTTGGACCAATGTCTCAGACAACTGTGGCCCCGATACTGGGGATTCTGTCTACCAGGACTTTCAATTCACCTAGGAACTTCTGATTGCAAGATTTATGTACAGCACTACCCATCCTATGCACTATTCACACAAATGTATCACAATAAACACACTAATACACCATACTTGCCTCTGTTGTGATTCCAACGTGGGTGCTGTTATGGGGATGATGAACTGCAAAATTACACTGTGTATGCGAACTGCAACAGCAAGTACAACACAGGCATGTGAGTAAAGGCAACGTGACACATATGAGGGAGTCACACCACCAGGGCTACACAACACATACACACCTAGGCCATCTGACTCATTGCCTACACTGATGTTGCCAGGGAAGACGGTGCAATGCACAGACACCACACCCATTCCCAGTTGTAGTCAAGTAGCCCACAGGTGCAGTAAGCAAATGGCAGTCAAATGTGTGACCACAGACAACGCACATCACAAAGTGAAGCACAGGTTTATTACACAGTTGCAACATGTCGTAACCACTACAGATGCAAGGTAATCCCACCTGGCAGCGGGCACACAGTCAACAACTGTAGACGGAAGGAAGTCCATGGGTGTGGCGCACATCACCTGTAGGGACACAACAGCTACCAGCCTGGAAGTGCAATCACGTCGTCGGTGGACACAGTTGACCAAACGAATCTGAAAGTACCCTGTGAAGGACAGAAATGACACACAGTCAAAAGCAATGGAGTACAGGACAGAACAGCAAAACTCATGCACAATACATGTTACAAGATACCCACCCAGAACCAAGTTAGCATGTCAACACTGTTGGGGAGTACAGCCCACCTGTAAGCACACATCGCAACACACATCCAGTCAAGTAGCCCATGGACACACTCCAACAGCACCAGAGCACCACCTACACATCATGCCAACTCACATCATTGACATGACACCTCAGGATACTCACATTCAGCTAAAGAAGTTGGTGATGAGCTGTGTGCGGACATCACCCTCATCATCATCATCGTCACTGGCATCGTGGTCCAGGCCAGGATCCTCCACAGGTGGCGGATGTTGGTCATTGTCATCCTGGATGAGAGGCAACTCCTTCCGCACTGCCAGGTTGTGGAGCATGCAGCAGACGATGATAATCTTGCACACTTCCGCAGGGGCATATGGGAGGGACCCTCCGGTCTTGTCCAGGCAGCGGAAGCGGCTCTTCAGGAGACCAAATGTCCGCTCAATCACTCTCCTGGTCCGACCATGTGCCTCATTGTAGCGCATCTGGGCTGGTGTCACAGGGTTCCTGAGGGGTGTCAGCAACCACAGCATGTTGGGGTATCCCGAGTCACCTATGGACAGACAAGTGCACATTAGCTGACTTGGAAAAGTGGGCAGAATACTACAGATCAGATCACACACAATGGCACAAAGTCAGTACACACCGACAAGCCAGGCACGCTGGTTCTGCATCTGTGCCATCATCCTGGGGATGCGACTACTCCTCATCACAAAGGCATCGTGTGCTGAACCAGGGAAACGGGCACACACGTGTGTGATGGTCATGTCTGCAAGACACACCACCAGTGCATTGACCGAGTGGTAGTGCTTGCGGTTCCTGTAGGCCTGCTCCTGGGCCTGTGGTGGTACCAAAGCCACATGTGTCCCATCAATGGAGCCAATGACATGCGGCATCCTCCCCAGGGCATAAAAGTCACTCTTCACGTCAGTGAGTCGTCGCAGTCTAGGGAAATAGATGTACCGGTTCAGGAATAGCAACATTGCCGCCAAAACATCGCGGAGCACACGGCTCAACATGGTCTGTGACATCCCACCAGCAGTCGCCACAGTATGTTGGAAGGTACCGGTGGCAAAGAAGTGTAGGGCTGCCATCACCTTCACCTTGGGGGTCAGCGCTGTAGGATACGGCCGGCCAGGCTGCAAATGTGGGGACAACTGCACTGCCAAATCCTCAATCAGCTGCCTGGTGAAGCGGTACCGTCGGATGCTGTCCCGTTCCACCATCGTTGCCAGGTCTGGGAATGGTCGATGGACAGCAGGAGCCCTGCAGTGCAGAGGAGAAGTAAGCAAGATTGTCAGTCACCCCACATATGCGGCATTGAACCCACTCAATATCCCAACATACATCATTATGAGGCACAACTACATGAAGTGTGCAGTTCCGTAAGGACATGTATGGTACATACATGGCCAACATCTGTCAACACGGTCCAACAGGTGGCATCAATTAGTCCCAGGTTGGCCCATTGGATATCATGAGGCCGTGTCACAGTTCCCATCCCCTGCTGCCGTGTCACAATCACCCCCCACAGTGACATGTGAGGACAGATGTGCCCCAGGCACCACAGCTCAATGACCGGTACATTCCCAGGGACCCTGTATTGCCACATGGACACTGGCATTACATGGAGTATCATGTATACACCACAGCAAAACAACCATGACCCCCACAGGTAGTGGTCCCACTTGCCACGGCAGGACAGACATGGACGTCTGTGACACACACACGCACAACATCAAAGTCCATGCACACACAACGTGGATGTGGAGACTGTCTCCCATTGTGCACATGAAATCAGAGACATTGTAAACACTACATGCACAAAGACTGTGGAGGACCATCACTATTGTGCCACTGGGACACCCTGGCTCAAACATACCATCCCACATGGGACTCACGGGGTATGTGACATGACATACACATACACCACCGTGAAATGTGACCATGGCACATGCACAGATATGAACAGTTGCACATCACAGTGGTCATGTACACGTAACACCCAGGATCCTGTCCCCATTAACACGTACACAGCCTGGGGGTGGCTGCCCACAGGTGACACCCACAGGACAACATGTACACCAACATACACACAATAGGAAATGCAGCCTTACGATAAAGTTTGGACAGGCTGTCATAATGTAGGTGTGCCCCTCACTCCCTGGGAGCTATCTGTGGCTGGCATATGTCCATCTGAGACAGGCATGCTGACATATGCCAGTCACATGTACAGTGATGCGTTGAACAGCAATGGACCGATCGGTGCCCCCGGTCGGCCCATTGCATTCAATGTGTGCGGGTACGCGTTGTACCCCTGTACGCGTTGTACTGCAATGGACCGATCGGTGCCCCTGGCCGGCCCATTGCATTCAATGTGTGCGGGTACGCGTTGTACCCCTGTACGTGTTGTACCCCTGTACGCGTTGAACTGCAATGGACCGATCGGTGCCCCCGGCCGGCCCATTGCATTCAATGTGTGCGGGTACGCGTTGTACCCCTGTACGCGTTGTACTGCAATGGACCGATCGGTGCCCCCGGCCGGCCCATTGCATTCAATGTGTGCGGGTACGCGTTGTACCCCTGTACGCGTTGTACCCCTGTACGCGTTGAACTGCAATGGACCGATCGGTGCCCCGGCCGGCCCATTGCATTCAATGTGTGCGGGTACGCGTTGTACCCCTGTACGCGTTGTACTGCAATGGACCGATCGGTGCCCCCGGCCGGCCCATTGCATTCAATGTGTGCGGGTACGCATTGTACCTCTGTATGCGTTGTACTGCAATGGACCGATCGGTGCCCCCGGCCGGCCCATTGCATTCAATGTGTGCGGGTACGCGTTGTACCCCTGTACGCGTTGTACCCCTGTACGCGTTGAACTGCAATGGACCGATCGGTGCCCCCGGCCGGCCCATTGCATTCAATGTGTGCGGGTAGGCGTTGTACCCCTGTACGCTTGTACCGCAATGGACCGATCGGTGCCCCCGGCCGGCCCATTGCATTCAATGTGTGCGGGTACGCGTTGTACCCCTGTACGCGTTGTACCCCTGTACGCATTGAACTGCAATGGACCGATCGGTGCCCCCGGCCGGCCCATTGCATTCAATGTGTTCGGGTACGCGTTGTACCCCTGTACGCGTTGTACTGCAATGGACCGATCGGTGCCCCCGGCCGGCCCATTGCATTCAATGTGTGCGGGTACGCGTTGTACCCCTGTACGTGTTGTACCGCAATGGACCGATCGGTGCCCATCCATTGACAATGGCCTTGCCTGGCAACGGACGCGTTTTCAAATTTCGAACGAGTCGGTTGCTGGAAAATCAGTTGGTCACCCACAACAATGTTGCAAAATCATGTATGTCATGAAGTTGAAGATTTGAAGGATGCTGTGGGCGTGTTTTGGTGCTGCTATTCCATGGATTGGCCAGATTCAGAAGATGCAAACGACTTGGATCTATCACTTTGGACACAAGGGACAGTATCTGCCTCTCCAGCACATATATATTGCTGGCTGTTCCCCTGAGAGCTCACTTGCCTGCACTACATGCTCCAGGACAACATCTGCCACTGCACTGCTGCTGTCTCTGCCCCTCTGGACCCTGCAATGGAACCAGGCCCTGCTGGACAGCCTACTTCCACAGTACAGCAAGCTGTATGGGACACCAGGGGAGCAGGTGAGTGTTCTGTGCACTGCCTTTCTGAATGTGCATATTGTCTGACTAGCAAGGCTGAAAGTCTGCACGCCACTGGCTAGCAGGCTCACTGAGTAGTTGTCACCCCCCATAGTGTGTAGTGACATGCACTGGACAGGTATGGTGCAGTGACAGTGCATTTGAACAAGGTTTTACTTCCCATGCAATGATACCATGTAGTGACGTCTGGCAAACTGTCCATGGGCAGCTTTGCACTGCCTGTGTACATCATGTGCCCCTGTGATTGAGACATGTATATACAACTGTGTCATGCACGGATATGTTGCATGTGTAGTAATGGCCTTTTCACTTTGTCATCCTGACAGGTTAATGCCCATCGGAAGCAGGAGATCTGGAAGGACATCGTCCGGGCTGTCCGGTCCATGGGGGTCTACAAGCGCCGGATCCGCAACTGCCAGAAGAGGTGGCAGGACCTTCGGGGCTGGACCCGGAGGATTGCATGGGTCCAGCTGAAGCTGTCGCCTCCTCGCAGGAGGGGCGGGACACGGACCCTGACCCCCACATGCTCCAGATCCTGGCGGTGGTGTTTCCAGACCTGGATGGGCAGCTGAAGGCCAGACAGCAGCAAGGAGGGGGTGAGTCAAAGACTGCACTGTGAACTCTGTATTACATGCTGTGTGCCCTCCTCTGGCCTGGTTCAACTGCCACAGTGCAGCAGTCATGTTGTCCAGGAGCCATGTTCCTCTATTGTGCACTGCCCACTGCTCATCTGATACCCAGGTGTGGCCCTTACATTCAGGGAATTGTCACTTGGGACTGTGTCCTTGCAGTTTGCTTCACTAAAGGTGGGGGACAGCATCTGTTTCCCTAACTCTGTTGTGGGCATCATGGGTGGGTCCATTGTTCACACTACGCCTGTGTTCGGACATGGAATCTGCGTGTTGCTTTGATATGCGGTCCACTTGCTGTGCTGAGCCACCACATGTGCCTGGGGTATGTGGCACACGCCCATGCAGTGGGTGGGAACAATGTTTGGGCCCCAGGAGTGTGCAGATTACGTGTGTCACACATACATAGCCAGCTATCCACTGTCCAGGGCTCATCCCTCATTCATGTGGAGCAGGACAGTCATGCCTACTCCAGGCCATGCAATGCACTCTGTACTCCCACTCCCGTGTATCAGCTGACACATTGTGCGCAGTGATTTGACCCCTCAGGTGTCTGCCTCTGTGTCAGTGTGCTGTGGATTAGTTGCCAGGACTGCTGGGGTGTTTCTTGGTAGGGGCTCAGCATGCCCCTGGAGATGTGACCATAGGAGACGATACTTGTGTGTCACATAGGTATTTGATCAGCTGCCCGTGCAGACTGGGGTATGCGAATGTGAAGTTCAGGCAGCTGTTCCCCATTCACAGCAGATTGTGAGGGGCTCAGGTTCAGAGGGTAGTGTCACAGGTCTCCCATATGTCCAATAGGTATGACCTGGACAGATGAGGGTTAAGATGATGTGTTGTGTGGGGGATGTACATGTGCACTTGTGCAGCTCCAGGACTTGCATTCCCCATGACCTACTATTGTGACACAGTGCATAGTGTTGTTGTCTGGCTGCCAAGTCATACATCACTGAGACAGTGATGTATGACTTAGCAGTCATGCCTCTGCCATGGCATGTGTCTACTTATTGGTGATCCTGCAGGGAGTGACATGTGCTACATGCACACCATTGTGGCGATGGCTATCAGGACATGGGTGCATCATGGTGTCTGTCGCTGGTATGCATCACATGCATTTCCTATTTGACTCTGGGCATCCCTTTCATCCGGAAACCTGTACTGACTCAGTGGCAAGAGCTGTGATGTGTGCATGTCCACATGCCACACCGTGTCCTCTGCACTGTCCAACTACTGTGTACTTGGTGCATGTGTCCACACTGGGGTGTTGCAATCCAACAGACACCAGACAGATGGGTGCAAGGCCATGTGGGATGTGAGTGCCATGCTTGGCGTCAGACTTACAATTGGCTTCTCCTGTTCAGTTAGGGCACTTTTAGCAATGTACAACTAATGATGCCAGGGCTTGCTCTGTAATGTGCTGTGCTCACAGTGGTGTGTGCGTTTGGTGCAGGTGACTGATGTCTGTCTGTTTCCCCATTGTTTGCAGATACATCCACGGCCACGGAAGGGGACAGCTCCACGGACCAGGAGGAGCCAGAGAGCCAGACTGGGTCAGCAGCCGAGGAGTGGTCGGAGGGACCCAGTGGCACGGAGGGCGAGGGAGCCACACCGAGGAGTCCTCAGCACCATCCACCTCAGCTGAGGACCAGAGCAACTCGGAGGATGACTCCCTTATGGAGGCGGGTGTCAGCAGCCACCACACCCCAGCTAGTGTTGCTGTCCCCGCCACCACCAGCACCACCACCGCCCTCCCATCGGCTCCCATTCCCCAGGTCCGTGGAGGCTCCCATGTTCGGGAGCGTGTCTCCTTTGGGCCAGGCACCGCACCCCCTGCCCCTGTGTCCCCTGCTGCCCTGAGTGAGGAGTCTGTGTACCTCCTTCGCCAGCTCCATGTAGGGCAGACAGCCATGCTGAGTGTCCTCCATGCGCACACCGCTCTGTTGACTCAGCTGGTGTCGTTCATGGAGGGCATCTCATCGGGCATGTCTGACCTACAGAGGGGCAATAGGTCCATGGACTCCTCCCTGACGGCAGCAGTGTCCCTCCTCAGACAGTCCCTCACCCCTCCTGCCTCTGCTCCATCCACACTCCCCAGCACCTTACCCGTACCAAGCACACACACACCGGCACAGGCACACACCAGCACACACACGTCCAGCACACAGACACACACGCCACAAACAAAATGCACATGCACGCACAGTCAGGGGACTGAAACCAGACTCACAGGGGATGGGGCCCTGGTACACACACACGCATCCACGGGCACTGCGCAGTCCTCAGTTGCCTCTCCCTCCAAAACACCCTCCCTTGCCTCACCTGCAACCCCAAAGACCCAGCGCCTCTTCCTCAGTGACCTCGGCCTCTTCCCCTCCGATCCAGCTGCTCCAGCATCCAGGGGGAAGAGGAAGCCCCCACACGGAGCAGAGTGCCCCTCGCCCCCGGACACCCTCCCCCAGGCGCAGACAGACTGAGGCCCCCACCCGCAAGTCCCCCGGAGTGGTAAGAGCAAGACCCCGCCGCCGCCCTGCAGCTCAAGCACCAGGTCTCCTTCCTCCATCCCTCAGGCCCCCACTCCACAGGTGCCCCCACCACACCCTGCCCCAGGTTCCCCCACCCACAGATATACCATCCCCAAGAGGATCCGGCCTTCTCCCCTGCCACTTGCTCTCCCGGCACCACACCCCCGCTGCGCTTGTCTGTGCCACTGATGTGGTGAGGGTGTCCTCCCCTTCTGTCCAGCCCACCTTGCCTGTTCCCCATTCTCCTCCCCTGGTGGTAGGCACTGCAGTGGAGTCCACTACCACCCTGTCTGATTTGGGCACTGCAGTGGCGGACCTGTCCACTCCATCTGCAGGGTCCACTGCAGTCGTGCCGGCACCCACAACATCTGAGTCATGCCCCCCAGTTGTGCCGGCACACACCATGTCAGACACCTCCACTGCAGTTGTCAGTGGCTCTCCAGCACCCACCACCCCTTCCCTGCTTCCTTCTGGTGAGCCCTGATCCTGTCCCTGCGGTGCCTGGCCTACCCCCCCGGTTGCCCCTCCTAGTGGATTGTCCCTGGTTTTATGCAGGCATGTGTAGGGTGGCATCTGCCACTGTCACCCACTTGTGACTTTGTTGATGGACTGGCCATTGGCCTTTGTTTATTTTCTACCGGACGTCTACTTTTAATGCCACATATGCTGAATAAAGCAACTTTCTGTTCTCTAGTGCTTTTGCTTCTGATGTACATGATGTTGATGATGCTAACCATGCCCTTGCTGCAGTGATGGTGATATTTGGTCTCATGATAATGAAGTGTTACTGTGCAGGAACCCATGTGGTCCAGGGGGAATGTGTCCTATCCTGTGGTGTATCCATGTCATCCATAGCAGCATCTGAGGGTGTCATGTGTTCAGTATTTGGCAATGGGATTTCCTACTTAGATTGCCTATTTCACATCTGTGGCTTCCACCCCTGCACATCTGTTGTGCCTGCCATTGTTCAATTCGTCTACTTCCCTGACCGTGTGGCCATCTCCAGTGGACATGCAGGTTTGGGCATCAATGGGGAAGGACTCATCTGTGTTGTCAGTGCAACATTGCTATACAAGTGTGTTGGATCTGTGCTGATGATTCCGTTGGCACTTCCATGACCAGGCTGATGTTTCGGGAGCCCTCATTTGGTGCTAATTGTTGATTGTGTGACCAAGTGCTCAGCTGACATGATGGGGCCCTACTGAGGCAACATATGGCACAGCTTTCCTCACACAGGAGTGGAGTCCCCTCATGGCAGTGTGTACTCCTGTGACATTGCCTGCGCCCAAGGTGTGTGTTGTATGTGCATGTCTGTGTGTTCACTTCCGTTTAGCTGTGCATGCTGTGATCCCTAGTATTGTACCTGTTTGTGATGCTAGCTGAGTTGACCTATGTTCCCCCAAAGCCTTCTCCCTGGGTTCTCTGTGATGTGGGTGCATGGCACATTACTGGTCATCAGGGTGTCACCCATAGGTGTGTTTGCTGTCAGGGCTGAGTTTGTGTGCAGACGCAGATGGGTCACAGTCAGGTTTCCCCTTGGCACTTGTTGTTTGCCCCTGTCATGTGATTTCCAGTTTGTGTTATCTTTCAGTGATTGTGACACGTTGTGTGTGTGACTGCTGGCACTCCTCAGGGTCCGGGCTGCAATGTTGGTTGTTGTCTATGTGTGTTCTTTGTGGGTGACCTTGGCTTCTTCATTGGTGTGTGACTGTGGATGGGATCCCATTGGTTGGTGTGGTATTGCCGTCATGTCCATGTACAGCGTAGTGTGCAGTGTGTCAGACATTCAGGAGTCTTGTTGAGTGGCCATGTGTGATGTGTTTCTGCACCTTGGTTCCCACCCACCACCCTGGAATAGTCATGGGTGCATGTGCAATGTCACCAGTGCATGTGTACTTCACTGCTGCACATTGTTGGAGGTCGAGGGGTGTGGTGTTGAGTGTGTGCAGATGAGAGTTGTTGCCCGGCTAGGCCCCTGCCTCCATGTTGGCCTTGGCTTACTGGCCATGCTGTTTGATTTGTGCTTGTGTAGGTGTGATGGTAGTTAGTTGCTCAGGACACATGACTGTGGTTCACAGTGTGAACCACATTTAGCTTTGTCATCACAGTGGGATTGTAATGCAGCCCAGGGTCACCACATTGTGGGGGCCCTGGGGGTGGTGCTGTGGTGTGTCTGTGTCTTGCTGTGTCAGTTGCTGTCCCTACGTGCCTGTGTGACATGTGTGATTTGTGCTCCCTCTCATCTGACAATGCCTGCTTGCCCACATAGGGGATTTGGATCCATGAGTTACCTTTGTGTGGCACTGTATGCACATCTGTATGATTGGTATTCAGGTCTCCTCATGTGTTGTGTGGTTGCCTGGGGACACTGGCACCCCCCTCACCTGTTGTGTATGATGTGCAGTGTGGGTCTGCCTGTTTGTGTTTGTGCATCTGCACCACTGCATTGGCATATCTTGGGTGTTCCATTGGCTGTATGTAGTTTGGTGGGTTTCCCCTGCTGTCCCTGGGACTCCTAGGTCATCGGTCAGCACAATGATCATGGTTTGTGTGTCCCATTGCTGCCATGGTATGGTATCTGTTCACCTCACATCTGCAGTCTCCACAGGGTATCTGCATTTGTGTGCCCATTGGTGCAAATATGTGGGTCTGCATTCTGATGGTCACTTCTGTCATTGTGTCATTGATGATTGTTGACGGTGTCAGCCCCCATGGGTGTTGTTTGTCTGCACATGGCCAAAGGTATGTCTTATTTGCACTGCAGTATTTGGCTCCCCCAATTTATGTTGCAATGGGACACATACACTCCTTTCCCACTGATGTGTTTTTTGTTCTGTGACCAGGAATCATCCATGCAGTTTGGCAGTTGCACCTCTTTCTTTGTCAACACTTACCTTTTGGTCACTGTGGTGATGGGGGTTTAGACCCCATTGCCACAATGTTCAAAATGTGCTTCAGCTATGGACCCCACACTTACATTTTGGTCACTGTGATGATGGGGGTTTGGACCCCATTGCCACAATGTTCAAAATGTGCTTCAGCTATGGACACCACACTTACCTTTTGGTCACTGTGGTGATGGGGGTTTAGACCCCATTGCCACAATGTTCAAAATGTGCTTCAGCTATGGACCCCACACTTACATTTTGGTCACTGTGATGATGGGGGTTTGGACCCCATTGCCACAATGTTCAAAATGTGCTTCAGCTATGGACCCCACACTTACATTTTGGTCACTGTGATGATGGGGTTTTGGACCCCATTGCCACAATGGTCATGGCCTGCTTGCATTGTGGGTGCCACACACATATATGTGTGGCACATGTGCTAGTGGGTCACATTGTATGTTCAAAGTCATGTTCGGTGTTGTAGGCATTTGACACAGTCTACACACGCTTGTCAGGGTGTTGGGGGATGTCTTCTTCTTGCATTCCCTAGGTTGTGGTGTGCTGGTTGTGTCATGCATTGTCCATCCTATGAGTGGGGGTGGTAGTAGTGGTTGGCATCCAGCCCCCCCTGGCTGAGGGTGGTAGTAGTGGTAGGCATCCAGCCCCCCCTGGGTGTGGGTGGAGTAGTGGTAGGCATCCAGCCCCCCTGGCTGAGGGTGGTAGTAGTGGTAGGCATCCAGCCCCCCTGGCTAAGGGTGGTGGTAGGCATCCAGCCCCCCTGGCTGAGGGTGGTAGTAGTGGTAGGCATCCAGCCCCCCTGGCTAAGGGTGGTGGTGAGGCATCCAGCCCCCCTGGCTGAGAGTGGTAGTAGTGGTAGGCATCCAGCCCCCCCTGGCTAAGGGTGGTGGTAGGCATCCAGCCCCCCCTGGGTGAGGGTGGTAGTAGTGGTAGGCATCCGGCACCCCCTGGGTGAGGGTGGTAGTAGTGGTAGGCATCCAGCCCCCCCTGGCTAAGGGTGGTGGTAGGCATCCAGCCCCCCCTGGCTGAGGGTGGTAGTAGTGGTAGGCATCCAGCCCCCCCTGGGTGTGGGTGGTAGTAGTGGTAGGCATCCAGCCCCCCCTGGCTAAGGGTGGTGGTAGGCATCCAACCCCACCTGGCTGAGGGTGGTAGTAGTGGTAGGCATCCAGCCCCCCCTGGGTGAGGGTGGTAGTAGTGGTAGGCATCCAGCCCCCCCTGGCTAAGGGTGGTGGTAGGCATCCAGCCCCCCTGGGTGAGGGTGGTAGTAGTGGTAGGCATACAGCCCCCTGGGTGAGGGTGGTAGTAGTGGTAGGCATCCAGCACCCCTGGGTGAGGGTGGTAGTAGTGGTAGGCATCCAGCCCCCCTTGCTAAGGGTGGTGGTAGGCATCCAGCCCCCTGGCTAAGGGTGGTGGTAGGCATCCAGCCCCCCTGGCTGAGGGTGGTAGTAGTGGTAGGCATCCAGCCCCCCTGGGTGAGGGTGGTAGTAGTGGTAGGCATCCAGCCCCCCTGGGTGAGGGTGGTAGTAGTGGTAGGCATCCAGCCCCCCTGGCTAAGGGTGGTGGTAGGCATCCAGCCCCCTGGCTAAGGGTGGTGGTAGGCATCCAGCCCCCTGGCTGAGGGTGGTAGTAGTGGTAGGCATCCAGCCCCCTGGGTGAGGGTGGTAGTAGTGGTAGGCATCCAGCCCCCCTGGGTGAGGGTGGTAGTAGTGGTAGGCATCCAGCCCCCTGGCTAAGGGTGGTGGTAGGCATTCAGCCCCCCCCTGGCTGAGGGTGGTAGTAGTGGTAGGCATCCAGCCCTCCCTGGGTGAGGGTGGTAGTAGTGGTAGGCATCCAGCCCCCCCTGGGTGAGGGTGGTAGTAGTGATAGGCATCCAGCCCCCCCTGGGTGAGGGTGGTAGTAGTGGTAGGCATCCAGCCCCACCTGGGTGAGGGTGGTTGTAGTGGTAGGCATCCAGCACCCCTGGGTGAGGGTGGTAGTAGTGGTAGGCATCCAGCCCCCCTGGCTAAGGGTGGTGGTAGGCATCCAGCCCCCCTGGCTGAGGGTGGTAGTAGTGGTAGGCATCCAGCCCCCCTGGGTGAGGGTGGTAGTAGTGGTAGGCATCCAGCCCCCTGGCTAAGGGTGGTGGTAGGCATCCAGCTCCCCCTGGCTGAGGGTGGTAGTAGTGGTAGAGCATCCAGCCCCCCTGGGTGAGGGTGGTAGTAGTGGTAGGCATCCAGCCCCCTGGCTAAGGGTGGTGGTAGGCATCCAGACCCCCTGGGTGAGGGTGGTAGTAGTGGTAGGCATCCAGCCCCCTGGGTGAGGGTGGTAGTGGTGGTAGGCATCCAGCCCCCCTGGGTGAGGGTGGTAGTAGTGGTAGGCATCCAGCCCCCCTGGGTGAGGGTGGTAGTAGTGGTAGGCATCCAGCCCCCTGGGTGAGGGTGGTAGTAGTGTTAGGCATCCAGCCCCCCTGGCTAAGGGTGGTGGTAGGCATCCAGCCCCCCTGGCTGAGGGTGGTAGTAGTGGTAGGCATCCAGCCCCCTGGGTGAGGGTGGTAGTAGTGGTAGGCATCCAGCCCCCTGGCTAAGGGTGGTGGTAGGCATCCAGCTCCCCCTGGCTGAGGGTGGTAGTAGTGGTAGGCATCCAGCCCCCCTGGGTGAGGGTGGTAGTAGTGGTAGGCATCCAGCCCCCTGGCTAAGGGTGGTGGTAGGCATCCAGACCCCCTGGGTGAGGGTGGTAGTAGTGGTAGGCATCCAGCCCCCCTGGGTGAGGGTGGTAGTGGTGGTAGGCATCCAGCCCCCCTGGGTGAGGGTGGTAGTAGTGGTAGGCATCCAGCCCCCCTGGGTGAGGGTGGTAGTAGTGGTAGGCATCCAGCCCCCCTGGGTGAGGGTGGTAGTAGTGGTAGGCATCCAGCCCCCCTGGCTAAGGGTGGTGGTAGGCATCCAGCCCCCCTGGCTGAGGGTGGTAGTAGTGGTAGGCATCCAGCCCCCCTGGCTAAGGGTGGTGGTAGGCATCCAGACCCCCTGGGTGAGGGTGGTAGTAGTGGTAGGCATCCAGCCCCCCTGGGTGAGGGTGGTAGTGGTGGTAGGCATCCAGCCCCCCTGGGTGAGGGTGGTAGTAGTGGTAGGCATCCAGCCCCCCTGGGTGAGGGTGGTAGTAGTGGTAGGCATCCAGCCCCCCTGGCTAAGGGTGGTGGTAGGCATCCAGCCCCCCTGGCTGAGGGTGGTAGTAGTGGTAGGCATCCAGCCCCCCTGGGTGAGGGTGGTAGTAGTGGTAGGCATCCAGCCCCCCTGGCTAAGGGTGGTGGTAGGCATCCAGATCCCCCTGGCTGAGGGTGGTAGTAGTGGTAGGCATCCAGCCCCCCTGGGTGAGGGTGGTAGTAGTGGTAGGCATCCAGCCCCCTGGCTAAGGGTGGTGGTAGGCATCCAGACCCCCTGGGTGAGGGTGGTAGTAGTGGTAGGCATCCAGCCCCCCTGGGTGAGGGTGGTAGTGGTGGTAGGCATCCAGCCCCCTGGGTGAGGGTGGTAGTAGTGGTAGGCATCCAGCCCCCCTGGGTGAGGGTGGTAGTAGTGGTAGGCATCCAGCCCCCCTGGCTAAGGGTGGTGGTAGGCATCCAGCCCCCCTGGCTGAGGGTGGTAGTAGTGGTAGGCATCCAGCCCCCTGGCTAAGGGTGGTGGTAGGCATCCAGCCCCCCTGGGTGAGGGTGGTAGTAGTGGTAGGCATCCAGCCCCCCTGGGTGAGGGTGGCAGTAGTGGTGGGCATCCAGCCCCCCCTGGCTCAGGGTGGTGGTAGGCATCCTGCCCCCCCTGGGTAGGGGTGGTGGTGCGCATTCAGGCCCCTGTGTGCATATGTGGCATTGGTGATGGGCATCCCGCCCCTATGGTGCTGCTGTTGCTGGTGTAAGTATATTCTGCATCCCTCTGTGTGTGTGTGATGTGTCGTGTACGTGTTGTATGTGTTTTGTGGTTGGTGTCTGACTTACCTTCTGCGCCGTACGCGTCCGTGCATGTTCCGGTAGTAGATGTAGAATATTGGTATGATCGGGACGAAGGGATTCATGGTTGGTTCGTGTCGTTCGTCCTTCTCGTTGCTTCGCGTCGTCCTCGTTGCTTCGCGTCGTCCTCGTCGCTTCGCGATGTCCTCGTCGCTTCGCCTCGTCCTCGTCGCTGGCGTGTTCGTCTCGTAGCCGTGGATCGTGTTGTGGCGCGAATCGGGGCTTATGTGCGCCTCTCCCGGACGCTTTGACGTGCCGTGCGTAGCGACAAGTTCGGCGCGTACGGAAAGCGCATCGTACTCGTTCGGCCGGACGGAGCTGCATTTTTCCTTCCGTGCGACTCGATTCGGCGTTTCCGGATTCGCCTCGGTCGGGGAACAGGACCTGGTTTGGGTGAGTACGGCTCGGCCGGATTCTGTGCTGTTGTGCGCATCGTACTTACTCGTTCGGTGTGCTGTACGGATCGGTCGGGAAACAGGCTTTCGCATGGCTTTTTTCCCGACCGAATGGTATTGGGTGCGCCTCCGACCGAGATCGGAATCGGCCCCTTAGTCTTTAGGAGTTTCCTGAAGTGAAGAGGATTGATGCACTTCCGTATTTGGATGGGCAGTTGATTCCAGTACACGGGGGCAAGATAAGTAAAAGCTTTGCCACCTGCCCTAAGTTTCCTGTAACAGGGAAGGGCCAGCAGGGCTTTGTTACATGAGCGAAGGGATCTTCCAGGCAGGTAGTATTTAATTTTTTCGGCAAGATAACTAGGGTCTCTGCCATGTAGTCACTTATGGACTACACTGCAGATTTTAAACTTGATTCTCTGGCGGATGGGAAGCCAGTGAAGCTGCTGTAACAATGGCCGGAAAGGGGTTCTTGAGGGCATGTTGAGAGCCAGACGGCCTGCTGTATTCTGAACCACCTGCAATTTGTTTAGCATAGCTTAGTTGGCAGACATAAGAAGGGCATTGCAGTAATCAAGGCGGCTAGTAATTAAGGCTTGTATTAGGGTCCTGCGGACAGTTAAGGGAAGGAGGAGGCTCAGTGTATGGAAACGTACCTGTGGTGGCCAGAACTTGGTCTCTCATAGTTAGGCCGAGGTCCAGTCGGACACCCAGGTTTTTGGCCACAGATTTGGGGGTAGGAGCTGGCCCCAGCTCTGCGGCCCACCAGTCGGGGGACCACAGGGTTTGGGACAGAGCGTGATTGAGTCCTAATGAAATTTATATATTTTGGATACAGGTGGTGTGAAATGAGATAGAGAACTATAAACTGACCATGGGGTGAGTTCTGGAAGGCCTTGGAGCACTCTTCAACTGTCGGTCATGGGTAGGGTGTCCCTGACAAAGATGGTTTTTCTTCCCCGGTGCCTTTATGTACTTCAAGGCACATTGTCCGTGATTTCAGTTGAATTAATTTAGACAAGAAAAGAAAGTAGAGGTAAATTAACCACCCTAAAATGAGAATGGAAAAGGGGACAGCTGGAGCTCCCAGATGTGGACTTCCATTATACTGCAACCTTATTACAACATGCTGTCCATTGGCTTGATGGGAGAAAAAACTGGGAAATTAGATCACTACATGGAGCATATGGGAAATATATATGCGGAAGTGTCTTGACAAAATAGTGAATAAAAAGTATTGATACAAAAATATCATACAGGATGTCAAAAAATTACCAACAGGAATATCACAGGTAAAAATATTTTTTCTATTGTTGTAAAAAATATTGGCTTAGAAAATATAGGTGTATGTAGTAGTAATACTAGGTGTATGTAATATCGCTTGTAAGTGTTATATGTATGTAATTTATTGGGCTGTGTTTGATTTATATTTATTCATTTTTTGTGTTTTAGTAAGAACATTTATTAATTATAAAATTGTTGAAATTTGTGTTTTTAGATGCATTAACATATAAAATATTGGATTTATTATTTTCTTTAGCAGAGGGATATCAGATTTTTAGAGGATAGGTAAGTAAATGTATGTTTAATGTTACATTTTTTAATGTTTTAATGATTTGCAAATTAATATTCTAATTTAAAAAAAATTGTATTACATGAAGAATGTTTAAAAATAATAATTTACAATTAAATAAAATATATGAATCATATTAAATTATCTCAATATCTTCCCCAAGTTGGTTTAGATTGGAGTGGGGATAGTAAAATTCACCCCTTTATTGTCCAACACCTTCCCCAAATTGGTATAGATTGGAGTGAGAATAGTAAATGTCACCCATTTAGTGCCCAACACCTTCTTCAAAATGGTAAAGATTAGAGTAGGAATAGTAAATGTCACCCTTTTAGTGTCCAACACCTTCCCCAAAGTGGTTTAGATTCGAGTGGGACTAGTAAATGTCATCCCTCTGGTGTTCAACACTTTTTTAAAAATGGTTTATGTTTGATTGTGAATTTTAATCTTAACATTTTTGTGTGAATTTCTTTGTTTTTAATTGTATTTGTATGTAGTTGAAATAGTTTGTGTTATTTAATTAGCATTGTTGGTGTTTAGAAATATAACAAAAAATAGCTATATGTTTGTAATAAATAATATTAATTACATATTTTTATAGACTAAAGATATGTAACACATTTTTATAATTGTATATATGTTTTCAAAGTTTATGTAAGGTATATTCTTACATTTTTAAACATATATTTAAACTATGTATATATATATATATTGTTTAATTACCTCTTCTTGCCTTAATTATCTCTTCTTTAATGTGTACTTTACAATTCTTTAACTTTCTTTACAACTTTTCTGACATGTTTTACATGTTTAATATTTTTTAACACTTTTTAAATCATTTATTCAACATCTTTACATTTTGTCCCATTCATTTCTATGGGGAGATGATCTTTTTTTAGTTTCATTTAGTGACCATTTTTTTGCACCACTACCTTCTGTTTTGGAGTCTATTGAGTCATTTTTAGTCTACTTTCTCGGATCCAAGTTGAGGTAAAGTGCTGTTGTTTGTCAGAGCAGGTATGTCCTTTTTTAAGGTTTTTAAGGGGTTTGAGGGTGGGGAGTGTAGGGTGAGGGCTAGAAGTTAGTCATAAAGATCTATTTTGATGTCGGTCAGAAAGCCTCTGACCGCAGGTCGGAGGCTTTCTTACCGACATCGACGGTTTCAATTCCGACCGCCTAATTTCGATGTAGGCGGTCGGAATTGAAACCCGGCGATCATTCTGGCTAGATTCTGATGGGCTCAAGGAGCCCGTCAGCCAGTCGGAGACCGGTCTGTAATCCCAATGGACGGCGTTTCCGCCGTTGTGATTATGATGCTCAGTTTTTAACAGTCTTTCCATGCCGGGCTTTCCGACATGGAACAACTGTCGGGAAGTGAGTTTGGGGGCCCCTAGCAGGGCCCTCTTTTCCCTGCGGCCTCTGGTTGGGGACTAGGGGCGCACCTATGGCGCCCCACTGTTGATCCATGCACCATGTGGCAGGCACCTCAGTGCATGGATGAACTAAATCTACAATTTCCCTATTGGAGCTTGTGCTACTGCCGGTTTACGGCCGCAGCACAAGCTCCCATAAGGAAATGGGAGTATGCACCTGCACCATGTGCGGTCGCATTGTAATTATGCAGTTGGGACCTCCGACCAGAGGCCGTCAGTCCCAATTCCACAATGATGTTAGTCAGAGGCAACTCCAACCGACATCATAATTGGCACCATAGTGTTGTTTGTGGGTTTTTTAACATTTAGGGGCCGATTACGATGTCGGTCGAAAGGCTCCAAATGGCATTCGGATTCTCCTATACCGTTTCGGAACCTATGTTTCCGACTGACGCAGAAACCTTTCCGACCGACCGATTACGATAGAAGTTAACCGTTCGGGTTGTCCGAATCGGTTACAATCGGCACTCGGAGGCCCGGAGTCTGTCGGAGCAGATTCGTACAGCTCTATGGACACCGTTTCCAACCGGGTGATTATGATGCCAGATTCTGACAGCCTCTCCGAGTCGGCCTGCCCAACATGACACGGCTGTCGGCAACTGACTTTGGTGGCCCGTCGCAGGCCCCCCTTCATCCTGAGGCCGCTGGTTGGGGTCCGTGGGGGTACCCAGGGGGCCAACCTTTAAAACCATGCACAGTGTGGCAGGCACCATGGGGTGCCTGCAACAGGGTGCAAGGTTTTCCGCAACCACCCCTTTTTTCAATGGGAGCATTGAAGTCAATGGGAGTCCGAGCGGACGGTGTTCAAAAACATCGTAAGCGGTCGGTCGAACTTGCAGAAGCCGAGTCAGTCGGAACTGATTCCGAAACCGAGTCGGTCGGAAGAGTTTCCGACCGACATCGTAATGAGGCCCTTAGTTGTAATAATAGAGTGTTTTTTACTAGTGTGTAGTTTGGGGTTTTCAAACACACTTTTACTAATTTATTGTTATGTTCAGTTACACTGTGTTATGTTACTTATTTTATAATGATTAAGTGCAATTTATATGTATTTTTGAGATTGTATTGTGTTTTGCGAGTGGGTTTTCTGTCAACAAACGGGTCCTGTGGGCATTGGGCGTTACTGTTTTGTTTTTAAAGAATCACATTTGGTTTATAATAAAACAATTTTTTTTACTTTGATTTCTTTTTTTCAGGTTTCCAGGAGCATTTATTCTTGAAAGATACTTTGGATTGCTTTGAGGGATGTCTATTGGATTTGTTTTATTTTTGCTTTTTGGGGGGGCTTTTTGGAAAATATTTTTCCAGTTTTTTGGTGGATTATTATTTTTGACTACATAGATACTGTGAAAGATCTGCAGCTACACAACAGTAAGTCATATTTATTTTATTTCTTATGGGTGTGAAATGTTAAATATTATTGTTTGTATAATTATTATGTGATTGTTATTTGGTAATGGGTGGTTTATATCTTGTATTTATTTTAAGTGATGGAGCTTTTTGGTTGGTGAGGTTTACATTTTTCATGCAAATAATTTATATATTATTTTATTATATCAGTCTTTTGGAGTTTTAGTTTGTGTTTAGACTGATGTAATAAAATATTATGTTTATTATTTATATAAAAAAGTATTTGTCATGTTGTTTAGATTTTGTGACAGTTTTTTCAGTTTTGTGGGTAAATATTTATTTTATAATATGCTTTTGGCTATTATTTTCTAAGTAAACCACTCCTTTGTTGTTTATGAAGATTTTGACTTTACATTGTAGTATGCCATACATTCTTTTAATTTGTTTGCTACGTTTAAGTGCAATTTAGGTTATAGATTGCTTCCTTTGTAGTTGTGTGTTCCGTTGCTCTGTTTCTAATGATTCTTTACATTTGTAGAGTGTAGGTTGGTTTCTGCCTAGAATGGATTGGAAGGCATTTTGCCTTCCTTCCACTGTGTCGTTTGTTTTGGCTTCCTGTGCCAAGGTGCTGTCATAGACGTTCTTCCATGGTATTTGGAATTTGGGTTGGCGTCTGTGTCCAGAGCAATGCAGTCCGCCAACCGAAGTGTCTTCGAAACAGTCCTTTAGGGGGCTTCGTTTGTCTTCATTTTGCACGAGAAAAGGGCTTTCTATTAGTAGATTATAGTGATTAGCTACTTGTGTGACAGGAACATGGGCTAGTGCTGTCCTTTTTTTTTCTTTCAAAAGCAAATCAGCTGTTTGCAGCATATTCTACACAGTGCAGATTGTTGGAGGTGTCTCCATATGCTTTGATTGAAATCATAGTAACAGCCTTGTATGGCTGTGTGGGAGTGCATTTTAAAATGGTTTGAATCATGGCTTATTCAAAGGCTATGATTAGTTTTTAAGTCATTGTAAGTGCTGCTTTGTTTATTTAGTAGTAGGACATATATAAAATGGATATTTATGTTTTGATATTCACCATGTATAATATATAGCTCAATGAATGGTTTGGGACAGATTTTGAAGGTCCTATCCATCATCCAGGTTGACATTGGCTTGGTTAGTTATCTGCTGTAGAGAATATTAGTATTTGTTTATCATTGTTTAGGTTGTCATATGAAAGGAAAGGTTCCTCATTATGTGTCATTGTTAAATGTTCAGGTATTTCTATGCCTTGGTATCTTCCAGGAGCAGGAAGTGTATCACTGGTGGCTTTTTTAGTACATGCAATTAAACATTTTAAAATGGGTATAGATGGCAGTTGGCCTGTTGGGGGACTTTAGGAAGTATATCTTTTAGGATTTTGTTTGTGGGCTCCTGGGAGCTAGTGCTTTCTACTCTTATATCGTGCAGTACCTCCCTTACTTTTATTCCTGTCACATTTGGGGGGGGGGGGTTATTGTGTTCTCTTACAGGAATTACAACATCATCTTTTGTAATAGCCCTCCCATAGCACACATTAGAGTTATATTGGGTGCATTTCCAATTCACATTTTCTGTTGATGCACTTTCTTGGTTGTAGGTGTAACCCATGTGATTTAGGGCCCGATTACGAGTTTGGCAGTCCTGGAGCGCGTGGCCTTGCCAGCGCCCCGCTGCAGGACTGCCAAACTTGACTGCTGGCCGCCCACCAGATTATGAGTAATCTCGAGGTCTGGCGGGCGGTCCTTTGGCGTTCCCACGGCGGTGCCTGGAAAAAAGGCACCGCAATAGGAACACCAAAGCCTATTCAAGCACAGCATGGACAGTAAAGTTTAATGCTGTGCAGGAAAAGGGGGCGACTGCACACAGGGGGGCACAACATGTGCCCCACAGCAGGCACCCCTTGGCCCTGAGGGCCTCCTTGGTTTCCTAACCACCACAGTTTTCATAGTGGCCTCACCGCCATAAAAACTATGGGGGTGAGGAAGCTTCTAATATGCTTAGCAGTGCCGCAGTGGCACTGCCAGCATATAATGACTCTGACCGCCACTGCCATGGTTGCATGAACTCCAGCGGTTGCAGTGGTCCTGTGGCGGTCCCACCACCATATTCGTAATACGGCAGGTGGACCGCCAATCTGGCTGTCCAGTGACCGCCACCAAGGGTTCGGCGGTCCGGTGGACCGCCAAACTCGTAATTAGGCCCCAAGTAATTGCTTTTCTTTCTGGGATGTTATGTATTTGGCTCTGTCTGTCATTCTATCTGAAAGTAGTATAATAGTATAAATAAATACAACTTTTAAAAGTGTACATGCTTATTTACTTATAAAATGATGCAAATAGTTCTATTTTTTATACATACATGTACGTTGTTTTTAGATGTTTCACACTGTTTTGCAGCATTTCCGTTGGGGGTGTTCTAATGTAGAGCAGGTGATCTCTCTTCTGTTTGAAGAAAAAAAAAGCATCAGTTTAATTTTAAATGTTCATTTGTTATGTTATGTTATGCTATGTTATCAAGTATTTGTAGAGCGCACGTACACCGGTTGGTTTCTTGGCGCTGATTGCTAGGGGAGTGGCCAACCCGGAGACAGATCATTCATAAGCTTGGATAAAGAGCCAGGTTTTGAGACTCTTCCTGAAACTCAGTAAACTAACGCTTGACCTGATTTCCAGGGGGATGGAGTTCCATAGACGGGAGGCAAGAGTTGCAAACCTGCAACCCCCTTGGCGCTTCAGCTTGAAGGTAGGGACCGTCAGAAGTTGGAGCTGTGCCGAACGGAGGCTGCGTGAAGGAGTGTAGCGGGAGATAAGGTTGTTTATGAATTTAGGGCTCTGGCCATTCAGGGATTTGAACACCAGGCAGCCCACTTTGAAGATGCAGCGCTGGGAGATGGGGAGCCAGTGCAGTTTCCTAAGAAGGGGGGGATGCGTGTTGCCATCTGGGTTGTTTGTATACCAGTCTGGCTGCTTGGTTCTGAACCATTTGTAACCGTTTAGTAAGGCAGAGTGGTAGACCAAGGTATGTTGCATTGGCATAGTCTAAGCGTGACATTACCAACGCTATCAGCACCTGTACCAGTGCTGCCTGAGTCAGAAGCCTGCTTATCTTCCTAATTTTGCGCAGCTGAAGGAAACAAGTGGAAATAACGGCACCTACATGCGATTTTAGGGAGAGGTCATTGCCAATAGTGACCCCCTAGACTTTTCACTGAGGGTGAGGGAACTGGGGGGGGCCTAATTCGTTTGGCCAGTACTGTGGGCCCCATTGGTTATGGGCGCCACCTGTCAGGACCAGTTCGGTTTTACCTGTGTTTAGTTTTAAGTGATTGTGGTCCATCCAATGACGGATGAATGTCATGGTGGATTGAAAATCAGAAATTGACTGGGGAGAGTTGTCGATAGTAAACATAAGTTGGAGGTCGTCGGCATAGTTGAAGGTGTCCACCCTTCTTTCCTTCAGGCATCTGATCAGAGGGAGAAGGTAGAGGTTGAACAGGTGCGGGGAGAGAGCAGAGCCCTGGGGGACCCCGCATGTGGTTTTGAGTTTGGGGGCAGTGAACTGGCCAATACGGACTGCCTGAGTGCGGTTTTCCAGGAAGGAGATGATCCATTTAAGGGCGAGGCCCTGAATGCCTGCCTCTCTGACACTGTTCATTTGTTGGTAATTTGTAGAGGCTGAGGTTGTTAGGTTTATTTTTACTCGCTATTGGGGTGAGTTTATATTTATTAATAATTTATGTATACTTTGTTGTAACGTTTTGCTGGTTTGTGATAGGTGTGTATTTTCTGACAGCTTATCACGTTTCGAAGTTGTAGTTTGTTTTTAGGACGTACATGTAAAGAGATAGAAGTTGGAGAGAGTTTCGTTAATTATTTGCTTTTTTACTTTTTATGTTTATTTACAAGTAAGTTTTAGTTTAAATATAAGTTTACTTACTTGGGGGTCGATTAGGATGGCGGTCGCAAAAGCATTCCGACCGCCGTGGTAGCGGAAATTAACCGTCCGCATGTACCGCGGGAAAACCGGCGGTCAGATTAGGATGAACCGCCAGAAAAATCAGACCGCGGCGGACGGATCCCACAAAACTCCGCCGGGACCATCCGGAGCAGGTGAAAATCCGTCCACGGCGGTCGGTATTTGCTGCGGAAAGACCCAAAACTGCTGCATGACCGGCGGATTGACCGCATTTGAAATTAGGATACGATTGCGGTGACAGCGGAACGATCAGTTGTTTCCGACCGCCGCGATCGCAACAATTGATGAATGGGAGAGCCGGCGGAAGGGCTGTTGTATTCCGACCGCCGCGGTCGCCCTGGAAGAGTAATGGCGGTCGAAAGCAACCACACAACAAGGTTACCAAGTGTGGCTGTATATCTGGCTCAGCCTCAAAAAACACCTAACACACCCCAATGACACATCCCCATGGCAAGTAAAAAATACAAATCCCAGGTCAACCCACACAACACACCTGACATGAATACTCCATTTTGACACACCCACATAGCTGAGTATAAAACCAGCCCCTTCCCTGACCAGAATCCTTTGCACAACTCCACAACTGAAGGGCCCAACCCCACAGCACAAAGGAGAGGCAAATCAGCACACATCACACCCTCACAACCACACACACACATCACCACCACCACCTTCAAAACTGCACCTTTCCCACATTTGCACATCACACACCATGTCACAGAAGAAGATGCCCAAATTCACGGACAATGAGTTGTCGGTGATGGTAGATGAGGTAATCAGAGTAGAACCACATTTGTTTGGAAGCATGGTCCAACAGACACCACTAGCCACTAAAAATCAAATGTGGGCAAGGATAGTCAACATAGTCAATGCAGTAGGGACCACCCCCCGCACCCAGAAGGACATCAGGAGGAGGTGGCATGACATCAAGACCAGGGTGAAAAAGTGTGCCAACAAGAACCATGAGCTGGCTCAGTGGACTGGCGGTGGCCCTCCCATTCCACCACTAACATTCACCGAATGGGAGGAGAAAGTGCTTGCCATACTGCATCCAGAGAGTCTCACAGGAATAGCCGGGAGAGTGGAGGCTGGTAAGTTACCAAAAATGTTTCCCATTACACTGCTATGTACTGTCTTGGGCCTAGGAAGCCACACTTCCTAGGCCCAAATGCACTTATGTGCAACACACTCTTCCCAACACATGTCTCACAGAGACAGCCAATGGGAACCGCGATCGCTGTAATGAATTACACATTTGAAACCCGCGGTAGGCGTGCTCCGCTACCACGGGCCCGGTCATTGGGTACTATCAAATGAAGCACGATTGCTGTAGCGACCGTCTGGCCCCCGCGGTGTGACACCGCCAATGCCCATGCCCTACCAGCCAATGGGAACCGCGATCGCGGTAGTGAATTACACATTTGAAAATCGCGGTAGGCGTGCACCGCCACCGCGGTCCCGGTCATTGGTTACATTTGAAAAAAGCTGGCCAGGAACACCAATTGCAGCAGCTGAGTACCACTGAAACAACCCCAGGGGGCTATATATGTCTGTGAGAGAGCCACACATTTCCATTGCATCCAGACACTGCTGCCTGCCATTCTTCACCAACAACTGCTGCTGTTCCTGGACCCAGTGATGGTGAGAACTGAGAACATCAGGGCCCGTCCCTTCACCACAGAGGAGCTGGAGGTCCTGGTGGACGAGGTGCTTTCACAGTATGGGAGGCTATATGGTGCTCCAGATGTACTGGTAAGTGTTTCAGAGTGACAGTTTGAGAGTGCTCACAGTGCTCACATGATATTGCTCTGCAGTAGTATGTGCCTGTGTATGCAAGTTAATGTGCATGCATCCTCATTTTTTATGTACCATGCTCCAAACCTGGCCTAGTAAATATTGCACTTGACTATTTGTGGAGGATGGCAACATGGACATTTCTACAGCCCTTCTCCAGCAAGTAAAATACAAACGTAGGTCTGAGACTGGGTAATGTAAATGAGTGATACACTGCCTGGCATGCTGACTTCATGTCGATGGGGTGTGTAGCCTTATTTCCACAGAACCATGGCTGCATTTAAGGATGGGAGGGACATGCAGTGTTTTTGCAGCCATACTGTCACACTGCTGGTTTGCACAGTCGAAGTCTGAAAAAACATTGCCTGGGCTATGTGATGACATAGTCCATGAGGTTTTCACATGCTCATTTGTGACATTGTAAAGGTATGTCTTCCAGAGGGTAATGAAGAATGGGTGTGCAGTTTTCATATTGCCCCCATGGATATGTGTGCATTATGCACAAGAGTAAAATGCCTGAGTGTAACACTTTTGGTGGTAATTCACCTATGACACATCAGATAAATGTAATTTGGAGATATCATCCTTCCATTGTTTTCATTATGTGTACTGACTCGCATGTGTAGGCACTGTTTGCCCTCTCATATTGTACATGCATGTGAATGTTCTGATGGCCCACGTTTAACCTCAGTGTGAGTCCCCCTGGCCTGCACAAAAAATGCCCCATTTGACAAGGACCCATCAGTAAATGGACAGAGTGAAACATATGTGTTGTCTGCCACCCTATTTCTCAATGAGCTATCTTAGGCCTGAGGATTACACAAGACAGGCCTACACCTTGTGAGAAGAGTGTGAGAATGTAAGATCATGGCCCTAAATGTGACCTCCATGACACAGGTAGCCATTCACTGGCCAAGGACATTGAGGGGTGTGTAGTGTTGGACACAGTGAGTCTGCCCCCAACACATCATTTCAAATGTATTGTATGTCTTGCTCACTCACATACTGCATCACAGATGAGGGTCTTCTTCACATTGGTTTCTGTGCTGGCACTCTGCATGTGTATGAGATGGCCATGTACTGTGTCCATCCTCATACATGTATACATTTATATGAAAGTATTTGATGCAAGTATACTACGTGTCATGCTGTATGGCCTCTGCTCAACATTTATGTCTTGGTGTGCTATGTTTTTTCATGCTCCTGTACTGCCACACAGTGGTACATAAAACAGTGTCACTGAAACTTCCTCTTCTTGTCTCCCATGCCTGCAGCTTAAGGTCCACCAGCGTAAGGCCATATGAAGGGCCATTGCACGCAAGGTGCGGGCTCTGGGTGTCTCCAACCGACGGCACACACACTGTCACAAGAGGTGGGATGACATCTGCCGGCTGAGCAAAAGCGTGGCAGAGATGACGCTGGGGGTGCTCTCTCAGAGTGGCAGGTTGGCGCGCAGGAGCATGACACCACTAATGGCCCGCATCTTGGCAGTGACACAGCCAGAGCTGGATGGACGTTTGAGGGCCCATCAGCAGCAAGTTGGGGGTGAGTATTCTGCGAAGTGTGACTTTGGGTGTGAGTGACTGCATGAATCCTAACCCTGAGCCAGTGGAGAGCTCTGTGATGTTTCTAGTGTGATGCACTGGCTTCTAAGTGGCCTCTGTGTTGAGTGCAGCTGTCATGCATTTTCACAACATGTAGTTTCTCATGTGTTTAATACAATGACCCTTTACATTGCAAGATGAGATGTGGCCTTGTGGCATATGATGCATTATGGGTGTCATAGACATCACCTGGCAGTGAACAGCAGTGAGCATCATCTTAGTGTGCTTTTGTAGATGTGTGCTATGCACAACTTAAAATTTGTGAGAACTACACATCTGACACCAATGTGCAACTGTAGTTGTGCTTCAAAGCACAACATGGTGGATATCAGCAGCTTATGGCCATTGCAAAAGGACATTTGGGAGTCTGTATCTGTGGTGTTCCCTTAAAGTGACTCCATATGTGACAGAGGCAACATGTTGAGATATATATCTATCTCACCTACAGGCATGTAGGTATGCTTACAGAGATTAGTATGTTAGGTTACAAGGAGGCACGGGCCAGCTATTTGGCTGTGTCAACGTCATATGGGTCATTAATGTCAACTATGCATGTTTCCATTCATCTTCTGATGATTGCATAAAGGTTGCACATGCAGACTGCACATGGTGGTGGGCAACATGGGGGATCATTTTCTAGTTTTGTGCTTTGCTTGCATATGATGTTTGTGAGTATAGCACTATACTGAACCTACGTCTCTGTCTATTGCAGCATCTACCGAGGGCACGGAAGGACAGGGGACGGACACAAGTGGTAAAGCTTCTGGCATGACTGCTACACATGAGCTCACTGACACTGATGTGACCAGCGCCTCGGAGGGGGACAGGAGTGCCCTGGATGAATCACACCCGGAAACACCAACCTCAACCTCAACATCATCAGACTCCAGCGGTGACTCCTCGATGTTGGCGGGCACAGGGAGTTCAAAATCTGCCTCTTCTTCCACCACACATCGTCCAGTGCCCACCCTCCCGGATGCTCCCACAAGTGCTGTCCGTGCCCGCAGCCCTAGGAAGGGTAGAGTCTCCTTCCCCCCAGGCACTGCTGCCCCTGCCCCTGTCTCCCCTGCTGCCCTCAGTGTGGAGGCAGTGGACCTTTTGCGCCAGCTGTGTGTGGGTCAGGCTGCTCTCCTGAATGCCTTCCAGGATCATGACAAGAAGTTGGCACAGGTAGTTGCCTTCATGGAGGGCATTCATTCTGACGTGGGTGGGCTACACCGAACTGTCCAGTCTTTGTCCTCCACAGTGACGGCAGCCATTCAGCTGTCACAGGCTCCCAGTCCAGCTCCAGTCCCTTCAGCAACCACCCTGCCAGTGGAACCACCTGACGAGAGTGCCCACACGCCACAGCCCTCACGCACCAAGTCCTCCGCACGCAGCACACAACAGCAGCACTCCAAGCGGACCAGACCACAGACACCATCCCCAAAACACAAAACAGGCACACAGGAGCGCAAAGGCAAAAGCCCATCACGTGAAACTCAGGGCCATCAGGCCAAGAAGCAGGCCTCAACCTCACATTCATCCAAATCACCCCCATCCAAGGGCACTCCCATCCCCACACGTGCTCCCACAGACAAACAAACAGTTGCCCTGTCTGCTGTGAACCTGGTGCCTGCAACGACTCAGCACAAACACTTCTCTAAGCCACATTCACCCACAACCTCAACTCCCACCCACACCCCTGTGAAGCATGGACAGGAGAGCAAAGTGGGGGGTTCACCAGGACAATAGGGGATGGAGGGGAAAAGGCAAGGCCACCCTAAGCGTACCACCATATCCAGCAAATCCCCACGGGGAGAGCCACCTGCACCTGATACACCTTTGGTGGAGAGTGAGTCTGTTGTGCCCACCTCACTTCCCACTCCGGCCAAGACAATTGTGAGCTATCGAATCCCCAAGAAGTTGAGACCCAGCCCTCAACATTCACCCTCACACACTGTGTCTCACAGCAGCATGTCTCCGCCTCCCCGTGCCACCACACCACCCGGTTCAAGCAGCCATCAGGCTCCCACAGCCACTGATGCCTCTACCTCAGCTGGTCCTCTCTCTCCCAGGTCCAGTCCTCCAACTGGCCCCGACAATCAGCCACCTACCAGTTCAACTGACAGCCAGATTTGAGGCAAAGTCCCCCTCCCAACATCATCTCTCCCACAGCGGTGCCTGGACTGCCCATTTGTATCCCCAGAGCTGTGGTGATTCCCATGGCAGGTGACGGTGTTACCCATTCCCTGTGCAGTTTCTCATGCACGCATGTGCACACCGGAACTATGGACTGGCCAATGGCCTTGTAGTTTTTTACTTTTGATGCCCATTCCCTGAGCAGTTTCTCATGTGCACATGTACATACTTTGAATTTGTACTGGCCAATGGCCTTGCTGTTTGTCACTTAGGATGCCCATTCTTTGTGCAGTTTCTCATGCACACATGTGCACACCTTGAATTTGTACTGGCCAATGGCCTTGCTGTTTTGTTCTTTTGATGCCTATCTGGGTATTATGTAATAAAGACAGTTACTCCTGTTGTCTGCTTTGTCAATGTCCTTGCTAAATAAAAGGTTTTATGTATGGGTATCGGTTCATGTGACACATGCTCTGTATGCCACTAGGCACTCAGTGCGGCCACCGAAGCAGCAGGACACGCTCCGCTCTTCGCCTCCAGGTTTTCATTTACTGCCCTGTGATCGTACGAAATAGTAATCGTCCAAGCACGACGCCCTAAGAACAACCCAGCTGTTCCACAAGTATTGGGCCATTCATTCCTGGTACCCCATAACCATCCAACCCGGTTTCACGCGCCACCGTGGATCCAACCTTAGCGTTTAGCCGGCCTGGCTCCCATACTAATGCTGCCTAAACCGCCTTTACACTAATAACCTTGGACGAACCTTAGAAGCTTCACTCTTATTACCTACTCTCCGCGGTTTTTCATTCTTCACACCGTACACCGGCCCTGACCGGTCCCAGTAAGATTCAGCTTGCTCACCTTCTGTATGTCCTGAAGATGATCTCGAGTAGTTGAGATCGAAACGCTGTCGACCCCCTACAACAGGGACTCCTTATACTCTGTAAAAATCTTTTGAGGAGTTCCCAATATTGTTGTCAATGCGATGTCTTTGTTTTAAAATCACCCTCACTTTTCACGCCACGCTTATTGTCACTTACCTGTGTGAGCACCTGAATACTATAGTTTTGCAAATAAATAACAGTCATAAACTGACCTACATGTCCCTGTATATTACTTACCGCTCCCTATAAATATTAACCTATACCTTCATTTCTAACCATTGTGCCCCCCACAGGGTCACTTTGTAATGGACCTTTTGGCCACACCAGAACCATTGTTTTCCTAAACATTATACCACCCCAGGTTCACATATTGGGGTACCCTTGTTTCTCTTTATTACCTGTATGCCACTTCAACATTGCCAATTGCTTGTTTTACTTTTTCCGAGGTTTCCAGAGGTAACAGGCACTTTTGTTCTTCTTCAGTCTGAGGCTTGAGGGTGCAATGATGGTTGTTTGTGATGGTCTACTCGTCTCGTAATCATTCTGTGCTCAGGTTTGCTAAATTGTACATTTGTCATGTCAGGATGCAATACCAGTACAGAGGTGAATGCTATCCACAGGATTACTTGCGGGGTGGCCAGGGTCCGGCATTTCTGTGGGCTCTTTCTTGATGTGTGCACAGCAAAGTTGGTGTGTAGTCATCTTGTGTGTGCCTGTGTTCATAGTCACATGGGTACATTTGAATGTGTGCAATTGAGTAGTCATACAGTGTGAATGGCCTGTCATTGTCAGTAGTGTTGATGTGTGTGTGCCCCTGCAATGCCAACTACACACATATATAATCCAGGTAATGATTGCCTGTTTGTTTAAATTGTCAGCCATGTGCTTCAGATTGTGGGCACATGTAGGAGTTGTAGGTTGAGCACTGTGCAGTGTGTCGGTGTGTCCTTGCAGTCCTGGGGGACACCTACTTCTTGCTGCCAGTTGTGAGTATGCAGAGTGTGTGACTGCAAAGTCTGTGTTGTGTTTTGTTGATCAGCCATGTGTCTTGTTTCTGTTTGTGCTCACTGTGCTGACCTGCTCAGCCACACTGACATTATTTGTGAGTTTTCTAATGCATTGCTGTCACTTGACCCATTTTTGGCTCCAGTATGGTATGTGGTATGAGGAGTCATACCATCCCCTATAGGTGCTTCTGATGCCCTACACATTGTGAGTTACTCCTCTATGTGTTTGTGGACTGTACACTCCTCACCTGTCCAATACTGATGTACACACCACTTCAGTCTCATGTCTTCCACCCCATGCATTGCCAGTGTGTGAGCCTCCCTACCACGTCATAGTGTGACACTATACTGTGTGAGGATGATCTGTGTACAGGACCAATGTGCCACTCAGGACAGTTTCACAATTAGTTTCATGTTACTTTCTTCTACTAGTTTGCAGTCATGGTTGCTCATGTGCAGTGCATATGTTTGAGCAGCAGAGTCCTCTAGTCATGTTGTTTGCATCTGGGTTTCCCAGAGTTGTGCATCTGTGGGTGAAGGCTAAGCTGTATGTGTGTTTGCTGAGGTACTGCTACCCTTCCTGATTGTGATGTTATCTGTGTGCTTTGATGATTTGTGTTGTGGGAGTTCATGGTGGGGCACTCAGATATGCGTGCTACTGGTTTTGTAGTTGGGCACACACTGCTTGGTGTGCATGCAGTGCTGTCAGTGTATGTTGCCTTGTACTTGCTTGGTGTACATCCCCCTGATGTCCAGCTGAGTTTGCTATGTGATGGATTGGTATGTGCCTCTGTTGTGTTGTTCTTGTGGATGTATGCAGTGTTTGGCCTGTGTTGGCTTTTTCTGCTGACAGGTGCAATGTGTGTGTGATGTTCTATTTGCATGACATTGTGTGTGAGTAGTTTGTGCATTGTGATACATTCAGATGTGTGTTGCATGTGTAGTGTGCATTTCTTGTGTGTATGTCACATGCAGCAATGTGGATTCATGTTCATGAACTTGTTTTGAGTTCACAATAGTGGTTTGTCCTCCTATTTTTGGCCTCTCACTTGTCAGGTTTGTGCATGTGCATGCTTGTGGTACACTATGACACCATGTTCACTTGATGACTGGTGTGGTGTGTATGTGTGTGTTAGCTGATTTGTCCCCTTGATCCCAGTTATTGTTCATGATTGTTTTTTGATGATGCAATTCTTGTTTGTGTTGGGATATGGTGTCTGTGCATTTGTCCAGAGTGACAATGTTGTGTATTCCTGTTCTGTCTAGGGTCACATTGCCTTTCCGCTGTTTGGCTGCACATGGCTGGGCTTGTTGGACTTCTGTGGATGTTGTTTGTGAGATTTGTGTTTGGCTAATGGTTTTGTGTCAGCATTGGTTCAGGCATCCCTGAGTCTGACATTTGTGGATGCACCACAGGGTGTGCGATTGGTTGTCAGTTAACTCACAGGACATCATTTGAACCCTTAAGTGTGTTTCTCACAGGTGTTGAGTGTTGCAGGTGTGAGGTGGGTAGATGAGGGGCATGTGTGAAGGTCCTACTTGGGTTTGATAGTCAGGAGTGTGACAATGAGCCATGTGTGTTGTGCTGATGGCATACACATGTCAAGTAAGTAGACACAGATGTGTGGCTGGTCACTGTATGACTTCTGACACTTCCTATCATTCCTGTGCCTTTGCATGGCTTGCATTGATGTATCCCTGAGTTGTTGCACAGAGGTCACTGTGGTTAAATTTCACTCACTGTGCCACCCATGTCTGATTTGAGGGCCTAAGGGTGGTGTGATATGTTGTTCCTCTTGCATGTGATGTACACATGCTATGTGGCTTGCTCCATGGCTTTCCAGCACTGTCCACTTCACTTTGGGCTAGCACATTTATTGTCCTCCATTGCTGCTGACCTATGGTATGTGTATGTGGCAGAGTGTCAGTGTGGGATCTTTCTGAGGGACTTGACAAGCAGGGTGAACAGTTCAGTGGTTGTTCATATGCAGTGTGAGTCTTCATTTCTTAATTATACTCAGTTTGATTCACATGAGTGGAAGGTAGGTGTGAGGAGGAGGGTTGTTTAGCCCCTGACCTTCTGTGCAGGGTGTTCATCTTCACCCCCATCTTCCCAGCCAATCTACCTTGTCCTTTGATGTGTGAGGTGCGAGGTCTGGCTACACCTGGCTAATGAATTGTGCAGGGGGGGCACAGGAGGGGCACACAGCATGTGCCCAAATGGGTGTGGGAAGCGTACTGTGGGTATGGTGAAGGTGGATCCCTGTGAATCTGGCCGGACTGCCCATGCCTGGCGCCGGCCCTGCCTACTACATTGTGCGCAGGTTTTCCAGCGTCTTCACCGCTGCGGTGACTTGCCCGGGACATTGCAGTGATTTTGCGGTTGTTGGGTGACCCGGATGCGGAGGTGTGGGCTTCTAACAGGCAGGACATGTGTGAGTACACTGGGGATATGTTCCTGTCCCCGCCAGAGTGTCTGATGTGGACAGGGACCGTATGTCAGCACAGGAGTTGTGTGTTGTGGTTGTGTGCGGAGTTGTGTTTTTGCCGACCTGCGGTGTTGTCCGCGGCGACGCCTTATTTGCTGGTAGTGGATGAGGTACAGCAGCGGAAGGGCTTGAAGAGCTGGATCCATAGCGGTCAGGACCGCGTGGAGGTGACCGGGATTCGAGTTTCGCTCTCCGCAGTAGTGCTTCCGCCGTCTCCGGGTGGCTGGATTCTCCGCTGCGGTGTGATGGGCTGTTTGAGACATCGTGATTTGTCCGGCGGTCGGGACGTCATTCCGCACGGCGGTGTTTCTCTATTGGCTCCCTCCGCCACCGTTGTGGAGGGAAATTTCTGGTGGTTCACGTAACTCCGCAGCGGACGGAAAATGGGCTATGTTTGCCCATTGTAATATGGCGTACGCGAGGACTGCCGACGGAGTGCGGAAAAGGACATTTTCCACCACCGCCAGCACCGCGGATGTGCCTACGACCGCCATCCTAATGAGCCCCTTGGTTAGGTAGTTGTTGAGATGTACAAACCTTCTTTAAGAGTCTCCTCAGAGATTCTCGTAGAGTTTTTCCGTCTCACAGCGTTTGTCATTTTTGAAGTATTTAGTTGTTAAATTTGATTTTTTTTATCAGTTATATCCTTCTATGGTAAACACTAGTTTAGGTTTTATTTATAATGTGTAATATGTAGTTTGGTAGTTTTGAATTTGATTTTGTTTATATATATAAATATATGAATTTAGTTATATATTTTATTGTGGTAAGTTGTAAATATTTTGGTTAATTAATACATTTTCTTTTAAATTAAAGCTGTGTATGAAATGTTTTAGGTCTATTTAAAATATTTGTTTTACTTAAAAAGTTGTAATTTTATATTTATTAACAATAATGTAATTATTTGGCAATATTATTGCAGTTGATATTGTTTGAATGAATGTTTGTGGCAGATTATATGCTTATTAAAAGGTGAAGATATTTTTGTTTCTGATATTTATGTTTTCCGTTTAAGTAAATATGTATATGTTTAACAACGATATTTTTAGTTTTATTAGCTAAGTATAGGAAGGCGATATTTTGTTAACAATATTTATTTTCCAATAGTTTTGTGTTTCGATATTGTATGCACCAATATTATATCAGTGATCCACATGGGAATATACATAGATTGCCGATAAGCCAACCATCATGACCTGGGATCCCGCCACCGTCGAACACATCACCGCGACCATGAAGAAAACCCACTCAGGAGCCCCAACGGACCCCTGCCCACCGCACATATTCCACAGGGCCGCCGCCGCCATCGCACCCGAACTAGGACGGACCATCAACGCCTCCTTCAGATCCGGAACCTGCCCAGACATCTGGAAGAGGGCGGAGGTTAAACCCCTCCTCAAGAAACCAACGGCCGACCCAACGGACCTGAAAAACTACCGGCCCATCTCTCTCCTCCCCTTTGCGGCCAAAGTCACAGAGAGACTCGTAAACGCCCAGCTGACCGCCTTCATCAAAGAGAACGCCATCCTAGACGCTTCCCAGTCTGGTTTCCGCAGCAACCACAGCACCGAGACCGCCCTCCTCGCCACCACTGACGACATCCGCTTGCTACTCGACCAGGGACACACTGCGGCCCTCATCCTTCAAGACCTCTCCGCAGCCTTCGACACCGTCTCACATCGCACACTCGCAGCCAGACTTCATGTCGCGGGGATACAAGGAGCCGCCCTCGACTGGATCCAATCCTTCCTCTCCGGCAGAACCCAAAGGATCAGACTCCCTCCCTTCCTCTCCGAACCCACCGATATCAACTGCGGAGTACCCCAAGGATCATCACTCAGCCCCACGCTCTTCAACATCTACATGGCCCCCCTCACCACCATCATCAGACAGCAGGGGCTCAGCATTGTATCCTACGCCGACGACACCCAGCTCATCCTCTCACTCACGATGAATCCCTAAGACACCAGACTCTGCTTCCAGGAAGGAATGAAGAACGTGGCAGCCTGGATGAAAGACAGCTGCCTGAAGCTCAACTCAGAGAAGACCGAGGTCCTCATCCTCAGACCCTGCACCTCCGCCTGGGACAACACCTGGTGGCCCCCCGCCCTCGGGAACCCACCCACTCCTACAGACCACGCATGAAACCTCGGCATCATCCTTGACTCCTCCCTCTCCATGAACCGCCAGATCAACGCCGTCGCCTCCACTAGTTTCAACTGCCTGCGCATCCTCCGTAAGACCTTCAAATGGATCCCCCCCGCTGCAGAAGGACCGTCACCCACGCACTCATAACCAGCAGACTGGACTACGGCAACGCCCTCTATGCCGGAATCAACAGAACTCTTCTACACAAACTCCAAACCATCCAGAACGCCGCAGCCTCGGGACACCGTGTCATGATCACATGACCCAACACCTTCAAGGCCTTCACTGGCTCCCCGTCGAGAAGAGGGTCACCTTCAAACTTCTCACCCACGCCTACAAATCCCTCAACAACATCGGACCCAAATACCTCAACGAGAGAGTATCCTTCCACGTACCCGAGAGGAACCTCCGCTCCGCCGACCTCGCCCTGGCGGAGGTCCCACGCATCCGCAGAAACAGAACGGGCGGGAGAGCCTTCTCCTACATCGCAGCCAAGACCTGGAACAAGCTCCCTGTGAACATCAGACGCTCCCCGACCCTGCACGCGTTCAGGAAGGACCTCAAGACCTGGCTCTTCGACTGATCCGGAGCCGCCCCCCCCCCCCAGCGCCTTGAGACCCTCACGGGTGAGTAGCGCGCTATACAAACCCCCTGATTGATTGATTGATTGTTAATGTGTGGTCGAGTGGTGTCCCCTCTGGTGTGCCTTTCATTATACAGCAGGTGTGTGCGGTATGTGATAGAGCAATTCTAAAGGTGTTGAAATGATCCCCATTTCCAATGAACATGCATATTTGGAGTATTCATCCCTTTGCTAAAATTACTTATAGCATGTCAACAAAACTTTGGAAGCAAGGGGGTTATCATACTCTGGCAGGCCTCTATTCCGATAATAGATTTGTAATCTTTGCTGCTGCACAAGAAGATTTTGGGCTAACTGCAGGTCAATGTCTACAATATCCAAAGTTAGCACATAATGTCAAAGAGATGTGTCCTACCTTTCCGGAGGAACCTATGCCCTCTCGCACTATGATAGAATTGTATGCCATGTCAGGTTGCAGAAAAGTAATCACACATGTATGCACAGCTTTACATGCAGATTGACCCGCAAGACAAAATACAAGGCAAATGGCAGGAAATCATAACCGAACACATCACAGACTCGCAGTGAACAAATTTAAAAGGGGGTAAAGCCGGTGTCCAGTACCACACGGTTTAAGCTTATACAGTATAATAATATAATAACTTTTAGTGATTGCATATTTAGCGAGTTAAAATATTTTTTTTTTTGTTTGGAAAAATCTTACAGCTCAATACATCTTTTAAATAAAAAAATAAACTACTTAATAAAATGTTTTAATATGTTTTGAATGGAAAAAACTGTTTTTGTATATTTTATTTTTTATATTTTAAATCCATATTATGGTTAAATTGTTTTTTTTAGAATTGCTAAATAAATGTAGTCTTTGTAGTCAATTTATGTATTTGCTATAACATAACTACCAATATTTTCATATTCAACATTTATGTAATGCACGTTATAAGTATCTGACTTCAATATATGTACCAATATTTCTGACATGATGTTTTTGTAGCATATATTCCGTTTGCCAAGCTTTGCTTGTAAAAGAGGGCAGCATTTGAAATGAGGATGTCACTTTTCTCTCCCCTCCTCTGTCTTATCTTCAAAAACACAGTCATTGGGACAATAAGGACCCATGGAGATGACCAAAGGGCCATAGCCGCACTGCACATTTGCAGTCACAAAATGCGAAGAAGCGAGAATATAGCAATGCAATTTCTTTTGGTTCTATTCTCAGTTGAATGTCTTCTCCTAGGATCAGAATTAAGGTTATTTCAGGACTGGCTAGGTCCTGCCCTGTGAATGTGCATCTCCTGGTTTCCCTAAATGTCCCTTTGTTTTGTTGACTGCAGGAAAGGGAGAATCCAGAGACCGAATTCCATAATGAAAATCTTGTGGTCTCTACAGTGAACCTCTTCTTCGCTGGTACTGAGACAGTCAGCACAACCCTGCGATATGGCATCATGATCCTACTCAGGCACCCGGAAATTGAAGGTATGTTGGGGGCAAATCAGATATGGTGATAACAACATTATTTGCTCTGGAAACACAATGATACTATATACGAAGATGAGTGAAATTTTACTTCAGAGCTTCCTGAAACCAAGATCCAAGTAGACTAAGGACTGATGGTGTGTTCAGTACTACCTAGTAAAATTGTTGGTCAGGCTACACAGCTATTGCACTCATACCACCTTGGCAGTGCTTACTTTAAGCCACTGGTTACAGATGTGGACACTAGCATACATGTTTGGATTCTGAACTTATTTTTCATCATCATAATTTGACCCAGAATAAGAGAAAAAATATAAATTAGAAAAAAGAAGCAAGAGAAATATTTGAAAATAGAGGCAAACTGTGGTGGAAGAAAGATGTGAAAGCAAGACTATGTGACTTTGGTACAACCACAACCACAGCATTCATTTATTTTTGTACAAAGTAAACACCAGACCATGGTATTAGCGATTTCATGTGTTTACTAACACAAGAGAAGATGGCTTTGATTTCTGAGTAACCGAAACACAAATTAGTTGTGTTTTACGTCTGCAGTATTCAAACCGCACTGGTTGCATACTGAACTTTCAGGTACAGTACTTAAGATAAAGAATTGAAGGAGAAGACACATCAGAATGCCAGGTGAGAAAGCAAGTTTCTCTGAAATGATTGTGCACTATTAGTGACACTGTGACATTGTTAGGGACAACACCTGTTAGATTCATATTGGTCAGGCACTGGGCAGAGATTCTCACAGAAACTAGAAAGACAGGGTGCTTGTCTTTGCTGGATCCTAGCTCGGAGGACAATGTAATGATCTGGTATGTTACATTTAGTTCCCATCTTCACTAATACCTCTTGCAGGACTTTTAATAGTAGAGTATGCCTTCTCTAAACTCTCAAACCTGGGGGCTGTTATGCCCTTTTTTCTAGAAAACCCACTGGGCCCGATTCACAAAAGTAATCTGAGACAAAATCCTAACTTTACGACTTTCGGTATTCACAAAGGGTATTTAGTAGTAGTAAAGTTAGTATTTTGTCTTAAGTTTGTCTTAAGTTTTGGCCTTAAGACAAAATCCTAACTTAAGTTTAACTTAAGTTTAATTTAGAATTTTGTCTTAAGTTTGTCTTAAGTTTTGGTCTAAAGACAAAATCCTAACTTAAGTTTAACTTAAGTTTAACTTAAGACCAAAACTTAAGACAAACTTAAGACAAAATCGTAACTTTACTACTACTAAATGCCTTTTGTGAATACCGAAAGTCATAAAGTTAGGATTTTGTCTCAGATTAATTTTGTGAATCAGGCCCTCTGACTCTAGATTGCCCCACCAGATATCACTCAATTTACAACCTTCCATTTCTTCTGTATATCATTGAAGGCACTGTAGCCATGTTGAATGCAACCACTTGCTGTAAAACGTTAAGGGGCCTGATGCAAGTCATTGCAAGGCAACGCAAGTCCTTATTTGAGATTTACGAAACCATGCAAAGCCATTTTGCGTGGCTTTGGGTGGCTTAGTAAATACAAAGAAATGCCTTGTGTTACTTTGCATCATGTATACATTACATGAGTGGAGCAAGGGCATTCCCACGCATTCACCCGTGTATTTTGACACAAACCCAAATTTATGAAAACTTGTAAACCTTTGTTTTTGTGCCAAAATGGTGCGCCATCCTGACAGAGGCATAATGAGGAGCAATATCTTTATTTCTCCTCGTCAAATCCTCTTTTCACGTGGGCTGCACTCTGCAGCACACATAGGAAGAGGAATATGCCATTAAGGTTTGTCCTTCCTGTAAAGCAGACACCTTTTCTTTTATGGTCCAACTGTGCCTGTTTTGGTGCCAGGCAGTACAAAGTGCACCACCACAAGGAGAGAGCAGAAATGCTTCTTATGTTTGTAAATATGAAACGTTTCTGCTCTCTTCCTTTCACACAACGCAGCACTGCAAGTTCCTTTGCTGTTTTGTGTTGCATTGAAGGATGGTAAAACTGCCCCACTAAGTCTCCATTCTATGCTGCAAAAAGCTGAACACCTGATCTCTAGAATGGTAGGCTGAAGGATGTGGAAACAGTAAATGAGCAGAGGCAACCAGACAGTATTAAAGAAGACTAGTTGGATGCCTGAGACACCTTTAACCGTCCTGTGAGAAAGTAGGTTATTCCGCGCTGGGATGCCTACGGGTAGCTATGCGCTCTATAAATGCTGCTTCATTCATTCATTAGGAAGGATGTGAGTTCTTTCTAAGTAATAAGTCCAAAATCATCTAAGGTCCAATACATAAGTTCAAAAAAATGAACCTGGGCTGAACTTGGGGTAGCAACAACACAGAGATGACAGACTTAAATTAAGGAAATGTGCTAAATATTTGACATTACCTAAACAATTATAAAGTAAAAAAACAACTCCTATTTCTAAAAATCAAGAAAAATGTAATTAGAAAAAGTGACTATAAAATGATTAAAATCCAATCAGGGAACTGGGGATTTGGATTGTTAAAGTTTAATGCAAAATGCTAAAAAAGAAAAAGTAAAATGCCATTTAGAAGTCATTGTTTGTGGTTAACCAGGACCTCAGTACAATTTCAGGCTGACTGTGATGGAGCAGAGGCCGGACACACAAAGGGGTTTGTGTCCACAAAGTTTACCTTCTGACTTACTCACTGAAATGGAAGTTGAAATACTCGAGAGGGATGCCTGTAGCTTATCCCAAATGAAAGTAAGCAATAATGGTATTTTTAGTGCACTTTAGTTTTTCTCATAGGAACAACTACATACTATTCATTGAAAATAGCTTTAGGGGCTAGCCACTGTAGGAACATGCCAACATGAAATTCTTACACATTCTACTTTTAAATGCTAGGCATTGTATCTTGTAGGCTAAAAGATGAACTTAGAGATTACTATCTTATTATTTAAAAGTAGGGCTCTGTCCTGTAATAATTATTTTAACAGGTTCACCTGCTCTGAGGTTTTGTGAATGTTATCTGACCAGTTCTGACAGCGACCTGCTCCACTCACCAGAGTGTGTCCCTCTCCATACCTAGAAGGATGCACCAGACAGGGTCAAACACCAGAGGGTTAGAGGTGTTGGTTTGAGAGAGAGTGAGACACAAAAAACACCATCTTTAGCATGATTTTCTTATGTTATGTTTCTGTTCACAGTAGGTTGTTAACGGAGTCTCTTAGATGGTAGAGCGACATACTAATCAGAGAAGCAACATCCAGTGCTTTAATATTGATGAAAGGCACGTGATATTTAGAATAAACATATACTAAGCCGGTATACACACTGGCTTCAGACCATGTCACAGGTGAATCGGCGTGGCGTCTCGAACCGAAGCGCTCAACTATTTTCAAACAGAAGTTCTACGGGAATGAGAACCGGAGTTTTAAAAAAAACACGACCCCTCTTAGTCGCAGTCAGTGAATCTGTGCATCTATTGTACACAGAAGACAAGGTCTGATTGAATGTGACTCAGACCGGCTTTCAGTATGAAATCATGCGTGCAATGAACTGGATCCTAGCGCATGTTTCGTGCAGTTAAGCCGCTTCAACTCATTCAGAGGAATATTCTTCACCTGACCGCAATATTCCTGATTAATTCGGTGCCACAAGCAGATTCCAAGACCAAGTCCTAGTCCTGAGGAGAACCCCCCAGCAAGTTGGGGTTCGAAACGCGTTGGCTCTAGAGAATGGGTTAACTACTACAGGGCGTGTCTTGAGGGAATTAGTCAAAATAGGTGTTCCCCGCCTAGACAACACCCGTTGACATTGTGTAACCCCATTACTCATGAAACAGGCAGGACAATAGGCAGAGGCCTTGTTGTAGGAACATGATAGTGTCCGCCCAGTGCTCTTTTTGAAACAAGGACTGGTCAATTGTATTGGTTATTATTACTTATGCATGTTTATTTCATGTTTTAATTTTTTTGTATTATGTTTTCTCACAAATGTGTTGTTTTGAAGTGTCTAAGTTTGCTTTAAAAAGGATCATTATTTGACAATGTGCACCTAAATGAAGTGTTGCCCATTTCATGACATGATTAAATAACATAATCTTGTTGTTATAAAAAGTTATGAGTCAAGTGAAATAAATCACATAGACTTTAGAACGTTTGGCCTAAGGTCTTATTCACTCATTTATTTGGTATTAACAGCCTGTCTGGACACTTTGTTTGTTTTCTACTATTGTAGTGGCCCAGTCCAGATAGTCAGAACACCCAAGCCTTGCTTGTTTAAAAAGTGAATATAAGCTAAGCAGGAGTGAAGCTGGTAGGCCCCAGCCTCAGGAAAGGGATCAGAACTCTTCTGAGCAGGGAAAGGAAAATACGGCAAAACAAAGCTAAAAGAGAGTCCAGGGAGAAAATTCAACATATCAGGCAAGGAGATAACAAACCGCAGATGGAAAACTACAGAGGTATGTCAAAGCCAAAGCACAGTCCAAAGAGCAATGTAAGAGTAACAGGCAAAGACGTTAGAATACAGAGAAAGAGTAATGGGGAAAAATAAAATAGTTGTGGGACAGGAATGGCAAACAGACTAGGAGCAAGGGAGGGGCCAATATAGCACAAAAGGTACCAGTCCGCTTCTTAATGTCTTTGTGCTGTTTAAATATTTCCACTACCTGTTGTGACCCAGAAATTCCTCCTTTGACCCAGACTGGTGAGCTATTAATGCCGCACTTGCTGCAATATGCCGGTCCGCCACAGCCTTATAGAGATGCATCTCACTGGGGTTCTCGTAGCCATCCTCAAGCCTCGGACACCCTGCTTATTCTTGACACCTGAAGAATTAAAAGCTACAGCAATCAGCCTGCACATGCATGAAAGTGATGTATGCCAACGGGGGATTAGCCAATTTTACCATGTTTAACGGGTTAGAACACATACAATGGGGAACAGACAGCAGTAGCTGAAAACCAGCATTACCAGCTAAAATTGAGGGTGACTATGCAAAAAGAGGAATTTTCTCACAAATGCTCTAGGAGCAGAGGACACAATGTGTGGGTCTGACATTATAGTTAGAAGAGCTAGCTATGACTTGCGTCCCCGACTTGACCTGCTTATGACCTCACATATTACATCACTCATGACATGTTCTATGACATCATTTATGACATCACTGATGACATGTCATGCCAGGCTCTGCATCCAACTCCCCACATGCAACAACCTGGAGGCAGCCAACCCCATGCTGAGCACAGCCTTTAGCCATGTGTGGCGTGGGGTTGGCCACAGGGCCTGTCTTGCAGCCAGGGTCTGCTCCCAACTCCCTGCAGTCAGCCAACCAGACTCTGCACACAGTCTTTGGCAGGTTGCAGTGGGGGGTTGGCCACCAGGGCTTGGCCTGCCACCAGGCCCCATGGCCAAACCCCCAGCAGGCGGCCAACCCCACACCACGCACAGCCTTTGGCATGCGCAGCATAGGGTTGGCCTTCAGGCCCCTGGGACCCCATCCCCAGGGACCAAAACATATATATTAAGGGGAAGGAGGCATGTAGCTCCCTCCCTGACCCTTTACTGGCCCCGGGGACGCCATCCCCAATGGCCAAATTCCAATTAAAAGGGGAAGGAGGCTGTGTGACCTTCCTCTCCAAGCCTGAAAAGGCCACAGACACCCTACACCCAGGGGCCAAATACAATTAAACAGGGGAGGAGGTCATGCAGCACCACTCCTTTAGCCTTAATAGGCCCTGGGGACCACATTCCCTGGGGCCAAACACAAAAATAAGGAGGAAGCCCCTCCTACTCCCCAATCCTTCTTGGACCTCGGGTACCCGATCCCCCAGGGCCAAAATCTAAGGGAAGGGGGCGTGCAGCCCCAGTTCTCAAGCCTTATTAGTCCATGTGAATACCATCCCCCAGGGCCAAACAAATAAAAAAAGGGGCAGGGGCTATGTGGCACCCCTCTCTGAACCTTCATAGGCCCCTTCCCAGCTCAGTTAGGGCCCTAAGGACACCAGCCCCTGGGCCAGGTATATTTAAGGGGAGGGGCAAGCGGCCCCTCTCCCCTAGTCATTTTTGGCCCCAGGGACCCCATCCCCTGGGGCCGAAATCTAAGAGGAGGAGCCTGCAGTCCTGCTTCTTAAGCCTTATTAGACCCCGGGGACCCCATCACCCAGGGCCAAATATAATAAAAAAGGGGACGGGCCACATGGCCCTCCTTCACAGTCTTATTAGTCCCCGGGTATTTCATCCTCTGGGGCCAAACCAATAAAAAAGGGGCAGCGGCCATGTGCCCCCCCCACGAGCCTTCATAGGTCCCTCCGCAGCCCATTTAGAGCCCCGGGACCAGGGAGGCAGGCTTGTATCCTCCCTCCCGAGCCATTTTTGGCCTGCGAATCCCCATCCCCTTTGGCCATTTCTGTTTAAAAGGGGAGGGAGAGCTGCATGGCACCAGGGACCTCATCTCTGGGGCCGAGTAATTAATAAAGGGAGAGGGCATGCTGCCTCTTCCCTGAGCCTAATTAGATCCTGGGGACCCTATCCCCTGCGGCAAAATGTAAATAATAGGGGAGAAGGGTGGTGTGGCCCCTCTCCCCGACCCTTATTAGGCCCTGGGTATCCCATCTCTCAGGGCCAAAGTCAATTAAAAAGGGGAGGGGCATGTGGCCCCCTTCCCTAAGCTTTTTTGGGCACCGGTGACCCCATCCTCTGGGGCTAAATGTAATAAAAAGGGGGAGGGGGCTCAAAGCCCCCTCTCTGAGCCTAATGAGGCCCCAGGGACCCCATCCCCCAGGGCCGTACTTTAGTGGACAGCAGCACCCATTGTGCCATCCACAATATTGAAAGTGCAAACACAAGTACAGGCCTACCTGGCTGTGCAGTCTTAAAACTGCAAATTCAACCTGTCAAAATAGCCCCTTTTAATAGGTATAAAGTGTCCTTTTAAATATTCATAAGTCACCCCTAAGGCAGGGTGCACAGTATTTAAAAGTAAGACATGTAAAAGTTTAGTGTTACACATGTCCTTACAGTGAAAAGAGCCCAAAAGCTATTTTCACTGTGGCAAACAATATTACATTTAAAAATATTATCTCTAGCCAGGAAAACTTCTACAAATTTTGTTTTTGGACTTTTTCAAATATTTATTACAAGCCTAATTCAATGGTATAGTCAAATTTGAAATAAATATTTTTGAAAAGATGCTTTTAGAAAGTTATCTTTTCTCTGCCAAAAGCCTCTGGATGCCCATTTCCATGAGCTTCCACTGTCACCTGGCAGAATAGCGCCCTTTATGAGGTGTGAAAAACTGCTTTCAGAGCGGGATAAAGGCCTTGGGTGTAGGGAGGTGATCTGTTCCTCCGACAGGGTGACCATCCGGGTTCTGCTTAGTAACTTAATTAACTTCAAAACGGCCTGCCATATCACAGGCAAATGTTAGCTGACAACAGAGCAGGGCCCTTCTTTGCTCTCCAAAGAAGGCAGGCTCCCTGTACAGTGGGAGAGGGGCTGCCCCCAGAACTGGTCTAGATTGTCCACAGAAGAGGGGTTGCTCATTTACCTAGAGATAGCTCTGGGGGGTACACAGGCTCTGAACAATAGGAGAAGGGTTTCGCCATCATGGACTGAGGCAGAGATACACTGTGGAATTGTTTCCTGTGGGACACACTGGAAGTGCTGCAAAAGAGGGTAGTGTCACCCATGGTAACTTTATCCCATTGTTTAGGGAGTGGCCAGGAGGTACCCCCACCCACAGACTGGTGCCAGGCATAGATCTGGCACCCATAATACTTTCCTGAGAACATTTTCTGGATGTGTGGAAGAACAGAAGCGAACTGTACCTGTTCTCTGTTACCTGAAAAGATTCATGAAGACTGGACCTGCACTCCTTCTTGTACAGAGGGCAAAGCGGTGGATTTCAAGGGTGATAAGACTGACCTCATGTTCAAGCTATAGGGAAACAACAAGGTACAAGAGGCATTTTCTGCAACTTCCCAGCTGACTATTCCCAAATGGACCTACTGTGGACCCTGCTAGATTGAATCTTGACCTCCAAGTGTTGTCCCCAAGGTCCTGGGCCCTTGGCTGGTGTCAAAGTGTACTCCCCCCAACTTTTCCTGAAAACTGGGACTTAGCAACTTTTAGCTTCTAAGACCTCCAGAGGACAAGAACCATCCCGCCATCCCATGAAGGTGCGAAGGTGCTGGGCCAAAGATTCAAGTGCTCCTGCTCAGAGCTTTTCCACAGCCGCATATCCTTTTCAGCAGGCTCTGCCGACAATGGTATCTGGCCCTGTGGAGCCCTGTTCAGCTTCAGCCTACAGCCATGGCCCACTGCAGAATTCCGAGTTTCAAAAAAGTGACTAAGTCTGAACAAAGAATGGGCAATGGTACCAAAAGTATCGGCCAGCAAGGGACCTTCTATGGTACGAAATTCACATTTCTACAGCTTGGAGCTTTGCCCCCAAAAGTCAACAGCTTCACCGAGTCCTCATAGTGGCTATCCAATGACATGAAGTACTCTTTGGCCACAGCCTGCTGCCTTACCCCACTGAGGATTTTTGACTTCCATTACAAAGAAAAAATCTGATTGAATTTTTGTTGTTTTTGTGTTATTTTATGTATTAAACCTTACTCTATTTTACTAAATTGGTTTGGGATTTTTCTTGTGTTGTGTTTTGACTTTATCACTGTTTTGGTACTGTATTAGTACTTTACTCATTGTCTCTAAGTTAATCCTTGCCGCTCTGTGCCATAGCTCTCAGGGGGTTGAGCTCAGATTAATTTAGTGACTTTAAATGTTTACCCTGCAAGTGTTATGGTTGTAACTTGAGGTGGGTACTGCCTCCCCTCAACTAATACAGATAATTCTTACAGTCACCAAACCCTATTTAGGATGGACTGGCCATCACTAGAAATCCCTAGATTTCTCCACCCAGGACCATCATATGAGGTATTGTCTAAGAAATATTTCCTTGTTCACATTTATGAATTATAACTATTCAGTAATTAAATGATTCACATTGCAATATTACCTTTCTGTCATGATTAGTTCTCACTTTTAATGTTAGCAATCATTAGAATTTGATCCAATGTAAGTGCCTACATCTTTGAGCACCAGCCAGAATGAAAGTGCCAGAGATGTGATATGAATCAGGATATCCATTAGAATAACTGCTAAATACTTGCTCTGTGTCTCTCAAAACCAGGAGTTTTCGCAACAGTGTACACAGTAGCAAAGTGTTACATTGGATCATATGTGGCAGAATGGTCATGCAGATCACTAGTGAATGACATTGGTGACAAAGCAAAGCAATTATGGTCCATTACTTTGAGCCACATTTTTGCATTTTTACATTATAAATGTTTATAAGGTTGCATGACACTGTTAATGTTAATAATATTGACATACAATAACTTTGCATCCATTACTTCGATCTTTTAATACACAGTAGGTGGTATCAAGAATAGTAAGCCTATACTTACCTTACAATATAGTGGTAAATTGATGGAGTGGATGCAATCTTACTGCAATGTGATATATCTCATGTGATAAAGTGACCCCCAGCATTTACCTTTGAGAGCTCAGGCACATAATTTGCTCAAAATCTTGTAATGTTCGCTCAAGCACCAAAGGCAGGAGTAGAGGCAAGGTTTCCAAAATACAGGTCAACAACTTGTCCAATAGTCCACACCCCTCTTCAATTTGCAGTTTGTTTTGCTTTAGACAACCAAGATGTGCACTAATATGGCAACGGTATCATGACTACCGCTTCTCTCCTCAGAAAAGATACATCAGGAGATCGACAGAGTGATTGGCTGTAACCGCTGCCCTTCCATAGAAGACCGAAGTAAGATGCCATACACTGATGCTGTGATTCATGAGGTCCAACGATTCAGTGATATCATCCCAACGGGGCTCCCACATGCTGCGACTCATGACTTCCAGTTCAGAGGCTACACGATTCCCAAGGTAATGGCCACATCTCATGCCTGCCTCATTCAATTGTTCTTAGGCTTTAGTGACTGTCAGTCTTCTCTTCAAATGATTTATCTCTGTGAGTAATAAGACTGTATCTGACACAACAATCATCACTGAACAGGAACAGTAGAAGTGTAGTAATATTAAAGGCTTGATTTAGATCTTATATATCACAAAACTTTCGTGTGGTGGCTATATGCAAGAGACCTTAGGAGAAGAACTATCTCAGGCCTATAAAAGTGAGTCCAATGTTTTATTTTGCACAGACCCTTTTAATATTTTTGTGGTCTCTTATTGAGATTGGCAATGTTTCTGCCCTTCCTACTAGCCTAATTGATCTGGGGCATTCGTCAGGGTTTTTTTTACACTTTATTTCTCCTACCCTATCAGTAAGTGAGCGTGAGGATGATGTAATTATACTATAAGTGTAAAGCAAAATTGAGAGGGCTTAGCTAAGATAGAGACATCTACTTTAGATACCTATACTTGTGTAGCTACTTGCATCATGGTCTGTTGTGGGGGGCACATCCTATAGTCACACATATGTGAAGGAACTGTGGCCTCTCTGATCCTAACCGTTCCCTTACCAACAGCCGTCTGGTCGGATGATTTAGATCTTGCGCCGTCACTTTTGTGCCGGTCTTCCCGTCTGCCACCTTGGCGGTCTGCCCGCTAGATTTAGGTGTTGGCTGGATACTGGAGGGAACACTGCTGCAGTCCATCTGCCTCTGCCAGAATCTTTCTCCCGCTTCGACAGCGTCAGAGGCAGAAGTTGCTGTCGCAGGCAGTCCTGCCAAGATTCCCGCCATCCAGATTACGGTGTACCTTTCCATCAAGGCAACTGTAGCAGTGAAACCTCCAAGCGCAAGTTGGCAAAATCGAAGAAAAAGAGATGTAAACTGACCTTTTTTGGGGGCCCTACACCCGATTCCATCATAAAATGCCATTGTACAGGTCCTTCCTGTGTTGCTGCTACTTGACCACGATGCTCATCCACCCTGTTGTCGCTGGAATCTAAGGTAGGCCTTCGAGTTGGGTGTGGGTATACATTCAATAGTGCATGTATGTTGTTGGTATGGAATGCTATATGTAACAAAAATGGAAAGTACACATTACCTACATGTACATTTTGACAGATTAACAACATATATGTGTGTTGAGATTAACATAAGTAGTACTTACCTGTCTCAACACCACCATGGCCTCACTCTATAAGGACTCTGCCGCCAGGACACCACCAGCACAACAGGAATATCTAAATCATCTCAGCGCAATCTCGTCGGCATGACGGCAACTGAGTACTGTTAGCGAGCAGAGAAGACTGCCGCTATAGCAGTCTCCTGTCTATTGCCGCAACAACTAAATACAGTGGGCAGACCTTCGTTAGCTTGACAGAGTACTTTGGACCACCACTGCTGCGGGATGGCGGTAGTGCCACCAAGCTCTAAATCAGGCCTGAAGAAACTTGCTGTCAATCGTTTCAGAGAGATGCAGCCTATATGGAGGGCAGAAGGGGATGGTGGAATATGATACATTGGTTGTAAATTCTTGCTCATGGCCGTGGGACTGGGTATAAAACTCCAGAAGAACTAGCAACTACCAAAGCATGCAGGGGATGGGTTGTGCAATGTTCCACAGACAGGTCCCACTTGTTTCAGAATGGGAACCAAGAGAGTGCGAGTTCTCCCCCTCAATGTAGCATGGGGTCTGCAACTGACAAAGAATTTGTGTCAATTAAGGGAAACCCTTGTTTAGTTGGATAATAGAGTATAATTGTGTTCTTGTTGAGCTTGTAACACTGCAGGCTCAAAGCCACTGGAGTGTGGCACAAGAGACTAAGGATATTGCACAGGTCCCTTCTACAGTAGAGCATACGCATGGAACCTTCTTCAGTGTCTGGGGGAGAGGCCTTGGAAGGTGAACTTCTGAGGAACACCTTGCTGCAAACTGCACAGCACCTGCCTCTTGAAGAGAGGCCCCTGGAAGCCTGAGGGGTCCACTCCATCTGAATTGTAGCTGTACTAAATATTTGGATTAATAATGGTGCTGATGTACATAAAAGTGGATAAAAGAGCTGTAAACTAGGTATTAATAAATGCAGAAATTCAAAGTGTGCACATGCCAATTGTAGGGGAGGGTAATCATCAGCTGTTATTGCCCTGTAGGCAAGGGAATAGAACCTAGTAGTACCAAAACCTCCAATACAATTAGCAGGGCTGCAGGAGCAGCAGGTGTCGCTTACCTGAAGAGATTGAAAAAAATGTCTCCATTCCCTTGTGATGCTCCCTCAGCCTTGTCAGAAACAGTCTTTTTACAGATGGCTGTCTGGGCTCCTCCCTTTGAATGAGCTGAGGGAGAAGCCCACCCAGCCAAAAATGTAGAAAAACCTTTGTTTACATTTTATTTGGCTGATTGGGCCAATCTGCACTGGAAGAGGTTGAGGACTTCACCGCCCTGGGCAGTGTCTTAGACCAGCAGGGCAGCACAGATTCCTATGTCAAGGCAAGAATCCACAAAGCAAGGGCTGCCTTCATTCAGCTGAAGAAGATCTGGAGCTCCAAGGACCTAACGCTGCAAACCATACAGAAGGACCTATGCTGTTAAAAAGCCTGTAACAGCATAGGTCTTTTTAACAGCATAGGTCCTTCTGTATGGAGCAGAAGCTTGGAGGACAACAATGACCACCGCCAACAAAGTCCAGATCTTCATCAATACTTGTCTGATGAAAATCCTCCAGATCCACTGGCTAAACACCATCAGCAACAACGCCTTATAGCAGTAGGCTTTCCAATTCCCTGCTCACGAAGAAATCATGAAAAGGTGCTGGGGCTGGATGGGTTACACCCTCCGCAAGCCTGCATCAAACACCACCAGGCAAGCCCTGACCTGGAACCTTCAAGGAAAAAGGAAAAGAGGAAGGCCAGGAAAACACCTGGTGCTGAGGCCTTGAGGCTGACTGCACGGTGATGGGTAACACCTGGATTCAGATTGAAAGAAAAGCCTAGGTTGGAGATGGCTGGTGAGTCCTTTGTAGCATCACATGGATTGGGTCATCTGTACCCATCATTTTCGATTTTATATTTAAGGGCCTGATTCACAAAGGTAAGTTACACTTTTGAGTTAGTTTACTACTTTTGGTATTCACAAACTCCGAGAGTCAATTCACTACAAAAGTGTAAGATACATGTCTCCACTCCTAGAGTAATGCAATTGGCTTACTCTTGGGTGGGAGGTTGAAATCTCTCCCAAAAACCCTTCCTTCACCCTCCCTAAAGCCCTCTTACTTCTCTCAAATCCCATTCCCTTTAGTAGTAAGTCTGCCCCATTTCCCACCCTCTCCCCTATGTGCCTCCCATATTTACTACTAACTAGGTTTTGTTCGTGGTCTGTGGGGGTGGGGGCGATTCCAAATGAGTCCGAAAAGAATTAGGGTTACTCTATGATGAGGGTCATCTGCAGGTGCAAGTGGAAAAAATAGGCAAAGTAGACATGAGTCTGGAAAGAGATGAGGTGGAGGCTAGTTCATCTTCACAAAGTGAGACAAAATTAGTGGAGATTAATACATCCACACTTAATGGGGATTTAGAAATGATAGTAGAAATGTGAATTTATAGTGTAAAATGTCTGACATATAATAAATATGATTTGGGATTTTGGGTGCAGAAGCAGGACAACATGCACAAAATGCAATTGGGAAGATTGAACAATTGGTTAAAGAATTAAATGTGGATTTGGACAAAAAGAAAACCTGTGAAATATTTAGAATGAAATCGACAAAAAGAGAATAACAAAAACAAGGTCTTAAAACCCTGCGAGAATACCATGAGAGTTATTAGACATTATTAAAGAATGGGAAGGTGTGGCAAGGGACAGAGAACAATAGAAAGAAGTTCCTGATAAGCCTGAATAGAGAAAGAGTAAAATGAAGAAAAATGTGAATGTGAGTGATTCTGAATGTGAAGTGTTTGTTAAAATGGGGGTTCCTTTGAGATAAGTGCAGGGAGGAGCAAATGTCAAGAAGTGATCATTACACATCAACTAAGAATTTTCTGACGCTCAGAGAGTAGCCAGAAAAAAGGTATACAGAGGTGGAAAGAATTGTGATTATTTCAAGGGTACTTTGGGCAGATTTGGATGCCTTATTTTCAATTGCTGAGCTTTGAGATTTGTGAGCTGAGTGTACGGCTTTAGAACAGTTACCAGAAGAAAAACCACAGAGGGAAGATCCTCTTAATATGACTCTCCCAATTGAAATATAATTGGGTTATTGAGCTTTTAAAAACAAAGGTTTCCCAGAAACAAGTCAATTGGTCAAAAATGAGAAGGGCGCAAAATCTATATGCATATTATGAGAGGTTGATGCAGATTTATAGGCAGGATAGTGGAGTTGATGACCCTGCAAAAGAAGGTGTTTCAGGATTTGTTTCTACCTTTGTGTTATGTGTGCATCCAAAGATTAGTGCTCATATTCAGCAAAGTGTGATATGTTTGAAAGTGAAATCGTTAGACGAGATCCTTGCCTACGCAAAGTATTGTAGTGACTGATGCGATACTACAAAGAAAATGACTAAGAAAAAGTTAATGATGGCTCAAACAAAGTTTTTTCAGAAGTGTGGTTAAGATGCTTTTGAGGCACCTGGTTTTGGTACTGGTGCTGGTATGCAAGGTGTTAATGCGCAAGGCAATGGTGTGCAGTTTGTGCAACGTGGAAATGGTGGTCCTCCTGGCAGAGACATAGGATTTAATAACAATGCTAATGTGAGATGTGGAATTAACAATGCACAAATGAATATTAATCTGTGTGATATCTGTGTGAAAAATGGGCACTGGAAAAAGGCCTGTTGATTTAATGCGAATGGATCTCAAAACGAGTTGCAATGGTTCCCCAAATGCAGCAGAATACAAATCGAATGGCACTGAATGGGATGAAACTGTGAATGGTCCCAACCCTACCGGCCTCTGTTCAGAAACTGCAGAATACACGGCAATTCAATGAAACTTGCCTTCAACATGGGTCATGCAACAGTTCATTCAAAGTAACATGCCAGGATTTTACCCAAATTTAAGATTTCAGCAAAAACATTCAGTGATTAAGGATCATTTTCCACATTTTGCAGCTACACTTGGGAGTTCTTACATGACCGAGTTGAGCACAATGACAGTGCATGACAGGAGAGGAGGATTTCATGCTTGGTGCAGTCCAGATGTAGTCCTGGATGGCCATCCAGTATCATTTTGAATCGATACAGGTGCTACCGCTCCATGATTAAGCTTGTGGCTGTTCTTAACTTACCCTTCTTGAGAAAAGTTGTAGGCATAATAGGCAAATTAACAGGAGACTAAAGTTGTCAGCTAATGTCCAGTCAAAAAATGTTGTTATATAAATAATCATAAATTTATAATCGGTGAAAAAAGTCCAGATAATTTGTTGGATCTCAATCTCTTATGTAAACTGAACTGTGTGATTTACTGCACACCAGATGGTGTTTTCATTCAAACACATGATGGGGACATAGATTTCAAAATAAAATCACAAGCGATAAGGTAGAGAGAGAGGTAGAGTAAGAGATGGGGTAGTCAGATGTATAAGGAGAGACAAGCAAAGTAGAAAGGTGAGTTAAAATAGAGAACGGAGAAATATGAGGTAGAGAGGAGGTAATAAAGAGGTACTGGTGACGAAAGAGAAGTGGCAATAAATGGGCAAGTTAGTGAGAGAGGTGAGGTTGAAGAAACAAATTTTGGAGAAAGGGCATATGGAGAGTAGAGGTAATTAACAAACGCTGAAGTAACTTGTAAGGTGAGGTAGTGAGTGACACAGATAGAGTAGAGAGACATTGGATAAAGTTAGCGAGTTAGTAAGAAAGATGTGAGGTAGAGATGAGGTCAGGTGGTTGGAATTTAAAGAGGACACATAGCACTGCACCAGTCCCTCTGCTTCAATTCAGTTTTTCTGTGGACTGCTTCGTGGCTTGATTATCATTACTTGAACAATAAATTGCTGCCTAATCATACATCAATTTTTCATTTTTCCTCAAGTTGATCCCTCATTTTAGATGTCCAAACATGTTCTCCCAGAGCCTGCCATAATCCTCGCTTGGAGACTTGCTTTATGCCCGGCCACCCTAGCCTCTTGCTGTATCTTGACAATCACTGCAAGAACCCTCAATTTGGATTTACACCTTATGTCAGTGTCCTCCTTATTACATCTTACTCTCAAACTCATCATATTGTTTGAGTCTTGATGATGATGCCTCAATTTAATGGGATTGAAACACTGCTCACTTTGTAATTTACATACCCATATTGCCATTGCATAAAATACAAGGTTTTAATTAGTTCACTTGTGTGTTTCACAATTATATGCCACTTATTAATTTGTGTCATGTTTTTGAGCATTGAGCACATTTTCCTCACAGACACTCTCTTATTATTTCTGCTTCAATAAATGTTTTTAATACATGTATATTTTTTTCTATTATGATATTAAAACGTTATTATACTAATGTATCTTCTTATGATATTGAACCAGGGACCATTGTTGTTTTGACTGCATATATGTAACTAAGGTCCATTAGGATATCAGGGTTACCCTTGTGTGTCTTTGACATTAAAATAAAGTTAGGCACACAAAGTGATGAGGTCATTAGGGACAGTTAGACAGGAATGGAGTAGAGAGAGGTGGATTGAAAGTGGTGGAGTTGGGAAGGTGGAGATAGAGACAGAAGAGATAGAAATTGAAGCAAAAGACACACAATCGATGGACGGAAAGCAGAACAAATCAAAACATTCACCAACAGTAAAGAGATCTGGGTAAAATCCATCATTCTTTTTCCGCTGGAGAAGAGGAAAACCAGCTTCTCTACAGGAACATTCAGCCGCTGGAGGAGGTAGGAGCATAAATGCGCGCTTTGACAGACGTTTTTCACACGTATTAGAACCTTTTCTTCTTAAGAATCTTCTTCAGACTTCTTAACTTCACAGCTGACACGCATTAAACTGCAGAATGCTGCGGTGGCTCGCCCGCTCGTCGCCAAAAATAGTGTTGTGTCCCCAAGCACAATATGGCACCACAGGACACAGTAGCTTAGTCTTCAGTATTTATTAGTGGGAACAACGAGCCACCGCTCCTCTCACGACAGAAGAGAGGCACCAACTGACTCTTCTTAGAACACCCCACATCCCAGCACCATGACAACACATGGGGTTCTGTATAGAACCTTAAACAAGCATATCTAAGCACAACACTTTTGCTCACCATGCCACCCCAGTTTGACCCGGCCATAGGCAAATCAGTCTTGACCATGTGCCTCATGGGAACAGTCCAGCCCGAACTGCCAAGCCAGGTCCTCCCTGGACCGGAAACAAACATCCTAGGACCGGTTTCCAGGTTTCAGCCCTCATCAGCCAGGATAGCTTGAATCCAGTGGCACAGTGAGCCAGGGACCCATGTCTGGGCATACCCGGCGCACTTAAGGCGAGGAAGCAAAAGACACACAATTGATGGACGGAATGCAGAACAAATCAAAACGCTCACCCCGAGTCAAGAGATCTGGGTAAAATCCATCATTCTTTTGCTCACCATGCCACCCCAGTTTAGACCCGACCATATGCAAATCAGTCTTGACCTTGTGCCTCATGGGAACAGTCCAGCTCAAACTGCCAAGCCAGGTCCTCCCTGGACCGGAAACAAGCATCCTAGGACCGGTTTCGGGGTTCCACCCCTCATCAGCCAGGATAGCTTGAATCCAGTGGCACAGTGAGCCCGGGACCCACGTCTGGGCATATCCGGCGCACTTAGGGCGAGGAAGCAATAGACACGCAATTGATGGACGGAATGCAGAACAAATCAAAACATTCACCCCCAGTCAAGAGATCTGGGTAAAATCCATCATTCTTTTGCTCACCATGCCACCCCAGTATTGACCCTGTGCCTCATGGGAACAGTACAGCCCGAACTGCCGAACCAGGTCCTCCCTGGACCGGAAACAAACATCCTAGGACGAATCAGAAGGTGAGCTAGAAAAAGAAGGGTAAGTGAAGAGAGAAGCAATATTGACAGAGGGAAGTAAGAGGAAGCTATAGAGAAAAGGGGTGAGCAAGGTAGGAAGAGAGAAATGGCAAATGATTAGATAGATGAGGTAGAGGAAAAGAGGTAGATAGAAAAGTAGAGAGTGGTGAGTTAGGGATGGGTAGAGTAAGAGGGAGTCATTGGTAGAGGAAGGAGAGAGGATAGGATGGAGAAAAAGACAGGAAAGAGAGAGGAAGTCTGCTGACTGTCATGATCACATAATCAGGTGCTCCTTAGAAGAGGGACCTGGAAATTGCCCACTTAGCCTATGCCTTGAAAAGGCTCTGATCACTGTTTCAGACAGTGATCCTTACGTGAGCACTTAGACAACTAGAGTTTCAGTTCTTGAGCTAACTGCTCAGTATTTAAAAACACAGGGCAGTCTACCTCCTCTTCCTCAGATGACAGCAACGTAAGTGTTTTACTTTTATTCTGGTCTAGATGTCTCTTGGTCTAACCTTCAACTGGTAGAGCACTAAGATTCACTCCATTACGGGGGGGGGGGGCATTTTCATGGCTCACAGTGGTACTTGAGGGTACGAGTGGGGGATGACCTAACCAGGTAATTTTGGGGAGGTTCCAATCTTGTTCAGGTTCAAGAGCATCATGCTGAAAGTTCAATGTGTTTTATTGTTGACAAACTTTAGAATGTTGGTGTCTGATTGGTTGTTTTAGTTTTGTGGTTTTATGTAGCACCTACAAGTTCTGCGGGTATCATTTGATTCACAAAGCAAGCCTGAAAAGGCATAAGCATTAAACTCAATATCAAAAAACAAGTAAATTAACAACAAAAGCAACATCCCTAAGATGTAAAGATTTATAAGTTTAGATATTGAAGAGAGTGAAGTGAGTGAACTGAAATGATTCATCTATAGCCCATGGAGTATATAGCGTATTTACAGATAATTGTTCTTCAAGTATTCAAAACAGATTAAAGAGAAATAGATCACATAGGCTGGATGATGTAGGATATATGTATAGCTTTATAAAAGTTGAGATCAGTTTCACAAGAATGGAGTAGAAGACAAACGGAAGGTGTTAGTGCAGATGAAGGTGGAAATGGAATCCTAAATTTTGGAAATAATAAGAACTGCTATAGGACTCTGGGATATAATGCAATTACAACAGTTAGGTCTGTCAAAAATGAGAGATTGACGAATTGGCATGACATATGTCTTTTGACGGATTTGGAATATAGATACCTGAAGGTAGACTCTCTTCGATATCCATGCCTGCTTCCCAAGATACACAAGGAGTCAGCCTTTCCACCAGGCTGCCCCATTATAGCAGGTATTGGTTCCCTTACAGAACCCATCTCTGAATTTGTAGATATTTTTCTCAAGCCTTTTGTTACCAACCTACCTTCTTATGTGCAAGATACATTTGACATATTGAATAGATTTGAAGCTGTGGTATGGGATCTGGACAGGATGATGTTTGTGGCATTAGATGTAGAAAGCCCAAACACCTCTATTAGGAGAGCTCTTGGGTCCTTTCTATCTACCAGGCATGCTAATCTGTATGAGCATTAACAAATGCTAATAGGAATGTCAGATCTGATCTTGAGTAACAATTTTTCTTGTATGATGGACAGTGGTTCCAGGAATCACAAGGGACTGCTATGGAGTCCAGGTTTGCCCCCTCTTATGCCAAACATTTTATGGGCTGGTTTGAGAGAGTGCATGCTTGGGCCCCGGTGGCTTCAGAATGAACTGAATATGTCCATTTTTGGGGACACTACATAGATGATATCATAGTTATATTGACAGGGTCTCTCTCCTAGATGAAGAGCTAGTTTGAGTATCTAAATGGTAACGACTGGAATGTCTGATTCGCCATCAATTGCCACAAGACCAGGATTAACTTTCTAGATGATATGTTTCACATTTCAGATAATACGATTCAGAGTATTAGGGACATTGTCAGCCCTTGTTATATACCCCCAGGCAGGAACAAGAGTAGTTCTAACTGGCTGCCTCAACAACCGAAAGGTTTTTACACCTGCACCATGTGCACTATGTGTCCTTCGGGCATGAATGTGATGACTACCTTCACGTACAATACATCCTCTAATTACGAGATCAATGCTTTTATCAATTGTCAGATGACATTTGTGGTTTACGCCAAAGTATGCACTTGTGGTAAGGTATTTATTGGCAGTACCACAAGCGAGCTTAGACAAAGGATATCAGAACATGTTATGGCAAATAGGAATAGACACATCGCCTATCCCTTGTGTCCTCATGTATGTGAAAGGGATATTAAATTGCCTTTTAAGTTTCATGGTAGAGATGTGGTGCCTGCTGATGTTCGAGGTGGGGATAGAGAACTGACATTGGGTCAACGTGAAGCCAAATGGATATTGCGTCTACGCACAGTGGAACCAATAAGGAACGTGATTTTCACCATTTTCTGTGAATGTTTGCAGGGTATGGATGCTAAAGAAAAGTTGAGATGACATTTTTATTGTTTCTTAGTTCTAATTTGCACCTTGTATTTTGAAATGCCTTACAAGGCATAGCACTAGATAATACAGCTGGTTGCCCGGACCTACTTAGGTCCAAAGAAATAGGCAGTGCTATTGGTTTTCTTGTTGCTTCCCATATGGTTCCATTAAGTTGACCTTTAGATTGATTCTGTTATTCCTATAAGGTTGGCTCTTTTTCTGTTATTAGCTGCTTTGCGGATCTCTTCAAATTATTGCAATGACGTTTATTATTTAAAGATGGCCGACACTTTTACACCTTTTAGATCGTCGAATTTTGGTGTGAGTACACTGCTGTCCTTCCCTTTTTGTTTATTTTGAAATATTCTTTTTATTTTTGGTGTTGGTTATTTTGGTACTCCTTCAAGGTTTATTTGTTTTTTGTTATTAGTTGATTGAAGAATCACTTTTAGTCCTTCAGGTGTACCTTTTATTATTACAAGATGGCCGACACCTTTATTCCATTCAGGTCGTCCAAGTGTGGCGGATCACTGTCTGAAATTCGATATAAGTGCATGGTGTTCCTTTTTAAAAACTTTTTTTATTATTGTGCTGGTTTTTAGTATGTACTCGCTTACCTAGTACTGAGTACTGTTCTGGGTACAGATTCCGTCTTGGCTTACTCATGTTGAGATATGAGGCTTTACCTCTATAAGATGGCCTACGTCAATTTTTGGATTTATCATTATTTAATGTTACCAGTTGTTTTGGATTTTGGGTGGATAAGCAGATGGTGCAAGCTTTGGTTCTACCGTTTTATGACAGACATATAACACGTATGTCATCATATGTAAGTTAGACCATTGTAAGATTGCTGACTGTAATTTCTCTAATTATAATCATCTATTGGCTATCTTGACTCGAACTTGCATGCTGACGGTAAACAAGTTGTTTATACTAGTTTCACTCTTGGATGAAGTCCATATGAGTTCTGTACTGGATTGTGGATCAATATTAGATGCCTTTTGCTGTGTAGGGAGGATAGATCCGTTTATTTCATTGGACATCCGCCTCTTTAAGACGATCGACACCTTTCCATATTTCGATTAGATCCCTCTCTCATACAGGCACACCTGGAATGATTTCACTTTTCATGTTCTGTCAGTATTTAAAGGGTGAACCATTGACAGCGCAGATTTTCTCTGATTCATGCATCTATGCAATTGCAGTCTGTTGGGTTGAAACATTCGGAGATAAGAGATTGAGCCAGTTTATGTTTTTGGGTTAGGCTATTTGGAATACTTATCAGTTTGGTTTTCTACCTTAAGTTAGAGGTTTTTGCCTTGGGCTCTTAATGTTACTGCTGGCAACTAAGGCAGTGATGGGTTTGCTTTGAGCGCATACATATGGCTTTTGTGATTAGAATGTATAGCATGTAGCTCTGGTATTGTGTTTAGAACCAATTGTTTCTTGTCTTTACTATGTCTGCAAGTAAATGTTTTTTCTTGTGGTCCCTAACTAAAGCTTTTGGGACCTCTAGGGTAAGTACTGTTGTGTTTGGGTTATTGCTTGCGAAGGGTAAGTGCCATTATTTAACATTTTCTGAGTGCTCACACTTGATTTCTGGGGCTACAGCGTTTGACATGAATTGCTGGTATTGTTTTTGGAACCAATCGTTTTTTTTGGCTATACTTTGTTTCCAAGTAAATGCCATTTGTTGTGGTCCCCTTATCAAAATATTTGGGACCACAAACGTGACTATTGTCGTGTTTGTGTTACTTCTGGAATGGGAGTATTCCAATATTTGCAATTATCCTCAGAAGAAATGTTAAATGAGGTTCATTTAGAGAGACTGCACTTGCTCTGGGAGGATAATCTATTCCCTTTGTTTTGCCGTTTTTGGATTTTCAATAATGCTCTCTGTCACAATTTTGTAGTAAATGTGAATTAGGCAATCACCTCTTGTTCATATAAAATATTTTCTTTTTGTTTTTTTCTTGACTCTTTGCTTTAAATTACAGATATGTGCACTTACGAGTGCTGCCTGAAACATGGTATTTGGAATGCTTCTGGAGAAGTTTTAAATTCGCTGCACATGGAGACTATCAAGTTTTGCCCACAGATATAAAAGTTTTTGTAAGGTGTGGACTAGTTCCCCTGATATGGGGTATATGGACAATTACTAATATTTAAGCGAAAGCCGCTTATGGGATATTTGTTTACCTTTTTTCAAGAGATTTTTTATGAATGGTGCTAAGGACTCCATGCTAACTATGGATTAATGGGCTTATGTATTGCCTCCAAAATTTGTGGTGACCACAACATTGGTCTTTTCATTAATGTAGTTCGTTATGGGGTACTAGCAAGATCCAATCTGATATTTAAATCAATGTGAGATCGCATTTGTCTGATACTCTTCTCTTTTTTTTCTGAAAGAAGTGTGTACACTATGCCCTTAAAATTACTTGGGGACTTCACTAACATATAATATGGGGTTAATAATTTGCCTACGTCCATGTATTTTTTTTTTTTGCCTTGGTGCGTATATAATTTTCGAGTTTAAGTCTCTTGTTAGGAAATCTAAGGAATTTAAAGCATTCAAGAATAGGTGGTTTGACATTGAGTATGTAGAGAGAATCATGCCATGATTGAGCTAGAGTGGAAGTGTAGGAAGGAGAAGTAAGTAGGAACACTGTTTTTAGAAGATTCCATTTTTGATTATGAGGATCATCAAGGTCTGGATGTTTTTGAGTCTCTTATCAAAGAGTGATACATCATCTGGAGAGAAGTAATTCACGTATAAATGTAGGTCATCAGCATTTTCACATTGCTAGGTGCTAGAGTTACAAAATAAGGTACTAAGGGAGTAATTTTGCAGCTTAAGAAGGATCAAAATGGAATTTTTGAAAAAGAAGGACTTTATAGTTTAATCAAGACTTTTTTTAGCAGCGTAGAACCTTGTCCATATTTGAAACAAGCCAATAACTTACCCCTTTGCAAACTTGAAAATAAGACCCCGATTGGGAATCACATGATTTGCAATTCTTTACTTTTCATCTGGTTTAGACAATATCATGATTGGGTTCACACCTTTGTGTTTCCTAATTACTAGTCAGCCTATAGCAACAACTTTCAGCCCTCTGAGATTCACAGCAAATGCTGTGCAATTCCAAACTAGCCTTGGGATACTTACCCAGTCATTCAATAACCATATCAGTTAGACCAATTTAACCACCCTTCCTTTTCTTTCTGCACCCACTGAATTATTCACACAAGATCTAGTGTACTGATTAAGCACAATCTAATTTACTGCATTAGGCAAAGCATATTTTATTTTACACTACTTGACATTCGTTTTGTGTGATAGGAAGGCTGTAGTGACACTTTGGCTGACAGGATGGGTCAGATGAGGACAGCTGAGGTACCCAAATCAGAGACACCCTACCGGATTTACTTAGACTGATGGGTGGGGAAACAGCAGCAGCCTTCGATGGGGTTTAATTACAGGATGGGTGACAAGCAGAGAACAGGAAGGTGGAAGTGAATGGAAGGGGTGAGATTTGCACAGGTAAAGGTCAATTGAATAATCTAATGACTGAATAGGCTAACTGACGTGGAATGTGCTGAAGGGTATTGAGATGGGGAAGTGTAGGAAGGAATATGAAGGGAGGCTGAACAGGGAAGAGAAGGTCAGGAAAGAAGCAGAAAACCTAGATCCTCCAGCAAAAAAGTATGTAAAGTAAGACGGTTATGTGGTTGAAGCGTTCACATGGTGTCTTCCGTAAAAAATCACAGTGGTCTTCCTCATGAAAATGGAGTTCAGTGGGTTATCTATATAGGAGAACAAAACACAGGGGTCTCATGTGTTCAGTTCTCAAAGGAGAAATTGAGTGGAAGAGAATAAAGAGAATGTAGCATATTCTCCTGTTTTAACCTAAACATGCCTGCTCCTTAAAAGTAGAGAATCTTAAGGGAATCTACTGTACTAGAAGCAATTGCTACAGGAAAGAGGGAATATCTGGGTCCCCTGGGCTCACTCCTATTACAGGAGGAACTGTAAGCTTTGATATCCCCCTTCCCTTGCAGTATCTTCCAGCCTACATTAGAGCCAGCACAGCACATTGTTTTTGGCCCACTCTGCATTTCTGTTAGTCTTTCAATAACAAACTCCCAAAGCAAGAGTTTATATAAAAAAAAAAACTATCAATATTCCTATACATCAGGAACATTGCTTGATTTCCTTGCCCAGGACCACGAGCCCCAAACAGAAAAATCTAATGACGGTCGTCTGCCTTATGTAGAGTGGGGTGACCCTCACTATAACATGGCTGCCCTGTGACAGACAGCTTGTCAGGTCAAGGGTTTGCACCAGCAGAGCCAGCTAAGGCTTCAGCAGCACAAATCCTGTGGTTCCTCCACCTCTAAAAGGGGCAGGGAACCTATAGTTTGGTGGGACGAGTGAACTGCCAGTTTATGAAGGTTAACCCTATGCATCAAACTCTAAATGATCACCTGCGTCTTCATAGGTAAGCCGTAAAGATGCAGCAAAGAACGCCTTATTACCTCGTCTTTTCTCATTGATCATGTCATGTGATCAGTCAGTGGCTCCACTTATTTTAAACAGTCTTGGCTCCACAATGCAGATTACTCACAGTTCATCTATTTATGGCCTTCATTACAAGTGACCTAATAACTCTGATGGGGCCAGTAGCAGGAGTTAATAGCCCCATCAGAATTTGTAACTCTTTTTTAATTTTTAATCCTGCAGCTAAGTCGTGTTTTTCCTGGAGAATTTACCTGATACAAGCAGGAGAAGTCCTCGAGTGAAATAATGGGGGAAAATTTGAGGGAGATGGCACAGTAAATCCTATTCCTGCATGTTATTCCCCAAAAAGTTGTAATTCCATTTCCCCTCTCATCAAATTATTGTGACAGCAGGTAATGGTAATTTGGGGAAGGGAAATTACAGGCATTGTTCTAGGCCATTTGTAATTATGGCCCAAGTTTCCACATTAATGATACTACTATTCAAAACCAATGGGAACCGTGCAAGTGCCTAGAAAAATACAGCTGTCCTAAGAACGTCTGCATCAAATAAACAAAAATAACAGGGATTATCAGTTTTTGTAGAATGGATTATTATAAAAATATACTAAAAATGCTTCTGGATTAATATTTATACAGCAGAAAACCTACACCTGGACTACACAAATAAATGGGAAAAATAAAGTTACTTTTCTTGGAGATTTTGTAAAGTAAAAAGCCGGATTCTGCATGTTTAGTTGTTGCATATGAACAAAAGACTACTTAAATTATTTATTTAATTAGGTACCCAGTGCTAGAGCACGAGCCACTCTATCTCAATGATTTGTCAGTTGTAAACAGTGAAAATAATTATAGAAAATGCTGCTAGTTAAATATGTTTTATTTAGAGGAATATGTAACCAAAACAATTTGCAAAAAAGTGGAGTGAATAACTTAGCCATGAAGGAGCATTTACCAGTAAAATAAGAAACAAGAAAATTGAATTTTAGGAAACTTATCACAAATATGTATATATGACTGAAGATTATTTGTAGAAAGGAATGTATCTTGTGACGTGAAACTTAGCTTATCTTATCTGATAAATGTATATTGACGCATCTTTACCATCTGCCTGAAAAACACAACTGATTAACCATATTTATTATTTGTGAATTTGCTTTTAGGACTTTTTTTGTGAAAAAATCATTAACATACCATTTAAAATAATAAAATTAATATCTACCTTGTTCGCAGCAATGCAAAAAGTAAACAACATTTGTTATGCAATTTAAAATTACATAATTATTAATTATCTGTGAGGAAGAATAACTAAAACAAGTTAAGTTAAAGCATAAAGATAGATGCGAAAATCGGGAAATGTTAATGAAATGTTTCTACACTTTATGCATTTCAGGGTATCGATGTCTACCCCTTGCTGACCACGGTCCTGAGGGATGACAGTCAATTTGAAAATCCAGATCAATTTATCCCTGAACGATTCCTTGACAAAAGCGGCTGCTTTAAGAAGAGAGATGCCTTCATGCCTTTCTCAGCAGGTACGTCGTCAATGAATTCCCACCAGCGAGAAGGGCAGTAGCACAGCAATCTGGCCCCCCATAACCCCTCTCCCTCAACAGATCCCATCCTCAAGAGAATGCCTTAACAGAATCCCCCGGAACTTTAGCAATGAACTAACACAAAGTCAAAACCCCTACTGATTCAACACATATTTTGATTCTATTTTAGGTGAATCAATGACTTTGTCAAAATCTGCTAGGACTTCATGCCAGTAGGACCTATGTGATCTTAATTGTAATTGCATTGTAAGCTACTGAATTTCACCATTAATATAAAATAAATAAACAGTCAACTGTTAAAGAATATCAAGATTTCTTAACATTGTTTAACAAATGTCTCACTCTCTTTACAAAACACATGGATCAAATATACGTACCTCTTAGTATATGCTGTGCAAAACCAGATTGTTAAACTATGGGAGAAAGAAGTGACAGTCTTCTAACTAGGCGTCCACAAACCAGAATTTTTTTTCTTCTTTTTTCAAATATATCTGATGAAAAAATATTCAGATCTACAGGACTGGTTCCTCAGAATAAAATGTATGGTTTTCAGTTGCAGGGGCTCCCTACAACTTCCAATCAGGTCCACAGCAAAATGTCCTTTGGCACTCACTCTTGGTCCCTTCTGCAGTAGCATCCACCTCCCTCCATCCATGGGGCATTCTGCACTCCACAAAGATAAAGAAGACGTTTCACAAGGCCCAGTTGGTGAAATGGTGCCGTTGCTATTGGTTTGCTGGCCTTTTCAGCTTCCGCTTACACCGTGACCCGCTTCACGCTACAGTCATAAGTGATCAGTTCCAACAAGCAAGAAATCTCAGCTGGTGTAATCCGGGCAGATCTGCCCTTATCTGTCAGCGACACGCCTTGGCCCTTGGGGCAGTCAAGGCATAGATGGAGACATTTGTCAGTCAAACCGGAATTCTTGCAGCATACAGATGGCAGTCTTCTTCTCTTCTGGTCTGGTCAGCTCTTTTGATCAGAGATGGGTTGCAGCTGTTTTTAAAATGTAAACACAGCTGTGATTAGCAAACACTCACTTGCAATTTAAACTAAAATTCATACAGTTTCCCCTCGTGTATTTCATACCGTGACTCAGTTCATGTCTCAGAAAGGTCCATTGGTGTAACAGTAGCCTTAGCCTACTCCAAACCTCCCTCTAGCTCTCCGCAGAGTCAGCAAAACGTCAGTCTGCTCCTGTCACCAGATGATCAAAGCAAACCTCCATCTCTCCAGAATCTCCCCAGAACACCTATTTTCCACACCTCATGGAATTAGGCGATGCTTTAGGTGGAAGGAAACCTCAATCTGGAGCTGATTGTACTCAATGTTTGATGCTGGGCTGGTGGAAATTGTACTTCTGAGATATTGAAGTGTCAATTAGAGCAAATGTCTCTGAACCACTAAGAATTTCATCTATGGAAAAGGGATTCAGCGGTTTGCTCACACTAGCTAAACTTTAAGAGGGTAACATGCCAACTTATAAAACTGATCCAAAGAGGGCAGATATAGACTCTAAAATATATTTTCATTGATTTTGCTACAATTGTTTATCTGTGTACTGCAAAAATGAAGTTTCTATTTCTGACCTATCAAAAGATAAATATAGGTAAGTCAGTGTGTCACACGTCTAAACGCAGCCTATAGCACCTTTAGAATATATGCATACAACTACATATCACATTTTTAAATATAAGCGGGGAAATCTCTTATATTTCAGGTGAGACTAAGCAGCTGTCCAAAATGTATTGGGCACATTTAAAGCTGACCGACTAAAGTGTAAAATCTGGCACTTTAAATAGCTTTCTTTTTCTTTTTACACAAAGACCTAAACCGTGTGCTCCCACGTGTGCTTTTATAAGCCCATGTTCCACTTTTCTCTAGGTTAAGTTGTGATATGATCTCCTGTATGTCTGTCTATAAGATTTGACCTTTGTGCAGCCTGCGCAAATATTGCAGCTAAATTATCAAAATATCAAATGTTACCATATAATCACGAAATCAGTTTTCAGTATTGTGAATGTGTACATGCGTTTAGGAGCAACTAGTACGCCCATGACACCCAGCGGCCTCACATCCACGTCATGAATCTCAAAATACAAAACAATCAAGTGAAACTCTGCTACAACGTGGATTTCATGGCTCAACAGGATTACGGCCCATTTGTGACAAGTCAATGGGGTACGTGCATCAAGCTAATTACCGGTCGCAAAGGGGCTGATTCGCAGAATCGGTCCCTTTGCGACCAGTAATTAGCCTTTTGGGATGCATCAAGCCACACACTTAAAACGGGGCGCGTTTGCACAGTGGTGCAGGGAGGGGCCTGATGTGACAAGTGTGCAAATGCGCCCTGTGGCACATTTTAAGTTAGGGGATTAAGTCCCCTTAAATCCTGAGGGCCAAAGAGCTGCGTTGCAGAGAGGTGTAAAAAGGAGCGTGACCTCTGAACACCTCTCTGCAACGCAGCTCCGAGCACATACTGGAGGTACCTGGTGGGCTAGTTGGCCCCCAGGGACCCACAGTATTCAAGGGAAATTAATTCCCCCACCTACAACGCGCCAGGGGGCGCGTTTGCTGAGTGCTGCAGTTAGCGGGCGGGGCCTCCGCAGCGATGCCGGCTTTTTTATTTATTAATTTTTTTATCAAGGGGGGCTGTGTGGCCCCCCTCCTTTTAAATTATTTGGGGCCCTGGGGACCCCATCCCCCAGGGCCTGCTTTTAAAAAATATATATATATTTTAAAACGGGAAGGGGGCCCCCTCCCGAGGCCAATTTTGGCCCCGGGGTCCCCATCCCCCAGGGCATGGCCACATTTTTTTTTTTTTTAAATCTTTTTAAAGGGGGGCTGCGTAGCCCCCCTCCTTCGGCCTCAAGTGGCCCCGGGGACCCCACCCCCGGGACTGTGCCTCATTTTTAAAAAATAAAAAATGTTTTAATCATTGATGGAGGGGAGCCGCGTGGCCCCCCTCCTAGGCCACTCATGGCCCCGGGGACCCCATCCCCCGGGGCCTGGCCTCTTCGTTGGGGACCCCCAATTCCCCCACGGTCCCGCCGGCTCCCCTGTCATGAGTGATGTAATATGTGACGTCATCAGCAGTGCATTGCGGGGGCGCGAGTTATAGTTAGCTGAACTAACTATAACGGGGGGATTTCTATGGTTTTGTACGAGTGAAATGTCCAACTAACTATAACTGTCCCTAAAACCTATGGTTTTTTCAGTGAATTTCAAAGGTTTTTTAAATGCTAATTTCTAACTATAACGTGTCTGAAACCTATGGTTTTTTCAGTGAATTTCAAAGGTTTTTAAATGCTAATTTCTAACTATGCCTACAGAGGTAGGACATGTGAAGAAAGAAGAAAAACACACAGAAAGAAGCAAAAGATGTGCAGAAAGAACCAACAGAGGAGCAGAAAGAGGCCTTGTTGCAAAATCATCCTGTGCCCACAACTTTTTCAGACGGGTACTGGTGGTAACTGACTCTGACTAACCAGAGCCAGTGCTATGCTAAAAGACACTTAGAATACAGTGAAAACACCTACATACACTAGGGAACACTATGCGTTGGGGTACCCCTGTGATTAGCATGACCTCCTCTGCAAGTCCCTAGTACATAATAGGGCAGGGGGATTAAAACTACCTCTTAAAACGCGCTACAGGGCGCGTTTGAACAGTGGTGAAGGGAGGGGGCCTGAGGTGACATGTGTGCAAACGCACCCGTGGCGCGTTTTAAGTTGCGGGATTAAGTCCCCTTGAATTCTGAGGATCCCTGGGGCCCAACTAGCCCCCCAGGTACCTACAGTTAGGACCACAGAGCTGAGTTGCAGAGAGGCGTTCCGAGGCCACGCACCTTTTTCACCTCTCTGCAATGCAACTCTGTTGTGCTTACTGAAGGTACCTGGTGGGCTAGTTGGCCCCCAGGGTCCCTCAGGATTCAAAGGGAATTAATTCCCCAACTTAAAACGCACCACAGGGCGTGTTTGCGCACATGTCACCTGAGGCCCCGCCCCTCCCTTCACCACTGTGCAAACGCGCCCCGTGGTGCGTTTTAAGTTGGGGGATTAGGTCACCTTGAATCCTGAGGGTCCCTGGGGCCCAACTAGCCCACTAGGTACTTCCAGTAAGCACCACAGGCCTGCGTTGCAACGCCTGTAACAAATTGTGCAGTTGTGTTTAGGTAGTGAAGAGGGTCGTGCTGGGGGTAGTGTTTTAGGGTTTAGGGTAGTGCAGTGGTGTTTGTGTAGTGTAGGGGGTCATGCTGGGGGTAGATTTAGGGTTTAGGGTAGTGCAGTGGTGTTTGGGTAGTGTAGGGAGTCGTGCTGGGGGAGTGTTTTAGGGTTTAGGGTAGTGCAGTGGTGTTTGGGTAGTGTAGGGGGTCGTGCTGGGGGTAGTGTTTTAGGGTTTAGGGTAGTGCAGTGGTGTTTGGGTAGTGTAGGGGGTCGTGCTGGGGGTAGTGATTTAGGGTAGTGCAGTGGTGTTTGGGTAGTGTAGGGGTACTGCTGGGGGTAGTGTTTTAGGGTTTAGGGTAGTGCAGTGGTGTTTGGGTAGTGTAGGGGTACTGCTGGGGGTAGTTTTAGGGTTTAGGGTAGTGCAGTGGTGTTTGGGTAGTGTAGTGGTTCGTGCTGGGGTAGTTTTTAGGGTTTAGGGTAGTGCAGTGGTGTTTGTGTAGTGTAGGGGGTAGTGTTTTAGGGTTTAGGGTAGTGCAATGGTGTTTGTGTAGTGTAGGAGGTCGTGTTTTAGGGTTTAGGGTAGTGCAGTGGTCTTTGGGTAGTGTAGGGAGTCGTGCGGGGGTAGTGTTTTAGGGTTTAGGGTAGTGTAGGGGGTCATGCGGGGGTAGTGTTTTAGGGATTAGGGTAGTGCATTGGTGTTTGGGTAGTGTAGGGGGTCATGCGGGGGTAGTGTTTTAGGGTTTAGGGCAGTGCAGTGGTGTTTGGGTAGTGTAGGGGGTCGTGCGGGGGGTAGTATTTTAGGGTTTAGGGTAGTGTAGGGGGTCATGCGGGGGGTAGTGTTTTAGGGATTAGGGTAGTGCAGTGGTGTTTGGGTAGTGTAGGGGGTCGTGCTGGGGAGTGTTTGAGGGTTTAGGGCAGTGCAGTCGTGTTCGGGTAGTGTAGGGGGTTGTGCTGGGGGTAGTATTTTAGGGTTTAGGGTAGTGCACTGGTGTTCGGGTAGTGTAGGGGGTCGTGCTGGGGTAGTGTTCTAGGGTTTAGGGCAGTGCAGTGGTGTTTGGGCAGTGTAGGGGGTAATGCTGGGGGTGGTGTTTTAGGGTTTAGGGCAGTGCAGTGGTGTTCGGGCAGTGTAGGGGGTCGTGCTGAGGGTGGTGTTTCAGGGTTTAGGGCAGTGCAGTGGTGTTCGGGCAGTGTAGGGGTGGTGTTTCAGGGTTTAGGGCAGTGCAGTGGTGTTAGGGCAGTGTAGGGGGTCGTGCAGGGGTTGGTGTTTCAGGGTTTAGGGCAGTGGTGTTCGGGCAGTGTAGGGGGTCGTGCTGGGGGTGGTGTTTCAGGGTTTGGGGCAGTGCAGTGATGTTCGAGCAGTAAAGGGGGTCGTGCTGGGGGTGGTGTTTCAGGGTTTAGGGCAGTGCAGTGGTGTTCGGGCAGTGTAGGGGGCGGTGCAGGGGGTGGTGTTTCAGGGTTTAGGGCAGTGCAGTGGTGTTCGGGCAGTGTAGGGGGTGGTGTTTCAGGGTTTAGGGCAGTGCAGTGGTGTTCGGGCAGTGTAGGGGGTCATGCAGGGGGTGGTGTTTCAGGGTTTAGGGCAGTGCAGTGGTGTTCGGGCAGTGTAGGGGGTCGTGCTGGGGCTGGTGTTTCAGGGTTTAGGGCAGTACAGTGGTGTTCGGGCAGTGTAGGGGGTCGTGCTGGGGCTGGTGTTTCAGGGTTTAGGGCAGTGCAGTGGTGTTCGGGCAGTGTAGGGGGTCGTGCTGGGGCTGGTGTTTCAGGGTTTAGGGCAGTGCAGTGGTGTTCGGGCAGTGTAGGTGGTCGTGCTGGGGATGGTGTTTCAGGGTTTAGGGGAGTGCAGTGGTGTTCGGGCAGTGTAGGGGTTCATGCTGGGGCTGGTGTTTCAGGGTTTAGGGCAGTGCAGTGGTGTTCGGGCAGTGTAGGGGTCTTGCTGGGGCTGGTGTTTCAGGGTTTAGGGCAGTGCAGTGGTGTTCGGGCAGTGTAGGGGGTCGTGCTGGGGGTGGTGTTTCAGGGTTTAGGGCAGTGCAGTGGTGTTCGGGCAGTGTAGGGGGTGGTGTTTCAGGGTTTAGGGCAGTGCAGTGGTGTTAGGGCAGTGTAGGGGGTCGTGCAGGGGTTGGTGTTTCAGGGTTTAGGGCAGTGGTGTTCGGGCAGTGTAGGGGGTCGTGCTGGGGGTGGTGTTTCAGGGTTTGGGGCAGTGCAGTGATGTTCGAGCAGTAAAGGGGGTCGTGCTGGGGGTGGTGTTTCAGGGTTTAGGGCAGTGCAGTGGTGTTCGGGCAGTGTAGGGGCGGTGCAGGGGGTGGTGTTTCAGGGTTTAGGGCAGTGCAGTGGTGTTCGGGCAGTGTAGGGGGTGGTGTTTCAGGGTTTAGGGCAGTGCAGTGGTGTTCGGGCAGTGTAGGGGGTCATGCAGGGGGTGGTGTTTCAGGGTTTAGGGCAGTGCAGTGGTGTTCGGGCAGTGTAGGGGGTCGTGCTGGGGCTGGTGTTTCAGGGTTTAGGGCAGTACAGTGGTGTTCGGGCAGTGTAGGGGGTCGTGCTGGGGCTGGTGTTTCAGGGTTTAGGGCAGTGCAGTGGTGTTCGGGCAGTGTAGGGGGTCGTGCTGGGGCTGGTGTTTCAGGGTTTAGGGCAGTGCAGTGGTGTTCGGGCAGTGTAGGTGGTCGTGCTGGGGATGGTGTTTCAGGGTTTAGGGAGTGCAGTGGTGTTCGGGCAGTGTAGGGGTTCATGCTGGGGCTGGTGTTTCAGGGTTTAGGGCAGTGCAGTGGTGTTCGGGCAGTGTAGGGGTCTTGCTGGGGCTGGTGTTTCAGGGTTTAGGGCAGTGCAGTGGTGTTCGGGCAGTGTAGGGGGTCGTGCTGGGGGTGGTGTTTCAGGGTTTAGGGCAGTGCAGTGGTGTTTGGGCAGTGTAGGGGGTCATGCTGGGGCTAGTGTTTCAGGATTTAGGGCAGAGCAATGATGTTCAGGCAGTGTAGGGGGTTTTGCTGGAGGTGGTGTTTCAGGGTTTAGGGCAGTGCAGTGGTGTTCGTGCAGTATAGGGGGTGGTGTTTCAGGGTTTAGGGCAGTGGTGTTCAGGCAGTGTAGGGGGTCTTGCTGGGGTTGATGTTTCAGGGTTTAGGGCAGTGCAGTGGTGTTCGGGCAGTGTAGGGGGTCGTGCTGGGGGTGGTGTTTCAGGGTTTAGGGCAGTGCAGTAGTGTTCCGGCAGTGTAGGAGGTCATGCAGGGGGTGGTGTTTCAGGGTTTAGGGCAGTGCAGTGGTGTTCGGGCAGTGTAGGGGGTCGTGCTGGGGGTGGTGTTTCAGGGTTTAGGGCAGTGCAGTGGTGTTCGGGCAGTGTAGGGTGTGCTGAGGGGTGGTGTTTCAGGGTTTAGGGCAGTGCAGTGGTGTTCGGGCAGTGTAGGGGGTCATGCAGGGGGTGGTGTTTCAGGGTTTAGGGCAGTGCAGTGGTGTTCGGCCAGTGTAGGTGGTCTTGCTGGGGGTGGTGTTTCAGGCTTTAGTGCTGTGGTGTTCGGGCAGTGTAGGGGGTCTTGCTGGGGGTGGTGTTTCAGGGTTTAGGGCAGTGCAGTGGTGTTCGGGCAGTGTAGGGGGTCTTGGTGGGGCTGGTGTTTCAGGGTTTAGGGCAGTGCAGTGGTGTTCGGGCAGTGTAGGGGGTCGTGCTGGGGCTGGTGTTTGAGGGTTTAGGGTAGTGCAGTGGTGTTCGGGCAGTGTAGGGGGTCATGCTGGGGCTGGTGTTTCAGGGTTTAGGGCAGTGCAGTGGTTTTCGGGCAGTGTAGGCGGTCGTGCTGGGGCTGGTGTTTCAGGGTTTAGGGCAGTGCAGTGGTGTTCGGGCAGTGTACGGGGTCATGCTGGTGCTGGTGTTTCAGGGTTTAGGGCAGTGCAGTGGTGTTCGGGCAGTGTAGGGGGTCGTGCTGGGGGTGGTGTTTCAGGGTTTAGGGCAGTGCAGTGGTGTTCGGGCAGTGTAGGGGGTCGTGCTGGGGCTGGTGTTTCATGGTTTAGGGAAGTGCAGTGGTGTTCGGGCAGTGTAGGGGATCGTGCTGGGGGTGGTGTTTCAGCGTTTAGGGCAGTGCAGTGGTGTTCGGGCAGTGTAGGGGGTCATGCTGGGGGTAGTGTTTCAGGGTTTGGGGCAGTGCAGTGGTGTTTGGGCAGTGTAGGGGGTCTTGCGGGGGGTGGTGTTTCAGGGTTTAGGGCAGTGGTGTTCAGGCAGTGTAGGGGGTCTTGCTGGGGGTGATGTTTCAGGGTTTAGGGCAATGCAGTGGTGTTCGGGCAGTGTAGGGGGTCTTGTTGCGGCTAGTGTTTCGGGGTTTAGGGCAGTGCAGTGGTGTTCGTGCAGTGTAGGGGGTCGTGCTGGGGGTGGTGTTTCAGGGTTTAGGGCAGTGCAGTAGTTTTCGGGCAGTGTAGGGGATCGTGCAGGGGGTGGTGTTTCAGGGTTTAGGGCAGTGCAGTGGTGTTCGGGCAGTGTAGGGGGTCGTGCTGTGGGTGGTGTGTCAGGGTTTAGGGCAGTGCAGTGGTGTTCGGGCAGTGTAGGGGGTCGTGCAGGGGGTGGTGTTTCAGGGTTTAGGGCAGTGCAGTGGTGTTCGGGCAGTGTAGGGGTCGTGCTGGGGCTGGTGTTTCAGGGTTTAGGGCAGTGCAGTCGTGTTCGGGCAGTGTAGGGGGTCTTGCTGGGGGTGCTGTTTCAGGGTTTAGGGCAGTGGTGCTCGGGCAGTGTAGGGGGTCTTGCTGGGGGTGATGTTTCAGGGTTTAGGGCAGTGCAGTGGTGTTCGGGCAGTGTAGGGGGTCTTGCTGGGGGTAGTGTTTCAGGGTTTAGGGCAGTGCAGTGGTGTTTGTGCAGTGTAGGGGTCGTGCTGGGGATGGTGTTTCAGGGTTTAGGGCAGTGCAGTAGTGTTCGGGCAGTGTAGGGGGTCGTGCAGGGGGTGGTGTTTCAGGGTTTAGGGCAGTGCAGTGGTGTTCGGGCAGTGTAGGGGGTCGTGCTGGGGATGGTGTTTCAGGGTTTAGGGCAGTGGTGTTCGGGCAGTGTAGTGGGTTTTGCTGGGGGTGATGTTTCAGGGTTTAGGGCAGTGCAGTGGTGTTCGGGCAGTGTAGGAGGTCTTGCTGGGGGTAGTGTTTCAGGGTTTAGGGCAGTGCAGTGGTGTTCGGGCAGTGTAGGGGGTCGTGAAGGGGTGGTGTTTCAGGGTTTAGGGCAGTGCAGTGGTGTTTGGGCAGTGTAGGGGGTCGTGCTAGGGTTGGTGTTTCAGGGTTTAGGGCAGTGCAGTGGTGTTCGGGCAGTGTAGGGGTCGTGCAGGGGCTGGTGTTTCAGGGTTTAGGGCAGTGCAGTGGTGTTCGGGCAGTGTAGGGGGTCGTGCTGGGGGTAGTGTTTTAGGGTTTAGGGTAGTGCAGTGGTGTTTGTGTAGTGTAGGGGGTCATGTTTTAGGGTAGTGCAGTGGTGTTTGGGTAGTGTAGGGGGTCATGCTGGGGGTAGTGTTTTAGGATTTAGGTTAGTGCAGTGGTGTTTGGGTAGTGTAAGGGGTCGTGCTGGGGTAGTGTTTTAGGGTTTAAGGTAGTGCAGTGGTGTTTGTGTAGTGTAGGTGGTCGTGCTGGGGGTAGTGTTTTAGGGTTTAGGGTAGTGCAGTGGTGCTTGTGTAGTGTAGGGGGTCGTGCTGGGGGTAGTGTTTTAGGGTTTAGTGTAGTGTAGTGGTGTTTGTGTAGTGTAGGGGGTCATGTTTTAGGGTAGTGCAGTGGTGTTTGGGTAGTGTAGGGGGTCGTGCTGGGGGTAGTGTTTTAGGATTTAGGTTAGTGCAGTGGTGTTGGGGTAGTGTTTTAGGGTTTAGGGTAGTGCAGTGGTATTTGTGTAGTGTAGGGGGTCATGCTGGGGGTAGTGTTTTAGGGTTTAGGATAGTGCAGTGGTGCTTGTGTAGTGTAGGGGGTCGTGCTGGGGGTAGTGTTTTAGGGTTTAGGGTAGTGCAGTGCTGTTTTTGTAGTGTAGGGGGGGTCATGTTTTAAGATGCAACGCTCCAATAACTGACCAGTCTGCACTACATAAAACTGCAAAAAACTAAAAATAAAAAGTGTTTTGCACACTTTTGTCATTGGGCTATATGTGGGCTACATCTGGGTAATATTTGTGCTACATTTGGGCTCTTTTTTCACTGGTGGCCATCTTGGAAGACTTCTTTGTTATGAAGTTTCCTAATTTCCTCATTTACTGCAGTCTCCTCAGTAGGAAATGCTTTCAGTTTTTTACTTTGATTCCATCAAGAAGGCATTCAGATGTGTCACACATTTGCCATAAATTCAGAATGTTAGCACTCTAGTTGTTCATTAGATCACTGTAGTAAAGCTACTGCTCACCAAGGAGTTAACTGGAAGTCTACTGCTGGTATTGAAAGTGATTGTTTCAGTCTGCATGTCAGAATTTTCTAATGAAATAGAAGAGGATTTGAGTTCTCACTTAAAACATGCACTAAATTTTCTTTTTGCAGCACTAACCATAATTTCTATGGCAAAATGAACCCCCTCATGTTGTTCCTTTTTAAATTAAATGTTTTAAGTGTTACCAGTTTATTCCAATCAAGATGGCTTCAGGTGTGCCATACTTTTGTCATAAGTAAGGCTGTTAGCACTCTAGTTGTTCTTTAGAACACTCTGGGAAGCTCCAGTAGAACACAAAGGCATCAACTGACAGGCTGCTCCTGTTGAAATATAACAGGAAGATATTTGAGATCTCACTTAAAACATGTCCTAATTTTTCTTTCTACAGCACCAACCATAATTTCTATGGCAAAATGAACCCCCTCATTTTGTTCCTTTTTAAATTAAATGTTTTAAGTGTTACCAGTTTATTCCAATCAAGATGGCTTCAGGTGTGCCATACTTTTGTCATAAGTAAGACTGTTGGCGCTCTAGTTGTTCTTTAGAACACTCTGGGAAGCTGCAGTAGAACACAAAGGCATCAACTGACAGGCTGCTCCTGTTGAAATATAACAGGAAGATATTTGAGATCACATTTGAAACATGTCCTAATTTTTCTTTCTACAGCACTAACCATAATTTCTATGACAAAATGAACCCCATCATTTTGTTCCTTTTTAAATTAAATGTTTTAAGTGTTACCAGTTTATTCCAATCAAGATGGCTTCAGGTGTGCCATACTTTTGTCATAAGTAAGACTGTTAGCGCTCTAGTTGTTCTTTAGAACACTCTGGGAAGCTGCAGTAGAACACAAAGGCATCAACTGACAGGCTGCTCCTGTTGAAATATAACAGGAAGATATTTGAGATCACACTTGAAACATGTCCTAATTTTTCTTTCCAGAGCACTAACCATAATTTCTATGACAAGATGAACCCCATCATTTTGTTCCTTTTTAAATTAAATGTTTTAAGTGTTACCAGTTTATTCCAATCAAGATGGCTTCAGGTGTGCCATACTTTTGTCATAAGTAAGGCTGTTAGCTCTCTAGTTGTTCTTTAGAACACTCTGGGAAGCTGCAGTAGAACACAAAGGAATCAACTGACAGTCTCTGCCCTTGTTGGATGTACATGTTTTACTGAGAATGTCAGACTTCATTCTCACATAACTGAGAAAGATAATGTGAATTTACAGAAAATATGCTCTAATTTTTGCTTCTGGAGCACCTTCCAAAACTGTATGGGACAAGCATGTGAAAATAGTTTTCTCTCAAACATGATTCATGATATCCCAGCAGAAGGTTTTTCACAGGGTAAAATCACCTTAGAACACACCACAATTCCTGAAATTAGTATGGTACCATCAACAAATGAATTCTAATGTAACTAAAGTCTGTTATCACCCTTTATAGTTCTCCTTTTGGTAACCCTCAAAATCTTCGATTCACTACAATGCATTTCAATGGGGTACTATCATTTATATTGGTCCCAAGATGGCTGCCAGCAATTCCAGGATGAAGAGCTGACAGCCAATCAGATCTCACGATGACATGTGTGGTTAGGCTCCGCCCAGATATATATGTGTTTTTACTTTTGATTTTCTCCCGCAACTACTGAACGGATTTACACCATTTAACAAAAAGGGTTCTTTCTGAACCAAGAACTACCTCTTTGCCAAATTTTGTGTAATTCCGTTCAGCAGTTCGGGCTGTAGCCGTGGCTAAAGTTTCCTATGGGAAAATGAATGGGGAAAACACGTTTTGGGACCCCCCTTTTTTCTCGGCCCCCGCTTGACGAATCACCCCTAAACTTTCAGGGTAGGAGCGGACCGGAGCGGGCCATAAAGTTTGAAAATTTCGCGAAGATTCGTCAACCGACGCAAGAGTTATTTCAAATAGAATGTTGCAGATTTCCTATGGAAAATAGGTCCTAACTATAACTATCTACTGGCGACCGCCAGTAGATAATATATATATATATACTGAAAAAACAAAGGATAAATGTATGTTATAGGTAGGTGTTAAACATACTATGTTAAACTAACAAACCCACTGAAATGTTTCTCGAATACCTATAAATCGTGCCCTAGAGTAACTATAACTTGCGCCCCACCTGCACAGTGTTGTCATCAATGATATCATATCACGTGTGTTGGAACTAGCCATCTCTGCAGGATCGCCCCCAAAATGTTTTGCCTTTACTCTGCCTGTTTTCTGAACCCATTTCTGTTGGCCTTAGGATTCTGTGCACTTTACCACTTCTAACCAGTGCTAGAGTGCTTGTGTTCACTCCCTAAAACATGGTAAGATTGGCTTACACACGATTGGCCCATTTAACTTACTTGTAAGTCCATAGTAAGGTGGTACTACATGTACTCATGGCCTGTAAACTAAATGCTACTAGTGGGCCTGCAGCACTTATTGTGCCACTCACCTAAGTACTCTTTTTAAACAAGTCTCAGGCCTGCCATTGCAGCCTGTGTGCAGTTTTAAACTGCCATTTTGACCTGGCAAAAAATCCTTTTGCCAGTCCTAAATGTTTCTTTTAATATATATGTCACCCCTGGATAGGCCCTAAACAGCCCATATTACAGGGTGCGTTGTATTGCAAAAGTTGACATGTACTTTTAAGTTTTGCATGTTCTGATAGCAAAAAACTCTCAAATAATCTTTTTACTTTTGAAAAGCCTACCTCTTTTTTAGGATAACATTGGTTTACCTTATTACATTTAATAAGTGATAACCTTTATTAGGGAGCAGGTAGGAATGCATTTGTGGTGTCTGAGGAAATGTTTTTTAAAAGTCTCTTTAATGGTAAAGTTAGATCTTAAGTCACAACTCTGAAAATGCAACTTTTAGAAAGTTGGCATTTTCTTGTCCCAACCATTTGGTGCCTGTAGCCTGTTTCCTGGGTCACATGACTAGGTGTACTTGGCAACCGGCCTTTGTGTATTCCTTCCAGAGAGTAACCAATAGAGGGTCAAAGTGTTGTCATACTGGGTCATCCTGAGTTGAAGAGAGGGGCAGAGCTGTCTCCTTTCACACTTGCGCTTCTGAGACACTGCCTCAGCTCACATACAAAAGACCTCACACTTGCCTAATGTGGCCTCAGACTGAGACCAAGGCAGACGGGCAGAAAATTCGAGACACCTCTGTAGCAGGAAGCCTTCAGAAGTTTCTTCCCCTTCAAAGTGAGCACCAAGTACAACAAGAGGACCCTCAGGCTCACTCTTCAATACACTTCTGGACTTGTGGATACTCCATAAGAAGAAATTCCCTGTTGCCAGGGGACTGCCCTGTGCTTGAGGCCCTTCCTGCTGTCTGAGAAGGAAGACAGGACCTTCACTCTTCATCCTAGGCTACCTGACAGACTCCAAGGGCTAGTTAGCAGGCCTCCTGTTCTGAGCTACAGGGACATAAGTAGCTCCAGTGGTCTCCCTATAGCTGCCCAGCTGACCAGCTGCACTGGACCTGCAAATGGACCTGCCTGGACCTGCAAATGGATCTGCCTGAGCCCTGCTGTTCTCTGCAGGTGTGAGTTCCTAATCACCAAGATGTGCCTCTCAGGTCCTATATCCTTGGTGTGGCATCAGTTGAGCTCCTTCTCCTAAAAGAAAAAGTGAAATCGTGAAGTTTTGGTCTCTTGTGACCGCAAACAGGCCTGTTAGTCTCCAGATGTTGATGTCTGTACCAACAACTAATGTGAAGCTCCAGTGAATCCCACTCTTCACGCTACAGTGGCCACCAGTGACGACCGGCAATGGCAGATCTGCATCGACCGCTCGTATTGACCACCAACATGAAGCTCCACAGTGCCTAGCCTGCTCTTCTCGCTAGATTGACGACCATCCACAATGCTCCCCCTGCTCCTCACAGCCCCATCTATGATGAACAGAAACTCTATGTGCTGGAATTTACAAAGTAACTTTTTCAGCAAGACTAACCGAGTTCCTGTATCTGGTCCACACTCCATCGCAGTTGGCCTGAACATATGACTTTCACCCGGTCTCGCACGACCAAATAACCGCGAGTGATGCTTTTGTGCTCTAGGCGCTATACTTACCATAAATTGCATATCTCCGGTTCTGATTGCATTTTTGTTGTTTTGGTGACAGACTATTTATTAAATTGTACTCTGTTTTTCTAAATTGCTGTGACATTTGTCTTGTGTTTTGTTTACACTTTATTGATGTTTAAGTGCTGCATAAATACTTTACACATTGCCTCTAAATTAAGCCTGACTGCTTTTGTGGCAAGCTACCGGAGGGTTAAGCATAGGTTAATTTTGTGACTTTTTGTGGTTCACCTTGACAAAGATTGTGACTTTTGCTTAAGTAGGGTTTCACCCCCCTCAACCAACAACCCAGTTTCTCACAGGATGTGCAGTGATGTTATCAATGATGTCATAGAACGTCATTAGTGATGTAATATAGGAGGTAATTAACAAGATATAGCAAGAGCATGAGTTATAGTTACTTTAATGGTTTTGTTACTTTATAGTGGTATGTTTTACACCTACCTATAACATCCCTTAAACCTTAGTTTTTTTCCAGCAAATTTCTAAGGTTTTTTTTAATGCCTAAGTATAACTGTCACCTTAAACGTGTATTTTTTCAGTGAATTTATAGGATTTGTCCCTAAAGATTTATAGTAATAAAAAAGTGTCAGACATTTCTTACATTCCTTAAGTCACATGATACATCCATAGATCTAACCACATGGGATCCCTGCATTCCCAAGCTGAGGAGCAAAAGCCCCAGCTCTGGGAGTACTTAAAACCACTAACCACTTTTTCTGTGGTCATATTCCCCAGGAAATATAGGCTTATTTCTTTTTAAAGTATTTATGGAGGGCTGCTGCACTCCCTGCAACCCCCCCTATACCACTTCAGAAATAAGCTTATGGGGCCCCTGCTGAGATTGGGGGCACCACCAGGAGCAAATTATATATAATTTAGCCCATGAAGGGCATTATGGGTTGCTTCTTGCTAGGATTAGTGAATAATGAATAAGCTGCTTTGTCCGCTCATTTAAAATTCTCCCTTTTTTAATTTTTTAAAGCTTTTTTGTAGGTGTCCTGGTCATCCACAGCTTTTAAAAAAAAAAAGAAACTTTATTTCAGTCTTCAAACCATAAAAGTGCAAAATGTATTAAATGCATTACTTACATAGTTACTTAAAATAATTGTTTAGAAATGGTAAGTCAGTTCATGAAGACCTTTTACAAGAAATTTAGACCATATAAAAACTATACAAGTTAAAAGCTTCACAAATGATTTGGGGAGGAAAAAACAACAAAAGCCACTGGTGTCCTAGCATCCATGGCTGTAGGACCCACTGTGCTATCTAATCTTCCCATATGCATATACAAAGTCCCTGTCTTTGGTGCTTGGTGGGCCTAATAGAAATCATACTTTTGGAGCTGAGTAGTGAAGTGGCAAATTTGGCCGTTGGGCCTTCCTTCTGATTCCCCACATTTGGCCTAGAACTTTTGCGAGTGCGCAGGCAAACAATTGTCTTGCGTCAGATTTAAGAATGCGCATGACCGCACCATGCTCTCTAGTTTCCAGCTGCTTACAAATAGGCGTCTGCCACAATCGTCTTGGGTGGAATATGCTTGGCAAGCAAAGAGGACATGGGCGGTTGATTCATTGGGAGCAGGGCAGCTTGGGCAACAGTTAGATTGGGCTGTGTTGCACGACCAAGAGCTTGTAAAGGAATTCAGGGGGAGTGTGCCAACCCTAAACTGAATGTATAATTTTCTATCTGTTGGTAACTGAATTAGGTCAAGGTAGCTTTCCAGTGATCTATGTATTTTGAAATCAACAAATTCTGCAGTTAGCCTACTCGGCTTGGTATTTCTTATTTCATTCTGGGCTACCCAGTCCCAATACATGGCTTTTACTTGCTTCTTTGTAGGCGGCTCTAAGCGATTGGTGGCTGGTTTCCCATTGGCCCTTTACCCCAAACCTTTCAAATAGGCATTTAATGTTTTTGATCCATCCTATCTTGTTAAATTCATACCATAGAACAGACTTCTTCAAATGCTATAGCATAGGAAGACAATCCAGGGGTCGATAACAGTCTCTGCCAATAAAAGCAGCAGGCAAAGTTTTGCTAAGTCTACAATGGATTTACAGCCCATATCCAGTTTAAGGGCATATAGTGGTGTGCTCGGAGGAAGTGACACTAGGCTCTTTAGGAACTTGTTCTCCGACGGGGGTAGATCTGCCAATCTTTTAAGGCCCTACAACTCTGCTCAATATAGGGCACAGCTCGCGGTTTTAGTTCTATAAATCTCTAAGGCAGGTGCAACAGGTTTAGTGTATGAGCAGCAATGTTCCTTCTTTAAGGCCCCAACTATTTGCTTGAATTTTAGATTTGCTTTAGTTAAGTGCGGTTTCCAGGACATATCTTCGGATAGTTTAATACCCAGATATTCAAAACTGTCTACCCTCTCCAGTAAGACATTGTCTAAAGTTGGTCGGCCTTTGTATGATTTATGGGGATTCAGTGTCATAAACTTTGTCTGAGTTGTGTTGTGTTAATTTCTAGGCCTCTCGTGTTGCAGAACACTTTGAATTGGTTCAACAGCATCTGGAGGCCTCCACGTGTTTTTGAGACTAAGAGGGTATAATTTACAAATAGGAGAGTTATGATTTTCTCCTGCCCTAACATTGGAGCGTCAGCTGGAATCCTGGATAAGTGGTCAACTACTTGATTGATATAGAGTGAGAATAGGGTTGGGGCCAAGACACATGAAATAAGCACCGCACTGCAAACGTCAAAGGCAGTACCTGCACGGCATAGACTACTGCAGTCAATGCCGTGCAGGTACTGGTGTGCATGCACACAGGTGGGCACAAGTTGTGCCCCCCTGTGTGCATCCACATGGCGTGAGGCAACAGGAGGCCATGTAGGGCCCCCTTTGTTTCCTCACGCCACACTTTTCATGGTGGTCGCATCGCCACGAAAAGTGTGGCGGTGAGGAAACTTGTAACATGCTTGGTGGGCCGCAGCAGCCCCACCAAGCATATTGAGGGCTCAAGACCACCGCCAGGGAGCTCTGATCCCTGGAAGTTGTGGTGGTCCCAGGGCGGGTGGAATTCCACCACCACTGCATCCCCGCGAGTCTGGCAGTCTGTAGACCTCCAGACTCGTAATAAAGCCCTTACTCTTTTGTGGGTTGGTGTCTATCCTCCCTAGCTTTTCTGAACCCCTCTTTACCATCCCTTCCTTTTAGTAATAGGTATACCCTTTTTTCAGCCACTCCTCTTGGGCCCCTTCCATATTTTCTACTATGTTGTAAACATACATGTAGGAGGATCTCCCTGTAGAAAAAAGAGGAGAGGTGGAGATGGAGATTTATATCCATAGGTTTGTGAATAGTATTTTGTAATACTTTGGCAGAATTATTCCTGTACTACCAAGGGCCAGATGTATGACCATTCCGTTTTGCTGGTTGCAAATTGCGATTTTTTTGTGAATCGCAATTTGCGACTCACAAAACGGATTGTACTAATGTGTCTCAGACACATTTAGTGATTCACAATGAGGTCGCAAATGACCTGCCTCGTCAATATTCATGAGGCAGATCGCAAATAGTGACCCCATGGGAATTAGCTACAATCACAAGGATGCTTGCTTTCTGGCTGGAGACAGCAGACCACTATGTCTGTGTTTGCTTTTTAAATAATCCAAAAAGAACAATTGATGGACAGAATGCTGAACAATGTCAAACATTCATCCCAGTACAGAGATCTGGGCCTAAATCCATCGTTTTTTTGCTCCCCATGCCATTCCAGTTTAAACCCAGCCATATGCAAATCAGTCTTGACCCTGCTCCCTATGGGACAGTCCAGCCAGAACTGCCAGGCCAGGTCCTCCCTGGACTGGAAACAAGCATCCTGGGACTGGTTTCGGGGTATTACCCCTCATCAGCCAGGCTAGCTTGACTCCAGTGTCATGGAGAGCATGGGACCCACGTTTGGGCATACCCGCCCCACTCGGGGTGACAAATGCAAAAGAACAATTGATGGACAGAATACTGAACAATGTAAAACATTCTCCCCAGTACAGAGATCTGGGCCAAAATCCATTGTTCTTTTGCTCCCCATGCCATTCCAGTTTAAACTCAGCCATATGCAAATCAGTCTTGACCCTGCTCCCTATGGGAACAGTCCAGCCCGGACTGGCTGGCCAGGTCCTCTCTGCCCAGAAACAAGCATCCCGGGACCGGCTTCGGGGTACTACCCCTCATCAGCCAGGCTAGCTTGACTCCAGTGACACGGAGCGCACCAGACCCACGTTCCCATAAGGAACAGGGTCAAGACTGATTTGTATATGGCCGGGTCCAAACTGGGGTGGCGTGGTGAGCAAAAGAACGATGGATTAAACCCAGATCTTTGTGACTGGGGGTGCATGTTTGCATTGTTCAGCATTCCGAACATCATTTGTTCCTTTTGCGTTTGTCGCCCTAAGTGGGATGGGTATGCCCAGATGTGGGTCCTGTGCTGACTGAGCCACTGGATTCAAGCTAGCCTGGCTGATGCACCGAAACCCGTCCCAGAATGCTTGTTTCCAGTTCAGGGAGGACCTGGCTTGGCAGTTTGGGCTGGACTGTTCCCATAAGGAACGGGGTCAAGACTGATTTCCATATGGCCGGATCCAAACTGGGGTGGTGTGGTGAGCAAAAGAACGAGTCAGTAATAGATTCCCGACTCGCAAAATAGGGTTTGTACATGCTACAACGCATTTTAGCAGTCGCAAATGGCCCGATTTTCCGTTTGCAACCACTAAAAGTGGTCATACATCTGGCTCCAAATGTACTACAAAATGCAGTTTGAGAATAGCGCCCACTATGTGGAGGAACAAGTCATTAAAACTTTTCCAATTAGAGATTAGACCCTGCCACAAATTAGATTTGACCTTGAAAATCATCTATGATTAGCTCTTTCTTATGATCGTGGCTGTCAGCCTTTCTTGATTTACTTGAGTATTCTACCTCCTTTACAAGTGGTTCATTCTACTATAGGTGATCGCTTAGGTCCTTGACAGGGCCTTTGGGTAGTTCCTCCCTTTTTTTTTATCTAAATGCACTCACAGTGTGAAACATCAATGCTGTTCCACAGAGATCGCCATTCTCACTCATGTTTGATGCTTAAGTGCAACCACTCATGAATCTGCTTAGGGAATAACACCTGGAATTCAGTACTTATGTTGAATAAATGCAGGCATCCCTTTGTATCACAGAGGCATGGAATCAGTTGTCCACTGTGTCAAGAGGCCTACTGATTGAAGTATGCATGAGACCGAACAGGGAATCCTGAAATCCTAATGAAGGAGAAACCCACTTGCTGAAGAGGATCAGCACTGTTTACCACCCCCCCCCTCCCAAGTCTACTTTTGATTGATAGTTACATAAAGGAAAAGATGAGATTTTGTTTAACATTCTGTTACTGACTTGATGTAACAACAGTTGGGAATCCTAGTCAAGGCGTATTTCTTCCAAATAAAGATGTCACGGCATATTCAACTTTATTGTCCCTCAGGAGTATCTTCGTGTAGTAGTTGTGACTTTTGGTTGTTTTTAGCTGAAGCATGTAACTAGCCCTCATGCCAGGCTTCCCTAGGACCTCCAATTTCAGTGCTTTCTGACGCTGAGGAATTCCTTTGTTCATCAGCTTTTTGGGCTTTGAAAGTGTCATCTGTTTGATTAATTTTCGGAATTGAATACTAGTTCCTAGTTACAGCTAGATATGCTTTCTACGATGTTATTTTTTTATTGGAATGGGTTTGGTGCATCTACGAAAACGTTCAGCTATTAATCAAAGACAATTTTCAGCTCTACTAAGAGATGCGGTTGTTACATTGATATGAAAAAAGGGTTGGAGAACCTGCGGTACAGGTGTGTGGAACTGTACATTTTCAGTATTGTCCCCAAACATGTCTAATAGATAAATTAGGATCCTTGGTGATGCTGTCGCAGTTCCACAACGTCCTTATTTTTTGTGGGGCATGCAGTAATGGAAAAGAACCTCAAATCTCTGTATGTTATTATAGATGCCTTGAAGTGGTGCAGTATTTATATTGTGACCTGTATTGTATTTGCCTACTCTTGAATTTTACATTTTATGAGCGGCATGCATTTGCTTTTATGTCCAAATCACAAATTAGTTTGGTCTAGAAGCATTATAAAAATAAAAAAAACACAAATCCATTACAAATGTAGCTACTGCTATTGCACAAACAGCAATAGGGTGAAAGCCTCATATCCACAGGAATTCGATCAGTGAATTGTTTCCCATAATTCATCGGAATCCAGGGCTTTAAGTGGAATGAAAAAACTGGGGGGTCTCTCAAAGGGGCGTGGCCAATGTAATTAAGGGCGTGGCTTAAAAACACATAAGCTAAAAATCTGTGCTTAGCATAGTGTGCCGCCCGACTTGTATTTTGCTGTTTCTGTCATAGCATTTAGATATATGTATGATACAACAAGTAACATCATACCTACAACAAGGCAGGACTATTGGCTTTGTCAATGGTTGTTAGTTGCATAAGATAAATAAGCAGCAACTATGGCTTGTTGTATATAATATTGAAAAAGCTTCCACTTAAAGCCCTGCTGACACCACGACGATGTTGCTGCTCCTGCGTATCAAAAAGAGAAGGGAAATCCAGAGAGAAAATGAGTCTTTAAAGGATTTCCCTTCTCTTACAACACTCACCTGGCATGACTTCCGTAACTTCTCCACTAGTGAGAAGAGCAGTGTGAGCACGCGCACATTGATGTGCCTGCTGTCACTGCAGTCCGGAAAAAAACGGACCGCCTCCAGGGCACAAAACAGAGCCCGATAGAGACCCGTTTCGAGTCCTCTCTAAAAAAAACTGCCGGTGCTCAGACTTGGTGAGACCCGGCCCACTTAAAGCCCTGTCGAAATCCCATAATTTTCATGAATTAGGAATCTCGGCTGCAGCGGAGATTGAAATAAAACATTGTTTTCTGTGTAATGTAAAATTGCATAGTGAGTTACGTGTATTTTCGTCCAATAATTCAATTTCAAGGTTCTGGTGACATTTCGAAAAAACTTGCCCTGTTGCCCAAAAACCTCTCCCTTGACACTGTAGGCTGCATGGCATTGTTTGGCCTGCCAGTCAGCCAAAATGCAGTTTTTAACTCATTTGTAATTATTATTTTTTTCCAGGGAAACGGAACTGTTTGGGAGAGGGGCTGGCACGCATGGAGCTCTTTTTGTTCATCACCACCATCCTGCAGAACTTTAGTTTAAAACCACTCACGTGTCACGAGGATGTGGACCTGATACCGGATTGCAGCTCTGCCGGACACTTACCGCGCTCTTACCAGCTCAGAGCCCTACCCCGCTTAAACAGATAAGCTGTTTAATGGAGCATTATGTGGGTTGGGGTGTAATGAGGATCTTATGCAAATTCTCTCCCTTCAATAGAGATTTCATATGTATTCAAAGGTCACTAGTTATGCCATGCAGGATAGAAGTAAATTCTATCCAAGACTCCTATGATTTTGTTACGAATGAGAATGGTAACCTCAAAGCCCACAAAAGTGTTGCACCCCTCTTTCATGAAAGCAATGATCTCACAATGCATGGAAAATACATCAAGCACCAATAGGGCGACAAGCTGCTTTAATGTAGCAAGAGAGAGATGAAATCACCATCCTCAAGTAAGGCTGAAGGCAGTAGATCTCCCGCATGCAATATTTTTACTCGGTGGTGAAGCTACCATCTCTTTTTATAGAACCAGGGCTCTCCTTGAAAGGAAAATAGAGATTTCGTTTGAAATGTTTATTGCAAATGTAGTACCCTGATCCATGCCTCCTCTCTAATTTCTTCCTGATCCGGCTTCTATGTTTCTCAAACTAAAATCAGCCTAGAGTTTCTAAAAGTTACACTAGTAGTCATGGATACCTTATGAATTGCCATATTTGTCGATGAGTGCAACCTCACCTGTAAACATTCCAAATTTAACTATCACCTGTAATAAAGTTAGTTCATTTTGTAACTGTTGGCTTTGTCAGCACTCACCTAGACTGTGTAAGAGCGCGTCATACAGATTGACTTATTCAACATCTCTGCAGTTCTGGTGACAAAAGAGAAGATGACGTATCAAGGTTTTATGTCATTCATAGTGGGAAAATGTTAGGATATGTTAGTTCGTAGACCGTGCAATTTTATGTTTTAAAGTGCATCACACCGAATAAACGTACGGTTCCTTTACACAATCTGGGCATTATTTACGAGATATGTGGCGCTGCAAGTTACCTTGCTACCCTGCACTGCATTACAGGGAAAGGGCAGGAATGTGCTGTATTTAAGGCATACAGTGCATTCCTGACTTTTTTTCCCCCTGCAATGGCACACAATGGGCTCCCTAGTGTCAATGCAGGCACCCTTGCACCATGGTGCAAGGGTGTCTGTGTTGCATGCAGGATTGTTTTTGTGGAGGAAGGTACACCTTCCTGCACAAACACAATCCCGAGAGGCATATCCCTCTATCCTGCAGCACATAGAAAGAGGAAGTAACGAGGAGAAATAAATCTATTGCTCCTTGTTAAGCCTCTCATGGGAGGCTTATCTTTTTGGTGTATTCCCAGGCTTACAAAGTCTTGTAAATCTGGGACTGCGTCAAAGACCATGGGAGTTGCGTGGGAACACCTTTGCAATGCCCATGGAACCTCTTACCAGGGCAGAGTAACTCAATGCAACGATTTGGCTCAGTTGCATTACTCCAGATTTTTGGAGCCACTCAAAGCCAAAAATCTGACATAGAGGTTTGCGTCAGGCATGTACCATGTTGCATGCTGCAAATGTGATGCAACCCTCTCATAAATATGCCCCTTTGCCTCAATAGACGATTGTTGCAGTATTGACTGAAGAAAGACACTATAGTGTTATACCAATAGTATGATATACTATTATTTCCATTAACACTAACAACCATTCTGCATTTGAAAATGAGTTAGAAATGACAGAAAGCAGTTTAAGATACAATACAACCTTAGTACCAGGAATTCTAGTGATATATGAGCATTGATCCCAGGTTAATCTGTACCTGTTATGTATCCTTAGGTTAGAGACCTAGAGCAAAGGATGGTGGTGGTACTCTGTAAGAGGACATTCAAACGAAACACAGATCCAATTTACTGGTACATTTAGATGCCTGGTCACTTCACTGACCACGCCACAGCACCATAACAGTTAACCTTTAAACGCCTTAAAGAGAGCTGCTGATAGTACTCAATGTTGACAGAGTTAAGCAGAAAAACATTTTTCTTATGAATGTATATTAACTTACCAGCAGGCATAAATGTGTCCAGGTGGTGCCTCAGTGTCATCATTTTGGAGAGGAAGGTAATAAAAAGCTGGATAAACATGCTTTCCTTTAAATGCCAATTTCAGACATGAGCAGAATGGGACCTAGAATAAGAAGAGACTAAGGAAACTACTGTATCAACAGCAAATACAGACTAAGGGCCTGATTTAGAATTTGGCAGAGAGGGTACACTGTTGAAACGGTGACAGAGTACGCCCTCTTGCAAACTGAAGGCCCGTCTGACTCATTTAGAGTTGGGCAGACCATCAGTATGTTGATGGTGGAGACTTTTCTGTCTCCGTTGCCATCATACACCTTCGGCAGCCCAGCGGTGTAGGGACTGTTGGAGGTTTTGCCCCTTTTCCGCCTGCCCTTTTTAGAGTGGGTGACCAAATGACAAGTTTTCACTGTCCGTAAGGTGCAGTGAAAACTGCAAAATGATACCCACGCCATGGGAGAAAACTCCACGGCAAGGGAGTCATTGCTTTTCTTATTTTCAAAAACAAAATCCCCTTTGTCATTGAAAATACAAAAAATGTTCAAAGTACCGTCCAACAAACTTTCAATGCATTTATAGGAACCGCCATGTCGGTGGTTCCTGGAAATGCAAGAAATGTCTTCTTGGCTAGGGCTGTTGCCTAAGGCTGACTTGGGTGTCCAGAAGGACCACAATGTTGATTTCCAGGCGTTCAAAAGGGGTTGCCATGACAGAGGAATATTTTGGAAAAAACCAATTCCCTCCCTGCTTTTTGTTTGATGTTTGTAATGCCTCGGGCTGGCTTTCCAGATTCTGTGGCACTTGGTCCAATCCTGCTGACCCTTAACTTTGCAGAGATATCACCTGCAACCTGCTTTTATCAGTTTATCAGTTCAAAGGTCCTTCCAGATTCTGCCAATTAATAACTTTGCACACCATTAACTTGGATAGACATATCTTCTCCACAGGAGTGTTTTTTGTTGTTGTTTTTTTTTTGTCCTCATCTCACCAATAAGCTTCTGCGAGTCTTACAAAGCCGATATTTCGATCTGTGCACCCTTCGGCTTACCGCGCTTGCTTAGGTCACCCGGCCCGGCCCAATTTAGTTAGAGCTTGGTGTAATCATAGGACTGATTATATTACTCTCAGATTGCGACCCCAACTCAAAAGAGGCTGCCAAATGTTAATCAAGCTTTCCCATACTCCATCCTGATCTAAACGAGCCATGGCAAAGACAGCTTTAAGCCAGTCATCACTCTTCGGGGGTAGAGGGTCTTTGCACTTCTTGCATCCCTCTCTCCGGGCGAGAAGCACCAAATATAATAACAACCCACGTTGTGTCTGTGATGCAATCTGGCTAAACAATCCATCATCACCAAAAAACACTAGAGACAAGTTGACTTCAATGCACGCATTAAAGATGCCACAAATAGCGTCTCCCACCCTTTTCCAAAAATTTCTCAGTTCGGGACACTCATAAAAGATGTGAATATCGTTGGCATTAGAGGTCATGCATCTAGGGCATTTAGGAATAGGTAGTGGGGCAAACTTGGCTATTTTGGCGGGCGTAAAGTAAAGCCTGTTCATAACAAAAAAGTGGTTCTTTTTTAGACTTGCTGGTTTGATAAATTTATATAATAATTTCAGCGAAGGCTCATACAGGGCATCTATAGTAGGTTCAAGGGGGATTGATTCCACACTGAGAGTTGTGATGGAGTTTCCCGATCTTCCGCATCCAAAAACTTGTTGTACCACATAGATATCTCCTTCTTAATTGGATGCGATGTTTGAAGAGAAAGCTCCGTTTCCCAGTTTCCTCTGACCTCCTCCTTTTCTGCTTTAAACCATGTAACAAGTTGTAAATACTTAAACCTGGAAAACCCAATACCGATCTTGGCCCTTAACAACTCCATAGTATGGATCCCCTCTGCGTCTAGCAATTCCGACCAGATGTTAACGCCCGCCCTCTTAATGGGAACAGCCAAACTATCCCTGAGGCATAAAGGTGTACCGGGGGGAATCCCAGATAGGTGCAAAATCTGAATAATATCCGATTCCCCATCTACATCTCACTTTATACCACATTTCCAAGGCTGCCCTAAGGATCTTCAGGCGTACTCGTTTGAAGTACCTCGGGGCTAACCCTGGGCGTAGTTCGCGAAGTAGCGCTACGCGAAGCTACGCGAAGTGCACTTCGCACTACGCGAGCTACGCGTAGCACTACGCGAACTGCGTAGTGCGCTGTTCGCGATGATTGCACAGTGCCGGATGCTTGTCCGCACTGTGCAATCATTGAAAACGGCATCTTGCACAGTGCGAGCTGTCTTTTACTGCCGCTCGAGTAGATTTTTACTCGAGCGGCAGCTTTCTCAACGCGGACTGGTAGTTTCTCATCGCGAGCGGTCGGGCATACGCGACCACTCGCAATGAGAAACCTGACCTCCCGCGTTGAGAATCTCGCCGGAGGTTTATTTTCCACGCTCGCGACCGGCAACTTGATGTTGCTGATCGCGAACGAGGAAAAGTCTCGCCGGGATGTCATTTTGCTTGCTCGCGGTCGCCAACTTGACGTTGAGGACCGCGAGCAAGCAAAATTTGTTGCGCTACGCGTGTTTGCACTGTGCTACGTGCAATTCGCGTAGTGCGAAGTAGCGCAAACTTCGCAAACTACGCGAGCGTAGCGTAGTGCTTTTCCCAGGGTTACTCGGGGCCCCAAACTTATACAGAAAGCCCTCTCCGCCTCCTCCACCTTCCATCATAGCCATTTCACCCAACAGCCTTCCCCACGCTGACTCCTCTGGTTTTGAAAGTAACATCCGGATACCTTTAAATTGGAAAGCAACTAAATACCAACCAATATCCGGGAGGGCCAAACCCCCTTTTATTAGCTTGCGCCTCAGCTTTTTCCAGGAAAGCCTCGCACCTTTCTTGCCCCAAATAAAGCTCCCAATCTTACCCTGAACCTTACTTATGCTCTTACTGGGAAACTCCAATGGGACCGCATTAAACAGGTAGGTCAACTTAGGGAGGATAACCATCTTAACCAAGTTTACCTTCCCGTAGATAGTCAAGGGAAGATTCCTCCATCTACTAAAGAGGCGGTCTATTTCCTTTATGATTTTATTCAAATTAATCAAGGGGATTTTATCCAGATCTTTAACAATGTGTATACCCAGGTACCTAAACTCATTGCTGGTTATACCCTCCCATTGGTCAATGTTCCAACCCATCACCTCGGTTTTTGAGGTGTTGGCTAAGTAACCTGAGAGAGAACCAAACTCCTCTAGTAGAGCTTCAACCCGAGGGATAGTCACCTCAGGGTTGTTGGTATATAAGATCAAGTCATCAGCATACAGAGCTAACTTAAAGCTATATTGTTGAGACTTAAAAGGGTAGATTGAGTCGTCTAGTCTAATAGCTTACGCTAATGCCTCTATGTAGATATTAAACAGGAGAGGGGTAATAGGGCAACCCTGTCGGGTTCCTCTCTGGATATTAAAACTAGAGGTCAACATGCCATTTAGAAGGATCCTAGCAGAGGCCCCCTGATAGCAGTTCCTCAGGGTTTGAATGAAGATAGGGCCGAAGCCCATTACCTCTAATACCTCCCAGAGGTACACCCAACAGACCCTATCAAAAGCCTTGGCCGCATCCAAGGCCACTATGGCCAGAGGGTCAGATCTTCCAATGGCCAAGTCGATGTTACCTATTACCAGTTGTGTCTGTTCCTGGATGTACCTCCCTGATACAAAGCCCTTCTGATCAATATGAACCAGTTCAGGGACTAATTTAGCCAATCTCCCCGCCAATATACCCATAAAGATCTTATAATCGACATTCAGCAGGGAGATTGGACAATAGGAGTCAGCTTTTAAAGGATCCTTCCCAGGCTTTGGGATCAATACTATAGTAGCCTCCTTCCAGGACTTAGGGACTTTACCCGTAAGGCAATATACTGAGTCAAAGGTGGTACCCAATGCTGGGATCAGTTCTTCTGCCAGAAGTTTATAAACTTCATTTGGAAGTGCATCCATGCCTGCTGCCTTTTTATTCTTACATTTTTTTATTTGGTCTTTAATCTCCTCAGGAGTGATGGGAGCATCTAAGATATCACGGCTCTCATCAGTAAGAGTTGGTAAAGATTTACTCTTCAGCCAAGTTTGTATATGACCAATCGACGGGGCCAAATCTTCTTTATAGAGATCTGAAAAAAGCGAAAGCAGGCAGGCTTGCATGTCCTCAACATTACTAGACTTATCTCCATTGCTGTTTATTATTAATTCATTGATGTTATTTTTAGAGCGATCCGCACTTGCTTTCCAGGCCAAAAGGGCACCAGCCTTCTCCCCATACTCAAAGTTTTGCATATTCTTTGTGAGCCATTGTGCCTTACATTTTACATCTAATTTACCCCTATATTCTAGCCTAACACGATCCAGGTCGCCCTGGACTTGGGACAGCTTTCCTGGGTTCCCATGACTAAGTCTATTCCTCTCATCCTCTAACTGGAGTATTCTCTATTAATACAAAAGGGTATGAGAGGCAATATATATACAAAGTATAACATAAAGTATGTACAAATAGCAAAGAGAACGAAATTCCACGTTGTTGTTTAAAATTTAAAGGTGTCTTTATTCAAGATGTACTTGGTTTTCATAAATAGACAGCCAACGCGTTTCACCCAAACATGGGCTTCTTCAGGGCGAGAGCATAAAGTAATCAGTTCACTGGGGGTAAGTTCGTGGCTGAATTTTAATCAAGTCCGAGTCGGGACAAATGATGTATGAAGAATTGACCTCTCAAACTCAAAGTAGAGGTAGTCCATTAGTTGAAAGCACACAAGTATACGCCTCTGTTGAGCCGATCCGTTGTAGAATCAAGGAGTATTTGAAAAAAAGGAGCTCCGTGTACGAGCAATATCCAGCGCCGTCACGTCCTCGCTGAAGTATTCTCTCCTCGATGTCATGGAGCTCCCGGGCCTCAGCCCTATTCTTAGAACATATAAGTCCATGAAGCCTACCCCGCAGGTTAGCCTTAAAGGCATCCCAGATAAAGTCCATGGAGGTAGAGCCCATATTCAGAGAAAAAAATTCTAAAGAGGATAGCTTAATGGCCTGAATTATCCCAGAGTCCAGGAGCATAGCTCTATTAAGCATCCATCTGGATTGTAATTTATATGTTTTAGTGAGATAGGAAAAAAGAACTGGGGCATGGTCGGAGAGATGACTTGGTAAAACTGAAATCTCCGTTAGGCCAACCAAAGTTGCCCTATCTGTTAAAATATAGTCTATCCTGGATGAGTGACCGTGTTTTTTGCTATGGAATGTAAACCCCTGAAGGTCTCCCCTCTTTGCCCTCCAGACATCAACCAGGTCCAAGTCATGCAACATATTTATCATTGCACGGCGAACACGAGGCGCCCCTACATAATGACTTTGATTGGACCTGTCTTTTAATGGATCTAAGAGGACATTAAAATCACCACCTATAATCAAAGGGGGAGTTGCCAAAATTAGTTTAGATTGTAGCTTGCAAATAAATGTCGAGTCATCAACATTGGGGCCATAGAATGAAGCACATACTAGCTCCACCCCTCCAAAGTCCAACTGCGCAACTACCCACCTCCCAGTCTGATCTGTCTGCACTGATTTGATAGAGCAATAAGCCCCATGCTTAATCAAAATTGCAACACCTCTGCTGCTAATCGTCTGTTGTGAGGTGCAATAGCATTTTATCCAGGGAGTTCTGGAAAAATTAAACGACTTTCTGCAAAGCTTAAATGTGTTTCCTGGATAATACAGATCTGAGCTGGGGAAAGTTCTATATATTTCATAATCAATCTTTGCCATGCGAGGGCACCTTAACCCGTTAACATTCCAAGAAATAAAGGTGACCTTGTTATCTTTTAATGAGGATCCTACCATTAGCTTGCAAACTTTTTATATCAACAAGACAGACCTTCTTCAAAATTGAGTGAGATGAGGTTTCATTTTTTTTTATTTTACCCACTGCACCCCACCTTGTGAACGCCTCCCTCCTCCCCCCTCCTGCCCTCCCCTCCCCCCGTGACCCAATCCCCCATTCCCATGAGGAACCCTCCCTTCCAATAGGCGAAGCCTATTCGGTCCCCTCTCCCCCGGGGCTTAAAAAAAAAAAAAAAATCTAGGGTCTTACTTGAGTCTTACTGCCTATAAATTCCTGTCTATAAGTCCTCCCACCTCAGCGGCCCCCCTCTCTGCCCCCCAACTCTATTTTGATTTTTGCAATGAGAGCATCAGCCTCCTCGATTGTGCGAATCTGGTGCATATGATTATTCCACATTACACGCAAAAGTGCAGGAAACTTCAGCTGAGCCTTAGCCCCCATGTTGTTTAGCTCCTCGAGCCTCTTCCCCAGCTCCCACTGTCTCGTTGCGGTAATATGGGAAATGTCAGATCTTATGGAAAAAGAAAAGGGACTTGGACCCTCAGATGATATCGTGCCTTCCTTGAGAGCTAAAGATAAGATCAACTCCTTAACGGAGTATGACAGAAAATTAACCAGGATCTTCCTGGGTTTTTGCCTGGCTAAGTTCCTCTTAAAGGGATCACGATGTACCCTTTGTATCTCACGAACAAGATCCACATCGGATGAGTTCTTCAAAACTGTCCCTTTTAATAAGGAAATCACGAACCCTTTTATATCTGACCCCTCCAGGGCTTCGGGAACGTTCAAGAGCCTTAAATTGTTCTTCCTGGAGTGGTTTTCTAAACGTTCAAGATCTTCCTTAAGTTCTTTGTTCTGGGCCGATAGCTTGGCCACTTCTGCGGAGGTAGTATGCATAGTCACTTTAATTTTGGGAATCTCCAACTCAATTGCATCAGTTCTTAAGGTGACTTCGTCTAGTCTCTTAGTCAGGACTTCGCAAGAGGCTTGGATGGCCGCCTGGTTTGCTTCTGAAACCAAAAATCTACTGGCCATCTCAGCCTGGTTCATCTCAGAGACGGAAAATCTACTTGACATTTCATCCTTCAAGGCAAGTAAAATATCTGCCAAGGAGTGTGTCGTGGGGTCTATAGTCACATGGTCATCTGTGGTTTCTAAAGCACTCTGTGGTGTTTCCTGAGAGTCATGGGTAGCCAGAGCGGAATATCTATTTGAAAGGCTCACTTCCGGATGTATAGCTGGTGCACCATAAAAACTCCCTGCTGTGTCTTCCTGTTGAGTACTAGGCATCCCCTCACGTGCTACGCATGTTTCCTCCTGCGGGTGGCTCAGAGGGCTATGCTCACCTACCAGCGGACTATCTTGGCCCACGCTTTTTGAGGGGTCACAACCAGAAACAGTTGATGCAGTTGAGGCAGTTGAGGAGGACATGACCTTATAGTATGTCTTCAATGAGGGGGTAATTCTTATTTTTATTTTGGGGGGTGATGCCTTCTTGCCCCTACCTCTGCCCTTCCTCTTACCAACCTCTTCTCCCTTAGGGACTGCCCCATCGTCCTTCGTGACCTCTTTCTGCTTACGCTGTTTCACTGATGCTCTTACTTCGGAGACGGGTGGGGAGACTCGTGGAGGTAAGATAGGCTTAGTGATATCAATGTTATTAGACGAGTGCGCCACTCTCGCCCGGAAAATATACCTATTTATTTTAGGTGGTGAGGCGCCCGCTATCACTGTCCCTGTTTCACCACTTATCTCCATGCAGTTAAAATGAGCCTCCTCCTCTGTAAGCGATTTGGAAATTATACTGGCCGTCTTGTAAGGGAAACGCACATTACCACCCAAGCCTCCAGACAAAGAAGAAAAGAGCCTCCTCTCACCTTCGTCCCATCCGGCGTACTCGGGGAGGAAATAGCTCTGAACTGGACTCCCTACCTGGGCGTCGAATCCCGACTTCCACCCACACTGTGTACGGACCCAGGAGCTTGAGTATACTCCAGCACCAGTGCTGGCACTGCCCCCGATGGTCCGGAGCCGAAATCGGGCCAGATCCTGTCTTTGAAGCCTCAGCGCCGCCTCTTCCCAGCGCCAGCCGCTGGCCACGCCATCATCACCGCAGGTAACTCGATCCGAGCCCCCGACGGGGCAGAAGAGAAGAGAATCGTTACGCATAACTCCCTTAGGATGCTAGCGGGGGGAAGCCTAGCCTCGGTGCAGGAGGGAAAAAATTGCAGTTAGACCCGTTGGGACACCATAAACACCATTAAACACCCCCCGGGGCGGACCGCGGCCGTTTAGCTTGCTGCCGCCATGTTCCTCAGTCTCCACAGGAGTGTTTGATAGTTCTATCTCCTAGGCACTGCAGCTTCCATCTGTGCTGGGAGAGAGTTAACCCTTGCTCGCTTGTCGAGTTATATTGCAAATTAGCATTTATGTTTCATTTTTCATCCCTTTGCACAATGTAATTACAACAAACAAAAAACAAACATGAAGACATAAATTAAATACACATGCCACATAGAGCTCAAGTATCCGTCATAATTAGTTAAATGAGAAGACACCTGGCAGTCTAGAGAACATCATGATCTATGTGAAATTGTGAGCAGGGCTTCCCAAATGCTTCTTTTTACCATGCCACTCAGCTAATATGGGTTTGTGAGTGGGGGGGAGGTTTAGTTTGTAGGGGAGGAGCAGAGAAGACCCAGATTACAATGGTCACTTCAGTCAGCAGCCTGTATTGGTGCAGGAACCTAAACAAGGCCAATGCTTTGTTCAGTGCAATAAAAACAAACAATCTTTTGTGCAGTTCAATAACAAGAAATAGATGAGATGAGTGTTATTCAGACCAGCACAAAGTTCGTGGAGAGGTATTTGGCGAACTGAAACTCAAACTGGGCCTTCATATTGGATGAATTTTCAATTTTATGTATGTAGTGTGTGTGTGATGAAGAAGTAGATATAACTATGTTCGATTTTAACGAGGAAAAGACAGGGGTGAGGATGTGTGTGCAAATGATCACTTCTCTGTGGACGATGGCAACATCCTGACCTTGTTTGATCTCCTTCCTCACCTAGATGATGATATATCCAGGTGGTACTAGAGAGTCTAGTATATCCTATGAGTGGTCACAGAGCCAAGTTTCAGTAATGTAGATGAGGGCTAAGTTGCATTTAGTCATAAGGTCAACAAACTGTGTATGATTTGCTGATCACGCATTGTGGAGCATACATGCTCGATAAGAACAGGGTGCATTACAGTCACACATTTTATGCGTATAAGGTTTTTTTTTAGATTTGCTTTCCTTTGATGTTGGTGGAACACCTGAGGGGTGTGTCTGAATAAACACATGCTGGCAGTTCTGAAGTGAGTGTATGTGTATATATGTGTGTGTGTGTGTGTGTGTGTCAATATATATATATATATATATATATTTAAATATACAAACATTACTCACACACACACATATATATGCAAAATCACTTCTTACTCAATCCTGGTAAGACAAGAACAAGCCACTCCCGATCGCGTATTCACGATGGTGTTTGTTTCAGCATAAAAACTCATAACGCATTTCGGCGAACAGGTCCCCTTGGTCAAATGACTACAGTAGCAGAAACGAACGCATTTTATTCGCCGTAACACAAGACGCAACAATCATGGGCATAGTGAAAAGACTCACAACTTTGTGCTCATAATCGGTAATGTGAAAATACATTCTGACATTGTCATCATGTCAGTTTTGATTACGACACACTTGTTTGGACATTATCAATCTATGCCCAAACAAAAATAATAAATAAATGGAAAACATAATACAAGTGAAAAGAGACATGTACAGTGTTCAGAGACTCAGACAATAGTGGCTATAGTAGCCCATGAACGACATATCCCACAGTTTCCCAGTTCTGTCAATAGAATCATTTGAGCAATTACAGTTTCTACAACAAAACTTATGTTGTCTCTAGGATAGTGTGGTGCACAGTAGTGACTCTGGAGCATGCATTAAGGCCCATACAGTAAAATGTGCACAGTGTCACAGTTTGCACATTCTGATCAATGCAATTCATCACATATCGGATACTTGGGTTATCATACGAGGGTAAAGTACCAATAACGTATCCATAGGAGGGAATGAGACATTTTCAAGATAATAGTGCTAGATTAATCCAGGTTCTGACTGATGTGTAATCACCAAAATTAAGCTTGCAGTAGCCATACTACTAATCTCTAGTCTCACCCAATGGAGAAAGGGTTCCACATAAGCGTAGTACACCTATCCTGTGCCAATTAACTGTCTGTGGCTATCTCACAGTCATACGTGCTCTCAACTCAAAAAACCTGCAAAGTAATAAACACATAGTTACTTATGGATGTGGAATATATTACGCAAACAAAGTCATAAAAACATATCTATTAAAACCACAGCACTGGTTTCATATATAAGGTAAAACCATAGTGGAAAAAGGAGGCCACTCTCCTGGGTAGTACATGCCAACTCTAAAAAAAAAAAAAAAATGCCTTTACACCGACTTAAAAATCACCCTTTTGTGTTAAAAATGTGTAAAAATTCCTCACTGTTTTGTAAGAGGGGGCTTATGACTGTTTTATCTTAAACATGTACATGTAGTTCTTCATCGTTATTCATCCCTGTGGGAATGGTGCAACCAGCCTGAAGTACGAAACAGGATTCAAGTTTGCATAATGCAGCTACTCTGTTCCCACCTCTGAGATGTCTGGGTACCGAATCAATGCCAAATTACTTGGCCATTATCCAGTCTCCATGGTGTGCTTCCTGAAAATGTCTGGCCGTACTACATGTTTGGTCATTGTTGTTAATGGCTCTCCAATGTTCCAGAATGTGTTTCTGTAAGGGGAAAATGGTGTATGTGATGTTAGCCCGGTCAGTTGGCAATGGAAGGAAGTGAAGCCCTTTGTGTTGGAGCAACATAATTTAGACTGCACCCTCTACATGTACTGCATTTATCTGTTACAATATATAATCTGTATATTCAACGTTGCCTTAACTCATTAACTCCTGTGTTTCACCTTTATGCATTATCGTAGATAAACATTGCTGTGCATATTTAGAAATCACATGTAGTTGTATTGGAGTGAATGCATAATTCATGTAATTACATTTATTGGATATTCACGTTGTAATGATGACAGATTGCTTTCCTGTGGTCAGTAATGCTATAATATGCCTCCATTTTGATTCACAAGCTTACTTAGCTTGACATTAGGCCTTAGCCTAGTGTTATACATTTAGAAATTGTTAGTATGCTGTTTATTCATTTCTTTGCAGGTGCATTATCAAGTCCCTCATTAGCTAGAGAAAGGCTCATTATTTTGTACTAGATTGATAGTGAGGCATGAAGACGAAAGTTGGCAGCAGATACTGAGAAATGGTGATGAGAGGAGTCTCCTGTTCCCAGCGTACCATGAAGATGCATCTCTCAATGAGGAGAAAATGTGTACCTAATTGTGTTGGGATGAGAATGTAGAGGGTTACTGACTCCTCGCCAATGCCACCATGGGATTGGTTCTGGACTGTGGGAGGGAAATATTGATGTTCTGGGACTTTCAATTGTGTTTTTCAATTGGTGTTCCATAGTTGTGAGGATGGTGACCTTTTCCTGGCTTGGAAGAGAGCAAATCTCTCTACCTTTCTGATTTCCCGGAGTGTGAAGCTGCATGTTAAATACTCTTTCATTTCCTCTGAACTTCTTGTAAGGTTCATATGATGCTGACACCTTCCTCTTTTCCTCTCTAGAAAATCCCTTGCACTTTCATTGCTTAATTTAGCTATTGCTAGTTTATTTATAGAACACTCAGTTTGGATACTTTGCATTCTTTACATATTGATTATTTGCATTCTGTACTTCATAATACTTAAATTTAGAATGTGAGAGCGCCTTAACATTTTTCCTGTAATTATATATTTCATTATTCACTTCCATCTTTGTTGATTGTGATGAACTAATAATTTGTAAATAAACCTTTATGGTTGCATACCATCCTCTCTGTCGTTATTGTGGAACTGTATTGGTTTCTTGTAAGTGGATTCTGAATGCTAGCTCTCCCTCTCCCTCAACACTTCAAGTCGACTGCCAAAGGTCCATATAACCAGTGAGCGATTCTGTTTGATGACTATACCAAGAGATTGGGGATTAAAGATCCCTACTCCATATGTGTATATTAAAGTAAGTTCAACCTGGAGACAAAGTTGAGTACTATGTGAGATTCATTACAATTGGCTTAGCCTTGGATGTAGCATTTTAGTTCAGGTATGTGTGGGCTAGGGCCGAACAGGCCTTTCATTCCATCTGCCATTTCCCTGCTGGGCTCGAGTCCTTTGAGGCCATTTTGCAAAGACCAGGGTGGCTCCTGTACCTCTTCCACTTTCTCCAGCTCCCTGAGGTTTATTGCAGGAGGCACCGGAGGCTTCAAGAGGGGGAAAGAAAGAGAGAAATGGAAGGAGGAGGAAGGTGGAGAAAAATTGTTTAGAGAGGGAAAAGAGAGAGGAGAGAAGGAGAGAGAGACAATGGATGAATGAAAAGAGAGTTGCAGCACAAAATGATGAAGGAAGTGGGTCTGGTTTGAGCATTTTTGCAAGGACTGCTTTTTAATCCCCGGTCCAGCCCTGGTGTGGACCTAGAGATAAAAGTGAGGGATCAGTCCAGGCTGCCACTGTTGCGGTAGCATTGCAGGATCCTGTCATCTTGTAGATTGGTGGGATCTTGCAGGGCTTACTCGCCTTCACATAAGAGTTAGTTCAAGTGTTAGATTTGGTTGAGATTAGTTTAAAAAAGTGATAGCTTATAGAGTACAAACTGATGGCGGACATTAGTGTTCTCAACACTCGTTAGTCAGAATACGGTGGGGTGTTTACTGCATGTGGCAAATACTATTACCCCAGGGTAAAGTATTTACCACATGTGAAAAATATCTCCTATTCTGAGGCTTCAACTTGAAAATGGGGCGCAACATGCAGAGTCTGTTTTTGACGCATCAAATTCTGCATGTTTTGCCCTTTTACACCTTTTCTTCAGGTACATTTTGGCAGGTTTACCTTTTGTTTCTATCAAAAATAACTGCGAGGGTGTAATAATTATCACACAGCTAGTAATTCCGATCCCTGTTAAACTCCTGTTTGTTCAGACAAAATAATTTAGCCTTTAACTTGTAGTGAGGGTCTGTGTGGCACTAAGGCCTGCTATCAAAGCCACTGTGACTGGTTAGATTTTCAGTATTGTGTTGATCTCATGAATTCCCTCAGGGGTGTAGCAATCAAAGGTGCTGCCAGTGCAGTGGCACTGGCTCCCAGAGGTGGGAGGGGACCCAGTGTGCCCTGCACTGGGCATTCTCCTGGCTGAGGTTATTTTTGAGAGCTTGCCTGGGCCTTGCTCTGTGTTTTCTCTTCAGGGGAGTGTGAGGGTGGGTGAGGATGGAGGAGAATGGGAGAAATGAAAAGGGGAGGAAATGGATAAAAGAGAACAAATGGGTGAAATATAGAAAGTGGGGGGTGAAAAATGGCAGAATGGGAGGACATACGGAAAATTGAGAAAGGAGATAAATTGAGAAATGGGGAAGAGGAAGAGAAAGTGGCCACAAATTAGGAAGTCAAGGAAATAAGGTAGTATGGAGATAAGGAGAAGAGAGAGACAGGAGAGGGGAAGAGTGAGACAGAGGAAGGGGATACAGATGGGAAAGTAAACAGGAGGTAGAGATATGAGATCAGTGGAAAGAGGGATGAACATTGGAAGTAGAGGCAGGTAGAATGAGGGTGCAACTAGTATTAATGTACAGGTGAAGTGACAGTGAGGACCAAATGTTTGAAGGACCCATTGCACCTCAATTATCTCTTTATTTTAATAGTAACAAGAGAGTGGGAGCAAAGTATTAATTTTCCTTGTTTGCAATAGTACCCATGACACCAAGGCTATGCCACTTAATTCCTTGTAATGAGGACTACCACTGAGAGTAAGCACCTTGTACATTCTTGAACTTTAGCACTGACAAATGGATATTCTAATCACATGAAGTATTCGATAAGAGGACACATAAGCACAACTGAAAAATTCTTATTGGTGTAATGATGCATTATGGCCACATGAGAGCAGAAGAATCAAATGTACAAGGTGTGATTATTGAGGAGTTATAGCCTTTGAAAAATGGCTGCAGACGTACGTTGAAATTGGGTGCAACCAGATAGTACTGCAGTTTCCTTCGGTGCAGCAGGTGCAGTGGCACCGGGGCCCAGAGGGCTGAAGGTGGTCCAGCGGACTCTAATTTATTCAGTTTTTTTATATTTCAAACAGCTGCCCGGGCCCATTTCCTTTTTTGCACCAAAGTCCACGAGACACTGGTTTTCCTACTGCACCCGGGGCATACATGAGCTCATAAGCATTACAGTGTGGGGCTCAAGTTATAGGTAGCTCAGTAGACTATAACTTATGAATGTTAGGGGCATATTCACAAGGAGCTATCGCCGAATTAACGGCACTTAATCGCAACCAAAGTCGTGATAAATTTACCTCCCCATTCACAAGCCGGTGTTAGCCCACAGTACCAGTTTACCCGCGATAGCAGCCGCAAAAAACATCGCCACAGAGGACCCCCGCAAATATTGCTAATGAGATGCAGAGTAGGCGTTCCCGTGACAAAAGCCGCAACAACAGCACACCTCAACATTCACAACGACCAGCCACATCTGCGATAAAAGCACAAAACAGGCGATAAGGCGTGTTAGCACCAGGAAATCTACACCTGCTCTGACCTGGTGTAAAGTCGGACGAGAGCCAGCACCACAAAAGGGAGCACAGCCCAGGGCCCCACGAAGGGCAACAGATGCCATGGAGCCACTCATCATGCGGCACGGACACCCAAGAGGGCCACAACACCCACCGACACCACACCCAGGCCCGCAACACCCCCCCCCACCGGGACCACCCCCAACCCCGGACTAAGTAATTTCACACCAACACCACGAATCCCAAAACAAACATTTTGCCTGATGTCGCACAAGCAGGAAAATAAACATACATGCGTGGCCAGAAAATGGAGAATCAGTCATACAGCAATGCAATCACCAACACAAAACACCGTACAAACAAAAGCAGAAATAACCCTTAGGATGAGTCCTAGCTGCTCCTCACTGGACAATCCTTAGCACACAGCCTGGAAGACCAAATCCAAGAGAAGAAGGTGTGCCATGCGCCCAACAAAGGAAAGAGAGGGAGAGAGCGAGGGAGAGAGACGGAGTGAGATAGCACAAGCAGCGCAAGGCCGCTCGGGCACCTGGCTCCACATGCCAACATGTGTGTGTGCATCGCCATCCGTACACCATGAGCCCAAGGCCGTGTCCCAATCTCAGCGCCAAAGCCACATCACATTACGAAAACGTAAGTAGCAGTCAGACAAACATCAGGGATGAAAGCACCATTGTCCCAATGCAGAATGCGGGAGGACACCTGCACCTCTGACCTTGGTCCAGAACGTGCCTGGAACACCCTGACAGAGATGCAATGGCAGATGGGGACGACTCCCACACCATGCATTCCTCAAATGAACCATCCGACTCATCCGCAGCCCACACACAGAAGCCCCTGCCTGTGGTACCCCCACATGGGATGCCCTTGACACTCACGGAAACAGCAACCCATAACCCACAACGTTGCACACACATTCGAATCATTGCTCAGAGCTGTGGCAAATCCTCCACACATCTGCTGCAGTTCAGAAGAGTGCCTGTTCACGAGACGCACCAACGCAATAGCAGGCCATACCGGGCACATGCACAACCCCCGTCACGTGCAACTGTACCGTGCACGTATGCTGCATTTACTAGGCGCACTGCCACTGGCAGTGCTGCGGATCAGTTACAGGCTCAGCTTCCGCATTGCCCACGTCACCTGCGTTCAGCCCTGGTTCCACTGTCGAACATGCACATTCGAGTGTCCCATGGATGTCTGCCTATCCAACACAACTGTTGATGAATTGGACTATGACTTGTGTCTGCGCCCCCTGTTGGATCACGAACAGAAGTGTAACCGAGACAGCCGTGCATGGGATGCCTTGACATACTGCGTATGTATTGGTAGTTGTGCATGGGAGATTGCACAATTTCTCGTGTGCAGTGACCACATCGAGGCGCTCCCCTATTGGGCTGTGTTGCGGATCGGTGAGACGGCGTGGGCTGAGCACACCTGCCCGGACCACCTAATGGATTGGCTCACCCTGGTGTTCCTTGAACACGACAACGACATACTATTGGAACACATTGCACATGAAGCTGCACGGGCATTCATGGACGAGTAACTTCGTTCCTGCAGCCACATCCGATTGCCACCCACAGCACATGGCCCAACAACTTGTTGCATCGTGGGGATTTCTCACATATCCCACCACAACAGAGGACACGTCTGCCTTCGGTCGGGCTCGGGATGCATGTGCGTGGAATAACGCGTGTGTACACACACCTGTGCAAGGTGACGCAGGTCCATGGTCGGAGCAACACAACATCGTTTGGCAACGTTGCCAATTCGGACACACTGCTGGGGGAGAGCACACACATGGCAATGGAGCACGACATGTGAACCTGTCGGACCCTCACATCTGATCACTGTCAGCAGAGCAGACAATCGGCGCACACCGGAGGCAGAGCAACATGCAGATCCCACGTGTCGTGCCCCCCACACGGGGCAATTGGCAGACACCAAACAACACATGACTCATCCAGCAAGGCAAGGTGGGCTGCGAGCGTTGCCATCCATGATGAATGTTGCCCATTTCAGCCCCAACATTTTCTGAACCTCGACATGTACCCATGCTGCATGTAAGTGTCTCAAGCATGTCCCTGCCTGTCGTGGCCGTTGCCTCGTCCGTACTGACACGCACATGCCAAAAAAGCCTATGCCACTCCACTGGTGTCTAACTGTGAGGTGTGTTGTCTAGATTGTCCACTCGTGTGCCACAATGAGCCTAGTCCCAACACAGGGAGGAACTGACTGATGCATGTGTGTTAGAAATGGGGGTCTCTAGTTGGCAATGGCTGGCCACTGTCCAAGTAGGGACCCTTCTTCCTAAGTCAGAGTGAGAGGGCTCCACCCTTTGATAACCCCTGCTCAACCCTGTGGTAACGTAGCACGAGCAGCTAGGCTTATCTCAGAGGCAGTGTGTGAAGCATTTATGACCATACACAGTAACACAGTGAGGAACACTACAAAGGGACACCACACAAGTAGTATCTTTATATATAGACTTAACACAAGACCAATAACGATAAAAAGCCACAATACTGTCAAATAGGATTACTCTTGGAATGCTGCAAAAATAGTTCAAGTGCGCAAAGAGGAGTTCAGTTCAAAGCAGTGGTCTCTGCGACCCTTTTACCTACAAAGTACCTGGATTTCGTAGCAAAACGTCGCAAAGAAGCTGTAGCGATGAATTTCTGCACGCGAGGCCGGCGATGCGTTAAATCCTTGCCGCGAGGGAGGATGATGCGCCGATCTGCTGATGCGTGTAGAGATGATGCGACAAACTTCTGCACGCTAGACCGTTGATCCGATGACTCCCTGCCGCAAGGGAGGAGGCGAGGCGACGATCTTGTTGCGTGTGCGGTCGGGTTGCGATGCGAAGAAATAGCGCTCCGCGAGGGAGCGACGATCCTGATGCGATGCGATGAAAATGGCGGACGCTCGGCGTCCGCGCTGCGATGTCGTGAAGCGATGATCTTGGTGCGATGACTCGATCTTTGGTTGCGAGCACTCGGCGGCAGCAGCGCGATGATTTTTCGGGCGCTCTCGGCTGCGGCGGCTCGCAAACGTGCGTTAGCGACGATTTCAGCACTCTCTTCTCTGTAGTAGAACTAGAGGCCCTGGAACTCACAGGAGCCTCACCTGCTGGGAGGAATCAGGAGGCTGCTGGTGAAATCTGATGTGCCTGAGACTTCAACAGGAGGCTAGCTCTCTCCTAGCCCTTGGGTGATTGCTTTAGCAAGATTGATAAAAGTTCTCTCAAAGTCCTTTTCCCTCTTCTTCCAAGTCCAATGGTAACCACTGCAGGCCAATCCAAGAAACAGCACACAAGCACAAGGATAGTCACCTCCTGCAGGTTCCTTCAGTTACACGGACAGAGGTTCGTCTTGACATCCAGGAGCAATACACCTTGTAGGGGTTTCAGCACAGATATTTATACCACAAAAGTCTTTGTTCTCAAAAGCTACAAGTCACTGAGCCTAGCCAGAACCAGTTCTGGTCAGTCCTGGAGCACTTTGTTTACCAGGCTGCATCCTTCCTTTCAGAAAGAGGGGGTCTGCTATCAGACACACAGTAGGAGGTGGAGCCAGCATTCACCTTGCCAGGCACAGCCCTATTCAGGTCAAGGAGCCACCCCTCCCCATACTCTAAATGCAGATCTCTCTATTCAACCCAGGTCTGACTCAGCCTGCCCTGTCCCTCCAAAACCAGACAGCCAATTCACATAACAGGAGAGCACACTGGAAGGCTTAGGCAAGAAAATACCTACTTTCTAAAAGTGGTATTTTCAAACACAGAATATAAAAATAAACTTCACTAAAAGATGTATTTTAATATTCTGAGCTCAGGCATACTACATTCGTTTTTCTACCATGTTCCTGGGGTAAGTTAGGACTATAGGATGTAATAGTCAAACTGCCCATTCTAGCCTATGGGGAACAGGTAGCCTTACAGTAGTGAAAAACAAAATTGGGTGTAATTCACTACCAGGACATGCTACACACACCAAGGCATGTCCTACCTTACACACACAATGCACCCTACCATAGGGGTGACTTACATGATGCCAAGGGAAGGTTCAGGGGCTGGGAAGTGGGTGCACTTCACAGCCAAGATGGCAGTTCTGGACTGCACACAGACTCTGCAGTGGCAGGTCTGAGACACACTTTACAAGCTGCTTCTGTGAGTGGCGCAACCCAGCGCTGCAGGCCCACCAGCAGCATTTGGTTTACCAGCCCTGGGCACACACAGGCCACACTACTAGGGACTAACAGGTAAACCAAACAAGCCAATCATGGATATACCAATTCACATGTCATATTTACACAGGGAGCATTCGCGCTGTGGCACTGAATGGTAGTGGCACAGCGCCCAGAGCATCTAACACCAGCAAAAACAGAGGAGACAACAGCGAAACAAGCATTGGCATAGCCAATAGGTCTCGCCTTTGGGATCTTATAAGAGATTACTGAAGAGATGTCCTTGCCTTTACTTAGAGGTGTCGGTTTACATGATTTGGGGGAACTGTGGCTTGTTTTACCCAAAATATAGTCTGCCTTTTAAAGTATATATTGAAATTGTAAAAGTGCTCTTAAACGCACCATTTTAAATGCGATGGAATGGACACGTTTCTGTTTGGCACACTGTTTATTTTGGTGGCTGAATTCTAGCTGAAGCATTGCAGCTGAACAAACAAACAAAACAGTTCAAGCTGAAGGGAGGATGTTTGGTTAATTTTACCTTTCGGATGCCTTAAAGTGGGCCGAGAGCACCACAAGCCAAATGAAAGATGTTTGCACTCCTCTTCTGGTCAGTGCAAATGTGACTGCAAAAAGGCTAATACCTGTGCAAAACTGACAAGAACCAGTGCAACATTGCATCCCACCTGTGTGTTTTAGTGATGTCTTTACCCACACACATCGGAAGTAAGATGTTTTAAGATAAAGCTTCACTAGTGTTTTAGAAGGAAAAAGTTGTGACTAAGAACACTGACATAAGCAGGACAATGTAGCATACACTCATTTGAAACTGAGATACATATTTCTTTATGTCATTTTTCTGCAGCTTAGGAACTCATTAAAGAATCATTGGCAAAGCCAAAAGGTTTCGCCTAAGCAGGATCTATTGGCTTTGTCAGTGGCTTTTTAAAAATTATTTATGAATTTTGTAGAGACTTTATCTCTATTCAGTGATATACACAGCAAGCATTTTCAATGCTTACCTCAAGCTCAGGCTCTAAGATTCGAGCCAGACCCTTGGCTTGTCGCTGGTTTGCGTCCTGTTCATTTGTTGGCTCGCCCACCTATAGTATTTAGAGAGTCAAGAGTGGTGAGTACATAAAAGATCTGTTTGGCAATCCAGGAAGGACTCGTTAATAAATGCTGGAGAGATGCTTATATTCAATTCAAGTGAAGTGGCCTGTGTCCCTCATTGTAGTGTCCATAATGTTCTGTGCTCGGAGGAGTGCGATTACTGGGAGAACCAAAGTTTGAAAAGCTGCTCACATAAGAGCTGGAGCCGGCCTGCATAACCTTCAGTGCTCCAGAGCTGCTGTACCTCGCTCAGTGCTACACCCTTACATCTAACAGGCTGTGTGTGGCACAGGCGGAGGTGCAGTGTTCTCACAAGGAATCTCTATGCGAGCCAGACACGCCACGCAGGAACACATGGCTGGGGCAAACAAAGCATGAGCGGCATCCTATAATTATGTGTTTGGAAGTGGAACACAATGCAGATATTTATGAATTTCTTGAAATCGGTTCTTATTTTTTGATAAAATAAACTTGTAAACAGCATGCACCTTACAAAATCTTTTGCAACTTGGTTAAAGCTCCAGTCAAAGCCAGAAAAAAACGCGTGCTTTGATGTTAAGCAATCATAGGTGAATCGTGTTACACCTGAATCATTACACTGTATGTTCATTCTGAACCAGTTTGTAGCAAAAGTCCTTCGATGGTGTTCTCAAAAACGCACAAATGCGCACCTAGGAATGGAGGCCGGAGGGAAACATAAAGGACAATGGAAAAGGGGGTGGTGGGTGAAACGGAGGGTGGGTTACAAACAAGGGAAAGTGGGAGGAGAACGAGGGTTTTAGAAACAACGGAAGGTGGGGGTGGGTTAAAAAGGAGATGATGTAGCCATATGGCTAGAGTGATGTACCTTTAAGCTGGGGAACCGGGTTCAACTCTCGGCAACGACGCTCAGCATCCTGTGATTGTGGGCAAATCACGTAATCTCCTTGTGTCTAACAAAAAAACAAGGAGGGAGTGGGAGAAGGGAGGGGGTAGGGGAGGGCATTCACGCGCGCTGCTAAAAGTTATCGCACGGCATGCAAAGGCATAAAGCTAACGAGAAGGGAGTAGGAGAAGGGAGGGGGTAGGGGAGGGCATTCGCGCGCGCGATCAAAGAAGCCAAATGCCAGCTGTGCACGATGCAAAGGCATGAAGCTAACGAGAAGGGAGGGGGTAGGGGAGGGCATTCACGCGCGCGATCAAAGAAGCCAAATGCCAGCTGTGCACGTCGCGCGCGCTCTTGTGCGCGTAATAGCAAGCTGGTGGCCGGCAAGGTAGCACTTTCAAAAGCCCCTTACTAAAGTCTTGCAGAGCAGCGCATGCGCTGGCTCAGCGAGACCTAAAAAGGAAGGGAGACCCACGCCAATGGTGCCAGGTCTAACACGTGTCCCCTCCAGCTGAAATGTGGGGAGAACTACCCATCCCCTTGGAAGTTCTCATCACTAAGGCGGAAAAATCTGGACAGACCATCAGCATTGGCGTGTTCTGTACCAGGGCGGTGTTCCACTGTGAAGTCCATACCCTGTAGGGAAATGGACCACCTCAACAACTTGGGATTCTCACCCTTCATCTGCATCAACCATCTGAAGGGCCTGTGGTCTGTCTGAACCCGGAAGTGAGTCCCAAACAGGTATGGTCTCAGCTTCTTCAGTGCCCAGACCACAGCAAATGCCTCACGCTCAATTGCACTCCACCTTTGTTCCAGTGGAAGTAACCTCCTACTGATGAAGGCTACAGGTTGGTCTAGTCCCTCCTCATGTATCTGTGACAGAACGGCCCCCACCCCATGCTCTGAAGCGTCTGTCTGGACAACAAATTCCTTAGCAAAATTGGGCGCCTGGAGTACGGGTGCTGTACACATGGCAGTTTTGAGGGCATCAAAGGCTTTCTGACAGGTGTCAGTCCAGTTCACAATCTTTGGCCGCTTCTTGGAAGTCAGCTCAGTCAAGGGTGCAACAATGTTGCCATACCCCTTGACAAACCTCCTGTAGTAACCCGTGAGTCCTAAGAAGGCCCTCACCTGGGTCTGGGTCCTTGGGGGCTCCCAAGCCAGGATGGTTTCAATCTTGGGCTGCAGGGGTGCCACCTGGCCACTCCCCACCTGGTGTCCCAAGGACACCACAGAACCCTGCCCAATCTGGCACTTACTGGCCTTGATTGTGAGGCCTGCTCTGCGCAGCGCCATCAACACTTCCCAGAGGTGGCGCAAGTGGTCCTCCCAGGAGGAACTAAACACTGCAATGTCATCCAGGTAGGCGGCACTGAAATCCTCCAGCCCAACCAACACCTGGTTGACCAACCTCTGAAAGGTGGCAGGGGCATTCTTCATCCCAAAGGGCATCACACGGAACTGGTAGTGCCCATCTGGTGTGGAGAATGCTGACCTCTCCTTTGCCCCATCAGTTAAGGCGATCTGCCAGTACCCAGATGTCAGATCAAACGTGCTGAGGTACCGGGCAGCCCCTAACCGATCTATGAGCTCATCAGTTCTGGGGATGGGGTGCGCGTCGGTCTTCGTGACCGAATTGAGACCTCGGTAGTCCACACAGAACCTAAGTTCAGGAGTGGCACCAGGCGTCGCAGCTTTTGGTACCAAGAGCACGGGGCGGGACCAGGGGCTGCTAGAGGACTCAATCACCCCTAGGGCAAACATTTTGGAGACCTCCTCCTTAATGCAAGCCCTGACCCTGTCAGTCACTCTGTAAGCCTTGTGCTTGACAGGAGGACTGTCCCCGGTATCCACCTCATGGACACACCAATCAGTGACACCAGGCACCAGGGAGAACAAATCAGAAAATTGCCCCAACAGTTGGTGACAATGTCTCTGCTGCTCAGGGGTCAGTGTGGTGGAGAGGATCACACCCTCCACTGACCCATCCTTCTCTCCTGCACACAGGAGGTCAGGAAGAGGCTCACTCTCCTCCTCAATCCCATCATCTGTGGCAAGAAGCATGCCCACTTCAGACCTCTCAAAGTGGGGCTTCAGGCAGTTCACATGCAGGACCCGCAAGGGGTTCCTGGGAGACTGAAAGTCCACCAAGTAGGTAACTGGACTTTTGCGCTCCACCACCTCAAATGGACCGGTCCACTTATCTTGGAGCGCACAAGGCTCCACTGGGGCCAGTACCCAAACCCTCTGACCAGGTTGAAATTCGACCAGAGTGGCATTCTGGTCGTGCCAATGTTTCATTTCCTCCTGGCTGGCTTCCAGATTTGCCTCAGCAATCTTTCTGAAACGCCGAGTCTGGTTCCTGAAGGCCAACATGTAGCTAAATACATCTTGGGGAGGTTTCCTGGGAGATTGCTCCCAGCCTTCCTTGACCAGACTCAGAGGCCCTCTTACCGGATGGCCATAGAGGAGTTCAAAGGGACTGAACCCTAAGGACTTCTGTGGCACCTCATGGTAGGCAAACAACAGGCATGGCAATAGGACGTCCCACTTATGCCCCAGGGGCTCTTCTAGGCCCATGATCATGCCCTTCAAGGTCCGGTTGAACCTTTCAACCAGACCATTACCTTGGGGGTGGTAAGGAGTGGTGAACTTATAAGTTACCCCACACTCCTTCCACAGAGACTTCATGTACTGGGAGATGAAGTTGGTTCCCCTGTCAGACACCACCTCTCTAGGGAACCCCACACGGGAGAAAATCCCCATCAGTGCACGTCCCACCACGGGGGCCGTCACTGTCCTGAGCGGGATGGCTTCAGGGTACCGGGTGGCATGGTCCACCAAGACCAGGATGAACCTGTTGCCCATGGCTGTCTTGGGGTCCAGAGGCCCCACAATGTCAATGCCCACTCGCTCGAATGGGGTACTAACAACTGGAAAGGGCTGGAGTGGGGCCTTGATCTTCCCCCACTCTTCCCACTTGCCTGGCAAGTCTCACATGTCCTGCAATGAGTGTCTGAACTCTTGCGCATCTGGGAGCCAATAAAAGTGGGTGGCCAGCCTTTCAAAGGTCTTGGTCTGCCCCAGATGTCCTGCCAATGGAATGTCGTGAGCCAACCCCAGTAGGAAGGCTCTGAAGCACTCGGGTACCACCAGCACACGGGCTGACCCCGGCTCAGCAGCCTTAGGCTCGCTATACAGGAGACTGTTCTCCCAATAAATCAGATGTGAACCAGACATGTCACCTTCTGCCTGGGCTGCAGCCTGTCGCCGCATACCCTCAAGAGAGGGGCAAACTCTCTGCTGCTCACAAAATTCCTCCCTGGTGGGTCCCCCTTCCTGCTGCCAATGGGTCAGCTCAGGCAGGTCCCCCAGTTCGGCGATCTGCTCCCCGGTAGGCTCCAGGGCATCCCCTCAGGGTCTGCTCCCTCCTGGGCTGTGGGAACCAAGGGGGCCGGCTCCCGCGCCCCCTGCCCCTTCTCTCTAAGGCAGGGATCTGGGCCATACTCTCAGGCTCCAGGTCCTTCTCAACATCCTCCTTGGCTGCCATGGACCGAGTGGTAGCACACGCCCACTCAGGCAGACCCAACATTTCCAAGTGAGATTTCCTCTCCACCGTAGCCCATGGGGAGTTCTCTAAATCGTTGCCCAACAGACAGTCTACAGGCATGGCGGGCCTCACAGCCACCTGAAGAGTTCCTGCGACCCCCCCCACTCAAAGGGAACCTGAGCCACCTCACATTGGCTCTCTGAGTTGTCTGCGGACACTACTGGGTAGAAGGCATGGGGACAACCTGCTCTTTGGACACCAACCGGGAGCGGACAGCAGTTACACTGGCTCCTGTGTCTCTTAGAGCCTCCACTCTATGGCCATTGATGGTCACCCACTGTCTGTACTTTTTAGTGTTATCAGGCAGTGCAGGCTTAGGGACCATCTCAAAGTCTCCTAATGAGACAAGGGTCAACTCTACAGGATCCCACCCCTCTTGGGCACCCATCTCCTCCCCCCCCCAGGGCTACACTTGCAAGCTGGCGGGGTGGTGCACTAGTATCCCTCTGAGGACACTGGGGATCATAGTATCTGTGGCCCACTTGACCACACTTATAACAAGTAAGGGGCCCCCTCTGAACAGGCCTACCTGTCGGGGGCACTGGCTTCTTTTCTTGGGGAGGCTGGGACACCACTGCTTGGTTCCCTTGGGAATTACTTTGGGGCCCTCTTTGGAACTCCCTCGGTTTACCCCTGTCCCCCCCACTTCTCTGCTGGGGTCCCTTCCCACCTTTGGCGAAGTCTCCCACTGGACCCTTGCGAACCCGGGTGCTCACCCAGCGGTCCGCCTCCTCAGCAAGCTTCCTAGGGTTAGTCAGCTTGCAATCAATAAGGTGCTGGCGTAGCTCAGGAAAACAGTTACTAGATAAATGCTCCCATGCAATTAAATCATAAAGTTGCTCAAATGTTTCTACTTTGCTACCTTTTACCCAGCGTTCCATTGCTCTGCAAAAAAAGACACATATTCAACCCACGTGGTACCCTCTAGCTTCTTGCAGGTCCTAAACCTCTGCCTATACATCTCAGGGGTCAAACCATAGCGGGTCATCAAAGCTTCCTTCATGTGGCCATAAACCATTCGACTTTCTGGGGGCAGGTCCAACAAGGTATCCCTCCCCTCACTCACAAAGCGTCCCCACAACCCCGCTCCCCAATCCTTCTCAGGGACCCGGTGGGACACCATGGCTAATTCATAAGCGGCAAACCATTGCCCAATATCTTCACTTTTGTGGAAATCCTTAATAACCTCCTTGGGTATATACACTCTATGCTCAGTATGCACTACAGGTATGCTGCCACCAGAGGGGAGATCTCTATACTCTTTGCTTTAATCTCCAACTCCCTCAATATTCTCTCATGCTCAAGTTTCATTTTCATAATCTCAAATTCTAACTTCTTGTTCTCTAGGTCCCTGTGACCATCCATTTTAAGCTTAGCCATCTCCATATTATGCCGCCTATCTCTCTCCCTGTCCTCCATCTCTTCTGGGGACAGACCCTTAGACGGACACACTAGTGCCCGGGCTGGAAATTGCTTTATCTCCTACTAAGTCTACTACTTCGCCCTGCTGCTCTCCTGCATTCTCTTCCCCCTCCACAAGCTCTCCCATATTCTTAGGGGCATCCCTGGCTTCTAGCCAGGCCTTCAGCGCCTTGTAATACTCCTCTCTTCTAGTGAGACCTGTGATAGGGACTGTGAATTGTTTGCAAAAATATTTGAGCTGCTTGGCATTGTAGGTTTCTAATTTCTCTTCTTCCCAGGAGAGATCCTCCGAGGCATTGGATCTGGGCTTGCCCATTGTAGTAATAACTGGCAATATAAATCAAAAATAGAATCAGAAAAAACCTCAAAACGTATGTGGTTGCGTTATGGTCTGCACTCACTAGTAGTGTACACTATAATTACTGTATGCGATCATAAATGCAAGTCCAGATCCTCACCGCTGACCACCAATGTTAGAAATGGGGGTCTCTAGTTGGCAATGGCTGGCCACTGTCCAAGTAGGGACCCTTCTTCCTAAGTCAGAGTGAGAGGGCTCCACCCTTTGATAACCCCTTCTCAACCCTGTGGTAACGTAGCACGAGCAGCTAGGCTTATCTCAGAGGCAGTGTGTGAAGCATTTATGACCATACACAGTAACACAGTGAGGAACACTACAAAGGGACACCACACAAGTAGTTATCAAAAATAAGTATCTTTATATATAGACTTAACACAAGACCAATAACGATAAAAAGCCACAATACTGTCAAATAGGATTACTCTTGGAATGCTGCAAAAATAGTTCAAGTGCGCAAAGAGGAGTTCAATTCAAAGCAGTGGTCTCTGCGACCCTTTTACCTACAAAGTACCTGGATTTCGTAGCAAAACCAACAAATTGTCGCAAAGAAGCTGTAGCGATGAATTTCTGCACGTGAGGCCGGCGATACGTTAAATCCTTACCGCGAGGGAGGATGATGCGCTGATCTGCTGATGCGTGTAGAGATGATGCGACAAACTTCTGCACGCTAGACCGTTGATGCGATGACTCCCTGCCGCAAGGGAGGAGGCGAGGCGACGATCTTGTTGCGTGTGCGGTCGGGTTGCGATGCGAAGAAATGGCGCTCCGCGAGGGAGCGACGATCCTGATGCGATGCGATGAAAATGGCGGGCGCTCGACGTCCGCGCTGCGATGTCGTGAAGCGATGATCTTGGTGCGATGACTCGATCTTTGGTTGCGAGCACTCGGCGGCAGCAGCGCGATGATTTTTCGGGCGCTCTCGGCTGCGGCGGCTCGCAAACGTGCGTTAGCGACGATTTCAGCACTCTCTTCTCTGTAGTAGAACTAGAGGCCCTGGAACTCACAGGAGCCTCACCTGCAGATAGAAATCCTCGCTGGGAGGAATCAGGAGGCTGGTGGTGAAGTCTGATGTGCCTGAGACTTCAACAGGAGGCTAGCTCTCTCCTAGCCCTTGGGTGATTGCTTTAGCAAGATTGATAAAAGTTCTCTCAAAGTCATTTTCCCTCTTCTTCCAAGTCCAATGGTAACCACTGCAGGCCAATCCAAGAAACAGCACACAAGCACAAGGATAGTCACCTCATGCAGATTCCTTCAGTTACACAGACAGAGGTTCGTCTTGACATCCAGGAGCAATACACCTTGTAGGGGTTTCAGCACAGATATTTATACCCCAAAAGTCTTTGTTCTCAAAAGCTACAAGTCACTGAGCCTAACCAGAACCAGTTCTGGTCAGTCCTGGAGCACTTTGTTTACCAGGCTGCATCCTTCCTTTCAGAAAGAGGGGTCTGCTATCAGACACACAGTAGGAGGTGGAGCCAGCATTCACCTTGCCAGGCACAGCCCTATTCAGGTCAAGGAGCCACCCCTCCCCATACTCTAAATGCAGATCTCTCTATTCAACCCAAGTCTGACTCAGCCTGCCCTGTCCCTCCAAAACCAGACAGCCAATACACATAACAGCAGAGCACACTGGAAGGCTTAGGCAAGAAAATACCTACTTTCTAAAAGTGGTATTTTCAAACACAGAATATAAAAATAAACTTCACTAAAAGATGTATTTTAATATTCTGAGCTCAGGCATACTAAATTCGTTTTTCTACCATGTTCCTGGGGTAAGTTAGGACTATAGGATGTAATAGTCAAACTGCCCATTCTAGCCTATGGGGAACAGGTAGCCTTACAGTAGTGAAAAACAAAATTGGGTGTAATTCACTACCAGGACATGCTACACACACCAAGGCATGTCCTACCTTACACACACAATGCACCCTACCATAGGGGTGACTTACATGATGCCAAGGGAAGGTTCAGGGGCTGGGAAGTGGGTGCACTTCACAGCCAAGATTGCAGTTCTGGACTGCACACAGACTCTGCAGTGGCAGGTCTGAGACACACTTTACAAGCTGCTTCTGTGGGTGGCGCAACCCAGCGCTGCAGGCCCACCAGCAGCATTTGGTTTACCAGCCCTGGGCACACACAGGCCACACTACTAGGGACTAACAGGTAAACCAAACAAGCCAATCATGGATATACCAATTCACATGTCATATTTACACAGGGAGCATTCGCGCTGTGGCACTGAATGGTAGTGGCACAGCGCCCAGAGCATCTAACACCAGCAAAAACAGAGGAGACAACAGCGAAAAAAGGAAGGGAGACCCACGCCAATGATGCCAGGTCTAACAATGTGCAATGGGGGTGTGTCCCTTTGGCAAGCTCCGCCTCTGTGAGCCAGACATTGTTTTTGGATAGGTGCTGGACGACATGTGCACTCACATGACTCCAGCTATGTGTGTATGGTGTCCAACCACTGACCATGTGGAGCAATGTCATACATCACAACAGAATGTGTCCACACAGATGTGTGTAAGTCGGTATGCGATGTGAAGTCCTGCTGTCACACGTGGTGTGGGATACCACTCCTGGCCTGCCACCATTTTGGTCACTCCTACACACGGCCCTATTCAACACATGGACGTGTGCCTACGTTGGGGTGTTGTGAGATTGCTGTTGATGTGCAATGAAGACACAGCTAGTACTCACCTTCAAAGTCATCCAATTGGCCATGTGTCTCAGGGATAGACATGCGCATAGATGTCAGTTACCAGGGTGTACCTTCATGTGCAATCAGCGTCCCCACATCCAGCCATACTTCCATACGTGAGTGAGCATAGTGATGACACATCTGTGTGATTTAGAATATTTTATTCACATTCAGGTGATTGACGGAGCTGGAGCTGTACCTGGCCATCCAAGCCCACATCACATGGAAGCCCAGTGGTGGGCCAACCAGAGTCCTTTGGGGATTGCACAGTGATTGGGAAGAGGGAGAGTGCAGTCCGCAGCAGGATTGCTGTGTGATTGGCCAGCGGTGAAGAAATGGCAGTCCGTGTCGGGGTCCGGGTGAATGTCGCAGGGTGTTCTGGAGGTCAGTAGGAGGTATTTCCCTGGGCATGATGCATAGGTCATGACCAGGCAGGGACAGGCCATATGGTGGTGATGGATGCTACTGCCTCCTTCCTCACACAGTAGTTCCCATCCCCTTCTCACTCCCCTGATACGGGTTCTGTGTCCGGTGTGTCCGGTGTGTGTGGCGGGGTGATGGCTGCATCGCTGTGTGCCCCTGACACATCAGACTGCGTAGGTGATGGTGCAGCATCACAATGTGCCACGGACACATCAGGGATCGGAGCTGTGTGTGTCGGTGTTCCCGCTGCAGTCATCTGGGAACGGCTCAGTGGCAGCAATGGCAAGTTGGAGTACTGCAGGGCGTTGGAGTTCCCAGCCACTACTCGCTGGTGCCAGCCGTGGCAGACATCCTTCCAGCCTGCGTCTGCTCCATGGTGTCCATTGCCCTCCGCATCTGTGCCAACTCTGTGCTGTCATGGCTGGTGCCTGTCTGACCAGACAGTTCCTGCATTGGACTCATGGCACCAGCGAGGTTAGCCACAGTCTATGGCGGACCATGGTGCGTACAGGGGGTGTCCGATAGGGACTGTACGTGGTCCCTGATGGGACTCAGACACCCACGTATGGCATTGAGTTTGGCTGCCACGAGCTCGAAACCCACCCGCAGCTGATGAGCCAACTCCACCTGGCAACCCAACACATGCCGTTGGAATTCCATGTATTGGTCGGGGGGGTCCTGGGAGACAACCGTGGTGGTGTGTGTTTCCTGCTGTGTGGTCTGTGCAGGTGGTGGGGTCAACTCGAGGCAGCTGGCCTGGCCTGCTCCTGGGGGTGGGGTGCAGATGCTGTCCAGCATCCGTTGGAGGGTGTCTTGACATGTGTGCAGGTTGTCCTTCATCCTCAATGGTGGGATGTGTGGTGTGCTCTGCAGGGGGTGTTGTTTGTCCCTCTGTAATGTAAAGGGGGGATGCAGGTTAACAGAGTTTCACATGTATGGTGATGATTTGCAGATGTTCACATTCAGACTGCATGCCAATGTACATTGTGACTGTTTTGGGGGAGCTGGCTATTTGATGGCAGTCAGTGTGTTTTTCGACTACATGACGGATGTGTGGTAGTACCCGTACATTATCATCACACAGTGTCAGGCAATGCCAGATGTGGGTGGACAGTTACTACTCACGAGCGGAACCTGTTGTGGGCTCCGTCCTGTGGTGCTGGTGTTGCACTTTGTACCACATTGCCTTCATTGCGGATGTCCTGTGATTGCTATGTGTGTGTGCTCCATTGTGGGGGAGTTGCCCCTGCAGCTCTGATTTCTTGTAGCCTTCTCCCTTTGCGGCCGGGTGCCTTTGAATTGTGTGCTTTTCGGGGCCTGATTTGCTTTTGACTTGGGTCATGTGTGCTCGCGGACTGTTTTTGTGGCCTGGTGCATTGTTCGACTGCTGCGTGTATTGTAAGGCATGGGTTGTGGGTGCACGTGGACACGTCGGAGTGTGACCTGCTCCTTTACGGATGTGATCCGCACTTGGCTACCTCCATGTCGCTTCGTGGGCCATGTCATTTTTTTGGGGCAGCTGCCATGCTATCGGACATGCAGTGTTACTTGCATAGTCAGTGTGGGTCACAGAGCTGCTGCTTTGCTGGATTCAGCACATGTGCACGGGTAGGTTGTGATGTTGGTGATAGGGGGGGGCCCCTCTGTGCACTTTGTGGATGGGGGCCTGCTTGGCGTTTCTATGTGTGCTGCAGTGTGCCAAGGCATTCAGGGACATGTTCCACTGTCATTGTGGGTGTGCTGTGTGCTGCGCGTAATTGTGCATGTGTGCCATTGTGCCCATCTCCCCCCGACCCCCCGTCCCTAGTGGTTACTCACCCTGTTGCTGTCGGGTCAGGTCGTATCGTGCTGTGTCCAGGCCCCCCAATCCTGCCACCGTCTCCTCACTGCTGACTGTGGCCACCATTTGCTCCAGCTCATCCAGCTCTTCCTGTGTCGCAGGACTCCCACCTCCAGTCGCCGTTGCTGCCTCCCTGTTGGCGGCGAGCTTATGTTTGGTCTGCCTTTTCAGATCATGCCAGCGCATCTTGACCTCCTCCAGTGACCTCCTGAACACTCCGACTGCATTGACGTTGGTGATGATGGCCTGCCATATTTCGGTTTGGGTTGCCAGTGCCACAGTAGAGGTGCCGAACAGTTGTTGATGGTGTTCGGTCACCCCGTGACGATGATCTGGTCTTCCTGCGGACTGTACCCGGTCTTCCTCTTCCTCTTGTCCTTGCCCTTCCCCGGAAGCGGGGTTCCTGGCTGGTCCTCTGTAGGGCTTGTGGTGTTGTGCTTGTCCTCTGCACTCGGTCCCGGTGCATCCATGTTGCTACACAGTTTGAATTGTTTTTGGGCTTTTTTTTTTCTTTCTTTTATGGTGCTTTTTCCCGCTGGCCGCGTGGGATTTACAGGCCTGCGGCTGGTGTTCGCTGATTTCTGTACCGCGATTGGTCTCATCGCATGATTTCTCGCGTTCGCATTTTTTCGGCGTGGCGTTGATTTTCACGCTGTCATTTGACGCGTTATCTGGTGACTATCGCATGGTACCGCCTTGTTGTGAATTCCACTTTGACACAGGGTTATTTTCCCGTGATAGGCTGCGTTATTGAAAGTTGCGTTACGCTACTCTTGCGGTGGTTATCACACGTTCTTGTGAATATACCCCTTAGTGTTATTTTTAGTTTGACATTTTTATATCTCATTTTAACACCTAACTATAATTTTCCCTTAACCTTTGTGGAGCTGAATGCGGGGGTCCAACTGCAGCCCCGACAATGAAATAAGTAGTGGGCATCACAGGTGGAACTGGGCACCCAAAAATAAAATGAAAGATGGAAAAAAAAAATAATGAGCTGCTGGAGCCACTCATTTATAATTCTCTACTCCCAGCAAGGAGCTTTCCAGGGGCCCCTTCATGGGCTAATTTGCAAATGTTTCCTGCTTTGTGGTTTGCCAATTTGGACAGCGGCACCACCAAAATGTTACAAAAGGGTTGTGGGAGCAGCAAGGAGAGCAGCAGCCCCCCAGAATATGTGTATATGGGTGTGTGAGTACTGGTATGTGTCTGTGAATGAGTATGTGAGTGGTTGTATGGGTGTGTGAGTGGGCATATGAGAGATTGTATGGGGGTGTGAGTGGGTAAGTGAGTGGTTCTGTGGATGATGTCATTAGCGATTTAATCAGTGATGTAATTTGAGATGTCATCAGTGATGTCACTGACCATGTCATGAGTGTAATATGTGATGTCATAAGCACTGCATTGTGGGGGCGTAAGTTATAGTTAGCTCAGGTAACTATAACTGCTGAATGACACTGGTTTTGTACGAGTGAAATCTGAGCCTAACTATACCGTCCCTGTAACCTTTGTTTTTTCAGTGAATATATATATATAAAATCACTGAAAAAACCAAAGGTTACAGAGACGTAACTATTGTAGTAGGTTATTATATATGTTTAACACACATAAACTCTTAAAAACACACATTTGATGTCATGAGTGATGTACTATATGAGGTCATAAGCAGTGCATTGTGGGGGCGTAAGTTATAGCTATTTGTACGAAAATCTGAGCCTAACTATAATGTTCCTTTAACCTTTGTTTTTTCAGTGAATTTCTAAGGTTTTTTTTTATTCTATTTGCTAATTATAACGACCCTGTGACCTTTGGCTTTTAAGTGAATTTCTAAGGTTTTTCAAAATCTATTTCCTAACTATAATGTCCCTGTAACCTTTGTTTTTTTTAAGTGAATTTCTATGGTTGTTTTAACTAGTAATCGCATTTGCAGAGTGGTGGAGAAAGGGGGCGGGCCTCCGTTCAGCTCTCAGGAGTCCTGCTATGTCGGACTTACTGGAGGTAACAGTAGGGCTTCTGGGCCCTCAAGAACCCTCAGCATCCAAGAGGACTACATCCCCCAACCAGCATTACACCAGGAGGCATGTTTGCTGAGTTGTGGGGAAAGGGGGCATGGCCTCCGAACACCTCTCAGCAATTCCACTGTGTGGGACTGACGGCAGGTAACAGGAGGGTTTGTTGCCCACAAGGACACTCTAGAGGCAAGGTGAGTACATCCCCCAACCAGAAGTGCACCAGGAGGTGCGTTTGCACAGTGGTGGAGGAAGGGGACATGGCCTCAAAAATCCTCTTATCAATCGGGCTCTGTGGGACTTACTGGAGGTAACAGGAGGGCTTGTTGTCCCACAAGCACCCTCTGGAGCCAAGGGGACTTCATCCCCCAATCAGCAGTGCGCCACAAGGCGCGTTTTCAGAGTGGTGGAGAACAGGGGCGTGGCCTCCAAAGTCCTCTCCGCAATCACGCTCTGTGGTACTTACAGGAGGTAACAGGAGGGCTTGTTGGCCTCCAAGGACCCTCAGCATCCAATGGGACTTTATCCCCCAACCAGCAGTGTGTCAGGAGGCGCATTTGCAGAGTCAATGTGAAAGGGGGCGGGGCCTCCGGTGCCTAGTGGGCTTTCAGCCCCCCAGGGGGACAGATAAGGGGCTTTTGCCCCATATGCCTCCTGGGGGGGCAAAAAGACTGTAGCAATTTTTTTGGGGTGGGGGATTGGCATGCCCATTCTGGGCAGCCCCTACCCCTATGTATAAAAAAAGATTTGCTGGGGCCTAGTGGGATTTCTGCCCCCCCCCCCGGGGGCAGATCAGGGGCTAATCAGGGGCTATTGCCCCATCTGCCTCCTTGGGGGGGCAGAAAGACTTTTGCATTTTTGGGGGGGAAAGGTTGGGGGCATTGGCATGCCTATTCTGGGCAGCCCCTACCTCTGGCCTATAAAAAAAGAATCCCTGGTATCTAGGGTGCTCTCTGTTCCCCGGGGAGCAGATTGGGGGCAACTGCCCCCATCTGCCCCCAGGGGAGGCAGAAAGACTGATTATGTCAGATTTTAATGGGAGGAGCAAAGACCCTAGCCCAAGGGGCCGCTCCCCCCCTCCCTGGGGCCTAGTGGGTGAATGCCTGCTTGGGAATCACCCTCCTGGGGTGCTCCCCAAGCAGGGATCCACTAGGGAAGGGTACAATTGGTAAGCGGGGATTCTCTCCTTTCCAACGATACGTCTCCCATGTGTTTCAGTGCTCCGGGGGCTGAGATAGCCCCACGAGCACCGAAACAGTGAAACTGAAACAAAGTTTCAGTTTTATTTTCATTGTAATGACGCCAACGCCAGTGGCGGCTCCTCCATTGGGGCGTGGGGGCGTCGCCCCACTGCTTTCTCGCAGTGCGAGAAGGCAGAAACATAAAATGGTAAAACTACCATTTTATGTTTCTGCTTCTCGCACTGCGAGAAAGCAGAAGTGCCTGGGTGGGGGCGGGCGGATGGGCGGTCCTGCTCGAGGGCAGGGGGGAGTGGCCTTCCCACTGTTGTGGGTACTGACTGTTTGGTCGGCCCCAGGGCCGGCCAAAGCAGTCATGCACACTCAACATTTTCTCTATGTAGGCTGCATGCAGCCTACATAGAGAAAATGGCCTCCCTACTGGCGCCCACCTGGGGCGCCGTCCGCTGCACCGCACCAATCACAATGCTGCCATTGCAGTGTTGTGATTGGCTTTGGGGAGCAGGAGGAGGGAGGCTGCCTAAAACGCGCCAGGACTCGAGCAGCAGGAGCTGAGGCGGCTGCGCGTGATGCGGTCGCGGAGGAAAGTAAGTTTTTTATTTTATATAGATTACCGTGACCGTCCCACTTCCCTCACCCCCCCACGCGAACCCACCCGCCCGTTTTGCCAGCCGCGACTGCATGAAGGTCCCCGGCTGAAACCCCAGAGGAAGGTCGAGCCCCGAGCAAAGCTGAATGCAGTGTACTGGAGGGAAGATTCACAGGCAGGGCCGTGGTGTAAATTGGAGGGATGTGGAGTATTAGAAACGGACCTCATAAGGTAAGCATGGTGAGCGTGCAAGGGACGAGCTTTATACACACTAATGGGGGGTGCCCAGGTCACCATCAGACATGAAAGGAGGCGCGACATAGAGAGTAGGAGGTCCCAATACTTGGTGATCTAGACACGGGCATGTAAAAGTAGGCCAGTGTATATCACGATGTAGCAGCATATGTCGAGCCTGTCAGCATGTGGCTCCATCAACGATCAATGGGTATATAAGTAAGGGACCTATGCCTTTCTTGAAAGGACTCAACCACAGGCAATATTAGGAGACCTATGGCGGCGCGGGGCGTTGGAGGCATCTGTTCTCGTGAAAGGAATCACAGATCCGGTCAAAAACTGCGTTTTAGTCTGGTTCTCCCCAATACCCATTGTCTGTGGGACCATTTATGCATCTGGAATGTCGGTGCCACGAGATTTCTATGTAGAGCTCCCGAGCGTGAGCCTGAAGGAGAACTGGTGTCAGGCGTGAGCTGTGGCTGAGGCGCTCTTCTTTGTAGTTGAAATAAATCACCTACTTTATTCTTGTGTCCGGAGTTTCCTTTTCCACATTGGTGAAAGAGGATGGGATACGAAGCTTAATGGGTGTTGGCAAAGAAGAAAAGCCTCAACACGCACGCAAGGACAAAAGGATATATATAAACTATCTTCCATTGCTGAGTACATACTGTGAGTACTTCCCATATGAAAAAAAAGGAAATAATGAAGGTAGTTTTGGTTCCATTACTATCTTCTGAGCATTTGGCACCCTTGCCCGCAGATGCGTTGCAGCGTGGATTTTTTTTTTGAAGACCTGTTCTATTTTCATTCATGCAGGCTTAATGTTCACGGGAAAGTTATGACACTTCTCGATACATGCTGGGTCATATGTAATGTACAGATCAGTTTGGCCCTGAGAGTTTCCAGCGCTTGCCCTAAAGTCTGTAGTGTCGGCTTGGTATTGAGTTAGACTGCGTACGTTTTGGGTCAACTGACCACTAGGAGCGCTTGCAGGACATTAGAAAAAATTGCGGCAGAATCGTGGGCAAGGCCGTTGTGCGCAGTGAACCCCGTTGGGCCGGCAATCTACTTAGCGCTGTCATTCGTCAGGTGGTGAGTTTGTTTTCCTCAAGGCTGTCACATTGACAGGCACAGCAGAATAACTGCCAACACCGGCTGGGCATCCACTGGATTTAGATTTAGATTTTAATCCGTCTGAGATTGGATTTGTTATTGGCTGCACAAGGCGAATCTCCCTGGCTTGTCATGCTGACAGGCACAGCCGTTTTTTCAACTTCCTGAGTGGTGCGGCAGTTGCAGATGCGTTCCGATATGGGAAGCTGTCCCGTATTCTGCCAAGGATAGTTATAGGGCTGTTGGAAAAGAATGGGAAAAGCCTTTCTTTCTCCTCATCAGGCCTGTCACGCTGACAGGTGCAGCTCAAGATGAACTCGTTCCAGCAATCCTGCAACATCTAGGAGAACTGTGCATTTATGGCATGCCATTCCCAGGGTTTTACAGAAAAGAGCAGTACATAACTCTTCTTACCTTACCCTGTAGAAACTGGAAAAAAAAGTGCCTTGAATTAGGTCAGCCGTAGGTGCGCTGCTTCTATTAATCCATTTCAGGGTCAGCCATAGGTGCGCTGCTTGTCTTTTCCAGATCACTCACAGCCCAGCGGAGAGTCCTGTAGACACAGCTACTGTGAGGATGGCGTGTGACTCCACAGCTGGAAACGGGCGCAGTGTGCTGCAGCTCTGTCAATTTGTCTTGTAGCCTGGGCTCTGTGAGTCTCATACGATGCATTTTCAACATACCTTTACCAAGAGTCACTGACATTTACACAACGCAGCACTGCGCGAATATCTGCACAAGAAAAGAAGCACAATGTTAGGCATTGAGCTGCGGTGCAAAGGTGGCCCGCAGCGTCTAACTTGAGACCTGTACTCGAGGTGCGGCCTTCAGTGCACATTTCAACGCGGGGCTAGGGGTAAACTGCATAACATGTATAAACTCTTGCCAGCGCCACAAGTTACGAGTTGTAATATCACACAATATCTCACTTGCCCCTTGTTTGCTCCTGGTTGCATTTGTTGTCACAATTTGATGCAAAGCCAGGTCACACTAGGTTAGTAAACCTGGCTTCCTATCAAATCCCAGGGTGTGTTTTTTTTCCCACGGTTGCCGCCCCATTACGCTCCTTTGCATACATTAACAGGAAGTTGCTGCTCGGCTATGCAAAGAGTTTATGACAATGCGCTTGCATCAACTCTTGGTGCTGACTCACTTTAGCGCCATACCGCTCCTCGACGCTCCTTTGTGTACTGCTTTACATTGCGAAACATCGCAGTATGTTAAATGAATGTCCTTGTTAAAGAATCGTACATCTGGGCCCCTGTGTTTGAACTCCTATTATAAACAGTTTTTCTGTCCCATCAGTCATACACTAATTGTGTTTAGCATGACTCACCGACAGTTATGAATGTTATGTAGGTATAAACAATTGTTATATAATGTAATATTACGTAGTGCCTTTTAGAACTGCTGTCTTTCCACTTGCCATGAGGCCTACTAATTGAAGAGTTAAAGGATGTTGTTGTGTCGCTCCAGCAATCAGACTTCAGAGATTTGCACTAAAAGCCCCTCTCTAGCTGATACATGCCCCCTGGCATGCTTGCTTTTTTGAGAGTATGCACCCATCCCCCATGTATTTCTACATAAGCGAGTTCACGCTTTCATTCGGATCTGAGACCAAGTCCCTGTGGCCGCAGCTGGTACTGGGCGGAGAGGGCCCGCAGGAAAGTTGAGATCGGACACACGTTGGAGGAAGCACTGGAGGGGTCCCTGCTCTTCAACGGGTCTTCAACTTCTGGACGGGGTCATCAGACCTCACAGTGGTTGACACCTTCCTGCTTTCTCAAATTTGCTTGAAAAGGTACCATTTGCCCACTCTTTTTTGAACATTTTCTCGAGGGGAGAACCCCCCAGAACCCCCCATAGGTGGTTCAGGCTCGCTTGCTGCGCTCGCTCGCTGCAGTGCAGTACAACAATTGTTTTATGCCTCACCACTTTCAAATGTCACCATCCGCCACTGGTCAGCGCGCCATGCGCACAATCGTCATTACATTGAGAAAAAAAAAAGGCTTGGGAGGTTGGAGAAGCTCTTCCCCACCTCCAGAGGCCAAAAAAAAAAGGAAATCTGTCTGCTGTTTGCAGCAGAGGGATTTAGTGCGCCTGTGCACATGACGAAATGGTGCCATCATGAGCACAGGAGCTTTGGTGCTCATGACAGAACCATTCCATCATGAGCACTGAAGGGGTTAAGCACATTGATATTTGAAAGTACATGTCTCACCTTCTAAGCACATAGCATCATGCCCTGTGACCTACCTACATACTACCTTAGGGTTGACTTACATGTAGTAGAAGAGGAGTTTAAGGCTTGGCAAGGAGTTATCAATGCCAAGATGACCAGCTGTTAAGACTACACAGACAGGCTCTGCATTAGCAAGCAAAATGCATGTTGAAAGGTCTACTAGTCTGGATGGGTGACTAGGAGTGTATCTACTTGAGTACATATCTAAATAAGTCTTACTATCTCTATGGGTCTGTATATGGGTCTGTAAGTGGATGTATGGACTAGTTACTGGCTGTATTAGTGAGTGTACAGGTATGTAACTAGATGTATAGGTGAATAAATGATTATGTTAATGATTTTATTGATGTCCCTCTCAGTGTGTGAGTGTCTGTGTGTGTGTGGGTGAAAATCATATACTTTCAAATTATATTGTATACTAAATCCTTCACATCCACTTCCAAACACATTCATTCAGTAGAGCTTAATAAAATAGTTATATTTTCTCTTCATACATTTTTATTCCTCCTTTGCTGTTCACTATGGTTTTCCTTAATATCATCTCCCCTACTTTATTTTGCCTTTTGCTGTTGAGTATAACCTTTATATGTTATTCATCTTATATACACTCATAAATGTTTATATACATGTTCTGTGGCTCTGTGTCTGGGTATCTGAGTGGGTCTGTGAGTGGGGGTCTGAGTGGGTCTGTGAGTGGGTGTGAGAGTCTGTGATTGAGTCTGTGCGTGGGTGAGTGGGTGCACAAGTGTCTGAGTGGGTCTGTAAGTGAGTGCGTAAGTGCGTGAGTTGGTCTGTGAGTGAGTGTTGGAGTGTCTGTGTGGGTCTGTGAGTGCGTGTCTGAGTGTCTGTGAGTGGATGTATGAGTATCTGAGTGGGTCAGTGAGTGGATGAATTTTTTAAATTTACGATTGAATTCACGGATCCACTGCGATTTTATACGGGGGGTGCTCTGGGTGTTGCGGCGGATCCGCAAATTCACCGATGTGGAAAATCATACTTTTAGGGCAATTTCTTTTCAATCATGGGTCCCTCATACACCCCTATATTGCAAGCTTATAGATCCATCAAAACACTTCCTCAGTAAAGAGGACCCTGGTTCTCCCAGCTGTTGTTTGCTTTAATGGTTTATTCGGCTAATGCTACCAAAGCGTTTTGGTCCCAAATGGACCTTGTTCACGGTTATGGAGGTCAGACTGCCTTCGATATTTAAACAAGTCACATGTTGAGCAGATGAACAAAATAAACAAATACCACAGTGTGCATACTAATACATTTTGCATGCGGCGGCCATCTTAACATAGCACATCACCTATCTTTAAGTGGGGCATATAGTTTCAAAAACAGTTTTGCCTGAATATTTGTACCTTTACTGAACAATTTATAAACGTTTTTTAACATTTTAAACAATAGTACTTTTCAACCTGTTGGGAAATTATATTAACGGTTTTATATCAAGATACAGTACCAGGGCCTGAAAATATTAACTGACAAAAGAGGTCAAGGTTTAGGTACCCTGACCCCATGGGTGTGATACAGGGGTCAGTGAGGGATCCCTGATGGGCAAGAAATTGCCCCAATATGTTTTTTTCCATATGCGAGGATTTGCTATTCGGTTGCAGTGCTTAGTGTGGCCTCACCTGAATCTGTGGCAAATCCACAGATCCAGAACCCAGAGAAAAAAAATACACCCACTCATAGACCAACTTACACACACTCTTATACCCCCACACTACCACTCATACACCCAATCACACATCTATGCAGTCACTCACAAACCCACTTACATGCCCACATTAGTACTCAAACACCCACAGACAGACCCACACAGCCACTCACACACCCAGTCACACACTCACACACCTACTTAAATATCCACACAAGCACTCACATGCCCCTCCAGCCTCTCACACACCCACTCAGACACCCATCCAACCAATGACACACCCACTCACAGACCCACACAATCAATCACCTGCCCACTCACAGACCCGCACAACAACTCACACACTGGCTCACAGACCCTGCAGGCACACACTCACACACCCAAACAGTCACTCACACACCCGCTCACACCCACACCCACAACCAGCCTCTCACACACTCACTCATACATCCACACAGCCACTTATACACCCACTCATACACCTAACTAGCCTCTCACACACCTACTTGCACACCAATCCAGCCACTGGCAGATCCACTCACACACCCAGAAAATGACTTACACACCCAACCAGCCTCTCACACACCCACTCACACACCCACACAGTCAATCACACACTCAACCAGCCACTGACACTCACTCACCCAGAAAACCACTTCCACCCCTATTCACAGACCCACACAATCAATCACATACCAACTCACAGACCCACACTACCACTCACATAGCAACTCACAGGCCCCGCAGACACTCACACATCCATTCACACACCCATACAGCCACTCACATACCCACTCACATACCCATGCAGCCTCTCACATACCCACTCGGACACACATCCAGCCACTGACACACCTACTCACACACCCATACAGCTATTTACATGCCCATTCACAGACTCACAAAACTACTCACATACCCACTCAGAGATCCACACAATCAATCACATACCCACTCACAGACCCACACAACAATTCACTCAGTCATCAACTCATAAACCCCACAGACACTTACTTGCCTTTTTACACACCCATACAGCCACTCTCACACCTACTCAAGCACTCACACACCCAACCAGCTTCTCACACCTACTCACACAATCATCCAGCCACAGACACAGCCACTCACACACCCACAAAACTGCTTAAACACCCATTCACAGACCCACACAATCAGCCACATACCCACACAACCACTCGCATACTGGCTTACAAACCCCACAGACACTCACATACCCAGACAGCCCCTCACACACCCACTGATATATGTCCACACACACACCAATCACATACCCAATCACAGACCCAGACAACCACTCCCACACCTACTCACACAGCCACTTACACACCCATTCAGAGATCAATAAAACTACTCAGACACCCTTCCACAGACCCATGAAACTAGTCACACAACCACTCTCAGACCCCACCACTGATCACACACCCGCTCACACTCGTTCAGCCACTCAGATAGCCACTCAGACATGCATACAGCCACTCACACACCCACTCGCATACCCACTCACATACCCACTCACAGATCCACACACCAACTCACATACCAACACAGCCACTCACACAGCCACTCACACACCCAACCAGCCTCTCTCCCACCCATTCACATACACATCCATCCACTGAGACACCCACTCACACCCCATAAAACCACTTACACACCCATTCACAGACTCACACAATTAATCACATACCCACTCACAGACCAACACAACCACTCACACACTGACTCTTGGGAAATAGCATTAAAAAACGTAGAAATTCACTGAAAAAACAAAGGTTAAAGGGACATTATAGTTAGGAAATAGAATTTAAAAGAAATAGGAATTCACTGAAAAAAACAAAAGTTACAGGAACGTTATAGCTACGCTCAGATTTTACAGGCAGTAGGCTTGGAGCTCATTACTTTTGTCAGGCATGTGAGGGCTTCTGAGGGGGGTGGTGAAACAGGAAGAGGTTTTGTGCCGAGCACTGCCCAAGAGTCACTCTACCCTTCCCCTATTCCCCCTAAAAAACAAAAGCAAAGGCTTCTGAATCTGCTACTGATGGTCTGAGGAGTTTGCATCCCACCCCCCCATTGAACAACATTTGTACAAACCTCCTCAAAGGAGCTAAAAAGACACTCTGTGCAGGGGTTCCAACTCACATTGTCTTCACCCGGAGACCATGTGAAGAGAGCCAGTAGCATGTGACACACTGTGACACCATGTGAGTTGACAGGTCTGGGAGTACAGGATTAGCCCAGGCATACTTGACATTCTTTGACCAAACTGAGGTCAGATTTTGAAAGTTCCAAAAGTGCTAATTGGCATAATGACATTCCCTTGAATGATCAGGGTTAAACAGGTATTGGGTTGCTTGTGCTCCAGTTCAGGGAGGGTCTGGCAGGTCGTGCTGGACTGTTCCTGTTGGAATAGGCTGAAGGCTGGGTTGCATATGGCTGGGACCAAATTGAGGTGTCATAATGGGCAAAAGAATTATGGCTTGGAATGCTACCCCAAGCGATAGCCAGTGGCTAGACGTAATGCAAGCATTCCTCCCATCACCTTTTTTGAGTTTGATGTAACACCGTAAGTGGCAAAGGTGTACACAGCCACTTACACACCCATTCAGAGATCAATAAAACTACTCAGACACCCTTCCACAGACCCATGAAACTAGTCACACAACCACTCTCAGACCCCACCACTGATCACACACCCGCTCACACTCGTTCAGCCACTCAGATAGCCACTCAGACATGCATACAGCCACTCACACACCCACTCGCATACCCACTCACATACCCACTCACAGATCCACACACCAACTCACATACCAACACAGCCACTCACACAGCCACTCACACACCCAACCAGCCTCTATCCCACCCATTCACATACACATCCATCCACTGAGACACCCACTCACACCCCATAAAACCACTTACACACCCATTCACAGACTCACACAATTAATCACATACCCACTCACAGACCAACACAACCACTCACACACTGACTCTTGGGAAATAGCATTAAAAAACGTAGAAATTCACTGAAAAAACAAAGGTTAAAGGGACATTATAGTTAGGAAATAGAATTTAAAAAGAAATAGGAATTCACTGAAAAAAACAAAAGTTACAGGAACGTTATAGCTACGCTCAGATTTTACAGGCAGTAGGCTTGAGCTCATTACTTTTGTCAGGCATGAGAGGGCTTCTGAGGGGGGTGGTGAAACAGGAAGAGGTTTTGTGCCGAGCACTGCCCAAGAGTCACTCTACCCTTCCCCTATTCCCCCTAAAAAACAAAAGCAAAGGCTTCTGAATCTGCTACTGATGGTCTGAGGAGTTTGCATCCCACCCCCCCATTGAACAACATTTGTACAAACCTCCTCAAAGGAGCTAAAAAGACACTCTGTGCAGGGGTTCCAACTCACATTGTCTTCACCCGGAGACCATGTGAAGAGAGCCAGTAGCATGTGACACACTGTGACACCATGTGAGTTGACAGGTCTGGGAGTACAGGATTAGCCCAGGCATACTTGACATTCTTTGACCAAACTGAGGTCAGATTTTGAAGGTTCCAAAAGTGCTAATTGGCATAATGACATTCCCTTGAATGATCAGGGTTAAACAGGTATTGGGTTGCTTGTGCTCCAGTTCAGGGAGGGTCTGGCAGGTCGTGCTGGACTGTTCCTGTTGGAATAGGCTGAAGGCTGGGTTGCATATGGCTGGGACCAAATTGAGGTGTCATAATGGGCAAAAGAATTATGGCTTGGAATGCTACCCCAAGCGATAGCCAGTGGCTAGACATAATGCAAGCATTCCTCCCATCACCTTTTTTGAGTTTGATGTAACACCGTAAGTGGCAAAGGTGTGCCCAGACATGAGTCCCATGCCCAATGTCCCACTGGAACCAAGTTAATCCTGATGAAAAAAATTCAATCAGGGTGAAATCGGTCTTGTGTTGCTTTTATTTCTGTTCAGGGAGGACATGGCCTGGAAGTTCAGGCGTGACTGTTCCTGTTGCAGTAGGATCGAGACTGATTTGCATATGGCTAGGTCCAAACCTGAGGTGGCATGGATGACAAAAAAGCGATGGGTTGGAAAGCTACTCAGAGCGATTACAAGCATTTCTCTCATCACTTTTTGGGTTTTTGAATTGACATAATGAGGATATCAAAATAAATGACTCCTTTGACCTGACAATCTGTTCACAGCAAATGGCATCACTTGTTACATAACCTAGATCAGATCACAATAAACTTTTGGTGGCCACTGATGCACATGGCATCATGAGAAATTATACAACTTGAGTGACACTGAGAACTGTGTGCAGCCTTAACTTCCCTAACATAATGTAAAAAGGACTGTCACAGCATTAAGTGCCCCATATTTACTTTTGTGGACTTGTGCCCTGGCTCAGACTTAAATGTGCTTATTGGATAAGGAGAGATGTTGGGTGGCAACCCTGAAACCAAGATGCAGAGTTCTGTGCCTGGGACATCACTCTGTGCAAATGACTATGCTGTGAACTGGACTCACTTCTTTTCAGTCGAAGTCATACTCACTAAAATGAATGAATAAATAAAGACTAGAGTACAATGCAGCAATGCTGATCAGCACTTCCTGGCTGGTGCTAGGGACTGAAGTCCGTCTGATGGAGGTAACCATTGGAGAGTGTCAATATACACATTTTCATACATCTATGAATAAGGCATCTTTGTAGGGGGACTCTCGGAAGAAGAGGCTTAGATTCTACTAATGCTACTGCATGCTTTCTCAGTTGTCCTCTACTTGTTTCCTTGGGGGTATATGTGGTATTTGCAGAAACTTAAAACTCTACCCAAGCCTTACTCACTCATTGCTGAGCCATAAAATGCAGGATTGTGGAGGCAGTACCAACCACAGCTGGGTACAGCAACTAAATCAGGAGAGGACCAGATATTTTTTGTATATCATACCTCATCCTGCAACATTCTGGGATTGTATACACTGTGAAAAAGAAAAGTAGCCATTAAAAATATGTCTCTTAAAATGTGAAATGCTTTTAGGACAAGTTCAAATAATACTGAGAGCCTTGAGACCTTTTTTCAGGAAGCGAGAATAAAAATAGCTTATTGCTGTTGGGAAGTGCCAATGAAAAATAGAGATCTTGATACACAATGGTGTGCCACCATTGCCCTGAAATATTTTTCCAGGTTATGAGTTGTTTTTTTAAGTTCCACCTACTGGACTGTGAATGCGCTGAATGTTACAAGATGTATTGTTAGCTTACAGTGTGCTGAGAGCCTGCCCATTGTTTACCATTGGTTGGCTTCACTGTCATTCTTATGTGCTTAATTCTTATTCATTAGCTTGTGTGGGCTTCATTTCTTGTGCATGTGCACATTACTTCTGTCCTTTCCCTGCTCATTTTTCAGGTGCTACTTTTCTCGTTTTGTTGGAACACTCCACGAGAGTGGATGTTTTCCCAGCTGCCTCCCTAGTGTGATTTTCTTACCATCTCCATGTTGCACTCTTATGCCTGTGTGCTTCCCACCTGCCCGCTCCTGTTGCTCTCTCAACTGTTTACTTCACCTATGTGCTCCACATTGCTTTTTCTCCATTAGTTTGCTTACCTCCCTGTGTCCTCCATGTGGCTTCCTCAATCTCACACCTAAGTGTTCCTTCCGCCACACCCTCTGTGTTGCTTTCTCTACCCTCCTGTGCTCCCCCCGCCCATGTGATTCCAGCTGACCCTCTGTATTGCTTCCACCCGCTCCCCCTGCGCTTCACATTTTTTTCCCATGCCTGTGTTTTTCCCATTGCGCTTTAGTCACAGGGAAGCTTAAGATATTCGGATTTGCTTCACTAGGGAGCACATCACCTGCACAGGTTTTGGACAAACCTTTCCAGTGAATAAATAGTGCAGCTCCACTTCTAAAGGGGCACGGTGGCACCAAGATTACTGGGACTTACAATTACGACCTGGGGTGTCACAGTGGAGGAAGTGAGGTCCTCTGCTTTCTTTCACTGAAGTGCATGACTTCCCCCTCTGACATGTAACAACAGATGTGCTCCTGCCCTCTGAGAGTCGCTGCAGAGTGAGTGTAGGAAGGTGGAATCTGACTATATGGTTGCCCCCACTTTTTTTATGGTGTTTTGCTGGTTTATGACTTAGTTGGACTGGGATCCTGCTATTCAGGGCCCCAGTCTATCTGCTTTCTCTGTAAAAAGGTTTCCATGTGCCTTAGGCACCTCTCTGATTGGAATCTGGAGTGCCCTTATAAGTCCCTAGTATATGGTATACTATGTACCAAGGGCATAGGTACCTCAGAGGCCTGCCAGGGACTGCAGCATGTATTATGCCACCCCTGGAAGGCCATCCAAACTGACACCACAGGTCTGCTACTGCAGCCTGGGTAGGTGGTGCATGCACCTCTTACTGTGATATAGGTTACCTATATCACTAAATACATACACACATATAAACCTATAAGTCACTCCTAAGGCAGGCCTTATCAATCCTGAAAGCAGAGTGCATGGTTCCTATGTGAGAGGGTGCCCCTGCATGAGCAGGGCCCCTCTTCAGCATTCGGAGACCATCTCTGATGCTGTTTGTAGTGCAGCCTGACCATATACTCTTAAGCGCATTATATCCTCGCGGTAAAATGCTAACTTTGGAATGGCTGCACCTAAACATGTCGTGTTTGGTGTCAAACATCTTGGAATACTACCCCCCCCGCCAATTCTGGCGGCGGGGGTAGCATTCCACCCTTCTAGAGGGAAAGACATGTTAACTCTGACTAACCCGGTAACTTCTCTCCAAAGCCCTGGCATCACAAAATGGATGCTGCTGCCACAGACACGAGTCTGGCCTCCTACTGCTGGACGAAACTCCGGCAGGGGAGGCCTGGACAATAGGTTTCCTGTCCCAGGGAGGTGTGACCACCTCCCCAGACAGGATAATGTGTATTGGGGCTGGGCGGGAGCACCATCTGTGTGCTTTGAAGTCCTGCACTGGGGGCACATTTGGTGTCCCTGTGCATACCCCAGTTCAAACCGGATCAGGGGCTTGCAGCCCCTGCTTTGGCGCGAACTGGACAAAGGGAAAGGGGTGTAGCCACCCTCTGCCCTGACCCACCCATAGGTGGGGCCACAGAGTAGTCCAACCCCTATCTTTAGTATAAAGATAGGAACCCAGTCCTTAGGACTTTAGATTATCCCTGGACGAAACTCTGAAACTGAATCCTGGACCTTCGACGCTCTACTCACGATTAGAGGACAGAAGAATCTCCCTTGGGGTCAAGGAGTGACTCCCTGCTTGGCAGGCACCAAAGAAGCATCTGTCTGGTTCGCATTTCTGAAGCTCCCGTCGGACGCCGAAGTCATCGCATCACCAGAGGTGGATTCTCAGACTTCCCCGAGGCTACCCTGAGTCCCCAGCAAAGCTGAGGCCCGTGACTATCGTGGGTGACTTGAAACCGTGACCCCTGGACACCGAGCACATTTGCAAGTGCATCCTCTTCTGGGTCTCCCAAGAAGTCGTGCTTTGGGCTCCGAGTAGCCCTAGCCTCCAGCACTACCTGCACCAAAGATCATTGGCCCCCACTCCACGAGTGTCCTGTGAGCCAGATCCACGTGCGGCGTCACGAGGCTCCTTCGCGGTCGCTAGCCCATTGGCTAGTAGCCCTTAACGAAGGCCAATCCTTTTCTTACTTGGCATCCTGGTTGCTCCAGGCCTGCCCTCACTTACCCTTGCTGGGTGAGTTCCACAGACCTTTCTGGTCTGCACCATCGACGATCTACATCTTCCTCGAGACTTGCCGTTGCCAAGGCTTGTTGGGTCCAATCCAGTCGCCGACACCTCAGCACTCGACAGACATCGTGTACCAGCCCGAATCCTGCTCCTGGTCGCCGACAACGCCTCCTGGACCTCGTGGCTGAAGAGTCAATATGACCATCAACGCACCTGAAGCACTCGACATCGGTGGGCATCTGTCCATCGCCTTCCTGGTCACTGGCTAGTGACCCAGACTCTGTCCCCTCTGCTTTCAGGTTCTTCAGAACTCCGATCCACTCTTGGATCTACCCGGACACTTTTCTCTTGGCCGCCAGCAGCACTTTGCAGCAGATCGCCATTCGAATCGACGAGCGAAACCCGACCCCGAAAGGCACCTATGCACCCGGCTTCCCTGGGTGAGGTAACACGAGTACTCCGGTGCTCCCGTGGGTAGAGACTCTTCAAAGTCCTAGATCTCAAAGGGTTTTGTCCTAGTCCTCTTTTAAGTGTCCCTTTTCTATAATTTCCCGATCCCGACTTTCTCCATAGAAGTCAACGGCGTATCGCGGTTGTGTATTTACACTGCACGCGTCTCCCGTAGGTCCCCTGTGTCACTACCTTGGGTGGTTCCTTGTGGTCCAAGCACTTCTAGAGGCTCTAGGCCTAGTGTCTAGTTCAGTCGTGGTTCGCATACCACTTTATTGGTATATGGTTTGGTACGCCCCTGGGGCACAAACGTGTATTTGTGCTATTACTGTGAATTAATAACTTATAACTTATGTACTTCGAACTCTAGCCTCATAAAGAGACTAGAGGGGTGTGTTTAGCAATAAATACATATATTTTGAATATATACCTGGTGTGGTGCTCTTTCATTTGGTCACTCAAGAGATTATAGACTGGTAAAACAAGCTGCTTTACATTCCTTCAAGACTTAGCCTGAAGGCAGCTCTCCATAGCTACCACTAGGATAGCTTTCAATAAGGTTGTCTTTAAACCTATCTCCAATAAGGGGTTGTTTGGACTGGTGCAAGGTGCCCACTATAATTAGTGGACAGCATATGCCAGGCCAACTTCTCACAGTGAGTGCTACAGAGGGGCAAAGCATTTGCTCCTTCTTTGTGCTCCACAAGTTTTAGATTTAACTCCAAGGACTTCACAGTTTTGCTTCACAATTTTTACGTCTTGCCTACGAGACTGCTTTTAGCTGTCTGTAGGCAAAAGCCTATTGTGGACAAAGTGCTTTCATTGAGATGAAAAAGATGAGGGGTCTCTAAAAGGGGCATGGCCTACATAATTAGGAACATGGTTTAAAAAACATGTGAACTACAACCCTGTACATTGCGCAGGTTGCCTTACCAGTATTTAGGTGCCTCTCTGTGAGTTTTCTGCTTTGCATCCGGGTCTGGTGGCTTAGTGGACTAATGCATCCACTGCAGGGGCCTGTGTTCAACCTCATGGTCACAGGTTCAAATCCCGGCGGGTCCACTCAGCCTTTCATCCATCTGAGGTTGATAAACTGAGTACCATTGAGTTGGGTAACAATAAACATCTGTTATTCAGCGCCAAGAGACCTATGGGTGAACGTGCGCTTTACAAATACTTATGTTATATATCACCACAACAAACAAATTTATAAAACAAGACACAACTATTGGCTTTGTGAGTGCTTGTTAGCAGTTTGATATAAATGAGTATCAACAATGAGTTTGTTGTAAATAATTAGAATTGATCATTATAAATGGTACATATGTGACCATTTATGTGTGCACTGGAGAGAGGCCAAAGATGAGCCTGTAAACAGACCACTTTTACGGCCCATGATTCGCAGTGCTTTCAGTCCCTGCTCCTGTGCTCTCAGTCATGTCCCATTATGAACACTCTCCAGCACCCAAAACACCTAACAACACCTACATGCGACTCATATACTATATGTATTATACCATAAAAGCATTGAAAAACCCAATAGCTCAGTCTTTTAGAGCTGAGACATCATGGTTTGCCAATACGTAGTAAAGTAAGTTCCAATTACTATACAAAATTGCACTAAAGCAAAGAGGGTATACAAATGTTAACAAATTTGAAGTTTTTACTTCATTAATACAGTGTATATAGAGTAACATATTGTGAAAACCTTGGACTAAGCCAATACGTCCCAATGACGAGACATAACACCGTTGCCAATAGTTGTTAGCATCAGATTCCATTACTGCTGTAGTAGTAATAGGTCTTTGTAAATAAATATATGGGTCACACCTCTCAAGTTTCCTAGCCAAATGCTTATCTCATCCAGTAAATGTTTTTTCTTGTAATTGTGCTGTTATAATTATAAAACCAGGACTACACGTACCATAATACAAAGAAAAAGCCAGGAATGGATGAGCTTTCATGGAACTAGGAAATTTGGAAGCTCTGCAAATTGGCCTCATAGAGACAGGAGAGCCTTTCAGCATCACATTGAAGGTGGCGGACAGAGCACATGTGAAAGGGGATTAGGGCTGCATTCCAGCGGCGGCCGGCATAGGTAAGTGCGGTGGGGCTGGGCAGGGGGAAGCCAACAGACGATGGAATAGGTATTATTTATTTATTTAATTATACCTATTCTGTCGTATGTCGACTTCACCCCCTCTTACTCTGCCCCGCCCCACCCCTCCACCCACAGCGTTTACCTGTGCCGGCCGCAGCTGCTGCATTCTGTAGCCTTGGACGCAAAACCCATGTGAGATTGCTCACTGATTTCGCTGCTTGACAGGGTGTTCCGTATTTCACAGCCTCAGCTGATACACCAACAGTTAAATGGGCTGCCTCTGGTTGAAGAAATCAAAATGCAAAAGAAACCCTTCACCATATGCTACGTCCACTGGAAATGTAAAAAAAGTGATCGAACTTTAATTAATTTTCCCAATATGTTGCAAACAGTGCAGGCCTCGTATAATTCCTATTCTTCATATCAGCCCTACACACGATGACACTGCTCTGCTGAGAATGTCTTCATACAAGAGTGCAGTATCCCATCCCTACCACATCCCCCTCCCCCAGCAGCAGGAGCTCAGCAGTGGTGCAATGCAAAATTGCCCACTCTTTACCCGTCACAGAAAACCTGACAATAATGATATCTGATACACTAAAAGTGCACGTTCACCCTGCACATGAATTCTACTTGATACCATGAGTGTGCACGTGTTGCATATGATATGGAGAGACATAGATGTCTTTATTTTAGAACCTAGGTCTTACATAGAATGGTTTACTAATGTCAAAATAAATATTTGATGTTAACTTAGAACTGCTTACAGTAAAAAGAGATGCTCTTAATGAAGATGATTTAGTCGACATTTACCTGATGCTGATTAATAAATGTGACTGACATGTATCAAGAAAAACATGTATGCTGTGCTACAACTAAAAGGAATTGCAATTGTAATACATGCTATATTGAGAAGTGAAACATTGCAATGTGTAGTTTAACCCTTTAAACCATCCTCTTTCCTTTATTGCCGAAGACTTTCACATGATTCATGAATGTGTGCAACATTGCCTGTGTAACTCTTAGAGATGTTGTTCTTAGCTTTAAATGATCCTTATATGTGCAGGATATTGGCATAGGTCGAATGATAACATTTTATTAATGTATACAGTAATGTTACGCGTATGTACTTTTAAATGTCATTCTCAAGTGTACTTACTGTTATGAAATTTCATTGCTTGCATATGATTCATGCAACGAGCTACAAGTCCTAAAGGGATATTATATACATATATGTTTAAATGTGCATATGCATATTAAATCTGCCTTATTGATTTAATGTCTTAAGTTAGCAGAGTTTCACTCGAAATTCTTGTCCCAAACTCTTGTGGGAACCTATTGTGCTTCTCAATTTTTGCTGACTTGCTTCCTTTACAAGTGTTCCCACAAAGTGTTAGTTCAGAATGGATACATTTCTTGTAGCAAGCAATAGATACATGCTTGGGAACAGATTTCAATGACGAGCACATGAGAATTCTGCAGATTAACAATGGACTGTTGTTCTAAACCCTGAACGTGAAACCAATATGGTCTTCCCATTTCCAGTGTGGGATTTTTCCTAAATGTTTTGCTATGCACCATGTTAATCCATACAGACATTGAAACAAATACAATAGTCTCTTATTGATGACGCAACAAAAGGGGAGTTGCCAACAAACTTTATTGTTATAACTTATTGGTTGCCCTGGACGAAGGGCCAGATGACTTCAGACTTTCTTGCTGACCACAAGCTAAACTTTTATTGCTAAACCCTCTTCTTCAGCATAAGCAGAACCTTCCTTGGACTTCAACCTGAACCATTTCTTATGCCCCTTGCCCCTCGTTTGGACTCTAATGGACAATTCCATATGTCACTTAATTTCCCTTAGAAAGCACCTTAGACTAATTTCTGACTCATTGAAGACTCTTGACCGAGCTTCCAAAATACTTCTATGGGTATTGCTTGTACTTCTGTGCCTTATTCTAATTGTGTTCTATAGACTTGCTTGAATTCTGAACTTGGAATAAAAGTACCAATGTTATTGTTCTGTGTTGCGGCCACGGAGTCGTTAGTCTTTTTAATTCTTGTTTGCCTAAATTTCTTTAGGAGGCTTGGCCTCCCTGTGGCTATTCTTTTTCTGTACAGTCTGGTCTTGAGAGTGATTTACCTTAACGTGATCATTAACTTGTAATAAACACCCTTGAAACTGGCTACCAATTCCTGGTCCTCATTGTGTAGCCAGATGGTTGCACTGTTGATGTACATTTATTGATCAAACAGAAATTGCTGTCTCTCTTTCCCCTCATCAGAGGACCGAGTTAACATGTAAGTAAGTGTGAGTAAATGAACCAGCAAAGGAGGACAACCCTCACTTTCCAGTGGGCTCATGCGCAAGATTTAAACCGCTGGATCAGCAGGAAGATTCAGAGGCCCTTTTCCAGATGTTCATCCAGTTCGAGAGCACGCATTGGATTTAGTGAGAGGCCAAGCCCTGTACTCTGTAGCTCCTGAATGAGCGTTGGGCTCCTCTCAGACCCTGGCAGCCTTTCTTAGTTTGCTTTGCAGTTTGTTTTCCTATCTCACTGCATATGAGCGGAAATTATAATGTACAAATTATGTAACGTGACTAGAATTTTAAAATGAAAAACTGGGGCAGACCCAGTGCTCAACTTTTCAAAAACGTAAGGTCCAGTGTCCTTCTGAGGAGGCCGCTGCAGCTTGAACCATCCATTGCCCCTGCCAGTGCCGCCAAATAATAGTACCAACACAACTACTAACCATCACACTCTTACAAATGTGACAATTCAGACTATTCCAGGCAACCAAAAGCTATAAGAAAGGTGTGGGTGGCAGGCATTATTCATTGTTCATGTTTATTGAAATACTAAACACTGTTGTTATGCTCATCTTAAAATTAGACAGACAGTGCCACCGTGTGGTGGATTTTCATTAGTGCTGTTGAGTTAAATAAATGTTTGTGCCGAGAAAACTCTGGCTCCTAATTAAGCATTGGGCAGACCAGTGACATATAAGAGGGATTCAGTGCTTAATTTGTGCTGGCGCTTTCCGGTGCTTAGCACCGGCACTTAATTGTCAGGGCCGGGTCTACACGAATCTGCTGCACGTCACATATTGCCTTGATGATATAGCCTGCCCGTTGAAAGTAACTCTTAAAAGACGTGCTGCAGATTTTCACTCCGAGGGATGCACTATTTGGCTCCAGTTTTTCCAAGCACAGTAACCCCAGTAACACTTTAGGAGAGGCTACGCCGGGAAAGGCCGGCCTGTGGCGTAAAGCAAAATAATGGGCCCTCTGCAGTATTTTTTTGTTGTTGCAGTTTTATGTAGCGCGAACTCGACCTGAAGGTATCGGAGCGCTTTACATAAGCACCAGTTGCATTGCAGACGGACACATTTATTATTAGGCACTGGGAAAATAAGTAAATTGCCCAGAATCACAGAATGTTTGAGCCTGCCGCAGAGATTCGAACCCGGTCCTTAGCTTCAAAGTCACCACTCTAGCCCCTAAGTCCTGTATCTCACAGATATTCATTGCCCCTCCCACCCACGTTACAGCCCTGAGGCTGACGTCTCTCAAAAACTGTATCATAGTCGTGCAAGTGTGAAATCCTGTTTGGCTTCGCCCTTTTGCAACCATATCTACCTGCAAGAGAAAAGTGGGGAGGCAGGGACAGGTGAGCAGCTGCAGGTCATGGCCCCCACCGCCCCTCAACAACCACGTCATAACTCTTAGCGATAAGTGCAGGGGGGCTCTTGTTACGATTCTCTTTTTCATCTAGCTGTGAGACTGAGTCTGAGCCAAGAGCCGATTCATATGCAGTAGTACTGTTCATATGCTATGTTGATGGCGGGCCTTAGTTCAGTTTTGCCGGTGGGTGGGACACTGATTGGGCTGGATTTTGGTTGTACAGGGGTAGGGGCTGTGCGGCAGCGTGCGAAGATTTTAAAAAAAATGCCACGCCCCAGTACACCCGCACCCTATGAGTCATTTAAGTCAGCCCGACGACGTTGAGGGCAGGCAGCAGCAGCACCAGGCCCAGGCCTAATTAGTTAATAAAGGCAGGCAGAGCAGTGTCCCAGCCGCCCGGCCCACCACGAGTAATGGACGGTGAGCAAGTACTAAGTAGTAGTAGGCGTGCGTAGCCATGCCAATATGCCAGTCCGTTGCCAAACCAATGCTGATTTTTTGGGGGGGGGACCGTGGTGGCGTGATGGTCATCACCGTGGTGGTAGGTCCGGCTCCACAAGATTTGATGATGATGATGCACTGCCTGCCTAGCCTTGTAGCTGCCACCGTCCGATGCTGTACGGTACAATTATACACAGGATGCAGCTCATCTTCAAAAGGTGCCTCAAAAATTGTAGATTACTTTTGAGTCAACGAGTCTTATCAGAGAGAACAATATTCATCAAACAAATTGGCAGCAGGGACTAAAGGTTGCATACATCTAGTAATAACTACTTCTTGACTGCCTCATAGTTTCTCAACAAAAGAGCCTTCCAGAACGCGTTCAGCCTAGTCTTGCGTCGCTGCTCATATAACCATGATGATTAACAGTTAGGACGTTGTACAGCTTTCAGGAACTATGTTTGGTGGACAGCACATCATTCTGAGCTGCCAGCGCACTGAAGCAGGTGTCTATGCTCGAAAAGAATGATAAATAAATATACACATAAACCAGCCTGCGACACAGGTGAAGGAGTGTGATGATTAGTAGTTCTGTTGTTACTATCATTGGCAGCATGGCAGAGCAATGTGTGGTGCAAGCTGCAGTGGCCTTATTACGAGAGCCCCGGCACTTATTATTTTACAAATTAAGCACTGGGTGGGACACTGATTGGGCTGGATTTTGGTTGCACAGGGGTAGGGGCTGTGCGGCAGCGTGCGCAGATTTTTTTTAAAATGCCACGCCCCAGTACACCCACACCCTATGAGTCATTTAAGTCAGCCCGACGATGTTGAGGGCAGGCAGCAGCAGCACCAGGCCCAGGCCTAATTAGTTAATAAAGGCAGGCAGAGCAGTGTCCCAGCCGCCCGGCCCCCCACGAGTAACGGATGGTAAGCAAGTACTAAGTAGTAGTAGGCACGCGTAGCCATGCCAATATGCCATGCCCGTTGCCAAACCAACGCTGCTTTTTTTGGGGGGGGCGTGGTGGCGTAATGGTCATCACCGTGGTGGTAGCTCCGGCTCCACAAGATTCGATGATGATGATGCACTGCCTGCCTAGCCTAGTAGCCGCCACCGTCCGCGCCGTACGGTACACTTATACACAGGATGCAGCTCATCTTCAAAAGGTGCCTCAAAAATTGAAGATTACTTTTGAGTCAACGAGTCTTATCAGAGAGAACAATATTCATCAAACAAATTGGCAGCGGGGACTAAAGGTTGCATAAATATAGTAATAACGACTTCTTGACTGCCTCATAGTTTCTCAACAAAAGAGGCTTCCAGAACGCGTTCAGCCTAGTCTTGCATCGCTGCTCATATAACCATGATGATTAATGGTTAGGACGTTGTACAGCTTTCAGGAACTATGTTTGGTGGACAGCACATCATTCTGAGCTGCCAGCGCACTGAAGCAGGTGTCTATGCTCGAAAAGAATGATAAATAAATAAACACATAAACCAGCCTGCGACACAGTTGAAGGAGTGTGATGGTTAGTAGTTGTGTTGTTACTATCATTGGCAGCATGGCAGGGGCAATGTGTGGTGCAAGCTGCAGTGGCCTTATTACGAGAGCCCCGGCACTTATTATTTTACAAATTAAGCACTGGAGGGATTCAAATGTTTCTCCGTGACACAGAAGTCGTCCAATATTTAGCTGCCAAAATAGAAAACCTGCATTTTAACTGTGTTCAAATGTACTACCGCTAAATACATCAAAAATAGGTACCACCAGCATTCATGACATTCGACCGAGGGGCTCCATGTCTTGTGACCAGCCCTGGCATTTTTTTTAGCCAAAAGCCCTATGCGTCTCGGCCTTGTAGTTTTGCTTTTCCCATTGTATCTCTAGGCTCAAAATGATTCACAAAATGTTTCTCAGAAGTACAAAGCTGATAGGAAAATTACCCTCTCTCATAAAATCCACACAGCCGTCACTTCACACAGTCCTTAGTAAAGGAGCTCCATTGCAAAATAAACACAAGAGATCAAAGCTTTGAGGACAGAAATGTCTACACTGTCATATGGTGAAGTAATACTTTCTACCCTCTGCAGGTTGCATTCACCCCAATTGCCTATGAAATCAGACCTCTCAGTTTTCAAAATTAGCAACTTGATGTGACACCTTAAGTCTAGCTTTAGCCAGTGGCCTCATGTCTGCATAGTTTTTGTGCAGGAAGGTGTTGCTGCCTGTACAAAAGTATGCTTTAACGTATTTCTGTCTGCACACATGCACATGCACACATGCAAAGAGGAAAAATGAGGAGAAAAGGAAAAAAAAATTCACTTTACACCCGTCTCAAGGAGGCACAGGATTTTGGTGCAAATCTCTGTCTACAATTATGGAAATGCCCATGCACCACCCACTTGACGAAGGCATCGCATTGCGTTGCATTACTTTGGGTTACAATTAGAGGTGGGCAAGTTTGCGGAGAGAATAGAAAACTCCACAAACCTCGCCTAACTCCGTGTGAGCTGGCGGAGTTGTGCTCAGCTGCCCGTTTACACTGATTGGTGCGATTAGCGTGCTCCACGATGCAGTGCACATGCGAGCAGCACCATGTTGTCATCCACGCGCACAGCTATTTTGTTTTTTCTATTCTGTGCATGGTCCTGGACCTACTTCTGAATCCTAACTATATCTTTGCCATCCTAACTTTATTTAAATTATCCTCCCCCGTATTACATTTATTTCCTTAGTGTGTGTATTTGTGTTGGTGTATTTTATGTTTTTGCTTCTTTTTTTATTTCCAGTGACTTTTTTGTCCCTTTGTTACTTTTCCCCTAACTTCCCCAAACTTCCTAATTTCTCCCTCTCTAGTCTATTCCTTCTCTTCCTTCTGTCTTTCTCTTCTTCATAATCACCCAGCGCCATGCCAGAGCGTGGGAAAGGCAGCGCCAGTGCAGGGGATACAGCAAACCACACACCCTGCGGGCACTGGTACCACCAGGGAGTGCAGCCTCGTTCCATTTTTAGAGGAGGAGGTGGCCACACTTGTTTTTTTGTGCCGCGCCACCTCCCATCCATGCTAGCAGCAGGCCCAACAGTGGGTACGGCCAGCGGGAGCATCAACTGCTGTAGGGGAGGGTGTGTTGTTGCGTTTGCCAACACACTGGGGCTCAGCGCACCCAGCAGCAGCTGATGCACTGCTGGGCTGATATCCTGGACGGGGAGAGGGTCCTAGAAATTAATTATTACTAATTTGTTGTGTCCTATACCATGTTGTAAATTTGTATTTCAAAATAGCATGTTGCTCACACTCAAAGGTAAGTTAAGTTCATGTAACATAACGTTACCAATACTATGTGATCCAATTTGAGTGAGCCAAGTGCTTGGTGCTACCTAATATATTATTAGTGAGTTAGCGTTCTCTGTCTTTCTTTTTATGTAGCTTTTACCTTTCCAAACAATCCTCCAGTGATGTAGTATGCAAAATATGCATCTAAGCAGTGACATCGGAAACTGACTGAGTTGGCCAATCAAAGGAGGTTAAATTTGTGAGATCAAGTATTTCCAAATGTAGACTAGGAGATTCAGAATAGAGCTTAGGTAAGGTTTCAGAAATTTGGAATAGGTCTACTGGATTATACAGGCATTCTGTTTTAGAAAAGTATAATGTCAATATGTTACTGTGTTTGCCTGTCAAAATATTTTCTAGGAGTTTAACTGTACCACTAATCTATTTTTGTTATCTTCTTTATTTCTTTAGCACCCAAGGGCAAGAAGAGGGCATTAGAGGATCCGGCTGAGGCGGGTGCCACCACCAGTGCATTGACGAGTGGAAGTTCCACCGCCAATCAATCAATCAATCAATCACAGAATTTGTAAAGCGCACTACTTACCCGTGAGGGTCTCAAGGCGCTAGGGAAAAAAGAAAAGGGGGGGGGTGCTGCTACTGGTCGAACAACCAGGTCTTGAGTAGCCTCCTGAAGGTCAACAGGTCTTGGGTCTGTCGTAGGCTTAGTGGAAGGGTGTTCCAGGTCTTGGCGGCGAGGTGGGAGAAGGATCTGCCGCCGGTGGTAGTTCTTCGAATGCGAGGACGGTGGCGAGGGAGAGGTCGGCGGAGCGGAGTTGGCGGTTGGGGACGTAGAAGAGGAGTCGTCTGTTGAGGTAGGCTGGGCCAGTCTTGTGGAGTGCCTTGTGTGTGTGGATGAGGAGTTTGAAGGAGATTCTCCTGTCGACGGGGAGCCAGTGCAGGTTCCTCAGGTGGGGGGTGATGTGGCTGTGGCGTGGTACATCGAGGCGCCACCACCAGCGCCATGGCGGATGGCTCTGCTGGCCCCAGTAAGTCCTTGTTAATATTATTTATTTCTCTAACTTTTCAGTCTCCCCATTAAATACATTTTTCATCCTTTCTGTTATACTGTCTTTCTTTAAATACTCGTTGTTCTATGTAATGTTTATTTTTGTTACTTATCCCTCCCTGCATTCTTTTTTTCTATATTTCTTGTTTCTGTGGCTGACTTCCTCCTGTGTCTGTACTATTCTGTAGCTTAAGCTTTCTTCTGCTTGGTTATGCTGCCCCTCTCCCCTAACTTTAAACCATGTGGACTGGTACTGTAAGACTAAGATACCAGATTAGGTAGTCTACGGTGAAGATTACAGAGTGTGTAGATGCTCAGTGAAGCCCAGGCCCAGTCCCCTTTGCAAGACAGAGCTTCCACCATGGCGGACCTGCGCCGCTCAGTGCCAGAGAAAGGAATTCCTGTGCAAGCCTTCTGCAACGGAGAGCCATGCGGAAAGGGCTGTGCTGTTCCAACAGCTGCCACGTCACGATAGTGCCACGGAAGCAGAATGTGACTACTGAGGACTGTGCAGGCCAGATTCTATTCCACTGATGAGCCACTGGCTGGCTAGTCTCCCTTCCTCTGGAGGGCCTGGTACTTTCTGCTCCTGGTTAAAGGTTTCCTCACCCGAGGCAGCTTCTCCCCTCCTTTTCGTCTTTGTAGCTAAGCCAGGACAGCTGCGTTCCATGGATGCTTTGAATTGAAGATCGATGTCTCACATGAGTGACGACATAGACCCTCATTTGTTCATTCTTCATGTTCGCAGGCAGGGACCTACATTGTTGACTTGTTCATTGTTTTTCGTCCCACCTCTCCCCCTGATGCTATACCTCTATTTTCCATACTCCATACACCACATAGCAGCGTTTCTTATCCGGTGTCTGTATATCTACTGTAGGCCACACTCGGCCCCCATTGGGCCTCCACACATCCCCCTGTAGATGATTATGATCCTTAGCCTCAATGTCTGGGGCCTTAAGCCACCAGCGAAACACCTAGCACTCTTGTCCCTCCTCAGGGATGCCAAATGTGATATTTGTCTCCTGCAGGAGACTCACCCGCTCAAGACCGACTGGAAGCGATTGGGCTCCCGGTGGTTTGACCGCCAATATTTCTCCTCCAGGGCAGGGAAGAAGGTGGGGGTGGCTATTCTCCTAGAGACTCACTTTCCAGTGAGGGTGACTCAAACTTATACTGAATTGCTTGGCAAGCTTTTGTCACTGTGCATTGATCTGAAAGGTCACAGGTTTACAGTAGCGACACTTTATGCACCGAATGACCACCAAGAACCCTTTCTTAAAGAAGAATTGGGATGAGTACTTACCACTCCAGACACTGATATCCTTTTAGTGGGGGATTTTTAATATAGTGGTTGATGCGTAGAGGGATAGATCAATACAGCGACCAGGCCATACCGGTTCCCTCACATCTGCCTGCAGACAATGGCTAGCTGACGCTGGCCTGATGGATGTATGGTGGCATACATACCCTGCCGCTACAGACTACACTTTATTTTCAGCCGCGCATCAGACTTACACACGCATTGACTTTTTTCTCACCTCCCATCATATTACAAAAGCGACGATGGTAGTGGATATTGGAGTGGCCGCCTTTTCTGACCACTCTCCTGTCATCCTTCATTACACCCCTTCTAGTGCCCTGTCACCTCCTCGTGTTTGGCGCTTCAATGTAAAACTACTTACTCGTGAACATGTTCTCACCGAGACCGCATCCACTATCACCTCATTCTTAGAAACTAATGAGACACGGACTACATCCATCGCACTCTTATGGAAAACCTTGATGGCCATGTTGGGGGACCAATTTGTTGCCAAAGCGGCTCAATTCAATAAAGATAGTTGTGACTTGCGCACCCAACTAGAATCTAAAGTTAAGGAGCTAGAAAACTACCATAGGCACACAGCTCGCTTGTGACCTGACATCAACTGACCGCAGCTTGCAAGCAATTGAAAGCACTAGATATGGACAGGGCAGAACATACGTTATTATGGGCAAAGCAGAAATGCTATGCAGGAGGGAACAAAGCAGACCGCCTACTAGCCCACTGCCTATGTGCCAAGGCTGTACACCACTGAGTGAATGAACTGATGGTTTCTGATGTCACCCCGAAGTACCAGGATGAGCTGATGACCCAAGAATTTGAAAGATTCTATGCCACCCTCTACTCGGCCGATGATTTCGATACTGCCAACATCAGCACCTATTTAGTTAAGGTCCCCCTGACTAGCATCCCGCAGACTGCCATTTGTTCCCTCGATAGGGATATTTCTCCCAATGAGGTCCTAATGACCATTCAAAGTTTGCAACCGTCTAAGGCCCTTGGGTATGATGGTTATAGCACAGACTTTTACAAAGCCTTTGGCACATTGGTGGCCCAGTATTGGCAAGGTGATATAACCCCTTTAGCTCTAAATGGCACACTAACAGAAACAATGCAACTTGCCACAATCACGGTGATCCCCAAAACCGGTAAGGATCCTAGACAGTGTTCCTCCTACTGCCCCATCTCTTTACTAAATGTCGTCGCTAAGATCTTTAAGGGCATCTTGGTTCATAGGTTAGTGCCCTATATGCAAGGCTTGGTGGACTGCGTTCAAACTGGGTTTATACCCAAAAGGGCCTGTAGTGATAACACAAACATATCTGTCACCTCCTAGAAAAAAACACCGCGCTCTCAGACACTGGCTCTTCTCCTGTCTATTGATGCAGAGAAGGCCTTCGACCGGGTCCACTGGTCGTACCCCCACGCGGTGTTGACGCACTTTGGCCTGGGGCCGCGGTTTTGTAAATGGACCCAATGCAGTTTTTCTTCCCCCTGAGCCATGGTGAGGGTAACAGACTCTTGTCCCAGCCCTTCCAAATTGCCTGGGGTAGCTGACTTGCTGCCCCCTTTCACCTCTATTTTTTGCTTTGTACATGGAGCCATTTGCAGAATGGGTGCGCACCAACCCACAAATCACCGGTATATGCATGGGAGGCAGGGAGCAGAAATTACTGCTCTATGCTGATGATGTCCTCTTACTACTATCAAACTCTTCCTGCCAGCCATGATGGGGGAACTGGTGGCCATTGGGGAGTCCTCTGGTTTCAAGACCAGCCTCCAGAAGTCCTCTATTCTCAACCTTACAATTCCCGGGACTGATCAAGTTCAGCTTCAGTTTGGGTTCCAGTTCACATAGGTTTCCCAAGGGATAAGCTATCTTGGTCTGCAGATACACCCTACACCGGACCATAATGTGGCTCATAATTACGAGGGGCTCCTGATGAAAACACGCTTAATACTATCTAGGTGGAAGGGTTACGGTCTCTCATGGCAGGGCCGCTTGGCAGTGGTCAAGATGACGCTGCTAGCAAAAATCTTAGTTGTGATGCAAACCCTGCCTCTTCAGCCCCCTCCGTGGCTGCTTGATAAATTGCAAACCCTCATCTGGGACTTCATTTGGGATGGCAAAAAGGCACGGAAGTCAAGTCACAGGCATATCTCTCTCAGTCAGAAGGTGGCTTGGGAGTTCCTCCTCTGAAATGTTATTATCAGGCAGCACAACTGGGATATATGCTGGAGTGGTCGCGGCATAGTAGTGAAAAACATCGTGCTTTATAGATCAGGCGGTGGCAGGCATTCCTGTCTGGAAGGTTCCATGGCTGCCTTAGCCACACCGACCCACTGGTGTCTACATTTCGCCAGTGCTCCAAGCCACGGTTGGAGTCTGGGACAAAGTGTAGCTTCAACAGGGACTATCCACCCCTCTTTCCCCCAGACACTGATCATAGGTAACACAGATTTCCCCCCTGTGCTCAACGGTTCCATGTTTGCTGTTTGGCAGGAAGCTAATTGCAAACGGATAGGTGACCTCTTTGATTTCGATGGCCTTATGGACTACTCCAAGATCCAGTCAGCCTTCCGAATCCCATCCACAGCCCATAGTAAATACATAGCCATTCGTCACTGGCTGACACAGGCCAGGCTTCACCCACATGCCAGTTGACCGCTTACCGTATTAGAGAAATTGCTCCTTACTTGTTCTTCTGACAAACGCATCCTCTCGGATATTTACATCTTCCTTACCACCCCATGGTAACCGGTAAAGTCCCCCACTCTGCAACGGTGGGAGGTGGAATGTGAGCGTACCTTTACTGATAAGGAGTGGAGGGACATTCTCCACCACACCCAAGTATCTGTCCGCAACACTTCTAGTAAGGAGATGTTCTTGAAGATTGCACAATACTGGTACTTTACCCCAGCTAGGGATGCCCATTGGAACTCGAATAAGGACAGCGCATGCTGGCAACATTGCAGCAGACAGGCACTTTTACCCATCTGCATTGGCAATGCGACAAGATAGGTTCCTTCTGGAATGAGGGGCTGACTACTGTGAGTGACCTATTTGACACTGATGTCCCTAGGTTTGCCAGCTATGTCTTATTGGGCCTCCCCAACACTTTGACCTACTAGATGGGGTTCAGAAGCGATCTCCACACAACCTGACTTGCTCCACAAATTTTCGGACTTACTGGGAATGGAGAAGCTGACAGCAGTAGCAATCCATTCACTCCCCCTGTTTGACAAGACATGGGGTCAATGCATCCGGTACCTATCGGACAAATCTAGAGCATTGACTTGCCCTTTATATTTATAGACCCTCCCACTAACGCCCCCTGACCGAGAACCTCCCTAAACTAGCACCTGATGGCTGTTTCCATCATCTACATGCCCCGGCTACCGCCACTATATGATTGGTGTCCTGCTCCTCCTGCAGGTGTCGCCTGCTTCTCCCCTCACTTTTCCTTCCTGCCCACACGAATCTCCCCTTGTTTATGTTCCTCCGCCCTCATGCTACTGATGATTGATGCTCCCCACCGGCCGTTAGTTGTAGATGGGCAGATTGTTGTACCTTGTTTTATGCACTAAACTACCAATAAAGAGATCTTAAACCTAAAATAATGGCTGTAATGAGTGCAGATTCTTCTGCAGATGGTCAGAATGTTGCTGACTATGTCTTCTATTTGAGAAAGGCTTGCCCAACCAGGTTGATGCGCCAAACACAGGACCCTGAAATAGCCACCGTCTGCCATGGCATTTGACTATGTGACTGCCATTGTCCGTACCAACAAATCCAATTCTAAGACCTCTGGGTCTCAGCCATTCAGGCACCTTGCTGTTAAATTGGTTCAAGATGTTTGCAGCTGTATGTGATTACTCCACGGCAAACATTGTTACTGCTGATTGCCACTTAACGATCTTAAAACTTTCTTCAGAGCCAAGACCTGTTGATAGCTATACCCCTGCAAAAGAGATCCAGTGTGCAGTGATGCACATGTATTCAGTTGCCTGACAACTAGTCCACATGTCTATCATCAGGTGGATAGTGTGAACAGCACTTTGGTGCAAAGCTTTTCCAACCAATTGCAGCATATTGTGATGCAGCCCTGGAACAGCAACCCTGCAAAGTAGGTCCGACTTGGAATCTTCCATTTTGGGCAGATGGCTACCACAAATTCTAAGAATCACACTCCTTCCACAAAAGAAAAAGGAAGGATGTCCAGCGCTAACATATTTGCCAGCTTCCCATTATACAAACGTGTCGTTGGGTGTTTGCGGTCGTATGGCCCCTACTGCCTAAACATAGCCGTAATAGTAGCCTGTGTTTTCTTATTTTCTGGGGCGTCTGATGCAGGCGACTTTAAAAAAAATAGGTGGTGGTAGACTCAGTGTGCGTCGTGGTGGGGGACTCACTGTATGCCGTGGTATCTTCCTCTGACTCTTCTTGTGCCATTGTGAAGTCACTGAGGTGGGTGATTCTGCTGGCGCACAGCTGGGGACAGGGCTGCTTTATGTGAGGATGTCACCCTCTTCTTCCTCATCATTACCTCCCACCGTAATTGGACTTGTAGCTGATGTTGCCCGGCTCTCCTCACCTTCACCACCATGACCACCTTCAACAGATGTTTTGAGGTGCTCCTCCCACTGGATTACGTGCTGTTTTTTTCATAGGAGTAATTTGACCTCCAGTACCAATAATGTGAATCAGGCTTACCCCGACGAACATTTGTGTGGCAAATGGGGCATATTGCAATGTGCTCCCCCTGTGTGCTAACTGTAAAAAAGTCCCAAACTGGGGAGAAGTACTTTTTTACTGGCCCATTGCTAATGCCTGAAGAAGAACTGGAGGTAGGTGGGCGTGTCGTCAATTGCCTCTCTGCAGTGCATACTTCTACTGAGGTATGGGTTGGTGCAGGTCTCAGCTGGTGCCTTGCAAATATGAGAGCTGGTGGTGATACCTGTGCCACATCCCTCGGAGCAGGTTGTATAGTAATGTTGGACTCCTCTGTGTCACCTTCCACAATGACTAGCTTATGGTCATCATCCTCCTGATTATCCCCTTCCATAATTCCAAGGCTTTCAGGAACTTTTCTTTTCCATTTCCTCTCCTGGTGTCCCCCGTACTCTGCCGGGGCCCACTCTATGTCCCTATCATCAGCATCTGAAGTGGTGCTTGGAGAAGATGGTGCAGTAGTACCCTTCCTTTTCCATGCTGGAGATCTGGGAGCCAATGGTTCTAAAAGAGGAGATTCTTGCTCAGCAGGAAGTTCAACCTCCTGCTCTGCTCCAACTTCAGGAAGATGTACTATTGCTGGCTGCAGCTGCTGTCCACTTTGCTCTGTTTCCTGAAAATGATTGGACAAATAAAATTCAGTGTCACTGCTCGTCAGCGTCGCCATGATTGCAGTGGCCGCCTCACTGACAGACATGGTCTTGGGATTAGGTTGGGATGGTGCTGTTGAAGCGGGAGTGTTTGTCCCAGGTTCCACCCCAGAGGCCAGTCTGGCAGGCACACATTTCCCCAAAAATGTTGTGGTCGGCACGCCACTGGTGGAAAGCTGCTTCTTCTCACTGACCACTTTCTTGGGAGCAACTTTGGGGCCATCTTAAAGCTCTCAGTTGGCAGTTGCACTAAGCTGCACAAGCGTAAGAGATTGGAGGGTTGACGTCACTGTACAGGCCTTCTGTTTGGCAGTACTGCGGGTGATGTCTCTTCTTCTATTGTGCACCAAAAAGCAAACAAGCAAGAAAAACATTTAGTGAAACATGGCATTATTGCAGTTTGAATTAGTATAGATAAAGGCAATATTAGTGTGATTGGTTACTTAGGTAATAATAAATCAGCCACTTTAAAGTCAACCCACACCACACCACCACACCATAATATTTAATTTCAAATCAGGATAACACCACATACAGATATAGCTCTTTGCTTTATGTCCATATATTCTAAAGGAGACACATGTGGCACTCGGGGAACTGCATGGGTAAATGGAAGATTAATGAAGGTTAGTGTGCACCTATGGAAGGCAATGTGGTCCAGGGGGAACTGGAATAATCATTAAAAAAATGAATGATGCTGATATTTCTGCAGTGCACCCCAGCCAGTGTGTCCAGGAAGAAATGGAATTATACCTAAAAAAATGAATGCTGTTGCGCGGCTGTGTGCCTATGGTGGATGGATGGATGGATGGATGGACCAAGGCAAAATGCAAAACAAAAAAATTGAATAAATACATAAAAAAAACAGTGACAAAAATGTTAACTAAATGTAGAAAATTTTAAAATAAATTTTTTTGCAAAAATTGTAAAAGATTTCTACAAAAAATATTAAAAATAAAATTAAAATAAAAAATAAAAATAAATACAATAAAAACTAAACAAAACAACCAATAATTGTTGATGTTTGCATGGGAGGATGACACAAAACCTATTGTGAGGCAAGGTGGTGCAAAATAAAAGCACTGTTCATCAAAATCATATTCTTAATATGCATACACTACAATGATCCTCAAGCATATTATTAAACTGATATCACATCCATCCATGCAAGCTTATGGCAAAGTCACACTGGCTGGATGCACAAAATGGCAGCCAGCCAGTGCCACATGGACAAACAACAACAGTGAGTAAGGAGGCATGGGGAACAAAGAACCCAATCCAAAAATCAAAGGGGGGAGTGAAGAGGAAAAAAGTAGAATCATCCTCCTCATGGTATCTTAATTCAACGAAGGGATTCTACCAATATTTACATAAAGATATATATGTGTATAAGTGTATATTCAGTTTTACTGGAGGTGTTTTTATATGTTCCAATGATGATGTCTAGAAACATCCTTCTCTAATTACTAGGAAGGACAGTATTCAAAAAAATTGTAAATTACCCCTCACACACTGAAACCTGATTCAGTGTCATGCTTCATCATTGGGGTCTTCCCGCCCTCTACGGGACGAGGCGTGCTACTACCTACGTAGACACGGGAGCACTTAATATTGTGATTAGTGTATATGTGTAGTGCGTGGGATCGTGAAAATATATATATATATATGATGATTTAAAAATTCCCTGGCTAATGGAAAAAATACATTTTATTTGCTTCCCTAGCTGAGAATAATAAAAGTGGGGAGGTGTAGATAGTGTACTTTGATGGGTCACTTTCTACAGGGTCGACATGTTTCAGAAGCCATCCCCTTGGCTTACTTCCTCAGGACCAGAAACGATCCCTATTGCACCTCACTGGGTGATATTGTAAATGTACATATGCCTACTGGTCACACATACTCTTCCATGCACCCAATTGGGGTAGTAAACACAATATACCAATTGTATATCCTGTAATGAAACCTGAAAATGAAAAATCATTAAATAGCTCTTATCGTTTATGCCCTTCATATTCACATCACCATCATGTGGAAATGATAATATTGTCAATACCCAAAAAGGGTGATTGATAATGCATACAAAAGGGCGCGCAACAATAGTAGAGAAGGCCTTTTGGAACCGAAAATCGACAAGGAGGAGGAGAACCGTCCAGTATGCATAACAACTTTTAACACACATTCGAATGGAATTACAAAAATTGTAAATAAACATTGGCGAATCCTTAATAGTGGAGGCATTAATTTACCAAAACCAATCTTCTCTCACAAAAGAGGAAAAAGCATCCGAGATTTGGTCGTGCACACCAGACCAAAAGAAGGCAAAGATGGACAGCAGACGCAAACCACCCTAAGGCCACCAATCTCTGGCCATCATCCTTGTGGCATGTGCAGTGTATGTAAACTAACCAAAAAAAGCAAAGAGATATGGTTCCAAGATGGGACGAGATGAGACCAAAGAAATTTCACAACATGTAACTCAAAGAATGTGGTTTATCTTATTTCTTGCCCGTGCCTCTTAGAGTACGTAGGAATGACCACACGCCCCGTGAAAATAAGAATAGGGGAACATAAAAGCAACATAAAATGCAAAAGAAGCACCACCAAAATGGCAGCCCATTTTTGGGAAAATGGTCACAAGTGGGAAGATCTCTCGTGGACGATAATTGAACAAATTCAAAACGAGAAGTATTTATTCGAAAAGGAACAGCGGTGGGTGTTCCGTTTGAGAACTCATGAGAAAGGGTTAAATGATGACATTCCTTGGAATCAGCTATAAATACTGAGGATTACTATTAAAATCCCTTAATAGATGCTCTGCTAATAAATTTAAGAAGCTATCATATGGCAGGAATTCTAAAGAAATAGCCATAATGAACAAGCCCTAAAAGCCATACTGTACTTTACAAAGGCACCTTCACCGTTGTCTTAACAATTACTGTTTCACTTGTGGGAGAATACGCAACCTAAAACCCCCGTTTTAAATGAGCCATGTAAAAACATATTATTTATTTTTCATTTTTAAATAACTAATTTTACGACCCCTTAGAACCATTTAGACCCTGGTTTCTATCTCTGAACTTTTTCTTTGGCGTTTCTCTGTCTATATCAACGATCGAAAGAAATCCTCAACAAAGTTTTTCATCAATACCTTCCAACAGGAAGTGTACCAAAAAAGAACTCTTTTTCGCCCCGTTTACAGGTGGCCATTTTGTTTTTTCCCAGTCTAGTTGTTTCCTTTACAGCTGCTTTCAATTGAAGGCGTTTTCCACGCAGAGTCCTTCCTTTAAGAACCGGGGCTTGCACAAATCTCATTTGAGTTCCCGGAGAGCCACGAGAAGGTAATCCTTGGTGATTGAGCAGCATCCAGCATGTAAGTAAGACAAGGGCATGTCTTTAAAAGCCCAAGATACCGCGACCAACACGAAGGAGAAACCACTCCGATGTTTAACTTAGCTTTTCCATCTATGTTTCCCCACGTTTACAGTATCAATGTGAAGGCGCCTTTACACCCCTCGTGGCATCTCATGGAGCGGACACGTTAATATACGAATGTATGTATTATTTTTAAAATATAACATTTAACGGCATGTCTCTCTGAGAGCATGAGTATTAACCCCACCCCCCTTTTTTAACGGCACCCCATGGGATCACTTCCTATTAAGAGAGCGGGTGCACACATAAGGGGATTAATTTACGCCCATGATAAAAAGAGCGAGTGGACATATGATAATTCCAAGAATCCTGCAAAAACTATATCGTATTTTTACTTCCACGTGAGTGTGAATGTATGAATGGTTAATAAAGGAGCATGTATAAGAGCCATCATTTTTGGATATATAGAGACCCTGTATGCATGGGAACCGGATGCTGACACCATTAGGATTCCTTCAAAAACCACTACTTTGGATGTATGAAAGTTCTGGGTTCAGAAAATACCAGATACAAACAATAAGAGGAGTGTTTCTATAGCTAAAAATACCCATAATTAGGTGAAACGGAAAATATATCACAGTAACAGACAATATTATCGTTTCCACATGATGGTGATGTGAATATGAAGGGGATAAACGATAAGAGCTATTGTTTATCCACAAATGTTTTTTCATTTTCAGGTTTCATTACAGGATATACAATTGGTATATTGTGTTTACTACCCCAATTGGGTGCATGGAAGAGTATGTGTGACCAGTAGGCATATGTGCATTTACAATATCACCCAGTGAGGTGCAATAGGGATCGTTTCTGGTCCTGAGGAAGTAAGCCAAGGGGATGGCTTCTGAAACATGTCCACCCTGTAGAAAGTGACCCATCAAAGTACACTATTTACACCTCCCCACTTTTATTATTCTCAGCTAGGGAAGCAAATAAAATGTATTTTTTCCACTAGCCAGGGAATTTTTAAATCATCACATATATATATATTTTTTCACGATCCCACGCACTACACATATACACTAATCACAAAATTAAGTGCTCCCGCGTCTACGTAGGTAGTAGCACGCCCCGTCCCGTAGAGGGGCGGGAAGACCCCAATGATGAAGTAGGACACTGAATCAGGTTTCAGTGTGTGAGGGGTATTTTACAATTTTTTGAATACTGTCCTTCCTAGTAATTAGAGAAGGATGTTTCTAGACATCATCATTGGAACATATAAAAACACCTGCAGTAAAACTGAATATACACTTATACACATATATATCTTTATGTAAATATTGGTAGAATCCCTTTGTTGAATTACGATACCATGAGGAGGACGATTCTACTTTTTTCCTCTTCACTCCCCCCTTTGATTTTTGGATTATTCTTGACAGCGCACAGCTGTGGGAGTTTTTTCCTTCTTGAATAGAAACCCCCTTGGAGAGTAACTTTAGTATCCTTTCAGCTTACCCAGTACATGCAAATAGTACTTACATCAGGAGAAACATATTGAAAATTGATCACAAAATGGCAGAGAATACAGGACTGACCTTCTCGGAAGAAGAGATAGATAGCATCATAGCCTCATTAAACAACTTTGAGGGATTAAACACACCAGACACAATACCAACTAACAATGACTGGGATGAAATAGCACAACTGAGGCGCACTCAGATAAAAACAGCCCTTCATGGTCTCCTCATGACTGAATATCTCAAAAGTAATGCAGCACCAAATGGACTAATAGTTAAAAATGAACCATATATCTTTCAACATGATAAGTTTTTTAAAAAGGATTGGTCATTAATACGTTGGCACTGCACACGAGACTGGCTTGTGCTAATAATTAAGACAGCTGGCAGAATAGCACAAGAACTCAAAATTGAAATTCAAGCAATAGAAGTCCGTCTGAAAAGCTACGAAACAACAAGTGCCCTCAAAACACATCTTGAGGAGCTCAACAAAACTCTCAAAGACTTTGAAATAACATTGAAACAAAGCAAGTACAATAAACTTAAAAAAGATGTCACTCGTTTCAGCCATGAGAGGATTTATCCTTACACAAGAGATGATTATCAACCGAAAGAGAACCGTCATGAAATGACAACGGATGACGATTCATCTGACTCAGGATCCAGTGGATCAGACTCAGGGAAAAGCAAATACCAACAATATCGAGGCGGGAAAAGTAACAGACGTCCTTGGTTCCATGGCCAAAGAGGATGGGGACCCTATCAAGGTCCACCCCAATACCCAATGCACCACCTAGGACCTCAAATGTACCCGCACCAACAAGGTACCTACCCACAATGGAACTACCCCCGCAAGACTATCCCTACTATGAACAGCCCCATTTTTTAGGGCAGCATCAGGGGAGAAACAGAGGGAGGAACCGGAAAGGGAACAATGTTCACTGGGCTCCACAAACAGAGGAACAAATCAGGATGGCTACAAGGAGCATGACGGGAGCTTCAACCAGCAAGAAATGAATCTGGTGGTGAACCTTTCAGCTCATACTCTAACACCAGCACAGATTAAGGTCCTTGAAAAGGGGCTAGGTTTTGTACCCACGGCTAAATTGGATAAATTCCAACTATGCAAAGAGATGAAGGAGTTTATGAGAAGACTCAAGTTACAAATCTTTTTCAAGGACAAACCAAGAGATGACCAGCAAGATGGGGATACCAGGTTAAGACCCAAATCTACTTTTACTCCACCAGATGCCAACTTACCAGTGGAGCTGATCGCCTTCGAAAAGGCTGTGATGAAAGACCTGGAAGAAATGGATTCAGTGACCAAAAAGATCTTCCACAACATTACCAAAGAAGAAAATGAGGCACTCAGAGAATTAGCGAACAACACTCAATTGGTAATAAAACCAGCCGACAAAGGATGGGCAATTGTAGTACAATCTGCAGAAAAATATGACCAAGAGTGCAAACGCCTCCTTGACGATACAAGGAATTATGGAATCCTCACCCAAGACCCCACGGAAAAAATACGAGTAAAAATAGCAAGCATGGTGGAAGAGGCACGATCACATGGGTGGATATCAAAAAAGGAAGGGGATTTTCTGATCACATCGTCACCTAAAACACCTTACCTGTACACTATACCCAAAATTCACAAAAACCAGGTCTCTCCGCCTGGCCGCCCAATAGTATCTGGGATTGGTTCCATCCTAGAACCGGTCTCAAAATTTGCAGACGCTTTTTTAAGGCCATTGGTACAACAAACATCTACGTACCTGAAAGACACTAAAGACGTCCTACAGCTGTTAGAAGGACAGCCATTCAACCCAGAAAAAGAACTACTGATAAGTTGTGATGTGGAGAGCCTATATACAAGCCTTCCCCACAATGAGACTCTGAACATCATAGAAGACGTCTTATTCGATACTGATTGGGATTATCAGACACCAAGAAACATGATCATGGAGTGCTGTCAACTGGCACTAAAAGAAATTGTTTTGAATATCAAGATACCATCTATCTACAGAAACATGGGACCAGCATGGGAAGCACCTTTGCTCCCAGTATAGCTGGTCTCTATGTACATCAATTGGAGAAAGAAAAAATCCTAAATCCCAGAAATCCATTCCGTGATCATATACGGATATGGAAACGATATATAGATGACATATTGATCATCTGGGAAGGAGATTATGACTACCGCAAGACGTTTCCTGACATGGCTGAAATGTCCAGATGAATTTTTGAAGTTCACAAGTACAATCACAAATGAAAAACTAGTTTTCCTTGATCTCAATATATATGCCAAAGAAGAAAAATTGACAACGACCACCCATTTCAAAGAAATCTCAAAAAATTGCCTTTTGCTGTATAACAGCTTCCATCCGCGGCATCTCCGCAACAGCCTTCCTTATGGGCAATTCCTACAGTTGCGAAGGAATTGTACTGAAATTGAAAATTTCAAGAAACAATCAAATGACCTAAAAAGAAACTGGAAAACGTCAATACCCAAAAAGGGTGATTGATAATGCATACAAAAGGGCGCGCAACAATAGTAGAGAAGGCCTTTTGGAACCGAAAATCGACAAGGAGGAGGAGAACCGTCCAGTATGCATAACAACTTTTAACACACATTCGAATGGAATTACAAAAATTGTAAATAAACATTGGCGAATCCTTAATAGTGGAGGCATTAATTTACCAAAACCAATCTTCTCTCACAAAAGAGGAAAAAGCATCCGAGATTTGGTCGTGCACACCAGACCAAAAGAAAGCAAAGATGGACAGCAGACGCAAACCACCCTAAGGCCACCAATCTCTGGCCATCATCCTTGTGGCATGTGCAATGTATGTAAACTAACCAAAAAAGCAAAGAGATATGGTTCCAAGATGGGACGAGATGGGACCAAAGAAATTTCACAACATGTAACTCAAAGAATGTGGTTTATCTTATTTCTTGCCCGTGCCTTTTAGAGTACGTAGGAATGACCACACGCCCCGTGAAAATAAGAATAGGGGAACATTAAAGCAACATAAAATGCAAAAGAAGCACCACCAAAATGGCAGCCCATTTTTGGGAAAAAGGTCATAAGTGGGAAGATCTCTCGTGGACGATAATTGAACAAATTCAAAACGAGAAGTATTTATTCGAAAAGGAACAGCGGTGGGTGTTCCGTTTGAGAACTCATGAGAAAGGGTTAAATGATGACATTCCTTGGAATCAGCTATAAATACTGAGGATTACTATTAAAATCCCTTAATAGATGCTCTGCTAATAAATTTAAGAAGCTATCATATGGCAGGAATTCTAAAGAAATAGCCATAATGAACAAGCCCTAAAAGCCATACTTTACTTTACAAAGGCACCTTCACCGTTGTCTTAACAATTACTGTTTCACTTGTGGGAGAATACGCAACCTAAAACCCCCGTTTTAAATGAGCCATGTAAAAACATATTTTTTATTTTTCATTTTTAAATAACTAATTTTACGACCCCTTAGAACCATTTAGACCCTGGTTTCTATCTCTGAACTTTTTCTTTGGCGTTTCTCTGTCTATATCAACGATCGAAAGAAATCCTCAACAACGTTTTTCATCAATACCTTCCAACAGGAAGTGTACCAAAAAAGAACTCTTTTTCGCCCCGTTTACAGGCGGCCATTTTGTTTTTTCCCGGTCTAGTTGTTTCCTTTACAGCTGCTTTTAATTGAAGGCATTTTCCACGCAGAGTCCTTCCTTTAAGAACCGGGGCTTGCACAAATCTCATTTGAGTTCCCGGAGAGCCACGAGAAGGTAATCCTTGGTGATTGAGCAGCATCCAGCATGTAAGTAAGACAAGGGCATGTCTTTAAAAAGCCCAAGATACCGCGACCAACACGGAGGAGAAACAACTCCGATGTTTAACTTAGCTTTTCCATCTATGTTTCCCCACGTTTACAGTATCAATGTGAAGGCGCCTTTACACCCCTCGTGGCATCTCATGGAGCGGACACGTTAATATACGAATGTATGTATTATTTTTAAAATATAACATTTAACGGCACGTCTCTCTGAGAGCATGAGTATTAACCCCACCCCCTTTTTTTAACGGCACCCCACGGGATCACTTCCTATTAAGAGAGCGGGTGCACACATAAGGGGATTAATTTACGCCCATGATAAAAAGAGCGAGTGGACATATGATAATTCCAAGAATCCTGCAAAAACTATATCGTATTTTTACTTCCACGTGAGTGTGAATGTATGAATGGTTAATAAAGGAGCATGTATAAGAGCCACCATTTTTGGATATATAGAGACCCTGTATGCATGGGAACCGGATGCTGACACCATTAGGATTCCTTCAAAAACCACTACTTTGGATGTATGAAAGTTCTGGGTTCAGAAAATACCAGATACAAACAATAAGAGGAGTGTTTCTATAGCTAAAAATACCCATAATTGGGTGAAATGGAAAATATATCACAGTAACAGACAATATTATCGTTTCCACATGATGGTGATGTGAATATGAAGGGGATAAACGATAAGAGCTATTGTTTATCCACAAATGATTTTTCATTTTCAGGTTTCATTACAGGATATACAATTGGTATATTGTGTTTACTACCCCAATTGGGTTCATGGAAGTGTATGTGTGACCAGTAGGCATATGTACATTTACAATATCACCCAGTGAGGTGCAATAGGGATCGTTTCTGGTCCTGAGGAAGTAAGCCAAGGGGATGGCTTCCGAAACATGTCGACCCTGTAGAAAGTGACCCATCAAAGTACACTATCTACACCTCCCCACTTTTATTATTCTCAGCTAGGGAAGCAAATAAAATGTATTTTTTCCACTAGCCAGGGAATTTTTAAATCATCACATATATATATTTTTTTTCACGATCCCACGCACTACACATATACACTAATCACAAAATTAAGTGCTCCCGCGTCTACATAGGTAGTAGCACGCCCCATCACGTAGAGGGGCGGGAAGACCCCAATGATGAAGCATGACACTGAATCAGGTTTCAATGTGTGAGGGGTATTTTACAATTTTTTTAATACTGTCCTTCCTAGTAATTAGAGAAGGATGTTTCTAGACATCATCATTGGAACATATAAAAACACCTGCAGTAAAACTGAATATACACATATATATCTTTATGTAAATATCGAACAAAGAACACATGCAAGCCTATGGCAAAAACACACTCGCTGGATGCACAAAAGGGCTGCCACCCACCTGACCAAACAACAACAGTGAGCAAGAAGGCACGGGGAACAAAGAGAACCCACTCAGGCCTATGGACACAGACTCCTCAAAATGGCCCCTGGCCACATGGCATGTAGAACAAAGACAAATGGTGGCCTATGGCAAGCACACTCACTACCCAGACAAAAGAGGCATTGCAGCACTGAAGAAAACACCACCATTAACAGTAATGCCAAAAATGAAAATAAACTGAGATATAAATTTTTTTACTACAACACCCATCCTCCCAAGGCATTAAATAATACCCCACATATATACTTTTGTACACAAAAAACGTGAAATACAAAAAAATGTTTTTAATTTAATGCCATCCCAGCCCTAAATGATGTTTTAAGACAAAATATACCACAGAAACAGTTGTTCCATACACCCAAGACTAGCACTGGCCTGGGCCTTCTCACTGGATGGCCCATTGGCAGACTAGACCACATAGTAAAATAAATAAATATTGCAAATTTAACAAACATGGGTAAATGTACTGAATTGTGCAACATTGTTCCTTTACAAAAGAAGAAAAATTAAATGCAAAATTATAACTAGGCCCCTACTGAAACTGCAGGCCATCCACCACAATAAATTTGAAAATTTGAATAAAAGTACTATAATAAATACTGGGGCATGCCCTCTATCAAACAAACAGCACCCTTATGCAAGAGTTTTTTTAACTTACTTGTGTATTCTCAAATACAAAGTCCTTAAATCCAATGGTATATATGCAGCAGACAAAGAGAGTGATCCTTCCAGCTCCTAATACAAATGAAAAGTGACCAGGAGATGGACAAAGCACTGGGAGGGGCTTGCTGGACAGGAACAGGAAGTTGGAGTTTCTAGGGCACTACCTTTCTGTTGGAAAAAAAAGTTAAAAAAAGGCTTCTCACACTAAAAATCAACTTGAATGGTCAGTTGGAGAAGAAAATCCACTTGAAAACCTCTTTTCGTAGATTTAGCTGCTTCTCGAGCACAAAAGCCACTCAAGTGGTTTGGATTACCAGCAGCACTACATTGGCGCCGTCGCGGCCTTAAGCCGTGCGAGTGGGTGCGAAGTCTAGAATCCAACACACATCATAATTTGTGTTGGATTCTACATCCCACCAGTAGACTCTGCGTCAGTTCTGCAATGAAAAAGTAACACAAATCCAATGATAAGTCTCGGCAAATCTTGCCTCTGTGTCATCCAGTTTGTTAACGTCATCCTCAGATAATTTCAGTCTTGTATGCTTAAGGTGTCTTGAGATAAGCAAGCAATGGCAGCAGGCCAAAATCTAAGGAGTGTTAACTGAAACAGAGGCGTCTGATTTTATGTATCATGATGGTTACAGAATGTGTGACAAAGAAAACCTGAAAATTGGGGGTACTCGAATGTGCTGAGAACTGAAATGTTGGCACAAGCATGGCTTGTGTATCAGACAAACTCTTCCTTCCCACCTGCAGATTATACAGTGTTCATAAAATACAGCTTTAAAAAAATGTTAAGTCCCAGCCTGCAGGCATGCTCAATACACACAATGTGAATGGTGATCGGATCAGCAGGTGATGGCAGGCTTTAGCCCCTACTGCTCTCTCCATGCCTGAAACCACTTCCCAGAAAAAAGGAGACAGAATATGACTTTAGTGCATGGCCCCTGTGATGGAGAGGGCTCAAACCCTTCATGAACAGGCCAGAACTCTGGGCCTTATTTACAAGGAATTAACGCAGCGCGGTGAAGCAAGCCATTTGGCTGCGCCACGCTGCATTAATTCTGAAGCACAGGGATGCGTCATATCTACAACGATATGATGGATCCCTTTGCTCTCCCCTGCGCTGGTGTACAATTAGCTTCCCCTTCCTGCACATAAACAATCTGAAATGGCGTTTTGAAACTTCTATGTGTCCTGCTTAATTCAGCACACATAGAAGTTGCAAAATGTCATTTTTTTAATGATTGTTTATGTGCAGGAAGGGACACCTTCCTGCGCATAAACATTCACACGTGGTGATTTCCTCATTCTATGTGTGCTGCAGAATGCAGCACACATAGAAAGTGGAAAAAAACGAAGAGAAATGAAAACATTTCTCCTCGTTGCGCCTCCCTACGCCATCCCTGGGGAGGCGTAGCATTCTGACGCATTTCCAGGCTCACGATTTCTCGTAAACCTGGAAATGCGGCAGAAGCCATTGGTGTTGCGTGGGGACACCAACAGCAACACCCATTGCACGCCTCTTTCACACAAAGTGTTGCGTGTAAAGGGGCCATTTTTACAAGGACACGGAAAGGCACGCAGGGAGGCTTTATTTGTGCTTGTAAATTTAGGGCATCAGGTTCCGCCGCCGGTGTGTCACAAAAAGTGACGCACTGGTGTCACAATGGGTTTGTAAATAAGCCCCTCTTAGCTTATGTAAGAGATCTGTGCACCCTGAAGGTAAAGGCTGCACCTACTGTGGGCATTCTGCTTAGCCATTCCCTGCTCTCCAACACTGCATTAACAGTTCACGTCTTCAACCCAATGCTTAATTATTAAAAATATTAGTGTCGGGCCCCTAGGTCTTCCACCACAGTTGTCATCACTTACAGATCCTGCCATTGCACCCAAATGCCAGTGCTAGTATTACGTACTAATAATCACACTTATACATGTGTGAAACATAGGACAATTCCAGCTCGCCCCAATCTTAAGGACAGACCTGGAAGTACTAGTTATTTATGTGTTTTTTTTTTTAGTATATTGAATTGTTAAACACTTTTCTGAAGTGCCTTGCAAGAGACTGTGGGGCATATTTACAAGGGCATTGCACCACCGGAGCGTCACTTTTTAGGACGCTCCAGTGGCGCAATGCCCTGCTCCATATTTACAAAGCGGTGTTAAGCCACTTTGCGTGGCTTAATACCGCTTTGTAAATATCGTACCCTTGTCACGTAGTTATCTGCGTGAAAGGGGCATGCAATGGATGTTACTGTGGGCGTTCCACCGCAACACCAATTGCTTTTTGACGCTGCCCCAGATTTACAAGTATGTGCTAATCTGAGGCAGCGATAAAAACTAATGCCACTGAATAGCGGCGTTAGATTGGCGCAACTAGAAGAAATACTTGTATTTCTCCTCATTTTTGCTCTTTCTAAGTGTGCTGCCTTCTGCAGCACACATAGAAAGAGCAAATTGCCTTTAAAGAGTGTTTATGTGCAGGAAGATTTCCATAAATGTACATAAACAATCATTCCTGCAACGCAGGCACTCTTGCACCATGCTGCAAGGGTGTCTGTGTTGGTGCTAAGCAGCTTTTTTTTTAGCGCCAGCGCAAGGGAAAAGACAGGGGTGCACCGTATTCTTGTAAATACGTACAACGCATCCCTGCATTTTTTTAAATGACGCGGTGCAGTTAAATTGCTTGCAGTGCTGCACCATTTCTTTGTAAATATACCTCCACGTTTAGGAATAAATGACAGAGCTGAGCATGGACAAACACCAGTAAAAATTAAAGATTGCTTCAACCACATATTAACAAAGAGCATCAAAGTTTCATGCGTACATAAGAGAGTAGCTCATTCACTCTAGTTTGTTCCGTTGCATCCTAAGACTTGTAGTTCTGTTAAATAGAGTGTCTCACAAACCACCAGTATCATCTTAAGGATTTTGGGGCCTGAGCAGGTCATACCTTGGGGCCCCTTTTTCAGAATAACTTTAAATTCATTTCCATCCGTTAAATTAAGCCCTTGTGGTGCCATAAATATTGAATTATACCTTAAACAATTAGAAACTGGCCCCTAAAAACAGCGGAAACACAAGCTGACCAGGGCACAAAAGCAAAAGATTACCAAACAGAAAGCATAGCAAGTATTACTTAAGCAATTTCTTTTCGAGCTTGGATCTAGAATTTTATGTCTTACACCAACAAAATGTTATGTGGAATTAAGTGTTTATCCAGCCTGTCACTCCAAGTGCAGAATAGACAAGGTAAGGGTGACTCGGTAGATGTTGAATGGTCTAGTGAATACCATTAAAATAAGACTATTGCACATAGCGCCTGACATGCAGCTCTAATTGCAGGTATTTGTAATAATAAATAAATTACTCTACACAACCGGATTCTGACTGGAAATGTGAAAGCACAGCACTGCGCCAAAGTCTGAAAATCCTAGTACTGCTTTGATAATGTTCTTCTTCATTCCCGTCCTCTGTCTTCTCAGTCCATTCCTCTTTCCATGTGTATACATCTCTGACTAGCAAGTGACCTCCAGCTCTCTGGAGTGAGAGAAGTGAAAGGATGAGGAATGCAGAAGAAGGCCAGAGGGGTGAAGAGAATGGTACAGAGAGAGGTGAAGTAGCGGGAGATTGGAAGTAGAGATAGAGGTGAAGTAAAGCAGGGAGACACCTATGGTGAACAGAGAAAAGTGAGGTAGCCAGAAAGAAAGATAGAGAGACGCAGGAAAGGAAAATGGAGGAAGAGTAAAGAGAAGCAGAGAGTTAGGCAATACTTTAGAGTTATGTAGAGTCCTAGATGTAAAGATAGGTAGAAGGAGAAATTTGGGGGTACACTGAATTAAGACAGAGAGATATGAGAGGTAAAGAGAGGTAATTTAGAACGATGTAGAGAGATAAGGTTATTCGATTTTTACGATCTTTCACATTATTCGTTTTAATTCTAGCTTTCCTTAAATTTGATCAACTATCATTTGTTTAGGATGAACCTCAGTTTTAAACAGTTGTAGTTGAGTGCCGGCTTTAAGCTCTCTTTGGTTCTGTTTCCTCGTTCAAACTCCTTGTTTTGCTTTGCTCAGCTCGGTTTCTTATTATGAAGCACAGTACCAGGGCCGTACTGAATGAATGAATGAAAAAATGTATTGTTCAGTTAATAAAAACTTACAATTAAAACACCTTTATACAATTCTTCTAACATTTCATGCATAATCAATTCCATTTCCTTATATAAAAAATCACGTAATTAAAAAGTATTTTTCATCAATTCATAAAAACCAAGAATATATAAAACAATCCTCATTGTCCATGGTTAAGCAGTTTCTTCGCCACTATTTCTATAAACTTCAAAAGTCTGCCCGTAAATTGCAAACTTTCTCCTTGTAAACTGGCTATGACTGCTTGTCGACATGTACGTATCATTTGACTATTAAAGTCCGACCTCAACAGCCTCCTACGTTCACCTATTAGAGCAGGGCAACTCAAATGATATGACAAATATCTCTCTCTTGTTGTTACAGATGTTGTTACAGAGGCGACACATCCTCTCACTACTCCTCATTTTCCATGCAGGGGCGTCTCCAAGAAATTGGCTATTTCCAAATCGGAGATTCATAAACTTCAGCTTTGCCCTTTGGCAATTTGAGTCTCCTAGATAACTCTGTGGTTTTAACATACCGTACGAAGCAATAACTGTCCACGCATGGGATCTCTTTGCCAATACTGCTTTATCCCATAAAGACGACAATTTTTTACTATACCCATTTATAACTTTATTAAAAGCCACCTGTGAGAGGGGTAAGGCCCATAGTTGTTCCGCCTTGAACGTGTCTATCGCCAGTTTAAAATATTCATGAGCCTGCTTATGTTTACTATCACATATTGCCTCCCAGACCACAGTCATAAGCGAGGAGTCATTATCCCTTCTAAGTTTGTGGCAGAATTATAAATATGCTCCTAAGCTGTTTAGGTTCTGTCGTTTAAGTCCGAACTCAAGTCGGATTTGCGCCGGTGAAGTTTGTCGAGGAAGATTAAACAGGCGTCGGTAGGTCCCTGTTACTAGTTTGTCTATGGTGTTATCAGCACATCCTCTTAAAGTCTCTACTCCATATGCGAGAGTTGGAACATGTTTAACTGACATGATTTGTAATAATGGATTAAGGGAAAGCCCTTTTAAGTTATTCTGGAGTGTGGAAAATGCTGCAATTAATGAGTTATTTCTTCTCTGTAGTGCAGCGCACTGATTTTTACCTGTGCCCCTAGCATCTATTATAACACCCAGATATCTATACTCAGTAACCGATTCTAAAACAGAACCTTCCATTCTCAATTTTGGTCTTGCAGCCAACCCCTAGTCACCAGCATTGTTTTTGTCTTTTTAAGTTAATCTTTAGCCCGTGAGTAAAGGCATAATGTGCACTTTCACTAATTAATCTCTGCAACCCCACCTTGTGTAACTTATTAATACAATATCATCAGCATACAATAAATGCGAAACATTAAAACCTGCCACAGTCGGGGAGTGAGAATTAATTTAATTAAGCCCTGATGAAATACCAGTTAAATACAGGTTGAATAAGGTTGGGGCCAAAACACATCCTTGCTTCAACCCGTCCCTTATCATCATTTTTTTTGACAGTACTGTGCCCTGTCCCAACCTTACTCTCGTCCAAGTATTGGTATATAACAATTGTATCGCTCTCAACAGACTCGGTGCAATTCCCATTTTTGTTAATTTGTTCCAAAGAATATTTCTATGCACAGTGTCGAAAGCCGAGCTAAAATCAATAAAACACAAGTGAAGATTCATCCTACGGCGCCTGGCCATTTCCATAGTAAGAACTAACATTTGAATGTTAATAATCGTCCCCATGCCTTTAATAAACCCTGTTTGATTCTTTGGAAGTAGATTACTGGCATCAACCCAAGCCGTTAGTTCAGCCAGCAGACATTTAGCAAAAACTTTGCTTCACAATCCATTAAAGCTATAAGTCTATAATTAGCTGGATCCGAAGCTTGACCCGCTTTGTAAATCGGAGCCAAAATGGAACCCCTCCATTTATCTGGGACTTCTTCCTTCGTCAAAACATGATTGAATAAGTTTGACAGTTTCTTTGCCCAATGTTGTGGATTTTCTTTGAATAGTGCTTGAGGAAGGCCATTTGGCCCTGGAGCACTACTCCGTCGGCTAGAACTTATAATTTTTTCCACTATTATCTGCTGGATCATAAGCTGGGTATTTTCCCTTGCCTTGTCATTGTCCCTTGTATTGTCCGCTGTACCTACTTCTGTTGGCTTTGTTATATTTCTTGTGCCACCTGTCATGGATCCCAAATGCTTCTCCCAGACTTCTTCCGATATATTTGTAGTTACTTGTTGTTGTTTTCTACCATTGGCCTGATTAACCAGTCTCCAAAACTCACGTGCATCTTTGCGTTTTGCTGCATAATTGATTTTACTCCAGAACAGCTCTAGTTCTGCTTTTGTTTGTATCCATACCTCTTTTTTGTAGAGTGACCTCAGTTTTGGTAGTATCTCACTCCTTACACTGGAGGATGCATGATTTCTTAGGACCCTCAAAGCATTGTTCAATTTCCTTTTCGTTATCTTTAGTTGAACAGCCATTTTTTGGGGAAAAGACGTAGCCGTTGCTACAATGCCTTTTGAACGTACAGCATTTTTCTCTACCAGGTTAATTATGAACTGCTCCCAAAGGGTCAAAGGATTTTGATCTATTCTATTTAACTCTTCTTCCCACTGGTCTCTTGCTTGCTGTTCGATGTTTTGTATACTATTTACTGACCGGTTTAACCTCCTATAGTTCAGACCAATAGGCTCCCCTAACTCTGGGGCACTTTGTTCGTATCGGGTAATATTTAGATTGAGGCTGATCATTTGTGGCTGGTGATCACTTCCCAGCCGATTTCCCAGCTTGTAGCTTATTATTGATTGATATAATGGGAGGGATACTAAAGTGTAATCAATAACAGCTTTGGATTGTGCCGCAAAATGGGTCGCTTGAGCTGGAATGTCCGGTTCCACCCGGCCATTCAATACTCGAAGGCCGTGATGCTCCAGATTTCTCACCACTTCTTTGCCCATTCTGTCAGATCTTTGTTTAATTGCATCAGTTGCCGGGATATGCCAAATTTGATCAATCACATCCAATATTTGATCCCTAGGCATCACCTGGAAGAAATTCATATTAAAATCCCCTGTCAAGAGGATCCAAGGAGCTGGATTCATCATGCTTTGTGTTAACAATAGACTCAGTATCTTATCTACTGTTTCTTTTTTCCTGCTACCCAGGGGATGTGTATATACGTTTATTATCATCAAAGGAGTCTTATTTCCAGGGTCAAGAGGCCAGACCTTAATTGCTTGAATGTTCGAATGGTCAATTTCCACTTCTTCAATCTTTATTTTTAAGGCCACTGTTACATATAAAGCCAAACCTCCTGCTGCTCGCCCCTTCAGTTTTGTTTTAATTGCTGGCTTGCTATAGCATGAGTATGCCGGAAGCTTAATTTCCTCTTGTGCCCATGTTTCTTGAAAGAGTATTATCTGAAACCTTCCAATATATGTTAAAAATTCATGACCTTTGCTGCCAGACCCTCTATATTCCATGAGCAGATGTCTACCTTTGCTGCCAGACCCTCTATGTTCCATGAGCAGATGTCAACTTTGTTTCTGTGACCAACGAAACGGTTTTTGTCCTGTCAATGTCTTAAGTCTTTGTCTGTCCTGACATTCAAGGCACTCGGGAGCCAGGACCAATCCAATTTCGAATAAAGAGTTTTGCTCCCCTTGACATCCGTGTAGTTATCTGCCTGTAGGGTTATATTATCCCTTAAAGGAGTGATTGAGCTACTCCTTGCCCCTTTTAAGATCGTCGTTATGCCCGATTGCTGATTTTTATTGCCCATTTGTGGACTTTTCGTTAATTTCTGACTTCCCCTACCAAATTCCTCACTAACCCTCTTAAACCGATTATCGCCACCCTTCGGTTTTAGGAACTGTGGATAGGGTTCCTCCTTTTCCCTTATCATCTCAATACCCCAAGTTTCAAATTTCTCTTTTTCCGCCCATAGTTGGTCCGCTACCTCAGCTGTCGCCCATGTAATCATTGTCGATTCCTCACCTCCCCACATCGGGTTACTTACAAATGTAACTGAATGTATATCCGTGGGCTCTATATGTTGTAATGCCGCTATTTCTTTGGTCATTCGTATCATAGACCCTCTATTTATTCGATCAAAGTGACCCCTAGATTTATATTTTGGTGCAAATGTCATTTTACAGTGAATACTAGGCGAGCTGTGCCGAATTGACCTATCTCTTTGACCCTGCTGAATCGTGCAGACTATTTCCTGCTGAATATTCTTAACCTGCCCTATTTCATTTTGGTCATTCTTTACCAATTGACGTTCGTCCTGCGGTCGTTGCCTCTGCTCCCCTTGTGGGTCATTATCTTTCCTTAGTGATCGTTCCCGTACGTTCTCCTTTTCATCTTTCTCCTCCAAGCCTTTCTCTACTTCCGGAGCATTGTGCGTTGTTTCCAAAAGCTCCACCATCTTAACTGTTTTAATTTGGTTTGTAAGTTCATCTTTTACCGATTTGGCCAGGACTAATCCCTGTTGGTTCTCTTCCATATGTCTCTCATTTATCTTCATCCTTTTCCCTTTTGCGCTAGCTGGTATATTCTCATTCTCCTTCTCCACCTTATTTTCCCTTACCTCATCATCACTCTTTTTTTGTTCCGAAAGTGCCACTTGATTTGCTAATTTTGGGCAAAATATTGGATACACCTTCCCTTGGAGACCTGGATTATTCTCCACCTCTTTTTTATTGTGGCTTTTCCTAAGTCTTTTTCTCTGTCTCTTAGAGAGCTTATATGTCTTGACTGCTTCCCATTGTATGGACAGTTCTAGGGCTCCCTGCTCCACAGACCCATTCCTACCTGATATACTAGACGATGTCTGGTCACTTGAAAGTCTTTCACATATGGAAATGTTTTTATCTAAGTTTTTTTCTGCATTACACCCCTGTATTATATCCACTTTTTTCCTCAACTGTGTCTTCTCCAAACTTGAAATTTCCCCCCCCCGAGGCTCCTCTTCACCAGTTCGCTTACACGGGCAGGTTTATTTCCCTCTGATTTCCTACTGTTGTTAACTATTTGACCCACTGGGCTCATCACTTCTTTAGCAGATTGTAATTGCCCCTTTATCTCTGCCAGAACCTGTTCCAGCATCCCAGGCAGCGAGGACAGTTTATCCAATACTGGGCTACATTCACAAGTATTCTCAGGCAATATCTCCACCTGCGCTTCTGCCTGCGCCCTTAGGACCAGCTGATTCAATGCACCAATTTTTGTATCAATCGCTGTGATATATAACGCCATTGTATTTAAAAGTTCCACTTGGATATCCAACTTACTTGATTGATATGTCAATGCATTAACCACCGATTGAAATGAATTAAGAAAAATCTCCCAAGTGTTGCTATCCATGTCTTCCTCGTTTTTCCGGCTGTTGCTGCTGCTTCTGGTTGCTGCTAAACCACGGACCGGATACTCAAAATTTAAATTAATACCAAGACACAGGGCTGTACTGAAAATCAAATGCAGCCTTCGCAGTAATCTTCCAGCCAGTCCCGCTCTGCAGGAGGTCGCAGCTAGAATGGGGTCATAGGGAATGTTTCGGTCATGGCAGCGCATCCTGCTCTGAATTCACCCCCTTAGCCTGAAGCCTACCATGGAAATGCCAGAGTTGCCTAATATTCAGTTCGTCCCTGAATAGTACAGAAAAACAAAGAACCTTATTATGATGTTGGGCGGAATGCCATCCAACAGCTCGTCGATGGCTGTCCGCCCGACATCTGAGGCATCAGTCCAACCACCGTATTATGATACAGGCGGTCCGACCAATGCCTGCGGGGGGAATCTGCTCCACCTCCAACAGGCTCGAGGAGCCTGTCGAGGTGGCGGCCGGATCATAATCTTCAAAATGGAGGCGGTGCCTGCTCAGGCACCGCCGTGGGGATTACGATGCACTTTCCGACAGCTTTTTCATGTCGGTTCCTCCGCCATGTAAAGGCTGTCAGAAAGGGTCTTTTGTGGCCCCTAGCAGGGCCCCTGTCCCCCGTGATGCTCAGCTATGGGCCCTGGGGTGTGCCTGTGGTGCCCCTCTAAATATCCATGCACCGTGTGGCAGGCACCAAGCGGTGCCTGCCACACGGTGCATGGATGTTTAAAAAGTTTATTTTTCCTATTGCGGCTTCTGCTGCGGTCCTCAGCACAAGCAACAATAGGAGAAATTCACGTTCTGACTGCCATAAAGGCGGTTGCATCATAATTTGGGAAGCCGGATCGTCGACTCCTTGTCAGGGGGTCCTGTTTCCAATGTGATGCTGGCAAGACTCTCGTCCGACCAGTGTCGTAATGAGGCCCAAAGTGTAGAAGTGATAATCTCCCCTTCAAATTACTGAGATGTGTCTACAGAGCTGGACATTTCTTGCAGGAATATGGCCTTAGAATACTTGCTAACATTCTGTGACTAAAAAGAGTCAGGGTTTTTCTGGTTTCAAAATTAGTACTTCGCATAGTGATGTTGCCTTCAGAAATTACACAGTATAGGCTTTTGCTTATCCTCACTTTTGGTGTTGCACTTTTTTTATTGAAACAAAAACAAAACATAGAAAAACAATCTCTGTACAAGAACAAATGTGTTGTCTGCTGAGATCTGCCAGGGTGAAGAATTTTCTGTAGAAAGTCTTCTAGTACAGGAGGCTCCTTAACATTCCCCGCTCTCACTTCACAGCCAGCACTACCAGCCTTTCACAAGCATGCTCAGTTGGATAATCTAGACATTCATCTGTAAACATGCCTGCCGCAAGACCAAAAATCTTTGGGCCTCATTTACAAGCTTTTGGGGTAGGGAAGAGCCGCAAGCCTTCTTGCTGCGCTGCCCTACCTCAAAAGAAAAGGGCAGGAATGCGCCATATCTATTAGATATGGCACATTCCTGTCCTCTTCCCCAGTGCTGGTGCACAATTGGCTGCCATGCGCCAACGCGGGCACTCTTGCACCATGATGCAAGGGTGTCTGCGGTGTGGGACTGATTGTTTTTGTGCAGGAAGGGACACCTTCCTGCACAAAAACAATTAATGGAGGCGATTTCCTCCTCCTATGTATGCTGCTGAATGCGGCACACATAGAAAGAGGATAAAACGAGGAGAAATCAAGTTTTTCTCCTCGTTGCACCTCCCATATGTCCCCCTGGGGCAGCTTAGGCTTTTGACTCATTCCCAAGTTTAACGAAAGTTGTAAATTTGGGAATGTGTCAAATGCCATGGGTGTTATGTGGGAACACCCACTGTAATGCCCATGGCACGCCTCGTCATTGTAGTGTGAGGCAACGCAGAGTCTTACGTTGCCTCCCACCATGTTTTCAAGGCCATGATAAGCCATGCAGGGTGGTTTTACGTGGCCTTGTAGATATGGCACTGCACAGTGCGCCGCCGGTACGTGAATAGGGGCTTGTAAATGAGGCCCTCAACTCCTGCTGCACAGGGCCAACACGCTCTCCATTTAACTGAACCTGCCCCTTAATTTTCTGGCACACAAGGGACTAAGGGCAGGCATGAGATGGCCAAAAGCCTGTGCTAGAGCCCAGGTAGGCATAGTTTCCTTTCTATACCCACTAGACCTTCACCAATCCTCGGGACCATAACTCTCATTACTGCTGTGTAGCTCCTCTTTCTTAATAGCTGGCAAATGACTCCCATGTCATGTAATATCTTCTACAAGGTAAGCATTTTAGCCACTTTGCATTTTTAATTTGTTGAGTCTTTGCTTAGAATGTAAAAACAAAACTCCAAATTCCAGAATGCAACACACTTATGAACGACAGCCATAACTGGCTGAAAGTGTAACACCTAGCATTTGAACCCTTGGAAGATATTGACTGCTTGTATTCATTCTTTCCCACATTGGTTTTGATCATACATTTGTTTCTCTCAGCATCCAGGCCCAAGATCTTTCTCTTTCCTCTTACCTGCCTTCAGCCTTACACTCCCTGTGTTTTGTGCTCTTGCTTCTAGATCTTCGCTGCTGCACTTCTCTCTCTCTGTTCCAAATCCCATACTGTTGCTCTTTTGTGCTCCTTTTTCTTTCCATCTAACCCCCAGCAAGAGGACAGATGAGACCCAGAAACCTGGTAACAGGGCTATGGAGTCAGCTCCACCCTTTGCTGCTTCTCATTTGCTGGGCACACTGAAAGGGCTGCACACACTGCTGTTACTTCCAGCCTTGTTCAGCTGAGCAGAGATGTTTTGTTTTCCCCCCTGCACATGGGCAGGACCCGTCTGACAATAAAGGAAAAACATTCTTGCAATATCTTTATAATGTATGGCTGAGGGTACTTTATTCCATCTAATATATGGTCACACCATAACCCTTGAAGTCCTTGGTGTGTTGCTCTTTCATGTGAAAAGGGTTAGATGTTTGTAAACATGTAGAATGAAATTAGACTCTCTAGAGGGAAATTAATCACACCAAAAATCAATTAGATATTTGTTGCAAAAAGATATCAGATTTAAAAAAACAAAAAACATTGTAGCTCCGAATGTGTAGAAACCGCAGAGAGATTCTGTCTTTCCTATAATTACCTCAAAACTGGAAAAAAATAAACATGTTGCCCTCAATAGCTCCTTTCTGCTTATCAATGTTCATCTAGGAAAACAGATTAGAAGAAGGAAAATTTTACTTATGCACTGTGACCTACCTTTTCCCATTGCTGCTGGCATCATGATGTCAGAACTCAACTGGACTAGGTTACAGAAAAGCGGCTAAGTCGTTTCTTTATTACAGGTGACCTGGGACGTCACCTGCAATAAAGAAATTAGAGATTTGCCTTTATACAGGGATTGCAGGCTCACATATATTATAAATAAATAAATAAATATGAGTTTAGGCGTTTAACGAGCTTTTGGACTGTGATGAAAAGGAACAACGTGGAAACGATCTGTTATGATGACAGCCAGTTAGTGAGCAGGTGAAAGGCTTGAAAGCCTCCCTTTACCCTTGTTTCTCTGGGTCCACAAACCCTACTGCAAGTTTTATTGATTCTGTTCTGTCAGACAGACGTACACATGCCCTGAAAAATGCTTTGCGAATTTTCCCTTTAATTCCCTGGGTTTTCTGTTCTTGTAGCAAAACGATAATCCCAGGGGATAAAGCAGAGAAAGAGAGAGTGGATTAAAAATATAATACTAAAACCAACCGCTACAAATGCGCTAAATTGTGACCTAGAAAGAAATGCAGAAATGGGAGTTATTTTACACGGATGCTTTGAATGAAGCATGTTTAGAAAGGAACTCTTGAGCTTGTTATACCCACCACCTACACTACGTAGGATGGAAAATAGCAGGTCTTCGGGCAGTTTTCAGCATTCTTTTTTGACTTAGAATAAGAGAGAGAAAGGCAGAAAAGGGAGAAAGAAGGAGGAAGAGAAATATAGAAAAACAATGACAATGGGGTGAAAGATGGCCGAAAAAGAACCTGGAAGAAAGAGAAAAGACGACAGAAAGTGTAGGGTTGGTGGAAGAAAAATGAACAAGGTGGAGTCAAGACCAAGCATCGTTGTTATTCAGAAACACTGGCATTTAGAGATGTCAGCATCAGAATCCTAAGGGAGACTGTATGCCCCTGCACTTAAGTTTTTAAAATAAATTAGGCACTGGGGGAGAAAGGGTGACGTGCAAATGTGTTTCTTCCCATTGAGGAGCCACACCCGGTGCTAGACACAGACCTATAGTGGAAGTTTCACTTTTAATTAGATCTTATGCTGCTCATGCACCGGGATGAACGGGGCATTTACCTCATCAGGCATTTCCCAGGAGAAGGGAGTGGAGCCACCGGAGGCTGGTTTTTGAGAGCCCCCAGCTACCACTGGCGCCTCCGTCACTCTCTCAGTCTCCCTAAGGTTCATTTCAGCAGACACAGGGCCAGACTGGAAACCCAAAGCAGCCCTGGCAAGCTCCGTCAGACCAGCCCCTGTCCGTGATGTAGAGAGCAAGCGCAGAAAGTGAGCCGCACCGCTACAAGGGGGTCTTGGGGGGGGTTGTCCCCCAAAGACAACCTGAGAAAAAAAGGCAACAAATGGTGGATTCTACAACACATTTTTCATTATATATTTAATTGTATTAACTTTTAAAGCATAGTAAATGATGACCTTACAGTGCACCTGGATACAACAATCTTTGTTGGGGCGCTTCAATGATTTCTCACTACCACCCAACACTGACCCGCATCTCTCTATAGCCCCTCTCTCACATGTATTTCATTTGTGTTATAGTGCCCCTCATACCAGTGTTGGGTGTCCGAGCACTTTACATCACACACGCACAAATAGAGACAATTAATAGTAAATGTGTAAATCATGGTATAGAAAATGTTACATAAGTCAAAGGGACTACGAGGAGTTATGTTATGTTATGTTATAACAACTTTTATAGCGCGCTAATACCCTTAGGTGTCTAGGCGCTTACGGACCGCATACTGTAAAGGGAAATTAGTTTTTGAAAAGCCATGTTTTAAGATTTTTCCTAAAGTCAATCAGAGAAGAATCATCCGTTCCGGGAAGCATTCTTTAAGAGTGCTTGTTCTGGAGAAGCACAAAGTCAGGATTCAAAACATAACACAGTGGTTAATTACTAATAAGAATTTATTTCTACCCAAACCCTTTTTAGAAACTTTAGGATAAAGAAAGACTGGGAAAAAACATAACTTTCTAACCTGTACTAGGCAGTTTGCATGCTGCTCTTTGATGGCAGTTGATAGCTCACTGTGTTAGATTACAAATGTAACTTATGAACTGCACATTATCAAAAGGATCTCTGAGACAAGAGCAATAACCGACTAGGCTATTCACATAAAATACAGGGGCATATTAGCAAGGGCTTTATCGCCGCTTTAGCGGCACTTTATGCCGCCAAAGCGGCGATTTTTTTATCGCCCTATCAGCAAGCTGTTGCTAACAGGCGTTAGCGACAGCTTTCTGGCGATAGCGGCCGGTTTTCCCATCGCCTTGCATGCCAGCGATAATTATCGCTAATGACATGCAAGGTAGGCGTTCCCAACTAAAAGCGACTGAAAACAGTCGCTAACACAACTTCCCCCTATTAGCAACTCCCGCAAAGTGATAAAAAAACTTGCGCTAAGCGCGATTATCGCTAGAATTTAACACCTGCTAAAAACATGACTTACCTGTTTGTTCAATGGGAGGTGGATTGTCAGGCTAAGTCCCCCATGGCGTTAATGCATGAATATCGCTGGATTTCCAGCGATATTCACGCATTTCGCCGCTATCGCTGGATATTTTATCGCATTGGAGATAAACGTTGCTAATAGCGTGTTATCTCCGCGATAAAATTCAGCGATAAGCGGCGATAAAAATAAACTCGCTAAGCGCGGTTTGCGATAATTATCGCAAGTTGTTGCTAATATCCCCCACAGTTCTGTGATCTGCGTGGATAACGTTCTATGCAGCAGGCATATTAACCCTCGGCGCTACCCTGGATGAGTCAAAATTGCCACTACACAAAACTCTGATCTCTCTCTCCAGCAGGAAATCACCAGAGATATTGTGAAACTTTTCTTGTTGCGTAAAAGCTGCTGGATATACAAGGAGCTCTGCAGAGGGTGCTTTTAAACCCATAACATTTTCCACAACACATAGAGGCTGGAAACGAAAGTGAGTGCGGAGTGGATAATGCTAGCCTGCTGATTTTGTGACTGGGTACCAGTATTGCAGCACTGCTGCGAAACCAGCCCCCAGTGCCAAAACAGGCCCCCCCCCCCAGTAACAAAACCAGCCCCTCAGACTTCCAGCCTCCAGAGGCATCGCCCAATACGACCAGTACTCTCTTGAGCAGACACACTTGGGCCATAAGCATTGAGAGAATGAGAGTGTGTTTGTTGAGGAGAGAAAGAGAAACAGAGAGTAGGGCAAAAAAACAGAAGGAAAGAGAGAGAGAGAAGATGGACAGAGATGAAAAGAAAGAAGAGATAGAGGGGAGAAAGAGAGACACTCAGGATGGGTGGAAAGAGAAGGGATTAGAAAGGAGCAGGGCTAGTTTGAACATTCTTGCCAGGGCAGCATTTATTTCCAAGCCTGGACCTGTCCATGCATGACATGGTTAGTGACATAATTCTGTTAAAATGTGACAACATTAAAGAAGGCCTTGATTTCCTGGCTTTATGGCTTTCCACTATACAGGGTCACAGAACTGTGCTTGAGAAGAGGAGGGAAATGGGATGGAGTGAATAAATAATGCGTCAAGACAAGCAAAACTTATGTGGTGTGATGCAGCACATTCTATGGCAATATTACCTTGCTATTTTGTCATTTGGTCACACATGTATGCAAACAGACTCTGAGCACCATGCAAAATGGAAAGGTTTCTTAAGGAAGGAAAGTATAAACATTCACCTGAAACTAGTGAACCTGTTATTCACCAGCAATTATTGGGTTTGTGTTGTGAGAAACCCCCTTTTTTATTAACATTGTCTCCTCTAAATTCCAGAGTAAATTAGTGTATGTAAAGCATTCAATGTTGCATTTACAGAAAAGAAGCCTATTTATACAATCATAATGTAATACAAGGTGTGCCTCTTTTATTCAGCATATACTCTACATTTAATAAAATGTGTGCAACTGCTTTTCCAATTATATCAATTATGTGTTAGAACTAGTATTCAGGCTTGCGGTTTACTCTGTTGCCAACTACAGGCCTCAAGAACCAATTATTTCCATTAAGGAACAGTTGATCTCTTGCAGAACATTATTACACATTATGCAGCGCTCTGCTGCTTTTTGGCAAGGTTTGTGCTACAGAAATACCATAAACATACATAAATACCTACATACATGCATTACATATGTGCAATGTAAGTGCCCCACGAAGAGAAGCTGTAAAGATTCAGACATCAGATGTTAAACAGAGAAGCACAATATTTGTGGTGCTTCTGTACTCTGATTTCTCTCTTGAAAAATCAATTATTTTGCAACAATGTTTGTGATATAATAAGAATTTGCACAAAGAATGAAGCAAATAATTTTCTTGGCAACGAAGCAATTCACATGTTGTTTGAATCATTAGAGCAGCAAGGGTCCCATAGACCTTAATGCAAGCAAAAACAAGCATTGGCAATGCCAATCAGTCGGGTTTATACCTGTAAGTGCATTTTCAGCCACTGATGAGTATGAGCCCTCAATAATCATCATAAATGCACCAGTGGCAGCTGCTCTCGGGAAGCAGTAGTGGGGCGGGGAGGGGAGGGGGAGGGGTTTAAAAAAAAAATCACTTACCTTCTGGCCGGCTGCTGCCTCTCGTCCGTCCTCTTCCTTCTGTGGGAACAGGAAGCACCCAGGTTCCCAATAGCCAATCATAACGCTGCAATGCAGCATTGTGATTGGTCTGAGTGCTGTGGTTCAGCGCTCAGACAGGGACTGGGAGCCTGGGCATGTTATCCACCCAGGCTGTAATGCAGCCAGGGTGGAGAACATGCATTGTGCGCATGACTTTTTGGCTGGCCCAAGACGGCCAGCCAAACAGTCATGCTCACTTAGAGAGTGCCACCACTCCTCTCCCCTGCTCTGCCCAGCCCAGGCCCGCCCCGCAAAACTGCCTCAGCATGGAAAAATTAAATGTTAATAACATCGCGTTGTCATAATTTTATTTTCCCTTTTTTACAGTGCTGAAAGGCAGTGGGGCAACACTCCTCCGCCTTAGCGGAGGAGCTGCCCCTGACATGCACTCTGTCACTCATTCTATCTTTCGTACATGCATTCATCCACCCAATAGTTTATTCATGCATTCACCCACTTACTCACAATAAAAATACACACAAACTCAACAAGCTTATGATATATGCATTAAACAAAAATGTAGAAAAAGAAAACATGCCAACACCCAAACTTGGCAAGCATGTGCTTTCAATACATAATAAAATTAAACATACCTCGGGGCAGCCATCTTGCAATTGGTGCTGTAAATAATGTATAATTTTTTTATATTGCAGTATAGCTACCGTGTTTATAAGCAGCATGTTGGCCGTCTTGGAGCAGTAAAAAAAAAAAAATACACATGAACAAAATCATTCCAAGATTTTCGCTCAGTAAACAGCACACAAAGTGGTCCTTTTCAGTAGCAGCAGGGTACTCTTAAAAGAAGGGTCCCGGGAGGCGAAATAAAAGGGGGTCAACAAAAGGAAAAAATGGAAAACTAAAGGATTGACCAATACTCCACATACTGAAGCACATTAATTTTTAGGCAGCTGTGCACATGAGGTCAGGCAAAAGGCCTTTACTCACAAGACAGCAAGGCAGCGGCGACTCTTCCGTTATGGCGGAGGAGCATCTCCTCCCTCCTGCAGATGTAAAACTTTAAAAATAAAATAATAATTAAACCGGTTTACTATCATTTTATTTTTCTTCACAGGGCCGAGTCTTGGGGGCGAGGCCATCGTGATGACAGGCATGGAGGAAGAGCGGTGTGCACTGCTGCAAGTGTGGATGTGGGTTAGGCCAGCCATCTTAGGACAGCCAAATCGACATGCACACTGAGATGTCTCCAACCCAAGATGTGTTGCCGGGTTGGAGACAGCAGACGAAGGCTCCCAGTCCCAGTGGGAGCACAAATCCAGCCAACTCAGGCCAATCCTAGCGCTTCTCTAATACTGCCAGCAGCATGAGAGCACTGTCTGGTTTGGCCATAGGGGAGTCTGGGAGCCTCAGCCTGTGCTGTTGTGGAGCCAGAGGAGCAGAAGAGAAGCGATGTAGAGAGCGGCAGTTAAGTTCTTATCTTTTGTTTTTTTTCGTGTTGTTGTTGTCGTTCCAATACCCCCACGCTGCCACACCACTTTTCCCTGACACCAGCCGCTACTGCAACAAGGCAGCGACAGAAATGGGCTAACCTATTGCACCATGCAGTATGCTTTCATGGAGAAAGGCCGAAAATGAATGACAGAAGTGGGCTGACTAAATGAACTTCGATGTATACAGAGTATTTTATGGTTTTTGTCACAAGGGCCTGGCAGACAGCTACACCTGGCAGGCCCTCATAGGAGGGTCGAATAAGGATTATCACAGTGCAAATCTCCTGTCTCCAGGGTTGGCCAAAGGAAGGAGCCATCACCAAAATCCTTGCTTATATCAGAAATCTGTGACGTAGCATGTAACAATATGCCCGTAAAGAGGCATACACTCAGTGTTATATCGATCCAATATTAAAAGCCCATTGACATTAACATATGATCATCAAAAACCTTTTTTGTAATTTTTTATAATAAACAGATTGGAGTGGTGTCCTCTGTCATAGCTTTTCCTAATGAACCGTTTGGCCAGCATTTATCACTAGCTTGTCACCGTAACCAAATAAGGTGCACTGTATTCCGCATAAGCTGTACCACAAGGCCTCTATTGGTATACAATCCTTAATTACAAATATGTGCAAAATTAAAGTTGACAAAACAATATACAATCCTCCCTAAAATTGTTTAACAAAGATTCTCAAAGTGCAAATCTTCTACTGAGATGGTTTACCAGAGGGGTAACTGTAGTGGTCTGGCCCACGTGTACATCAGACAAAGTAGACGTAGCTGAGTTGTAGTAGATGTAGTTTATTCAGTAGTTGCAATAAGCTGGAACAGGCCCCACCAGGAGCAGCCTCCTAGCTGCTCAGCCCATCTTCCCAACTGTCTCACACACACACACAGGCACCCAAGCATTCCACTCACACTAACATTCTACGCGGAACACTCACACTGGCTGAGCAGCTAGGTACAGGATGAAAGGGAACATATTAACATGAACAGAGGATACTACACATCCTCTCCCTTTTACACTGAAAATAAATAAGACCCAAACTAAAATGAAAACAACTATACACAGAAATGTACAAAAGATGAAAACAGTCCATAAACCCAGGGATGCATGGTGAAATACATCACGAGAGGGAAAACAGACACACTGAGGAGGAAAGACGGATGATAAGATAGAAAAACACACTAACACCATCCTCCTCCTTTAATAGTGAACAAAGAAAAATGTAAGAAGACCAAGAAGAGCTCACAAACAACAAGTGAGCAAAACACACATGACAGAAGAAAAGGGTAAACTTAACCCAGACTAGAATACAATGGGAGGAACAACACCCAAGGAAGTACACCTCACATGAGGAGACTGTGGCGAAAACACCATACGCCACCCCTCATGTGAGGGACACTGTGGGACTAAAAACCCCAGTGAAAAAAAAACGATGATTGGGACTGACACCCAAATGTACAGATTACATCACATGGGACTAACCCCCAAGGACTTGTGCAGCATGGGAATACAAATGCAGCACAGTGTGGCATCACAAGAGGACTACCCACACACATGACAACGTACAAGGAAGTGAAGGGACTGACACCCAACACCAAAATAACAAAGGTGGGACTAACACCCCCCTTTAAACTAAGTAAATAGGACTAACACCTATTACTACTGACATAGGTGGGACAATAACCCCCTATCAACTGCGTAAATGGGAAAACACCCCATAACCCCACCACAAGCGGGTTGACCACAAAGGTGTGGAGACTAATGACCAGGAAGTGGGGCTGAAACCCATCCCAAATGTAAGTAACTGTGAACGTGGGGTCATGGGACTAAAACCCACTCCCATCCCTAGGCAAGGATAAAATATCTGAAACAAGGGGACATGGGGCTGAGAACCACTCCCATCCCAAGGCAGGGATAAAATATATACACAAATTCTAAAAAGTGGTCAGCAGGATTACCAATATAACATAAATAAACCCATGTGTATAGGAGCATAAATGTAATGAAGTGCCTAATATTCAAAACCATCCCTCCTGTAAGGGACATGGAAACACCCAAAAGAAATACTCCTTTAAACAGTTACCATAAACGTGGTAAAGAGATGTGGGACTAAGACCCACTCCCATCCCCTTGGTCGGGATTCTACATATGTAAACAAAACCTACGTGAAAAAAAAGATATGGGACTAGGACCCACTCCCATGCCAACAAAACATGTATGTGAGTAAGGCAATTAGCGCAGTTGGCAAACAGCACTAACACACTGTAAATACATAAATGTCAATTGCCTGTTCAAAGAAGACTTTAAGGCCTTACATCCTGTAGAGAAAGACAACAAACTTGAAATTAAACAATGTCAATGGTGTGCCTGTCACCGAGGTGTACAGGCGCTCAAATAATTTAGACTAAGCACTGTAAGCGTAACAATTCTAAAATTTTATTGGTGTGCCTGTCAACGTGACCTGGTGGTGCAGGCTGTCCATAGAGCACTGGAAAGTTATGGCACTTGAAACTTGAACAAGGATGATACAATGCTCAGAGGAGACTCCCACCGAATACTGAAGAGCAGAACATATTTAGGACTACAAACTCTCCACAGGATATGGCAGCAAAGTTCAGTGTCCAGAGTCTGAACCAGAGTATTCAAACTCACCACAGCGCGTCGAAACTCTCCAACGTTGCGCTTACTTGTAAAGCGTTGCAGCAAAATCCATGTTGCAAAATCCATCTGGGCGACAAAGCGACCAACTCGTCGAGACTTTTGGCAGTGCTCATGTTGTGCAAGGCGCCGCTTGAGACCTTCAACTCGCGATCAACTTTATTACACTGAACAAAGTGGTTGGCAGGAATACACACACCTCGTACTTTAACAGGCAACACAGTCTGCCTGCATCTTCCAACTCCAAAATGGCGGCACGTTCATGTAACGCACGCCGGGTGGCTCCGGGCACGCTCTTGCTGCCAAGCGTTAAGAGGCAGCATAGTGTACCGCCTGACAACAAAAACGTCATGCAAGTTCTGGAGAGGCTCCGCGCGACACCACGGACCAGGTGAGGAGCGCGAGCACTTTTTAAAATTTCACTAACAGCTCAACTGCCATATTTTTTGAGGCTTTGAAGGAAAAATAACCACGATTTTCCCCAAAGTTAGAACTTGACTATGCCTGGAATCACGTTCTCCTCTTCGCCAGCAGACAGGGAGAGTTGAAATTAACCACTTAATCCAGCCGCAATCAGTTAAAAGATGTCGCATACCAAGTCCACATAAAAGAACACCTCTACGCTCACACACCCCATTTCTCATCAGGGGTATCGCTTTCCTCACAACGCAGTACGCTGTAGCCAAAACCCAAAAACATGACACTGGCTCATGTATTGATCACACAGATGCAGCGCTAGTACAGAGGAGCGCTAATGAATATAAAAAAATTGTCATACATCCAAACCCAAAGCAAGGAAGACTTGAACTGTATAAAGTGATGAATGATGAATTTGAAGAAGTCTTATGTAAAACAGAAGCAGCTTACTTCATACGTGAGACAGAAACACTGGCAGCCGCAGATTACCTTACTCCTTGTGGTACGGTAGACGTTTTTGATGTACTGCAGACATTTGTAGTGGCATAGTTTCTTCTCCAAGGTGTAAGCAGGCTTGTAACCGTTTTTACTGGTGTAGATGACTTGATGAAGGTACAGCACGCCTTGACTGGGCTGTCCGGTGTGGTGGACACTGGTGGGGCTGCGAGGCGTGCTTGACATGTTTCTTGCTTGACTGGTTTCCTTTCCTTGAGTTTCTTTAAACTTGTTGCTCTTCATCTGTGAACGCGATGGGTTCTTAGCTCCAGATCGTCGCCATAAATATGTAGTGGTCTGGCCCACGTGTACAGCAGACAAAGTAGACGTAGCCGAGTTGTAGTAGATGTAGTTTATTCAGTAGTTGCAATAAGCTGGAACAGGCCCCACCAGGAGCAGCCTCCTAGCTGCTCAGCCCATCTTCCCAACTGTCTCACACACACACACAGGCACCCAAGCATTCCACTCACACTAACATTCTACGTGGAACATTCACACTGGCTGAGCAGCTAGGTACAGGATGAAAGGGAACATATTAACATGAACAGAGGATACTACAGTAACCTACACCAATCCTTTGCCAAGTAAGACAATCTGTGAGATTCCCTGTACCAAAATACTTGCCTGAAACCTTTAATATCGTGTAGTGGTAATTAATCCTTAAATGCCAATTGACTTTAAAATATGCTTTTCACCATAAATAATAATGAAGGCTTGCCACCAAAACCAATCTAGTCCCGCGGTACTGATCATAAGCTTTCAAAAGTGCAAAACAAGCTCTCTTTGTCAGTGGAAGCACACAAGTTCTGCCCAATCAAAATCTGTACTCAAGGGGATGAAATATTTGGGTGGTACCAAAACCACTCTCTAAGTAGGTTATACAATTACAAATATGTACAACATTACAGTTGGCAAAACAATATGCAGCCCTTCCTAAAACAGAAGAACAAAGATTCTCACAGTGAGAATCTTCTACCTGGAGGGTTTGTCGTAGGGATTAACTAACACCAAAATCCTGGCCAACTATGCTAATTTGTGGGATGCACTGTCAAATTCGTTAGGGGATGAAAGGCTGATTGTATATATATTTGGGTGGGAGACTTCAACATCAATAAATGTCAATATTCAAAGTTGGATATTTGCAGATACATCGATGCCCAGAGGAACAATCTGGCCCATTTTCCACACAATATGTGCGGGGAAATGATAAATGAACTGATATAATAATATAATTTAGACTTGTTGGAACAAGACATTGTTGAAAATTGTGCACCGTTACCTACTTTTCAAGGGAATAGGAGTTCATCTTGTATTGACCATATCATCACATCAACAAATGTTATTAAGTCTCTTAGCTCCCTTATTGTAGAACATACCAGCTTTAGTGACCACCTTCCCCTTCCCCTAACCCTGAAAACAAAAATTTAGTGATGTAAAGATACACCCCTAGCACCTAATATTGCGGTAGCCAGGAATAATGGTATTAGCCTCAAGTGGACAGAAATAGCTGAAGTGTCACTGTTGGAAAAGGTGGTTAAAGCCAACAAAGACATTTTTCTGATATGTACTGATCCGGAAATCCCACAGGAGATGATAGTGGCGGCATTTGGTATGATTACATCAGCCATATCAGCCAACTTAAAAACGATAAATAAGGGGACTAAGAAGCGGAATAAAGGTTGGTTTGATCACCAATGTACTCAGGCTAATCAAAACCTAAAAAGGCCCTACAGCCAGGTATAAGGGACAAGGAAGAGGTCAAACATTTCAGATATATATATTAACAGACATTAGGGCTGAGAAAGAAAAAGTTACAAGAAGTGGCCTGGATAAGCCTGGAAAGGGCTGGGGGAACTAGAGACTACACAATATTTTGGAAGAGAATCAATTCCCCATTCCTGAAAGACAATTAAGAACCAAAGGTGGAAACACTTGTCACTCCGACAGGTTGGATAATTCACTTTGGAAACATCTTTAATCCTAGAAAAGAATATCCAACCATTATTGATGGCAACATAACTTCTTGCCCATTTATCCCTTTACAACCTGTTAGCATTGAAGAGGCTACACGTGCCATCGAGGAATCTGCCAGTGGGAAAGCCCCTGGCCCCGACAGGGTCCCAGTGGATGCATTTAAATCTAATAATATCTTATGGGCTCCAATAGTGACGCTTGCCTGCACTGCAGCGTCCCAAGGATTCATTCCGTCCACCTGGACAGATAGTATCATCATCCCGATATTTAAAAAGGAGGACAGGGGGATGCCAAATGTTATTGCCCTATATCTCTCCTTGATTTATCTGCAAAGATAATGGAGAGAATTGTACTTGACAGGCTGGACACCTGGGCAGCCAATATTCATGTGCTTACGGTCTCCCAATATGGATTTAGGAGGGATATTGGGATGGTGGAACATCCATTAATCTCAGTCTTCTCATTGGCAAATATACGTTAGCAAAGAATGGACACCTCCAACTTTGTTTCACCGACTTCAGCAGAACTTTTGATCACGTTAACCATTCTAATTTATAGAAGACGATGATCGAAACGGCGGTACCAGAGGCTATCATATCACATTTGCCGCAGATGTATTCTTCTCTGACAGCACAGGTAAAATACGGGTTAGAAGGGGATAGAAGGGGAATGTACCGAGAACTTCAAGGCCACCAGAGGCATTGGACAAGGCTGTGTACTCCTCTCCTGTTCTCGCTATATATTAACGGGGTGGATAGAACTTTGCAAAGGTGGATGCTGATGCCCTGAAAGTTGGCTCCCGCCCGACCCCCCTGCTCCTATATGCAGACGATGCGGTATTGATATCCAGAACCTTTAAAGGTCTTCAACAACTGATCAATGTATTTGTGGTATATATAGAGCAGAAAGACTTAAAGTTTATACTTTTGTGATGACTTGTGGGTGGAGGAAAGCCAAGAAAAAGACTCACTATGTGAGAGATCATAAATTAGAAGAAATCAAGAGTTTTAGTTACCTGGGCATACTCTTCTCTCATAATGGTTCCTGAGGCCCCCACTTAGAAATAGCAAAGCTTAAGTTCATTAGATCAGTCAAGGCACTGTTTAGATTTGCTGGGAAAATAGGTGGAAAAACCTCTCCGAAAAATGGTGCAATTGTATAAGACTAAGGGGCATATTCACAAGCATTTATCGCCGCGTTAGCGGCATTTTTCTGCCGCTAAAGCAGCGATATTTTTATCGCCCTATTCCCAAGCTGTCGCTAACATCCGTTAGCGACAGTTTTCCGCCGTTAGCAACCGCTTACAACATCATCTATCATGTTAGTGATACTTATCGCTAATGATATGCTATGTAGGCGTTCCCGTGCAAAAACGCACGGAAACACCACATCGCCCTATTCACAACTATGGCCCGGACCGGCGATGCGATAAAAAAACTACCGCTAAGGGCCGTTAGCTGCAGGAACTTAAGACCAGAAAAAAGGAGGTCTTAAAAATGGGAAAAATTGCTGAAAATAAGGGAGACTAGCCCAGAGCCTCATCTGAACACCCACTGATGTCATGGAGGTACTAATCATGCAGCTTGGAGCACCAAGAAGGCCACAACAACCATTGCCACTGCCACCTCACCCAGGGCCACCGGCGAGGCTGCACAGAATAAGACAACGCGTCCATCGCCGATGCATCAGCCTCTCAGACCTAACACCAGAGGATGTAATTGCCCACTACAGGCTCAAAAGGACAGCCATCCTCCGCATCCTGACACAGATAGCCCACAGGCTGACAGCACCAACACAGCGGATAACCAACATCTCTCCGCAAACAAAGATGCTGGCTGTGCTGCACCTGTTGGCCTCTGGTACTTTCCAACCAACAACTGCCAGTGTCAGAGGAGTCTCACAGCCAGCCCTATCAAAGTTCCTCACAACAGTTTTGGATGGCATCATCAGCCTGATACCCCAGCACCTTCACTTCCCCAATACTGTGCAGGAACAGCTGGAGACCAAGCAAGGGTTCTACGCCATAGCTGGCTTCCCGCATGTGTTGGGGGCAATTGACTGCACACATGTCCTACTTGTGCCTCCTGCCGACACTGCGCACATATACCGTAACAGAAAGCACACACATTCCATCAATGTGCAGGCAATAGTGGCTCACCGGGGCCTGTTCACCAATGTCGTAGCCAAGTTCCCAAGCAGTGTGCATGATTCCTACATTTTCCGCCAGTCCATCATCAATCAGCGCTTTGAGGATGGCACATATGGAAATGCACTGCTCGTTGGTAAGTACCAACTGAACACAACACACACCTCAACTCCACAATCATGGAACACACAACTGTGAGAATGCACACGTTACAAACTCACATTCAACATGACAAATACATGCCCACCTACCAGACACGACAACACAAGTAACTGTGTGAACTGTTGTCAGCCATGTAGACAAACCATCCCCAAAGGCATAGCCCCACTGCTACACATTAGTAAATGTAGTGAGAGGTGGCAACCAAGTATGTGCAATGTAGGCACTCGACCTACGAAGAAAGAATGTGCACAAGGCTGAGTGTGGCAGTGGTGTGCTGGACAGTCTTGATTGTGCAGAGCACAGACATGTCCAAGTGGGCATATAGTGAGTCTCCGCTGTCCAGCCTGATGGCAATGACAGCGTTGTTGACTGTCCAACATGACAGGGGGTGGGAACCATGTGAAGGCAGCAAGTAGGATGCAGAGCCCATCGAAGCAGCTGCTGGCCACTTCGTAGACCTGTATGTACATGGAGAGGGAGGAGTCGAATACGATGGCTAGGTATCTAGAGTTGATGTGTGTTGGGCTGGCAAAGGCCCACCAGGTGTTGCCACATGCTGATTGTGTGGTCAGGAGGATGAGGACTAATGTCCCCTCTTTGCAGAGCACCCCCCAGCTGTTGAACATCCATGTGGCAACTTGCTGCAATCCTCCCTGTGTTAAAGATTGCAGGAATCGCTGTTAGCATGAGCTGAAAGCCATTTTGTACTTGGCAGCCATTTTAGTTAGCCATGTGCTCGCCATGTGCTTTCTCCCTCTTCCAGAGTCTTGCACATGCTCAGAGAGGCCTAGCTGGTAGAATGCACCTGCTCCTAGTATAGAACTGTCAGGCTATTCTTACTCATGTAAGCAGTTTAGTCTCCCCTCCCACTTTGTGGAGCAAGCAAATTTTGTATACCCATATTAGTCAATAAGCATGCTTGTATGTGCTAGGACCTCCCCTTGATTTTATGCTGACTATGTAACAAATACATATATAAGGACCCTGTTCTCTGCACTCATTAGAATGCCTCCTACAGTGGCCTGCGGGTACCGTAATATGCAATCTCCCTCATCTGAGGTTAATAAAACATGTTTTTTTGATATTACAGCTTCTGTGCCAATCTCTTCCTTGTTGGTCTTAAGGACCAGATGTATCAGTGAACCCCTAAGAAGGTTTTTATTTCTACAAATGGCGCCCGAACAGGGACCTCATCAGTGCAGCGGCTATCCAAGGGGGTGGTCTTGAAGGGAGACAGGAATCTACTGAGGAGTACAGGACAGGAATCTACTGAGGAGGTACCCTGCGCACGGAGATTGTTTGTCTTCCAGCCCAGTATATTTCTGGTCTTCCTGATCTGATCCTCCAAGTGTTTGCCGCTCCTGACTGAGAACTTCTTTGGCGTGAGTATTTTAAAACGACTGTTAGGTCACTCAGAACTTGGCAGTTGGAACCTGGACACCATTTGATTGGTAAGAGCCGTTTTGCGGCACTTGCTGTTGGTTTGATGCCTTTGATTGGTAAGGTAGTTTTAGTAACACTTACTGTGGCTTTGTTTGTATGATTGGCCAATTTTGGAATTTGTTTTGTAAGTTATATATGCATTGCAATTCATATAGGCAGGTAATGAGGAGATTTTCTCTAACTTTGAAAACTTGAACGGCACACATTGTGTTAAGTGTCACTTGGAGTATAATATTATATATGCTATAATATTTTTGGCATGCCTGCTTCTAGCACACTTTTGTTGAAAGTGTTGCTGTTTTGGAGGTACCGATATGGATTTAGTAAGTACTTAGTTGACTCCCTCAGAGGGGATACCTAAATAGGTTTACGTATAGTAAAAAGATATTTCTTCCTTGGTGACTAAGTACCCCATGGAACTAAATATGTACATAAAACGGATCCGGATCTGCGCACTTAGTAACATTCATAAGTGGTGATATGCAGAGCGCTTTTTGAGTGTTCTACCAGCCAAAACTGGCGAATTTGGTGTATTTTGGCTTCTTGACCATGGAACAGTTTTTTGGGCTACTTTTGAGAGCTCTTCTTGTAAATATGACTTACAATTAGTATTTACAAATAGGTTGGTCTTGCGTACACTTTGTAAGCAGTCCTAAGTGTTGATTTGTGGGTTAAATATGTGTTTCAATGTCTATGTGGGTTTGTGGTTTGACATTGGTAATACTTGTGTGAGTACTCAGTCCTAAGTGTTGATTTGTGGGTTAAATATGTGTTTCAATGTCTATGTGGGTTTGTGGTTTGACATTGGTAATACTTGTGTGAGTACTCTTTGTGAAAGAATGTCTAGCTTTAAGCGCGCTGTGTTGTGTACTCTGCGTGTATGACCCCCTTCTGTAACTGTCTGAATGAGCTCAATGAGTTTGTTTATGTTTTTTGCTGTCATCATTCTGTTATGCAAAATGTCATTTAGTTACTTACATATTAAATAAAAATCCAGAAATGAATTATATGACATATGCTAAACAGCTGCATGTTACTATTAAATTGACAGAGTACGACACTGTACATGTGTGCAAATTGCCACAATGCTAAAGATAAAATTAGAATTCGTATTCAATAGGATTAAAATAGGCCTCATACAGAGGAATAAAAACGAAATTGTGTGTTTTGTAATCAATAGACTAAAATACATGTTACAGCATTTTCCTTAAATACATTGTATTAGACATTAAAAGGCATGCACATCATATGAGTGAATTTGGTCGTTGCTGAACTAAATACACATTATAGAAAGATAGATTTGACTGCATTGAAATGCCTCAGTTTTTAAATAGACTGTGACATGCTTTTCTTTCAGCACCCGAGAAAAAAGCTTTCCAACAGCTGTGTTTAAACTGACTAACTGAAAAGAAACTGTTTGACACAGCAAATGGGGATTTAACTCTGTCAGGGTATTTCAAATAATAAAGGGGTTTTTCCTGAGAAAGGCGTGAAAATTCGACGCCTGCTGACAAACAACAGCTGCATAAATAGCATATGGCTATTCCTGATCATGGCCACAGACAGGAATGCTGAGTCAGCGAAATTTTAAGTCAGTGTAAAACTGGTATAAGGGCCTGCATTATTTTAAAAGTTTCAAAAAACCAGTTTCATTATTTTGGATAACAGAGAACAAAATTGAAAGTAGGGATTTCCTTTCTTAATGCCTTTTTTACATAAGTACATCTGTGGTTCTGATGTTAAATGATAACTGTCCTTTTAAAAAGTGGCGCAGACTTTTTCCTGTTTCAAGTAAGGCTTCTGTGCTTAGGGTTATGAATGAATGCGTTTAAATATGATAGGCTATGAATGAAGCTTGCTTTTCAAATGTGGAATCATCAAAATGGTTGGTTTTGATTAAAAAAATAAATAAATACAAATAATTATATGAAAAAAATATATTGTTAAACACAAATGCTTTAAATTCGTTTTTTCATCTTTATAAAGCCTAATCATCATGCTGTGAATTCCTAGTATCAAAGTTGAATTTAAGCAGTGCTGTACCGCAATAAGAAGGGAACTTAAATGTGAAATGTCACTTTACCCAGCCGTACAAAACTCATTTTATAAGGGTATATCTTATACATTTCTAATTTCCCATTCCTGGGCTATCTAGAGAACACTCTGGGGGTTCCTATTATGCAAAAATATTGTAGGATATTCATTTTTAAGTGCCCCTACCACCAAAGTCGAAATTGAGCTAAATTCACAATTTTACAAGCAGTTCTACCACTCAAGGCAGTTTTAACGTGCTCTTAGGCTTCAATAAAAGTATACATATGCAAGTATAGAATAAACAGCTGACCTACTGCACCCAACACACTGTACATAAATGAAAATAAGTATATAGAAACCAGCAGACGTTGTTATCCTACCTTTAAATTACTGGCAAACGGATCGGACAGGACTGCCTTTTAGCTGTGATTCTCCAGAGTTGCTTTGCATTACGAAAACCGCATGGCAAGCCTTGCACAAACAAAATGAGCAGCTGCTGAACGGGTCAAAGGTCGGAGTTCTGCATTTAGCAACTTAGCAGGGTGAAGGGTAATGTTTGCTGGGACACTTCGACCTTCGAAAAGTTTTTGAAAGACGAGATGATAGCGCAAAGAGAGGAAGAGAAGCTTTGCTTCCTATTTTTGGCAAACACACGTTTAGCGCAATCATATGAAACGAAGGAAAACAACCCTCAGTTGAGCATTGATCTGCCAGGTATATAAAATAATGGTTTTAGTTTAAAGAATACTGTGTAGGGGCTACGATAAGGAGGAAATGGATTTTAGTTTGCATTCATGCGCCCTCATGTTAATCTAGTACAATTGCTCAAGGAATTGATACATTTGTTGCTGACGCTTTCTACAGTACTCGATGTGCTTGAATCAGAGAATAGCCACTTTCTAAGATATCTCCTACAAGTTTGTTTGTGCCCAGTTGCTACAAATAGGGGTTGAAAGTGTTGACAGAAGTAAAACCTGTTTCAGGTTTTCCTACTGTCAAAATGGGGGAAGGAGGCTAGCTCCTCTACAAATTAAGGGTAGGCAAAATTATGTTTTCTCTCTTCCTTTTCTCACTTTTTTTGAGTCTGTCTAAGCTGTCTAGGAAATAGCCATGAGATAGTTATTGGCTATTCTGTAATACTGTTTTAAAATTGTTAGAATTAATAAACAGATGAAACACATAAGCTATGTTACTGCCCATCCTGTATGAAAGAATGAGTAGAACAGATTGATGTTCCCTTATTTGATCTTTAAGGAGAACTGTATAGTGGCGGTTTCTGTTCAAAAATCTCAGGTGGCAACACTATTATTGTTTATGTTATTCTCATGTTCTATACAGTTTTGCAAGGGCATTGCTAGTTTTTTATTAGCTAGTCTCTGTCAATAAGCTGACAGCCCTTATTAGAGCTGGAGATAGGGTTTTTTTCCTTTTGAAAATGATGTTGCATAGTCCAGATCGTGAAAAGTACAATGCAGGAAAGACGCTCATGTGATCCTTAGCAAACATTTTGAAGGAAAATATTGTTTTATAGGAATTTGTTTGTCATAACATGTTCTGCTGGAGAAAATGTACTCACTATGTTGAAGTTTAGTTCTTTTTGCAATAAGAATCCCTGTTAAATTAGCAGTTTTAGATTTTCCTGCTGCACCTATAACATGAGAGCATGGTCCTAAGCATAACATGTAAGAGAAATTATTTTACAAGTGTCTGCAGTCCTGTACAAGTAATGTAAAATCTATGAGTAAAAGTGTAGAACATTTCCTTTTTCTTGAGGGTTCTTCAGATTGGTAATATAGGAATACACCAATGTAAGTATTTGGAGTATGTCTGTATTGTTTTCTCTTTTCCTCAGAATTTAGTAAATGAACACAGACTTCCTTGGCTGTTTGGGATTGGGTGATGTATTACTCTTGTCAGTTCACCAAAACGTTCCTTTTATACTTGCCAATAGGTCCAGGGTTTTCTACTCTCAGATAGATGAAGTGGCTCTTGGGTGCCTTGCTAATGTATGGGGCGCCCCAGGACTAAGAGAGTATTCTGAGACTATCCTCTCTGTTGTTAGATTATTTCTGTGCCTTGTCTAAAGACCTCTTGTTCTGTCCACCAATAGATATTTGCTGCCTTACAACCATTGCCAGAGGGGCCCGGACATCAGATCCAGCCTGGGGAGTCAGCGCCACTCCAGTTTGAAGCCAAAGTGAAAGGAACCAGCATAGGCGTTGCTGGCAACTAGGACCTCAGTGAAGGCGGAAGCACTGGGACGTGAAGTGTGTACCCCTGCCACTGTCTTGGGCGAAAGACGGGGTTACAAATCAGGATGGAGAAATCTTTGTGTGGATCCAGTTTTTGATGCCCAGCTGAGAGAGTCACAGAACGACAAGGACGGCAAGGAGGCTTTTGCTTGAGGTGACCCCCTTTGAAACAAGGGTTGCTTCAGGCCTTTGAGTCCTGGTCCCAAGTGAATGCAAGTCTACGCCTTTGTTTGTTGATCAAGAGATGCCCGAGCACACTGGGTACAATTTGTGGCCCTAACAAAAGAGCAGTGCGCCAGAGGTGCAATACAGGAGTTAGGGAAGGACTTGAGTTTAGGGTACAGGTGCTGTGCCCTTGGTGCCTGTTAGATTAAAGTGAAGAAAACTGGTGCACTGCTTGAGACACTGGACAGGATCATTGAGGGTATTTGCCCTGGGGGGTGATTGCCCTATCCTGAAAGAAAGACTTTTCCTTCTCCGTGATTCTTGAGTTGCGAGTTGTGCAGCTCCACCGTGGGAACAACAAGAGCCTGCCTGTGAGGCTCAAAACGGACACAGGGAGAAGACTCCCTCTGGCTGGTGGTTCTAGAAATTCCCAAGGACTCTTTTTTTTTGTTAGTAATGTACCCCTTTGGTCGTCCCATTTTTTTTTGGAGGAGCAGCCAGCCCTTTGCGGCTCCTTGTCCTAATTCCTATTGCCCTGTGTGGTCCTCCTGGTCCCCCGAAGCCAGGATTGTTTTTGTAATAATATGTCTGATTGCTTTAATATTTTTTAAGAGTAATGTTTATTCTGCACGAGAAAAGTTCATCTGAGCATGTTACTTTACTCTTTCCTTAAGTATATTAATTGATAATTTAGCCCTCATAAAAAATACTGAGAAAGTCTATTGAAAATGTTTTTATTAGGTATGTGCTGTTGGCTATTTTGAAATTGACTTGACGAGCCCCCATCAGAGCCCTGAAACTTAAAATTAGACTAGATGGTTTTGGTATTTGCTTTCTGCTTAGGATTGGAAAATATTGAGATTTCTGTTTGAGATAATAGTCATTATTCTCTCTTGCTACCTGTATGACCCAATGCTCTGTTCACTTTGTACTTCTGCTTATACCTTGTATATACCTGCTTAATGAAATGTTTAGAATGTAAATGCCCACCTAGCATAGGATATTGATGAATGTATGAGAAGAAAATGTGCAAAATATTTTCTATGTCTCTACTAGATCATGGGAATGTCTTTAGCTCATGCTAAAAGGATCATCTGTTAAAGATTGCAGGAATCGCTGTTAGCATGAGCTGAAAGCCATTTTGTACTTGGCAGCCATTTTAGTTAGCCATGTGCTCGCCATGTGCTTTCTCCCTCTTCCAGAGTCTTGCACATGCTCAGAGAGGCCTAGCTGGTAGAATGCACCTGCTCCTAGTATAGAACTGTCAGGCTATTCTTACTCATGTAAGCAGTTTAGTCTCCCCTCCCACTTTGTGGAGCAAGCAAATTTTGTATACCCATATTAGTCAATAAGCATGCTTGTATGTGCTAGGACCTCCCCTTGATTTTATGCTGACTATGTAACAAATACATATATAAGGACCCTGTTCTCTGCACTCATTAGAATGCCTCCTACAGTGGCCTGCGGGTACCGTAAGATGCAATCTCCCTCATCTGAGGTTAATAAAACATGTTTTTTTGATATTACAGCTTCTGTGCCAATCTCTTCCTTGTTGGTCTTAAGGACCAGATGTATCAGTGAACCCCTAAGAAGGTTTTTATTTCTACACCTGGAACCCCAGTCTGGTGTTAGGGGGTGCCTTGTTGAGGGAGAGAATGCGGTAGGTGTCCTTGTAGGTGGTGATGTCCAATGTTTCCCTCCCTGTAGCTCAAGTTCTACTCCAGGCGTCTGCAGATGCATCTGTCATCTTCGATGTTGTATGTGAATGAAGTGGTTTTCACATCAGGCTGTATGTTGGAGTTGCATATTGGGGCAAGTGTGCATGTGCAGTTGGAGATACATGGTTGAAAAATCTGGCCTGCGCTGTTGGCGTTGCCTGCAGTGGTGTGGGTGTTGCTGTTGATGGTGGAATGTACCCAATCCTCGTTCACTCAGCTCCTGTAAGTCTGTATGGCGCCTGCTGTGGGCTTGTGTGTCATGGGGTTTCATAAAGAGGAACTGTACGCTGTGCTGGTCACACCATGGGACTGATTCACAGAACTAACTTACGTCAAAAACGTAAAGTTAGTACTTTTTGGTATTCACAGAATACACTTACTCATTTTGGTATTCACAGAAGGCACTTACTCATTTCGGTATTCATAGAAGTTAGTAGTCCTAACTTTAGGACTCCTAAATGCCTTCTGTGAATACCGAAAGTCTTAAAGTTAGGATTTTCTCAGTTTAGGAGTAGAAAAGTTAGGACTCCTAACTTTACTACTCCTAAACTGAGAAAAATCCTAACTTTAAGACTTTCAGTATTCACAGAAGGCATTTAGGAGTCCTAAAGTTAGGAGTCCTAACTTTACTACTCCTAAACTGAGAAAAATCCTAACTTTAAGACTTTCGGTATTCACAGAAGGCATTTAGGAGTCCTAAAGTTAGGACTACTAACTTCTGTGAATACCAAAATGAGTAAGTGCCTTCTGTGAATACCAAAATGAGTAAGTGTATTCTGTAAATACCAAAAAGTACTAACTTTCCGTTTTTGACATAAGTTAGTTCTGTGAATCAGGCCCATGGGTGTTGAGTGGTGTAGCTGAAGTGGACGCAGTTTCCACATGGGAAGACGGGGTTAAAGGTGTGCCCTGCCTTGTGGAGCAGTGCCGAGAAGAGTTGGCTCAGTTCGATGTTAGCAAGCATCGGCCACAGGGTAATGGATTTTGAGTACTGGTGGTATGTGAGGTGGAGTCTCTGATCATGGCTGAGTACGTAGCCCATGGAGTAGATGACGTGGCGTATGGTGACATTGATGGTGAATGCTAAGTGTTTCTGCCCTCTGTGGGCCCTGCAGCTGAGGGTGCCGCTGACTGTTGCCTTGTAGCAGGTCTGGACTGGAAACTGCAGGTGTTGTGCGGTGGGGAATGTCTAGCGGCAGCAGCAGCGGCAGCTGCTGAACAGAATGTGAGCCGTGTCTGGTGTGGCCCATTGGCACCTAAACATTCTCCTGGCGTTGACTGCGAGTAGTGCCGATGGGTGGCAGCGTTAGACATTATGAGAGCCAGGGACCCTGCTTGTGTAGGTGTCAGGTTTGCGGACATGTGCAGACAGGCCTGACATTGGTGCACTGTTGGAGTGCTAGTAATGCAACCGCGCAGCGCACACAAGTGAATATGCTTAGGGGGAGGTACGAGCATCTGTAAGGCAATGTAATTTGTATTGATGCTGGTTAATTGGCCAGAAGATACACATGTCAAACATTAATCACAAAGTAGCACCAATCACACAACACTAAACTATTAACACTGCCCACACAGCATGCATAACTATTAATGGACACATCTCTCCATCACATGTTACAGGTGACCAAGTATATGCACTCACCCCCTGGATGATGACACCCCTGTGAGCCACTAACACCCAGGGCCAGAGGCAGTATAATTCTGCACATGTACGCACCAGGGCCATTGTGGAGCGTACATTTGGCGTGCTAAAGTCACGTTTCCGGTGCCTTGACATCACAGGTGGAAGACTGTTGTACAGCCCAGAAATAGTGTGCAAGATGATCATAGCATGTTGTGTATTGCACAATATATGTGTACGCACCAATGCCCCATGGATCCAAGTGCCAGATGCACCGGGCGATGCTCCGGATGATGAGGAAGATGAGGCAGGTGGAGCACACCTCACCGCTTCTGCAGCAGGAGCAGCACAAAGGAGCAGATTCAAAGACAATTTCTTCAAATGAGCACGTCACATCGTGACTGTCCGTACAAATCATATGTGTGTCCAAATGACCCCAAGCACAGTATATATTAAAAAAATTAACTACACACATACCCTGTGTGCATGTGTCTCATCTGCATGAGTACATTACTCTGACACGTGTAAGTGTAACATTAAGTGGTCACAATATCTCAATTATAAAATGATGAGGGATCTGTCACCTCTGAACAGAGATGCTGTTTACTGTGACATAAGTTCTAAAGTAGACATGTTAAGGTGTCACGTGTTTGGAAAATCTACTGTTCAGAGTGTCATATGGGGCCTCTAATCACATATAGGATGTCAATAGTGGACAACTATGAATATCAGGGTGTCATTTGTGTTAAATTATTAAATTTAGGGTGTCATTTTGGGCCAATTATGAGATTTAGGGTGCCATTTGGGGTCAATTTTGAATTTTAGGGTGTCATTTGTGTTAAATTATTAAATTTAGGGTGTCATTTGTGGTCAATTAAGAAATTCAGGGTGTCATTTTGGGTCCATTATGAAATTTAGGGTGTCATTTTGGGTCAATTATGAAATTTAGGGTGTCATTTGGGGTCAGCTTTGAATTTTAGGGTGTCATTTGGGGTCAATTAAGAAATTTAGGGTGTCATTTGGGGTCAATTATGGAATTAAGGATGTCATTTGGGGTCAATGCAAACTTCTCATGGTGTTCTGTGTGCCAAGAAATGAAATTCCAGTTAAGACTGCTAATCTGTGTAATAAGTTGCACTTAGCATGGAAAACTGCCCGCATTTCCGAATTTGCAATGTATTTTTCATAGCAAGGATGGAAAATACATCGCTAGACACATTGAACTATACGAAATGTTCCCCCAAAGCCTCTTTGCGTGCAGATTTACATCGCAAAGTCGAAAAACGGGCCGCATATGACACAGGATGTGATGTCTGCATGCTTCCTGTTTTCTGGAGGAGTGCTGTGCACTTCCACTTTCTCTTTTGAGCACATTGCTGGTGATTGTGGAGAGTGCTGGAGGTGTTTGGTGGTGTGTGCTGGAGATTTGAGAGTTTGAGAGTGTTGCTGTGTCCTGTGTCCTGTTGAGAGTGTCTCTGTGAAGGGTGGTGTCCTTGTTTTTACCTGTTTTATTGTTTCCTGTGCTCAATCTTGTCGGCTGTTTGTCTTGGGGTAGTTAAATTTAATTGTAGTTTTTGGGAATATTAACTTGGGTTTCTTTATTTTTGACAGTGGTGTTAGGTGTGTGCAGGGAGATGGTGGGTGTGGTCAGGGAGGGCAGGATGTCCGAGGGGGCTTTGAGGGGCTTCCTGTGGCTGATTAAGTTCTTCCTTCCCCTGATGGTGGAGAGGGGAGGCCATATCCTCACCGGATACCCTGTTAGTGTGCGCAAGCAGAGGTGGGAGCGTGTGCATGCGCAGATGCGCGTATATGGAGTCGACCGCACTGTGCGCCAGTGGAAACACCACTGGCAGGGTACCCTGGCCTGGGAGGGTGACCTCCTTGACTACGTGGGAGTCATCGGTGGCCTACAGTGTGGTAAGTTCGAAATCTATATATATACATGAATACTGTAACGAAAAACAAAATATGCCGTGTGGAACATACTGGTGTCCAAGTGCAAAAATGTAGAACCGTGAGGCGGGAGACGTAATGCGCTCACACATAATGTTGGCACATCAGAGACACAAGGCGATATCATGTTGACAATCATAGATTGCAAGTTTGTGTTACCCACTGCGCTGGAGCAACACTTAGCACTGTTGTGCCAAAGGTGGCACACCTGTGCAAAAATGGGTGCCAGAAAATATTGTTTGTGTACAGGAAGGGTAACTGCACATGCACAATCCAAAGCATTGTTTGTGTGACCTGTATGCTGGCCAAAATGAAGTGTTAAAATGTTGTCCTCATAAATTGAGGTATGTTAGCTACGCTGGCCTTGTACATAGTCTCGGTGTGACAATCTATGAGATCTGAACAAATGCTCATATGAAATAGGAGATCCCCAGAGTGACTTACACCAACAACAACTTTATTGTAACAGCTGTGTGCGATCGGCAGCGATGCATTTGTACACTGATCATGTATTACATCATTTTAGGTTTAGAAATGGGGCCTTGTGAATGTGTCACCCAACTAGTATGTGCATGTTTGCTAGCATCATTGTCTTGTTTGGCCAGACTCAGCATTCACAGGTCTTGTGTGAATGGCAGGCAAAGTAGACCCAATCATGTAGCCAACATGAAACGCAACACTACAGTTCCGTAGCATTTTCAGTTATGGTGATGATTTGTATGATGAATGTGACACGTGTGATTTAACGTCTGATACTAACACAAATTACTTTTGTTGTCTCACAGCTGGACGACCTATCATCACACGGGGGGACATTGTTAGATTCCAGGACTCACACGCCACAGGTGAGTTTGGACATCATATATTGGCGCAGTGCGGTGTGATGAATGTCTGCCTCAAACGAGCTACGTTGTAGTATGCAGTATGGGTATCACATGTACCATGACTACAGTGTGATGATGTATTGTGGAAGTCAGAAGTGTGTACAAATCTGTAAGTGAAGGTGGAGCAATGCATTTGTCTCCCAGTTGTAACTTTGCACATCCCCAGTCTGTGATACACATGGAAATAAGGTATATGCACTCTGTCACCACAGCACATGCATGTGGATTACAGAGCGCACTGATAGGAGAGGAGACATGTAAGTGGTGTTGCCAATGAGTATGATCAGACATGGAATGCATGTACTGACTGAGATGACTGTGCAAGTGTGCCCCATCATGTACCCGGAGGCAGTGGTTTTCATGCCGTGCGTGCTCAGACACAGGTCTGTACTGTAATTTCGTAGGTATGCTGCATACCAGCTTCACAAAAGTGGCAGGGCATAGCTTGGAGCCAAGCATATCAATGGCATGATCCACGAAAACCCAGCAAAGATGGCCCTATGAATCTCATTGGCATGTTTGGCCACTGCAATGGTGTTGTCAAGCTGTCTCCTTGGGGTCATTCACGGACCAACTCTGGATCAGGTGTACGTGCTCCTCTGTCACAATTGTTGACATTACTCTGCATGCATTTACCCCGCATGCTTTAGCTCAGCATGTATTGCTGTGCCATATTTTTAAAAATGCAGGTCTCAGTAACGCTATCTGTGAGAAAGGAATACCCATAACAACACTATAACCATCATGACTCCAGGGTGCTGTTACAATGGTGAATGCATTGTGACAGTGTGCGTTTTAAAGGGCTGCATATTTTGCTTCACTACGGAGTGATATTAGTGGATCCAAGACATGCATGAGTGACCATTTTGAGGAAAGGATGTTTCCCCCTTACTAGCTGCAACACGTCACCTATTGTGAAGTAGTGGTGGAGAGAGGCTCAGCACTTCATGTACAAGTCAGTGTTCAGACACCCAACCTGTTTACATATGTGCTGCATTATGCAGCACAGATGAAAGTGCGAGTAGGTTTGTCCCCGGATTGCTCCTGTGCAGGTAGGGTAACCTTCCTACACATTGACAAGCCCCCCTGCACACAGACACCCTTGCACTCTTGTGCAAGAGTGCCTGTGTTAGCGCTGACTAGATGAACTGCACACAGTTGCTGTGGTACACACAGGGCTGCACATGAGCTTTGTACATATGATGTAGCACTGTGTCACAGGAGAGGATAAGGGTGGTGCTATGCACCGAGGGATAATGCCTCCCTCCTCCGATTCCTTGTACATGTCACCCTCGGACATGGAATGTCATGGCAACATCATTTGACACTGTCAGTGTAATTTGTTAGTGACAGAACATGTCCCATGCCATGCACTGTCATGTCAGTCTCCACAGCATGTAGTCAGTGATCCAGGATTCTAATTGTAACTGTCCACGTCACTCTTTGACTTCACATAGTTACGCTACAGTATGGGCTCACATGTTGAGGTGATCTTGTATTATATATTTGAATGGAGAACATTGACATAGTCTAAAGGACTCACAATTTCCCATTGTTCACATTTTACAGACAACATGACGCCAGCTGAGTCACACGCATTCCAGGTGAGGAAGGAGCGGTACAAGCATATTAAGAAGGTTGCTAAAGGGTACCGCAACATGGCGCGGAGGAACCAGGAGGACCGTGTGGCAGGAAAGTGGAAAGCTGTGACCAATGTGGCAACACGTGGAAAGGGCAGTGGCACACAGGCCACCCCAGGCCCCTCTGGCATCAGTGGTGGGTCCCAACGTGGACAGTCAGTGTCCCATCCCCCTACAACAACAACCACCCAAGTGACAATCCCACCTGGCCCTGCGGATCAGGCAATTCCATTTACTGTCCGGCACTGCAGGCTCATAATAGACAACAACGTCATGCTGGCCGAGATGAGGCGGGAAATGGCCGAGCAGACAAGGCACCTTGAGGACATTAAAAAGCACCTGGGACTCCCATAATGTCTGGACATGTTGTGCCCCATCCCCCTCTTCTCCCTTCCCCCAATGTTTGCACAAGTATTTTAGGTAGTGTTAGGTAAGTTATATTAGTGTTAGGTAGTGTAGTTTTAGTGTAGGTATAGTTAGTGTTAGATTTTAAGCTAGTTTTAGTGTTTTAATATTGTATATTATTTGGGGATAAGTTTCCGTTTCCTTTGGGTGGGTGGTTGATGTCTTTTTTGATTAAAAAAATACAAAAAAATATATCTTTGTGTAGGTTAAATGTGTAGTTAGTTCATGTATAGCTTAGTTGTCTTTGTCCTGTGTCGTGATGTTCCTTAAGGGTGGGAGGGGGTTGATGTCTTAGATATGTTTTGCGGGTTTAGGAATAGTTAGGGTAGATAGTTTAGGTACTTTTTCTCTCAATTCAAGTTAGTTTATTTTAGATTAGTAGTAGAAATGAATGTAGTTAGTGTAAGATAGGTAAATTTTACAATTTTTGCAATAAATGGTTAATAGTTTGGATTTTGGCTTGCACTTATGTCAGGGGTGATGTGGTGGACTGTGTATTTTTGCCTTGTATGCATCTCATATCATCAATGGACTCTCCGTTGAGTGTGTAAGTGTGGTCATGACATGTAACTTAGCAGGATGGATTGTGTCAGGATACCTTAGATGTAAGCACAGTAAACTTGCTGGGTAACAGGGTGGCAAGTAGTATTTACGGCCTAGTCTAGGGGCAGTCGTCTGGGAAGTTATACATCTTAAGTGTGACTCACAGAGTTGGCCAGCACATTGTTGTGCATTTACAACACAAGGTAGGGACATGGCATTGAGAGGATATTGTAGTAGCTACTGTTATCCCTCATGGAGATGGATGTATGCGCCGGGTACCACGGATTGCATCATAGCTCTGCATCTCACATGCTCCTTGCGCAGAGTCCATCTACATTGCACAGACCTTGTCACACTTGCTGTGTCGTGCGAGTGTGTCAGATTCTTTTGAATGATATGTTTCTGTGCATGGAGGCAGAAACTCAGTGCCATGCAAGTAGTAGTCTTTCTGTGTGTACATTGGGAAATGCATATGGCAGAACAGTGTTCCGGATTCACAAAGTAGTCATCTGAGAGTAACTCATGAGTTCAGGTTTTACGGTATTCACAACAGGCATTTAGGAGTAGTACACTTAGATGTACTGACTTGACTTCTCCTATATGCCTTTTGTGAATCTCTGAAGTTGTGAAGTCATGAATTTGTCACCTTGCACGTTTTTGGGTATGCACACAGTTCTGCTGGCCACAAAAGGTGAAATGTTGTATTGCTCACTCTTGTGCCAGTGTCATGGCATATTCTGACAGCTGTACCTTTTGCCTCATAGTGATGCCACCCTTGAAATGGTGTCACTGCTTCTTACTATATGCTCAGTGCAGAGCACCACGCATCCCTTGTCACATTGCTCTACCCACTCACAGTGGTCACACCATGTGAGGGTTCCAAAGTCAGTAAGCATTGTTTGTCCACAGGAAGGGGCTGACTGACGCCTTACACCTTGAGGTGAGTCCCTATTGCCAACTCTACTTCAGTGAGGCAGACATTGTGGTTCAATTAGTGGCTGGTAGACATGTGCCCTTACGTGTCTTCGTCAATGTGTATATGGTGAGCACCATCTTGAGATGTGAAATGCCATGTGCACATTCACAACAGACTTCGTCCAGCCTGTAGGGTGTGTGAGTAGATATGCCATGAGCTTTTCTTTCAGCATTTGTTAAGGCTGATACTACTTGTGGCCTGCAACAGACTTTGCCTATTTAAAAACAATCCTATTTCCTTCATGGATGTTGGGCTAATTTGGGATATTGCTAGATTGGTGTATTGGAGCAATGGGGGTACAGCTGGTCCCCACATACCCGGTCCTCTCACTGCCTATCAGGATCACAATAAAACATTGACATTTGTATCATTTCCCTGGGTGTACCTTTTGGTGGAATCACTGCTCCTACATTTTACAAGACTGCTATACTGGATTGATCATGGACAACTGACATCTGTGTGATTGAAAGATATTTATTCACATGTCTGTTGACATATTTGGAGACTGGACCAGTACTTGGCCATGCAATCCCCACATTACATTGACGCCCAGTGGAGGGCCAGACAGAGTCCTTTAGGGTTGACAAGTACAAAGGATGAGGAAGAGTTCAGTCAGCAGTCTGATTGCTGTGTCATTGGTAACCAAACGAAATATAGCAGTCCATGTCGAGGTCCAAGGTGGGTGTCACAGAGTGTATTGGGGGACAGTGGAAGGTGATACTCCGTGGCATGATGCTCAGCCCAGAACCAAGTAGAAACAGGCCATTTGGCCTAGATGAATGCTACCGCTTCCTTCTTTGCAACAAGGCAGACTCATCCTCATCTTCGTCCTCTGATGTGTCATGTGCCTCACATGTGGGAGGTGGTAGAATGGCTGCAGCACTGTGAGGCACTGACACATCAGGGGGCGGAGATGTGCATGTAGAAGCAGCAGCAGCAGCATTCATCTGCACCAGACCTTGCTGCAGCAATGCAGTGATAATGATCTGCAGGGCATGGAAGATTCCAGCTACATCTCGCTGGTGTGCAGCCGTGGTAGCCATTTGTTCCGCCTGCATCCGCTCCATGTTCTCCATCATCCGCCGCATGCGGCCCTACTCCTGTCTGCCATCGCTGGAGCCACTCTGACTGGACAGTTGTTCCTGTCTCTGAGTCATGACTCCAGCGATGTCAGCAAAGGAGTGTTGGAGAGTTTTGAGCTGACTGTGGGTGTCCGTGATGTTTAGTACGTGGTCCCGGATGGAACTCAGACACCCACAAACGGAATCAAGTTTGGCCGCCAGGCTGTCAAACCCCAACCGCACCTGATGGGCCATCTCCTGCTGGACCTCTAACACATGGCGTTGGAATTCAAGATTTGTATCCGGGAGGTCCTGGGAGACAGCCGTGGTGGTAGGTACTTGCTGCTGTGTGGTTTGTGCAGGGGTTGGGGTTTGCACGATGCCGCTGGGTTGCCCTGCTCCTGGAGGTGGGGTGATGATGGAGTCTAGCAGCTGTTGGAAGGTGTCTGTGTTGATGGTGGAGAATTCATCCTCTTCATCAGTGAACAGTGGGACAGGCTGCTGTTCAGGAGGTGATGTTTGTCCCTCTGCAATGTAAAGGGGAGAAGCATTTCAACTGTGGGTTTCATGGATGATCATGCATTGCATAAGTTTACAGGCCAATTGCATGACACTGTACATTGTGACTGTTTGGGAGGGGCTGCCTATTTCTTGCTGGATGTTGGCTTTTTTTACTACATCACAGGTATGAGGTTGTACTTGTACATTGTCATGCCACAATTTACAGCTATGACTAATGTGATTGGGCAGTTCATACACACAGGCAGCACTAGTTGTGTCCTGTGTTCAGTTGTGAAGGGGATGCAGTTTGTCCCACATTGTAGTCAATGTGGTTGTACTCCAAATTGTATGTGTGTGCGCTGCATTGTGGGACACTCAACCATGCAGCTTTTGTTTTTCTGCCCCTTATCCCTTTCAGGCAGTGGGCCTCCACTTCTGTGCATTTCCAATGCTGAGGTGTTGCAAGCTGGACTAAATATTTGTTATGGTCAGAGTTGTGACAGTTGTGCATTGTTTTCAAGTGGAAGTCTTGGTTACATCAGGGGTTTTCTGTACACGTGGATGTGTCAGAGTGTGACCTGCTCCTTTGAGGATGTGGGCCACAATCAGCCACCTCTGTGACGTGGCCTGTACCATGTGGAGATGTTTGGGTTGCAGGCATGGTATTCATCATGCACTGTCACTTGCATTGTCAGTGTGGCTCACATAGCCGCACCTTCTCTGTGTACTGCACATGTGCATCGGTTGATTGCAAGATTAGTTATGTGTGAGGAGGGCCCCCTTTAGGCACATTGGCTACTAAGGCCTACTTGCTGTTTCTATGTGTGCTTCACTATGCTGTATACATGTGCATCCAGGTAGCTTTGTCTATTGTGATTTGTCTTGTGTGCATTGCTTACTGCCCTCCTGTTGGCTTACCCATTGTGAGTATGGTGCTGCGTGAGTTACTGTTGTTGTTGCTGGCTGGACAGACAGTGTCCACAACAATAGCCCTCTACTTTGAGCCCACGTGTGATGTGTAAGTGGCCCGGGATGAGAGGGATGTTGAATTACATGGCATATTTGTGGTGCTCAGGCCTTGTCACCACCACCCTGCCAACAGAGCAAATGGCAGGGTGATGTGTGTTTGTGTATGTGACACGCAGCTGGTCACATGGATGATACATGCTGTACTGGTTACGGATATTCAATGCATGGATTTGCGGGTGGCTGATAACAACCATGACTGCATATTTGGTCACTGACACAGTTGACTTAATAAACAGCTAGGTTTACATGCACATAATGGTGTAATGGGCAAATGACACCTGGCCTGATGTGGAATGGTGTTTTGGTTATGGCAGATGGGTACACTTGGGAGCGGAGGTGTGCAATTCTACCTAAGGGGTGTGTGTGCCATTTTGCTACTTGTCTTCATTTGTTGCTACTTTGCTATCCTTGCTTGTTGTCATACTATGGTTGTCTTACTTCTTTACAGGGACATTGTAGTTATGTGAGTCTGGCACACAGACAAGTATTGCAGTACAGATTTGGTTGACACATTCCTGATATGCATCGTCCCCGCCCTGTGGTGTTGTAGGCATAGACACCCTTCTCATTGTATTACATCACCTTTTGAGTGAAGTCTGCTGTTTGTGTGCATTGTGGGATATGCACGTTTGAGCCATTTGGCTGCATGATCAGTTTGTTGTGACATTTTGGCGCACATTCACAGGCCCCAATCGCCACCACAAAGTCATTTTCTGTGACGTTGTTGTGGCGATAGGGGCCTTGCCTTATTCACAAGGCAACGTTAAGCCACTTAACGTGGCTTAACGCTGCCTTGTGTATAGGCCCCCTTTCACGCTGTGTTTAGCGTGAAAGGGGCGTGCAGTGGGTGTTGTGGTGGGAGTTCCCCCGCAACACACATTGATATTTGCGCGCCCCCCTATTCACAAGGGCAGCCTAAATAGGAGCCAACAGAACCCTTGAGACCAGGAAAACTCTTGTCTCAAATTGGCAATTAGAGGAGAACTGCTTCATTTTTCCTTGTTTTTACATTGTTCATGTGTGCTGCCTTGTGCAGTACACATGGGAAAAGTTAAATGCCATGGTTTGTTTATGTACTGGAAGGGACAGCTTCCTGTACATGAACAAACCTTTATTTATAAATGACGTTTTGTAACTTGCATGTGTGCTGCATGAAGCAGCACACATGTAAGTTAGTAGATGGCATTTTAAGTTTGTTCATATGCAGGAAGGGGGACACCTTCCTGTACATAAAGGGAACCTCCCTGCTTGCAGACACCCTTGCACTCTGGTGCAAGGGTGCCTGCGTTGGCGCTAAGTTGTGAGACTTAGAACCATCGCAAATGGAATAGCAAGGCGGCACCATGACCTTGTGGATATGGTGTAGCCTTGCTTTTCCAAGGTGGCGGAGAGAGGCGTTAAGCCAAGAGGGCTAACGGCTCTCTCTGCCACTTCCTTGTGAATATGTCCCTGCATGTGTTTCTAGTTTGCAGACTCACTAGATGGTTTCTCACTTGGTGTACACACAGTGACGGCTTGCAGTGGTAGTTCTGCAGGGCGGTGGTGTGGGGTGCTGGTGCAGGGCAGGTGAGGGGCAGGTTGGGGGGTAGTGGAGTTGGAGACACGACGTGCTTGAGTTAGGTAAGTAATTAATGAATCCTACTATTTAACTTGCAATTGCTGATACGCCGAGTTAGCTATGCAGTAAGCGCAAGGTTATTGGTTGGATTTATTTTTTACTTATATTACTCCAGCACGTCGTATCTCCAACTCCACTCCCCCCATCCTGCCCCCAACCAGCACAACTGCCATGCACCATTGCCACACAGGGCTCGAGCTGCAAGCCGTTAGTGTGTACACAGGACTGCATCTCATGGACATGCAGGGGGACACATTTATTGGAGATGTGGCAGGATGTCTACATGGCCCCCTTGCCTCAACATCACACATTTTCAATTCGTCTGCACAGGGCCCCATCTCTCTGATACTTGACATGTGGATGCACTGTGTGTGTGACTGATCATGTGCATGAGTGTCATTGGGCCCATCTCCACCCGTCCCCCCAGTCCTTGGTTGGTGCTCACCCTGTTGCTGTTGTGTCTGTTCGTGTTGAGCATTATCCTGTCCCGGAACTCCGACCACCGTCTCCTCACTGATGACTTGGGAAACCTGTTCCTCCAACGGATCCAGCTCCTCCTGTGGCACTGGACTCCCACCTCCAGTCTGCTTTGCTGCTTCCAGGTTGGCTGCAAGTTTCTGCTTGGTCTTGCGCTTGACATCATGCCAGCGCTTCTTGCAGTCGTCCACTGTATTCCTGACCTCTCCGACAGCATTCACCTTGGCCACGATGGACTGCCATATTGCGTTTTTGGTTGCCAATGTCACAGTGGAGCTGACAAAAAGTTGTTGTTGGTGTTCTGTCACCTCCGCAATCAAGACCTGGTTTTCCTGCTGACTGAACCGCGTCTTCCTCTTCCTCTTCTCCCCCCTGGGTCTCTGGCTGGTCCTCCTGGGTGTTTGTGGGGTTGTTGTTGGCCTCTGTGCTGGGTCCAGGCTCCTCCATGGTTCTTCTGCTATGTTTCCCTTTTTTTTTGTGTGTTTTGGCTGCATAGCGGGTATTTTTATGGTGGTTTTGCGCGCCGAACGTGAAAAAAGGTGCGCCGACGCTGATTAGCGTGCCGTTCCTGGTCGCTAATTGGCCCATCGCCACTTTTTTCACGTTAGCATCAGGATTTGTATCGCCGTGAAGCTAACCTTAACGCCGGACATTTCACCCGGTAGTGGAAATTATCGCCAGTTAGCGGCGTGTTGTGAATACGCCGCTAACACGGCAATAAATTTCCGCGGTAGACGACGATAAAAAAACTAACGCTAACTGAGGTTAGCGTTAGTTTACGCAAGATGTTGTGAATATCCCCCTAACTGTATTCCAACTGCCTCCTATGGGGCCTCTGTTTGGAGTGTGATCTCCATACTGCAATCATACGAAAATTATTTTTTTGTAGACTCATGGCTGTTCCCCTTCCACTACCGCATACATCACGTACAGGCAAGCAAGTGTATCATATCTAAAAGATACAATTTATGTTAGTGCAATTATCAGTTGGTATAACATCTGGGGCAAGAAAGGAACAAAGTTTACCAGGGAAATCATTAAAGATTGTTCTTCACTTGAGCATTATCATAAGATCCCATGACTGGTGTATATAGACAAATTAATAAAAGAAACGGATGAAACATTAACAGTTAAGAGCCGTCCTAGTATTTTGCAATTTGGCAAAAAAGAGCTGAGATTGACTTTCTTAGGGAAACATGAGTCTGACAGAGAAGGGAGAGAAAGGAAAAAAACTGAGAGTATCAAGGGATATGGCAGGACCTAAGCAACAAGGCATACAAAGCTATTTAATAAGGGTAACAAATGTCCAAGAGAGATTCTGTCTGATGAAATTGCGGATGGGTGTTCTTCATCATTTCGCTGTTTTACCAAAAAGGGAGGCATGGCCGAAAATGTTTCCTAAATGTCCATGCGACTGGAAAGCCACCCAATCTACGGCACATTTTGTCTTGTTTTGTAGATTTTATGATGACATTAGAAAGTCTCTTATGCGCCCTCTCTTTTAAGAGAAAAATCAATGTTTTATAAAGATGCATTGAACTTTTTTGTAAACTTGAGGGTGACGTTATCTGCCAAACTGTCTCTGCCTATCTTTGCCAAGCTATGGAAAGAAGGAAATCCTTTACTTATTTAGATGACATGACCTATGAGAAACTCTAATGGCCTGTGGACAGGATTAGGTTCCCTAGGAAAAAATCTATGAAATTGACATTTAAATATTAGTTTTTATTATGTGTATATGAATGTTACATGATGTTGATATCAACAAATACAATTAATTGTTGAATATTTTTTACATGATTTTCATTATCCACATATTTAAGAGTGTTTGCATATCTTGCACATTTGCCATTTTTGCACAGTAGCAACTATTATAGATGTTATGTATATATTCTCTGGACGGCAATTATGAATATCGCTGCTTAACGGATACTGTGTATAATGCAATGTGTCCTATTTGATATTTTAAGATGATTTTTAATGTAATGTATGGACTTTTTATGTGCTATGTACTTTTATGGATTCAAAAGAAATCCGAATAAAGTTGTATATGATGATGATGAGACTCACTGTCACACAATACCTGTCTATAAGTTTAACAGAGTGTAATGATAATCCAACCTCAAATGCCTATTGGCTTTAGCATACGTGTCTCATAATAAATTGGCCTTTATCCTAACGCTTCTTAATAAAGACATCAGGCGTATAGGTTTGAGCAATAGCTTGCTTGCATAACCAACTTAGTACTGTTTTGTTGAAAATAAGCATTCCCACAGTGCAAAAAGTGCAATACAAGCACTCAGTCAGCAGAAGCACAGAACAGCTGCCCGTCCAAAATCTGTACTCGTCGTAACCAACATTTGGTGGAGCCAAAGCCCCTCTCTCTCAGTAGTGCTTCTTGAAGCTTTTTTTTCTGTTGGTCAGATAAGTTCTAGCAACAACTGTGCTGTCAAGCCAGACCTAAAAATGGGCCCCTCATCCATAAACTGCATATTATTGGAGTTCACAGGGCCCTCAAGATATCTGGGCTCAGGAGGCATTGCCTTTGCTGTTATATTGATAGCTGTGTCCCTGGTTTGGATGGCATTTAAATATGTAAGTATGTTTTCACACTGCAGATGAAAGACTATGCCCAGTCAATCAAATAATGAATTTAACACCATCTTGGAAAACTTTTCACCTCATCAGTATAAGTTTAGTACCAGAACAAGGTGATTGTTAGACTTGACATCTTTTGGCGTGTTTCCCTTGAGTTTTTGCTTTCTGACCTCTCGGTTTTGACTCTGTTTTTGCTGGCGTAGTGTTTCTGCGCACTTTTCTCACTGCTGATCAGTGGTAAAGTGCAAGTGCGCCTGTGTGTAAATTGTGTTATAGATTGGTGTTTCCATGATTGGATATTTGATTTACTTGTTAGTCCCTAGTAAAGTGCACTGAGTGTGCCAGGGCCTGTGAATCAAATGCTACTAGCGGGCCTGCAGCACTGATTGTGCCACCCACGTGAGTAGCCCTGAAAAGATAACTCAGACCCGCCATTGCGGAGTCTGCGCGCAGTTTGTAACTGCCATGTCGACTTGGCCAGTGCACACATTTGCCAGTCCCTCACCTTCCCTTTTCTTACATGTCAGCCACCCCTAAGGTAGGCCCAAGGTACCCCTGTGGGCCGGGTGCAGTGTATGTGAAAGGTAGGACATGCCCTGGTGTGTGTGGCATGTCCTGATAGTGAATTACGGCCAATTTCGTTTTTCGCTATTGCAAGGCTACCTGTTCCCCATAGGACAGAATGGGGAGTTTGTTTATAACATCTTATAAACATAACTGGCCCGGGGAATTAGGTAGGAAAATAAAGTTTAGTATGCCTGAACTCAGAATCTACAGATGCATCTTTTAGTGAAGGTGATTTTTACATTCTGTGTTTGAAAATGCCACTTTTAGAAAGTAGGTATTTTCTTGCTCAGTCATCCCGTGTGCCTCTGCTGGAATGTGGTTTGCCTGTCTGGGTTTTGGATGACAGAAGGCTGGGGAGCAGGAGTGGCTCCAGATAGTCTAGGTGGGTCACGAAAGGCCTGAATAGACCTGGGCTGCAATTGAGGAAGGGGGAGGAGATTTCCTTGCACCTCAAAGGGCCTGGTCTGCCTCTGACCATGCCGTCCCCACCTCCTGCCAGGAAGTCACACCAGAGAAGGCAGAACTGGTTCTGGCTGTGCACAGACACTCTCTGCCTAAGAGATCAAAGGATTTTGGGATATAAATATTGGGTCGCAGACCCCTAACTTTTAGAACTCTTTTGGACCAAGAAGACTGCCAAGAAGAAGAGCTGGAGAAGCTGTGAGGAGGAACTACCACATTGCTGTGTGCTTTGCTGTGTTGTCCTGCAGTGGCTGCTTCTGTCTTGGGCAGTGAAAGGATTGGACTGAACTTTCTGCAATCTACTTTTGTGAGTTTCTCCAAGGGCTTGAGGTAGAGCTTGCCCCCGGTTCAAGAAGTCTCAGGAAAAGCAAAGACTTCAAGCTCTTCTGCCCTCAGCACTGGGGACTGTGTGTTTTGTGCTGCAACAGAAGAAGAAGCAACCCGACGACGACGCCGCTGCCGACTCCGTGTCCTGAAGGCACCGCAAAGGGCACCGCCGCAACACCGCACCGCGACCCTGGTCTCACCGACGATGCCTGCTGATGCCGCCACTGAGCCACTGCTCGCACCGCACTCCGCACCGCCTTGCTTCACGACGACGCCTTGGTATCCTCGATGATGCCGCTCCACGCTGAAATCTATGCCGCTGCTTGGACCGTGGTTCGAGGGCACCGCTCGTAAAGTTACACGATGCACCGCCCTCATCCCGCACCGCAGCCTTGGCCTACCGACTCCGGCGCCATCGACTCCCGTTTGTCAGCCAACGACAGCGCTTCAGCAACGACGACGCCGCTGCTTGCACCGCGATCTGCCAGCACCGCGACGAGCACCGCATTCACTTCACACCACGACCCTGGTCTCACAGACGACACCATCTGATGCCGCCACCGAGCCGCTGCTCGCACCGCGACCTGAGGGCACCGCACGGCGCACCGCTGCACTTCGCACCGCAGCACCCAACGCCTACCGACGCCAGCACTCCTGACTTCAACAGAGAGGAGTTTGATCTGCAACGCGTGTGACTTCGAGGGCCCCGACGACTCCTGCACCGACCTACGGAACCGACGCCTGCATCGCCATGCTTTTGGAAGCTCAACGAGAGGTTGCCGACGCCCTGCATTTCTAAAAGGTACTGTTTGCGGGTCTTCCCGACACCGTAGCTGGCCCGCAACGCCGCGGTCAGCCAGAACTGTTTGGATTTGTTTGTTCACGACGCCGTGATAGCCCCGGATGGAGCTATCGACATCAAGGAACTGTTTTTCAAGCATATTTCGATAACTGAAGATTTTTAAGTACTGTATTGTGGATTTTTATCGTTTTTGGTCTTGACTTAATTATATAAAAATATTGGATATTTTTCTAAACTGGTGTGGTGTCCTTTTGTAGTGCTTACACTGTAATACTGTTGGTTATGTGCAAATTCTTTACACACTGCCTCTAAGATAAGCCTGACTGCTCGTGCCAAGCTACCAAGGGGGTGAGCAGGGGTTATTTTAGGAGTGTAACTCCCTTATCCTGACTAGAGTGGTGGTTTCTGCTTGGCTTTGGCACATGCCCTAGCCTACCAAAAATCCCATTTCTAACAGTGATCAATTCCTGCAATGCAAGCTGTCCAGCTAACCATTCCAAAGTTTCTACCACTGTCTTGCGTCATGTGTGACAAATTTGTTTTAGAAACTTTGGATCGGATTTGGGCTAGAATTTTTTTTATTTTTGTAAAGTGCTAATCATGCAGCCGAGCGTGGAATATGTAGCAAGTACAGTACTTCCAAGGTTGCACAGGTAATTGCACGGCTGCATAATTCCTTTTTTACAGTGGCCTGTCCAATAGCGTATTGGAGAAGGGGGATTCAGAGTTTTCCTCAGGTCCTACTGGTCAAGCATACGTTTGTTGATCCATCTGCCAGGCACTTGCCACTTAGGGCAAGTCTCTGGCAGAACCAAATGGCAACTGAGCATTCAAGAAGTTCTAATCTGGCCTCAGTCTGGCACTGTGTGGGGGAATAAGTGGAAGATGCACAGGCCCATATTCATAATTGTTTTACTGAGTGCAATGCAGCAAGCCACCTTGCTGCGCTGTGCTGCCTGAAAGGGCAGGAATGTGTCGTATTTAACATTATACCGCACATTCCTGTCCTTTCCTAGTGCTGGAATACTTTTGACTGGCTAGCGCCAATGCAGGCACACTTGCATCATGGTGCAAGGGTGCAAGCACTGTAGGCAGGATTGTTTTTGTGTAGGAAGGTAGACCTTTCTGCAGAGAAACAATCCTGAGAGTCATTGTCCTCTTTTAATATGTGCACTTAGAAAGAGGAAAAAATAAGGACACATTTCTCCTCATTATGCCTCACCTGGGGAGGCGTAGCATTTTGACGCATTCCCATGTCTACCACTAATGGCAAATCAGGGAATGCGCCAAAATCCATGGGTTGATGTGCGGGGACACCCACACTCCACCCATGGAATGCCTGCCTGGGGCAGAGTGAAGCAAGGCAGCAATTTGTGCTGCCTTGAGTTACTCTAGATTTATCAAGCAACGCAGGACCACGTAAGGTGGCCTTGTGCAGCTTCATAAAACTCACTTAGATTTTGTGTCCCCCTTTCACCCACTTGCCTGGCGCAAGTGCAAAGCAAACCCTTGATAAATATGGCCCAGAATTTATATCTCTTAATCAGTGGTTAATGATTTTAAAATCCTTTTGTCAGATCTCCAAGTTGATTAAGAATGTTCCTAAGTGGTGGCTAAAAGTGAAACACATGCAAGGTTTATTTTTCAAACATTCTTTGATTGGATAAGAACAATGGCTCTTGGCAGAAGTTGACCTTTTTGCAACCGGCAGAACTTCCCACAAAAGTGGCTGAGAGGTGGTTGTATCTAAAAGAGCTGCCTATGAAAATGTTGTTTTCTGTCAGGAATCTCTTTGGTTTGTGGGGCAATTGGATGACATTTTCCATAAGTCATTTAAGATCCATAAAATGGCTGACATTCAGAAGGACCTTAAAAAGAACAGTATGGTCATCAGGATAAATATAGACTCCAATCAGTGCTATATTACAAGTGTCCAGCATCCTACATAGAAACATAACAAATATTCCACAAGCTACCCTGTCTTGCCTGATATGTTCCTGTCCTAAATGTATTTGTTATGTTTCTATGTAGGATGCAGGATTGTGTCCCACTGTATTAATGTGTTTATATTTTTGGTTTTTGACATTTTTGAATTATTAAATTGAATGTCCGGCTGGACACTCGTAATATAGCACTGATTGGAGTCTATATTTATCCTGATGACCATACTGTTCTTTTTAAGGACCACTGTTCTAATACTAAACTGTTACCCAAGGTCCTTATCTACCTTTTGGGTTCCCATGTGTTTTTGTAAATATGACATTCAGAAGGAATCATAGATCTTTGGGTAGTAGATACTGTTTTCCGAGATACAACCATAGTGCTGCTAACCGTCATCCGATGCAGACATCATTTGTCCCAGATCCCCTTGAGGAGAATCAGATAAATGTTGCTTGCAAGTTTGACTATACACCAGAAACTGTGCAAGACCTGTTGACGGGTGATTTATTTTTACCTTGGTTGGGATAAGCCAATTGCTATCAGCTAAATAAGGAAAATAATTTACAATCAAATTCTACTCCCTTTATCCCAATTAAGATCTTATTTCAAAGCACTTATCTCAACATTCTGACAACGGAAGTACCCTGTGTGGATTGAGAGATTCAGGGGCTAATTCAGCAGTATACCAGTGGTGTAGACCCCATGCAGAGGCCAGCATTAACTTCATTTATATAAAGGGTCAGCTTCCTAAATCTTAAGAAACCCTTAAAAATTGAGATCCTCCAAGGGTGCCTGCATTGCAGGCAGGTTTGTTTTTTGTGCAGGAAGGGTCATCTTCCTGTTCAAAGCAATCCTTAGAGGCGTTTTCCACTTTCTAATTGTGCTGCACATGCCAAATTAACTTCTGTATGCTTGTCAGCTTTATCCTCTCATTATCAAACTCCTGGCCCACATCTGCAGAGAGGGTGCACACATCATGGCAGTGGTGCCTTTTTGGCCACAGATGGATGGCTACCACTCTTTTCCCAGTTAGCAATATTTCCTGAGCGGGGGTCTCCAGGTAATTGCAATCAATGTAGATATCATGTCCTTTTTGGGCTGCTAATCAATCAAATCTGTCTGCCAACATATATATTGAGAAATCAGGGCAGCAATGCCACAGTTCTTATAAGACTTGGCCATCTCCACTCATGTGTTGCTGAGTATTTTGACTGCAGCATCACCAAGCTTCACTTCTGTCCTGGTGTCACTTATGGGATACGGCTTCTGAAGGGTTGAGGATTTCTACATTCTGTTGTGAAATCTGACTCCTACCTCTTATCTTACCCTCCCCTCCACCTCACTATACAACCCTTCTCACTTCATCTAAAGACTAGTTGAGCCTCCCTGTTTTGAATGTGACTTGAGCAGTAGGTATCCATCTACATTGCTCAGCATTTTACCATTATCAAGACAATCTGTTAATTTTGGAGAGGCCCAAGCTGGTATTAATTCTTAAAAAAGGAGGATGGCACTGGCGTATGTCAGCGCCGAGCTAGCCTTATCCAGTTTTGTTGAGGGCAGATCATCTAAGGGGGGGACTCCCTATCAGCCTGAGGTCAGAAAAACATTTCTATTCTACATCAATCCAGTGTCTAAAAGACTGCATCATGTAGGAATCTCTCTGGATTATCCTCTTTATTTTGATCTCTTACTATTCTCTAAATGTGGGAGGCTGGACTAATTTCAACTTCAGATTCTGTGCAGGGTGATACAGGTTTGATGTTAAATTCCTGTTTGGTGTGTCATTAAAGTGGTTGTGTTTCATGCATGTCGAATGGTACATATTCTCATTTTGCCAGTGGAAATGAGATAAAAGCATGCCACCTCAGCATATCTTTATGCAAGTCAAGACTGAAATCAAGAAGAGAATGATCAAATAATGTGCTGATTATCAATTAATAATCGTCATTACTCTGTTTCTCACTTTCTAGTCACACAAACACACACACACAAAGCACACACACACACACAGTTAATTTTTGGGATTCCAGTGCATTAACTATCTCAGTCATACTTCGCTGTTGAATCAAGGCAATTTACTTTCACATGCACTCATGTTCCATCCTAATTGCAAGAGCATTGTTTAGTGCTGCACTCACCTCTAATGCTATGTTTGTTCTGTCTCTACTCCATTTCCTACACTCTAGCATCGCTTCCTACATCCTTCTAACACCCTTTGTAGGCTCAACCTACCCTTTCTTTGGATTCTGTTAATCCACTTCATCTTAATTTTACTAGTGCATTACTTTCTTGGTTCATGTACCATCCCTCAATCTTCCTCCTGGGATGTCTTGACTTCTGCTAATTGGGAGCAACCTAGTCATTCTGTGCCTTTTTAGTGACATTGTCCTGCTTCAGTTTCATTATTTTTACAGCTCTTCTAAACAAAATGCATGGGAAAGATGGTGCCATTGCTAGTTGTTAATGCACTTATAAGTAACCCCACAAGATTGAGCAAAATGAGTAGTAGTGTGCTACAGATCTCTGAAAACACTCATCTCCTTCTCAGAGGTATGAATCGTTATTTAAACACAGTTGCAATAAAATACAAAAATCACATATGATTTGGTGGGTGGCCTGCAAGGCCACTAGGCCAGTGGAGATCCTGGCCTCTGCTCCCCTGGCAGAGTACCACCGGCTATATTTAGATATCTTCATCAGTCTTTTGGGGCTGTGTAAGCCTGCAATGCATCCTCCGGTGCATCAGATGCACAGAAGGTAGAGGAAAATATTTTGAGGGCACTATGGGGCATATTTACAAGCCCCTATCGCCACAGGAACGTCACTTTTTATGACGTTCCTGTGGCGATAAACCCTTCACTTTATTTACAAGGCGGCGTTAAGCCACATAATATGGCTTAACCCCGGCTTGCAAATAAGGCCCCCTTTTGCGCTACACTTAGATTGAAAGGGGTGGGCAATGGGTGTTGTGGTGGGTGTTCTGCCGCAACACCCATTAATTTTGACGCTGCCCCCTATACACAAGAGTGGAGTAAATAGGAGGCAGCGCCAAAATTAAGACCAGGGAAAAACTGGTCATACCAAGGCGAAACGAGGTGAAATGGTTAATTTCTCCTCGTTTTTGCTGTTTCTATGTGTGCTGCATTGTGCATAGAAACAGCAAATCGCCATGAATGATTGTGTATGTGCAGGAAGATGTCCCTTCCTGCACATAAACAATCATTAAACAAATGACGATTTGCAACTTCTTTGTGTGCTGCACAATGCAGCACACTTAGGAGTTTCAGATCGGCATTGAGGATTGTTTATGTGCAGGAAGGGACACCTTCCCGCACATAAACATTCATTCCCCAGAACAAAAACACCCTTGCACTATGGTGCAAGGGTGCCTGCGTTGGCACAAGACTGCTAGATTTAGTGCCAGCGCTAGGGGAAACACAGGGGTGCATCGCATTCTTGTGAATAAGGCATCCCTGCGTTTTCAGAATGGCGGAGGGTAGCGTCAGCAATGTTTGCTTAATGCCACGCTCCGCCATTCTGTTGTAAATATGCCCCTTAGCTTAACTTTCATATTTTAAAATTCATCATTATGCATTCAAAAAACCTCTATCTGGGTTTACCATAATGAAACCTTTAAAATATAATGCAGAAAGCAATGTGTCTGCAAGGTCATCTGCTTTATATGATTCAAGGTTCTATATCCCTTCTTGGTTCCATGCATGTATAGAAGTTTTTTTATTGTGCAAATCTGCGTGGCGAGTTCTTTGTGTGAATCTCTAATTTTTAAGTTGCATATAGTCATAACAGGTGAACTGATGATATTGCACTTTAAACAAGAGAGAAATATAGTTTAGAAGTGTGGTTAAGCATAATTTAGTTACCATTTTATTAGAAATGGGTGCTATTTTCTAATTTACCTCACTCCTGCTTTTTACCCTTCCTAATCAGAGACCCTCTATAAACTTTGCCTCTTCACAGTTTCAGTGGACATGGCAGTTGTGACAACAATTGTACCATTGGTTAGAAAGTGTGCATTGTGAATGAAATTTCCTTTGTGTTCCTAGTGTATCATTTTGAACGACCTCCGCTGGAAGTTCTGATGTGGGCCTGCTGCAGGTATTATTTTGTACAAGTGTTTGTCTAGAAAATGTTTCATATTGTATTTCTACATCTCCTGATAAATGTTGCTAAGGGACAGACGGGAGATTTACCTTACCTCAAGAAATGGGTTAGAACTAAGAATTAATATTTATAACGCTGATATTTTGATTTGCCCAAAGTGAGCTAACCATGATCATGCCATGGTGAATCTGCAGTCTTACTAATTGCTTATGCATAAAATGTGTATAAAAAACAATTGTTTTTATTGCTCGCCGGCGACTTCTCATTTTATTTAGGAACTCTGTACAATTTTATTGGGATTTTCTTTATATAGAATGCTGTCAAAACTCTATGAATATGATGCTTAAAATTAGGGAATAGCTGCTTATTATTATGATTAATATTTCTGTTCCTGTTTTTGTATTTCAATGTCTGAGTCTTTATGACATTTCTTACTTAATTTCCTATATGTCTCATGAGATTTCCTGAATTAAATATTTTAAAGTTATTTCTGACCTAGAACTCAATTATTGAGTGGTCCCAATCACTATTTGATCATACTGTTTATACACTGCTAATTGAATAGGGTCAATGAAAGAGGATGGTGTCTCTAGCCACTAGATTAACTAGACAGAAGGCACTGAGCTGCCAGGTTAAACCTCGAGTGTCTGAAAATATAAGGGTTCACTTGATCATTGGGGTTCGGCGCACACACATGCATACACCAAATTATCCTTATCAGTATTACTACCACTTCACAGAACTGACCTTAGCGAAATATACATTTTAACAAAGATAAAAATAAAAAAGCCAGTAACTTTTTTGCTTCTGTCAGAAATGTGATAAAATCTCCCAGTCAGGACTTTAGGTTGCTAAAGTTCTTGTGCACAAAGCTTTCACATGGATACCTTTTTATTGAATGAAGGTAATGCATCAAAGACTTTTAAAAAGTGTTCATTAGATGGAGACCTTTTTCCCACACCTAACAATGTAAAGCAGAGTCGATGGGCTGGTCATTTCAGCTCACGGCCATCCGGTGCACTTAGTTACTCATACAGAGGAAAAGAGGCGCTGAATGGGGTCACCGAATGGGACGTACAAGGCAAACGGGGCTAATCCAGACAGTCAGCATTGATATGGGCGGCACCATGGGAACAGCACTTGATTGCGGGTACGGCCATATATCCTGACTTATTTTTAGTGGTGATAGCGTTTCCTATAGTACAGAGGATAATTAACGGATGAACGTGTTGGATCTGTGATGGGGGGCACTTTGGAACCCTCACAGAAACTTAATTTGTTTTAACAGAATTAACCATTGGTATCTCCTATGTTCATTTCTCTCCCCCAGAGTGTGATTACAGGGGGTCTCTCCTTATCCCCCGCCAGTTTAAGCAAAACTTTAAGTTAAACTCAGTGAGTTTCAATGTGCCATTTTACTGTTTGAATGAGGGATGCTATGATGGAACGACGTACATATTTCTGCGCATTGACATAGTGGCTTGATCTGGGCAATTCACCCAGGGCGTGCTGGTCAAATGGTGTACAGTGGAGCGAAGTGTGCTACATGACGATGGGGAATGCATGAATAATGCCTTCTCGTGCTTGTTATCTCTTTTCCCCGAGAGAGTGTTACAAAGGAAAGCCCTCGGTGAGGGAACAAGTTGCTCCTGGCCAACCTTATTGCAGGTAATGAGGACGATATAACAATTGGGATCGGAAAGGTCCTGACGAATGCCTGTGTGACCTAAAATTGCGGGCACATTAAAGAAGGCAGAAACATGTCGACATATGGGGAGTAAGGAGGGGTGTAGGAATTCTTTACTCTTTTCTTACCACCTCCATCCTTTTTGTTTTTAATCCTGGCCGGGGGGTCCAGGAATAAACTCACACAGAGAGATACCTCCGAGCTAGTTTTAATCCTCACTGCACGCTTTTGTTTCGGTGATCCCAATATATTTTTAATTGACTATCTCTGTATATATTTTTATGTTTTGTCTTGTCTTCCCCATCCTATTGCTCCACCCCAGGCGTTGGTTTGCGCGGGGCTGTACTGAAGCAGCCCGATGATGAAGCATGTCACAGTTTTGTGAGTGAGGGCAGTATTTTTCACTCCTAGCATGTGCCACCATGACACAACTCTTCGCTATTCTCTACTCCTCCTTGTGTGCTTGAGTTTGTTAATAGGGAGGCTGGAGTAGAGGTATTGGCCTCTCACCCCTTCTCTTTGTGTGATACATTACATAGAGCGGCAGCTTAGCCGCAGGGTTTTTCCTTTGCCATTGTGCAAATCATTAAGACGCAGAGTACATTTTTACTTTTATTTTTAGCACCTTGTTTCATGAGTCCACCAACCTATGGATAGTGTCGAAACGGGCACAATGGCACAGGATCAGGGCTTGTTGTCCTTTGGGGAGGAGGTGATAGCAGAGATCCTATCAGGACCATCTTTAATGGGGGATATGGCCATCAATCAGGTCCTCACGCAGGGTGAGGGATGGGACACTCTATTGGAACTAAAAAGAACACATGTTAAAACAATACTACATGGAGCTATCCTCACTGAATATCTGAGGGGGAACGCAGCACCTCGAGGACTTTTGGTAACTAATGAACCCCTAATCTTTCTGGAGGACACAACGTTCAGAAGGGACTGGGCACTTATAGCTTGGAGGTGCACCAGAGATTGGTTGGTCCTTATAATAAGCACAGCAAAAAGATTAGCAGAGACCCTGATAATACAGATACAAGCAGGTGAGCAGGGATTGAAAACTGAAGTACTGTTAGCTACATACAAATGCAAATTGGACAAAGTCAACACAGAACTTGGGGTGTACAAGGAGTACCTGATATGAATATAGCACGTTACAGCATGTGCTTTTACTACGCGGTAGGTAACAACGTGGTCGTTACAACGACCGCGTTGTTACAACGTGATGCCATTACTACGCAAGTCATTACATTGACTTGCAGTAGATGGCGCCGTAACATTAGGAATGTATAATTTACTATTCCAACTCCAGCCTACGCAACAGTAGGGAAGGTGTTGGAATAGTAAATTATACTATTCCTTATGTTAGAGCGCCATCTACTGCAAGTCGATGTAATGACTTGCGTAGTAATGGCATCGCGTTGTAACAACGCGGTCGTTGTAACGACCGAGTTGTAAAGGCATCGCGGTCTAATGACTGCGATGTAAAGGTTGTTTCCCACCTGATACAGTCGAAAATAAGCAAACTGCAAAAAGATCTGAAGCGGTTTTCGAAAGAAAAAGTCTACCCATGCACAAATGAGGAATATATTCAACAAAAATTAGCGGAAAACAAGAAGGGCTCTCAACAAGGAAGGAATGACCAGGACAGTTGGAACAGCAACAGTGAGGGTAGTGACTACAAATACCCACAACGTAGAAGGGGGAGGGGTAGAGGATTCAAGAGGGGTCCACGCCCCTTCTTCCAAGGTCCCCCGCAGGGATACACGCACCAGGGTTACCAATGGCCAGCAATGGGCTTCCCCTCGCACCAAGGGTTTCAGCTTCCCCAGTTCCCACATCCCCATTTCCCACAGCCCCAATTCCAACAGCCACAGATTCCTTTTTTAGGCCGGGGCAGGGGGAGAGGCAGGGGCAAACAGAAAGGCCAGCAAAGGGTGACTTGGGACGACCAAGAACTGAACCAGAGGATCACCAGGAGCATGACGCAGAGCTTGACACCGGGGACGAGCAGGGACCTACCCTAGTGGTTAACCTCTCCTCCCTTACTTTGACCAGTTCACAGGAAAAACTCCTCAACAAGGGTCTGGGTTTTGTCCCCACCCATTTACTGGACCACTTCCAGATCCGCCAAGAACTGGTGGCCTTTTCCGAAGTATAAGACTCAGGATCTTCTTTGAGGGGGTTGAGGAGAGGAATGACACATCCGGAGACACACCAGTTTGCCCTAAGTCTACGTTCACCCCCAGATTGTGGTATTACCACCGGAGATTGCAACTTTTGAACAAGCAGTCATTCATGACATTGAGAACCTACAAGGACGGGATACACGCCCATTCATCAACCTGAGCAGCAGGGAGAGGGAGGCTCTCAGACAGTTGAAGGAGAATGATTCCATCATCATCAAGCCAGCCGACAAAGGGGGAGCAATTGTCCTGCTGGACAAAACCACATATATAGATGAATGTCACTGTCTCTTATCGGAGGAGAGGAATTATAGGATCTTGAGAAAGGATCCGACTATGGAGATCGCGAAGGACATCGCTACCCTTATAGAAGAAGGAACTGCCAACAATTGGATTTCTAAACATGAAGACAACTACTTGGTCAGAGATCACCCAACCACACCTTACTTTTATATATTGCCAAAAATTCATAAACCCACAAGGCCACCTCCGGGTAGACAAATTGTGTCAGGCATTGGTTCTATTTTGGAACCCCTTTCACAATTATGTGATTTCTACCTGAAACCTCTTGTCCAGAAGATGCCAGCCTACCTGCAGGACACTCGTGATATCCTCAATCTCATCAAGGACATGGATTTTGACCCCAACAGTGAGTTCTTACTTGGTCTTGACATTGAGGCCCTGTACACTAATATTCCCCAAAGGGAGACTCTTCGGGTACTTGATTATATCCTATTCGAGGAAGAGTGGATATACCAAACCCCACAAGCCTTCATTTTAAACCTGGCCGAAATAGCCTTAACCAAGAACTTCTTTGAGTTTGAAGGCAATTTGTACCTACAAACCCACAAGACCTCCATGGGGAGCACGTTCGCCCCTAGTCTAGCGGGACTCTATGTGGGCGCATTTGAGAAGACTCAGATTTACAGCGTAGATAATCCCTGGTCTTACAACATCAGACAGTGGTGCAGGTTCATAGATGACGTCCTGGTGATCTGGAGGGGTGATGATAATTCGGTCACCCAGTTCCTGGGTTGGCTCAACAGCAGGAACCCCCTTCTACATTTTACATCCATGGTCACAAAAACAGAACTACCTTTTCTGGACTTGGTCATTGAACCTAAAGGAGGAAAACTCACCACCAGGGTCTACCATAAGCCTACAGATAGAAACTCATTACTGTTTTATGGTAGTTTCCATCCTAAATCCCTGAGGGACAACCTTCCTGTAGGGCAATTCTTCAGACTGAGGCGTAATTGTTCTGACAGAATTTCATTCAAGAGGGAGGCTGACCTCCTTACGAGGAAACTCAACCAGAGAGGATACCCTGAGCGCACCATCAGGAGAGCCAGGAAGAGAGCAACCAACACAAACCGGGATAACCTCTCGGAGAAAGTGGAGAAACCTACCTTGGATAAACCGGTGTGTGTCACTACCTTTAGTACAGCATCACATCAAACAAACGATATTAAGAAACTGGCGCAAACTCAATTCAAACGGGTTAAATGTAGCAAAAGCCCTTTTCTCATTCAAGAGGAGTGCCAACCTGAGGGACATTCTGGACTGGTACATACGAGACCAAATACACATCCATCCAGGGGTCAGGAGGCAACCAGGGGCCTGCCACCACTCCAGGGACAATCAAGATGTGGATCATGTAATGTTTGCCATCTCACAAAAAACACCAAAACCATTGATGTGGGTTTAACCTACCCATGGGAGCAGAGAACGCACACTAATTGTAACTCCGAGTATGTTGTCTATCTCATCACGTGCAAAAAATAATATAATGGAATGACAAGCAGGAAAGTAAAGACATGCATAATGGAACATAGGAGTACTATTAGATACTGCAATTCTAACAGCAAAATGACTGCCCACTATTTGGAGAAACAACATACCATTGATGACATCGCATGGACAGTAGTGGAAAAACCAAGATTGAACCCCAATGGAGGAGACAGGATGAGATTCCTACTCCTAAGGGAACAGAAATGGGTCTACAGACTCAAAAGCCACCTGGTTGGCCTGAATGATGATATTCCATGGCTATCGCTAAATAAGTAGGCAGACACATATGTGATAGCGCCTGGATACCCGTAGGGTGACAGTTGCGCTCTATAAATACGCAATACAATACAATACAATACACACCCACAAGCGGTTTTATAGTTTTTGGCACGATCCTTGGATACGCAACTGTCCTACAAAAAGCCCCCGAGTTCACATAGAGGGACACACCCTCTGTGTATCAAATATCAACAGAGGCTGTAATACACCATCACATCTTGGTACAAACTTTCATACGGATCCTTCTACCCTCTTTTCATATGGACCTCCACCCCCAACCACTGCCCCTACCTTTTCTCTACTTGAGAAATAGAATTCCCTTTTCCCTGGCTCACACACCACAACAACTTATCAAGCATTGACATGAAAAAGAGCCACACATGTAGTCCCACTCAGAACCCTAAGTCACGACTATGGTGCTTTGCAGGATATGTTTCTATGGACATAATAAAAATTATATAATTTTTTTTCTCCATAAACAACGTTTTCATGACATTATGGAGGAGGAAGGCATATTTATTGGTGTTTCTTTGCTGATTTTATTAGCCAGAATAGAGATAGGCATCGTTCAGTATAAAGTCCGAACAACGGACAAGGTTGTCTGAGCCCCAGTGGGGAACCACACTAACTTGCTGACGGACGTGACGTCGACATGCCGCAGACACCGCGTAGCCCACGTGACAGTAGGCAGCGTATGGGGCTGCAGTTAAAAATACAGAACACTCCAAACGCCGGCAACCTACACGGCGGCATCGGATAAGTGCCAAATGGAAGGAGCACCCACCTTGATGCAGTAAGGAGTGGGGGGTGGTTGGGCTGGTCATTTCAGCTCACGGCCATCCGGTGCACTTAGTTACTCATATAGAGGAAAAGAGGTGCTGAATGGGGTCACCGAATGGGACGTACGAGGCAAATGGGGCTAATCCAGCATTGATATGGGTGGCACCATGGGAACAGCACTTGATTACGCGTACAGCCATATATCCTGACTTATTTTTAGTGGTGATAGCGTTTCCTATAGTACAGAGGATAATTAACGGATGATAAAGTGTTGGATCTGTGATGGGGGCACTTCGGGGGGTCCGAGAGAAAACCCTCACAGAAACGGCATTTGTGTTAACAGAATTAACCATTGGTATCTCCTATGTTCATTTCTCTCCCCCAGAGTGTGACTATAGGGGGTCTCTCCTCATCCCCCGCCAGTTTAAGGAAAACTTTAAGTTAAACTCGGTGAGTTTCAATGTGCCATTTTACTGTTTGAATGAGGGATGCTATGATGGAACGACGTCCATATTTTTGCGCATTGACATAGATAGGGTGATCTTCCACCAGTTTGACATATCTCAGTGGAGGTATGTGGACAAGAATGAAGTGGCTTGATCTGGGCAATTCACCCATGGCGTGCTGGTCAAATTATGTACAGTGGAGCGAAGTGTGCTACATGACAATGGTGAACGCACGAATAATGCCTTCTCGTGCTTGTTATCTCTTTTCCCCTTTCAGTATTTCGAGAGAGTGTTACAAAGGGAAGCCCTAAGTGAGGGAACAAGTTGTTCCTGGCCAACCTTATTGCAGGTAATGAGGGCGATATAACAATTGGGACCAGAAAGGTCCTGACGAATGCCTGAGTGACCTAAAATTGCGGGCACATTAAAGAAGGCAGAAACATGTCGACATATGGGGAGTAAGGAGGGGTGTAGGAATTCTTTACTCTCTTCTTACCACCACCATCCTTTTTGTTTTTAATCCTGGCCAGGGGGTCCAGGAATAAACTCACACAGAGAGATACCTCCGAGCTAGTTTTAATCCTCACTGCACGCTTTTCTTTCGGTGATCCCAATATATGTTTGATTGACTATCTCTGTATATATTTTTATGTTTTGTCTTGTCTTCCCCACCCTATTGTTCCACCCCAGGCGTTGGTTTGCGCGGGGTGTACTGAAGCAGCCCAATGATGAAGCATGTCACAATTTTGTGAGTGACGGCAGTATTTTTCACTCCTAGCATGTGCCACCACGACACAACTCTTCGCTATTCTCTACTCCTCCTTGTGTGCTTGAGTTTGTGAATAGGGAGGCTGGAGTAGGGGTATTGGCCTCTCACCCCTTCTCTTTGTGTGATACACTGGAAAAGGACAACCATGCCTTCTCACTGAATGGAAATGCGTGAAAATCCACCATTTTATCTGACTCAACCAATACTGAATGAAATACTAACCTGAAAATTACATTATTGTACCCAACCTGTATACCACATAAATGTACGGGAGAGGAAATCAGATTTATGATGAGGAAGATTACAGAAAAGCAATCAATGCATTACAACATCAACTCTCTTCCTAATTACAATATGCCGATATGCAAAACAGAGCCGATAGAGTTAGAGATGTTGAATGTGGTACAATATTTGATTGGCCAGGTCTCCCGCTAGTGCTCCTAAGTGCTGGATGAGAACTTACCCAACAAAGAAAGTTGCTTGTGATGGTATAGTTTTTTAAAGAGACACAGTATCACAAAGAAGCTTCTAACTGGAACAAACTATGAGTATGGAACCAAATCTAGGTTTTTCAGGGAGGTATATTAGGAAGGAATGTAGCTGTACTGCCCTCAGGAGAAGGTTGCTGCAAAAGCAAGCACACACTATTTGCATATGACGGGAAGATGACTGTGCTTGCCTTGGAGCCAGTGGCATCTACTGCCATGACCCTAAATGAACCCAAGGATATCTGCATTACCAAAGGCTCGAAAAATACATTGACGATAGGAAGACGGAAGCCTGCATTGCTCCTTAAACACCTCTCCCTGACTTTGTTGAAGTCCTGGTCCTCCAGTGTCCAGCCTGAGAGGGACACAATGAGTTTTAATTTTACTCAAGGTCCTTGAGTTTTAGCCTTTAGTCTAGGCCTGGGGATACAGATTTCAGATCAGTTTAAACTATTTTCCTATGATGTATAGTTTCGAAGGTGTCTCAGGTAACGGTGCAGTAACCCCAAAAAGCAGTCTGAGTCAATCGAACCATGTGCTGTCCATTATCATGTCATTAAAAGTGCCACATAAAATGTTTAAGCACAATCAGCCATTTGCAAATACATTTCCATAAAATATTGCACCTTAGGGAGGCAAATCATTGCATGCACCAGTACCCTCATTGATTTGCACATCAGCTGGAACTATATAATTAATTTCTGGTTGAACCGTGTGTGCTTCTTCTTTCTTGTTGAATACCAGACCCCAGTGGCATTTGTGAAATTGATTTTAGAACTGATTTGTGTGGTTTAGCCATGCTAATTAACATTTCTGTGATGGGTTAGAGTGGTTTTCAGACACTAGTACAAAGAGTAAACAAATTATAACACAATTAGTCAAAAAACAGCTTTGCCCATGATATAGAGGTGAAACCCACAGGCCTGAGGAGAGTGCCAATGATTAATGCTCTCCGGGCCATAGTATACCATCATCTGTTGATCCCTTTGTTATTTGAATCAAAACACCTCATAATATGAGAGTTATAAAACAGTTTAGGGTAGGCCGTGACTGGCGCTATTAAATATAGGCGTACAGAATACCAAGGCTGCTTAGTCTTAATTCCACCTCATTCCCCCTTAATCCACTGCCAGCCACTCCCTGCCCCTTTATCTCCCTCTGGCAGGTTTCTGCTTTAATCTTCTGTCACAGCTTTTCCACATTTCTCTTCCTCCTCTTACCCCCTTTCATGTGCTTCTCTCACATGCTCTGTGTCAAAGTCTGATGAGGAAAAGTAAGGGCCAGTCCCTAAAAATTAGCGTCGGTGGGCCCCACCTGCAACCACAGGCTCAAATTGAACTCTGATTTTAACTTCCCCACTTTATCTATCTGTAAATATTTTTGGGAAAAAAAAACTATTCTAACTGGACATTGAGGTACTAAATCAAATTGTATATGTGTTCTAAACCTAAAACCACCCCATCTTGATTGACTTAGGTACTCATTGAGAGTCAATTATAGAAAGGAAGTAACTTCGTTATCCATCCTGAGTGCAATAGTACTTGATGTCCTGGGACACAAGTCTCAAGCAAGAGTACACACGGCAGACCGTCCCTAATAACCACTGACCTACACCCACAACTTAGAAAAATGCTCTTGAACCAATTTAATTGAAAATAGTCCAAAATGGATTTTCATGAAAGATCTCTACCCAATAATTTGACAAAACAATGGTTCATTTGGGACTTATTACAATATTCTTTAATCTTTTACTGGCATAACAAGTTGCATTGCTTAGTTGTCAATAAATAATTATAAAAATGGTACTAGCCTCTTAATTGTTCCTTGATTTTATTAGATTGTAATAACCATCTTTAATCACTCTCTTTCTCTTTGTTTGTGTGAACACTGTTATTTTTTATGTAATATATCCGGAATAACTCTGTGAATATGGTTATTAAAATTGATTAAAATCAACTACAAGAATAAAGAATAAGTGTACCATCAGCATTCATGCTTAGGAGAAAAAGTTTGGTTTGAAAATATATCAAACAATGAACGATTGTCAACAACTCAAAAAATAGAACCCATCACAACATTATTATTCATTAGCCTTGTGGTTTTGGCTTATATTCAAGACACTGGAGGCTGGACCAAACTGTGGGGCCTATTACGATGGCGGTCGGAAAACCTCCCCGACCGCCATGGTAGCGGGAAAAGACCGCCCGCATGGACCGCGACATCACCGCCGGTCAAATTACGATGACCCGCGCTCGAAATCCGACCGCGGCGGTCTGATCGCGGGCCTTAACATTGCGGCGGATGCTGCTACCCGCAGCACCGCCGTGATGCCGAAAGGAGCATGTCCTGCATTTCCCTGCACTGCGTGGCACTGTAGTGAAATGTAGGGGGGGGCATGGGTACCCCCCCAGTGCACCCACACCCCCCCAACACATTAGGGGCCCGCAATGGGCCCCCGGAAGACAATCTCCGCATGCCTTTCCATGGCGGTTTGACCGCTGAGGAAAGGCTGGCTACCGCCGGCATCATAATCCTGCCAGCTGAGCCTGCTCTGCACCACCACCATTATCCCGGTCCTGCTCTGTCCGCCAGGCAGGAGTGCAGATGGAAACCAGCGGAAAGCGGCGGTCAGAATTTCCCACCGCCGCGTTCACCACCGCCATCCTAATTTGACCGGCGGTTTTCTGGCTTGCGATCGCAGGCGGATGTCCACCGCCGGTCCGGCGGGCACCACCGCCAGCCCGGCGGTAGGCATCCGACCGCCATTGTAATAGGCCCCTGTGTTACAAACAGTGTTTCAGTAACCTGATAAGTGAACACATGGGTATACCTGACAGGTTATTTGGACTTAAAATTCATGAATCAATTGATACAAACTCCGGAGATGGTCTTTCAGCATGGACGTACCATGACTTTTTTGGTGATGAGTACCTTATACTTTGTAAGAATCTGTTGGTAGCTGTGGTAAATGTTGTTTGGTCTTCTAGCCCTGAAACACATGTTGGCTAGAGTGGAGGAGTAATAAAGAAGAATTTGAACATCAACAGTAACAAGAGTATTGTATATTGAACTATTGGAGACGTGGAGTGTTGGCAGGATAATTGTTGAACTTTTGGGAATTTGATTTCCTTTCAGTGACTGTTTGGTGGCTACTCCTTTCCTCTGGAAGCACCAGGACTGTGGGTCTGGGAAACTACTGAATGTTACTATATAGGCAGAGTATGCTGGCGTTGTCCCAAGCTACACTTTTTGATGTTTTGAGTGTTCACCAAATCAGATGCAAGGATACTAATGATCAAGCCCCCACTAGAGAATGAATACATCAGAACACATGAAACTAACAGATATTGCACTTAATGCTAAATCAGTGACATTCTCACAAAGTGGATTAGACATTGCCAACTTACAGAACACAAATGACTACAAACTTTCACCAGCATGGGTTGCTTCAAATTCATCATATGAGTCTGTTCTCTCCAGGATGGACCCACCATGACACTGAGATCAGAACCATGGAATCAACTCAACATCAGTAGTAAAGGTAAAAATTAAAGGTTACTAAAAAAAATGAAAAATCCTACTCTAGCATAGTAATTAATGACTAGAAACCATGCAAGTATGTAAAAGTAAGAGATCCGCTATCCCTGAACTACAGGGTCATGCAAGCAATGCTTAGACCACCATTCTCAATAGCAGATCACCTCAAAGATGTACACAAGTCATTAAAAACGTGTGCGCAAATCATCCCCCTGTGGCTCTTCTTCTAAAGGGGGATAGGTTATTACTAGTCAGGCAAGATTTAAAATCCCAATCCACATTTTATTCCAGCACTCCAAACAACAAGCAATATATAAAACAGCAGGCTGCAGAAATCAACTTAGTGACGTTGCCACAAAGGAACCTACAAACCAAAACTGACATCTAAATTAAAAGTCCTGGGAAAGTTATCTCTTGGCAAGGTAAAGTGGGGCAATTTAGAGAGGCCACAGAGCTTCTATAGAAAGGCAGTCTTGACAAAATAGAAGGAAGGGATAAAAAATGAATCCCCGGTTCATCTGTAACTAAAAGGAAAATCCATCGATCATAGAGCCTTTTAAGAAAAGTATTGGCAACAAGAACAGAAAACCTTGACAATTATTAAAACCCCTAGAGCCTCCAGTCCTAAGAAAGTGAGAAGATAGAATAGAGAAATTACAGATGCTGCAAAAAAGCTTTCAAGAGACATGCCAAAGTAAGGACTGGAACTTCTTACTAACATGATCCTGAAACCTGCATTGAAAATTGGTTGACATGATACCACCTGCAGCAAGTCATGGGCAACCTTCAGCCACCCTCATAGTGTAATGACTGTTACAATGAAAAGAGAAGTTGTAATTATGAAATATTAAGCTCTACATTCACATCAATGGCAAAATTCAAAATCAAGTGACCAATGTTCTACTCTTCAGAAACTTGCTACAATGTCATTCCCAATTACTCACCTTATTGAAAGAACAGCAGGTCTGCACTAGTGAGTAATTTACTGACACATGGAATTTCCATACAGAATGAATTGTTTACACATCCACAATTATCTTATCTGAGGAGGAATTTGGTGTAGTATTGCTTTTTGATGCAGATATCATTTATTCTAGATTACCATAAAAGTTAGTGGTTGGGTGTATTACAACATTTTGTGACTAGCTTGTCTTTATAGAGACAGTGTGCTCTTCCCATTGATATCTGTTACTAGTTCCAGAGACTTTAAAACGTTCAGACACTATTTCTGCAACTTTTAATATGCTTCTCTTAGTAGGCTGTGCTTCTCTTCCTCTTATCCTATCGGTTCATGATGTATTATTATAAATCCAAGCGCCAGGGAACTCCCATGTTTTCTATGCACATAAATATCAATGCCACAAACACATTTTAAAATTGCTATCATGAGTGCATAAACACTGCCAAATCTTTACTCATTACAGGATAAACATGGCGCCCATCAATACTTCCAGACTTGGGGTTGGTGCCGTACTACAATATATATATTCCCTCAAAACATAAGCAGTAAGTCAAATAATCTGATGTTGCTAAAATAGCACCCACAAACTTGCAACCCTTCAAACGTTTCTTGATTTTGAAGATGAGGACTTTCCTTTTCTCCTCTGCTTCTTTTTCTTCATAAGATCCATTGTCGGGTAGTAAGAGGGTGAATCCCTTTGATGTCTTACTTGACAGCTGGGATTCAAAAGGCAAACCCTCCAAAGTCAAAGGCATCAAAGTCGTGGTCCATTCCCTCATAGTCCATTCCATTGTAGCCACAGCCTTCCACATCTGCAGATGGGTGGTAACCAAGTTCCTTAAAATCTGGAGGAGGAGCTTCCCCCGTGTTGGAGGCATTAGCTGATGTAACCATGTAGCCCAGGCTTGGTCCAGCTGCTGCTCCACCCATTAGCAGACAGGCAGCCTTCACCCCTCCATGCATCTGGGATCCATGTCTCAGGCAGCTGGGGGAACATTTGTCTTTGCCATGCCTTGATCGTGCTGTGGGAAGAATAAAAATAATCTCTAATCTAAGACTGCCACAGACCATCTTTATGTTCTCTAATTTACAAAATAAATATATTCACGCACATAATAATGCCATTGCACTAGCAAATGAAAATTAAATGGTAGGTCTGCTGTTTACAGGGTAGGACAGAAGCATGCATTGTTAGTTTACAGAAGGTAGACCATTTTTGTAATCCTCTTGGAGCAACTATGAGATAGCCTGGAAGGAAGCTGATACAAAATATGTCTGGGATGAAGGAAGAATGAGGTAACTAGGTATGCAGTGCGGATTCCATTGTGATTGACTGTGCCAAAAGTTAGAAGATCGAGTGTGTACATGCAGGACAGTATCTGATGGGTAAAGTTATAGGTGCTCTGGTAGACTCTAAAGATCTGTGTTTGTTAATAACATGAGGTAACCGCCAAGATGCCTGCATAGCAGCCGTATAGGGTTTGAACCTGCTGCACTGAACTGCTTAGTAGCGGAAAGAAGATACCTCTTTTGGTGGACCCTGAACCCAATGAGGCCCATCATGGAGGGCACACTTTGATAAACAGGTTTCCCTAATGAGGGTACAGGCCACCATAGCCTGATTCTCTTTAGCCTAGGTTACACAAATGGACTTTAAGGGCTCTCATAATTGTTCTTCACATACTCCACTGCATCCAGAATGTTGCCTCCAAACAGCGCCTGCATTTGTCAATGGTACGGTACCAGAACATCATTATCAGAATATCATCTGAAATAAATATTGTGGCGTAAATATCATTTGCAAATATTTTGCCCTATTTGAGTAAAGAACAAAAAATATACAACCAAAGCAATTACATTTTTTTAAACAATATTTAGGACACAAGATTTATGTCAGACTATATTTCTGACAATGGTATTCTGACATATAACTTGGGCAACCATGATCACATATGTCATTAAAGGCAACCTATGTTTCCCAGTGGCCATCTGTGGTGCAGGACACATCTTATTGCAACTCAAATTCTGTACCTACTACCCAAGACGAACCGTCAGATCTAGACTGTTCACATTTACAGACCATCCAGGTTCAGAAAACTTTACACTGTTGGAACCATTTTTGCACTACAGGTAGCCAAGCTCTGAAAATCTCTAGTAACAAGAATACTTCACAACCACCTGGATTTCTGAAGAGCTGTAAAGACCTAGATCTTCTCAATTACTCTGCAAATGTGTCATGTGTTATAACCTGACCTTGACTACTCCCGCCATGGAGATCATAAGATCGCATGTAATGACTGGCATAACTCACTCTGCCAAAATCTCATCTAGAGCACTGACATATTTGTGCATAGCACCAAATCTCAGTGACAACATTAGAGCACCTATGTACTACATCCAACTCTTCCTACTTAAGTCACACTATGCACATATTCTCTCCTATTCATACATCCATACAAATTAAGCTAGGCAGATCTGAACAGATTTTGAGGTCATTCAAATAATATTAGGCACTATACACGTTGCAATGCAATACAATTCAGAGAGCAAGAGGTGATCTACTACCTTCCCATGTCTGGCTCTTCTCCCTGTAAGGGGATCCAGGTTCTTTCCAGCAGCATCTCTTCAAGGGAGAGTCATTATGGAGCTTGCAGCTTCCTGGAGAAAGGGGACCATGGGACAAACTCTGAAAAAGAATGTGGAAGCTTCATCTTAGATGTCTTTATACAGTAAAAATTATCAATGGACGAGTCAACAGAATGAGAAGCAGCATGCAGGGGATCTACATTCCAGTTTACAGAAAGAGAGGTCGCTATATTGTCGGAAACCTTTTCTTGCTGCCGTTTTTTTGCAATGCGACATACATACTAACAGTGCCGGCTCGCTGTGGGAGTGCTGCGGGGCGGTGAGGCTGGTGGGGGAGGGGTAGGTTAGGGGGGGTAGTGGAGTCCGACATACGACGGACAGGAGTAAGGTAAGTATTTAAATAAATAAAAAATGTACCTTGCGCGCGCTGCATCTCCAACTCGGCAATGCAGCGCGCGTAAGGTAAATTGTTTTATTTATTTAAATACTTACCATACTCCTGTCCGTCGTATATCGGACTCCACTACTCCCCCACCCTGCCCCTCCCCGCCCCTCCCCACTGCCCCGCAGCACTCTCACGGCGAGCGCCACAGCATACTAATAAGTCAAATGGCAAAATCACCAGTCTCAAGGACCTGCAGAATAACTTGCCCAATGAATATTAATTAAACAGGTTGCTATTTGCGACCCACTCTGATTGTCTACATACACAAGGATGGTAACCTGCAAGGAACAGCAGAAGACCATCAATGTGTGTGCATTTCCCAATTCATTTTTTTAAGAAACCCGTGCTTTTTTTTTTTTTAAAGAAAATGATACTGCTTTCAAAAGAGAATTCCCATTAGTGAAGACTTTTAGGGCAGGAGCAGACAGTGCATACAGTGAGGTTGCCCAACACAATTCACAAAGGGGAAGGCTCCCAAATGGGAGAGCTTCCCCTATGCAAATGGGATAGTGCCTTTTTTGAGGAGCTGGTAACTTATCAATGGTTTTTGACTGCAATCAGGACACAAATTATCAATACATTTAGGGGCCGATTCCGATTCGGGCCGGAAATCTCACCGACCGAGCCGGACTCGGAGAGATTTCCGACCGAATCGGACCCTAGCAGACAGACCGAACGAGTACGATGCGCACGTATGCTATCGGACTCGATTCGGTCGGACTCCCATTGAAGTCAATGGGAGCCGGTCGTACAACGCGTACGCGGGCTCCCATTGACTCAATGGGTGCGAGGCGAACAAGGGCGCCCCCTACAGCGTGTACGCGGCGAAGCGACTCGCGCCGTACACGCACAGGTAGGGGGAACCCATGGGTCCCCCCTGTGTGCGACTCGCGCGGCTACGCGGACAGGGGGGTCCGACACGGACCCCCAAAGTGCGGCTCCGACTGCTTCTTCGAGCCGGACGGCGCGAGTCGGTCGAACTGCTCGCGGCGCGCATCGTACTTGCCCGGCCGGGGAACGTCTCCATTGCGCGGTGCGAGGCGCATCCGTGCGAGACGGTCGGTGCGGTTGGGACGGGCATACGAGTCGGTCGGAGAATTCGCACGCGCTCGCATCGTACTCGTTCACCCGGACGCACGTACGAATCGGTCGGGAAAAAGGGCTCCGAATCGGATCCGGTTCAGCCGAATCCGATTCGGTGCCCTACCGGCCGAGATCGGAATCGACCCCTAAATTGTGAATCGCAAATGCGAGGGGACACCTCATTTATGTCCCCCACTCTTTGCAATTTGGAATGAATTGTTAAACCCATTGTGCAATTTGCAAAAAAATTACGGAATCACAAAATAGGGGTAGAACAAGGCTAAATACCATTTTCAGGTCACTACCCTTTGATTTTGCAAATCATATGGTTTACAACTGCAAAATGGTTAGAGGCATCTAGCCCTAAGTCATGTATATCTTTTGGGTGAAATTGGAGAGATTTTACATCTTGCTGTTTAATTTGCACACGGCTGACAGAGATACTGAGAAAACATCATTGCCAGAGATAAGTCTGTTCATTGATTTGTAACACTTTATGGAGAGGGTGTGTTCTGTGCTGGCATTATAGCTGTATTTTATTTGTATTTATTTAATGCATTTATATTTATTTAATCCTTTTAATAATTAGAGTTGACAACACCATGTAAGTATTACCCTAAATATATCCTCATATTGTAATCAATATATACATCTTAAAGTGTCAAAATATGCAACCTAAGAGCACATAAAACCTCTAACTCAACAATCCATAACTTTTTTAAGTATTAGCATTTTTTTGTTTAAATCTAAGAGGCAGTAAAAGTGCACTACACAGTAAAAAAGTATGTGTCAAAGATTCTATTGATGAGCTGGTTAGAAAACATAATTTGTTTCTAAGGCAAGGCCAGACTGTGCACCAGCTCCCTTGACATATAAAAGAGTCATGTGGTTTATGGCTAAATTGATATTTCATATGCTGTTTGATTCAAATAAGACATTTCAATAAATCAGAATTATCGTGATGGGATTCACCATTAAAACAATCATAATAATTTTATAAGTCTATTAAGATTTAATGCAAATAGTTTGCCTGCACTTTGCACTATTATAATGCAAGAGATAAGTGTTGCGTTAGAGTCTGAAATAAAACATAGGGCCTAATTATGAGTTTGGCGGTGTGGGAGGTGTGGGATCCGTCGCCGCCTGCCTGCCAGATTACGAGTAATTTTGTGGTCTGGTGGGCAGGCAGTGTGGCGGTCCCATGGCGGTGCAGTACAAAGGCTCATAGGTGAGCCTTAGAACTGCATCGTTCCTGGACCGCCAATGCACGTTCGCGCACGGCATGGACTGTGCAGTCCATGCCATGTAGGAACAGCGGTGCATGCACATATGGGGGCACAACATGTGCGCCCTTGCAGGCACCCTTATGCACAGTGGCAAGAGGGGGCCCTATAGGGCCCCCTTGTTTCCTCACAGCCAGCAGTTTCATGGCATGAGAACCGCCATGAGACTGCTGGCGGTGAGGAAACTCGTAATATGCTTGGCAGTGTTGCAGCGGCACCACCAAGCATATTGCACCCACAAGACCACTCGCCGCCACCAGGGATCACAGATCCCTGGCAGTTGCGGTGGTTCTCTGGAGATCCGACCGCCGTGCTCGTAATACGGCTGTCAGACTGTTGGTGTGGCGGTCCCCGACTGCCACCACACCTCCTCCGTGAGTTTGGCAGTAACTTGTAATTAGGCCCACAGTCTAAAAAATATATTCTTCTCCAGTATAACTGCCCATAGCTTGAATATTTACCCTTAACTCGAATATTAAACTAAATCCAAATTACATTTGACGAGGTGCCTCTGGGCTCACAACACAGGTTAAAAAAAAACAGCATAACACCAGGGCAACTGACAGCTTAATTTAATTACCAACTCATTCACATAAGCTCTATAAAAGTAGGTTTGATAGCTCCTAGGCAGTGCTTAATTTGCAAAAAGATAAGTGCCAGGGCTCTCGTCAGGAGGCCACTGCAGCTTGCACCACACATTGCCCTGCCAGTGCTGCCAATAATAGTAACAACACAACTATTAAGCATCACACTCCTGCAAGTGTGAAAATTCGGATTATTTCAGGCCTCAAGGATATAAGAATGGCTTGGTTGGCATGTAATAGTCATTTTTAATGTGCATTGAATTAATAATTAACTATTGTTATGGTCATCTTTGAATTAGGTAGACAGCATTGCCTTGTGGCAATTAAGTGCCGGTGCCGCGCACCGGAAACCACTGGCTCAAATTAAGCACTGCTCCTAGGTGGTTAAACCATAGGGGGCATTTCAGGACACGAATAGGCATGGTGAGCTGAGGTGGTCACAGTGAAGCACCATATGAAATAATTAAAGTCATTTCAGCATGGTAGAGCAATAATAACAGACTCAATGAAAATCCACTGAAGTGATAATTTAATTCTTGGCGGGCATTACAGATCACACTGAGGAATTGATTTCTTTATTCTGCTTCAGTAACCCAGGAGAGCCCATTATCAAAATGGGTACCTTATTATTTACATTCATTGATTTGTTGTGATCTGGAATTTTTTAAATACCAACCAGACTTACAATTAGTGTGCTTGATTTATCCTAGAGAGTTTGTGGAAACATATTGCTGCAAAGCAAGGAAGCCCAAAAGGCGTCGGGTCACGCGACATTAAATCATTGATATAATATAATATATCGGCTTTACGAATATACAGCGTGGGTGAAATTGTGCAGGAAATGTTCAATGTCCATGTTGTCAGTTGCAGTGTCATGGGTGAATTAGCCTTTTATCATTTCATTTTAATGGAAAGGTGGGAAAAAATGTTTTTTTATTGGGTAGGGGTTTTCTGCTGCCTTGATTCTAAGAAGATAATCTAATTTCTGGACGGTGTGATAAAATTCTACACAGCCCGTTCCTTTCTACAGGCAGGTTTGAAAAATGCTAGAATACAGACGAATATTATGGCCCAGAGCTTACCCTTAACAAATGGATAGACTAATGCCTTCATAACGAGTGTCCACTGAAAATCAATAGGTCTGGTAATCGCTTTTACTAGCCCCATTGGAATTACGAGTTTTTCACTTTCATATCGAAATCGCAAATGCTGAAAACAGCTACATTTTCCATCTGAAAGTCCACGGGAAAGTGAGAAATTACTTGTGAGATCAGCTTGGAATTACCGATTCCCACAGTAATTATTTATTTCTTATTGGATCCTCAGGGTTCAGCTCATAATGGGCCAGTTGTTCCCCACCCCTGAAATGTATGTTGTCCCTTGCATCGGCAACTCCATAGGTGAAATAAGTCTGGTCTATTTTCCTCGCCATGAGAGTTTTACTGGCTTACCCTTGTCCCAGAAGGCCGTCACTCCAACCTACGAGTCTGTGACTGTTGTAGTTCATGCGATTTTTGAAGGCTCTTGAATGAGGCTAGCTGCATCACTTGCACTTTTAAAACAAATTCTCCTAGCAAAATTTCTTATTAAAATGCTAAAAGTTGCAATAAGTTGCAATATTTTGCCTGTCCCAATATCCATCCCCATCAGTGCACACTTGACTTGTTGTTCTTTATTATTGCATTTTTTACTTCAATGTATGCATATCTCTTGTGCTCTTATGCCTCAGATGGCATGGTTTGCAGGTAATAATACTGAAATACAAAATATTTATGTGGAATGGACAGCATGGTAAATTGAAGAAATGTGAAAATATTGATTGTAGCTATGGAAACAAGGAAACAATATTAACTTACTTCTTTGACTTTTCGCAGTATGTTAAGCCATTGGCTGCACAAAGACAGAAAGGAAACAGCATATCAGAAAAGGAAGACATAGTGGTTCAGTACAACTAGAAACCAATATCTAGTGTAATATATTTCATCCAACCTCGTTATTGCCACAATTTGTTCTGGCACCTAGGCCTTTTACGAATAGGGCATGTTACAACGCAAATATTTACAACGCATGCCTTTACAACGCAGTTTTTACATCACAACATCCACTACAACGGATGATTTTACAACGCATGCCATCACAATGCATTTTTAGAATCTACATTTACAACGCATTCCATTACAACGCATTCCATTACAAAGCGTACCATTACAACGCATAATACTTTTAGGGCAACAGTAGGGTAAGTGTTGGATAGTGTAGGGGTAAAAATTACTATTCCCACTCCAGTGAGTGCAACAGTAGGGTAAGTGTTGGATAGTGTAGGGGTAAAAATTACTATTCCCATTCCAGTGAGTGCAACAGTAGGGTAAGTGTTGGATAGTGCAGGGGTAAAAATTACTATTCCCACTCCAGTGAGTGCAACAGTAGGGTAAGTGTTGGATAGTGTAGGGGTAAAAATTAATATTACCCATTACTTACCTTACAATGCGTGGTAATGGCATGCGTTGTAGTGACAAGCGTTGTAATGGCATGCGTTGTAGTGACATGCGTTGTAATGGCTGCGTTGTAATGGCATGCGATGGTAAAGGCAGTTGCGTTGTAATGACTGCGTTGTAAATGTAGTGCATTGTAATGACTGCGTTGTAATGGTTGTTTCCCGCCTTTTACTGACCAGATCACCCTTGAAATACCCTGTTAATATTATACAGTACAAACCACATCAGATTCCACCCTGCAAAGTCCTAGTCTCCTATCTGTTAATGGTTGTATTAGGAACTTATTAGCGGACAAGATGAGATTCTGTGAGTGGTTCATCAACAAAGAGTTATATTCTTTATTGAATATTTTCTTTTGTTTTAGATAATTCTGCTTTTTCTGGGCTTTGAAACTTATATTTTTTGTTTCATTGATTTTTGGAGAATTCTAAACAAATGGAAACTAAAGTGTTCAAGTTTTAAGATTAAAATATTATTTTAGTACACTTCATTGAATAGCCTTTGCTGCCTAAGACACAAGGGATACAGGAGGTCTTTAAAGTGCAGCAAGCTTTCACAAAGCCAATAGGTTTTACTTTTTAAGACATTGTTTATGGTGGGTGTCACTTGCCTGTTTGTAGGCAAATGGTGAAACCATTGGTTGATGTGACTAGCATTACGGCACATAGAATAGCCAATGCTACGAGCCCCAAAAGAATTAGAACATGGATTGAAGAATGGATGAGCGAGTGAATGGATGCTTGAGTGAGCAACAAAGGCACTACGGAGGAGCATCCTGCTACCAACTGGACCATGGCACCCCCCAAAATACTGACCTCAGCTATTCATGCACTCACTCATCATTTTTCCCACATAGCCATTAATGTGTTCACTTTTCTCTACTTTCTAGTCCATTTATGCAAACACTCACCCTTTCATCCTTCTCTTCATAGACTCATGCATCCACCTATGCATTCATTATGTTTCATGTGCATATGAGAAGCCACTGTGTTAATCCTGTAGAAGGTGCATCCTGGTTACCCAAGAACCTTAAGCATGGTAGACAGCTTAGCGTACTCACGGTCCAATGTTTAGCAAGATTTTGTCTTGTATTAAGTGAAAATTGTCTTTCGATGAAGGATGAACATACTGTTAATTTCCATTAGGTTATATTGACATGAAACAATTGTTTGGTATCGTACTTTCTCTTTCCCCTGTTTCCTATGGCTATGTTAGTCCATGTGTGCTGTACTATTGATATATTGATTGTTAATGTGCACTGTATTTCTACTCCTGAAAGAGAAATGTGGTAAAAGGAGGGATGTATTATGGTTTTACCTAGTTCGGTAATATGATGATAAAATTCAACTATGTCACACAGAATGTTAACATGAGAATGCTGCGCTACCACTGGCTGGTGTGGGGAGTTTACACATTCATTTGGTTTATGGTGATATGCTGTCTTCTCAAATAAAATATATCCTATTTTCGCACATAATTGGAGTTGTGGGGATGCGTATATTTCAACAATGTTGTTGTTAAAATATATGCACCCCATAATAATTCCCACTGCTTTGGTTGCCAAAACCAAAGGTTCAAGCCATTCATAGGGCTTCAGTTTCTTCAATCACTCCACTCCCTTTCATCTGTCTCAATTTACTTCTCAAAGTGTCCATCAAATTCAAAATCCTATGTGGTATATATGTTACATTTTTTCATGCATATTGCCAGTTTAAACAAAAAATGAGATGAGATGGAACAAAAGTTAACGAGTAATAACATTAGTATTGAAAACTTGGTCAACATCTATCATGGACTTGAAGAAATATATTCTCTTATCCATAAACACAATTAATATCCTTCCTTCCACTATCGGGGGAACAAGTTTACCTCATATCCTGTATTGTAGGTAAATTAACTCACAGATAACCTGTGCTTAATTTGTGCCTGTGGTTTTCGGTACTCGGCACCAGCACTTAATTATCAGCACTGACACTAGTGACAGTCCTCTACCTAGTGGTGCTGCCTGTTTAATTTTGAAAAGAGCACCCATGTTTATTAAGTGAATTTACATTGAAAATGAATAATACCAGCCTGTCACGCTATTATTATAGCTTTGTGTGGCCAGAAATATCTGAATTGTCACACTTGTAGGAGTGCGATGGTTAAGTATTATGTTGGTACTGTCATTGGCAGTGCTGGCAGCGGCAATGGGTGGCGCAGGCTGCTGTGGCCTACAGAGAAGGGGCCTGGCACTTAATTTTTTACAAATTAAGCACTGCATGATCACAGTGCACAACATTATGTAACACAATGCCCATAATATTCATTACAATGTCTTGATTTTAGTACTGAAGAGTGCCAGTTAACATCCACTGTTCCTTCTAAGGGAATCGCCCACCAGATTACTAGTTTTCTTGTGTCTGGCAAGCGTTTCGTTGGTAGTCCCACGGTGGTGCCTCTGCAAAAAGGGCAATGCAATGGGAGCGTCAAATGCAGGACCTACACGTGCTGTGTAGGAACTGGGGTGCATGCACACGGGGGCACAACGTGTGCCCCCTTGCGTTCACCCCATGGCCCTGAAGCAACAGGGGGCCCTGCAGGCCCCCCTTTGATTCCTCTTCCCCACAGTTTTCATGGCGGACTCACCGCCATGAAAACTGAGGTGGAGAGGAAACTTGTAATATGCTTGACAGTACCGCAGCGGCACCGCCAAGCGTATTGTGGCCTCAAGACTGCCGCAACACTGCCAGGGATTTCTGATCCCTAGTCGTTGCGGCGGTCCCATGGCGGTTCAACAGGGTGGTCGGACCGCTGGTACCCGCACTGCCACAATGGCACATAATCAGGCACTAAATGTTCTCCTTGGTCGTCTTCGTTTAGGGCTCTATGTTCCAATGCAATATCCACCAGAGCCCCTGACTGCCCGTTCAATACTGCAATTTCTTACAAAACCCACATTCTGTTTTCACTTATTTAATCATTTCATTGTCCCACTGTTGCCTCGTCAGAGCCGCCGATTTTATGCATCTGATTGCAATACATTTCCTGGCCACTACTAGTCCTAGTTCAGCTATTCTGGACATTTGCTGGGTAATTTTAGTCTTGGGCACCAGACCCAGTAGACATGTTCTAATATTTAAGTGCAGCGTTATAGCTATCAGGGCACACAATTGCTCGACCACCACCTTTTTAGAATCTGCTTATACTCTGACATTCCAACAACATGTGTATGCAAGTTCCCACCTCTAGTCTACATTTAGCACAAGTATTAGAGAGCTCGGGGATAATTGCATGTAACAATAGTGGGGTTACATGTGCCCGATGTACACATTTATCATGCACCTATTTCAGCCTCGCTGTTCGGGTAAATTTTCTGCAATTCTGTAAGTTCCTGCGCCAATGTTGTTCCTGAATTTACTCTCTCTCTCCCAAATCCCTGTTCCAATGTACCTTAATATTAAGAACAACAGTTAATAAGTGGCTGTTGTTTGTGGCGCTTTTATTGTTTGTACTATTTTTTTGCGAGAAAGGCATCCTCGCATCCAAAGAGGACGTGAGGATGCATTTTGCAACAAAATAAAGTGACAAATGCCAGTTTTGCATTCCATGTATTAGCCTGCAATTGAGCATACGTTTGCCAAAAGTTCACAGAATTATGCAAAAGCAAATTACCTGAATTTCATAAGTGGCATTCGTCTTCATTAATAGACTATGCAGCAATCTCTCTACATGTTTTTTTCCTCTGATCATAGACATGAATGTTGGTGAGTTGGGAGGAAGTAATTTGTGGCATCCTAGGTTATAGAACCACCTTGACAGCAGATTCTGTAACCTAGGAGCCTTGCGTTGGGTGGCAACCAAGCTGTGTGGTAGACAAACGGAAGGCTTGGATGAGGGCGTCTGCTTATACCTGTGCTCCGTCTGTGGACGGCATTTCTGTCATATATAAATATATATCTCAATAAAGATATATTAAAATCATTGGATTGAAGGATCTTTTCAACAGTGGCCACGATCAAACTTCGCGTAACCTGTGAAAACCTTTAAACTCCATGGGAATGATGGCACTCGTCCAACAACAGACAAAAAGGTGAAAACTGCTAGATCGCAGTTCATCGGACAGAGACCCCACCACAGCAAGTATTCTAAAGTTATCGTAAATTAGTTTAAAAACAAAATAAACTATTACCGGTTTCTTTAGGAGGGCGGTTGGTCTCGAGACCTTTCCAACGCTCATGAAACAAAATCATAAGTGCGTCTCGAGCACAACAATCGAGTGCTTCGTGCATCCAAGACGAGGCTCGTCACTCACACGTAACTGGAACGCAGTGGCTGTTACGTTGCGTGAAGACGTTTGGTGGCCATCTTGGAACAGGACCCGCCTTTGCATGTCTCAGAGATACGCACACCACGATTACTCTAATTCCTTATTACATGGCTAAATTCAAGATCTAAAGTTATTATTGGATGCACAGAAAAGGGCTGTACTAGGCATCAGTAAAGCGTGTCACTGTGACACGCACACCATTTTTTCCGCGATCATATGTAAAACGAGCGTCACAGCTTCGGTGACACGCACACTATACTGAGAAGACTTTCAGTCAGGACTGTGTCGAATGCTGAGATCTACTTTCTGATCAACAGGTTGGGTTTTTTTTTTACTATACTGTACTGCTTGGAAACCTAACTTGCACAACTCAGAGAGGAAGAAGTTGTTTCAACACCATTGTAACAAAGACAGTTCAATATGCAAAGCATTCCTACTCCATCATTTTTTAACTCTCCAGGAGAACCGCCTATAAGATAGGCAAAATGGAAGAAAGTTTTTGCACACTACGCAAAAGTGTGTGGTGCCTCTAAGTGCGGAAAGAAAGACCTACTTGCTGTTACATAGTCTTGGGTCAGAGGGGCAAGAGGTGTTTGAACATCTTCCAGAATTATCTGGAGATGATGTAGCAGATCTAAATGAATACAAGATTGCTATAAAGAAACTCGACCTGCAATATTTACCCAAATTGAGTACCGTGCTTGAACGATACCATTCTGGGAAGAGAATGCAACGTCAAAATGAGACTGTGAAACAGTATATAACTGTGTTACATAAATTGGCTTCAACCTGTAACTTTGTAGGATCAACTGTAGAACGTTTAAGGGATTAGATAATGTTGGGATGAAATTTGGAAAAGGCCAAAGAAACAATGTGGGAAAATAACGATCCTTCTTTGCATGAGGTTTTGACCATAGCAAAGACATTAGAACCCTCAAAAGCACGTGTAGAAGTCATTCGCAAAGATGCCTTATTAGCAAACAAGTGTTATGAGACTTCTGTTAAAGTTGTTGTAGAGAAAGATAGGGATGATAAACCAACTCAGAATAAGGGTGATGGAAAGAGTAAACCGAACAAAATGTTTGTGGGGAAATGCTATCGGTGTGGAGATGCAGGTCACATGGCTAATAGTAAGTTATGTCCGGGCTGGAAAGCCATATGCAAAAATTGTGGTAAAGGGGGTCATGTGTCTAGGTGCTGTAGGTCCACACCAAAAAAGTCAGGGAAATTGACTGTGAAGATGACAATATAGAAGAAGTGGTTGTTATGCAAAACTTCATTGAGAGATTAGATGGACCTCTAGAAACTGTGCAGGTCAAAGGTCAAAATATTGAGATGTTATTTGACTCAGGGGCAAAAAGCACGTTGATACCTTTTGTGTTTTATGAAAAAAGACTCAAACATAAAGTGAAGCTTTTGAAACTGGAAATTAAACCCAAGGGTTATGGTGAAAAACCTATAGAATTGGCTGGATATTTTTGGTTCTCGATTGAGTTTAAAGGTCGGATCATTCCAGGGAAAATATATGTCTCTGTGAAAGGGGATTCGCTAATAAGTTGGCTTCACCAACGTGATCTATATGTATTTCTTGATCCAAATGCCAACCCCATGGTTTGCTTGAAGGAAAAAACAACTGTCAGCAATGTCTAAGATGGATGTGATGATCTGCTGGGGGAGTTTTCAGAGATTTTTAGGGATGAGCTTGGGTGTCTAAAAATTATGTCCATGAGATTAGGTTAAAAGTAAATTCTTGCCCGAAGGCAGCCAAAGTTAGAAATGTTCCAATGGCGATTATAAATAGCACGAAGCAGGAATTAGACAAACTGGTTAGAAATGGTATTATTGAAGAAGTGGAGGCCTCAGAATGGGTTGCCCCTGTTGCAATGGCTCACAAAGCCAATGGTGAAGCTCGCTTGTGTATAGATTTAAGGGAGCTTAATAAGGCTGTCGTAGTGATCACTATCCCTGCCCAATATTAGCGAGATGATGACCATGTTGAAAGGTGCAAAGTATTTTTCATCTCTGACCTCAGTTCAGCCTATCACCAAATAAAATTCACCGATAAATCACAAGAGTTGACCACCTTTACCACTCCCATTGGTACTTTTAAATTTATAAGAATGCTGTTTGGAATTATATCAGCTGCTTCTGTGTTTCAGAGGGCTATGGAGAAAATATTAAAGGGAATAGTAGGTGTGAAAATATACCAAGATGACATACTGGTGGCAGGATCTACTGTACAAGAACACAACAAGAGGTTACGTGAGTTATTGGAGAGACTGTTAAAGTGCGGTCTGACTCTCAAACGAGGAAAATGTAAATTCTGTGTCCATGAGGTAGAATACTTGGGTCATCTCATCACGGGTTCAGGAATTAGACCTAAGAAAGCTTTAGTTGATACGATAAAAAATATGGTATCTCCAAAGTGCAAAGATGAGCTTGTCAAATTTTTAGGCATGGCCGAGTTCTACAACAAGTTTGTGCCCAAATTTGCAGAAAGAACCGTGACCTTAAGATCACTGTTAAAAAAAATACAGAGTTAGCATGTTCTGATGGTTGTGAAGTTGAATTTAGAGATGTGAAGTCTGGCTTGGAGAAAGCCTCAAATCTAGGATGTTTTGATGCAGATGATATTATTGTGATGACGGACGCAAGTTCAAAAAGGTTTGGGGGTGGTATTATTGCAGAGATCTGAGAATGTCTATAGAACAATTGCTTTTATTTCACGTGGCCTGGGTGGTGCAGAGGTCAATTACTCTGTTATTGAGAAGGAGGCTCTGGGAGTCTTTTGGGCTGTGAGGAAACTGAGAACATTTCTGTGGGGTCGAAACTTTGAAATTAAAACAGATCATAAACCACTTAAGGAGGTATTTGCAAAGAAAGGCGTTGATCAGATTTCGAGTTGCATTCGCAGGTGGCTCATTGCTCTTCAAGAGTTTGAGTTTGAACTGCCGTATATACTGGGTGCAAGTAACTTACAAGCAGACTGTCTCTCGAGGTTGTATGTTGACTTAGAGGATGATGATTCGCTACTAGAGGAGAGTTTTGCTGGTGAAGACTTAGACGAAAATATAAATGTCTGTGTTGTGACTGAAAGTATTATACAGGAAGAGGAATGGAAGAGGATGATGTAGAATGATGTGTGCTTGCAAAGCGTGGTTAAGATGGTATTAGGAGGTTGGTTGGTCAAAGGCAAGTGTGAAAAAAATGTACACGGTTTCTGGGAAATCCGTAATGAGCTTTCTGTGGTGGATGGTGTACTTCTAAGAGGGAATAAACTTGTGCCTCCCGTGGACTTAAGGAGTCGTTTAGTGAAAAATGCCCATGCCAGTCACATGAGTATATCGAAAACCAAGGAGAGAGTGAGAGAATGCTATTGGTGGCCCTCTATGGATTTGATGATAGAAAGGGAGGTTAGAGAATGCATGGAGTGTGCGAGTAGTGACACAGTATTGAAGTGTAGGGTACAAGTGATGGTCATTAGAGAACGTGCTGCTGGGCCATGGGTGGACATCGCTTTGGATATACTTGGACCAGTGAAAGTTAATTCACAGGTTAGGTATGTAATGGTATGTTTGGACATGTTTTTGCGGTGGCCTGAGATAAAGGTGATCAGCTCTATTGAATCTAAAGATGTCATTGGTTTCTTGGAGGAACTGTTTGAGAGGGAGGGCTGTTCCTCCAGTGTTCTCACCGATAATGGTGTTAAATTCACTTCAGCAGTAGTAGAAGAATTTCTAAGGATAAGGGGTGTGAAACATAAGAAAGCTGCGCTATATCACCCAGAATCTAATGGTTTGGTGGAATGCTTTGTTAAAGAGTTGAAGGAGAGTTTGCAGCAGTCCATCATGTGTGAAAACAACTGGGTAGAGAATTAGAGGAAGAAAGTGAGAGAATACAGGCTTACGCCTCATTCTATGACAGGAGCGTCACCATTTCGCTTGTTCAAAGGGAGAATGCCCTGTTGTGAAATCAGTCCTGCTTGGGTCAATGATAAGAGAGAAAAGGTGGACGAACGTGTTGGTGAATTAATGGATTGGGAAGCAAGAGAAGAGAAGAAGAAATTAATGTCCAAGGTGCTGTATGACAAAAGAAGACTGTGAAAGAAACAAAGGTGCAAGTGGGTGATTGGATAAAAATTAAATCCCTAAGGAAGAGTGGGAAAAGTTCCAAGTACAGTAAGCCTTGTAGAGTGAGAAAACATTTCAAGAATGCGGTGAAGACTGATGACAATAAGATTTGGCATCACAATAGAGTGTCCAAATGCAGTTCTGAATTGGGTTCAGATGTTTCCTCTCCAGGGAAGAAGTTGCCTATAGATTCTTGTATGCGACCTCAGCGAGTAAAAAAAAAGACCTGTTTGGTTTCATGACTATGTTTAATTGTAAGCTTTATTTTGTTTTGTTATTTTGCATAGCTCCTTTGTTCTTTAGTGTCATTAGTATTATTGGGGTCGCAAAGTCTTTTTGTATTTATTATAAAGTAATGTTCATTAAAAATGGGGAGGTGATGTGGTAACCTAGGTTATAGAACCACCTTGACAGCTGATTCTGTAACCTAGGAGCCTTGCTTTGGGTGGCAACCAAGCCTTGTGGGAGACAAACAGAAGGCTTGGATGAGGGCGGCTGCTTATACCTGTTCTCCGTTTGTGGACGGGGTTTCTGTCATATATAAATATATATCTCAATAAAGATATATTAAAATCATTGGATTGAAGGATCTTTTCTACATAATTGCTGTCCTTTAAAAGTCGTAATCAACTTAAAGAAGTATGATCATAATTTAAATGTTGGTGGAGAGCCTTTGAATATAAAAATAGCTAATAGAATTTATTTGTGGAGAAAAGGCTCAAATATTTTAAACTAAAGTAGTAAGTCGAACAAATGAATTAATAAATAAGACATAAATGTATAAAAGCATATCATGATTTTCTAGCAATCCGGAGTGGGCTAATTTATGAGAGGCTTGTGCTGCCGGAGTATCACTTTTTGTGATGCTCCAGCGGTGCAAACCTCTCAACCATATCTAAGAGGCCATGCTAAGCCACTTTGCCTGGCTTTGCATGGCGTTATAGATATGGAGTAAGGCAGGGCAGCGCAAGTCACTGCGTTGTCTTACTCTGCACCAGGGAGGCAATCCATAGGTGTTGTGGTGGGTTTTCTTATGCAACACCCATGGATTTGGATGTTGCCCCAGATCTACTTAATCAAGTAAACCTGGGGCAGTGCCAAAACCTTACGCCTCCCCAGAGCAGGCATATCGACAAGAAATATTTTTATTTCCCCTTGTTTTTTCCACTTTCCGTGTGTGTTGCATTCTGCAGCACACATAGAAAAAGGAAAACGCCTCTCTGGATTGTTTTTATTCAGGAAGTTGTCCCTTCCCACACAAAAACAATCCTGCATGCAATGCAGCACCCTTTCACCATGGTGTAAGTGTGCCTGCATTGATGCTAGGCAGCAAATTGAGCACCAGAGCAGGGAGAAAGGATATTGGTATAGGGCAGTGCAGTAAGAAGACCTGTGGCACAGCCCTATGCCAATTCCCCATAAATGAGGTCCTAAGTGTGTGAAAGTGCCTTCTATGCATCGTAACCCCCACTTTGTGTAGAGTGATGCTGCTGGTTCTTTAGCCCTGCACGCTGGGGTACTGCAGTTCAGTCCCCAGTGCATGTGCTCTGATCCCTATAACGTTGAAAAATTGGCTAAACCCCAATTGGCACATTTAACTTTTTCCACTAGGCCTATAGTATGGTGTAAATAAATACCTCAATAACATAAAAATGTCACCTGTGGACCACAGCACCTATTGCGCCATTCACTTTGCTGACATCAAAACCATGGCTTCACTACTACATGTATAGCCTGTCTCCTGCAGCTTTTACACCCACAGGAAGATCTGTCCAAATAAACCTTTTGACATTAGAGAAACCCTACTTTTATATTTTAATTCAGTTACCCGCATGCAGTCCTTTTAGACCACAAGATAGGGTGCCTGGTATTCTAAAGGGAAACATGTAGGAATTTTATGTTTGCCTGTTCCTACTGTTACTAGCCCCCAAAAGTCAATTTCACTGTTAAGCCATAGCTGGCTCTGTCAAGCAAAAAGCTAAAGTATTGTTAGTATGTTAATTTTGCATAGTTGATTTGGAATAAGATACAGAGATGGTTTAACCACGGCTTTTAATGGTTATTCATAATCTAACTAAATGGTAAAGTTAGATGTTTGAGAGATATTCAGGAATAGTAACTTTTAAAAAGTTATACTTTCCATACCTGAAGTCCCTCGAGGCTAATTAGCATTAGCCGGCCTTTGATAAGGTGTGAAATACTGCTCTCAGACCAGAGGCAAAGGCTTGGGCCTGGCAGGAATGGCTCCAGGGGGAGGAATGTGACCAAGATTAACTCAAGCAGGGTAGTTTAGGAGTGTCCAGGAAATACACTAAATTAAAAGGGACTGGGCAAACCTGTAGTTTTGTAGTATAGTGATGAGGGAAGCATGGAAGAGAGTGGTCTTTTGATCCCAAAAACAGTTTAGCAATGTGGCTATAGTTTCAGTGGAGGAGGGAGCTGGCCTGGCTCCAGAGTGTTGGAATGGGAGAGGACTGCTCATTACCCTAAACACACCCTTAGCTGTGCCACAAGCTCCCTCCAGGGAAGAAAGATTTTGCCACCTTGGATTTTAGAATGAATGGTGCTCTGTGGGATAGTTTCTGAAGGCCTGCACCTCCTCCCATTAGTACCCAGAACTAAAAGTTGGACTTCAAGGGTCTGTTGGCTGATCTCCTGTGGGGCTAAGGACATAACGACCTGCAGGAGGCCTTTTTCTTGGTTTGACCAGTGGACCAGTTACAACTGGAACTGAACTGGGCAGTAATGGTGGCCTCTGCTTTAGTGGATCCTGGTGAAAGTGCTGTCTCTGAGGCCCTGGGATCCTTGATACTGAATAAGAGGAACTGCCCCTGAAAGTTTGAAAAGTTAGGACTTACAAAACTTTTGAACTTCCAATGCCTTAGGAGCTTCAATAAGACCTTGTGGCACAGTTATCCTATGTTTGGAATGACTTCACAGAATACCGCTTCAGGCTTGCCCTGCTGGAAGATTCTGAGCTTTAAAAAAGATACTAAGGGCCTGATTATGAGTTTGGAGGTCTCGCAGCGGGCTGCTACGCCAGCGCCCCACTGCGAGACTGCCAAAACTGTAGTCAGACCACACGCCAGATTAGGACTTTCATCCTGGTCTGGTGGGCTCTGCTTTGGTGGTCCCACTGCGGTGCCTTTCTCAGGCTCATATTTGAGCCTGAGAAAGGCAGCACCATGAGACCACCAGAGCATGTTCCAGCACGGGAAGAAATGCACAACATTGTGCATCCTGTGCAGGAATAAGTGGTGCAAAGCTACAGGGAGGCACAACGTGTGCCCCACTGCATGCACACCCTGCCCAGAGGCGACAGGGGGCCTGTAGGGCCCCCTTAGTTTCCTCACTGCCACCTTTTTCATGGTGGGCTTACCACCATGAAAAGGAGGGCGGTGAGGAATCTCGTAATTTGCTTGGCGGTGCAGCAGCAGCACTGCTAGCATATTTCAGCCTCTGACTGCTGCAACACCGCAAGGAGTCATGGATCACCGGCAGTTTCAGTGGTCCTGTGGTGGTCCCACCGCTGCACTCATAGTATGGTGGTTGAACCGTCAGTGTGGCGGTGGGCGCACCACCACCACGACAATTGGACCGCCATAGTCATAATCAGCACCTAAGTCCGCAGGTAGAAATTTTGACCCTGCGAAGGCACCAAAATATCTGCCCAACGAGAGGACTTTGGTGGCTGGAAAAGTGGAATTTTCCCAAACTGAGCTTTTACTGCCAAAAGCAGTGACTTGAGTGCAACCCTATCCAAGGCCTCCGGAAGTTCAACTTAGTTTTAAAAAAATTAATTTGCCAACTGATTTGGATGTCTACTTTTGAAACTGCTTGTGGAAAAATATATATTACAAAAAATGCTGTCATACATGGTTACATAGATCTGACTGTAGCATTTTATTTGGTGGATAGAAATCGGTTAGGTGTACAGTTCTGAATGGAGAGCTTTTGGGCTGCTTCCGCCTTTAAAAATAGAATTGCATGAAGATTCGTGGACAAGGATTCAATTGGGAGAGAACGAATCTCCGTCCCAGAAAACAACAGCAAATGGTCCACAGCAGGGATGTATTTTAGCCCTTTATTATTTGCAATATATAATTCAGTCGCTCCAAATCACTGTTTCCCTTCATAAGTACATTTATAAGCTTTGCAGGACATCTTTTATGTTATTTTATTTAATTTAACAGCTAAAGAACTTCAGCATGCTAGCTCCTATTGTAAAGTTAGCTTCTTAAAGATTTATATAGCCTGAACTAAAGTGATGCCTTTTAGAAGAGAAGTTTTTTAAAAAATCTCCTGCATTGCACATTATTAGAGACTGTTTTTGGTTATCGTACCTTGGTGTGACAATCACTTATGTCTTTTTGCAGATCATGTTATTTTGGCCATAATTAGAGGAAGAATAGTGGCAGGTGCTCTATCTAAAGTGGATGCAAAAAGAACAATTGATGGACAGAATGCAGAACAATGTCATACATTCACGCCAGTTCAGAGATCTGGGCCTAAATCCATCGTTTTTGTGCTCCCCATGCCATTCCAGTTTGAACCCAGCCATATGCAAATCAGTCTTGACCCTGCTCCCTATGGGAACAGTCAAGCCCAAACTGCCAAGCCAGGTCCTCCCTGGACTGGAAACAAGCATCCTGGGACCGGTTTCGAGGTTTCACCCCTCATCAGCCAGGCTAGCTTGACTCTGGTGGCATGGAGAGTACGGGACCCACGTCTGGGCATACCCGTCCCACTCGGGTTGACAAATGCAAAAAGAACAATTGATATGCAGAACAATGTCAGACAAGCTAGCCTGGCTGATGAGGGGTGATGCCCCGAAACCGGTCCTAGGATGCTTGTTTCCAGTCCGGGGAGGACCTGGCCTGGCAGTTCGGGCTGGACTGTTCCCATGGAGAACAGGGGCAAGACTGATTTGCATATGGCTGGGTCTGAACTGGAAAGGCATGGGGAGCACAAAAACGATGGATTTAGGCCCAGAACACAAACAAATTATGTTTAATTGGTATTTATATAGTGTTTTTAAATGTTTGTTTTGCAAAAGTTAGCTTAAGTCAGAAAAATACAATTTGAATTTGAATTTAAAGGATCCACCATTAAATGTGAACAGTATTCACTTTGTGCAGCATTGATGTGGGACCCTTCCTCAATATTATCTCATGCTCAAAACCCAACATTTTCTCAAGTACTTTGGAAACATTTTCCACAATGTCCTCTCCCTCCCCTAATCCTGACATCAAAATGACTTGCACAGAGAGGTTAGTATTCAAAATCTTTTTAAAGTTTTCAGCCTAACAAGTTATTTACCCATTTTACCACGTACACCTTCCTTGTGTCTCTCTTCTCTTGAGTACAATTTTCATATTAGTGTAACCTACCCAACAATTATGTCTTCTAATCACCCCTTGGATTCATATCCAGCACTTTCAATTTATCTTTTCCTCCCCAATATTTTTTTCTCATTGCTATCTGAAATTAAAGTGTAAGGTGAGCCTGAATCAGCTAATGCTACCATTTCCCCCCAGACCTCAGTCTCACACTCTGGCATTACTATCTCCTAATCATTTTCAACTTTATTTATTTGCAAAACTTTCTTCCAGGCTTTTTCATCCACATTTTCAATTTGCTGCATTTTTCCATGTTTATACATATGGGCAAGGAGCATACCACGTCTGTAACAATGTATTTTCTGAAGAACAATTTTAGCAATTTGGGGTGTGCCCAATATTTTAACATTTGTATTTTCCACTGTGTATGTTCATTTGTTTTACAGCATTTTTTGACTCTCTGTATTTGTCCCCGTTCTCATCCTCTTGGACTCTTGCAATATTAATCACTACTCTCTCACTTCTCATCTGCTTCATCCATCCTGATTTTCCATCCATTCACAATTCCTTTGACTAGTACAACAGTCTCTTTCAAATCAGGACTCTTCACCAGATGTTCTTTGTTGAAGAGTAGGATTATTAGTGCAAGGCATGTCTTGATCGCTTATCAAAAAATGGCTATTTCACCAAATCCATAAGTCCTGGTTTTATCCTTAATATGACCACATAATCTGCTATATCCATTTACCCTTGTACTCTGCCAAAAATGCATGCCTCTCCAATAGTATGGTTATGTGTGATGAAGAGGAAAAAAATGTTTTATTGTAGGGGTACATTATAATCACACGTGTAGACTGCATCCGCATATACTCTTTTGTCATGTTAACCTAAGTGTTAGAATCTTGTGACCTGATAACATAAACGTGATGTGTTTCGGCCAAAATTTAGAATATGTGAAGAAATAAAGTGGAAAAATGAATGTAACTAGCAGAAAATATTAACTGAAATAATCGTGTTGTGCCATAGACAATTATTTCATTATTAAATGTGGTTATTAATCGTGTCATTTTATATGTAGGCAAAATTATTAACAGTACATGATTCAAATTCTATATAATTTCATAAAGTTCATGTTCCATTTTTCTTATGTTAGCTGAACTCTGTAGGCTTGAAAAGCATTTCCCTTGGAAGCTCTCGCATTAGAATTAATAATTGAATTTCATGTGCACGTTAGATTTTGTTCTTTCTCACATTTCTCTTGCAGGTGGACGGATCATGCTTGTTAGTTAGAATAATGTCTTTGTTTTAGGAGTTAGGCAAGGAGAGAATGGGATACGTTGAGCGTTGATACTTATAATGGAGAACTGTTGTATTTTCTCACCGGAGAGAGCCTGGGAATCAAGGTCATCTCATCACTGGTTGGGAGCATCGCTGCCCAATGGAAAAGTACCAATGAGGAGGTGGCCTGACCAGATGGCATGACCCATGAAGGATCCTGGGAAGCCACCTGTGCTATTGATGTATCGTAATTAGGGAAAGAGCCACTGGCACTTCTTTGCCTTGAGAGAGAGTGCATCTTAGAACGAGCTCTGTAGCTTCATGCTGCTTGACCCAACTGAAGTGGGGAGACTTCTAAGGAAGACTCCACACACTGACACCTTAACTGATCCTGCCCGCAAAATGCTTATTTAAGGGATGTCACGTTAATGCTAGTGTAGGGGCAGATTAATGCTTTATTCTCACGAACGTCCGATGAAGGGGAACTTGGATGTTTGTTCCCTAATCTTTTGTATCCTCATTCTTGAACTAATAATCTTGTGCATGTTGCACCGCCTTAATTTCATTCGTAGATTTGGCTTTGGATTAGTCCAATTGTATTTTTACACCCTCATCTTGAGGTGCCTGTACATTCAGTTATTTTTGGCTTTGTAATAAATCAACTAACCTCACTTGGTAGGCTATGATTCTGAAGAGTCAGAGCGAATTGAAATTGAAATGATTGACACGCTAACAAATTCTCCCCCCCAACGCTTTCATGCTGAGAAAAAGTACAATCAACTCGAGGTTCTAGAGCAGATCTAGAATGTGGAAACTTGGCTCCTTCATGTGCAATCAAAAATGCCCTTGCATCTCATACACATCCCTCAATCCTCATTCTCCACTGCCTATTGCTATTTTTCTATACTTTTATAAAGCTTATGTCTTTCTATACCTTAAATAAAACTCCTTGGGGCATATTAGCAAGACTGGCGATAAAATTATCGCCGCTTTAGCGGCAGGAAACTGCCGCTAAAACGGCGATAATTGGCTTGCTAATAAGCGTTATAGAATTCCAATAGAAGCCCAGGTAAGATGTCCTTCACATCTAACCTGGGCTTCTATTGGAATTCTATAACGCTTATTAGCAAGCCAATTATCGCCGTTTTAGCGGCAGTTTCCTGTTGCTAAACGGCGATAATTTTATCGCCAGTCTTGCTAATATGCCCCTTGTTTTCTGGCAGTAGATAATGTTACCTCTGTTAGCAACCAAATATGAATCAAATAATTTATTTCATAGGTTTCAAGTTAACAAAGGGTCACCCACTTCTGATTAAAAAAAAAAGATGGCTGTGGCATGCTAGCCACTGCCGTCTTCTAATTCAACAAACCAAAATAATGCAATAGTACCATAGCTTAAAAAAGAAATTAAAATAACTAACATATCAACAACATGCCTTCACATGTTGCTGAACTTGCATACCCCACAAGTAAGTCTGGACCTGCTCCACCAAGTTCACAGTCACAGTTCTTCTATCATCTCTTGCTATCCACTGCTTGCATACCAAAAATAAAAAAGATTACTTTCCGTAAGCATCACACTTTCACTTAATTTGTCTTATCCTTTGTAGCAATCCTCTTTGGCAAGTTGCACCTTTGTTGCCTTAGAAAAAACACACAAAAAAAACAGCTTTACCAAAATGTAACCTTTTCACTCTGGTTCACGTCAGGATACAGCTTGTCAGAGCAGGCACATAAAGCATACACTCCTACTTCCCAGTGGTGTCTCTACTTTGAAAGATGCTCTGGACTCCTGCTATGCTCATCCTGGCACTGTTCCTCTCATTGCTCTGTCTCTTCTGCACATGTGGCACCTAGCCATATGCTGAACTGCCCTTTATGCCAACTGACTTCAGCTGTGGGCCATGCTGCTCTCCATTTTGGCAGGTTCAATCCATGTTAGCTCTTATCTCATATTCTATCAACTGCCAGTCCAACGTCTGCACAACCAAATCATCTCGGCTTGAAATAAAACTGTACTTTTAACCACCGTTACAATCCTTTAAATTGAATGGTTTGCTAGTCCAATGTTAAGCAGGAAAATCCCAAATACACAGTCCCTCTGTTTGAAGATTAAAAAAAAAAGCAAGCAGGTGGTAGTGTTCAAAACAACCTGTGCACTGCACAGGTTTGGTTCCTTGCCACCATGTATTATGTTTATCACAAATCCAGTAATGTTCCAAGGTAGGTATAATTGACTGGAGAAGAGTGAAGGCTATCACAATCCAAAAGATGTTTAATCATCCAACAACTGCCAAGGGAAGCTCAGCATTCTCGCTCTAACATTCTGTAAGACCCTAATAAATTCTAACAGCAAATAATAGATCTAAAAGATTATTGGCTGCAAAAGACCTAAAAACTAGAGAGGATAAGCACAAAAGTGAGATTTCAAATAATATAAAAGATAATATCAAAGATATTGAAGTTAAGCGGGGGTCCTGATCCAAACTAATATAGGATCTGAAAGTGATTTGGTCAAAGCCAGCAAATCGAAGGACCGTTTCCTGAGTTCTGGCTTTGCTACTGTTTGGCTTAGGTTCATTGTGGCCTGCCTGTCTGAAGCCGGTGAGTAAACATGCTTGTTTGTGCTTGTTGTGAACAGTTCGTTCTTTTCATCAGTACTAAAATGTTCCATGTACTTTCTCTGGTAGTGGGTTATTCTATTACCGGAGAGTTTTCATGGATACCCATGCTGTATCCAGAGATGTGACACCTGAGAGAGCTGTGCTAAAAAGACCTTGGAGTGGTGTGTGTGTTCCTCTCCCTCTCTCTCTCTCTCTCTCTCTCTCTCATATCCATTGCCCTTTGTCTCTGGTGGTTGCCTTTGTCTGGCATATCCTCCTATGTACGGACATCACCACACTGTGGAAAGTGAGGCAGATTTTAATCAGAACTAATCGGACAATATTCTCAGCCACTTCATAATTACTTGCGGCTGCATTCTAGTCTATCCTATTTTGCCCACCATGTCATATTAGACTTAGACCACCCATATGAAAATAAGTCTTGTTCCTGCTCGAAGAGTAACAGTCCAGCCTGAATTGCTTGAACAGGTCAACTGGTAATTGGACACAAGAGACCACGGACAGGTTTCAGCCTACTTGGGTGTACTACTGCCATGCTTAATTTGTTACAGAATATGTGCCGAATGCAAAGTTTTGCTCAGAAGCCAACGTTTGGTGTTACTGAATGCCAGTGAGCCAGATACCAAGACAGACAGTCTTGCTTCCATCTTATGCTCCTTAAATCAGACATTCACTACCCCCTCATCTCACTCTTGCAGTTTCCTGCTTTCTCCTTTGTCACTGTTGTATTGTCTTCCCTTCTCCTTCTTTCCCCATGCATGCTTTCTCTCTCTTTCTCTGGGTCAAAGTCTGCTGAGGAAAAAATTTGTATCGGTGAGCCCCACCAGCAACCACCTGTTCAAATTAAGCATTGCCTGTCACATTTAGGGAGTCACACTGAGGAAAACAAAAAAGTGATGGGTGGACTGCCTGTATTCATTGCTTCTCCTACCCTGCACACAACTTTAAACTCCAGCACCCCTCCTTTGAACCTTTTACATCCTCCCTCCTCCTCTATCTCTACACCCATCGCACAGGATACTACCTCAGGGCCCCCATTTCCTTTGAACCCTCCTCGTCCTTCAGCCTCTTCTATCTCTACTTCCATTGCACAGGATGCTACCACAGGGCCCCCCCCTTGCAACCTCAAAGGTTTTCTCCTCAACCTCTTGTTCAGAACCCTGACATCTTCTATACCAATCCTACCCCACCTATGGATCCCATAACTGAGCTCAAGCAGGGGTCCATCTCCCGGTGCAAGCGCTATGAGGAGAAGGGGCCTCTCCCTTCATCTTATTCTGGGCTGGTACCTGACTGTGACAGCCTTCGCCTGATTGAGGAGAAACTGGCTGAACTGAAGCTGGACCTCCTTACTGTAAAGGATAACCTCCAGACCCTCCTACACTGCTCACTGAAGAATGAGAAGCTGTGCAAACTCTATCCTCCCCGGGAACTGATCCTCCTACTCCTCCAGCAAGTACTATAAGTGGCGGAATGGAAAGATCCTCTGGTACTTACCCTAGCAACCCACGCTGGCCCTCTCGACCTCTTCCCAACCTCCACTCTAGACCACTTAGGTTCCAGCCTCAGATGTCTGATGATGACACACTCGCACTTTTACTATCGTATGATGACTATGCGGTCTCTCCTAGCAGCATACCCACTATCTCATCGGATCCGGATAGAGAACCTAACGTTAACTTTAGATCCATGAATAAGGACAACTTACTTCAGGTCACCAAGTTTCACCTAGTGGAAGCAACTACAAACTCTCATATCAAATCGATGCTTCTCAACTGCAGATCAACAGTGAAACACGCAGCGGATATCTCCGAACTCATATCACAAGAATTGGACCTCCTGATGCTTACGGAAACGTGGCTCAATGACTCCTCCTGCCCAATACTCAACATCTTAATTCCACCTGACTATGACATAATCAGATGCGATAGATCTAACAAATCTGGGGGGGGGGGCATTGCCTGCATCCATCGTTCTAGCCTTGTATTGAAGCAGACTGATAAGGATCTGCTGTCCGCCTGTGAGCTCCTAGTCACTGAAATTTGGAACAAGGGCAAGATTGTTTGTGTGCTTCACACGATCTATCATCCCCCTGGGGATAACTCGCGTTTCGTAGAGCAATTGATGGAATCCATCTCTGTTTGTTCGTCCCTCCACCCTAACCATATCGTCCTCGGTGACTTCAACCTTCACTGGAATGACACAAATGATCTGCTAGATGGCTCCTTTAAGGCTTTCCTCTCCGACCTCAATTTCATTCAGGCCTGCAACGGACCCACCCACTACAAGGGCGCTACCCTTGACCTTATTATAGCTAGAGATCACATCATTCAACTTGATGACATTGTTCCATGTGATTGGTCGGATCATCACCAAATCTGCTTTCACATTCGGGAAAAGGTATTGCTCAGACAAGGTCAACCACTCTAAAACAAACAACTGGCTCGTAATCTGAGAGACATCAACATCTCTAATCTTTCCAACTTGAGTAAGAATCTGCTGGAACCTCCCCCTAACATGAACAATTTGGAAGGGTTGACGGATCACTACATCAACTCCATGTCAAATATTCTCGACTCTGTCGTTCCGAAGCAACTCAAAAAGATTCCTTGCAAACAATCCAAACCCTGGTTCAATGGCGCCCTTAATGATGAACGTCACAAACTGAGGCTCTCAGAGAGACATTGGAGAAATGCCCCCTCCACCTCTAGTCTCAAGCAGTTAAGGAAGATGAGAAGCTCATATAACAAACACATTCGCATTGCTAAAACAGATCATTTCAGGGCTCAGCTAGACAGCGCTAAAAACCGAACCAAGAAACTGTTTGATATCGTCAAACAACAGGCTAATCAATATTCCAATCCTATTTAGGCAATCAAGACCTCTGGACCCAGTGAGGAGGACTTCTCAGCGCACTTTTCTGAAAAATCTAGAAGTATTGATTGGGAGCTTCAACATGCCGCTACTAACCTGATGTCTATGAGCGCCTTGTGTTTGGCAGTACCTTCGGCAGTGTGTGCTCTGCTATACCCCACAGAGTACACTCCCAAAAACAATGCCTCCTGGAATTCCTTCCTGCTCCCGGATATGGAGGAGTTGTCTCATTCCTTGGCGTCTCTTAAACCTTCCAACCATTTCAGTGATCCACTTCCCGCTAAGTTGCTCAAAGACCTCAACGCGGCCATTCTCCCTCCGTGGTCCAGGATCATCCAACAATCTCTCTTACAGGGGAGGATTCCCGACTGTCTTAAAATGGGGCAAGTCACACCCATCCCCAAGAAGCCTAATGCAGACCTAACGGATCCCAATAACTTCCGTCCGATCACCAGCATCATGTCTTTAGCAAAATTGCTCGAGAAATGCGTTCACAGACAGCTTTGATACCACATTGAGAAATCTCAGCTCCTAGACCGACACCAACCGGGCTTTAGAACAGGTCACAGTACAGAAACAGCTCTAACTCACATTGTTGATGATGCCTTGAGAGCTCTTGACCAAGATGCTCCTTGACTTCTAATCCTTCTGGACTTGTCCTCTGCTTTTGACACTATCAAACATGATAACTTGATTACTCTTTTTCAATATAGGATGGGGTTATCTGGCCCTGTCTTAAATTGGTTCGCCTCTTTCCTGCATAACCGAACCCAAAGAATCAAAGTCAACCAATCCCTGGCTGCCAGTTCTAAGGTCTCTATTGGGGTACCTCAAGGATCTGCACTCTCGCCCACGCTCTTCAATCTCTTCATGGAACCTCTAACTGCTATTCTGAACGATGCTAGCATTCAGTACCATATGTACGCGGATGACACTCAACTGTATTTGAAGATCTCCTCTCCAGATGACATTAAAATTCCTAATGGGGCACTTCAAAAAACACAACAATGGCTAACGCATAATCATCTGTTACTAAATACCCTCAAAACAGAATTCCTCCTGATTACCCCTCGCAACCACTCGGCCTCTACGCAAAATTAGATCAAAGAAATCTCAGCACTCAACTGCACCCCTCATATGGTGGACTCCGCTTGTTCTTTAGGCGTCACCCTGGACAAATTCCTAAACATGCAAGGGCACATCAGTGCCACCATTAGGAGTGCCAATCATCAATTCAACACCCTTAGGAAAATCAAACCTTTCCTACCTCCCGAGGACATCCAGTCAGCAGTCCAATCCCTAGTTATCTCACGAGTGGAATATGGCTTGGTGACCCTAGCTGGGCTTCCTAAATCTAGGTTAGCTCCGCTAAGAGCTACTCTGAACGCCTCTGCCAGACTCATTACAGGCTCCAGAAAGCATGATCATATTACACCTGACTTAATTCAACTTAACTGGCTTTCCATTGAAGCTCGGTTCCGCTTCAAGATAGCCTGTCTGACACATAAAGCTATACACTTCAATAGCCCCGTTTACCTGGCAAAAAAACTAGAGCTCTCCAGTTCCAGTCGAAACTTAAGAACTCCAATACACTACTACTGAAACCTCCTAAATTCAACAAAAAAAGAACTTACAATCGCACCTTCTCAGGGCTGGCTCCAACAATTTGGAATGCCCTTCCGATGGAGATAAGAGCCAACCCCTTGACTGCTTCATTCAAAAAACAGGTCAAATGGCTACTATTAGATGAACTTCATCAGCTATACCCTCTATGACATTTGCTAGACACTTCCTTCTCTTGCTTGACAATCATTTTTACTTTGTGTTTTGAAATGTATTATGATGTGCTTTTGACTTAGTGCGCTGCTAAAACTTCACGGCCCCATCTAGTAGGGCTGTTACCTGTTTGATCATGTGCTACCTGGTCTTGCCCTGGCACCCCCATTTACTTTTTATGTTTCAGGTTCCTCTTATGTTGCCTTATTGTATTGTACTCATGCTGTGTCCTCATGTCAATGTTAGTTTCTTTTGTACAGCGCTCTTGTTAGAACTGGGGGTCTCTAGTTGGCAATGGTATGCACCTTTGTCCAAATAGGGACCCTTGCTTCTAAGTCAGGGAAAGGGGATTACACACCTGGATAACCCCTGCTCACCCCCTTGGTAGCTTGGCACGAGCAGGCAGGCTTATCTAAGAGGCAGTGTGTTAAGCATTTGTGAACACATACAGTAATACAGTGAAAACACTACAGATGGACACCACACAGGTTTTATAAAAATAAGTATTCTTTAAATAGATTTATCACAAGACCACAAACGACAAAAATCCACAATACTGTAATCAATAATACTTCAAGATGGTAGAAATGGTTTAAAAATAGGTTCTTCACTTAAAAGCAGTCTTTAGCAACAAAAAACCCCAACTGGAGTTATCATGACGTCGAGGTCAAAGAAATCCCAAAGTACGGCGCCGACCGCGAGGTGCGCGGCGTCGGGCCCGGAGTCAAAACAGACCCACAAAGAACAGTACCTTGGAAAAGCGAAAACAAAGACAGCACACGGCGTCGGGGAGGTGCGGCGTCGGTGGCGCGTTGCGGCGTCGGTTCCTTGCTTCGGAGGAGATGATGCGTCAGGACCTGGATGCTTGCGCAGGCAGGGGAGGCATCGGTTCCGGAGAGGAGGTGACGTCACGATGGCGCCGAGGCCATGGCTCCGTACGATGTCACGATGCCGATAGATTCTTGACCACCCACGTCAACGCTCGGCTCCGCGATGATGTCAGCTTCGGAGTCGATGCGGCACAGCAGCAGGCGTCGGGCCGGCGTCGTAAGTCGGAGCAGCACTCACGGCTATAGCAGGCTTACGATGTCGCTCGCTGGCATCGAGGTGGCACGGCGGTCGGCGTCGAGTCTTCGTTGCAAGTCGGAGCAGCGCTCACGGCTTCGATGCAGGAGACGGCGTTGCTCGCCGGTGTCGATGTTGCAAATTCCTTCTGTAGCACCAGAACAGCAAGTTCCAGATGCAGGCAAACAGAAGGGGGTGAAGTCTGGTATCCCTGAGACTTCGGTCAGGAGGCAAACTCAAATCAAGCCCTTGGAGTAATATTCTGCAAGATGATGAAAGTTCTTTAAAAGTTCCTTCTCCTTTCCTTGGCAATGAAGAAACCACTGCAGGCCAACCCAGCAAACAGCACACTTGGCAGAGGGGCAGTCCAACTCCTGCAGCTCCCTTGGTTCTTCTCCTTGGCAAAAGGGTCATCTTGTTGTTCCAGAAGTGATCTAATTTCCTAGGGGTCTGGGTCCCCTTTTTATACACCTTTTCTCTTTGTTCTCTGAAGGCAGAGAGGCCTTTGCCTAGTCCAAAACCAGTTCTGGTCAGTCCTGGAGCACTTTGTTTACAGGACTCCTTCTTTCCTTTCAGAATGTGGGGCAGGGTGCTCAGTCGCCCAGCAGGAGGCGGAGCCAGCATTGTGGAAGGCAGGCACAGCCCTATTCAGACCCAGGTGCTTACTCCTCCCACCACTTGGATGCAGATCTCTCTATTCAGTCCAGTGCTGACTCACCGTGTCTCCTGGAGCCACCCCCAGCCCCTGTCACTTCACAAAGCCAGACACACAATACAAAACCTAGCAGAGGCAGGTTTGGAAGGTTAGGCAAGAAAATACACACTTTCTAAAAGTGGTATTTTCAAACACAGAATGTTAAAATCAACTTCACTAAAAGATGTATTTTATCATTCTGAGTTCAGGCATACTAAATTCGTTTTTCTACCATGTTCCCTGGGTCAGTTAGGATTATAAGATGTAATAATCAAACTGCCCATTCTGGCCTATGGGGAACAGGTAGCCTTGCAATAGTGAAAAACGAAAATGGCTGTAATTCACTATTAGGACATGCCATGCACACCAGGGCATGTCCTACCTTATACTTACAATGCACCCTGCCCTTGGGCCTACCTTAGGGGTGTCTGATATGAAGATATGGGAAGGTTTAGGGACTGGCAAGTGGGTGCACTTGCCAAGTCGACATGGCAGTCACAGACTGCACACAGGATCTGCAATGGCAGGCCTGAGACACACTTTACAAGTTGCTTCTGTGGGTGGCACAACCAGTGCTGCAAGCCCACCAGCAGTATTTGATTTACAGGCCCTGGGGACACATGGTGCACTATACTAGGGTCTGACAAGTAAATCAAATAACCCAATCATGGAGTCACTAATCAATACATCAATTTAACATAGGGAGCACTTGCACTGTGGCACTGAATAGCAGTGGCACAGCGCCCAAGCATAAAACCAGCAAAAACATATCAAAACAGAGGAGGCAATCAGTAAAAAATGGAAGGGAAACTCACGCCAATGATACCAGGTCTAACACGTGTCCCCTCCAGCTGAAATGTGGGGAGAACTACCCTTCCCCTAGGGAGTCCTCTTCACTAAGGTGGAAAAATCTGGACAGACCATCAGCATTGGCGTGTTCTGTACCAGGGCGGTGTTCCACCGTGAAGTCCATACCCTGTAGGGAAATGGACCACCTCAACAACTTTGGGTTCTCACCCCTCATCTGCATCAGCCATCTGAGGGGCCTGTGGTAGGTCTGAACCAGGAAGTGAGTCCCAAACAAGTATGGTCTCAACTTCTTCAGTGCCCAGACCACAGCAAATGCCTCACGCTCAATTGCACTCCACCTCTGTTCCCGTGGAAGTAACCTCCTACTGATGAAGGCTACAGGTGGTCTAGGCCTTCCTCATTAATCTTTGATAGAACAGCCCCCACACCATGCTCTGAAGCGTCTGTTTGAACAATGAATTCTTTTGAGAAGTTGGGCGCCTGAAGCACGGGTGCTTTGCACATGGCAGTCTTCAGCGCGTCAAAAGCCTTCTGACAGGTGTCAGTCCAGTTCACTTTCTTGGGCTGCTTCCTGGAAGTCAGCTCAGTCAAGGGTGCAACAATGTTGCCATACCCCTTGACAAACCTCCTGTAGTACCCCGTGAGTCCTAAAAAGGCTCTCACCTGTGTCTGTGTCTTTGGGGGTTCCCATGCCAGGATGGTATCAATCTTGGGCTGTAGGGGCGCCACTTGGCCGCTTCCTACCTGGTGCCCCAAGTACACCACAGAACCCTGCCCAATCTGGCACTTACTCGCCTTGATTGTGAGGCCTGCCTTCCGCAGCGCCATCAACACTTCCCAGAGGTGGCGCAGATGTTCTTCCCAAGTGGAACTAAACACTGCAATGTCATCCAGGTAGGCAGCACTGAAATCTTCCAGTCCGTCCAACACCTGGTTGACCAACCTCTGAAAGGTGGCAGGGGCATTCTTCATCCCAAAGGGCATAACCCGGAATTGGTAGTGCCCATCTGGTGTGGAGAATGCTGACCTCTCCTTGGCCCCATCAGTTAAGGCAATCTGCCAGTACCCAGACGTCAAATCAAACGTGCTGAGGTACCGGGCAGCTCCCAACCGATCAATGAGCTCATCAGCTCTGGGGATGGGGTGCGCGTCAGTCCTGGTGACTGAATTGAGACCTCGGTAGTCCACACAGAACCGGAGTTTGGGTGTGGCACCAGGCACGGCAGCCTTTGGGACCAAAACCACTGGGCTGGCCCAAGGACTGTTAGAGGACTCAATCACCCCTAAGGCAAACATCTTGGAGACCTCCTCCTTAATGTAAGCTCTGACCCTGTCAGTCACTCTGTAAGCCTTGTGCTTCACAGGAGGACTGTCCCCAGTGTCCACATCATGGACGCACCACTCAGTGACACTAGGAACCAGGGAGAACAAATCAGGGAATTGCCCCAGCAGTTGGTGACAATCTTGCTGCTGTTCAGGGGTCAGTGTGGCAGAGAGGCCAACACCATTCACTGACCCATCTTGCTCCGCTGCAGACAGGAGGTCAGGAAGAGGCTCAGTCTCCTCCTCCATTCCATCATCTGTCGCTAGGAGCATGCCCACTTCGGACCTTTCTAAGTGGGGCTTCAGGCGGTTAACATGCAGGACCCGCAAAGGGTTCCTGGGAGACCGCAAGTTCACCAGATAGGTGACATCACTCTTGCACTCCACCACCTCAAATGGACCGGTCCACCTGTCCTGGAGCGCACAGGGCTCCACAGGGGCCATGACCCAAACTTTCTGTCCAGGCTGAAGCTCAATCAGAGTGGCATTCTGATCGTACCACCGCTTCATCTCTTCCTGGCTGGCTTCCAGGTTCGCCTGAGCGGAGTTCTCTGAAACGCCTAGTCTGGTTCCTGAAGGCCAGCATGTAGCTATATACATCCTGGGGAGGTTTCCTGGGAGATTGCTCCCAGCCTTCCTTGACCAGACTCAAAGGTCCTCTTACCGGTGACCATACAGCAGCTCAAAGGGGTTGAACCCTAAGGACTTCTGAGGCACCTCACAGTAAGCAACAAACAGGCATGGCAAGAGGACGTCCCACTTACGCCTCATAGGTTCCTCAAGACCCATAATCATGCCCTTAAGGGTCCGGTTGAATCTCTCAACCAGCCCATTACCTTGGGGGTGGTAAGGAGTGGTGAACTTATAGGTAACACCACGCTCCTTCCACAGGGACTTCATATAGTTAGATATGAAGTTGGTACATGGTCTGACACCACCTCTCGGGGGAACCCCACACGGGAAAAAAACCCCATCAGTGCACGTCCCACCACGGGGGCTGTCACTGTCCTGAGAGGGATGGCTTCCGGGTACCGGGTAGCATGGTCCACCAAGACCAGGATAAACCTGTTGCCCATGGCTGTCTTGGGGTCCAGTGGCCCCACAATGTCAATGCCCACCCGTTCAAAGGGGGTACTGACTACAGGGAAAGGTTGGAGAGGAGCCTTGTGCTTCCTTCCACTTTTCCCACTTGCCTGGCAAGTTTGGCAGGTCCTACAATGAGTATCTGAACTCTTGCGCATCTGGGGCCAATGAAAATAAGAAACAAGCCTTTCAAAGGTCTTGTTCTGCCCCAGATGTCCAGCTAAAGGAACGTCATGAGCCAAACCCAGTAGGAAGGCTCTGAAGCGCTGGGGTACCACCAGCACACGGGCTGACCCAGGCTCAGCAACCTTAGGCTCGCTATACAGGAGGTCGTTCTCCCAGTAGATCCAATGTGATCCAGACTGATCACCTGCTGCCTGGTTTGTGGCCTGTTGCCTCAAACCCTCAAGAGAAGGGCACTTCCTTTGCTCCTCACAAAATTCCTCCCTGGAGGGACCTCCTTCTTGCTGCCAATGGGTCATCTCAGGCAGGTCTCCCAGTTCAGCAACTTGGTCCCCTGTAGGTTCCAGGGCATCCCCTCAAGGTCTGTCTCCTCCTGGACCGTGGGAACTATGGGGGCTGGTTTCCCACGCCCCCTACCTCTTCTCTTTAAGGCAGGGGTCTGGGCCATTTTCTCAGGCTCCAGAACCTCTTGATCACCCTTACTGGCCGCCATGGACCGAGTGGTTACACACGCCCACTCAGGCAGACCCAACATCTCTAAATGAGACCTTCTCTCCACCTTAGCCCAAGGGGAGTCCTCTAAATCATTGCCCAACAGACAATCAACAGGCATGGCTGGCCTCACAGCAACTTGGAGAGTACCTGAGACCCCCCACTCAAAGGGAACTTGCGCCACCTCACACTGGCTCTGTGAGTTGTCTGCAGCAACAACAGGGAAGAATGCATGGGGGACAACCTGCTCTTTGGACACCAACCGACAACTGACAGCTGTCACACTTGCACCGGTGTCTCTTAGAGCTTCCACCCTATGGCCATTGATGGTCACCCACTGCCTGTACTTTTTAGTGTTATCAGGCAGCTGAGTTTTAGGGACCATCTCAAAGTCTCCTAATGAGACAAGGGACATCTCTGCGGGATCCCACCCACCTTGGGCACCCATCTCCTCCCCCAGGGCTACACTGGCAATCTGACGGGGTGGTGCACGGGGTGGTGCTTTGGGATCTCTCATGGGACATTGAGGATCATACCAATGGTGGCCCAATTGACCACACGTAAAACATTTACAGTGGCCCCTCTGAACAGGTTTACCTGTCGGGGCCTCTTGCTTCTTCTCAGGGGAGGCTGGGAACCCTTCCCTTGGTTCCCTTGGGAATTACTTTGGGGCCCTTTTGGAACTCCCTCTGTTTACCCTTGTCCCCCCACTCTTCTGCTGGGGACCCTGCCCACCTTTGGCGGAGTCTCCCACATGACCCTTGTGGACCCGGGTGCTTACCCAGCGGTCCGCCTCCTCAGCAAGTTTCCTAGGGTTAGTTAACTTGCTATCAATAAGGTGCTGGCGTAGCTCTGGAAAACAGTTAGCAGACAAGTGCTCCCATGCAAACAAATGATAGAGAGCTTCAAAAGTATCTACTTTGCTACCCTTCACCCAACCATCCATAGCTCTGCAAAAGAAAGACTGATAGTCCACCCAGGTAGTTGCTTCCAGTTTCTTACAATTTCTGAACCTCTGTCTATAGAGTTCTGGGGTCAAACCATACCTTGTCATAAGGGCTTCCTTCATATGGGCATAAGACATCCTATTCTCACTGGGCACGTTTAACAAGGTATCCCTCCCATCACTCACAAAGCGGCCCCACAACCCTGCTCCCCAATCCTTCTCAGGGACCCGGTGGGCCAACATTGCTATCTCATAGGCTGCAAACCACTGCCCAATATCTTCCTGTCTGTGAAACTCTTTGATGACATCTTTGGGAATATAAACTTTACCTTCTGTAGGCACAGATGGTGTGCTGCCACCAGAGGGGTTGATTCCTAAGCCCTGCGCTTTCAGCTACAACTCCCTCAACATTCTCTCATGTTCCAACCTCATTCTCTCTCTTTCCAAGGTCACCCTGCTATTTTCTAGATCCCTCTGACCCTCCATTTTGAGCCTTGCCATCTCCAGCTTGTGCACCCTATTTCTCTCCCTGTCTTCGAACTCTCTGGGGGACAGGTCTTTGGAAGAGATGCTACTGCCAGGTGGGGATGGTACCCCTCCCCTGGCTGGAAACTCTGGCCTATCCAGTTGCCCATTTGCATCCCCAGCTGGCTCCACCACCAACTCAGGGTCATTCCTTGCTTCTACCCAGGCCCTCAGCGCCTTCTGGTAGTCATCCTTTTTAGAAATGCCTGGAGTAGCAACTTTCAATTTCTGGCAGAGATGCTTGAGCTGTTTCAAAGTGTAGCTTTCTAACCTCTCCTCCTCAAAATCTAGATCCATGGATGCAACAAATGCTGGTGGACTCATGGCAATAAGAATTGGCAGTTCTCAGAAAAATAACAGTCCAAGGAAAAAAATTCTACCAAAAAGTATGTGGTCGCGTTTGGTCTGCACTCACTAGTAGTGTACACCAATCACTGTATATGAGTCACAAATGCAGGTCCAAATCCTCACCGCTGACCACCAATGTTAGAACTAGGGGTCTCTAGTTGGCAATGGTATGCACCTTTGTCCAAATAGGGACCCTTGCTTCTAAGTCAGGGAAAGGGATTACACACCTGGATAACCCCTGCTCACCCCCTTGGTAGCTTGGCATGAGCAGGCAGGCTTATCTAAGAGGCAGTGTGTTAAGCATTTGTGAACACATACAGTAATACAGTGAAAACACTACAGATGGACACCACACAGGTTTTATAAAAATAAGTATTCTTTATATAGATTTATCACAAGACCACAAACGACAAAAATCCACAATACTGTAATCAATAATACTTCAAGATGGTAGAAATGGTTTAAAAATAGGTTCTTCACTTAAAAGCAGTCTTTAGCAACAAATAACCCCAACTGGAGTTATCACGACGTCGAGGTCAAAGAAATCCCAAAGTACGGCGCCGACCGCGAGGTGCGCGGCGTCTGGCCCGGAGTCAAAACAGACCCACAAAGAACAGTACCTTGGAAAAGTGAAAACAAAGACAGCTCACAACGTCGGGGAGGTGCGGCGTCGGTGGCGCGTTGCGGCGTCAATTCCTTGCTTCGGAGGAGATGATGCGTCGGGACCTGGATGCTTGCACAGGCAGGGGAGGCTTCGGTTCCGGACCGGAGAGGAGGTGACGTCACGATGTCACCGAGGCCATGGCTCCGTACGATGTCACGATGCCGATAGATTCTTGACCACCCACGTCGACGATCGGCTCCGCGATGATGTCAGCTTCGGAGTCGATGCAGCACAGCAGCAGGCGTCGGGCCGGCGTCGTAAGTCAGAGCAGCACTCACGGCTATAGCAGGCTTACGATGTCGCTCGCTGGCGTCGAGGTGGCACGGCGGTCGGCATCGAGTCTTCGTTGCAAGTCGGAGCAGCGCTCACGGCTTCGATGCAGGAGACAGCGCCGCTCGCCGGCGTCGGTGTTGCAAATTCCTTCTGTAGCACCAGAACAGCAAGTTCCAGATGCAGGCAAACAGAAGGGGTGAAGTCTGGTATCCCTGAGACTTCGGTCAGGAGGCAAGCTCAAATCAAGCCCTTGGAGTAATATTCTGCAAGATGATGAAAGTTCTTTAAAAGTTCCTTCTCCTTTCCTTGGCAATGAAGAAACCACTGCAGGCCAACCCAGCAAACAGCACAATTGGCAGAGGGGCAGTCCAACTCCTGCAGCTTCCTTGGTTCTTCTCCTTGGCAAAAGGGTCGTCTTGTTGTTCCAGAAGTGATCTAATTTCCTAGGGGTCTGGGTCCCCTTTTTATACACCTTTTCTCTTTGTTCTCTGAAGGCAGAGAGGCCTTTGCCTAGTCCAAAACCAGTTCTGGTCAGTCCTGGAGCACTTTGTTTACAGGACTCCTTCTTTCCTTTCAGAATGTGGGGCAGGGTGCTCAGTCGCCCAGCAGGAGGCGGAGCCAGCATTGTGGAAGGCAGGCACAGCCCTATTCAGACCCAGGTGCTTACTCCTCCCACCACTGGGATGCAGATCTCTCTATTCAGTCCAGTGCTGACTCACCCTGTCTCCTGGAGCCACCCCCAGCCCCTGTCACTTCACAAGGCCAGACACACAATACACAACCTAGCAGAGGCAGGTTTGGAAGGTTAGGCAAGAAAATACACACTTTCTAAACGTGGTATTTTCAAACACAGAATGTTAAAATCAACTTCACAAAAAGATGTGTTTTATCATTCTGAGTTCAGGCATACTAAATTCGTTTTTCTACCATGTTCCCTGGGTCAGTTAGGATTATAAGATGTAATAATCAAACTGCCCATTCTGGCCTATGGGGAACAGGTAGCCTTGCAATAGTGAAAAACGAAAATGGCTGTAATTCACTATTAGGACATGCCACACACACCAGGGCATGTCCTACCTTATACTTACAATGCACCCTGCCCTTGGGCCTACCTTAGGGGTGTCTGATATGAAGATAAGGGAAGGTTTAGGGACTGGCAAGTGGGTGCACTTGCCAAGTCGACATGGCAGTCACAGACTGCACACAGGCTCTGCAATGGCAGGCCTGAGACACACTTTACAAGTTGCTTCTGTGGGTGGCACAACCAGTGCTGCAAGCCCACCAGCAGTATTTGATTTACAGGCCCTGGGCACACATGGTGCACTATACTAGGGTCTGACAAGAATATCAAATAACCCAATCATGGAGTCACTAATCAATACATCAATTTAACATAGGGAGCACTTGCACTGTGGCACTGAATAGCAGTGGCACAGTGCCCCAAGCATAAAACCAGCAAAAACATATCAAAACGGAGGAGGCAATCAGTAAAGAAATGGAAGGGAAACTCACGCCAATGATACCAGGTCTAACAGCTCTGATACCCATCTGGGTCTTGTTTGCGCTTTATAAAACTTTTCAAATAAATAAATAAAATAAATAATTCATCTCAGCCACTGGAAATGATTCGGGCAACATTCCAGTCTATCATATAAATCTGCATGTGTAATTGTATACAGAAGCAAACCAGAAATTATCATTTTAGTAGAGTGCCAAGGCTATATAAATGGTTACTGGGGACATGTAAATTGAGTCAAGCAAACAAATGCAAGTATCTGGGCATTTGGGACGATGAACACCTGATTTGGAAATATCAATGTCATCAAAAGAAAAAGAATGCACCAGCAGCAGGAAGTGCTCTAAGCAGATTTGGTGCCAATACTGGGATGCACATTCTTACCAATAGTAAAAGCTGATGAAACAAAGGTTGCCCCACTGTTTTGCGGCAGCAACTTGGCTCCTCTACTGACGATTTTAAATTGATTGGGTTGAGACTATATTGGTCACTGACAGAGAGAATATAGGAAACAGAAATATTATGTGAACATAATATTGTGTCAAAAATATCGAGAACCAAAATATCGAGAAGGTAAGTGCAACTAGGTAAGTATAGATTTAGGGGCAGATTTACAAGCCCCTTGCACCACTTTTACATCATTTTTAACATGGGAAAAGTGACGTACGGGTGGCGCAAGGGGCTTGTAAATAAGCCCCTTACTATTCTTAGCTCCACATATATGTACCTTGATGATATGTATATCATCAAGGTACATGTATGTGAAGTTATATATAGTAAAACTTTGCTTAGCTATACAAACTTACCATCCCAATATTTTTGTCCTCGATATTCTTGAAACTATATTTTATCCCATGATATTTCTGTTTCTGATATTCTGTCTGAGCACCGACTACAATCTTACTTAGCTATTTTCCCATTTCTATATGCATAACACTAAACCAGGGCCAGCATAATCTTGCACAATTTCTGCCATTTTATGTTCTGATTGTTAGTAGAATTACTGAGATTATGTCATTACGACACATCGAGCAACTGAGGCACCGTTTGCAATAAAATTATTTTGCTGGAACATGAGAAGAGCACAAATGAGCAAATGTTGTTTGTGTAGTGTCTTACGAGTTAGAAACAATGGGACCCTTTTGGCTCCTGAAAACCTCTGTAGAACTGTGATGTAAGTGTTAGAGCGGAATGTAATGAAGGCTGGTTTAGAATGTGGGGTTCAAGTTTACATGCAGACGAATAAAGACATGTAATACTAAGCTTCCCTTGTAGCATAGTCATTGGCAGGTACCCAGGCTGGTGTGGACGCTACAACTGGCGAAGAGTTAAGGGATAAGTAACCTGAAGATCAACAGTGCTCTCCCTGAGAGTTTGCCATGGTACAAGCAAACTGCTTGTGCATGCCACGTGTGTTGCAGTTGAAGTATAGAACCAGTGCTTAATGCATGTGGAGTCAAAGAGCAACTCCAGCCACTATAAAGAAGTTGAAAACAGTGAAAGCATTGCAAAGAAATCTACATATCGGTGACCGAGAACCTGCTGGTCAAACAGTACATACAGGTACTGTGCTGTTATGCAATATACAGTCATACATTACCCGAAGCATTAACGCTGAAGGCAGATAAAACCAGGTTTTCAAAGAGCAGCTATTGATAATCACAAATTGCAAGATAATGTTACAATTAGAAAGTGGTGAAGACAAAGAGCAAGCAAAGAGTCGCCAAAGAGTCACCAAATGGTATAACAGTTATTTACTCATCAGAACCTGAGTAAAGTGAGCCTGTATGATCTCAGCGCCAGGCTCTGCAACCCAGATCAAGCAAATCACCACAGTCTTTGATATCTTTACAATAGTGAAATGTTGCTTTTTCAATGGAGGAAAAGACCGGGCCGTGTTTCCAAAAGTCATTAAGGATGATCCAGAGGCCAGCACGTCCCAAGGTCTCAGAGATGGCTCACATGACCAGGTTCAAGATGAACAGCTGAGAGAGCTAGAGAGAGCTCCACCCTCAACGTCAGCCACTTCCATAAATGACTATAATGTTGCCACTTTCCTGAAACCACCTTTTGAAACCGCCAAAAAGCTGAATATTGGCAAGAGATAGACTGCTTGGATAGAGACATTTGATGATTTGAGTGATGCACCTGAAGAGACTGATATCAAAAAGGTTATCAAGTATCGCAGGAATCTTACTCATGATGGTGTAAAAGAAGTCACAAAGAAACGTCTGCAAACTGATGAAGAAGTCACATATCATAAGATTAAAGAAGCTGTTGAAACAAGAACTTGAATCGTTTCTTAAACATGATATTAACGAGTGTTCTACTGCTCCAATGCCATGGGCTTCTCCAATAGTAGTAGTGCCAAAAAAGGTCAATGAAGGGCGATACGAATGTGAGTTTACATGCGTCAGGCAAACAAGGCAATTGAATGAGAATGGCATCCAGGTCCACACATTGCTGACATCATAACACAATTAATTGGTTCAAAGCTCTTCTCTCACCTTGATTTAAATAAAGTTTATCATCAGTTGGAACTCACAGAAGATTGCAGGTACATTACAAACTTTTCTACACATGTTGATCTGTTTTGATACAAAAGACTGAGTTTTGGTATTTCATCCGCTGCAGAACTGTTTCAAGACATCATTCGATGTATCATACAGCCTGTCATGCATGCGTTCAATTACAGTGATGACATATTGGTTTTCAGAGCTACACAAAAAGAATACGATATAGCTCTTACACAAGTATGTTGTTTACTTGCCGAAGCAGGTTTGACTTTGAATGCCGAAAAGTGTGAGTTCCATAAGACAAAACAAAAATTATTTGGCCATATCTTTTCTGATGGGGGTATGACACCAGATCCTGTTAAAGTACAAGCGCTGTCAAATGCTGATCCGCCACAAGATGTTTCTATGGTACGTTCCTTTCTTGTGATGGCCAGTTACTGTTCCAGATACATAAAAGACTTTGCCACTGTAAGTGCTCCATTGAGAGACTTGCTGAAAAAGAATGTTTGATTTCATTGATCAAATAAATGTGAGAAAGATTTTAAGAAAAACAAACAAGCCATTGAGAATGCTACTGAAATGGCATACTTCACCACAACTTCATATAGAGGTTGTTGTTGATGCGAGGCCCGTCAGGTTAGGCTCTATCCTTGCACAGAACAGCAGACACCCAAATGCTCGAAGACATACTGTGGCATATGCAGTTGAATTTTGTCCCAAACAGAACATGCTTACTCACAACCAGAAAAAGAAAGTTTAGTAGTAGTATGGGCTTGTGAATATTTCGATGTATTCCTGTATGGAAAAGCTTTTACGTTGGTAACTGATCATCAAGCTTTCGAAAGGCCAAAATTCCTCCTTGCATTGAAGGATGAAGACTACGGTTATAAGAGTATAATTATACTACTGTGCATCATCCAGGGAAGAAATCAGAACCCTGCTGACTACTTTTGCAGAGTGCCTATACAAGGTCACAGTACTCCATCCAGTACACTGACAAAATATCGACAACCAAAATATCCCCATACAAAACTTTTGTGACCAAAATATTGATGCCAAAAATATCTACATCCTATGCTTATAATGGTAAATACAAAAATATCGGAAACAATATCGATGTCATAAATATAGTTGTACAAAATATAGTTTTATATATATATATATATTCACTGGAAAAAAACACAGGTTTCAGGGACATTATAGTTAGTTGGACATTTCACTCGTACAAAACCAGAGAAATTCGGCTGTTATAGTTAGTTGAGCTAACTATAACTCACGCTTCCGCAATGCACTGTTGATGACGTCACATATTACATCGCTCATGACATGGTCAGTGACATCACTGATGACATCACTGATGACATCTCAAATGACATCACTGATTACATCATCCAGTGACTGTGTGTTTCTGAAAAGTTTAAGTATGTTTTATATATATACGCCAAGGTGTATTGAAGAATGAGTGGGTGTATGAGTGTCTGAATAGATGATTTAGTAGGTGCGTGACTAACTGTATAAGTGAGTGATTAAACATGTCTTACTGAATGCATGGGTTAGTGACTAAACTGTGTGAATGTCTGTATCAGTCTGTCAGTTGGTGTGTAAGCGGCTGCATGGGTTAGTGAGTAGCTATATGACTGTCTATATGGGTTATTAATTGATTGTCTGTGTATCTGTATTGGTGCCTGAGGGTCTGTGTGGGTGGGTAGGGGGGTGTGACTCTGTGCATAGATGTGTGAGTGGGGGATTCACTGGGTGTATGGGTTCAACAGTGCGTCTGTGAAGGGCTGTATGGGTGGGTGAGTGCGTGTATAGGTGTGTTGGTGAGTGAATGGATGTCTCAGTGGTACATGTGTGAGTAACTACATATGTGAAAGGCAGTATATGTGAGTGTTGGACTATATAAATTACTATATGTGAGAGTGAGTGATTGTGAGAGTGGCTGTATGGATGAGTGTGTGCTTCTGTCAGTGATTGTATAAGAGAGTAAGTATGTGCTACTTTCTGTATGAATAAGTGAGGTGGTGTGTGTATAACTGTATAGGTGAGTAAATGGGAGTGTGATTGATTCTTTGCATGACTGACTAGGTGTGTGAGTACCTCTATGGATGAGTGGCAGTGTGTGAGTGTCTGTATAGGTATATGAGTGCATATGATATTGCTGTATTGATGAGTGACTGCATGTATGAGTGACTGTATGGGTGAGTGAGTGGATGTGTGTGTAGACCTAGGGATCAGTGAGTGGTTATGTAGTAACTGGTATTGGTGTGACTATGGTTTCGAAAATGGTAGTCTGTATCTTAGAGTGGGTGGATAAAACGTTATATTAGGGTGTGAGGAGGTGCATCAGATTATCAGGTGGATGATGTCATCAGTGATGTCATCAGTGATGTCATTTGATTTGAGGTGTCATCAGTGATGTCGTCAGTGATCTCACTGACCATGTCATAAGTGATGTAATATGTGACGTCATCAACAGTGCATTGTGGGGGCGCGAGTTATAGTTAGCTCAACTAACTATAACGGCCGAATTGCTCTGGTTTTGTACGAGTGAAATGTCCAACTAACTATAACGTCCCTGAAACCTGTGTTTTTTCCAGTGAATTTCTATCATTTTTTAAATGCTAATTTCTAACTATAACGTCCCTGAAACCTATGGTTTTTTCAGTGAATTTCAAAGGTTTTCTAAATGATAATTTCTAACTATAACATCCCTGAACCTATGGTTTTTTCAGTGAATTTCTAAGGTTTTTTAAATGCTAATTTCTAACTATAACATCCCTGAAACCTATGTTTTTTCAGTGAATTTCAAAGGTTTTTTAAATGCTAATTTCTAAGTATGATGTCCCAAAAATATTTTTTCTTAGTTTTTTAATTGCTATAAAAATAATGTAATGTTTTCTCTTTTCTAAAATATAAATATAAATTTTTTTTTTTTAAAGTGGATTCGCGTACCAATCGTGTACCTGTCTTGGCGGGTGCGCGAATCCAAAAATGTTGCCGCCATATTGGTTAAGTTGTGTACGATGCGCGTATGCTATGCGAAGGGAGCGCGGTTCCTGGCGCCGCGTAACGTCACGTACGTATTTCCGGAAGTCGCGCCGGGTGCGCGAATACATCACAAATCTTTAAGTTTTAAAAGTATATGTATATAACTTTATTATATATATTATACCAAGAGATTACTTAATATAACTGTAAATATCATATATTTGTAATTGTAATAAAGATATATTATTGTTAAATATATTTTTCGGGATTCGCGCCGGGTGCGCGCCGGTTGTTCCCCGGGTGCGCGAATCCCATGTGATTTCAAAATAAAGTATTTCATTGGTTAAGAAGCTTTAGATTCTAGAACTTGAAGGACCCCACCCTATTTTTTCATTCTTTCACCGCATTTCAGGAGGCTCTTCTGTGTTGCTCTTCTTCTTTGGGCTTTTTTGGTGTTTTTTTTCTTCATTAGAAAATGGCTGCTTCCAATCCAGCACAGCAGCTTCCACCTGAAGAAGAGTTGGAAGAACCTGTGAAGAAGAGATATGAAAGTATTGTTTGGGCTTTCTTCTCAATTCCACCTGGGGAGAAGAAGGTAAATGCATGAAAGGTTACTTGCACCATATGTCAGAATGTCTTGACACGAGGATCTGACAAGAAGTATTCCTGTGGCGCCTCTTCAATGCTTAAGCATTTACAAACAATGCATCCACAGCGTCTCGCGAGGGAACAGCAGCGACGAGACCTACAGAAGCAGGCAAGTCAGGACAACGCTGCTGGACCAAGTACTTCATCTGGTTCCTCTGCAACATCAACACCTCAGATTGTACCTGAATTTGCCAGAGTGGAGCAGCATTGTATAAAATGCAAAACAAAGCTATGTTATGGCGAACAATCAGTGGATGCCATCGTGGTTGCCATTAAAAACCACCATTACTAATTATTTTTTTCTCAATGACTTTGTAATTGCATAATGTTTTGTAACTTTTCACTGTTGGTTCTGTTAATTTTTTCATTTTTTTTAAAAATCACCAAAAAAATTCAAAAAAGAGTTGAAAAAACAAATAAATATAAAAGAAAAAAAGAAGAAAAAAATGGATCTTTTTAGAACCACCTATTTGGTTAAAAATAGACAAATTTGTAAGTGTATGAATTGTGGCAAGTGTAATATATGGAGAAGTGTATTGGGTAGTACATGTGTGATTGCATGTGTGCATGTGTAGTGCCTGGGTGATTGGAGACGTGCATGTGTACTACCTGAGTGATTCCATGAGTGCATGGCTAATACCTGGGTGATTGTAAGAGTGCATGGGTAGTGGCTGCATGATTGCATGAGTGCAGGGGTAGTGTCTGCGTGATTAGAGGAGGGCATAGATAGTGCCTGAGTGATTAAAGGAGTGCATGGGTAATGTTTTGGTGATTTCAAGAGTGCATGGGTAGTGCCTGAATGATTGGATGAGTGCAAGGGTAGTGCCTGGGTGATTGGAGGAGTGTAAGAGTAGTGCCTGGGTGATTGGAGGAGTGCATAGATAGTGCCTGGGTGATTGCATGAGTGCAGGGGTAATGCCTGTGTCATTGCATGAGTGCAGGGGTAATGTCTGGGTGATTGGAGGAGTGCATGGGTACTGCCTGAGTGATTGAAGGAATGGATGGGTAATACCTGGGTGATTGCATGAGTGCATGGCTAGTGTCTGGGTAATTGCATGAGTGTAGGAGTAATGTCTAGGTGATTGGAGGAGTGCATGGGTACTGCCAGAGTGATTGAAGTAGTGCATTTATAATGCTTGAGTGATTTTCTAAGTGCATGAGTAATGCCTGGGTGATTTTGTACGTGCATGTGTAATGTTTGGGTGATTGCATGAGTGCAGAGGTAATGTCTGGGTGATTGGAGGATTGCATGGGTACTGCCGGAGTGATTGAAGGAGTGCATGGGTAATGCCTGGGTGATTGCAAGACTACATGGGTAGTGCCTGGGTGATTGGAGGAGTGCATGGGTAGTGCCTGAGTGATTGAAAAAGTGCATGGGTAGTGCCTGCGTGATTGCATGAATGCAGGGGTAAAGTCTGGGTGATTGGAGGAGTGCATAGGTACTGCCTGACTGATTGAAAGAGTGCATGGGTAATGCCTGGGTGACTGCATGAGTGCATGGGCACTGACTGAGTGATTGAAGAAGTGCATGGGTAATGCCGGGGTGATTGCATAAGTGCATGGGTAGTGCCTGGGTGATTGGAGGAGTGCATGGGTACTGCCTGATTGATTGAAAAAGTGCATGGGGAGTGCCTGGGTAATTGCATAAGTGCAGGGTTAATGTCTGGGTGATTGGAGGAGTGCATGGGTACTGCCTCCGTGATTGAAGGAGTGCATGGGTAATGCCTCAGTGAATGAAGAAGTGCATGGGTAATGCCTGGGTGATTGCAAGACTGCATGGGTAGTGCCTGGGTGATTGGATGAGTGCATGGGTACTGCCTGAGTGATTGAAGAAGTGCATGGCTAGTGCCTGCGTGATTGCATGAGTGCAGGGGTAATGTCTGGGTGATTGGAGGAGTGCATGGGTACTGCCTAAGTGATTGAAGGAGTGCATAGGTAATGTCTGGGTGATTCCATAAGTGCATGGGTAGTGACTGGATAATTGGGAGAGTGCATGGGTACTGCCTGAGTGATTGCATGAGTACATGGGTAGTGCCTGGGTGATTCCATAAGTGCATGGGTAGTGGCTGGCCGAATGGAGGAGTGCATGAAGAGTGCCTGGATGAATGGAGGAGTGCAAGGGTAGTGCCTGGGTAACTCCATGAGTGCATAGGTAGTGCCTGGGTGATTGCATGACTCCAGGGGTAGTGCCTGAGTGTTTGAAGGAGTGCATGGGTAATGCCTGTGTGATTGCATGAGTGCAGGGGTAATGTCTGAGTGATTGAAGGAGTGCATGGGTAATGCCTGGGTGCATGGAAGAGTGCATTGGTAGTGCCTGGGTGCATGTAGGACTGCATGGGTAGTTCCTGGGTGATTGGAGGAGTGCATGAGTAGTACTAGGGTGATTGCATGAGTGCAGGAGTAGTGCCTGGATGATTGGAAGACTGCATGGGTAGTGCTTGGATGATTGCATGAGTGTAGCAGAAGTGCCTGAGCGCATGTATGACTGCATGGGCACTGCCTGAGTGATTGTAGGAGTGCATGGGTAATGCCTGGGTGATTGTATGAGTGCAGGGGTAATATCAGGGTTATTGGAAGAGTGCATGTGTAATGCCTAAGTGATTGCATGAGTGCAGGCGTATTGTCTGGGGTATTAGAGAAATGCATAGTTAATACCTTGGTAATTGCATAAGTGTAGGGGTAATATCTTCCTGATTGCAAGAGTGTAGGTATAGGGCCTGGGTGATAGGAGGAGTGCATATGTAGTGCCTGAGTGATTTTAAAACTTGAAGGGTTCTGGCTGGGTGATTGGAGGAGTACAGGTGTAGTACCTGGTTGATTGGAGAACTGTATAAATAGAGCTTGGGTGATTTTATAAGTGTATGTGTACTGCCTGAATGAATAGAGCATTGTATAGATACTGCCTGGATGATTGAAAGAGTGCAAGGGTAGTGTCTAGGTGATTGCATCAGTGCAGGGATAATGTTTAGGGTATTGGAGAAGTGTATAGGTACTACCTGGGTGATTGGAAGAGTGTACAGATAATGTCTTGCTGATTGCATGAGTGTACAGATAGTACCTGGGTGATTGGAAAAGTACATAGGTAGTGTCTGGGTGATCTTATAACTGTATGAGTACAGGCTACGTGATTGGAGAAATGCATGGATAGTGCATGAGTGATGGCAGGAGTGTGGGAATATTGCCTAATAGTATAGATCAGTGCATGGGTATTGTTTGAAAAAATGGATGTCTGCAATAAAAGTGACTGTAGACATTATTTCATATTATTATACGTATTACATTATTTCATCTTACCTTCTTTATTAAAGTAGATACCAAACTCATTGAAACTATTTTACAGTAGTTTTATTGTAAACTGAACTTAAAATCTTTTCAAGCTTTAGTATTACTTTCTGTAAAAAAGAAGAAAAACTGTTATTGCATATAATATTATAGTTTTAAGAACACAACATAATTTTTGAATTACATAACATATTCAGTTTCCCTTTCTTGCTGTTCTCAGATTCTACTGAATTTCACCATACACAGTGATTTCAATGTAGATCATCATATAACAGCGGGGGAAAAAAAATACAATCAATGAGATTGTAAAAAAAAAAAAAACCTGCGTTGAAAATATTTACAACAAGTTCAACTATCTGTTTGCCTATCTACAGTTTCTAAATTACATTCTTCAACTACAATAAATCATTTATTTCTCTGAAGTACATTTCTGAAATATACACGCTCATTTACATCGCCTTATAATATAAAGATCAAATCTATAAACTATTTCTTTCAAACACAATTTTGCAAATGCAATAAGAATTAGCACAAACCATAATCCAAACAGTAATTCTTCACATCTTCCCAATAGGCCGAATAATGTTTCCAAATCAATTTGCATTGAAAATATCCAAAATAAACACATTAATTTGTGTTTACATCTTCCCAATAGGCCGAATGATGTTTTCAAAACTAGGGCATCAAAAATATCAGATATAAATCTGGTAATTCGACAGGCAACCTACATTTGAATTCCAAATGGGCATCATTGCAATGTGCCCATCCTTTATTGCACTTTAAATACACAGTATAGTGTCCAGATGTTGTAGTAGGTCCATCATGGAAAATAATAGCCACAGCTGTAAAATTTCTTCCTGAAATTGATAGCTAAATTGCCACGAAATTTTTAATTTTGGTTTCCAATTTTCTTCCATTTGCTCTACAACGTTGTAGCATTAAAATGACATATTTTCCAAATCTTTCTATATATAACTTTGACAACATTTCTGATTTACAATGAGAGCATTTCATATCTTTATTAGATGATTTTACTAGTTTGTTAAAAGACACTGATTTGCAATCTGGTATTGTCAAATATATGAATTGTTCAGTGTCTATTTTCAGTGGTAGAAGAAAATGAACACTCTTCACATTTATGATACCATCTGTAACTTAGTCCAAACAAATTTTCAATTTCTATTCCTTCATCTTCCAATACTGCAAGCATAAACATAAGAAATTCTTGTGCATCTTGTTGTATATTGAGTGTAAATTGCGAAGAACCAGTACATATATCCATAAGATGCCGAATGCCAGAAGAAGTATGGATTTTAGTTCTATCAGTTACCAACTTTTGAAAAATATAATGTAGTAAAGAACAGAATCTTTTTTCTCGATTTTCCATAATTTCATGATGAAGTTCTTCTAGATAAAAGACAACATTCACAATTACATTAGCATAGCAGTTGATACCTGAACTATTTTCTAACTGGTATCCTACAATATCATCAGCAGTGTCCATTTTCATTTTCCTTGCAGCTTCATCATTCTCTTGAATTGTTTTCTTTTTTGAATCACACTAGAATGTTTCTCATATTTCCGTTTTGGACATACTACACATTTCTCAACTTAGGAGCATAAAGTCTTCTTAACCGATTATACTCTTTTACACAATTTCCATCAGCACTAATCTTTTTCTCATCAAAATCAATCAAATACAAACCAGATAATGTTCTTACTCGAGACAATGCAACGTATGCCATGCCCTCTTTAAACACTGTACTTCCAATATTTACCAAAGCACTGTCTACACTTAAACCTTGAGATTTATGAATGGTCACTGCATATGCTAAAGAAAGAGGAAACTGTTTTCTACAAACATACAAGTCTTTTATAAGCAAAAAACGAACAGCACAACGTCCAATCTGTTTTACCTCTTAAATCTGATCAAATTTAATCTTCAAAAATTCAATTCCAACTCTGTTCTGATAATTAACAAAATCAACAACTTTTCCCATTGCTCCATTTACTAAACCTTTTTCTACATACAAATTACGCCGTAAAATTACCCGACAGTTTTCACATACATATAAAGTCTTTTCTAAACCTACAGTCTTAGACACAGACTTTTCCAAATAATCCAAAATTGACTGTAATTTCTCTGAGAGAAGAATAGTAACTCCTTCGTGTTCCATTTTATCAATGGCTTCCATTTTCACTATTGGTTGTTTTTCCAGTTTCAAAAGTTCTTGATTGAATGTAGTACACTCTTGCAGTGTTGGCATTAGGCAAACTATAGAGTTCTTTTCTCCAACTTTTTTGTATATTATTTCAGGTGCAATGTTTCATTTCGAAACAAGTAGTAGCCGACTTTGTAAAGCTTCTTTACCATGTTTTGTCAAACCACCAATTCTTATATCTAGAAGAATGTTTCCATAATGTTCATCACTTGCTTGTCGCATATTTTAAATAAGTTCTTTATATTCAAAATGAGACCAAATGTTTACATTTCCAATACTTCCCTAAGATTTCCTAGTGTCTTCATTGACAAGTGTTTTAAAAACTGGTTGTCCTTTCACAGGAGTAAGTTGCAGTAGATCGCCAAATGCAATTACATGTTTCCTCCAAATAAAACATCATAATCTGTTTTTAAAATCTGTTGCATTCTTAAATGTACAAAGGCAAGCATTAAGTTTGAGACCATGCTCACCTCATCAATGATCAGAAGTTTCATTTTCTTTAGTACTCTTGAGACTTCATAACAAGCTTCTCCAGATAGCTTGTGATATTCCAACTTATTTTCATGTTCAACTGGTAGCATGAGTAAACGATGTAATGTAATCCCTTTAATGTTGTGTGCTGCTAACCCAGTTGGAGCGGTTACAACACAAGAGAAATGTGATTCCGTGGTTTTCTGTAGACAACTGGTCAAAACTTTAATTAAGAAACGTTTTCCTGTTCCAGCTTGACCACTGATATACATTTGAATAGGTTTAAATGATGTGCAGTTGCATTCTTTTTTTTCATGTAGTAAACCATGCTGTATCTGTTGTGTCACTTGCTGATATATTTCTTTTTGTTCAAAAATTAGTTGTTCTTCCAAGTTTCCCAACTCAATAATATCCTGTTGTGCTTGATGCATTGCCATTTCTACTTCATTCATAGCTATTGCTGCTTCATTTTCAAGAATTGGTTGCCCTAGTGGATCTTGACTTAGAGGAGCAGAACTTTGACTATCTTGAGAACTGTTTCTAGCTATTTCAGCTGCAATAGTAGTATCTTGTTCAATCTCTTCATTTAACATTTGTAGATAATTTGGAAAAATTGTGCATTGAATGTTATCTTTACATGCATTAAAAGAATCTTCATAGCAGTCAAAAGCTCCAAGTAATTCCATTTCACTGCGCCAAGGCTTGAAAAGTTGCAGAAGTGCTAAATAGAAAAATTCCCTTTTATCTGGAGTTTCGCAACTGAGTACCCTGTGGTTAATATGATTTCCTTTGGCATGTTTTACCAAACATCCTTCACATCCAATTACTGCATATTTTTCTTCATTTATATTTTCTGTAACATTTCTCTTAAAGCTGTAATGTTGCAGTACTTCATAGAGACATGTTTTCCAGATGTGGACTTCTTTTAGGATAGTATGTATCCAACATATTCGTTTTAACAATATCTGTACTTTCTGGTTCATTCAATGCTAAGTATTCAATTTCTTGTACAGATTTCAATACTCGATTTCGTGTTGCAGCAAGACCTAGACTTACCCAAATCATTCCTCTTGACTTTGAATATAAACTTGCAGAGCTCAACCGATCCGAACATTCGTATGATCCAATCTCTCGAAGTGAAAGCATCTTCAAACTAAAGCTGTACAATTTGTTACTAAGTCTTCTCTTGTGAAATTTCTTCCCACATTTCTTTCAACTCCTTCTTTTCAGATTTGCTTATATATGATGTAACATAGCGAGCAACAGCAATCGAATTATCTGCACCATACTGGATATCCATATTTGCATTCCACATTGTCAAAATCACTGGATTGTAGTCATTAATATACTTTGAATCTTCTGTTCTTTTTATGTTGTAAGTATTCTTCGGAGCTTTTCGAGTTATAGTATGCCTTACTACTGACATAAAATTGTTAAATCTTCCTTTTGAAATTACTGGACGTGGGAATCCAGAACGACATTTTGTATAAAATCTTCCCTTTGACTTGTATTTCCGTCGACAATATTTTCCACATCGATGACTTTGAAACCGTAAAACTTGCTGTCTCAAGTTGTTTTCTCCTCCTTCTTTTGGAATGGCACAGGTAACATATTCTTCAATGAAAGACAAAACTCTTTCATCAGTATCAGTTCCAAATTTAGGTGCATCCTTGATCCATAATAACATGTGTATATGAGGAGCACCTCTGGCTTGGTACTCCTTTCTCCAAAAGAAACCAATAACTTCTCCAAGAGGTGGATTATTTTTATCGCAGATAAAAGACATCATAGCTTGAAACCTATGATTAAAATATCTGCACACATTTACAGGATCCAAGGAACACAGTTCTCCAGCTGCCTTCAATTCAATGTTTTTTACATTTGAGTTTGCTTGTCGTAGAAATTCAAGTAAATCGACCCATGCATATTCAGCACAGCTAAGCGTAACAAACCACGTAGGGGTTCCTAAGTTCCTTAACATACATTTAAGTTCTCCGTGACGACGATACCAATACTCATTAGGACCACGTTGACACGCCATAAAATTAATTAACTGAGATTCTAAAAGATCGTCTCTTTGTTGAACTTTGTCCAAAAATTCCTTTGCAGAAAGATGTGTAAGATGAACTCCTGTTTTTCATATGTGGTTTACTGCATATGAAAGTCCAGACAAGTCACTTTCAAACAGAAGATGAAATAAATATGGAATACACTGTCGAAATCTTGGATCTTCTGAGGACAATCTTGTTGTACGATATTCTGAAGCTGGAATCTGCACGGGTCATTCATCATATCATCCACCTTTACCAGTGGGGAAGAGCTGTGGAAAACAACGAGCTTCCAGACTTTTTTCCCATACACTCATGGGAGTTCCCTTCGCTTTCTTCATTTGGAATAATTCAATAGTGTTTCCTATCACTTCTTTTGAATGTAGAGGATGTATACTATAATGTTCATAAATTTCTTCACTCCTGGAGTTGTCCACTTTTTCTATTTGGCCAGTTGAAATTTCTCTTTCATCTTCTAAAGATATTTCTTGTTCTTCCACATATAAATTTTTATAATAAATATTGTTTTGTACATGATATAGTGTAGCCTTTTGAAGTTTGATGACATCTACTAACTCTTGCCATATTTTCCAACTCTTTGTTGGTACACCATTAACTAGAATAACTACAGCTTCACTTTCCTCTCTGTCTACACCAAGTTTCAATATTTTTCTTAAAATCTAAAGGTAAATACACAACTCTTCCTTTTAAACCTCTTTGTAAATCTGTTGGAGGCAGCTTACCTGTTTTAGGCTCCATACGAACTATAGCCTGAAACGGGTACACAGATTGAATAAGAATAGACTCATACGTATTTAAATCTACTAGTTCCGGAGGAATAGCTACCAACTCTAGGTTGCTATGTACAGCTCTAGCTGGCATTTTGTTCTCTTCTAATTTGTTGTAACAATATTTACAAATACGTTGATCACTACCCAACTCAAATCGACCTTCCACCAACAAATAAGCACCAAATTGCTCCCAGTTATCATTGTTTTCCTTTTCACTTTTTAAATACACATCAACATTCCTAGTTTGACTTCTATAGTGAGTACATAGACAACAAATACAAACATAGTTTAGTTTTTCACAAGAAAGTACCTTAAACTTTGTAATTTCTTCTGCAAACTTCTCAGTAGTACTATCTTCCACCTCTTCTTCAACACCTACACTTATCAAACTCTCACTTTCTCTACACTCCTCTTCAGGACCAAAGAAACAAAACTGTATATCATCAGAAACTTTTTTTACATCCAATACTGAACCATGCAAAAGAGCAGTGTTTATTTCACTTAAACATAATGCAGGACTTTTTACATAGTACAATCTTTTTACTAACTTCTGCATTTCTGAGTGATGTACTGCTAACATTCTTAAATGATGAAAAGTACTTCAACACACTTTTCTAGAAAGACAAGCCAGAGAATGACCCTGCAAGCTAGTATATTTTCTCACTTTACAAGGATCTAGTCCTTGCAATATCTTAATCTTCTTTTTAACACTTTTATTACCATAATCTCGTAAGAAAGTTCATAATATATCAATAGATTCCTGTTGTATACTACAAATACTACTACAATCCCACTTATACACTGGAGCTTGTGTACGTCTCCCTTGAACTTCTTCAGCTATTACTTCTTCCACATTTCTAGGAACCATCTTTTCTTTTTCAATTGGACAACCGTTTTTAACCTCATAACAACGACCACTGGTATCAACTGCATGAGCTAATGTATTTTGTTGAAAATAGCTTTCTTCATTAAAAAAAGGTTCAGTACTAGAAGTGTGCTTCCATTCACCCGAAAATACTTTGCAAAAGTTACTTCTATTAACCAGTCTTTTTCTTTTACTTTTCTCCTTCATAATGTGCATTGTTTTATTCAATGTTTTCATTCTCTTCAATACTAATATAAACAATTTTCTTTTCAATTCAAAAGCCTTTTCGACTATACTTTCAATCTGTTCTTTCTTCTTGTAAAATGCTGATCTTCTTTTATATTTTTTGCAATCTTTCAATAAAGTTTGTAGTACTCTACTTTTATACATTCTCTTCCTAATGTTTTTATATTCTTTCATCCTTTTTTCAACATGGATTGTTTTCCTATAACCTGATTTTGCATTAATTTGTCCTTTTTTTGTTTTCTGCTGATTGCTTCTAGTACTTTTCTTTCTCTTTTCCCCATTTTAAAAATCAATTACATTTTTTAAAAGACTTTTAACAAATTCTTTCGCTTTTTCTCCAACGTCACATGTTGTACTTCATCTAATTTCTCCTTTTATCTCTCCTTTAAATAATTCTGTTTTCTTTGTTGTCTTTTCTTTTCAACTTTTCTTGTTATACTGAATATTTCTTAATAATTATGATGAATATCTAAAAAAAAGTAAAGTTTATTATCTTTCTAAAAAGTATTTAATATTATTAAAATAATTATATACAAATATTGTCATCTTTAAATAAAGAAATACATTGAGTAGTGCCTAGGTGAATAGATGAGTGCAACAGTAGGACCTGGGTGATTCTACAACTGCAAGGGTAGTACATAACTGGTGCCTGGGTGATTGCATGACTGAAGGGGTAATATCTGGGGGATTACTGGAGTACATAGCAAATGAGTGGGTGATTTTATAACTGCATCAGTACTGCTTAGGTGATTGCAGGAGTACTGAGGGAATGCCTGAGTGTTTGGAGGAGTGGAAAGGTAGTGCCTGGGTGATTTTATAAGTGCATGTGTACTGGCTGAGTGATTACATAAGTACAAGGGTAGTGCGTGCGTGATTGAAGGAGTGCAAGTGTAGTGCGTGAGAGATTATATAAGTTTATGGGTAGTGGCTGGGTGATTGAAAGAGTGCATGGGTAATACCTGGGTGATTGCATGAGTGAATAGGTAGTGCCTGGGTGATTTAATGACTGCAGGGATAATGCCTGGGTGATTTCAGCAGTGCATATGTAGTGCTTGGATCATTGGAAGACTGCATGGGTAGTACTTGGGTGTTTTTATAACTCCATGAGTGTTGGGCCTAGCCAAATATAAAGCAGCATACTATTACATGACTCAACCATAAGTCTCTCCATGTTGTTAAAAGTATGCATACATACGTCTCTACCTTTTCAAATCATCATCATAACTAAAAGAAATATGTATACAATATTTCTGGAATATAGTCAAACCTACAACTGAAACATGTAATAGATCTGCCTGAGTGATTGCATAACATGCGTAGTGCTTGGGTGATTGTATGACTCCAAAGGTAGTCGCTGGGTAATTGCAGGACAAGATGGATAGTGACTTGCTAATTCATGAGTGCACACATAGAGGTTGAGTGCATGGATAAGTGTATAAATAGCACCCGAAGGCATAGATGAGTCACTGAGTAGTGCCTACGCGAATAGATGAGTGCAACAGTAGGACCTGGGTGATTCTATGACTGCAAGGGTAATGTATGGGTTATTACATGAGTGCATAGGTAGGCACTGCATGATTCTATGACTGCAAAGGTAGTACATAAGTAGTGCCTGGGTGATTCCATGACTAGAGGGGTAATATCTGGGGGATTACTGGAGTACATAGCAAGTAAGTAAGTGATTTTATAAGTGCATGAGTACTGCTTCAGTGATTGCAGGAGTAATGAGGTAGTGTCTAAGTGAATAAAGGAGTACATAGGTAACGCCTGGGTGACTGCATGACTACAGGGGTAATATCTGGGGATTTACATGACTACATAGAAAGTGACTGGGTGATTTTATAAGTGCATGGGTACTTCTTGGGTGATTGCAGGACTACTGAGGTAACGCCTGAGTGAATAAATGTGTGCAAAGGTAGTGCCTGGGTGATTTCATAACAGCATGACTACTGGCAGAGTGATTACATAAGTACAATGCTAGTGCCTCTGTTATTGAAAGAGTGCAACGTTAGTGCCTGAGTGATAATATAAGTGCATGAGTACTGGCTACATGATTCAAAGAGTGCATGGGTAATACCTTGTTGATTTTATGAGTGCATAGGTAGTGCCTGGATGTTTGCATGAGTGCAGGAGTAATGCCTGAGTGATTACAGCACTGCATATGTAGTGACTGGATCATTGGAAGACTGCATGGGTAGTACTTGGGTGTTTTTATAACTGCACGAGTGTTGGGCCTAGCCAAATATAAAGCAGCAGACTATTACATGACTCAACCATAAGTCTCTCCATATTGTTAAAAACATGCATACATATGTCTCAACCTTTTCAAATCATCATCATATCTAAAAGAAATATATATACAATATTTCTGGAATATAGTGAAACCTAGAAACTGAGACATGTAATAGATCTGCTTGAGTGATTGCATAACTCTATGCGTAGTGCTTGGGTGATTGTATGACTCCAAAGGTATTCGCTGGGTAATTGCAGGAGAAGATAAATAGTGACTGGCTAATTGCATGATTGCACACATAGAGGTTGAGTGCATGGATAAGTGTATAAATAGCACCTGAAGGCATAGATGAGTCATGGAGTAGTGCCTAAGTGAATAGATGAGTGCAACAGTAGGGCCTGGGTGATTCTATGACTGCAAGGATAGTGTGTGGGTTATTACATGACTGCATAGGTAGACACTGCATGATTCTATGACTGCAGGGGTAATACATAACTAGTACCTGGGTGATACCATGACTACAGGGGTAATATCTGGGGGATTACTGGAGTACATAGCAAGTGAGTAGGTGATTTTATAAGTGCATGCGTACTGGCTAAGTGATTGGAGGAGTGCATAGATCCTGAAAAGGTAATTGGAGGAGTGCATGGGTATTGCCTGGGTGATTGAACCAGTGTATAGCTAATGCATTGGTGATTGCATGAGTTCAGACGCAATATCTGGGGGACTACAGGAGTACATAGAAAGTGCCTGGGTGATTTTATAAGTGCATCAGTACTGCCTGGGGGATTAGAGTAATACTGTGATAGTGCCTCAGTGATTGCAAAAGTGTAAAGGTAGGGCCTGGGTGATTTTATAAGTGCATAGGCACTGGCTAAGTGATTGGAGGAGGGCATAGATCCTGACAGGGTGATTGCAGGAGTGCAAGGTTAGTGCCTGCGTGATTAAACCAGTGTATAGCTAATGCATTGATGATTGCATGATTGCAGGAGTTATGTCTGGCGGATTAGAGGAGTACATAGGTAATGCCTGGTGATTCCATGTTTGCAGGAGTAATATCTGGGAGATTACAGGAGTACATAGAAAGTGCCTGGGTGATTTTATAAGTGCATGTGTACTACCTGAGTGATTGGAGTAGTTCTGCAGTAGTACCTGAGTGATTGGAGGAGTGCAACATACTGAGTAGTAGCAGAATACTGAAACTGCAGCACAAAAGTCAGGTCTATGACATGGTGCACACTTTTGTACTGCAGCTTCAAAATTCTTTAACTACTCAGGGTGTTGGGCGTACTCAAAATAAAGCATAAAAGCTAAACATGAGTCTGCTATGAATCTCACCATATTCCTGAAACTATACATGCATATTTGTCTACCTTTTGTAATCATCATCATATATACCAGTAATAAACAAGTAGACTGAACTTTGCATTTCAAAGACACACCTACATTTCTGCAGTCTATTTCAAGTGTACCTTCCCCAGACTCATAGAAAGTAGCCTAATCAGTAATCCCTTCTGCTAACATGTCTTAAAGCTCACTTTTGTGCTGCACCTTCACCATTCTATGAATATTGGGCCTAGTCAAACATAAAGCAGCAACATATCACATGTCTCTACCATAACTCTAACCATATTCCTAAAAGCATGCATGCTTCTATATATGCCTATTGCCAAAAGCATTACACATATTAGAATATATGTGCAAGTAGAAACATAACCACACTCACAAGACCATAAAGGCCTTAAAACTTGACAGACTACACTTAATATTTCAAACACACCTAGATTTATGCGGCAAATTTCAAGTGAACTTTTACACAGACTCTTATAAAGTACCATAATCAATAATTCCTCTCCCAACATATCTTAAACATCACTTTTCAACTACTACTGCTTCACTATTCTAGTAGTAATCAGGTATAGAGCATAGCTAACAGCAAAGCAACACTTCTCTTATCTTTCATGAAAGTCTCCCCATATTTCTAAAACCATGTATGCATATGTCTGTACCTTTTGCTAGCAGCATCATATATAAAAGTAATACACAGATAAATGTATACCTGTTTTTATACATCTATCATCTTCAGATGCATAACAAATACCATAATGTATGTGCAAGTAGACACATATCTCAGTCACAACACATCCACAGCTCAAAACGTCACAGACTACACTTCAGTTTTCAAACAGACACTGAAAAGTTTGCGGTATATATGAAATATAACTTTCTACACATCATACAAATTACTCTAATAAATAACATCTCTACAAACATCTCAAAACTCACTTTCAGGCTGCTGCTTTACCATTCTACAACTACTTATAATGTTACACCTACCCAAATACAAAGCAGGAACCCTTCACATGTCTTTACTAAAAGTTAAAAGTCTCACCATATTCCTAAAAGCAGAATTGAATATGTCTGACCCATAACACTATCCAAACCTTAAAACTTCACAGAACAAACTTCCATTTTCAAGCAAACACCAAAAATGATGTGGCATATTTCAACTGTACCTCTCTAGAAACTTAAAAAAAGAAGCCTAATCAATAATACCTTATGTCAACATCTTTTAAACCACACTATTATGCTGCATCTTCACCATTCCACTACTACTCACAATCTTGAGCCTACCACATAAAAAGCAACAACACCTCTTTGTTATACATCATGCACCTTCAAATGTATAAGACATATGAAAATACATATACAAGTAGAGACACACTTGAGACAGAAGTTCATGCACACCTTAAAACTTGACAGACTCCACCTCCAATTTTAAAGCAACACCTAAAATTATGCTGTATACTACAAATGTACATATCCACACACTAAAACAAACTACCATAATCACTAATCCATCTTCCAATATACACATATTACTATACAAAATCTATTTCAAACAACATTTAACTACAATAAAACAAACTACAATACACATCTCTACATCTCAGGTGGTAAAAAGATTCCTAGAGGGGGCCAAAAGAATAGCCCCACCAAAGAGGATGCCACCGCCGGCATAGAACCTCAATGTAGTTCTAACGCAACTTATGAAGGCACCTTTCGAACCCATTCACAAGGCCTCTCTGCATATGCTCACAATAAAGACGGCCTTTCTGGTAGCAATCACCTCGCTACGCAGAGTGAGCGAGTGCGAGCGCTCACACTACAGGAACCCTACATTCAGATTCACAATGACAGGGTGGTAATGAGGACAGACCCACACTTCATGCCAAAGGTGGTGTCGAAGTTCCATAAGGGTTTTTGAAAGTGATTGGGTGCTTGGACTAGGGCTAAGATTGGCTGTAAGGTCCTCGTCTCCTATTGGTTCTAGATTTTAGGGCTAGTGCTGTAATTGGATACTGTTAGGGCTAGGGTTCCCATTGGCTGAAGGGGTCACCTGACTACTAGGGCTATAAACGGCCAAGGCTTAGGGCGTCTCAGCTAAGGGTGGACAGGACAAGGGTGAGTGCCTGTTTGAGCCTGGTCGAAACTGGTCGGGACCAGGGCCAGGAATGCTGCCCATTTTCCCATTCATTAATACCCACCCTATGTATTTGTCCCTCTGTACATAAGCATTGATTTTCACTATAGATATGTGCCTATCTTCGTGTATTGCTTTGTATAACATGTACAATAATTATGTTGTTATAAAAACAAAGAGAAAAGAAAGAAAAAAAAATCTTCTTTGGTCTACATGTACTTGCTTCCATTGGGCATCTATGTACCTCCATGTACTTGGATCTGTGTGTCTTACTTTTCTCCTGAAAAAGCATATCCAATGCACTACCCTATTTCTCATCCGCTACCTCTATCAATATCTTTAATCTGCATATACTTACCTCCTTTATGCATCTATATACTTTCAATGTACTTATGGACCTATATATTTATCACTTTCTTCTAATTTAGCATTTCCAATGCACTACCCTATTTCTCAGCCTATACTTCCCTCAATATATCTTCTAGCCCAACTTTCTGACTCATCTCAAACTTCTTTCTACTACTCTTTCCAATTCACTACCCTATCTCACCCTATACATCTATCATTATATCCTCTACACCCACTCTCTCATTTATCCCAAACGCCATACCACTACTATGTTCCCCAAAATAACCCTTTGACTCTCTCCTACTCTACCCCTCCTTCCATCTTCTGACACCTCCTTTACTGTACCGATCCCCCAAAACAAACCTTTCTAAACTCTTCCCTCTGACTCTTCCCCTCCAAAAACCCTTTTTACTTATCCAAAAGCCTCCTCCTACTGCTATGACCTAAAAAAGAAATCCTTCACTCTTCTATCCCTCCACTATCCTTTTCAATCAAAATAACAGACTAGCATGTTCACTTCTCTAATTCCATATTCCACTATACTAATTCACCACTAATCCTTTATGGGTTCCAGAGTAGCGTGCTACTCGCCAACAAAGCGTTTCAACACCTCATCAGGGTTACAAGCGCTATATAAATGCAAACCTTTTTTCCTTTTTTACCCCTCCCTAACCCTTCTCAATCCAAATAACTGACTAACATATCCACCACTCAAATTACTTCATATTTCACTATACTAATTTTCAACACTAATCCTTTATGGGTTCCGGAGTAGCCTGCTACTCGCCAGAAAAGCGCTTCAACACCCCATCAGGGGTAACAGGCGCTATATAAATGCAAGCCTTTCTTTCCCTTCTATCCCTCCGCTATCCTTCTCACTCCAAATAACTGACTAATATCCACCACTCAAATTACTTTCATATTTCACCATACTAATTCACCACTAATCCTTTATGGGTTTCCGGAGTAGCGTGCTACTCGCCAAAAAAAAAGAGCGATTCAACACCCCATCAGGGGTTAGAAGCGCTATATAAATACAAACCTTCTTTCCTCTTCTATCCTTCCGCTATCCTTCCGAATCCAAATAACTGACTAACCTATCCACCACTTAAAATTTACTTGCATGTTTCACTATACTAATTCAACACTAATCCTCTATGGGTCCCGGAGTAGCGTGCTACTCGCCGAAAAGCGCTTCGACGCCTCGTCAGAGGTAGTAAGCGCTATACAAATGCAATTACAATACAATACAATACAATACATCTAATAATATATTTTAAACATCACAGTTCATCAATAATTTTTAAAGATTAAAAATAAACCTAATACATAATACACCTCACAAATGTATAACTCACCTTCCAAATTGATTTGTAGAATTTAAAAATATCACAAACTCATTAAAAATAATCTTATGCACACAATCAATGTAATGCACCACTCTCAGCAAGGTAAAACCAGTAATGGCAAACTTTCCCTCTCTTTCTCCACACAAATACATGTAAGTAACAAATCACATTGCTTCCTACATTATTTCAAATTATAAAACACATTTCTATTGGTTAGACATATTAACCCTTACCAACTGACTTCTAAAAGTGCACAAACTGGTTCTGGAATTTTTGGGAGTCACGACTCCACCGTGCACCAACGCGATGGAGCCGCGAATCCATACGGGAGTTTGAAATATATTACAAATAAAAATACCACTATTTTTTAACAACACACCACTTCTAAACATAGTACTGACTCGGGAAATTATACTTTAATAACGTCACCTATATATAAATTACAATTTCACATTTTAAGTCCACAGTTAAGTTTCAACCCTTCCCCCATTCTGCTTAATGCCAGTTTCCATAGTAACAGTTCATGGAACATTCAACTTAACTGACAGATCACAAGTTCACCATATTTTCAAATCCAGCACACAAGGTTACAAATGCAAACAGCAGGTGTGGTTGACATTTGCAAAATATCTCCTTATCCTATCTACTGTACCTTTCAAACATTTTCTACTAACCAATAAGGAACATGCTTGTTAAAAAAAAGTAACATGCACCCATTTTTGAGTGTACAATCTTCTTAAACAGCCAATCAATTCTCTACTTTTTAAAAAACAGCATCTTGTCCACCATTTTAGATACCTCTCATTCTACCAACTGACTACCTCAGCTACAGACATCTTTTCATTCATTCCAGACATCCCTTCAAGATGCTTACAGTGTGGATTGTTGGGCACAACTATGTTTTCTGGTGCAAAAGGTATGCTGAACGCAGAGGTATTGACAAAGACCTAGCTTTGCAAAATGTGGATATTAAATGGATTGCACAGAGAGGATTAAAGTGGCACTAATTGATGCCTTTGGTTAAAATATTTTTGCATCTCCAACCCCCTGACCTCATGATTGTGCACTGTGGTGGCAATGATCTAGGCACATTGACTGGGGTAGGTCTGGAAATGCTAATGAAGGACACCTTTGCACAATTGATGTTGCTTTTACCTCAAACTGTCTTTGTATACTCTAATATATGCCAAAGACAGAAATGGAAGTGATCAAATCAATTCTGTCCACAGATTGAGAAAGCTAGAAAAAATGTCAATAAAGCTGTTTCTGCTTACCTCAGAGACCATAGGATGGGCTCCATCTATAACAACAATCAACGTTTTGATATGGATGACATCTACAGAAGTGATGGAGTACACTTCACAGATCAAGGAAACAGAGTCTTTCTCAACAACTTAAAGCTGGGCATCCGCACTTACATGTAGCAACAACAAACTCATAATTAAAACAAGGGCTCTTTTTAGAGCCACCCTATAACATAATAGTGAATATAAATTTTCTTTTACACATACATATTTATTTTTTATTTTTTGTGAATTTGCGCACCCGACGCAAATCTGCAAAAGCATGAATTCAATGTACTACAACACAGCACACTTTTCAAGTTTAACTATTAATTTTTAATTTTATATATTTTTAACAACTCTATCAATTGTAATCTTGTCATTAACTTCAATCACAGTAACTCTTTAAAACAACTTCACAAATACAACACTACCTTCTAAATTATATACTACTTAATTATTTATTTAAGGTGAATTCGTGAATCCAACGTGATGTTAAACAGGGGGCCACGCTGAGAGCCGCAGTGGGGTCGCGACTCCAAACTCGAAAGAAAAAAAAAAACGCCCCACTTACATTTATTCGCTATTCGCCCCGGGGACCCTATCCCCCGGGGTCTGCCACCATTTATTTAAAAAAAATAATTAGGAGGGGGACCGCATGGCCCCCTTCCTCAGGCCAATAATGGCCCCAGGGACCCCATCCCCGGGGCACTGCTACTCATTTTTTTTATATTTTAAATTAAGCAGACAGGGAGTCGCGTGGCCCCCCTCCTCAGGCCAATAATGGCCCCGGGACCCCATCCCCTAGGGCCTGGCATTGGGGACCATGGGGGGAGCCCCGATGCCCCCACGGTCCCTGCCGGCTTCCCACCTCCTGTGGGAGCTGGCATTGCTTTGGGCGAGGGGAGCTACTAACATACAGCTCCCCTTGCCCAAAAGTAATTGTGCTTTGCTTCGTTGAAGCGAGAGCAGGTTTCCTGCTCTCGCTTCAACGAAGCAAAGCAGTGTTTGCTATGGCAGGGTGGGAGCTGTGCTCCCGCCCGGCCATAGCAAACAGCAATGTCCCGGGGGTGGGCACCCCAGGACATTGCAGGAGCCGGCCCTGAGGGGTGGCGGTCCCAAGGGCCATTGAGGGCCCCCCTCCCTTCATGAAAATAGCCCCGGGGAGGTGGTGGTCCCCAGCGCTGGGGGTCAGTGTGGTGGGCTCGAGCCCCCCACACTAATTATTTCACTAAGCCCCGGGGATGTGGCGGTCCCCGGAGCTTGGGGGGGCCTGTGAGGCCCCCGCCCTTATTACAATTAAGCCCCGGGAAGGTGGTGGTCCCCAGGGCTTGGGTGGCCCGCAAAGCCCCCGTCCTTATTTTAATAAAGCCCCGGGGAGGTGGCAGTCTCCGGGGTTGCGGGGGCCCCCACTATATAATTACGCATTGCTCCCGGGACCTGGCCCACCCGGGGGCTTAAGGAAAACAAAGCGCAGGACACCCCGCTTTGTTTTTTTTTTATTTTCTTGGCGGGATTCATGCACCAGCGTGACTTCCGCCAAAAAAAAAATGCTTTTTTGGGCCCTGGGGGTCCCTGTGGGACCCCCTGACCAGCCCTAGGGCGTAAGGGTGTTTCTACCTTGACCCCTTTCCTACATTTACAACCTTTTTCTACCTTTTGGATATGACTCAGTTCTACCGAGTCACAAAATGGCTGCCAACACTCTAAACCAGCCAAACAGAATGAAGCTCGTGCTCGGGAGGGTTCGCAACTCCTCCTCGGTGATCAGATATGTAAATTTGTATTTTTTTAATTTCTCAGGAACTACTGAACGGATTTATACCATTTAAAAGAAAGGGTGCTTTCTAAACCAAGAGCTACCTTGTTGCCAAATTTGGTGTAATTCGTTCAGCAGTTCGGGCTGTAGCCCATTCCAAAATTTCCTATAGAAATTAACATGAGGAAAACACATTTTGGGACCCCCCTTTTTTCTCGGCTCCCGTTTGAGGAATCACCTCAAAACTTTCAAGACAGGAGCTGACTGGAGCTGGTCATTAGTTTGGAAAATTTCGCGAACATTTGTCATACGGCGCCAAAGATATTGGCAAAAGAAAAAATGTTTTTGAATAGAAACAAGGTCCTAACTATAACTACCTACTGGTGACCGCCAGTAGGTAATATATATATATATATATATATTCACTGAAAAAAACATAGGTTTCAGGCACATTATAGTTAGAAATTAGCATTTAAAAGACCTTAGAAATTCACTGAAAAAACCATAGGTTTTAGGGACAGTTATAGTTAGTTGGACATTTCACTCATACAAAACCATAGAAATTCCCCCGTTATAGTTAGTTCAGCTAACTATAACTCGTGCCCCCGCAATGCACTGCTGATAACGTCACATATTACATCACTCATGACATGGTCAGTGACATCACTGATGACATCACTGATGACATCTCAAATGACATCACTGATGACATCACTGATGACATCATCCAGTGACTGTGTGTTTCTGTAAAGTTTAAATATGTTTAATATATATAGGGAAAGGCGTATTGAAGAATGAGAGGGTGTATAAGTGTCTGAATGGATGATTTAGTAGGTGCGTGACTGACTCTATAAGTGAGCGATTAAACGTATCTTACTGAATGCATGGGCTAGTGACTAAACTGTGTGAATGTCTGTATCCGTCGGTCTGTTGCTGTGTAAGCGGCTGCATGGGTTTTTTAATAGCTACATGAGTGTCTATATGAGTTATTGATTGGTTGTCTGAGTATCTGTATGGGTGCCTGAGTGTTTGTGTGGGTGGGGTGTGTGTGACTCTGTGCATAGATGTGTGAGTGGGTGATTCACTGGGTGCATGGTTTCAAGAGTGCATCTGTGATGGACTGTATGGGTGGGTGAGTGTCTGTATGGGTGTGTTAGTGATTGAATGTATATCTCAGTGGTACATGTGTGAGTAACTACATATGTGAAAGGCAGTATATATGTGTGTTGGAGTATATAAATGGCTATAAGTGAGAGTGTGTGATTGTGAGAGTGGCTGTATGGATGAGTGTGTACTTGTATCAGTGATTGTATAAGAGCATAAGAATGTGCTAGTATTTGTATGAGTAAGTGAGCTGGTGTGTGTATAACTGTATAGGTGAGTAAATGGGTGTGTGATTAAGTTTTTTGCATGACTGACTAGGTGTGTGAGTACCTCTATGGATGAGTGGCGGTGTGTGAGTTTATATAGGTGTATGAGTGCCTATGATAGTCCTGTACTGAGTGACTAAGTATGAGTGACTGTACGGGTGAGTGAGTGGATGTGTGTGTAGACCTAAGAATCAGTGAGTGGGTATGTAGTTTTTGGTGTTGGAGTGTCTATGGTTTTGAGAATGGCAGTCTGTAATTTAGAGTGGGTGTATCAAAAGTTATATTAGGGTGTGAGAAGATGCATGAAATTATCACATGGATGATGTCATCAGTGATGTCATTTGAGATGTCATCAGTGATGTCACTGACCATGTCATGAGTGATGTAATATGTGACGTCATCAGCAGTGCATTGCGGGGCGCGAGTTATAGTTAGCTGAACTAACTATAACGGGGGAATTTCTATGGTTTTGTACGAGTGAAATGTCCAACTAACTATAACTGTCCCTAAAACCTATGGTTTTTTCAGTGAATTTCAAAGGTTTTTTAAATGCTAATTTCTAACTATAACGTGTCTGAAACCTATGGTTTATTCAGTGAATTTCAAAGGTTTTTTAAATGCTAATTTCTAACTATAACGTGCCTGAAACCTATGATTTTTTAAGTGAATTTCAAAGGTTTTTTAAATGCTAGTTTTTAACTATGCTTACAGAGGTAGGACATGTGAAGAAAGAAGAAAAAACGCACAGAAAGAAGCAAAAGATGTGCAGAAAGAACCAACATAGGAGCAGAAAGAGGCCTTGTTGCAAAATCATCCTGTGCCCACAACTTTTTCAGACGGGTACTGGTGGTAACTGACTCTGACTAACCAGAGCCAGTGCTATGCTAAAAGACACTTAGAATACAGTGAAAACACCTACATACACTAGGGAACACTATGCGTTGGGGTACCCCTGTGATTAGCATGACCTCCTCTGCAAGTCCCTAGTACATAATAGGGCAGGGGGATTAAAACTACCTCTTAAAACGCGCTACATGGCGCGTTTGCACAGTGGTGAAGGGAGGGGGGGGCCTGAGGTGACATGTGTGCAAACGCACCCCGTGGCACGTTTTAAGTTGCGGGATTAAGTCCCCTTGAATTCTGAGGGTCCCTGGGGACCAACTAGCCCCCCAGGTACCTACAGTTAGGACCACAGAGCTGAGTTGCAGAGAGGCGTTCCGAGGCCACGCACCTTTTTTCACCTCTCTGCAACGCAACTCTGTTGTGCTTACTGAAGGTACCTGGTGGGCTAGTTGGCCCCCAGGGTCCCTCAGGATTCAAAGGGAATTAATTCCCCAACTTAAAACGCACCACAGGGCGTGTTTGCGCACATGTCACCTGAGGCCCCGCCCCTCCCTTCACCACTGTGCAAATGCGCCCCGTGGTGCGTTTTAAGTTGGGGGATTAGGTCACCTTGAATCCTGAGGGTCCCTGGGGCCCAACTAGCCCACTAGGTACTTCCAGTAAGCACCACAGGCCTGCGTTGCAACGCCTGTAACAAATTGTGCAGTTGTGTTTAGGTAGTGAAGAGGGTCGTGCTGGGGGTAGTGTTTTAGGGTTTAGGGTAGTGCAGTGGTGTTTGTGTAGTGTAGGGGGTCATGCTGGGGGTAGATTTAGGGTTTAGGGTAGTGCAGTGGTGTTTGGGTAGTGTAGGGAGTCGTGCTGGGGGAGTGTTTTAGGGTTTAGGGTGGTGCAGTGGTGTTTGGGTAGTGTAGGGGGTCGTGCTGCGGGTAGTGTTTTAGGGTTTAGGGTAGTGCAGTGGTGTTTGGGTAGTGTAGGGGGTCGTGCTGGGGGTAGTGATTTAGGGTAGTGCAGTGGTGTTTGGGTAGTGTAGGGGGTCGTGCTTGGGGTAGTGATTTAGGGTAGTGCAGTGGTGTTTGGGTAGTGTAGGGGGTACTGCTGGGGGTAGTGTTTTAGGGTTTAGGTTAGTGCAGTGGTGTTTGGGTAGTGTAGGGGTACTGCTGGGGGTAGTGTTTTAGGTTTTAGGGTAGTGCAGTGGTGTTTGTGTAGTGTAGGGGGTAGTGTTTTAGGGTTTAGGGTAGTGCAGTGGTGTTTGTGTAGTGTAGGAGGTCGTGTTTTAGGGTTTAGGGTAGTGCAGTGGTCTTTGGGTAGTGTAGGGAGTTGTGCGGGGGTAGTGTTTTAGGGTTTAGGGTAGTGTAGGGGGTCATGCGGGGGTAGTGTTTTAGGGATTAGGGTAGTGCATTGGTGTTTGGGTAGTGTAGGGGGTCATGCGGGGGTAGTGTTTTAGGGTTTAGGGCAGTGCAGTGGTGTTCGGGTAGTGTAGGGGGTCGTGCTGGGGGAGTGTTTTAGGGTTTAGGGCAGAGCAGTGGTGTTCGGGTAGTGTAGGGGGTCGTGCTGGGGGAGTGTTTGAGGGTTTAGGGCAGTGCAGTCGTGTTCGGGTAGTGTAGGGGGTTGTGCTGGGGTTAGTATTTTAGGGTTTAGGGTAGTGCAGTGGTGTTCGGGTAGTGTAGGGGGTCGTGCTGTGGGTGGTGTTCTCAGGGTTTAGGGCAGTGCAGTGGTGTTTGGGCAGTGTAGGGGGTAATGCTGGGGGTGGTGTTTTAGGGTTTAGGGCAGTGCAGTGGTGTTCGGGCAGTGTAGGGGGTCGTGCTGGGGGTGGTGTTTCAGGGTTTAGGGCAGTGCAGTGGTGTTCGGGCAGTGTAGGGGGTGGTGTTTCAGGGTTTAGGGCAGTGCAGTGGTGTTCGGGCAGTGTAGGGGGTCGTGCTGGGGCTGGTGTTTCAGGGTTTAGGGCAGTGCAGTGGTGTTCGGGCAGTGTAGGGGGTCGTGCTGGGGCTGGTGTTTCAGGGTTTAGGGCAGTGCAGTGGTGTTCGGGCAGTGTAGGTGGTCGTGCTGGGGCTGGTGTTTCAGGGTTTAGGGCAGTGCAGTGGTGTTCGGGCAGTGTAGGGGGTTGTGCTGGGGGTGGTGTTTCAGGGTTTAGGGCAGTGCAGTGGTGTTCGGGCAGTGTAGGGGGTGCTGCAGGGGGTGGTGTTTCAGGGTTTAGGTCAGTGCAGTGGTGTTCGGGCAGTGTAGGGGGTCTTGCTGGGGTTGATGTTTCAGGGTTTAGGGCAGTGCAGTGGTGTTCGGGCAGTGTAGGGGGTCGTGCTGGGGCTGGTGTTTCAGGGTTTAGGGCAGTGCAGTGGTGTTCGGGCAGTGTAGGGGGTCGTGCTGGGGCTGGTGTTTCAGGGTTTAGGGCAGTGCAGTGGTGTTCGGGCAGTGTAGGGGGTCGTGCTGGGGCTGGTGTTTCAGGGTTTAGGGCAGTGCAGTGGTGTTCAGGGCAGTGTAGGCGGTCGTGCTGGGGCTGGTGTTTCAGGGTTTAGGGCAGTGCAGTGGTGTTCGGGCAGTGTAGGGGGTCGTGCTGGGGCTGGTGTTTCAGGGTTTAGGGCAGTGCAGTGGTGTTCGGGCAGTGTAGGGGGTCTTGCAGGGGGTGGTGTTTCAGGGTTTAGGGCAGTGCAGTGGTGTTCGGGCAGGGTAGGTGGTCTTGCTGGGGGTGGTGTTTCAGGCTTTAGTGCAGTGGTGTTCGGGCAGTGTAGGGGGTCGTGCTGGGGGTGGTGTTTCAGGGTTTAGGGCAGTGCAGTGGTGTTCGGGCAGTATAGGCGGTCGTGCTGGGGGTGGTGTTTCAGGGTTTAGGGCAGTGCAGTGGTGTTCGGGCAGTGTAGGGGGTTGTGCTGGGGGTGGTGTTTCAGGGTTTAGGGCAGTGCAGTGGTGTTCGGGCAGTGTAGGGGGTCATGCTGGGGCTGGTGTTTCAGGGTTTAGGGCAGTGCAGTGGTGTTCGGGCAGTGTAGGGGGTCGTGCTGGGGCTGGTGTTTCAGGGTTTAGGGCAGTGCAGTGGTGTTCGGGCAGTGTAGGGGGTTGTGCTGGGGGGAGTATTTTAGGGTTTAGGGTAGTGCAGTGGTGTTCGGGTAGTGTAGGGGGTCGTGCTGGGGGTAGTGTTTGAGGGTTTAGGGCAGTGCAGTCGTGTTCGGGTAGTGTAGGGGGTTGTGCTGGGGGTAGTATTTTAGGGTTTAGGGTAGTGCAGTGGTGTTCGGGTAGTGTAGGGGGTCGTGCTGGGGGTAGTGTTTTAGGGTTTAGGGCAGAGCAGTGGTGTTCGGGTAGTGTAGGGGGTCGTGCTGGGGGTAGTGTTTGAGGGTTTAGGGCAGTGCAGTGGTGTTCGGGCAGTGTAGGGGGTTGTGCTGGGGGTAGTGTTTCAGGGTTTAGGGTAGTGCAGTGGTGTTCGGGCAGTGTAGGGGGTCGTGCTGGGGGTGGTGTTTCAGGGTTTAGGGCAGTGCAATGGTGTTTGGGCAGTGTAGGGGGTAATGCTGGGGGTGGTGTTTAAGGGTTTAGGGCAGTGCAGTGGTGTTCGGGCAGTGTAGGGGGTCGTGCTGGGGGTGGTGTTTCAGGGTTTAGGGCAGCGCAGTGGTGTTCGGGCAGTGTAGGGGGTGGTGTTTCAGGGTTTAGGGCAGTGCAGTGGTGTTCGGGCAGTGTAGGGGTTGTGCAGGGGGTGGTGTTTCAGGGTTTAGAGCAGTGGTGTTCGGGCAGTGTAGGGGGTGGTGCTGGGGGTGGTGTTTCAGGGTTTAGGGCAATGCAGTGGTGTTCGGGCAGTGTAGGGGGTCATGCTGGGGGTGGTGTTTCAGGGTTTAGGGCAGTGCAGTGGTGTTCGGGCAGTGTAGGGGGCGGTGCAGGGGCTGGTGTTTCAGGGTGTAGGGCAGTGCAGTGGTGTTCGGGCAGTGTAGGGGGGGCTGCAGGGGGTGGTGTTTCAGGGTTTCGGGCAGTGCAGTGGTGTTCGGGCAGTGTAGGGGGTCATGCAGGGGGTGGTGTTTCAGGGTTTAGGGCAGTGCAGTGGTGTTCGGGCAGTGTAGGGGGTCGTGCTGGGGGTAGTGTTTGAGGGTTTAGGGCAGTACAGTGGTGTTCGGGCAGTGTAGGGGTCGTGCTGGGGCTGGTGTTTCAGGGTTTAGGGCAGTGCAGTGGTGTTCGGGCAGTGTAGGGGGTCGTGCTGGGGCTGGTGTTTCAGGGTTTAGGGCAGAGCAGTGGTGTTCAGGCAGTGTAGGTGGTCGTGCTGGGGCTGGTGTTTCAGGGTTTAGGGCAGAGCAATGGTGTTCAGGCAGTGTAGGGGGTTTTGCTGGAGGTGGTGTTTCAGGGTTTAGGGCAGTGCAGTGGTGTTCGTGCAGTGTAGGGGGTGGTGTTTCAGGGTTTAGGGCAGTGGTGTTCAGGCAGTGTAGGGGGTCTTGCTGGGGTTGATGTTTCAGGGTTTAGGGCAGTGCAGTGGTGTTTGGGCAGTGTAGGGGGTAGTGCTGGGGGTGGTGTTTCAGGGTTTATGGCAGTGCAGTGGTGTTCCGGCAGTGTAGGAGGTCGTGCAGGGGGTAGTGTTTCAGGGTTTAGGGCAGTGCAGTGGTATTCGGGCAGTGTAGGGGGTCGTGCTGGGGGTGGTGTTTCAGGGTTTAGGGCAGTGCAGTGGTGTTCAGGCAGTGTAGGGTGTCGTGCTGAGGGGTGGTGTTTCAGGGTTTAGGGCAGTGCAGTGGTGTTCGGGCAGTGTAGGGGGTCGTGCAGGGGGTGGTGTTTTAGGGTTTAGGGCAGTGCAGTGGTGTTTGGGCAGTGTAGGGGGTCGTGCAGGGGGTGGTGTTTCAGTGTTTAGGGCAGTGCAGTGGTGTTCGGCCAGTGTAGGTGGTCTTGCTGGGGGTGGTGTTTCAGGCTTTAGTGCAGTGGTGTTCGGGCAGTGTAGGGGGTCGTGCTGGGGGTGGTGTTTCAGGGTTTAGGGCAGTGCAGTGGTGTTCGGGCAGTGTAGGGGGTCGTGCTGGGGCTGGTGTTTCAGGGTTTAGGGCAGTGCAGTGGTGTTCGGGCAGTGTAGGGGGTCATGCTGGGGCTGGTGTTTCAGGGTTTAGGGTAGTGCAGTGGTGTTCGGGCAGTGTAGGGGGTCGTGCTGGGGCTGGTGTTTCATGGTTTAGGGCAGTGCAGTGGTGTTCGGGCAGTGTAGGGGGTCGTGCTGGGGGTGGTGTTTCAGGGTTTAGGGCAGTGCAGTGGTGTACGGGCAGTGTAGGGGGTCTTGCTGGGGTGGTGTTTCAGGGTTTAGGGCAGTGCAGTGGTGTACGGGCAGTGTAGGGGGTCTTGCTGGGGGTGGTGTTTCAGGGTTTAGGGCAGTGGTGTTCGGGCAGTGTAGGGGGTCTTGCTGGGGGTAGTGTTTCAGGGTTTAGGGCAGTGCAGTGGTGTTCGTGCAGTGTAGGGGGTCGTGCTGGGGGTGGTGTTTCAGGGTTTAGGGCAGTGCAGTAGTGTTCGGGCAGTGTAGGGGGTCGTGCTGGGGGTGGTGTTTCAGGGTTTAGGCAGTGCAGTGGTGTTCGGGCAGTGTAGGGGGTCGTGCAGGGGGTGGTGTTTCAGGGTTTAGGGCAGTGCAGTGGTGTTCGGGCAGTGTAGGGGGTCGTGCTGGGGGTGGTGTTTCAGGGTTTAGGGCAGTGGTGTTCGGGCAGTGTAGGGGGTCTTGCTGGGGGTGGTGTTTCAGGGTTTAGGGCAGTGGTGTTCGGGCAGTGTAGGGGGTCTTGCTAGGGGTAGTGTTTCAGGGTTTAGGGCAGTGCAGTGGTGTTTGGGAGGTGTAGGGGTCATGCTGGGGGTGGTGTTTCAGGGTTTAGGGCAGTGCAGTGGTGTTCGGGCAGTGTAGGGGTTCGTGAAGGGGGTGGTGTTTCAGGGTTTAGGGCAGTGCAGTGGTGTTCGGGCAGTGTAGGGGGTCGTGCTAGGGTATGTGTTTCAGGGTTTAGGGCAGTGCAGTGGTGTTCGGGCACTGTAGGGGGTCGTGCAGGGGCTGGTGTTTCAGGGTTTAGGGCAGTGCAGTGGTGTTCGGGCAGTGTAGGGGGTCGTGCTGGGGGTAGTGTTTTAGGGTTTAGGGTAGTGCAGTGGTGCTTGTGTAGTGTAGGGGGTCGTGCTGGGGGTAGTGTTTTAGGGTTTAGGGTAGTGCAGTGGTGTTTGTGTAGTGTAGGGGGTCATGTTTTAGGGTAATGCAGTGGTGTTTGGGTAGTGTAGGGGGTCGTGCTGGGGTAGTGTTTTAGGATTTAGGTTAGTGCAGTGGTGTTTGGGTAGTGTAGGGGGTCGTGCTGGGGGTAGTGTTTTAGGGTTTAAGGTAGTGCAGTGGTGTTTGTGTAGTGTAGGGGGTCGTGCTGGGGGTAGTGTTTTAGGGTTTAGGGTAGTGCAGTGGTGCTTGTGTAGTGTAGGGGGTCGTGCTGGGGTAGTGTTTTAGGGTTTAGGGTAGTGCAGTGGTGTTTGTGTAGTGTAGGGGGTCATGTTTTAGGGTAGTGCAGTGGTGTTTGGGTAGTGTAGGGGGTCGTGCTGGGGGTAGTGTTTTAGGATTTAGGTTAGTGCAGTGGTGTTGGGGTAGTGTTTTAGGGTTTAGGGTAGTGCAGTGGTGTTTGTGTAGTGTAGGGGGTCATGCTGGGGGTAGTGTTTTAGGGTTTAGGATAGTGCAGTGGTGCTTGTGTAGTGTAGGGGGTTGTGCTGGGGTAGTGTTTTAGGGTTTAGGGTAGTGCAGTGGTGTTTTTGTAGTATAGGGGTCATGTTTTAAGATGCAACGCTCCAATACCTGACCAGTTTGCACTACATAAAACTGCAAAAACTAAAAATAAAAAGTGTTTTGCACACTTTTGTCATTGGGCTATATGTGGGCTACATCTGGGTAATATTTGTGCTACATTTGGGCTCTTTTTCACTGGTGGCCATCTTGGAAGACTTCTTTGTTATGAAGTTTCCTAATTTCCTCATTTACTGCAGTCTCCTCAGTAGGAAATGCTTTCAGTTTTTTACTTTGATTCCATCAAGAAGGCATTCAGATGTGTCACACATTTGCCATAAATTCAGAATGTTATTACTCTAGTTGTTCATTAGATCACTGTAGTAAAGCTACTGCTCACCAAGGAGTTAACTGGAAGTCTACTGCTGGTATTGAAAGTGATTGTTTCAGTCTGCATGTCAGAATTTTCTAATGAAATAGAAGAGGATTTGAGATCTCACTTAAAACATGCACTAAATTTTCTTTTTGCAGCACTAACCATAATTTCTATGGCAAAATGAACCCCCTCATTTTGTTCCTTTTTAAATTAAATGTTTTAAGTGTTACCAGTTTATTCCAATCAAGATGGCTTCAGGTGTGCCATACTTTTGTCATAAGTAAGGCTGTTAGCACTCTAGTTGTTCTTTAGAACACTCTGGGAAGCTGCAGTAGAACACAAAGGCATCAACTGACAGGCTGCTCCTGTTGAAATATAACAGGAAGATATTTGAGATCTCACTTAAAACATATCCTAATTTTTCTTTCTACAGCACTAACCATAATTTCTATGGCAAAATGAACCCCCTCATTTTGTTCCTTTTTAAATTAAATGTTTTAAGTGTTACCAGTTTATTCCAATCAAGATGGCTTCAGGTGTGCCATACTTTTGTCATAAGTAAGACTGTTAGCGCTCTAGTTGTTCTTTAGAACACTCTGGGAAGCTGCAGTAGAACACAAAGGCATCAACTGACAGGCTGCTCCTGTTGAAATATAACAGGAAGATATTTGAGATCACACTTGAAACATGTCCTAATTTTTCTTTCTACAGCACTAACCATAATTTCTATGACAAAATGAACCCCATCATTTTGTTCCTTTTTAAATTAAATGTTTTAAGTGTTACCAGTTTATTCCAATCAAGATGGCTTCAGGTGTGCCATACTTTTGTCATAAGTAAGACTGTTAGCGCTCTAGTTGTTCTTTAGAACACTCTGGGAAGCTGCAGTAGAACACAAAGGCATCAACTGACAGGCTGCTCCTGTTGAAATATAACAGGAAGATATTTGAGATCACACTTGAAACATGTCCTAATTTTTCTTTCCAGAGCACTAACCATAATTTCTATGACAAGATGAACCCCATCATTTTGTTCCTTTTTAAATTAAATGTTTTAAGTGTTACCAGTTTATTACAATCAAGATGGCTTCAGGTGTGCCATACTTTTGTCATAAGTAAGGCTGTTAGCACTCTAGTTGTTCTTTAGAACACTCTTGGAAGCTGCAGTAGAACACAAAGGAATCAACTGACAGTCTCTGCCCTTGTTGGATGTACATGTTTTACTGAGAATGTCAGACTTCATTCTCACATGACTGAGAAAGATAATGTGAATTTACAGAAAATATGCTCTCATTTTAGCTTCTGGGGCACCTTCCAAAACTGTATGGGACAAGCATGTGAAAATAGTTTTCTCTCAAACATGATTCATGATATCCCAGCAGAAGGTTTTTCACAGGGTAAAATCACCTTAGAACACACCACAATTCCTGAAATTAGTATGGGACCATCAACAAATGAATTCTAATGTAACTAAAGTCTGTTATCACCCTTTATAGTTCTCCTTTTGGTAACCCTCAAAATCTTCGATTCACTACAATGCATTTCAATGGGGTACTATCATTTATATTGGTCCCAAGATGGCTGCCAGCAATTCCAGGATGAAGTGCTGACAGCCAATCAGATCTCACGATGACATGTGTGGTTAGGCTCCGCCCAGATATATATGTGTTTTTACTTTTGATTTTCTCAGCAACTACTGAACGGATTTACACCATTTAACAAAAGGGTTCTTTTTGAACCAAGAACTACCTCTTTGACAAATTTGGTGTAATTCCGTTCAGCAGTTCGGGCTGTAGCCTTGCATAAAGTTTCCTATGGGAAATTGGTTTTGACTCTTATTTTTTATATTTCTCCCCAACTACTGAACGGATTTACACCATTTAACAAAAAGGGTTCTTTCTGAACCAAGAACTACCTCTTTGCCAAATTTGGTGTAATTCCGTTCAGCAGTTCGGGCTGTAGCCGTGTCTAAAGTTTCCTATGGGAAAATGAATGGGGAAAACACGTTTTGGGACCCCCTTTTTCTCGGCCCCCGCTTGATGAATCACCCTGAGACTTTTAGGGTAGGAGCGGACCGGAGCGGGCCATAAAGTTTGAAAATTTGCGAAGATTCGTCAACCGACGCAAGAGTTATTTCAAATAGAATGTCGCGGATTTCCTATGGAAAATAGGTCCTAACTATAACTATCTACTGGCGACCGCCAGTAGATAATATATATATATGGTATTGAAAGTCGCCAGTAGATAGTTATAGTTAGGACCTATTTTCCATAGGAAATCCGCGACATTCTATTTGAAATAACTCTTGCGTCTGTTGACGAATCTTCGCGAAATTTTCAAACTTTATGGCCCGCTCCGGTCCGCTCCTACCCTGAAAGTCTCAGGGTGATTCGTCAAGCGGGGGCCGAGAAAAAGGGGGGTCCCAAAACGTGTTTTCCCCATTCATTTTCCCATAGGAAACTTTAGACACGGCTACAGCCCGAACTGCTGAACGGAATTACACCAAATTTGGCAAAGAGGTAGTTCTTGGTTCAGAAAGAACCCTTTTGTTAAATGGTGTAAATCCGCTCAGTAGTTGCAGAGAAATTAAAAAATAAGAGTCAAAAATCAATTTCCCATAGGAAACTTTAGACACGGCTACAGCCCGAACTGCTGAATGGAATTACACCAAATTTGGCAAAGAGGTAGTTCTTGGTTCAGAAAGAACCCTTTTTGTTAAATGGTGTAAATCCGTTCAGTAGTTGCTGAGAAAATCAAAAGTAAAAACCCATATATATCTGGGCGGAGCCTAACCACACATGTCATCGTGAGATCTGATTGGCTGTCAGCACTTCATCCTGGAATTGCTGGCAGCCATCTTGGGACCAATATAAATGATAGTACCCCTTTGAAATGCATTGTAGTGAATCGAAGATTTTGAGGGTTACCAAAAGGAGAACTATAAAGGGTGATAACAGACTTTAGTTACATTAGAATTCATTTGTTGATGGTACCATACTAATTTCAGGAATTGTGGTGTGTTCTAAGGTGATTTTACCCTGTGAAAAACCTTCTGCTGGGATATCATGAATCATGTTTGAGAGAAAACTATTTTCACATGCTTGTCCCATACAGTTTTGGAAGGTGCCCCAGAAGCTAAAATGAGAGCATATTTTCTGTAAATTCACATTATCTTTCTCAGTCATGTGAGAATGAAGTCTGACATTCTCAGTAAAACATGTACATCCAACAAGGGCAGAGACTGTCAGTTGATTCCTTTGTGTTCTACTGCAGCTTCCCAGAGTGTTCTAAAGAACAACTAGAGTGCTAACAGCCTTACTTATGACAAAAGTATGGCACACCTGAAGCCATCTTGATTGGAATAAACTGGTAACACTTAAAACATTTAATTTAAAAAGGAACAGAATGATGGGGTTCATCTTGTCATAGAAATTATGGTTAGTGCTCTGGAAAGAAAATTAGGACATGTTTCAAGTGTGATCTCAAATATCTTCCTGTTATATTTCAACAGGAGCAGCCTGTCAGTTGATGCCTTTGTGTTCTACTGCAGCTTCCCAGAGTGTTCTAAAGAACAACTAGAGAGCAAACAGTCTTACTTATGACAAAAGTATGGCACACCTGAAGCCATCTTGATTGGAATAAACTGGTAACACTTAAAACATTTAATTTAAAAAGGAACAAAATGAGGGGGTTCATTTTGCCATAGAAATTATGGTTAGTGCTGTAGAAAGAAAAATTAGGACATGTTTTAAGTGAGATCTCAAATATCTTCCTGTTATATTTCAACAGGAGCAGCCTGTCAGTTGATGCCTTTGTGTTCTACTGCAGCTTCCCAGAGTGTTCTAAAGAACAACTAGAGTGCTAACAGCCTTACTTATGACAAAAGTATGGCACACCTGAAGCCATCTTGATTAGAATAAACTGGTAACACTTAAAACATTTAATTTAAAAAGGAACAAAATGAGGGGGTTCATTTTGCCATAGAAATTATGGTTAGTGCTGCAAAAGAAAATTTAGTGCATGTTTTAAGTGAGATCTCAAATCCTCTTCTATTTCATTAGAAAATTCTGACATGCAGACTGAAACAATCACTTTCAATACCAGCAGTAGACTTCCAGTTAACTCCTTGGTGAGCAGTAGCTTTACTACAGTGATCTAATGAACAACTAGAGTAATAACATTCTGAATTTATGGCAAATGTGTGACACATCTGAATGCCTTCTTGATGGAATCAAAGTAAAAACTGAAAGCATTTCCTACTGAGGAGACTGCAGTAAATGAGGAAATTAGGAAACTTCATAACAAAGAAGTCTTCCAAGATGGCCACCAGTGAAAAAAGAGCCCAAATGTAGCACAAATATTACCGAGATGTAGCCCACATATAGCCCAATGACAAAAGTGTGCAAAACACTTTTTATTTTTAGTTTTGTTGCAGTTTTATGTAGTGCAGACTGGTCAGGTATTGGAGCGTTGCATCTTAAAACATGACCCCCCTACACTACAAAAACACCACTGCACTACCCTAAACCCTAAAACACTACCCCAGCACGACCCCCTACACTACACAAGCACCACTGCACTATCCTAAACCCTAAAACACTACCCCCAGCATGACCCCCTACACTACACAAACACCACTGCACTACCCTAAACCCTAAAACACTACCCCAACACCAACTGCACTAACCTAAATCCTAAAACACTACCCCCAGCACGACCCCCTACACTACCCAAACACCACTGCACTACCCTAAAACATGACCCCCTACACTACACAAACACCACTGCACTACCCTAAACCCTAAAACACTACCCCCAGCACGACCCCCTACTACTACACAAGCACCACTGCACTACCCTAAACCCTAAAACACTACCCCCAGCATGACCCCCTACACTACACAAACACCACTGCACTACCTTAAACCCTAAAACACTACCCCCAGCACGACCCCCTACACTACCCAAACACCACTGCACTAACCTAAATCCTAAAACACTACCCCCAGCACGACCCCCTACACTACCCAAACACCACTGCACTACCCTAAAACATGACCCCCTACACTACACAAACACCACTGCACTACCCTAAACTCTAAAACACTACCCCCAGCACGACCCCCTACACTACACAAGCACCACTGCACTACCCTAAACCCTAAAACACTACCCCCAGCACGACCCCCTACACTGCCGGAACACCACTGCACTGCCCTAAACCCTGAAACACCAGCCCCTGCACGACCCCCTACACTGCCTGAACACCACTGCACTGCCCTAAACCCTGAAACACATACCCTAGCACGACCCCCTACACTGCCCGAACACCACTGCACTGCCCTAAACCCTGAAACACGACCCCCAGCATGACCCCTACACTGCCCGAACACCACTGCACTGCCCTAAACCCTGAAACATCACCCCCAGCAAGACCCCCTACACTGCCCGAACACCACTGCCCTAAACCCTGAAACACCACCCCCAGCACGACCCCCTACACTGCCCGAACACCACTGCACTGCCCTAAACCCTGAAACACCACCCCCAGCACGACCCCCTACACTGCCCGAACACCACTGCACTGCCCTAAACCCTGAAACACCACCCCCTGCACGACCCCCTACACTGCCCGAACACTACTGCACTGCCCTAAACCCTGAAACACCATCCCCAGCACGACCCCCTACACTGCATGAACACCACTGCACTGCCCTAAACCCTGAAACACTACCCCCAGTAAGACCCCCTACACTGCCCGAACACCACTGCACTGCCCTAAACCCTGAAACACGACCCCCAGCAAGACCCCCTACACTGCCCGAACACACACTGCCCTAAACCCTGAAACACCACCCCCAGCAAGACCCCCTACACTGCCCGAACACCACTGCACTGCCCTAAACCCTGAAACACCAGCCCCAGCACGACCCCTACACTGCCCGAACACCACTGCACTGCCCTAAACCCTGAAACACCACCCGCTGCACGACCCCCTACACTGCCCGAACACCACTGCACTGCCCTAAACCCTGAAACACCACCCCCAGCACGACCCCCTACACTGCCCGAATACCACTGCACTGCCCTAAACCCTGAAACACCACCCCTGCACGATCCCTTACACTGCCCGAACACTACTGCACTGCCCTAAACCCTGAAACACCACCCCCAGCACGACCCCCTACACTGCACGAACACCACTGCACTGCCCTAAACCCCAAAACACTACCCCCAGCAAGACCCCCTACACTGCCCGAACACCACTGCCCTAAACCCTGAAACACCACCCCCAGCAAGACCCCCTACACTGCCCGTACACCACTGCACTGCCCTAAACCCTGAAACACCACCCCCAGCATGACCCACTACACAGCCCGAACACCACTGCACTGCCCTAAACCCTGAAACACCACCCCCAGCACGACCCCCTACACTGCCCGAACACCACTGCACTGCCCTAAACCATGAAACACCAGCCCCAGCACGACCCCCTACACTGCCCGAACACCACTGCACTGCCCTAAACCCTGAAACACCACCCCCAGCACGACCCCATACACTGCCCGAACACCACTGCACTGCCCTAAACCCTGAAACACCAGCCCCATCACAACCCCGTACACTGCCCGAACACCACTGCACTGCCCTAAACCCTGAAACACCAGCCCCAGCACGACCGCCTACACTGCCCGAAAACCACTGCACTGCCCTAAACCCTGAAACACCAGCCCCAGCACGACTCCCTACACTGCCCGAACACCACTGCACTACCCTAAACCCTCAAACACCAGCCCCAGCACGACCCCCTACACTGCCCGAACACCACTGCACTGCCCTAAACCCTGAAACACCAGCCCCAGCAAGACCCCCTACACTGCCCGAACACCACTGCACTGCCCTAAACCCTGAAACACCACCCCCAGCAAGACCCCCTACACTGCCTAAACACCACTGCACTAAAGCCTGAAATACCACCCCCAGCAAGACCACCTACACTGGCCGAACACCATTGCACTGCCCTAAACCCTGAAACACCACCCCCTGCACAACCCCCTACACTGCCCAAACACCACTGCACTGCCCTAAACCCTGAAACACCACCCCCTGCACGACCCCCTACACTGCCCGAACACCACTGCACTGCCCTAAACCCTGAAACACCACCCCTCAGCACGACACCCTACACTGCCCGAACACCACTGCACTGCCCTAAACCCTGAAACACCACCCCCAGCATGACCCCCTACACTGCCCGAACACCACTGCACTGCCCTAAACCCTGAAACACCACCCCCTCCACGACCTCCTACACTGCCGGAACACCACTGCACTGCCCTAAACCCTGAAACACCACCCCCAGCACGACCCCCTACACTGCCCGAACACCACTGCACTGCCCTAAACCCTGAAACATCAACCCCAGCAAGACCCCCTACACTGCCTGAACACCACTGCCCTAAACCCTGAAACACCACCCACTACACTGCACAAACACCACTGCACTGCCCTAAACCCTGAAACACCACCTCCAGCAAAACCCCCTACACTGCCTGAACACCATTGCTGTGCCCTAAATCCTGAAACACTAGCCCCAGCATGACCCCTACACTGCCCAAACACCACTGCACTGCCCTAAACCCTGAAACACCACCCCCAGCACGACCCCCTAAACTGCCTGAACACCACTGCACTGCCCTAAACCCTGAAACACCAGCCCCAGCAAGACCCCCTACATTGCCCGAACACCACTGCACTGCCCTAAACCCTGAAACACCAGCCCCAGCATGACCCCCTACACTGCCAGAACACCACTGCACTGCCCTAAACCCTGAAACACCAGCCCCAGCACGACCACCTACACTGCCCGAACACCACTGCACTGCCCTAAACCCTGAAACACCAGCCCCAGCAAGACCCCCTACACTGCCCGAACACCACTATACTGCCCTAAACCCTGAAACACCAGCCCCAGCATGACCCCTATACTGCCCGAACACCACTGCACTGCCCTAAACCCTGAAACACCACCCCCTGCATGACCCCCTACACTGCCTGAACACCACTGCACTGCCCTAAACCCTGAAACACCACCCCTGCAGCACCCCCTACACTGCCCGAACACCACTGCACTGCCCTAAACCCTGAAACACCACCCCCTGCACCGCCCCCAACACTGCCCGAACACCACAGCACTGCCCAAAACCCTGAAACACCACCCCCAGCACGACCCCCTATACTGCTCGAACACCACTGCACTGCCCCAAACCCTGAAACACCACCCCCAGCACGACCCCCTACACTGCCCGAACACCACTGCCCTAAACCCTGAAACACCACCCCCTGCACGACCCCCTACACTGCCCGAACACCACTGCACTGCCCTAAACCCTGAAACACCACCCCCCTACACTGCCCGAACACCACTGCACTGCCCTAAACCCTGAAACACCACCCCAGCACGACCCCCTACACTGCCTAAACACCACTGCATCCTAAAGCCTGAAACACCACCCCCAGCAAGACCACCTACACTGGCCGAACACCATTGCACTGCCCTAAACCCTGAAACACCACCCCCTGCACGACCCCCTACACTGCCCAAACACCACTGCACTGCCCTAAACCCCAAAACACTACCCCCAGCAAGACCCCCTACACTGCCCGAACACCACTGCACTGCCCTAAACCCTGAAACACCACCCCCAGCACGACCCCCTACACTGCCCGAACACCACTGCCCTAAACCCTGAAACACCACCCCCTGCACGACCCCCTACACTGCCCGAACACCACTGCACTGCCCTAAACCCTGAAACACTACCCCCTGCACCGCCCCCAACACTGCCCGAACACCACTGCACTGCCCTAAACCCTGAAACACCACCCCCAGCACGACCCCCTTTACTGCCTCGAACACCACTGCACTGCCCCAAACCCTGAAACACCACCCCCAGCACGACCCCCTACACTGCCCGAACACCACTGCCCTAAACCCTGAAACACCACCCCCTGCACGACCCCCTACACTGCCCGAACACCACTGCACTGCCCTAAACCCTGAAACACCACCCCCTACACTGCCCGAACACCACTGCACTGCCCTAAACCCTGAAACACCACCCCCAGCACGACCCCCTACACTGCCCGAACACCACTGCACTGCCCTAAACCCTAAAACACCACCCCCAGCATTACCCCCTACACTGCCCAAACACCAATGCACTGCCCTAAACCCTAAAATACTACCCCCAGCACGACCCCCTACACTACCCGAACACGACTGCACTGCCCTAAACCCTCAAACACTACCCCCAGCACGACCCCCTACACTACCCAAACACCACTGCACTGCCCTAAACCCTAAAACACTCCCCCCAGCACGACCCCCTACACTACCCGAACACCACTGCACTGCCCTAAACCCTAAAACACTCCCCCAGCACGACCCACTACACTACCCAAACACCACTGCACTGCCCTAAACCCTAAAACACTACCCCCGCATGACCCCCTACACTACCCAAACACCAATGCACTACCCTAATCCCTAAAACACTACCCCCCGCATGACCCCCTACACTACCCTAAACCCTAAAACACTACCCCCGCACGACTCCCTACACTACCCAAAGACCACTGCACTACCCTAAACCCTAAAACATGACCTCCTACACTACACAAACACCACTGCACTACCCTAAACCCTAAAACACTACCCCCTACACTACACAAACACCACTGCACTACCCTAAACCCTAAAACACTACCCCCAGCAGTACCCCTACACTACCCAAACACCACTGCACTAACCTAAACCCTAAAACACTACCCCCAGCAGTACCCCTACACTACCCAAACACCACTGCACTACCCTAAATCACTACCCCCAGCACGACCCCCTACACTACCCAAACACCACTGCACTACCCTAAACCCTAAAACAGTACCCCCAGCACGACCCCCTACACTACCCAAACACCACTGCACTACCCTAAACCCTAAAACACTCCCCCAGCACGACTCCCTACACTACCCAAACACCACTGCACTACTCTAAACCCTAAATCTACCCCCAGCATGACCCCCTACACTACACAAACACCACTGCACTACCCTAAACCCTAAAACACAACCCCCAGCACGACCCTCTTCACTACCTAAACACAACTGCAAAATTTGTTACAGGCGTTGCAACGCAGGACTGTGGTGCTTACTGGAAGTACCTAGTGGGCTAGTTGGGCCCCAGGGACCCTCAGGATTCAAGGTGACCTAATCCCCCAACTTAAAACGCACCACGAGGTGCATTTGCACAGTGGTGAAGGGAGGGGGCGGGGCCTCAGGTGACATGTGCGCAAACAGGCCCTGTGGTGCGTTTTAAGTTGGGGAATTAATTCCCTTTGAATCCTGAGGGACCCTGGGGGCCAACTAGCCCACCAGGTACCTTCAGTAAGCACAACAGAGTTGCGTTGCAGAGAGGTGAAAAAAGGTGCGTGGCCTCGGAACGCCTCTCTGCAACTCAGCTCTGTGGTCCTAACTGTAGGTACCTGGGGGGCTAGTTGGGCCCCAGGGACCCTCAGAATTCAAGGGGACTTAATCCCGCAACTTAAAACGCGCCACGGGGTGCGTTTGCACACATGTCACCTCAGGCCCCCCTCCCTTCACCACTGTGCAAACGCGCCCTGTAGCGCGTTTTAAGAGGTAGTTTTAATCCCCCTGCCCTATTATGTACTAGGGACTTGCAGAGGAGGTCATGCTAATCACAGGGGTACCCCAACGCATAGTGTTCCCTAGTGTATGTAGGTGTTTTCACTGTATTCTAAGTGTCTTTTAGCATAGCACTGGCTCTGGTTAGTCAGAGTCAGTTACCACCAGTACCCGTCTGAAAAAGTTGTGGGCACAGGATGATTTTGCAACAAGGCCTCTTTCTGCTCCTCTGTTGGTTCTTTCTGCACATCTTTTGCTTCTTTCTGTGCGTTTTTCTTCTTTCTTCACATGTCCTACCTCTGTAGGCATAGTTAGAAACTAGCATTTAAAAAACCTTTGAAATTCACTTAAAAATCATAGGTTTCAGGCACGTTATAGTTAGAAATTAGCATTTAAAAAACCTTTGAAATTCACTGAAAAACCATAGGTTTCAGACACGTTATAGTTAGAAATTAGCATTTAAAAAACCTTTGAAATTCACTGAAAAAACCATAGGTTTTAGGGACAGTTATAGTTAGTTGGACATTTCACTCGTACAAAACCATAGAAATTCCCCGTTATAGTTAGTTCAGCTAACTATAACTCGCGCCCTCGCAATGCACTGCTGATGACGTCACATATTACATCACTCATGACATGGTCAGTGACATCACTGATGACATCACTGATGACATCTCAAATGACATCACTGATGACATCATCCATGTGATAATTTCATGCATCTTCTCACACCCTAATATAACTTTTGATACACCCACTCTAAATTACAGACTGCCATTCTCAAAACCATAGACACTCCAACACCAAAAACGACATACCCACTCACTGATTCTTAGGTCTACACACACATCCACTCACTCACCCGTACAGTCACTCATACTTAGTCACTCAGTACAGGACTATCATATGCACTCATACACCTATATAAACACTCACACACCGCCACTCATCCATAGAGGTACTCACACACCTAGTCAGTCATGCAAAAAACTTAATCACACACCCATTTACTCACCTATACAGTTATACACACACCAGCTCACTTACTCATACAAATACTAGCACATTCTTACGCTCTTATACAATCACTGATACAAGTACACACTCATCCATACAGCCACTCTCACAATCACACACTCTCACTTATAGCCATTTATATACTCCAACACACATATATACTGCCTTTCACATATGTAGTTACTCACACATGTACCACTGAGATATACATTCAATCACTAACACACCCATACACACACTCACCCACGCATACAGTCCATCACAGATGCACTCTTGAAACCATGCACCCAGTGAATCACCAACTCACACATCTATGCACAGAGTCACACACACCCCACCCACACAAACACTCAGGCACCCATACAGATACTCAGACAATCAATCAATAACCCATGTAGACACTCATGTAGCTATTCAGAAAGCCCATGCAGCCGCTTACAAACCAACAGACAGACGGATACAGACATTCACACAGTTTAGTCACTAACCCATGCATTCAGTAAGATACATTTAATCACTCACTTGTATAGTCAGTCACTCACGTACTAAATCATCCATTCAGACACTTATACACCCACTCATTCTTCAATACACCTTTCCCTATATATATTAAACATATTTAAACTGTACAGAAACACACAGTCACTGGATGATGTCATCAGTGATGTCATCAGTGATGTCATTTGAGATGTCATCAGTGATGTCATCAGTGATGTCACTGACCATGTCATGAGTGATGTAATATGTGACGTCATCAGCAGTGCATTGCGTGGGCGCGAGTTATAGTTAGCTGAACTAACTATAACGGGGGAATTTCTATGGTTTTGTACGAGTGAAATGTCCAACTAACTATAACTGTCCCTAAAACCTATGGTTTTTTCAGTGAATTTCAAAGGTTTTTTAAATGGTAATTTCTAACTATAACGTGTCTGAAACCTATGGTTTTTTCAGTGAATATATATATATATATATATATATATATATATATATATATATATATATATATATATTTATTACCTACTGGCGGTCGCCAGTAGGTAGAACCTAGTTTCCATAGGAAAAGCGTTTTTTGATTTGCCAATAACTTTGGCGCCGTTTGACGAATCCACGAAATTTTCAAAACTAATTGTTCACTCATGTCAGCTCCTGTCTTGAAAGTTTCGGGGTGATTCGTCAAGGGGGGCTGAGAAAAAAGGGGGGTCCCAAAACCTGTTTTCTCCATGTTAATTTCCATAGGAAACTTTAGACACGGCTACAGCCTGAACTGCTGAACGGAATTACACTGAGGGGCATATCTACAAGGGCTGGCGATAATTATCGCTCAGCGCTCTTAGCGTGAGGATAATTATCACCGGCGAACTCTGAATTTTATCGCGGAGATAGCGTGCTATCAGCAACGCTTATCTCCAAAGCGATAAAATTCAGAGCGCAAGCTGCCAACTGTGCGATTATCGCTGAAAATCCAGCGATAATCGCACAACTTTTGGTGATAGCTTGCTGATAGGGCAAGACATACTTAGCCATGATATCCACCTTCCATAGGATATCATGGCTAAGTCAGTCTTGAAGCAGGCGTTAGGAAAGTAGCGATAACTGAGGTTATCGCTACTTTTCTTGTCGCTATGCTTCTTTGCCTGAGGCTTGATAATAGGAGAAATGTCGCTTAGCGACATTTCTCCCGTTATCCTGGGGAGGAACGCCCACTTTGCATCTCATTAGAGATGCAGAGCTGGGCGATAAGGGAAAGGGCGATGTAGCATGGATTCACGCGTTAGCGTGTCCTTGCTAATAGGGTGATAAAATTATCGCCACTTTTCGTCCGAAAACGGACGCTAAAGCGGCGATAATTTTATCGCCAGCCCTTGTAGATATGCCCCCAAATTTGGCACAGAGATAGCTCTTGGTCCAGAAAGCATGCTTTTTTTTTAAATGGTGTAATTCCGTTCAGTAGTTTCTGAGATATTTAAAGATTTACAGATATCGATATTTGAGAATTGTGAGATCTGATTGGCTGAGCCCTCCCGAGCACGAGCTTGCCTCTGATTGGCTGCCAACACTTCAAACCAGGAAGTGTTGGCAGCCATCTTGTGCTTCAGACCGAGGGAAAAAGAAAAAGGTAAAAAAAAAGATTAAAAACAAGAAAAGGGGGCAGGGTAAAAACACCCTGACCTCCCAGGCCTGCTCAGGCCCAAAAAAAGCATTTTTTTTCTCCAATTTTCGGCCAGGTCACGCCAGGTGCATGAACCCTGTCAAAAAAAAAACGAAGCGCGGAGTCCCGCGCTTCATTTTTTAAAGCCCCCGGGTGGGCCAGGTCCCGGGGGCAATGCTTATTTATGTAGCAGGGGCCCACGGGGGCCCCCGCAGCCCCGGGGACCGCCACCTCCCCGGGGCTTAATTGTTTATGCACGGGGGCACGCAGCCCCCCCGCAGCCCCAGGAACCGCCACCTCCCCCGGGCTTAATTGTAAAATGTGTGGGGGGGGCTCCTGCCCCCCCACGCTGCCCCAGGGACCACCACCTCCCTGGGGCACTCTTTAATTAAATGCGGGGTCCGTTATGGACCCCAGAGCCCCAGGGACCACCACCTCCCCGGGGCTTTAAACTGTAAGGGAGGGGGGCTGCGCGGCCCCCTCCAGGAGCCCTTGATGGCCCTGGGGACCACCACCCCCGCAGGGCTGGCTCCTGCAATGTCCCGGGGTGCCTACCCCTGGGACATTGCCGTTTGCTATGACAGGGTGAGAGCACGGCCCCCGCCCTGTCATAGCAAACCCTGGTTTGCTTCATTGAAGCGAGAGCAGGAAAACCTGCTCTCGCTTCAATGAAGCTAAGCAGGATTGCTTTTGAGCAAAGGGAGCTGCATGTCAGCAGCTCCCCTTGCTCAAAAGCAATGCCGGCTCCCGCAGGAGGCGGGGAGCCGGCGGGACAGTGGGAGCATTGGGGCTCCCCCCACGGTCCCCAATGGAGAGTCCAGGCCCCGGGGGTGGGCTCCCCGGGGCCAGAAGTGGCCCGGGAGGGGGGCCGCACGGCCCCCCTCCCTTTGGAAAAAAAAAAAGGAATGGCCGGGCCCGGGGGATGGGGTCCCTGGGGCCGAAATTAGCCTGGGGAGGGGGGCCACGCGGCCACCCTCCCCAAAATAATATTAAAATAAATAATGGCCAAGTCACGGGGGATGGGGTCCCAAGGGCTAATAGTGGCCCAGGGAAGGGGGGCCACGCGGCCCCCCAACCCTATAATAACAAATTTTTTAAAAAGGAGAAGGCCGGCCCCAGGGGATCGGGTCCCCGGGGCCATAATTGGCCTGAGGAGGGGGGCCACGCGGCCCCCCTCCAAATTTATTTAAGAAAAAAAACAAATCTGGCCATGCCCCGGGGGATGGGGTCCCCGGGGCCTAAATTGGCCTTGGGAAGGGGGCCACATGGCCCCCTTCTTGTTTTTTTTTTTTTTTTAAATAAGAAGGGGTCAGGCCCTGGGGGATGGGGTCCCCAGGGCCCCAAAAATGGTAAAAGAAGGGGGGCCACACAGCCCCCCTTCTAAAAAAATTAATTTAAAAAAAGCCAGCATCTCGCCGGAGGCCCCGCCCCCTCCCTGCACCACTCTGCAAACGCACCCCCTGCCGCGTTGTAAGTTGGGGAATTAATTCCCCTTGAATAATGAGGGTACCTGGGGGCCAACTAGCCCACCAGGTACCTCCAGTAAGCGCCACACAGTTGTATTGCAGAGAGGTGGTCCGAGGCCATGCCCCTTTTACACCACTCTGCAAACGTGCCTCGTGGCGCACTGCTGGTGGGGCGATGAGGTCCTCCTGTGTCCTGCGGACCTCAGGACACAAGTGGACTTCATCCTCCGAGCAGCAGTGCGCCAAGAGGCGCGTTTGCAGAGTGGTGGGTAGCGGAAGGATAAAATTTACTATTCCCACTCCAGTCAGTGCGACAGTAGGGAAAGTGTTTGATAGCGGAGGGGTAAAAATTACTATTCCCACTCCAATGAGTGCAACAGTAGGGAAAGTGTTGGATAGCGGAGGGGTAAACATTTCTATTCCCACTCCAGTCAGTGCAACCGTAGGGAAAGTGTTGGATAGCAAAGGGGTAAAAATTACTATTTCCACTCCAATGAGTGCAACAGCAGGGAAAGTGTTGGATAGCAGAGGGGTAAAAATTACTATTCCCACTCCAGTGAGTGCAACAGTAGGGCAATTGTTGGATAGTGGAGGGATAACATTTACTGTTCCCACTCCAGTCAGTGCAACAGTAGGGAAAGTGTTGGATAACGGAGAGGTAACAATTACTATTACCACTCCAATGAGGGCAAAAGTAGGGAAAGTGTTGGATAGCGGAGGGGTTAAAATTACTATTCCCACTCCAGTGAGTGCAACAGTAGGGAAAGTGTTGGATAGCGGAGGGCTAAAATTTACTATTCCCACTCCAGTGAGTGCAACAGTAGGGAAAGTGTTGGATACAGAGGGATTAAATTTACTATTCCCACTCCAGTCAGTGCATCAATAGGGAAAGTGTTAGATAGCGGAGGGACAAAATGTACTATTCCTACTCCAGTCAGTGCATCAATAGGGAAAGTGTTGGATTGCGGAGGGGTAAAATTTACTATTCTCACTCCAGTCAGTTCAAAATTAAAAACAAACAAAATATAATCAACAAAATATTTTTTTAAAGTAAATAAAATAAATATATATTGAATATTAACAATCAAAACATATTATAATGTTAAATACATATCACAAATACCTACAAATATTATATTAAATAAAATAAAATAAAATAAAATTTTCAAATAAATATTTTTATTTAAAAAAATGTATTAACAAAAACATTAATTATTACATACATTTAGGGCCTGATTCCGATCTCGTAAGGAAAGCCCTCCATATGACTTGGATCTGGAGAGCTTTCTGAGCAAGACGTGCTCTGGGAGTCGAAACGAGTGAGTACGATGCTGCTGTATGCTTACGGACTCGGCTCACTCAGACTCCCATTGAACTCCATGGGAGCCTGTGTACAGATGCGAACACAGGCTCCCATAGCAAAAAGGGGGTGGGCGGGGAAAATTGTACACACTGTGGCGGGCACCCCATGTGGCCCGCCACACTGTGCATGCTTGGATTGGGGGGACCCATGCGCACCCCCGTGACCGAATCGGAGGGCTCCGGGTAAAGGGGGGCCTGCTATGTCCCCCCGAAGTCTGAATCCGACAGCCATTTTGTCTCGATGAGACCGAGGCGATACAGCTGTCCGATTCGTGCATTGTACCCGCTCGGTCGGAAAACGGCTCCATTGCATGGCACGATTCGGCTACGAACATGACGGACCGACAGGTTCGGGTTCGTAAACGATTCACATGGCGCGTACAGGGTACTCGCATCGTACTTGCTCGTTAGGAATGGGGGACGATTTGGGCGGAACGATAGGCTCCGAATCGGATTTGGTCTTTACAAATCCCGTTTGTAGGCCTTCCTTATGAGATCGGAATCGGGCCCTTAGTCTATTTACTTTCTACCCTATAACACCATACAACTCACAACCCACATCGAAAATAAATAAAAATGTATTTGCATAATTAACATAATTAATTATCAATTAAAGAAATATTTTTAAATAAAACACTTAAAATATAATTAACTTCCCACCCTTTACACCTATAATCCCCACAACCCACACCTAAAATTAACTGTAAAAAAATAATTACACAATCAAAAAATGTTTTCAATTAAATAACAAATAGTATTTAACAACTAATAATAAAGTAAGTAAAATTAATTTACTCTTCACCCATATAAACCCAAAGCCCACACAAAAAATATAATTAAACAATTACACTAATTAATTATCAATGAATTAATTAATATTAATTATCAACTAATCATTAATTAAATAAAAATAAATTACTTCCCACCCTTTACCCCTAAAAGCCCCACAACACGCAACTAAAATTAATTACACAATTTCCATATTTAATTGTCAATTAATTAATATTAATCAACAAGTAATTATTAATTATTTAAAATAAACTACTTCCCACCCTTTACCCCTATAAACCCCACTTCCCGCACCTAAAAGTAATTACACAATTACCATAATTAATAATTAATATTAATTAACAAGTAATTATTAATTAATTAAAAATAAATTACTTCCCACCCTTTACCCCATAAACCCCACAACCTGCACCTAAAATTAATTACACAATTACCATAATTAATTGTCAATTAATTAGTTAATATTAATTAACTAATTATTCATTAATTAAAAATAAATTACTTCCCACCCTTTATCCCAATAAACCCCACAACCGGCACCTAAACTTAACTACACAATTACCATAATTAATTGTCAATTAATTAATTATTATTAATTAACAAATAATTATTAATTAATTAAAAACAAATTGATTTCCATCCTTTACCCCTATAAACCCCACATGCCACACCTAAAACTAATTACACAATTACCATAATTAATTGTCAATTAATTAGTTAATGTTAATTAACAACTAATTATTAGTTAATTGAAAATAAATTACTTCCCACCCTTTACCCTATAAACCCCACAACCTGCACCTAAAATTTACCCCCAAAAATTAAAAACACAATTAACATTATAAAATCTCAATTAAAAAAATATTAATAAATAAATATATTCATTAATTTATTATACTTAAATTACTTCCCACCTTATTACCCTATAAACCCACAACCCGCTACGGAACTAAAAAAGGCAAAATTTAATTAAAATAAACTTAATAACTACTAAAAATGTAACACATATATTAAAAAACATAAACAATACTTATACAAAAAATACATCACATACATTTAAAATATATATTAAAATGCATAACACTAATTAAAAACTCGATATTTTAAACAACTATATTTTTTCAAACGATATTAATGACTTTTATATTATTAAAATCGATATTTCTTACCTTAAAGTCGATATTCTTGACCACGACATTCTTACTGTTGATATTTCTGTGCCACGATATTTAAAACTCAATATTAGTGTAAGTCCACATTCCCAACTCAATATTTTGACTGAATACCACTCCATCCAAGGCGGCTGAGGCCTATATTAACTTCATTATAAAATCAAATACACCAGCTGCCATTTCAATAGACCAGATTACCACTGCCACGAGCCATGATAGTGACATGTAAAAGTTGAAGGATATCATTATACATCAGTCATTGAACCAACACACTTGACCACTCACCAGTGATAGGGAATATCAAAAATACAAACATAACAAGGATTAACTGTCCATAACTCAGGAAGAAGTTATACTACAGGGGTTGAGAATTCTGATTCTGGAGAATCTGCAACAGAAAATAATTGAAGTGGCACAGAAAGGACATCGTGGAATCATTGCCTCAAAACAAGCTCTCTAAGACTGAGTCTGGTTTCCTTATCTTGATTACAGGATTGAAAGGGAATTGAAGGCCTGTCATCTATGCAACTGCCTTTTTACAAAAACTATTCACTACACCTTGAACATATCAGAATTTCCAAAGCATGCATGGGAGAGAATAGCCATTGACTTTTTCGGTTCACTTGACAATGGACATCAGCTGCTGGTGATTATGGATCAATCCTCACGATTTCTATTAATAAGATCTTTCATCTACTACTCAAGAATTAGTCATTTAAGGTCTCGATGCCATTGGGTGTTCCAGCCATAGTGAAGTCTGACAATGCTCTCCTTTCAACAGTCGAGAGTTTAAAGATTTCTTGGAGCATTTGAATATAAAGCATCAGAAAAGCACACCTTTGTGGCTGCAGCCCAATGGACTTGTTAAGCGTTTTATGAGTACACTAAAGAAAGCAGTGCAGCGTGCTACTTTTGAGAAGCTCATTTTGAAAACTGTGCTGAATTCTACTCTGCGAGCTCGTAGTTCATCACTCCACTCGACCACAGGTGAAAGTCCTGCGACAATGATGTTCTTGACAGCAATGAATACTAAGTTACCTCAATAGACCAATCAGAAAAAGAAAGATGAGACAGCAACGCATGAGAAGGACTTGGTTAACAAGCAAAAGATGAAAGCGTATGCTGACAAAAGGCGACATGAGCAAGACATTGGGGCCGATTCCGATCTGGGTCGGAAAGCTCTCCGACTGATCCGGATTGTTTTCCGACCGAGCCGGACCCCTGCAGTCCGACCGAACGAGTACGATGCGGCCGTATGCTGCCAGACTCGGTTCGGTCGGACTCCCATTGAAGTCAATGGGAGCCGGTCGTACGACGTGTACATGGGCTCCCATTGACTCAATGGGTACGTTGCGCACAAGGGGGCCCCCTGTAGTGGGTACGCGTTGGTGCCATCCGCAACGTACACGCATATATAGGGGGGACCCATGGGTCCCCCCTGTGTCCAACTCATATGGTAGGGCCCCGAATCGGATTCGGCTTTACCAGATCCGAGTCGGAGGCTTTGTTTCCAACCGATTTGTACAATCGTCCGAGCGAGCAAGTACGATGCGAGTAAACGCGAAATCGCCGACCGACTCGTTTCCGGGTCCGAACCGCTCTGTCCGACTCATTCGCACTCGATTCGTGGCACGCAATGGAGACGTTTTACGACCGAGCCAGTACGATGCACGATCCGGACAGCCGGATCGAGTCGGAGCCTCCGACATGAAAAAGCTCCCGGACAGGGACTTCGGGGGTCCGTGCCGGACCCCCCTTCACCCGTAGCCGTACGAGTCAGACACAGGGGGGACCCATGGGTCCCCCCTATACATGTGTGTACGGTGCGGATGGCACCAACGCGTACCCACTACAGGGGGCCCCCTTGTGCGAAACGTACCCATTGAGTCAATGGGAGCCCATGTACACGTCGTACGACCGGCTCCCATTGACTTCAATGGGAGTCCGACCGAACCGAGTCCGGCAGCATACGGCCGCATCGTACTCGTTCGGTCGGACTGCAGGGGTCCGGCTCGGTCGGAAAACAATCCGGATCGGTCTGAGAGCTTTCCGACCCAGATCGGAATCGGCCCCTAGGTTTGATACATCACTTACAGCTGTCGCCTCTACACCATTGACGCAGATCCTTGAGAGTGGTGGTGGCAGTTCCCAGGTTCCAAGAACAATATCAGGTGGAACAATTCAAGCGCCAAAAACATTGATTGAAGAGAGTTAATTGTACATGTTTATATATATCTATTTTGTTACAAAAATGATATTTTATTTAACAGAGGGGGAGATGTAGTGTCTTTTGAGCTAGAAATGATGGAACCCTTTTGGTTCCTGATAGACTCCGTAGAATTGTGGCATAAGTGATGAAGTCTGGTTTAGAATGTAAAGGTTAGCAAGCGCTCAAAACCTAGGCCAACTCACAATATTTTATGTATAGTATGATAAAACTTGAACAAGCATGTGAGATCAACAACACAAAAGTGAAGGTAATGCATACAGTTATTCAACCCATTCATAAAATCTAAACAAATCAAAAAATGGGACAGAACAATTCACATCTACACTCCAGTCATGTCTGCATTTGCACTCAATCAATCAATCAATTATTTCTTTATTCGGAAACTAAAGCATCCATAAAAGTACATTTAAAAATCACAGGATATATTTTAAATCATTTAAGACAAGTATTTCATAGAAAATCAATATAAAATCAGATAATGTATCATTAGACTATAAGACTATTCTAATTAATATTCATTGTGAATCGAACCTGGACTGCTGTTTTTAAAAACGTACCCACATAAAAAATGCTCTCATCATCATTCAGTTGAAGTATCTTGCTATATGCTTCTCTAAAATCTGTGATAGCAAGCTTCTTAACTAAAGGAAGTCAAATACTCTTTGTATATATGGAATAAAAACCACAAAAAAAAAAAGTGTAGCTTGGATTGACCTGATCTCCCCGTTACACGTGTAAGGGGAGGTATCCAAGTGTGCTTGAAATCCCAACGGAAAACATAACAAATATTTAGCACTTCCCACCCTATAGCGAAACAATAAATCTCGTTCTCAATGCCCCAAAGGTTTTGTTAAATACAATGCAATCGATCTGTGTACTCTGATATTCATATAGGCTCTCACACTCGCCTTTATGGTCTCAGATACTAGCCTTTCATCCTGAAGGGATTTAAACAAGACTACTTGCAGCTGTTTTTTACTGATAGTGTGTGGGCCGCCAGAATTCTCAAACAGCTGTTAGCAACTTGCCTTACACAAATGGGATTCCACAGTTGCCAACCATGGAATACTCATGCCTTTTTCACAGGCGGGACAATCTGAAATTATATCTATAGTAAGCCTAGCCTGCATGTTTCTCTATACTGCTAACCATAGTAACAGAGGATGAACACACATATAGTCTTCTATAAAAGGTATTTTCATTTCACTATGGCAGATGAAATTAGAGGTAGAAATGGGAGCCCCTGGAAGTCTTCTACAGAATCTATGTTCTTCAGCTTGGATTGAATTACACTTATTAATTCCCCATATCTCGACTTCATATGTAGATATCTGGAGGCATTGTTTTCTAAAAATCTGCAGGAGTGGGAGAAAAGCTCCACCCTTCCTTGGTTGCGGTAGAGTGAACAGTGAACTGATCACCCTGGAAAATGTGTTTCTACATTGAGCAACATGTATGTAGAAGTATTCCCACTCAATGCACACACATAATAAATACAAAGTACACACACTAGGACATGAACAAATATATAAACAGAGAAGCACTAACTACAGTGCTTAATATTTGTGATACAAAAATGTCCTTGTGTGTGTACCTTGTTTTTATTATGTGGGTGAATTGAGTGTGAATGCAGACATGACTGGAGTGTGGATGTGAATTGTTCTGTCACACTTTTTGATTTGTTTAGATTACATGAATGGTTTGTTAAAATGTATGCCATAACCTTCACTTTTGTGTTGTTGCCCTCAATTGCTTGTTCAAGTTTTATCATACACTACATAAAATATTGTGAGTTGACCTAGGTTTTGAATGCTTGCTACTTTTCCCTGCCTAGAGGAACTCTCATCTATTCGCTTTACATTAGAATGTGGTGTTAGCAGTTTAACACAGACAAATAAAGATGTGTAATACAAAGCTCCGTGTGTGGCGTAGTCATTGGCGGAATCCCAGGCTGGGGAGGACGCTACAGTTTGCACCATGCACGATTTTGTCCTATTTTTGGTTTTGCATGAAATTCATCCATGCATCAATAATAGATACAACGACGCATTTCACACCAAAAATACTGCAAAATACGGAAGCTGGCACTTTTTCAAAATAGCGTGTAAATTTGCACATTTTGTTTGCAAGTATGCTTAATTTCCGCAAAGAAAATTACACAAGTTTCACCTAGGCCTACATAATAGGGCGACAAATGCAAAAACAACAATTGATGGACAGAATGCAGAACAATGTCATATATTCACCTCAGTACAGAGATCTGGGCCTAAATCCATCGTTTTTTTGCTCACCATGCCATTCCAGTTTGAACCCAGCCATATGCAAATCAGTCTTGACCCTGTGCCCAATGGGAACAGTCCAGCCCGAACTGCCAGGCCAGGTCCTTCCTGGACTGGAAACAAGCATCCTAGGACCAGTTTCGGGGTTTCACCCCATATCAGCCAGAATAGCTTGACTCCAGTGGCATGGAGAGCATGGGACCCACGTCTGGGCATACCCGTCCCACTCGGGGTGACAAATGCAAAAAGAACAATTAATGGACAGAATGCAGAACAATGTCATACATTCACCCCAGTACAGAGATCTGGGCCTAAATCCATTGTTTTTTTGCTCACCATGCCATTCCAGTTTGAACCCAGCCATATGCAAATCAGTCTTGACCCTGTGCCCAATGGGAACAGTCCAGCCCGAACTGCCAGGCCAGGTCCTTCCTGGACTGGAAACAAGCATCCCAGGACCGGTTTCGGGGTTTCACCCCTCATCAGCCAGGATAGCTTGACTCCAGTGGCATGAAGAGCACGGGATCCACGTCTGGGAATACCCGTCCCACTTGGGGTGACAAATGCAACAAGCATTTGCAATGCAATAGGTCTCGCATTTACGCGAGTTTGAGCTATTGGCATTGTAAATGACAATGCTTTTTATATATGTGTTGCTTTTGAAAACCCAAATAAAAGGCATTGTCATTTATAATGCCAATAGTTTAAACTCTAGCAAATGCGAGACCTATTGCATTGCAAATGCTTGTTTCCAACATGTTGGCATGCATGCAGTTCAACTGAAGTGAAACAGAACTTCGCCTTCGCCAGTCCAGGTCTTTCTTTGCATTTTGCTACTGGGAGTGCTGAGTATTTAATTGGATAAACAGAACTATAAGTATCAGAATGCAAAGGAAGAAAGTTGACTGGATAAACTCCACACACATGAAAATGAGAAACCTGAGCGTTTTTGCAGTCCATGATAGTTGAATTGAACCAAGCATGCGGTATCAGCAAAAAATAATCCCGTTTTTTTACAGCACTTCTGCAGAAGCCATCTTGCACCGAAACAGTGTAATAAGATGACACTATCATTCACGAAACCGGTGCTTTCTTCTTCAACTCAGAAACAAGGAAGTCTTAAGGGGTTATTTACTAACATCATGTGCGCTCACATGATGCAAAGCAATGCAAACCATTGCATTCATTTACTTACCATTAAAAAAGGTTCAATGCAATATTTGCAATATTGTGCTACACTGCACACAGGCCCACACAAGTCACTGGGATTCAACCGTGTGGCCTGCCCGTAACACAGAGATCTCCGGAGCACGTGCTTTGTCTTCTAAACATTGACAATACATGTTCACCTGTGACAGGATGGCTACCAGGTAGTCAGTCCTGTGTGATTGTGATACTTTCATGTGTATCCACTCTGCAGTAGGCCACTCAATTTCAACCGAAAAACAGAACTTTTAGTTGCACTTGCCTGGTTGCAAGCAATCGCCTAGAAATCCCTATATTTGACAAACTTTAGAATACTATGGGTCATTATGAAATGCCTAGCTCAGAAGTGGCCCGTTGTCATGTGTGACACCTTCAGCCAGTCCCTGCTGATAGTCCACAGCACTTTGCATGCAGGGGTTTTGGAGCCCAGATCTGCAGTGTTACCACTGACACTACAAGTCCCAGAATCCAACATGCTCCTGGTTAAACTTCCAGGTCTGGTTTGCCGTGCATGACGTGGGTCACGTAGAAGCCACACAAGGGGCCTTGGGGGTCCCTCAGCCAAGGAGTATGAATTGTAAAGTTGCCACTTGACAGCTTTTCAGCACTTTAGATTTGGGGGTTTTAACTTTTCCCGCATTCTATGTGTAACCAGATGTACACAGAAACATACGCGCATTTACAGGCACATCTTACTGTAGGCATGACCAGCCCCGCTCAATACACAAACGTCCATAAGTTAAACCCTAACATTGCCCTGAAATACAAAGCCAGTCAGCTCGGAGATGCAATGCATCCTGGAATGTCGGGCGAAAATCTGCGCAGGTGGAAAAATGGAACATGGATTTGCTAAAGCGTTGATTAGCGCTGCCCGAAGGGAACACGGCCAGCGAAAGCAGCCGCTGCCAGCCATTTTAGCAGATCAAACGAGTCAGGTGATCAATAATTAATCACACGCGCCTGGCAAAAGGAGGCCTTTTCTTTCTGTTAAAACACCAATTGTAAACCGGTTACGAGACGGAAATGAGCGGGTTCCGTTGGGCTTTCTTGTACTGGGAATCCAGCGCTTAATCACAGAAAAGCTCTGACACCTGCAAAATGCAGATTAGCAGCGTCGACAGACAAAAGGCAACCTCCGCCGCAGATCAAAGGCAGCGAGGTAGGAGACATCTGGAGGTACAGTATCTGTGAGGGAGCATTACCATAATGAGTGAGTAAGCAGCCTGTTTTAGAATCACCCCCTTTGATCTACCGCTTAGCTAGGAAGCTGTCCCGGGAAGGGGCACGCCAGGGAACAGATGACTGCTCGGGAAAAGAGCCCAGGGCTGTTACAAGCTGAGAGCTGGAGAAGCGGGAGACGCGGGAGGCGGTGGGGGATGGCATGGGAAGATGAGGTGATTTACGACAAACGTGCGTTCGGCGGCCGGGATACTTTTGGCGCATGCGTATAATGTAAGGTAGCACGTGCATGTTAATGCGCACTATTTTAAAAAATAACAATTACGCTGTGTAAGCGTAACGAGACTGTAGTTAGGCGGTGCTGCTTCCGGAATAAACGGAAGTTACGTATCGGATCAAGAGCCAATCATAAGCCCGCTAACAAAAAAAATGCAAAAGTTAACTAATGGCAAGCGGTGAGAAATTAACCAGCAATAGGCGGAGTTTCACCACGCATATAGATTACTAGATGTCTCGGAGAGACAGCGCATGTGCTGCCTAGGCAAGACCTAAAAACAACAATTGATGGACAGAATGCAGAACAATGTCATACATTCACCCCAGTACAGAGATCTAGGCCTAAATCCATCTTTTTTTGCTCACCATGCCATTCCAGTTTGAACCCAGCCATATGCAAATCAGTCTTGACCCTGTGCCCAATGGGAACAGTCCAGCCCGAACTGCCAGGCCAGGTCCTTCCTGGACTAGAAGCAAGCATCCTAGGACCGGTTTTGGGGTTTCACCCCTCATCAGCCAGGATAGCTTGACTCCAGTGGCATGGAGAGCAAAATATATATATATATATATATATATATATATATATATATATATATATATATATATATACTTTTTTTTTTTTTTTTTTTAAAGTACAGGTATCTCAATCATGATGTATAAAAACAGACTTTAAAAAAGAACCTCAGGTCACAATGGGGAAGTAGGGTTAATTAGTTGGGTTTGCCCTTTCTTTAGAATTACTCGGCGTGCGCACCACATTGAAAACAGATAGCGGGACACTGAATACGCAATAGGCATACTACTATCATACTTAAGGATCCTATAGGCCTGTAAGCAGTGAGAAGTTCCAAGGTTCCTGCACAGCTGTCGTAGCCAGCGATGTCTTACTATCTTATATGCAGGGCAAATAAACAATACATGTAGGTCGGTCTCTAAACCATTATTGCATGTCGGACAGTCTTTTGTGAGACTACCCCCACTTATGTGTAAAGGCACGCAAGGGAAGTGTACCATGCCTGAACTGCAAATATAGTTTTTTAGCAAGAGACGGCTGTATATCATCTAAAACAGATTCTAAGCTATATTGCAGTTTAACATCTAAAAATGATGTTGTCAATGTGCCAGCCCTGGAACTCCCCAACAATAGGGTAAGGTTATAATCCTTATAGTTCTTTATCAGAACCTTCCTAGGCATTAGCGGACAGCAGTCTTCGGCACTGGCCCATAAATCTCCCATCCCCATGGATATTAGAGAATTCTTAATGTAAGCGAGCCAAGATATTTTGCTTGCTCCATTAAGATTTGCCACTTCCCTCAGTTCCTCTCTAAACATAGATAGCTCTGGGTTACTCCATAGGCGGCGCCAATATAGCAGAGGTCTAAGGGCGACATCTGATGCAATTGGGCTAACTCCAAGATCCATTCGGAGCGGGGTAAGCGGTGTACTTTTGGGGAGACCCAGAAGTTGTCTGGAAAATAAGTTCTCAATCTTGGCAAGTTGTTCAGATGGCTGATGGCCCCAGATTTCCGCCCCATACAAGGCAGCTCCTCTGGCTTGTGCACTTTCTCTGCAACTTCGCTAGCCCCCCTGATGTTTGAGCCAGTTTTAGACAAGCCTTCTTGATTTGAACACCCCATTCCATTTTCTCATTTAGGGACAATCCCAGGTATTCACATACAGGGACCTTCTCTAGAAATTCCCCGTCTAGTTGGGGATTGGGACATTTTGTGTGGCCTGTACTAAAAGCCATGTATTTGGTTTTCTGGGTGTTGATCTCCAGGCCCCTGTTCTTGCAAAATGAGTGGAAAATATCCAAAGCCCTCTGTATACCCATAGGGGACTTTGACAGCAGGAGGGTATCATCTGCGAACATTAAGGCAGGTACCTTGCGGCCTGCCAATTTAGGAGCATCTATATCCCCTCCCGCTGTCAATGCCCCCACTAGGCCATTAATAAAAATGCAAAAGAGGGTCGGGGCCAAGACGCCCCTCTCTATGGGTATGCGGTCAGTGAGCTCTCCGTTCTTCCCATATCTAATTTGGGCAAAATTATGTTCGTGCAATCTTTCCAAAATATGGCATAAATACGGGGGGGCTCCCAGATCTAATAGGATAGCCCATAATTTCTCCCTGGGGACTAAATCGAATGCCGATTTTAAGTCCACAAAGATCATGTAGAGGCTGCCACCCTCCAAGATCACTGTTTTCCAGTGCAGTAGTTGCAACATGAAAACTTGATTGATTGTGGACATTTTTGCTCTAAAACCGGCCTGGTAGGGACTAAGAATGGAAAATTCATCCATCCAATTCTGTAAACGGTCCAGGAGCACTCGGGCAAATATTTTCTGTGTGACATCAATAAGACTAATGGGCCGATAATTCGCAGGATGGAGGGGTGATCCCTTTTTATAGATTGGAATAATTTCCGCCCCTAACCATGTTGTAGGGATCTCCATTCCCTGGAGAATAGCATTGAATACGGTCCATAGATACAGGGCCCAAATGCTCGGTTTGGTGCGATAGAGATCACCAGGGATCTTATCTAGGCCCGGAGCCTTTGCAGGGATTACTCGCCAATAGCGGCCGTTATCTCTTTTATAGAAATTTCAGGGGTGTCCAAGCAAGCAAGCTGTAACTGGGGGCATTGAATTACAGCTTGCCCTGAGTCACCCTCCACCCTGGAATAAAGTGACTGAAAGTGGGCCTTCCAGACTTCAGCCCCTAGGTTTGGTTCAATAGCTGGCTTATCCTCTTTGGAGTCTGTATTTACAAGATTCCAGAAAGATCTCATGTCCCTACTAGTTAGAACATTCCTCAAGCTCTCCCATTTTTCTTCTTCCCAGTTTCTTCTGGCAAGCTTAATGGTGTTTTTGTAAAATGTCCTATCGGCCTTTATTGCCAACTTATCATTTGATTTAATGGCTGAGACAAGGGTTTTCTTAGCCTTGCGGCAATAGCCATCATACCAGGAGTGCCTGGGTGCTCTGCCTTCCTTTGATCGAGATACATAGGAGAAATTATCAGCCAGGGCCGCCACTAGGCCTTGATGATATTCCGCAATTTCAGAAAATGGACAATTGAAATCTGCAGGCTCACTCAATTGTTTTGCAACCAGGAGATGTGGGATGATAATTCGATAGAGGGAAGATAGCCTATCTTGCGATTCACAGAATACACCCCATTTTACTCTCCTCCTGCAGCTAGTTAAAGTAAGCCCTGAGGCATTTTGAGATTGGCCCTTGGAGGCATCCCCAGTGTGTGGCGAAGCCAGTTCTAGGATCAAGGCATTATGGTCGCTGTCGTGCCTAGGCACAATCTTAAAATCAATTATCCGGTGCCATGATTTAGTATTCACCAGAATGTAGTCAATAATAGAGGGACAACCAGATCTGTTATAGGTGAAGTTGGCTGGGGAATCAGATTTGAGACGCCCGTTACATGCCCTGAGCGAATAATTCAGTGAAAGGGTGTTCATCTGTATGACCAGTGGTGTCCAAGCCCGAGTTGGCGGGGCATTGGCCACTGGAATTGCCCAGTGCAGGTCTTCCTCATTAGGGTCACCTGCATCCAGGTCCGTCAGTGGTTCATATTGGCAATTTAAGTCGCCAGCCAAGATCACCAGATAATTATCAATGACAGTAGGCAAAAATGACGATAAAAGTTCAAGGGTGGCAGACTCTTGGCCTTACCCTACTGGCCGTGAATAGACATTAATCAATACTATCCTGGTCCTAGCCGAGAAGCTCAAAATGACACAGAGAATATCACTGGAGAATGTCTGTACCTGTTTCACTGAGCATCCTAGATGTGTTGCAATCCAGATACTGAGGCCCCCTGATGGTCTACCCTTTCCCCCGAATGTGGCTGGTAAATTAAAAGCTGCGTAACCAAGTCTATGAATATCCTCCCTGGCCCAAGTTTCCTGAAACATGCAGGTGTCATTTTCTTGAATAAGGGCCCCCCACTCCCGGGTTATCTAGTTTGGAACGGAGGCCAGCAATGTTCCAGGACAATATTTGGAGCTTCGGTGAGTCGTTTAGCAGCTTACTAGGACTTCCAGTCTCCTTGTCTAAGGACCTTGAACCGTTCCTAGATGAGGGCTGTTTAACTTCTAGAGTTGCAAATGGTGGATTCGCCAGCTGGTGGCCATTGTGCGTCAGCAACAGTGACCCTTCTTTATTACAAGGAGTAGTTGCCACTTGGTGATCCTCACTTTCCGCCCTTCTAACTCTCCCAACCTCTGCCGGCCCTAGATCTTGGAACGTGGGACTTCTAGCAGGGGGGGCCTGGGCCATAGACAGTGAATTACTTGTGCATCGTCTGTAGGCCGAGAGGCTATTCTTAGCACATCTCTCAGTGGGTACCCTCATATTTGGCAGGTGCAAAGATTTTAAAACGCCAGACTCATATATAGCCAATCGATTGTTAGTCAGTTCAAATGTCCAGATGCCCCTTAGAATATCCCTTCTACCAACTAAGCCTCCAGGCAATGGCTCTAGTCAGTCGTTGTCCTCCAGGGAAATAATGACATCAAAGGCATTGTTCACTGGTATATTATATCTGTATTGATTCCACCACCCTCCTCTTTCTACCCCTAGCAGAGGCTGTATGGGGCCAGAAGGCTTGTAAAAGAACCCCAATGGCAGAATGTGAATCCCTGTTTGCTCTATTGACCAGTTTCCAGCCCTATCAAGTATTGTTTGGACTAGATCCGGTGACCCAAAAGACAGCACCAGACAGTCACCCTTTAATGTCTTTTTTGATTTTCCTATCCCACCAACCCGCCTAGCCATTTTAAATTCTGAGAAGAGCGGGGTGGATAATCCCGACCTTGCACTTAACACGTGTAGCGATTTGTTTTTTAGTGATGTCCAATGTTCCCTAGCTCCATATGGCAGCGTGGGGACATTGGCCAACACAATTGTGTAGGGGGTTGCTTCTGCTGGGAGGTGCAAAGTATCTATATCCAGTGGACCTCTCAGTGGCTGATGTTCTTGTCGTTGGGCAGATTGCGGTAGGGCTTCCCTTCTACGTTCATGATTTAATCTACTAGGGAGTGTGTTATTTTGGATGTTCATTAATCGCTCTTGGATGGTACTTAGGGCTGGTGCTTTGTGGAGGCTATTGGGCATGGCTGTCATGTTGTGGCACTTGGGCACGGAGTCCAATGATGTGGTTTGGCCCACAGTGTTGGCATTTTCTCTGGTGACCTCAGTTTTATCATCCAACTCGGACTTCCTCCTTTCCTTAAGGGTAAGCCCGTTCTGCCATGGTTCACCACACTCTTGTCATCTATCCATTCACTCTGTATATACACTGGGCTTTATTTCTTTATCTATTTGTGACTCTTTATAGATGTATACGTTTTTAACTTGGTTATTGGGAACTCGAATCTTTAAAATCTCTTTTCTGAATAGATGGCACTTTTTTCTTCATGGGTATTGATATTTTTCTTCTTTATTAATTCCATCATTCTGTTATTGATTGTTTTCTCATTTAGTGGTTTAAAAAAAAAAAATTCTGCATTTGTTTCACGCGGCTAGTGTTTAACATAATAGTACAGACTCGGTGCACAATGTACATGTCTAGATGTTTTTTTAAAAAAATGTGTAACTTGCTTTTTTATCTGTACGTTTAGGGTTTTTTTCGTGGCTTTCCTGAAGAAGGCGCCTTAGGCGCCGAAACGCGCGTAGAAAATTAAAACAACGAATTTTCTCAGCCACTTTAGCATTAATTTTGTGATTTCTGTTTGTCATTGTATGTTATAAAGCTTCACATTGTATGTCATATCAATGGCAGATATATTTTTGGTGTTATATTTATGTATGTTTTTTGTAGATTTTTGTGTTGTCATTATGTATTGTTAATGTTTTTCAGGCATTAGTATGTCCTGAAATTTTATGTATTTGCAGTAAGAAATAAAATGAAAATTTTAATTTATTTGTGATGTACACTGAGTCTGTCTCTTCATCAATATGTTGCAATATGGGCTTGAGCATTTAACTAGCCCCATTTGTTGCCTAGGATCGTTATTGTTCAAAAGTGGTTTGGGACACTGTCACTAGGCCAAGGCCTGAAGTTCCAGGTTGCGCAGCCAAGGCTCCGTCACTCCTATTTGCTTGAACGGTCTTTAATTTGCAATGACAAATGTCGGTCGGGTGTGACTGGGTGGTCTGAAGACCCATAGCACTCGGCTGGGGCAGCTGATTCGTGTGGGCACTGCCTGTGGATTTTTCTAGTTTATCAATGCTCACCTCTAGGCGGGTTAGCTTTTGCAGTAATGGTTCTAATAGAGCTGAAACCACCTCACCCATTTTTACCCAGAACTCTCCACCTTCAAAGCCCTGCTGGAGGGTTAGGGAACTTATGATAGGCTCTTTGTTGACAGGACTGGTTTCATGCGAGTGCCCTTCTGCCTCCTCCTCCTCCCCCGTGGTTTTACTTTTGCGTCCTCTTTTTGGTGGAGGGTGTATTTGCTTATTGGGGCCCTGTCCCTTCCTTTTTCTAGTCTGGATTAGGGGACTGCTCCCCTGGTTGTTCTTACTTTTCTGTCCCCTAGTGTTTATTTTAGGCCTTGTTGTTGTGGCCCTTGACTTAGTAGTGCCATTTACGTCTAGAGTATGGTTGATCGTTATCCTATTTAAAGGGGAACTCTGTTGGCCTTCAGTGGGGTTAGAACGATCGAGCAGTACAGGCTGACTTAAGGGGAGTTGTGGCTCCAGGGACAGTCTTCGCTCTGTTAAATCGATTTCATGGATGAGGGCTGACTCGGCACGAAGCAAGAAGGCATCTAGTGTCCCCACCACTCCCTGGCCTGTCAATGATTTTTGTTTATTCATTGTTTTCTATGCACTTTACGGCAACAATCAATAACAATCTGGAACAATGATCAGCAGTGTAAATCAACAAGAACCAATTTTGACCCTTGGGCCCTTGGACCCTCAAACGTTAACCCCCAAATCAGTGGCCATAAGAGTCTAAGACGTAATAAATGTTAATAATGTGGCCCTGCCCGGCCTCTTACGGTCTCAGACGGGCCCGCCCTTCGCCCGGGCACGGCCCGGGCATGCCCGCGCGGCCCGCACTGCGGGAGCACTGCTGTGATTTTAAGCGCCTCCAGGCGCGACCAGCAACGTCTGCGTCCGATGCGCGTGCCCCCAGGAATGCCGGAAATTGTAGTCCGCTTCCACACGCGGCTCCCCTCCAGGGAAGGAACCGGGTCCTCACGGCGGTGGGGCAGTGGCAATAGGAACAGCCCAGCCAAGGACGACAGGACACGACAGGCAAGAAGAAACTCCCGCGCTGCGGGAGCACTGGCGTGATTTTAAGCACCTCCAGGCGCGTCCAGCAGCGTCTACGTCCGATGCGCGTGCCCCCAGGAATGCCGGAAATTGTAGTCCGCTTCCACACGCGGCTCCCCTCCAGGGAAGGAACCGGGTCCTCACGGCGGTTGGGCAGTGGCAATAGGAACAGCCCAGCCAAGGACGACAGGACACGACAGGCAAATGGGCATTTGTATAATATGTATGTCAAATTTTGCCTTACAACGGAAATCCCAGCTTACTTAAACGCACCACTTTGCTCACCACAAAGATTATAATGGCTGTGGAATTTGCTTTTCACATATGTCTGTACTAAAGCACACAGGGGCTTGCACTGGCATAATGTATAAAATCGGATGTTATTGCTCAATGGGTGCAACTGAGACATTGTTACATATTTTAATGCAATGACAATCATAGGAGAATATCAAGAAAACACCTTTTGCTAAATATTTGCATGTGATTTCTGAATCTGATAATGAATATGCGGCTGAACTATCACAAAATGATGAGGAAAAGGTTTCCCTTGGTAAATGTGTAAATTTTGAAATGCTTGTGTTTGCAGCTTCTGAATTGAGTGAAATTTTGACATGTGTTATGTAACTCTGTAATCTGTTATTTCTGGAAATTATTGTGTTTATGATGTTTATATAAATGAAAAAGAAACTTTTAAAACAGTCAATCAATATATGAATAATACATTTTTAAGAAACATAGCTTCTTTCCTGATAAATATAAAAAATATGCTCGGCATTAACAATTATTCTGAAGTAGGGACAGGATCTGGAATGGTCATCTGAATGCTCACACCTGCACAGGTCCGTTCCTCAGCATCCTAGCTTCATGCAAGGTATCATCACTGAAAAAGCACCAAAGCTAGTCATCAGCCTGAGGCCTGTGCGAAAAATAAACAAATGGAGATTTGGGCACCTTTGGCTTCCCTCCCATGACAAATCTATAAATGCAGAGGCCCAGATTTACTATTATTTGGAGCAACGCAGCAAGAAAACTTGCTGCGCTGTGTCAAATGGAGAGAGCAGAAATGCACCCTATTTACTAATATATGGCACATTTCTACTCTCTCTCTGCGCTGGTGCACACAGTACAGCCTAGAGCCAACCTATGGTGCAAGGGTACCTGTGTTACAGGCAGGAATGTTTTTGTACAGGACACCTCTCTGCAAAAAAACACTCCTCGGAGGCATTTTCCTATTTCTATTTGGTCTGCGGATTGCAGCACATGAAGAAATAACGAGGAGAAATAAACATATTTCTCCTCGTTATGACTCTGTTGGGAAGACGTGTATTGGAACTGTCAGCCTTAGGGTGGTCTTGCCTCAAATTTCTTGCCTTCAGCCCTCCTGTTTTTCTGAATTTGTTTTGTTGGCCTAAGCCCTCTGTGCACTTTATCACTGCTAACCAGTGCTAAAGTGTTTGTTCCCTCCCCTTTCAATACAGTAAAATTGGCTTACACCCAATTGACATATTTCATTTACTTTTAAGCCCCTAGTAAACTGGTAATACAGGTACCCTGGGCTTGTAAATTAAATGCTACTGTTGGGCCTGCAGCACTGATTGTGTCACCCACTTAAGTAGACTTTCTAACATTCCCCAGGCCTGCCATTACAGCTTGTGTGTGCAGTTTTAGACTGTCATTTTAACCTGACAAAATAGGCCTTTACCAGGCCTAGACCTTCCCTTTTAATTACATAGAAATTGCTTCAAGGTTAGACCCTAAACATCCCATAGGACAGGGTGCATTGTATCTAAAAAACTAGACATGTACTTTTAAGTGTTACATGTCCTTGAAGTGAAAAACTCTCAAAGTAGTTTTTCACTACTGTAAGGTCTACCTCTCCTATATCATAACATTGGGTTATCTTATTACATTTAATAAGTGATAACTTTTGATTGGGAACAGGTAGGAAAGTCATGTCTGATGTCTAAGGAATTGTAATTTAAGACACTCTTATATGGTAAAATTGAAAGTCAGCATCCTGAAAATGACACTTTTCTCCATTTGGTGCCTGCAGCCTGTTCTAGGGCCACATGACTAGGTGTAGTTGGCAATTGACCTTTGTGTATTCCTCCCAAAGAGTATCTTAAAGGAGGGTCTATGTGTTGGCAGGATGGGCCATCTCTGACTTGATAGGGGGTAGAGCTGTCACCTCCCACACGTGCACTTTAAAACCACTGGTTCAGCTCACACATGAAGGACTTCACACTAGCCTATACCTCCAGACAGACTGGGACCAGGGCAGGGAGGTAGGAAATTCCATATACCTCTGTAGGGGAACTCCAGAAGCTTCTCCCACTTCAAAGTGGAAACCTCAGATCCAACTCTTTGGCAGACTCCTAGACCTGTGGACACTACAGAAGAAGGATGCCCTGCTGCCACCTTGCTTTAGGTCTTCCCTGCTTGCAGAGAAGGAAGACTGGACCTGCATCCTTCATCCCAAACTGAAGTGACTCCAAGGGTCATCTGACTGACCTCCTATTCTGAGCTAAGTCAACAAGCACCTGAGGACTCCCTGCAACTGCCCAGCTGACCTGCTGCACTGGACCTGCCTAGACCTGCAGCGGGACCTGTCTGAGCCCTGCTGGCCTTCGCTGGAGGAAGTCCTGACCCTCAGGAGGTGCCCCTCAGGTCCTGGTGTGGAATTAGTTGAACTCCTCCTTGAAGAAAAGGATAAATCCTGAAGCTTTGGGCTCTTCATGACCGTAAAGAGGCCCGTTTGTGCCAAAATCTTGTCACCCATGCCACCCACCAATGCAAAGTTCTGGTGAACCTGAATCTTCATGCTACAGTGAGGACCAGTGACGCCTAGCAAGGCGAGATCTGCACAACACGCAACAGCATTGACAGCCTGCAGTAACTGCCATTGCGTAACTCCAGCAACAATAATCTGAGACGCCAACAAGATTTTCGTGCAACAGTGACAACCGCCTGCGATGCCTGACCTGCTCATGGTCTTACAGCGATGGCCATCTGTAACACTTTCCATGCACCTCATGGCCTCCTCCACGGCAAACAGAATTGTTTGCGCTGAACTTTAGAAGGCCATTTATTTGCTGGGCTAATCTGGTCCCTGTAGCTGTTCAAAGTCCATCATGGTTGGCCAGAATTTGTTACTTTCACCCGGTTTTGCACAATCAGATAGCGCATGTGCCATTTTGTGCTTTTAGGCGCTATACTAACCTGAAATCTTTGAAATTGCATATCTCCGGTTCGATTGAATGAATTTTTGTCATTTTTCTGTCAAATAATGTATTCAAATTTACTCTATTTTTCTAATTTGGCGTAGGATTTTTCTTGTGTCATGTTTTCACTTTGTTGTTGTTTGAGTGCTGCATAACTACTTTACACATTGCCTCTAAGTTCAGCGTGACTACTTTTGTGCCAAGCTACCAGTGGGTTAAGCACTTATGAATTTAGTGACATTTTGTGGTTTACCCTAACAAGGATTGTGGCTGTTGCTTGAGTAGGGTTTCACCCCCCTCAACCAACAATCCAATTTCTGACAACATAGCATTTCGATCAATTCTCAGGTTTACTAGTCTTAGTAAATCTGGAAATGTTTCCAAATCCATGGGTGGAAACACGCATGTTTATAACACAAAAAAGGGGTGAGGGTAACGGAAGACCCTACTCCGGACCCCCAACAGACACTTTTATACACCAGAAGGAGTAGGGATAGTGGTGAAATATCTCTATATGTGGTGGCACCTGCTGTGTGTCCTAATACTGCCCTCACTCACACAATTGTGTGACATGCTTTATCATAGGGCTGCTTCAGAACACCCCCGTGCACCCAACGCCTGGGGTGGAGCAATAGGGTAGGGGAAGACAAAAGACAACACAGAAGAGAAAAATTAATGAATAAAGTGACTGGGCTCACCGGAAGTGAAACTGCAGTGTAGATTAAAACTAGCTCGGAGGTGTCACTGTGTATACAATTTATTCCTGTGCCCTCCGGCCAGGATTAAAAACGTGAAGGATGGTGGTGATTGGGAGAAGTTATGGGCTCCTTACACCCCTCCTTACTGCCAATTAGTCGACATGTTTCAGCCGTGAGTTAAGCCCAAACTAAAGGGTCACGTCGGCCTTCTTCAGGACTCAACCGGCCCCCAGGATATAGATCAACTCGTTACCCGAGATCAGGGGGTGTGAGAACCAGTTGTTCTTACACCGAGGTATCCCCTAGAGAGTATACTTCTGTTGTACTACATCAGAGAGAAAGGGGACAAAAAAACACATAAAGAAAGGGTCACTAACTTTGTTCCCTTTCTAAGTTATGCTCACTGTAATGTTTCAATCAAACATCAATCCACCACAGCTCAGGGTCGAGTACCCAGAGTCCATACCTATACTTGGAATCATAAAAACGTTGCTACATAGTAACAGGTTATCCTACTCAAAGAGTAGGTGTAGATCAATGTGTGTGTGCACCATGAATCACATCTCTAACTCCAACCCATGAAAATGAAGTCACCCCTCACTTACCGAGTTTACCATACCAAATTGTTAAAATTGGCGAGAGACAAGGAGTGACCCCCTGTAGTCACACTCTGGGGGAGAGAAATCAAAAAGAACAACACCGTCGTGGTTAGTAATTTATTTATCATATTATAAAGGCATCTGCCATAGATGACCCAAATTGATATTATGGCATGAATCTTCTTGACTACGTGGCCGCATTTGTGGTGCCATCAGTAAAACGACGTTGTGTTTGCTCCATATGGTAAAAATTCAAATGTATTTGCGGTATGTAGGGACGAGAATTATCGGTAAATACACAGTAGGAGAATAAGGTGAGAGGCACTATCGAGGAAATGCCCCCGCGGTCCCCAAGCGCCGGTAAATTGACACAACCCTGATGAGAATTCATAAATGCCCCCAACTCCTTACTACTTCAAGGTAGGTGCTCCTCCTATAGACCGCTTGTCCGCTCTCACCGTGTAGGTCAATGGGAGAGCGGAGAGCGATGTCTAGATATACTCTCCGGCTCGCCACCGTACTAGCAGCGATTTCTGGTCACGTGCAGGACGTGATGGCGCGTACGTCGCCCCCGTTGGTGACGATGGGCTCGGCGCTTCAGGTTTCTATGGCAATGCTGTTTGAGTTGAATACAATGCGCGAGCCCTTTTCTTTGTGCCCACTTCAGAAAACTTTATTGCTAAGTCTGTAAGCCCGTTTAGAACAGCGGCCGTTGGCCTATGTGTGACGTTCTGAACAATCTGTTGCTGGTTTATTTAACCTCATAATGATACCCCTGGATCTATGCCAGTAGTCTCGTATAAGATCCCTGCATAATCCACACATCGCCTCTGGTTGCTGATAAACGGTGCAGTCCAGGAAGCAAAGGTGGAGTAACGTTTGCTCATGGCACTTCGAGTGCCTGGGATGATATTCGGAGGGTCATGGGGGGAGAGAGAAGTGCTCTAGTTGGGTGGGGACAGCTTATTAATAATAGAACTAACACGGGGCCCTGCATGGTTTTATAGTGCCTTGTTCAATATTATATTCAATTATAGACAAAGATGCAGGTCACAGTAAGGGCAAGGGATGGCCTGTCCCGACGTAAGAACAGTCATATACGTGTAGGTCTACCTATTGAGAGTATACCACGGAATATCATCATTTAAACCCACCAGATGGCTTTTTAAACAATACACCCATTTCTGCTCTCTGAGCAGGAGGGCTCTCGTTCTCTCTCCTGAGTTTGCACTAAATCTGGGTCTTTCAATCACTGTCCACATTAGATCTTCTATGGTATGCTGTTTTTCCAAAAAATGGGCTGTGAGTTTTGTGTTGGATTTCAAACACTAATCGTACTTCGGTGTTCCATAATTCATATCGTTTCTGGCAGGGACACGTAATCGGGTAAATCACGAAGTCAGAGTTACAGTTTGTGTGTGACCTTTGTTCCCATGGTTCGGTGAGTCCCAGATCTATGGTTCTTGAGTTCTTTGTGAGGTGACACACACTACACGAACCGCATCTAGAGTGTCCACAGAGTGGGGGGAGTCCTCCTGGTGTTTCGGTCTTCCTCTGTTGGAATGTGGTAGGTCTGATACGCACCAAAATATCCTTGAGATTAGCGCTCCTCTTAAAAGAGAAGAGAGGCTTAGCTATGTTCATACCGTTGGAATTAAGCATGCGCCAGTGTTTGAGTACCGCTTGTTTGATTTGATGTGAGGCCGTATTGAATGTGGTAACACACACAGGTTTGTCTGTTGGTGGTCTATCTGTCTTCTCCAATAGATTATCCCTGTTCATGTTGGCTGCTCTTTTCTTGGCTCTTGCTATCGTGTGTTCAGGATATCCTCTTTGGCTGAGTTTCATCGTAAGGAGAGCTGCCTCCTCCTTGAAAGTTGTTCTCTCAGTACAGTTCCGCCTTAATCTAAAAAATTGCCCAACAGGGAGGTTGTCCCTTAGTGATTTCGGGTGGAAACTGTCATATGCAAGCAGAGAGTTCTTATCAGTTGGTTTGTGGTAGACGCTGGTGTGCAGTTTCCCTCCTTTTGGCTCTATGACTAGATCTAGAAATGGTAACACTGTCTACGTCACTGTGGATGTAAAGTGGAGCAGGGGGTTCCTGCTGTTCAGCCAGTCCAGGAATTCGGTAACCGAGTGTGCATCTCCCTTCCAGATCACCAAGACGTCGTCGATATAACGATGCAACAGTCTTTTGTTGTCAGACCAGGGGCTGTGAGGGTCGTAGATCATGGTCCTCTCAAAAGCACCCACATACAGGCCAGCCAGACTCAGGCGAATGTTCTGCCCATCGAAGTCCCATGGGTCTGCAGGTACAAAGTGCCCTCGAACTCAAAGTTTTTTGTCAGGGCTATTTCCACCAGGTTAAGGATGAAGGCTCGTGGGGTTTGGTATGTCCATTCCTCCTCAAACAGAATCTACTACTTCTGGTGTATAAAAATGGAAACACGCATGCTCCACCCATGGAATGCCTTCCCAATGTAGAGTAACACAAGGCAGTGACTTGTGCAGCCTTGCTTTACTCTGCTTATACCAAGCTATGCACAGCCACGCAAGGTGACTTAGTAAATCACATTACCCCTTGCATTACCTTGCGCTGTCTTGCCTAATGCAATGGCAATGCAAGGGCATCGTAAATGTTGGCTAGAGAATCTACCTTATCTATTGGAGCCAGTGGCAGATCCCACCCTGCTATCTGAAAGCTTGCTCCGTAGATACCTGCAACAAAGCCTTTAAAAAGTCTGTTGTGTCTGCATTAGCCCTGAAAGGATACAAGAGTCAAAAGGAAATCTGCCTTGTGGTAATACAAAACGGTTGGGCAGAGTTGCTCTTTAAGTTAAATAGTTTTTCTTGAGTTTTCTTCAACCGAGACAACCTGAAGCGTGACTGCCAGAAGCTAGTTTAGCTCTAGCTCATAGATACCCCACTCTGAATTATCATTGGGGAGTACCTACTGGCTGTTGGTAAATGATCCCTTCCTTTAGGAGATGGGACTTCCTGAAGGCCATTTTATATGTGCTGTGGGTGTGGGGTCTTTGAGGACTTGAGGTGCTTCACAGATGTTTTGGATTTGCCAATTCCTGCACACTTTTGTCATCATGGCCATGGCATGCAAAGTGGTGACAGTTTCTGCTTTGACACTCAGGTGTAGAGGGTGGTGTGCCATGGCAGGTACTGCCATGTTCCTGGAGGTGCTTAAGCATTATGTAAAGGAACTAGCTGGTAAAACCCCAAGTGCTGCAGGCCTATCAGATGAGGGGTCATAGAATGCCCAGCGAGCCCCAAGCACAGTGCAAGCTCACAACTTTCTGGTATGATAAAGGAACACTATTACATTTTTGCAACTGGAAAATGTATATAAGCATGAATCACAGGATCCTTGTGGGAAGCTGGGGTACCCGGAATTGAATGGGATGGACTCTAGGATCAACTTCAATCCCTTAATGGACTTCCATTACCTGCTGCAAATAAACCATGGGCAGGCCCAATCTTCAAATTGGCTTGCAAAGCTGAGATCTATGTCCACACCCCAGCCTGATTGAGGCCATCTGTACTCTCCCAAATGACTCAAGAAGGAGGGGGGTTGGACAGCAAGGCCTCATGGCTTCTCCAGCTGGGGGCCACTTGCAACTAAAGATGCTAAGTTGAAGGTAACATTGCTCCCATGTTAGCAGACGCTGAGGACTGAATATTGCATAGAGCCAATTTTCTTAAATGGCCAGGAAAGTATAAAAAAGAGACTTAACTTTGGGTTACTAAAATGCAGAGAAGCTCCTCACTGCACCACAAGCGGGTCTGCCCCTATCTACATTTTCTTGAGCAGTGTTGACCCAGCAGAATGGAGTATAATTGTGGGATAATATACAGTCATTACCCTTACATTCCATATTTCCTATAAGTCTAGATTTAATAAGTAGTATAATAAAATACTTTTCCTTTTGAGTAAAGATATAGACTGGATAGTCCAATATTAAATGTTATTGTGAGTACTGTTGACTTCTGGGTCCCTAAGCCCACATTCCCTCCTTAAGAGTCAAGTACTAAATGGATGTACTTGGGGGCATATTTACTAAAATGTCATGCAGTGCAGGGCAGCAAGTCGCCTTGCTTCTCTGTGTGACGCAGGAAAAGGTCAGGAATCACTGTATTTAAAAGAAAACAACGCATTCCTGTCCTTGTCCCTGCACTTGTGCCATTTTGGCTGGCTAGCACCAAGGCAGGTTCCATTGCACCATGGTGCAAGGGTGCCTGCATTCCAAACAGGACTGTTTTTCTGCAGGAAGGGGCACCTTCATGCACAAAAACAATCCCGGGAGGCAAATTCCTCTTTCTATATGTGCTGCAGAAAGCACACATAGAAAGAAAGCGCACATAGAAAGAGGAAGTAACAAGGAGAATTAAAGATATTTCTCCTTGTTACGCCTCCCCTAGGAAGGCGTACGATTTAGCACTATCCCAGGTTTACAAGTTCTTGTAAAACAGGGAATGCATCAAAATCCATGGGAGTTGCTTGGGAATACTGCAACGCCCATGGAACGCTTGCTTACCCAGGGTAGAGTGGCACAACGCAGTGATTTGCAATCTTACACCCCTGCCAGTACGTGTTTAGAAACTTTATAGACACAATTGAGCAATGCTTGAATCTAAACTTAATTATAGGCAAGTAAATAATAGCTAAGCAAATACCACGGGTACCTTGCACGTATAGATTTGAGTTTGGCGTTTGATTGTGTAAATTCGCCTAAAGCTGTGGAAACTTCTACTTTCTAAGGGGATGGAGGAAGCACTTGTACACTTTATAGCATTTTTGCATGAGAATATGAAAGCTAGAATTAGATTTGGTCCAAATGGTGAAGTCTTCAATAAAATAAAAGTACTCTGAGGTGTGCAACAAGGCTGTGTGTTGGCACCTCTATTGTTTATATTGTATATTACTGAGCTTAGCTCTTTTTTATCTACTTTTACTTTGGATGTCCCAAAGGTAAATGGTGCCTTACTTCCCACACTGTTGTATGCGGATGAGGCAGTGCTGATGGCTCACACCCCAAAAGCACTACATCTGCTGGTGCACTCATTCGTCCAATTTATGGCTGCTCTTGACCTACAAACTGAGAGGCTTATTTACAAGCCCATTACGTCGCCGGTGCAACACTTTTATTGCTGCAGCGGCAGCGCAATGGACTTCCCCATATTTACAAGGCCATGTAAAGTCACTCTGGGTGACTTTTCATGGCCTTGTAAATATGGTTCCCTTTCACACATAACTCTGCATGAAGGGAGTGTTCCATGGGTGTTGCTGTGGGTGTTCCTACGCAACATCCTTGGAACTTGACGCATTCCCAGATTTACAACAGTTTGTAAAACTGAGAATGCGTCAGAATTCTAAGCCTCCCCAGGGGAGGTGTAAGGAGGCACAACAAGGAGAAATACTTGTATTTCTCCTAGTTTTTTCCTCTTTCTATGTGTGCTGCATTCTGCAGCACACATAGAAAGAGGAAAATGCCTTTAATGATTGTTTTTGTGCAGGAAGGTGTCCTACACGCACGTATGCCCTTGCTACACAGGCTGCAATAAACCCTGGTAGTTGGAGAGTCTTTTTGTAGGTCCAAGGCCCTGGGACTTCAAAAACTGCCCTCCTATTGCCCCAACCCCCAAGGAATATGCCTTATGTGTTAAATGGCTAAACCGGCTCCAATTGCCCCACAGGCTGCTCCGTGCATGAAGGATCTTGTACCTGGCCTCTATTTCCACCACAGCATCAACCTGGAATGGAGATACTCCACCTCCTGCAGGCTTGCCTTCTCTATCAGTCTACAGCCACTCCCCACCCCCACCTGCGGATTATGGCACTATCATGCCCCTACACAAAATGAAGAAGGAGGAAGAAATGTAATTGCATTGCATTGGATTAACATTTCTTTTAGTTTGAATGGCCGCTGGCACACTGGCCTAGGCTTCAGGGTGCACTGGGAAGTTCCTGAATGTAAAAACAAGCCATGGGCTGTCATTGCCCCTTTCACCTCCATATTAAATCCACTGCTGGTAACAGAGCATCAGGCAATTGTCCACATTCTGGCAATAGAAGTAAAGCTCAATAGTAGACTCATGGTTTTCCTCCAGCTCACAATTTAACTAACTGTGTAGACCAAAGACTCCAACGTAGATTTGCCACCTCATGTAAGGAGAAATTTTTAAACCTTTGTCCTAGTCACAACTCCAGTACCACATCAATTCCTTCTTTACCTGCATTCTTGTCTGGTGGAGGCTAGGAGCAAAAGGAACTTGCCGTCACTCAAAATAAGAGCCAAGCAGTTGTCTCTCTGTGCCCCCATCGGCAGCTTGGGCATGTCATTGATTTCCTTCCCATCCAGGATGGCATTGCAGTTGGTGTGCAGAGAGATTTCCAGATCCGGTGGTGAGAGGGTGTCCCGGCAAATCTGCAGGCCACCCTCTACGGAGAGGTAGAGAAACTTTTCTTTCCATTGCTTAAAGACAAACCCTCCTGTAAGCAAATCGATACATTGTCTGAGAAGCATGTTTTCAAAAAGCAAGCTAACATAACCTGATTTCACAATTTGTTTTGTATTACAGTTTTAGACCCTGATTATAAGTGATTCAGAAAATTCTATTCCCCACATAATCCTGTATGTACAAGGGTCAGAATTATGAGTTGCGTGAACTTAATCACATCTAGTAATTATTGGGTGTGATATAGTCCGCATCCTCCAGATAAAATGCAGCAGGTTAATCTGCCGGAATTTTTATTCTTTCAATTCATAAGGTATTTGGACAATAAATGCCTTAAAACACATGCATAAAAACATATTTGGGTATATAAACATCACAATTATATACATGCGACTTATTTATAAGTTAAAATTGACAATAACCCACAATTTACCACTTCATTCCTAAACACAGTAGCCTCTACTACAAAACAAATAAACTGAGAATTTAAATGCAGAAGACGAAAAAACAGGGATACTGGTCCCCAAAGTCACTAAAACCATTGTTAAAATTCTTTTCTTGAGTCAGTATGAGATTACAGAAAAAGAACATGCATAACGGGTTGAATGGACACATTATCACATGGGCAACAAAGAGTTGTTTCTAGAGACTCCACTGTCAGAAAACTAATCATACCAGCTAGTAGCATACCTACTCTAGAATGGTTCATATCTTAAGCAGCAGGGATCCAGTATAAACAAGTATGATCCAGTTAGAACACATTGGGGCATATTAACACGTTTCAATGCTCCACAGGAACGTCACTTTTAATGACATTCCTGTGGCGCAATGCCCTGCTCCATATTTACAAGGAGTTTGCCGCCGGCGGTGGCCTCATCGAAGAGCTGGGGGGGCATTGCTGGCGATTCTTGCGGCTGCAGGTAAGAGTGGGGGTGGGGGCTGGCCGCCGCCCCCAAAGCTCGTGCCGCCTGGGGTGGTCCGCCCCCACCGCCCCCCTAGCTACGCCACTGTGGAAACAGGTGTGAAACCAATGGGTGATCCTGGAAAGGGGAAACATTTCAGAAAAGTAGACAAAAGTTTGAATTTACTAAAGAGTCATTTTTGTAGATTACTCAGGGTTTTAAAAAAAAAGCTAATCATTAAAATAAAATATGTAAATGGTGGGAAAAAATATCCATAGGTGGCAATATTTTCATCTGTCATCTGTCATGATGGTGGATTTGCAAAAGTACTATACGGTTATTGCTGACAGAACCTTCTAGTCGGGGGGTATATAGAGGGTTTGTAGGTTCTTTAAAAACATCTGATACACAGAGCCAACAACTAAATTGCAGCTTATGATGATTTTTCATTGCATACTGACCATACAACAATTCATATTATAAAAATATTGAATGCAAAATGAGTGCAATGGAAACCTATGTATTTCTGAAATGTACATATAATACTGAGCTTAGGAACAGAAGTTATGTATACCTCTGAATCTGAGGTTACCAATGCTATCATGTGACATAGAGGGCATTTTTCAAAATGTCTTGTTTCTTGCATACTGGCTTACTTTTGTAAGCCAAAATGCAGAGCAATCCTATTGGTAATATCAAATGTCCTACTATTAATTTGTGTTGTCACATATCTCCCAATAGAAATGATTCCCCATTTGCATGGCTGGGCCTAGTGTCTGCAACACAAAGGGGCCGATTCCGATCTCGGCCGGTAGTGCTCCGAATCGGATTCGGTTTTACCGGATCCGATCCGGAGCCCTATTTTCCGACCGAGTCGATACGCGCATCCGGGCGGCGAGTACGATGCGTATTCGCCGACCGACTCGTCCGGGCGACCCGACCGCTCCGACCGACTGGTTCCCGGATCGTACCGCTCCGACCGACTCGCTCGGACCCGATTCGCACCGCGCAATGGAGAGCGTTTTCCGGCCGGGTAAGTACGATGCGCACCTCGGCCGCTCCGACCGACTCGCGCCGTCCGACTCGAACTTCGCTGTCGGAGCCGTACTTTGGGGGTCCGTGTCGGACCCCCTGTACGCGTACCCGTGCGGCGCACACAGGGGGACCCATGGGTCCCCCTACCTGTGCGTGTACGCCGCGAGCGCTTCGCGGCGTACTCGCTGTAGGGGCGCCCTTGTCTGCCTCGCACCCATTGAGGCAATGGGAGCCCGCGTACGCGTTGTACGACCGGCTCCCATTGAGTTCAATGGGAGTCCGACCGACTCGTGTCCGGTGGCATACGAATGCATCGGACTCGTTCGGTCGGACTGCACGGGTCCGATTCGGTCGGAAATCTCTCCGAGGCCGGCTCGGTCGGAGAAATTACCGACACGAATCGGAATCGGCCCCAAAGAGTCCAAAAACATGACATAGAGACATCACATTTTACTCAGCAAAATCAACGCTTCTTTTACAATGTGGATAGCTGGGGAATGTGGGCCCTAGCTCAGCTGCTTGCTCGGAAAACTTACCAAATTCAGACATTTCCGAAAACTAGACACCCAGAAGAATCCAGGGTGGTGGGACGAATCCCACAATAATTTTCTATCTCAAAGTGCTTGCAAACCTCACACTTTGGCTAAATATACCTATTTTCCTTGCATTTATGTGGGGCAGCGATCTTCGGACATCCACACTTTTCTAATCACCCAGCGTTCCCACATATCTCTCGATAAAACTGTGACATACTTGTGTGGGTGGGCCCAGCATTTACAATAGGAAAGGCCTCAAAACACAACATGGGCAGATTAAATTGTTCTGTTCAAAACCAACACTGTTTTGTCATGTGGGAGCTGCGGATTTTGGGCAAAGGCCACTCAGTGAAAACTACCAAATCCAACATGTTTTAACACGAGACACCCGGAGAAGTCCAGGGTGGTGTGCCTTGCATGGATCCTATGACATTTTCTTACCCACAATGCCCTGCAAATCTCAAATGTTGCCAAGAAATCCACAAAATTCCTACCACGCAGCTTCTCCACATTTGTCCCAATAAAAACGTTACCGCATTTGTGTGGCTGGACGTAATGCCTGCAACTGGAAAGGATCAAACCAGTGACAATGGGAGTCCAAGGTCATTGTCACTGGGGGTCAGGTGACTGAGTAGCCAGGTGGTGGAACTTGGGCCCAAATATCACAGCTACTCTTACTACTGTTGTTTCTACATTATGTTTTGGGTCTTTTGTGTCAAAAGTGTTAGGCTGAGCTGTACAAGTAGGGTAGTGTTTTTAATAGGGGAAGTGTGGGAATGCTGGATTTGTAGAATTGTATGGATCCCTACAGATCAGGTCACTGAAATGTAAGAAAAATAAATGATTTTAGGCGAAGTTTGAAGTCTGCAGAGCATTGTGGGTAAGACAATATCATGGGATCCATACAAGGCACACCACCCTGACCTCCCCTGGGTGTCTAGCGTTCAGGAATGTTTGGGTTTGCTAGGTTTCCCTGTGTGGAGGCCGACCCTGATCCCTAATAGGGCAACTATTCAGCATGGCAAGTGCAACAAAATGTTCCTGCTATCCAGTAGGCATTCAGCCCCCGCAAGGGGAAAATTTGGGCAATACACATCTACCCTCTGGGGGGGCAGGAAGACTGGGTTGCCCCTTTTGGGGCGAGGCTATGGCGCAATGCCCGGGTGGGACACCCCATCCCTTTGTTTTGTCACAATGTAAAATCTCTATTGTCTAGTGTCTTTCTACCCCATGGTGGAAGATTTGGGTGAAACCACCAAATTCAGAAAACTTTCAATTGCCCCCCTCGGGGGCAGAAAGACACTATTGCCTCTTCTGGTGTGGGTGCACGGCCTGATGCCAGGGTGGGCTATCCCACCACCTTGTTTTTAATTGAAAAAATAAATTCCTGGCGTCTAGTTGACTGGTGACTTGAAGAAGCAGAAAGACTGCATTTCTCCCCTTTCAGGATGGGTGTGTAGCCCTATTTCAGAGCCAGCCACCCCACCCCTTTTTTTAAAATGTATTTTCACTTCTCAGGTGGCTTGATTGCTTTCTGCTCCCCAAGGGAGGAAGATTGGGGTAAACCCCCAATCTAGCTCCTGTGACGGTAGAAAGACTTTATTTTTCTCCTTCGGGATGGGGGCATGGCCCTATGCCAGGGTGTCTTTGTTATTTCAAAAAAGAAATCCCAGATTTAAAGTGGGCTTTCCACCTCCAGAGGGAGCAAACACCCCAGTCTGCCTTCCGAGCGGGCCATAATGTCTGCCCTTTTTTACTTTTGTTGTAGGAGTGTGGCCATATGGGAAGGAGGCCTACTCTCATCCTTTTGTATTTACTTTCACTTCATGGTGGGTAATGGGTTGTATGTCACTCAGGAGGCCAAGCCCCCCAACCTGCATCCCTGCAGATCGGCAAAAAGCCTGCATTGCCCTTTGACAGTGGGGCATGGCCTTATGCCAGGAGTACCCATCCCACCCTATTAAAAAAAAAACCTGGTATCTAGTGGGTTTTCTATCCCCCTACGTAGGGCAGACTGGGGGAATCCCCCAACCTGCCTTCACAGGGGCAGAAATACTTTCCCCTATTCAGGGTTTGGGCTTCGCCCTATCTCAGGGTTGACCGTCCCCACCACCTTTTTTTTTACTTTAACTTTCCTGGTGGCTAGGGGGGGGCTTTCTGTTTTCCCAGATGCCCTCAATCTGCCTCCTTCCGGGGGCAGAAAGACTATATTGCCCCTTTGGATTGGAGGCATGGAACAATGCCAGGGTGGGCCACACTCTGCTTGGTCAGAAGCTTCCTTCACTGAGGTGCGCTCGGTGCCAGACACAGACCAGGGGCAGAGGCATCATTCAATATCCGTCCCAAAGCCCTGCCATTCCCAAGCAGAAGGGATGGTAGGACTGTAGTAGAACTCATCTCTTTTCTGCCCCCAGATACCGGTCTAACCTTTGACTTCGTCCACAGGGGATTGGGGTTCCCAGGGACATAAGAAAAAAGGATCGGGAGAGCTGTGCATGCTCTCCCATGGCAGTCTGCTCCTCGGAGGCTTAGGCCACCCCAGGAAGTTCTTGGAGTATCAGGAGAGCAACACTGTTCATGTCCCACTCACAGTCGGTCTTCTGGGGACCAGACTTCTTGTTTTGTTTCTTCTGTCCCAGTTTGTCCATTTTTGTGCTCCTGGCTTCTAACATTATCTTGACTATGGCGGGGTGAGTATAGGCCCCTGCCCAGGGGGCTGCTCCCCCCAAAAAACAGTGAAGTCCATAATTCACTGGTACCTTGTGGGACTTTCCCCCGCTCAGGGGGCAGACTTGGGCTAAACATCCCCTATCTGCCCTCTCCCAAGAGGGCAAAAGACTGATTTGTTCTTGGGGTGTGGTGACACAGGCTTTTGCCCGGGAGGGCCACATTCCTACAAGACAATTTCCCTGATGTTTAGAAGTTTGGATCCCTGCTTGTGTATCCCGCACCAGGTTCAACATTGTCCCTTTTCCAACACTACCTATCCTGTGTTGATTGGTGGTTGGGGGTACAGTCATGCGTTCCATCACCAATCAAAAGTGAAAGCAGTCAAGCCAATTGCGCAGTCGTTTGTTTTGCTGTGATGTCAGTGTGGTCTGTGAACTGCTCAGCAAAGCAAAATACAACAAAACCTAACTCAGGACTAGAGAGACGTTCCTCCCTCAGGCCCAACTTTCAGTTAGACAAAGAAAGTGTTTCTGGTGTTCTCACCAGAAACATTTTCTCTCCTTTAGGGTGGACAACCTGTTACACTGTGACTATAGCACAGTGTATGTCAACGGGCTATGCACCACAATAAAACAGTTAAGTGTTATCAATATTTAGGAGTAACAATAGCCAACAATGTATCTTAGTCCTCTTCTGTTCAGGGGCATAGCTTAGGTTTAGGGTGTTACACCCCTCTACTAAATGCATTTCTGATAAATAGTTGGGAACAGGTGCTTTCAGTCCGGTATGGTGAGGTGCCAGTTGGATTTCACCTGGGATTTTTGCATGTGCACACTGGCAAAAACACACACTCACACACACACACTCTCATCTCTGTTTTGAAAGTCCTAAAAAATGTTGATTATTTTCCAAAATATTGTGTTTCTGTCACTTAGTACTCATACCAATCTGCATTCCTCTCCCTTTCCGCTGTCCCAAAAGCCCCTCTCATGCGCCCTGCTTGTCATATGATGCATTTTGACATTATATGACGGTGTGATTGTCGTGAAATCTGAAGTTCACCCCCCTTATCTTACTGACCAAGCTACGCCCCTGCCTATGTTCAAGGTTAAGTAGTCAAGGCACATTATGATTGGTTGTCTTTTTTAATTTGTCAAAGCGCTGGGCAAATAGGATATTTTATCTCTTTTAAATGTACGTGTGGCCAAAATTCCAGTTTTAGGTATCTATGCAGGTGAAACAGAAACTCCAGATTTTTTTATTAAATCAGTAAAAAATATCATCTCACCTTTGGAAATTATGGGTTTGGATAAAATCACACCCAATTGACGTTGTTGCCTGGAATGAGGTTTTCCCAGAAAAACTTTTAACTGTTTAAGGCAGCAGAGAATATTTTTAAAAAACGTAATTTGGGAAGTGTTGTGCAATTATGTTAACCCGAACTTTACTTTCTCAAAGCATTTTAACTTCTTGATAGAACTACTTGGATTAACAACGAAAGAGGTAATGGAGCAAAACAGTAGACGCCAATGAAACCCTGGTTAAGGTCCATATTAGGAAAGTGTTATGAGCGTGACCTCGACGCGCATTTTCCAACTGACGAATTGCCTTTAGTTGCCGATTTGCATGTTTAGGTCATGTCCAATTTTATTTAGAAGCAAAATTTGATCATAAAATTAATTTTTTTTATATTAATTTAAAGCTGAAGTCTATCAATGGGTGACAATATTTGGTTGCAGTGTAAAAATGGCAGCAAACATGTTGGTTTGTTGGTTGCCAAATGTGCCACCGCCCCAATGAGGATTTAAATCGTGCTTTTCCCGGTCCAGGTTTGCTAAATCAACAACTGAGATTATTTAAATTCGATTTTTTGGTGTCAAAATATAAAATCGATATCTGATGTTTTAGAATTGCTATATTCTGCAATCATTCTTGTGTGTATATATTATATCTTAATTTAAATGTGTACAGTGTATGGTTTTATCAAACATATAGCATAAAAATTAAAACTTTAAGGGTGCATGATCTAAAATTAGCTTTTTTATCTTTAATTGATTGTCTTTTCATTTTTAAGACAATAACGACGATAACCTTAATAGGAAAAGGGTAATTGCTGTTTTAGAAAGAAGATGATGAACTCCTTGCAGTGGTTTAGGTGCAAGGCTTTCCCTATACTAACGAAGCATGTGTGCTACATTTGAAATCCTTAACTTGTTCAAAATCTATGCTATTATGTCATTATTAATTAATGGTAAAAACATATTAATTGTTAGAAGTATCCTCAATCGCCTTCTTGTCTATAAGTGGTGAATGGCCAACGTGAATATGTTTAGTGCTAGGCAGTAAGCCTTATATTAGAACAAACTCAATACGTCATGCTTCCATGCTTCATTATTATATTTAGGAAATATTCACTATTTATGTGATTCACAAAATGCTAGTGTGCAGTTTTATATATATGAAAGTAAGTTCCCAAAATGCATCTTAGCTCATTGAAAACAATAGATGTTCAGTTTGAAATTCATCACTTTATAAAGATATTAATTACTATATACATTTTTTGATTACTTTTGATTATGAGTTTGATGCAGTTGCACCAGTTCTCCACAGGCACAGCAGCGCCACCCCGCGAAAGGACTGCCCGCGATATTACGAGTTGAACTTGTAATACGGCGGTCTTTTGCCCATCCCATGGCTGTGCCTGAAAAACAAGCACCGCAATAGGAACGGCAAAAAAGTTCCGGCATGGACGTGGACGTTCATGCAGTGCAGGAACTTTGGGTGGATACAGACAAGGGGGCACATGTTGTGCCCCCCTGAATGTATCCCCATGGCGGGGTGGACATGGGGGCCCTGTAGGGCCACCTTTGTTTCTGTACCACCAGCTTTTTCATGGCGCAACTCAGCCATGAAATGGCTTGTGGTGCAGGAACTCGTAATATGTTGAGCAGGACTGCGCCAGTCCCTGCCCAGCATATTATGTTGTGGCACAGCAGTGCCACCGCGAGCCGGCGCTCCACTGCTGATGTGACGATGAACCTCGCAATCGGTAAAACGGTGGACCACCACTGCTGGGCCACCACGAGTCTGGCGGTCGGAAGACTGTCAGACTCGTAATTGGCCCCTTAGTTACAGTTTCAGTACACTCTGTCTACTATGTTATGCATTTTTGTTGTATGATTTCGTCCACAAATTGAGTAAATGGCATCACGTATTAGCAGAACAATGATTGAGCAAAGTTTAATTAACGCAACTTATTTTGCACAGTAGATCACTGTCGTCGATTATTCACAATTATCCCAAATGCAAAAATAAAATATAGACCAGACCCAGATTTACTAACATTTTGCATCACTGTTCCACCAGTTTTGCTGCAGCCACAACTCAAATTGCTACTTGAGATTTACAAAACCACGCAAGAGTCGATTTGTGTCACCTTGCCTGGCTTTGTAAAAAAAAAAGGAATGCAATGCAGCACCTTGCACAGCGTTACATTACACTGCATCATGTAGGCGTGCTGTGGGTGGAGCATGGGCATTCCCATGCATCCACCCATGTATTTTGATGCAAACCCAGATTTACTTAAGGGAGTAAATTTGGATTTGCGGCAAAATGTGACCCTCCCTGAGAGAGACATAAGGAGGCAAAATATCTTAATTTTTCCTTGTTACGAGACCTTTTGATGTTTGCTGCAGAATGCAGCTCACATAGAAAAAGGAATATGCCTCAAGAACTGTTTCTCTGCAGGAAGGTATTGCTTTATGCACAAAAACCATCCTGCCAGTAATGCAGGCACCTCTTGACCACAGCACAAGGGTGCCTGTGTTGGACGCTAGGCTGCCTAAAGTGCACCAGCGCAATGAGAATACTGAAGTGCTCCATATCTTAGAAGATATTGTGCATTTCTGCTCTGCCCCTTTCACGCAAATAACGCACATCAAGTTAATAACTTAAAAAACTTTTTGTCAACATTCACAAAGGGAAGGGTTCCCCCAGGCAATCCTTAACATTTGGAAATTGGTTACCACCTCCTTTGAGGTGTCAGTAAAATATTAATGTTTTCGACTGGAATTCAGTTGCAAAACATTAATACATCCCATTGAAAGCCGCTATTTGGAAGGTACGCCCTAAACACGCTCCTTCCAAAAAGCAATTCAGTATGTACTCACTAACCCAAATTATAATTCAATAACATGCTACCAAATCGTAATTTGGGTTTTGTAAAAACCAAAAGGTCATTTTGCTGTCCCAAAAAAAGCCCTGATTTAAAAATCGGAGCCTTTGTGACTGCACAATCCCTTTGTACATCTGGCCCTTCGTACATCTGGCCCCATATGGCTGGAAGTGAGGGAGGTGAGTGCCCACGTCAGAATAATTTAACATGGAGGATCTTTGAGGTCTGAAATTTGATGTTATAGTCACCTGAGTGCATGCAACATAGTCCTCAACACGAGAATCATGTCAGGGGCTGATGAAGCACATTGATTGATACCAAACATGACCTATTTCGGCAGTACCATAATGGAGCAGCCAACCTCGGGTTTGCCCGGGTGCCAGCCCATGTTGTCCTATGGACCGTTGAGCACTTATAGTATCCCTTTATGTAAAAGGCTACTACAGGGATATATACGCTTGTACTTATGTGTCCGCACCTTTAATATAAGGCACCCTGCCTCCAGGTCTCATGAGGCCTTCCTTAGGGGTGACTGGAATATTTTAAAAATAGTGCATTGACCTTGCTACACATGGTGAGGGCAAAGTCGAGTTCAAGCTGTTTGCACTGCTTCTCCAGTCTGCAATGGCAGGACTGCTGTCATCTGTTTACTTGGGCTACTCAGGGTGGCACAAACAGTGCTGCAGGCCCTGGTGACTCCTTTAACTCCTATGCCCTGGGTACCACTGGTAGCATATACTAGGGACATGTACGGGGATTAAAGTCCTTGCCAATTGGGGTTGCCAATTCACATGTATCAGTTTTAGCGAGAGAGCACTGGCATTGGGGTCTGGTTAGCAGCCTTCAGTGCACTGTCAGAGTCGAAAACCAGCACCTTGTAATCCAAATGGGGTAAAAAGTGGAGGACACCTGCAAAAAGGCCTGATTTCTTACAGATGGTAAGAATGTTTCAGTCTTTTACTCTATGTATATAAATAAAAGGCTGCAGCATCTCAGTCAATTTCTGCCCGAATGGACATAGGCATTCTAGGGATCATTTTCACACCCAATGTATTTTATATGATATTATCAAACTTATTTTTTTCATTGAATTTATTATTCTCATTCTTTCACAGTCAGCTCAATAGTTTCAAGATATGTTCCACAGCTGACACGTCATGACCTCTTGGAATGTATTCAAATACTGCTTCACTAATTCTCTCTGAATTCTTGTGTTTTTTAAGAACAGTAAATTGTGGATTTGTGTTTCACTTAAAGAATGGTACGATTTGCCATGGATGCTTATAGTACTCCGACACCTGTTGCTGAGGTCATGTAGCTGCGTTTATGCTTGCAGTCCAAATGAGTAAGATATAACTGTGCATTTATGTCACTGTGCTTACATCGTTATTAGGGGAATTTTTCAACAATTTTAGTTATTTCAAGTAACTGTAACTAGCGTCCTCGCCATATACGCACACACACAAACATATATATATGTTACCTGGTGGCAGTTACCAGTAGGTAGTTATAGTTAGGACCTAGTTTCCATAGGAAAAGTGTTTTTTTCTTTTGCTAATAACTTTGGTGCCGTTTGACGAATCTTCACAAAAGTTTGAAAACTAGTTTGCCGCTCACTTCGGCTGTTGTCCTTACAGATTGCGGGGTGATTCGTCAAGCGGGGTCCGAGAAATTGGGGGGTCCCACAACACATTTTCCCCATGCAATTTCCCAGAGGGGCTCTAGACACGACTACAGCCCGAACCTCTAAACGAAATTACACCAACTATGGCAGGACATAAGATCTTGTTCCAGAAGGAGTGCTTTTTGAAATCTAGTGTACATCTGCTCAGTAGTTTTGGAGTTAATAAAGAAAAAAGATTTATGTATATCTAGAGATGTGGATCCACCACAGAGGATCCCTGGATCAACAAGCCAACAACAATGCTTTGATAGGCTGGCCTCAACCTGAGAGAAAAGTTGCAGTCGCCAAAGGGGGGGGGGGGGTAAAGTAGAAATGGATATTAGGGGTCAGGATAGAGGTATCCTAACCCCATAGGACTGATGGAGGGGGTCTGTGAGGGACACCTCATGGGGAAGAAATAGTGGGAAAATGTTTTTTTTAAGCTTGTGTGAGGATCCGCGGATCCACTGCGCCACTCAGCATTGTTGCCCATGTGAATCTGCGAGGGTACCGTGGATCTGAATCCTCAATAGATCCATGGATTCAGACCCCAAATTAAAAAAAATACACCCACTCACCGATCACTCACACATCCATGCACCCACTCACACACCCATCCAGTCACTCACACACCCTCTCACACACCCTTACGGTCACTGTTACATCCACTCAGAGACCCAGAAAACCACTCACACACCCACTCACAGACATACACATGCACTCACACATCCACTCATACCGCCACGTATGCTGCATGCAGGGGTTGGCTGAAGGCCGTGTGCAGTGTGGGGTTGGCTAATTGGGGGGGTTTGGCTGCAGGGCCTGGATGCAGGCCAGGCCCTGCGGCCAACACCCCACCGTGCATTACCAAAGGCTGTGCATGGCAGCAGTTGGATTAACGTATGGTTATTAAATATATTTGTCTTGTGGCCAACCCCCCACTGTGCACAGCCAAAGGCCACATCCAGCGTGGGGTTGGCTGCATGTGGGGGGTTTGCCACAGGGTCTGACTGCAGGCCAGGCTCTGCAGCCAACCCCTGCCGCACACGGCCAACAGCTATGCGTGGCAGTGGTTGGATTAACATATGCTAATTAAATATTACTGTATGTTTAAAAAACCCTAGAAATTCACTGACAAAACTAAAGGTTACAGGGAAATTATAGTTTAGAAATTGCATTAAAAACACAGAGAAATTCCCTGAAAAAACCAAAGGTTACAGGGATACTATAGTTAGGAAATAGAATTAAAAAACCTTAGAAATTCACTAAAAAAGCTAAAGGTTACAGGGACGTTATAGTCAGGCTCAGATTTTACACATACAAAATCATAGAAATTCGGCAGTTACTGTAAGAGTTATCTCAATAAACTATAACTCGTGCCCTAAGGTAACTATAACTCGCGCCCTTGCCATGTACTGCTAATTACCAGACATATTACAGCACTCATGACATCCTCTATGACATTATCAATAATATCAGTGACACATTTGCTGTAAAATTATTGAATAAACTAATTTTTGCACCAGCAATTTGGAGTCCGTGCCCTTCTGTATCCGTGGAGGAGAGGATATTTGGGATCATTGAAAAAAAAAATTAAAAAAAAATATATATATATATATATATATCTCTATATAACCTACTGGAGGTCGCCAGTAGGTAGTTATAGTTAGGACCTAGTTTCCATAGGAAAAGCATTTTCTGACTTGCCTGTAACTTTGGCGTCGTTTGACCAATCTTCATGAAATTATCCACTAAAAGTGTCAAAGTAGGTTCTGTGTGTCTTGGAAACTTTGGGGGTGATCCGTGCAGTAGGGACTGAGAAATAGGGGTGCGCTTGTAATGTTAATTCCCATAGGAACACGTTGTCAAACCTACAGCCCGAACCGCTGGACGGAATTACACCAAATTTGGCAGAAAGGTAGATGTTGATACGCATATTGTGCTTTTTGTTATTTGGTGCACATCTGTTCAGTACTCTTTCTGAAATTTAAGTTGAAAGTTATAGTGATATCTCTGGTCGCAAAGCCTTCGTGAAAAAAGACGAGCTCATGCAGGGAAATGGAATGCTCTGATTGGCTGCCAACACTTCAACCAGGAAGTGTTGGCAGCCATCTTGGGACTCGGCTTCACCGAGTCCCCCCCAAAAAAGTGAAAATAAAGAAAAGGGGGCAGGGTAGAAATACCCTGACCCCCCAAGCCATGGTGCTGGGGTCCACCTGGGACCCCACCACAGCCTAAAAGCATTTTTTTTTAAAACATTTTGCAGCAAATTGCAATAATCGTGAGTTTGCAGCAAAAAGAGTGGGCTCCCGCACTTGCTTTAGACTAACCCCCGGGTTGGCCAAGTCTCGGGGGCATGGTAAAAATAAAGGAAGGGGGCTCATGGGGCCCCCCTCCTTGGGCTATTCAAAGCCCCAGGGACCGCCACCTCCCTGGGGCACAAATATTAATACAAAATATTGCAGAGAGGCCCTATGGCCTCTCCTGCAGCCCTGGGGATCGCCACCTCCCCTGGGCACTGTTCCATGCAAATGCGGGGGCCTGCTCGGCCCTCCCACTACCCGGGGATCGCCATCTCCCTGGGGCACATACTTCAATTATTATTTATTTTTAAAAACAATGCAGGAGAGGCCCTACGGCCTCCCCCGCAGTCCTAGGGACCGCCACCTCCCTGGGGCTAAAATAAATCATAATGTGTGGGGGGCTCTTTGTTCCCCACGCAGCCCCGGGGGCCGCCACCTCCCCGGGGTAGAAATACAATAATTAAGGAAGTCTGTTGGGGAGCCCCAGCCCTGATGACCACCACCTCCGGGGCTTACTGAACAAAGGAGGGGGGCTGTGCGGCCCCCCTCCAGGAGCCCTACATGGCCCTGGGGACCACCACCCCCCAGAGCCAGCTCCAGCAATGTCCCGGGGTGCCCACCCCCGGGATATTGCATTTTGCTATGGCTTGAGGGGAGTACCGCTTCCACCAAGCCATAGCATGCACTGCTCCGCTTCGTGGAAGCGAGAGGATTAAAAATGCTTTTACTTCCACAAAGTGGAGCAGAATTGCTTTTGGACAGAGGGAGATGCATGTTAGCATTGAGGCTCCCCCGTGGTCCCCAACAAGCTGGCCGTGCCCCAGGGGATGGGGCTCAAGAGAGGGACCACGCTGCCCCCCTCCCATCTAAAAAAAAAGAAGATAATAGGCTGGCCCCGGGGGATGGGGTCCCTGGGGCAAAAACTGGCACAGGGAAGGGGGGCCACATGGCATCCCTTCCTTTATTTTTAAAAAACGAGGGGAAAAAAAGGCCGGGCCCCGGGGTTGGGGTCCCCGGGGCCATAATCACCCTGGGGATGGAGGCCGCATGGCCCGCCTCCCCATTTTATAAAAGACTGGCCCCGGGGGATGGGGTTCCCATGGCCCGAAATCGGCATGGGGAAGGAGGGCTACACAGCCACCTTCCCTAAAATAAAATAAAAAAGATAAAAATACTCTGACAAGCGGCCAGAGGCCACGCCCCCTTCACCACCACTCTGCAAACGCACTTCCTGGTGCAGAGGTGGCTAGGAATGAAGTCCCCTTGAATGCTGAGGGTCTTTGGGAGTCAACAAGTCCTCTTGTTACCTCCAGTAAGTCCCAGACAGCGGGATTGCTGAGAGGACTTGGAGGCCATGCCCCCGTTCTCCACCACTCTGCAAATGCACCTCCTGGTGCGCTTCTGGTTGGAATGAATTCCACTTTACTCCTGAGGGCCTCAGGACTAAAGTGGACAACTTCCCCAACTAGTAGTGCACCAGGAGGCGCATTTGCAGAGTGGTGGAGAAAGGGGGCGTGGCCGCTGACATCTCAGTAATCCAGTTGTGTGGGTCTTACTGGAGGTGAAAAGAGGGGTAGTTGGCCCCTAAGGACCCTCAAGAGCCAAGGGGACTTCATCCCCCAACTAGTAGTGCACCAGTATGCGTGTTTGCAGAGTGGTGGAGAAAGGGGGCGTGGCCTCTGACAACATCTCAGCAATCCAGCTGTGTGGTTCTTACTGGAGGTGACAGGGGGTAGTTGGCCCCCAAGGATACTCTGGAGCCAAGGGGACTTCATCCCCCTACTAGTAGTGTGCCAGGAGGCACGTTTGCACAGTGGTGAAGAAAGGGGGCATGACCTCTGACAACCTCTCAGCAATCCTGCTGTGTGGGACTTACTGAAGGTAACAGGAGAGGTAGTTAGCCCCCAAGGACGTCCTTGGGGGACAACTATCCCTCCTGTTACCTTGAGTAAGTCCGACACAGTGAGATTGCCAAGAGGTCTTCGTAGTCCATGTCCCCTTTCTCCACCACTCTGCAAACGTGGCTCATGGAGCACTACTGGTTACTGGATGAAGTCCACTTTACTCCTCAGGGACCTTGGGGGCCAGGAGGCCCTCCTGGCACCTTCTGTAAGTCCTACAGAGCTTCCTGAGAGCTGGTCGGAGGCCCAGCCTCCTTTTTCAACCACTCTGCAAACGCGATTACTAGTTAAAAAAACCACTGAAATTCACTGAAAAAACAAAGGTTACAGGGACTTTATAGTTAGGAAATAGCTTTTAAAAACCTTATAAATTCATTGAAAACCCCAAAGGTTACAGGGACGTTATAGTTAGCAAATAGAATTAAAAAAACCTTGGCAATTCATTGAAATAACCAAAGGTTACAGGGACATTATAGTTAGGGTCAGATTTCACTCATACAAAACCAGTGAAATTCAGCAGTTATAGTTACATGAGCTAACTATAAGTTACGGCCCTGCAATGCACTGCTTATGACCTCACATACTACATCACTCATGAAATGGTCAGTGACTTCACTCATGACATCACTGATGACACCATCCAGTGAGTGTAAGTATTTTGTAAGAGTTTATGATTGTTAAACATATATACTAAGGTACTACAAAACTTAAAGTAGTATACTAGGTGTACTACTAATAAGTGGTACTATATGTATCCTTGTGCGTATGGGTGTGTAAATGGCTGTATGGGTGAATAAGTGGTTGTGTAAGTAGCTGTGTGGGTGAGTGAGATGCTGATTGGGTGGCTGTATTGGTGAGCGAGTGGGTGCGCTAGTGGATGTATGGGTGGATGAGTCACAGTGTAAATGACTCTATCAGTGGTTAAGTGGGTATGTAGTGAATGTATGGGTGAGTGAGTGGGTGTTTGCATGGCTGTATGAGTAAGTGACTGGGTATGTAAGTGGCTGTATCGGTGAGTGAGTGGTTGTTTAAGTAGATGTTTCATGAAGGGACTTCGTGTGTGAGTGACTGTATTGGACAGTTAGTGTCCAATGGCTGTATGGTGAGTACAGGGATGTGTGAATGGGTAAGTAAGTGGTTGTGTGAGTGAGCATATGAGGGCTTCTATGGGTAAGTGAGTGGCTGTGTTGAGAGGTTGATTGGGAGAGTGAGTGGGTGTGTGACTTTGTAGGTAAATTAGTTGGTGTGTGAGTAGTTGTATGGGTGAGTGTGTGGTTATGTGGCTGGCTGTATGAGTGAGTAACTGGTTGTATGAGTGGCTGTATGGGTGAGTGAATGGTTGTGTGAGTGGGTGTACAAGTGAGTGAGTCGGTGTGTAAGTGGCTCTATGGAGGATTGAGTGGTTGTGTGAATACTGGTATAGGTCTGTGAATAGGTATGTCAGTGGTTGTACGGGTGTGTGAGAGGCCTTACAAGAGGTTGTATAGGGGTGTGAGTAGCTGTGGATGATGCCATCAGTGATGTCATTTAAGATGTCATCAGTGATGTCACTGACCATGTAATGAGTGATGTAATATGTGAGGTCATAAGCAGTACATTGTGTGGCATAAGTTATAGTTAGCTCAGGTAAGTATAACTGCCGAATTTCACTGGTATGGTACGAGTGAAATCTGACCCTAACTATAATATCCCTGTAACCTTTGTTTTTTTCAGTGAATATAAATATATATATATATATATATAGACACATTAGTGTCTCTACAGTAAGGAGATGGGAGGTAATGAGGTGAGGAGAGCTGTACAAAAGCAAAACATGCTGCTTAAGTGTTGTTTAGGGAGGTAACATAAAAGTTGAAACATTGCTCAAGGATCGAGAAATTCACAACAGTTAGTGAGATGGATTCCATATTCTAAAATGTCCTGCATTTTGTTTGCCTGCCATATCTTTGATTTATTACTCTCATGTGTACCATATTTAACTTTCTTTTTTTCTTATTTTGTTTTGCGTTTATTCCGACATTTACAAAGTTTTTCCATGGTTTCAACCCAGAAGTAGGCCCCTTTATCCACATTCAACATTGGTTTCTGTTTACTCCCTCTACCTAGTTTCCTGCTCAATCAAACCTCCAACAGCACTGTCTCCCTTTGGCCCTTTACTTTTGCCTTAAATAGTCTGAACCCCTTCTTAGTGTGTAGTAGAAGCCAGAAGCAATCAAAAGTTCCAGGTGGTTGGTGTTGTGAAGCAAGCCATGTATTTGGGCCTCCCTGTAGATCATATTTGAACCTAAGAATCATGGAGATAGCCTGTGGAGCAAAGAAAACAGTCAGGAGACTCAGTGTGACCCATACGTGGGCTATTGTGTTGGATGCCTAACTATTGAGACTATACAGACCTCTCAAGACCCTCTCAAGATTATTTTAGGTAGGCCCCACTTTATTTCTTAAAACAGTGATTGCAAAAAAAAAAACCTAACAAAAGCAACAGGCTATCATAGTCCTGTTTAATTTTCTGCTGCTCTATGGGAAATGTACCCAGCCCCACTTACCTTTTGTATGCTTCTTTAGGTGAGAGCCACCACAGCCTTTTACCCAGCCCAGGTCCAGTGGCAGTGGAATAATGCACCAGCTACTTAGCAGTAATCTTCTTTACTCTGAGTCTAGGTCTTCCTCAATACAGTCCAGAGTATTGGTTATCTTTCTTTCTTTTTTGAGAATTTTCTGTACGTGTTTTATATACAACAAGAAGCATTGGTAAACCTTCCTCCCTTATGAAACAGTTGCTGGTTAATGGCGGCTATATTGGGGTAACTATTTTGCTAATGAATATGTTCTATAGCCTATCCTTCTCCTACATTGCACCCAAAACATGGATCGACCTACCTCCACATATCAAGGCCTTCTCTTTGCTTCTTGAATTCCGCAAGAGGCTGAAGACCTGGCTCTTCAACTAACCCCCCAGGAGATGACCTACACACCTTTGGGTGATAACTCGCACTGGAAAAATACATATAACATAACAAAACATACAAGACGAAGATTACATCTATTACACGTAAGAACTGTAGCGAGGAAGATTTACGAGGACGTACTATCTAGCACTCATCCTTCAGAATAGCCCCCGGTGTAGCGATTTTCTTCTAAAGCTAAAAGCAAAAATATGGGCTTTTTATAATGTGTTGAAATAGAAAATGTGTTAACAGCCAGAAGTAGTACAAAAAAGTGTGAACAATGCATATTGGCTCCTCAAGATGCTTATGAGAATGAGGCGTGAGAATCTGTGCATCTAAGGTACAACGCTAGCAATAACAGTGCCAAAAAAACTATATGTACTATTTTTTATTTATTTATATATTAGAAAGATATATATAGCGCGAACAAGACCCTTGCGGGTATCAGAGCAATTTACTATGTTCAAGGAGACACGTATATACTATTGCTAAGAAAAAGCATACAAAATATATATAAAACCTACCCAAGCATAGTAAAATATGACAAGCCATCAAGTTTCGTAACCTAAAGAAATTATGTGAAAAAATCCATGTTATGCTTCCCTACACAAAGGCAGAGACAGGTCACAAGACTTAAGTCTAAAATCGATGCCTGCAGCAGTTCCCTCCTGTGATCTGATCCAGAGTTTTCTGGCCCCACTAGTTTACCATTGGTCCTCCGACTAATCTTTTTCTCCAACTGAGAGATGAAGAGAAATTCAACTAACAGTGTAACCCATTTGGCTACTCCATGAGGACCAGGAATCAGAAGCCAAATATAAGAAGGTTTATTATACACAACTCTTAACACCATGCTATAATGATACAGAATACCAGCTGGTAAACCAACCTCCTAAAGAAGTTTAGGCATACCAGTAGTAAACAATCAAGGAATTCAGTCACCGCTATACAAAAGAGCAAGACCAGGATTTGATGCTCAGAGGAAAAATCTCAGTATTTGTTGTCTGTGCATAGGTAAATCTAGAGTCACTTAGATCAAGTTCCAAGCTAAAACAGTGGTTATATTAATCTAAAGAATCTCAAAAATCAGGAAATTCCATAAAGGAAATTGGAACTAAGCAAGGGAAAAATAAGTAGGGAAGGTGTCAGTATTTCAGAATCTCGGTCAAAAGTCTTCCTGGGTTAGGGAAGTAAATCTTAACCTAAGACACACTCAGTAAAGAATCAAGAAGAGCATAGAGGTCTAAACCTCTCAAAGTCCAAAGGAAAGTGTTCTAAGCATTGGGGGGAAAATCTCTGAGGGGACATCAAAAAGAATCTGAATCTCCAACGGTGTGAACACTAAATTTTAACACACAAGAGTCTTCTTGGGCAACACCCCTTTGTACGCATCAACAGGGGTCTCATTGTTCCCATCCACTTCTCACATTGTAGACTGTAAAATTAGCAAAAGATGCCAAACTGGACATGGGACAAACATCTCCTTCTCATGCACAAGCCAGGTTGAAACATTTGCTGAATAGGCCTTTCAGTTACCGCTATAGTCCTCCATGATCTTTCTTCAAGGCCTTCTTCTCAGACTCTCTCTAGCTCTATTACAATAATGTATCTATTCTCAAGCTAACAATGCATGTAAATATATGCAAAAAAATGTCATGTAAGCAGAAAATGGAAAACTATATTTTATGCAGCATGGTGAAATACAGGCCTAGTCAGGACAAATTTGAGCATTAACTCAAAGGTGAACATTTAATATGCGTGTGCATATATTTTTTTTAAACTGTTTTTATTTTTAAACATCAGCAGGTGAGTCTTATACACATCAAGTTTGACATTATTACAATCAATTGATAGTTTCAGGGATACAGAAATTGCACACTGAGGGTTCCTCCTCCAGTACTCCTCCCCCCTCCCTCTCTCTAGATTAGGTATGGCCCACCCTGGTTGCACAATCTTAGAAAATGAGGTAGTCCACCAACCATTTATGGATCTTGTGTGTTGGGGTATACATTATCAATCTCAACCCCCTGCATCTCTAGATTATAGTATCTTAGCCACGGCTGCCAGATTTTCTTAAATTTTTTGGGACACTCTCTGGTTGTGTATGTTGTTTTGTCGGCCCCCATCTACAAGTCCATACTGGCACGCCATTCCGCCATAGTTAGCAGGTCTTCCCCTCCCCAGTGCTTGGCAATGTCTCTTTTTGCAATTATGAGTCCCAGGTTGCACAGTAGGAGTTTGTATCTAGAGATATCAACAACTGTAGGGATGCCCAGGATGATATATTTGGGGTCCATAGGAATCTGTGTTTTTAATATGTCACTTAGTTCCTTCACTATTCGTGACCAGTATCTTTGTACCTGCTGGCATTCCCATAGCATGTGTATGTAGGTGTCTTGATCAGTTTTACAACGCAGACAGTTGGGCGTTTCTGCCCTACCCATTGCGTGAAGTTGCGCCCTGTCATAGTATACCCTGTGCAGGACTTTAAATTGCATTAATCTTAAACTGAGCTTAATCGCAACCTCCCTTGGATGCATCAAAACTCCCTCCCAATCAATGTCCACTAGCGGGCCCGTGGTTTCCTCCCATTTACACCTGAGGGATAACGGTCTGTCGGGGATGTTATTTATTAGGGTTTTGTATGTCCAGGAAACTGCCTTTGAGGGTATCTCCCCCTGTAGCAGTCTACCTTCTAGTGGTGCATATTCGAGGATATCTGTAATGTCAGGTTTTTCTGTCCTCCAAGCATGTTGTAATTCTAAATTTTTGTATTGTTGCGTGTGCAACAGTTGATATTCGGCTTGGAGATCCGCAAGGTAATGAGGTCCCCCCCTTTGATTATGTCAGCTAGAGTTGTGATCCCGACTGTGTCCCAGCTCTTGAAACCCTGTAGTTTCACCAGCTCAGGCAACCGCCTACCCTCCCATAGTGGTGTGGCTTTAGTTAGTCTCTTGCCCCATTTCATCTGATGTTCCGCCCCTTTCCAGGCCTCGATCGTCCTCTGTGTAGCAGGCAGTAAGTCTCCCACTCCTGCACCCCCATAGAGATAGTAAAGGTAAGCATGTTTTCGGAATTGGAGTCTCTCCAGGGCATATATAGGGTGATCTCCCGGGGCATGACTCCATTCATTGATTACTGTTGGATGCACAGCCCGATAATAGGCTTGAATATCTGGCAGGGCAATACCCCCATTGTACCGGCCGTGCTGCAACGTTTGTAATGTCGCTCTCGGGTGGCCCCCATCCCATAGGAATATGCGAAGTTCATTGTTAATTGTCTTAAAAATAGTCTCTGGGATCTTATGGTATGTGTTTTGGAGTATGTATAGTAATTTAGGGAGCGTTATCATTTTATACATGGCAGCTCTCCCTAGCAGCGTCAGGGAGAGCCGTCTCCATCTAGCAACATCTTCCCGGAATTCTGCCAGAACTCGCTTAATGATTTGAATGAGGCAGTCAGCCTCATTCATGGAAATGTACAGCCCCAAATATGTAAAGCCCTCTTTGGTAATATGTAGATGTCCTGGTATTAGGGAAGAGGTGTGGCACAGAGGCCAGGGTGGCTGATACCGGAACACGGGGGCTCACGGTTCGATCCCCGGCACCAGTGGCAGGTTAGCCCAGCACCATGTGACTCTGGGCAATAGCTCGCTTAATCTTCCTGATGGCCCCCAGCGCCTTGACACCCTCGGGTAATTGTTTGTGCTTTACAAATACTGGATTTCATGTATTAAGCGTGTGTCTATGGTTCCTCCAACGGGGTATAGACTCGACTTCCCCCAGTTGATGTTGTATCCTGCGTGTTTGCAGTATTCCTTAACTAGTTGTGGTATCAGAGAGAGTGTAGTGTCAGGGTTGGTGATATAGAGCAGAATGTTATCTGCATTGAGGGATATCCGCTCATCTGTAAGATGACCTCCGGTGTCCTGGAAACCTCTAAGTTCTGGGTGGGCCCTGATCAGACAAGCCAGTGGCTCCAGAACCAACGCAAAAAGTAGGGGAGATAGAGGGCAGCCCTGCCTGGTTCCTCTTTGAATGGGGAAATCTGCCGATTTTACCCCATTGACCCTAACACTAGCTCTAGGGCTGGTGTATAGTAGCTCCACCCAAGTCATAAATTCTTATCCAAACCCGAACTTTGCAAGAACTTGTCTCATGAAAGGCCAGTGAACAGAGTTGAAGGCCTTCTCCGCATCCAGTGAGAGGAGCATCTGTGGGGTAGATCTGTCCTTCACCGTGTCTAGCCAATTGGCGAGTCGACGGAGATTGAAACGCGTAGATCGGCCAGGCATAAAGCCCGATTGGTCACGGTGGACCAATGATGTAGTCCCCGTTAAAACTCGTGCCGCTAGGATTGAGGCCAAGATCTTTGTTTCGATATTTAGTAATGATATGGGGCGGTAGGATCCGCAGCTCTTTGGGGGTTTACCCGGCTTTGGTATGACCACCACTGTGGCCTGACGCAGATCTGACGGCAGCGACCCCTCTTCCCACGCGTCCTGAAACATTTTTATGAGGTGAGGGACCAACAAGCTAGCATTTTGCTTGAAAAATGCCGCTGGTAGCCCATTTGGCCCAGGAGCCTTCCCTGTTTTTGTCTATTTATGGCGTCTTGCGCTTCAGTTAGGGTGATTTCCGTCTCCAGGGCTTCCCTATCTTCTCGCTGTAGAGTGGGGGTATCTATACTACTAAGATATTCTGTTATCTGTATTTCGTCTGCTAGTGACCTATCCTCATATAGTTCCGTGTAGAAGCGTGCGAAGGCTGCCGCTATGGTGTGTGCGGTTACATGTTGCTCTTCCAACTCCTGGATCTGACCACCCAGCTCGCCTCCCTTTCCCTCCTGCCCAGCCCAGCCAGGAGCCTCCCTGCTCTATCTCCCGACTTGTAGAGTTTGTGATGTGTGACCTGAATTTGGGTCTGTACCTCCCTTCCTATTAGGGCCTGCAGCTCCCTGCGTGTGACAGCTATTTGTCTTAGAAGGGTGGCCTCAGTATCTGGGGTAATGCTTCTCTCAAGTTCCAGGAGCTTGTCCTCTAGGGTTTCTATTTGGCGGGTTTCTTCCATATGCGTTCGCGATATAACATCCTGCACCCAGCCTCTAATCACCGTCTTATAGGCCTCCCAGATAGTCAAGGCCACCGAGCCCTCGTTCTCTTGAAAAGATAGCTCAGTCTCCTTTCTTATCACTCCCGTTACTGTTTTGTCACAGAGCTCCCAGGCATTCAGTCTCCAGTCTGAGCGTTGCTTGCTACCTCTGCCTCCTACCGTCAACCACAGTGGTGAGTGGTCTGAAATGTCCCTTGCAAGGTATTCCACCCTGTCTACTGTTCGCATCTCTCCCGCCAGAGCAAAAAAGTAGTCGAGTCTGGTGAAGACTCTATGTGCCCCAGAGAAGTAGGAATAAGTGTGGTCTAGTGGATGTTGTCGCCGCCAAAGGTCAGTCAGTCCCAGCGACTTCACAAAGTCTGCCAGTGGGAACTCGAGTTCCTGTGGCAGTGTGTGTGCGGTCCAGGCTTGGGTCAGTTACATCATTAAAGTCACCTCCAATGATGTGTGTGGAGGGGCCTGGTTCTAATAGTATCTTAGCGATTGCTTGTGTTTGGGGTTGCAGTCGTGGCGGGGCATAGACACTGATTAGTGTGAGCTCTCGTCTTCCCCAGGTCCCCTGGATGGCAACAAAGGTCCCATTGGGATCTGTCCAGATCTTAGTGCTGTGGAAGGGAAGGGTTTTCTTGATTAGTATGTCGACTCCTCGCGCCCCCAGGGAGAATCCCGTGTGATCGAGCGTTGTGTAAGACCCCCTCCCGATAAAGGCACAATGTGTACCCAGCAGGTGGGTTTCCTGCAAAAAGACAATGTCAGGCTTAAGTCTCTAAATGTATCTTTTGACCAGTCCCCTCTTGATCTTGCTACCTAGCCCATTGACATTCCATGTCAGTGCTGTGTATGTTTCGTCACTCATTGTGTATGTATCTCATATTTATCCTGATTTGCGCAGGCAGGCCTGCCTCCTGGTCTCTTTCCCTCTGTCCCTGTCTGTAAACTCTGGCCCTCCTGCTTCTGGCGGTATGGAGAGCATATTTATAAACTGAGCTGTAAATATTTTGGTCCCTTAACCTATCCCTCCCACCCCACTCTCTCCCACTTCCTACACCTATCCCCTGAACTGTCAACATGACAACATGGCGCAAGTACAGCTTGAGAGGTCTGTAGTCCCACCCCTTCCTTAAACCTGCTAAACTATAGTCAAATCAATAAAGGATATAACCTTCAAATGAAGTGTTCCGCTCAGAAACGCTGAGAACAGTAAAGTCTTAGTGGGCTCTGTAGCAGTTCTGCAATTTGTCTGCCATCAACGTAGCCCGTATTTCAGCCTTCTTCGCCACTCTTGTCTTGCTGCTGGTGTGTGTTCTCTAGGTTTCTTGTCACAGTGCCTTGATCTTCCACACGGTTAATGTTCTTGAGGAGTGGATGGTCACTGTCTGTGTCCGCAAGGTACTCCTTGTCTGAGGGTTCTGTATGGGTGCTTTCCCGCTGGCTGGAGTGCTTCTTGCTGGCTTGGGCCTGGGTTGAGTCTTCATCCGATTCTGAGCGCATCTGCGTCTCCAGAGTGTGTGGAGTTCCCTTCAGTGGGGTTTCTGTCCCCTTCCACGCCCTCCCATGAGCAGACGCCTCTTTTTAGCCCTCTGCAGTTTGGGTTCCGGCCGTGTTGTTGCGTCCCTGGGTTGTGAACCTCTGGTCCTTGTTTCCCGTCGTAGCGGGGGGTGCTCCTCTATCCAGGCCCATGCTTCATCTGGAGTTTGAAAGAATTGTGAGGTGCCTTGGAAAATGACTTTTAGCTTGGCAGGGAAGAGGAGCATGTATTGGACCTGCATTGCTCTCAGCTTGACCTTCACCGAGTCGAATGTTTGCCTCATCTTCTGCACTTCTCTTGAGTAGTCGTGGAAAATCATTATCTTAGCGTTGGCAAGCTTATGTTCCCCTGTGCATCGTGACTCTCTGAGAATTGTGTCTCGATCTTGGAAATTTAAGAACCTTGCGATTAGTGGTCGCAGAGGGGCACCAGGTGGCGGGCATGCATTGGGCATCCTATGGGACCGTTCGATGATAAAACAGGATGAAAACTTTGCCATTGGAAGGGAGTAACGCAGCCACCACATCAAGAATGTCACCGGGTCTGAGCCCTCCGTTCCCTCTGGGAACCCAATGAAGCGCAGGTTGTTTCTGCGTGTTCTGTTTTACGTGTCGTCCACCTTCCATGCTACCTCTCTCATGGTTGCCTTCAGGTCATTGACGTCTGAGTGCAGCTTGTGGGACGTGTCTTCCACCTCTGAGATGCGAGTTTCAGTTTGAGTCACCCTTTCAGCGATATTGCGCATATCTTGGCGCAGGAGAAACACTTCTGACCTTATTTCTGCCATTTTGCCCTCAATGGTGTTTCTAGAGGCGTGGATTGCTTGGAGGATGGCTGTATTATCCAGTGGTCCTGAGGGTTCTCCCTCCGTTTCCATTGTTGGGGGAGCACATTTGTATACTTGTCCATTTTACCCTGCCTTTGGGTTTTGGGTTCTTTATCCCTCGCCATTGTTCTGTTGAAGGGGTTGGATTTTCTGGGAGGCTTCTTGTCACTTCTGTGTTCTCTGTGATGGGCCCAAAGGATGGGCACCGTGCGACCGGCCCAAGAAGCATTTGGGCAGCTAGTCTCTGATGCCAGGGGGGGATTCTCGTATTTCGTTGGTGTTGGGCGATGTTGGGCCCAATCTGTGGCTGCGCAGTGTCAGCTTCCCTCTTTTGTACATGTCCACTTGCCACTGCTACTATCCTTTCTCCTCTGTCGCCACTATCCCAGGTCCCAATTTATCCCTTACTTCCAGCCGACATGTAGGGTCACCCTCCAAGGCCCTCTGTGTACCTGTGTAGTTTCTTGCCACGTCAGCTAGACTATGGGGTCGTGTCTCTCACATGCTGGTCCTGAGTCTTCTTCAGTTTCCAGGGTTCCTAGGGGAGCCCCCTGCGCCCCACTTCTGCCTCGAATTAACAGGGGGGGAATAAAGCCTGTGCGCTGCCCCTCTCGCCTGCACACGGACCTGGGCTCAATGCTTAGGTGCAGTTGCCCAGTCCACCCCACTGCATCTACACAGTAGGCGGCGGGGTCACCCCACCTTCTTCGCTGTGGCCGTGTTGTAATCCTGGGTGGCCCTGATCAATTGCTCCTCTCCGGCCTCCGGTATGTATCTTGCTGCTCTCCCAGGGCTTATATTACTACTCTCTTACTTTCGTATGTCTCCCCAGAGTGTGGGCCGGTATCTCTCATGGCCCTCACCGGGCCAGTATACCTGCTCACGCATTGGGCTACGGGGTCGCGCCTCTTGCCCGTCGACCCCGAGCCGTTGTAATTTTCCGCTCACGATGGGTCTTCCTTTCTCACCCCCCATCGGTGCAGGGACCCCCGGCGCTCATTGGTCTTTTTACTTTTTGGGGGGTGTGGGCCGGCATCTGGGTCTGTCCTTTGCGGCCCCCACGAGGCCGGTATAACTTCTGTGCCTCACTCGTTGGGCTATGGGGTCGCGTTTCCCACACACCGACCCCGAGCCATTGGCCCATAGCTGAGGAGGTCCTCCGATCACTGCCTCTCCTTCAGCCGGTGCAAAGACGTGGCCCAGCCCGCTTGGTCTTGTCTGCGCGCAGCCCCTCTTGCCTGCGCACAGACCTGTGCCTAGGGCTTCGCACAGTACTGGAGATGACTCAGTCGCCCCTTCGCTCCAACCCGGCCAACATTGGGGTCGCCCCTCGCCTCTGGTCCAGCCCACGCCGCGGGCCCTGGCGGAGACCCCCCGGGCAGCCACCCACTCCGGAGTTCTGTTTCTACCCCAGCGGGGGGGATGCGGCCTAGTTCACTCCTGCTCACCCGTGTGCAGTCCCTCTCACCTGCACACGGGTTGGGCCCGGATTCTCGTGTCCCTCCGGGTGCGGGTCGGGTCCTCGGTTTCCTGCGCCAGCCGCCTCTCGGTGTGTCTTGAGCCCTCAGTGATTCATGAAGTGCCGCTGGGGGTTCGGCACTCGTAGTCCTTTCCCTGCGCGACGTGGCGTCCCTTGGTTAGCGCATCCCGTCCGCCATTTTGGGTGGCCGTGCCTCACCTTCTCCCAGTTTCTTTGCCGCTGTAGGCCTCTCTGCTCAACAGGTACAGTGCTTATTGTGCTAGCATGCCGTAGGGAACGAGCGGCACCGCTAGTGAACTGCAGATGGTGGCTTGAAGGGCAGGATTTTAATCAGGATTCATTTCGGGCTGCCGGAGCTCCGGCAGACGCTGCTAGTCGGCCATGTTCCTGGCCACGCCCCCATGTGCGTGCATATTTAAACACAAATTAATATAGATTTCTAGTGCATTAGATTCACATTACATGTAAAAAACAGTAAATCTTTAAAATAATCATGTGTAAATATGGCTAGGAACTACATTTAAATGAAATATTGGTGTAACATTAGTGCACACCTAACATAAATTCTTTACCGTTTTAAGTCAAATCACATTCTGCATCTCTGAGGATGGCTTCTATTTAGTTTGCTAATCAATAAATGTAATTCAAGGTATTAAAGCACTCATTATAAAAGTTAAATTTCATCTAAATAATAAGTAGATTATCTGCTAAGTAAGGGTGGTTTATAACTTTCATCAAGACTTCAAATAATATCAATTAGTTGTGGCAAAACACGCTATGTGAGTATCCTCTAATCCTACAGTGAATGCAGTCTTTAATAATGATATCAAGTGCAATACTTACATTAATCGTTAAACCACACAAGAAACATGTGCTAAGTGCACATTCATGTCATGTATCTATTAATTATTTGTGATGTATTTGTAACTTATAAAGGTTGAGCAATTTTGCGCTGCTCCAGACCTATTATGCAGGGCAGTTCTTCGACTGTCTAGGCCGATTGCCCTGCATATCAGATGTCCGTTGTTTCCTTCTATACTGAGGCCCACAAATCATGGGACTTCCTTTCATGATTATCGGATGCACGTGATAGAGTGAACATTGAAAGCAATTATGCCCTTTCTTACTCATTTGAAACTCTGAAGCAAAAACATTTGTTTTATGTTAGGCTGTGCTCAGGGCCGGATTGGCCATAGTGGGCACCGGGCGTTTTCCCGGTGGGCTGGAAGGGGGGGGGGCTTGTTTCTGAGTGGTGGGGGCCGTTTTTGTTACTGGGGGTCGGTTTTGCAGCAGTGCTGCAATATCGGCCCCTGTAACAAAAGCAGCAGCAGTGGCTTCCCAATAGCAACCCCTCCCTGAGGCCAGTCCAACTGAATTGCCAGGACTGGTTTGTCTTCCCAGTTGGCCCTGCCTGTACATGCTTGGTTTCCCATGCCTACCCTTCTGCCATCATCATTTTGTGAAAGTTCAGATATGAAACAATTCAAATTTGCCCCCCTTTATCCTTGATCTGTTGCAGAAAAACAGCTAACAGCCTGCCCAACATTGTGGCTTGTACAACATTGCCAACAAAGGATTTCACAGTTCCCTGCATGCTAAGTGCTGGGGAGGGCTGCTGTGCCTAAAGTGTGTAGATTTAAGGCTTAGCTATCACGCTATGTAGAAGCTGCACTAATCTCAAAATGGGATTGGCTGAGTGAAACACGTTGCAGAAATCTTCACTTTGAATAGAGGGAAAGATAGAAGCACCCAGATCTGTAGTCCTGTATCTCATACTGGTTTCTGTTCTATTGGAAGCTAGGGTAAGAATCTATAACAGATATTGATAAAAAAACTTCCACACACTTATTGGTGCTTTAATCTGTATTTATGCATGTACAGGAAAAAGTATAGATTTCTCAAATTAAATTTTCTTCTGGTTCATGGGACAGCATTTTGCAAATGTTCCTGAAATTTTTCATTCCCTGACCCACTCGAACAGTTCATGCAATACAACATATTGGAGACATTTAACAATAGAGGGGTTCCTACACCCTTCGAAGATATGTGAACTGGGTGCACATAAAAAGGGTGAAAACAATTCAATTAATGACAATAGTTCTTCATTTACAAATGGTTGCTCGATGCCGTAGGCTAAAAAATGGACACCCCATACTTAGCATTCTGTCTGCACATTCAGTCAACAACTGTGGCCTTTACCTTTTGAAAATTAACAAAATCCTCTCATCCTTCACTAACTTTCTCTCAATAATGTCTGGGTCTCCCAAACCTCTCTCTGCTCAACTCTTAACACCTCCCATGGAGCTGGTCCCCATCCACAAATTAGCTGCCGCACATTGTTTACTATCTGAACCCTTGGCACCTTAAACATTCAAACATCTCTTATCACTCACGCAAGACCACTCCTCTCTGTCACATCCCCTTTCTCCGTAAACAATCTGCTGAGCCTATTATCTTATCCGCTGTCTATTAATCTCTTTCCTCACTTTCATCTGTAAAATCATTGAGAGGCTAATCTCTAATATACTTGTCACGTATCACAATACTTACGATCTCTATGAATCCCTTTAATGTGGTTTACATAGCAAACGTTCCACCGAAACTACTCTCACCCAAGCATCAACATTGGTCACCATCACTTATCACACCTACCTACATTATTTTCCATTCTTCTATATCTCTCCATGGCCTTTGACACAGTCAGCAACTCCACCTTATCCAATACCATGAGAGGCGTGGTGGGCACATTGTTCTCATAGTTCTCTGCCTACCTTTTGAACAGTGGCGGGGACCACAAAATAAAATTGGGAAAAGCACAGGCTCCCCACCCAATCCAGATGCTGCTCTCATTATATGAGAGCAGCGCCAGGATTGGTCTGAGTGGCCTGGTCTGCCACTCAGACTGTGCCTTGGAGCCTACAGCTTTTCCTCAACCAGGCCGGCCAAACTGACATGCGCAGTTCTAAGTGCCCACTACTCCTCCCTGTCTTGGCCCGCCCTGCCCTACACGCATGCCAAAGTAAGAGCCAGTCACAGAAAAATAAAATTATATGTGTTGGAAATGGCCCTTTTTGCAGGGTTATCCCCAAACTTTTTTGTTCTTCCTACTATTTTTTCCTGACCTGTTGTTGTTGGCTATAGGACTCTGGGCACTTTACCACTGCTGATCAGTGCTAAAGTGCATATGCTCTCTGTGTTAATTGTTATTGTGATTGGTTCTCCCTGATTGGCATATTTGTTTTACCAGTAGGTCCCTAGTAAAGTGCACTGAGTGTGTCAGGTCTGGTAAATCAAATGCTACTAGTGGGCCTGCAGCACTGATTGTGCCATCCACATGAGTAGCCCTGAAAAGATGTCTCAGGCCTGCCACTGCGGTGCCTGTGCGCAGTTTGTTAACTGCGATGTCGACTTGGCAAGTGCACCCACTTGCCAGGCCCTAACCTTCTCTTTTCTTACATATAGGGCACCCCTATGGTAGGCCCAAGGTACCCCCTGGGCAGGGTGCAGTGTATGGGAAAGGTAGGACATGTACTGGTGTGTGTAACATGTCCTGATAGTGAAATACTGCCAATTTCGCTTTTCACTATTGAAAGGCTTTCTTGCCCCATTGGACGGAATTGGGAATGCTCTGTAATATTTTACAAGCACATCTTCCCATAGGGTTAAGATTGAAAAATGGAGTTTGGTATCCCTGAACTCAGGATTTAATAACACATCTTTTAGTAAAGATGGTTTTTAAATTATGTGTTTGAAAATACCACTTTTAGAAAGTGGCTATTTTCTTGTTTAACCATCCTGTGTGCCTCTGCCTGTTTGTGGATTGACTGTCTGGCTTTGGAGTGACAGGGGCTGGGGAGGTGCAGTGGCTCCAGGAGTATGGATGTGTCAGCACTAGGCTGAATAGGCCTTATCTGCATTTGGAGTGGTGGGAGGAGTAGCACCTGTAGCTGAATAGGGCTGTGCCTGCCTTCCACAATGCTGGTTCCGCCCCCCCTGTGGTGTGTCTGGAGCCAAGGCTCACACTGACAATGGATGTTGTTGTGCACTTGCAGAGTGCCCCCCAGAACTGGTTTGAACTGGGCTCAGAGCCCCTTGCACAAAGAGAACAAAGACATTTTGGGGTATACGTATCAGACCCAAAACCCCAGACTTTAGATCATTCCTGGAATTCAAGAGGAACCTTTGCCAAGGAGAACAGCTGGAGAGACTGAGGAGAAGTACTGCCCTTGCTGTGTGTCTGGGGCTGGCCTGCAGTTGCTGTTTCTGCCAAGGAAAGGAGAAGGACTTTGCTGTGTGCTGTGTCCCCTGCTTGAAGGAGATCTCCAAGGGCCTGAAGTGAGCTGGCCTCCTGTTCTGAAGTCTCAGGGACCCAAAGACTTCATCCCCAGCTCCCCTGAACTCGGCTGCTGTGAGTTCTAGCCTGCCAAGAGGTGCCTGTGCCAGTTTTGGGCCTCTGGAGGCTTTTGCTGCTGTTTGGGAGCTGGAAGAAAGAAGAAACGTGAAGAACTGCTAAAATCTACGCATCGCTCTTCTTGCGGCTGTTTTCCCGACACATCTCCACGGCGCGAGAAGAATTTCCACGCTTCGCCGTGCCGCTGCAAAAATCGACGCATCGAGGGATCGCGGCTGAAGAGGACCGACGCAGTGCCGCTCGCCGCCGCATCGATCACCGAAGCATCCCGGATTTCCACGCATCGTACCTGTGTGGCACACTTTCCCGACGCATCACCTGCGAACCAGAACCGTCACGAAGAATCGACGCATCAATCCCCATACAGACCGGATTCAACGCAACTCGTCCTCTACGTGTCGCAGAACTGTCGCATCGCCTCCCCAAAGTCTCAGGAGTGTCGCATCTCTTTATTTTCCAACTCTGCGGCTGTTTGGCTTTTGGAACTTTGACGCATCTACAGGTACTTTGGTGAAAAGTCACGCATCCATAGTTTTCTATGGTACAAGTTCTTGAAACCTTTTGAAAGTCATATTTTTAACTGTGTATGTTGGATTTTTGTTGTTTTGGTCTTGTTTAGTTTAGATAAAGATATTTTATTTTTCTAAACTGGTGTGGTGTCCATTTGTGGTGTTTTCACTGTGTTACTGTGAGTGTTGGAACAAATACTTTACACATTGCCTTTGGGATAAGCCTGTCTGCTCGTGCCAAGCTAACGATGGTGGGGGGGGGCAGGGTTTATCAAAAGTGTGTATGCCCCTTACCCTGATTAGAAGCAAGGGTCCCTATTTGGACAAAGGTACCTACCTTTGCCAACTAAAGACCCCCATTTCTATCCTTGGTGGTCAGCGGTGAGGATTTGAACCGGTATTTGTACTTGTACTTGACCCACGGTGATTGGTGTACATCACTAGTTTAGTGCAGACCACTATGCAACCACATACTGTGTTTTGTTTTTGGTTCTATTTTTGAGTGACCAAGCATCATGTGTCAGAAGGGTAAACCAGCAAGTGATGTTGCGGACCTGGAGTTTGATATTGAAATGTTAAGTGGTTGCAAAGTAGTTCAACTCAAGCAGTTCTGCAGGAGCTTTGGATGTCCCATGAAGAGCAGCTCCAGGAAGTAGGAGCTACCGAAGGCCTTAAGGGCCAGGTGGGAGGCCAAAGAGGCTGGGGAGACAAATGATGCAGAGGTGGTTGAGGATGCACAAGGGGATGGTTTCAGATCACAGGATCTGCCTGTGGGAAGAGCAGCCTCCAGGGCTGGCAGCAACCATTCCGCTGGAAGTTTTTCCACAGAGGAGTTGGAGGAAAACCAAAGGGTTAGAGATCATGAGTTAGAAGTCATGAGGCTCGAGATGAAAATATTGAAAATGGAGAACCAAAGGGCTGCCATAGAGAGAGAAAATATGGCAGAGGAAAGCAAGAAGGCTTATGCCTTGGAAGAAAAGAAAATGATCTTGGCATATGAGCTGAGAATGAGAGAGCTCGATGAGGAGTTTGCAAGGCTTGAAGCCCTGAGTGTCTCAACCAAGCAAAAAGAAATGTGTGCAGCTCATGAAGTGAGCTTGGCTGGGTTGGAGGTGGAGTCCAGCTCAGATGGTGGCAGCAAAAATGTTGTGTCTAGGGAGAAGTACACACACCCAGAGATGTGGCGCCTGACTTGAAGGAGGGGGTTGACATACACCAAGGGGTTCAGGGTTATGAGGTAGCTCCAGTGGTGTGCAGTGTCCCTGATGTGGATTGGGGAACTGACACAGGGGATCATATTCCTGGTGGTGGGAGGGACACTCTACTGACTCTAGATGAGAGGTGCAGGGAGAGGGGTTCCCCCATGGTAGGAGTCCTGGTGTGTGAGTGTGGAGACTGCCTAGAAGAGTGTGGGTTGAGTGACAGAGACAGTCAGACACTGTCTTGCCAATCTCAGGAGAGTGGTGTGGGGTACTTGTGTGAGACACTGGATGGTGGGGCAAAGGGTAGCTTGGTTAACAACTGTGAGGGACTGTGTGATTCAATTGTTGGAGAGCATATTCTAAGTTCCTGTTTTCTAGAGTTATGCCAACACCCGTGGAGTGTGAGTTCTCTTATTCCAGGGAGCTTGCGCTTGAGGCAGACCCTTTTGCGGATTCCAGAGGGTCTGAAGAAGCTTTTGGGAGTGATCCTGAAGGGGGTGGCTCAGGTTTTCCGCAACCAAGTGAGGTAGGGGAGGTTTGTGGTAGCCCAGATAGGTCCCAGTGTAGTGGGAGGGGTGTAGGGTCCCACATCCTGTCTGAGAGGAGAAGTGGAAGAAGTGGGAGTGGACTGTGTCCCAAGGTGCCCGAAACCCAGTCCCAGGACCTGGTTGGTTCCATAAGGGAACACCAGGAGGGGAGCCTAGTCTGTACTGGAAGGCCATTTCCTGAGGGGGATCCCAAAGTGTCAAGTGGACTGGGGGGCTGATGTAACAAGCATCCCACCAGTTCTGGTGTCTGGCAGCACCGCTCCATTGGGGAGGGTGCAGAAGTCCAGAGAAAAGGGTGAGGGGGGACGCAGTCCTCAGTGGAAGGACCAAGGGGTCAGGGGTTGCCAGCTCTGAGGTCAGAGCACCCCAGGACTGACCCTGGTGAGGCCACTTCTGGCCTGTGGGGTCTTCATGCTCTGTCAAGTGGACAGGAGCCTGGAGACATGCGCCAGGCAGACTTTCATACCACTCATGAGGAGTGTGTTTCCCTTGGGGCAGTTGGTGTACTCCACCGGAAGTCCTGGGTTGCCAGGAACAAGTTCAGCCTAAGGGTACAGACCCTGTGTTGGAGGACCAGGTTCAGGGTCCCTCCCCTGACCTGGAGAAAGGGGCAACTGCTAACAGTGCCCCTACCAAGTTGTCCTCTGGGGGTACTGCTCCAGGTGGGAGGGTGCAGAGCCCAGGGACGAAGACAGGGTGTGGGAGAGCCCACCCCAGTCTCTTGTCAAGCCGCAGGGTACAGACCCTGGGCTGGTGGGCCAGTGTCAGGATGCCATACCTGACTTGGCAGGAGGGAAAGTGGAGAAAAGGTGGCAGGCACCTGGGGCTACTGCCCCCTACTTTCTGACACCACAGAGGTTAGAGAGGCCTGAAAGGCATGAGGCATGGCTCTCATCACTGACAGCTGTCAGTGGCCACTGTGGCTGGCTGTCCTGGTGGACAGAGTTGCCCTTGGGAGGGGGGCAGGAGTCACACCCCGGGGGTGGACTGGGCCAAACCACTGTGTTGGCCACATGGGTACTGTCTACCTGTAGGGACACATCTGTAAGCAAAGTAAGTTTAGGTGCTGCACAGATGGGGACCCCAGGTGAAGAGAAGGGTCCACCATGGGTTAGCCTAGTGGGTCCTGAGAGTATGGATAGAGGGATCCAACTGGGTTCAGGAAGGCGTAGAACAGGAATAGACCCCTGCTGTTCGGGCCAGGTTCCATGTTCTGTCGCCCCAAGCAGGGAAGCCCATCGAGGTATTTATTGGTCTACCCTGGCTTTAGGCTGGAAGGGGGTTGAGTTGGAAATGGCCCTTTTTGCAGGGTTATCCCCAAACTTTTTGCTTCTTCCTCCTATTTTTTCCTGACCTGTTGTTGTTGGCTATAGGACTCTGGGCACTTTACCACTGCTGATCAGTGCTAAATTGCATATGCTCTCTGTGAGGGATAAGTTAGAAAAATGGAGTTTGGCATGCCTGAACTCAGGATTTAATAACACATCTTTTAGTAAAGATGGTTTTTAAATTGTGTGTTTGAAAATACCACTTTTAGAAAGTGGCTATTTTCTTGTTCAACCATCCTGTGTGCCTCTGCCTGTTTGTGGATTGACTGTCTGCCTTTGGAGTGACAGGGGCTGGGGAGGTGCAGTGGCTACAGGAGTCGGGATGAGTCAGCACTAGGCTGAATAGGCCTGATTTGCATTTGGAGTGGTGGGAGGAGTAGCACCTGTACCTGAATAAGACTGTGCCTGCCTTCCACAATGCTCCACCCCCCCTGTGGTGTGTCTGGGGCCAAGGCTCACACTGACAATGGATGTTATTGTGCACTTGCAGAGTGCCCCCCAGAACTGGTTTGAACTGGGCTCAGAGCCCCTTGCATAAAGAGAAATGAAATGAAATGAAATTAAATGAAAATGAAATGAAAATGGGTTCTTATAAAGCGCATGGCTACCCGGAAGCGTCCCAGCGCTGAGCGGAACCAGAGTGAACAGCCAGAGTTATGGGAAAAGCCAGGTTTTCAGACATTTACGGAAAATTAGGTGGTTGGGTTCCCTCCGGAGGTGCAGTGGTCGGGTGTTTCAGAGCTTGGCGGCACTATATGAGAAGAGCCTGCCCCCGCTTCTGGCTCTCTTGATTCTGGGCACTTCTGCCAGATGCAGCGTATCGGAGCGGAGGCTTCTGGAGGCTTTGTACGGGCGGATCAGGGTTTTGATAATGGGTGGTCCATTCCCTTCTAGAGACTTATGGGCCACACAGAGGGCCTTGAACTTGATTCTCTCCTGCACCGGGAGCCAGTGCAGGGAGCGCAGAGCGGGCTTTGCAGAACAGCGATGGTTAGTGCCGGTAAGCAATCGTGCTGCCGAGTTCTGAACAGTCTGAAGTCTCGCGACTATTGAGTTGGGGGCCCCCAAATATAGGGCGTTACCAAAATCTATTCTGGACAGGATCAGGGCCTGTATCAATAACTTTTTTGCTCGGAATGGAAGTAGGGGGAGTACTTTTATGGATCATTTTAAGCAAACCGTAGCATGTGGCGACTGTCTTCCTCGCTTGGGTTTTAAAGGAGAGGTCTTGGTCTAGCCAAATGCCTAGGCTCTTTATTTCAGATTTTGGGACTGGGGCCCTGCCCATGCAGTCTGGCCAGAGGGCATTAAGATTAACATTTAGGTGATTACCAAGCAACATCAGCTCGGTTTTGTCGCCATTAAGTTTGAGATGAGAGAGACTCATTCATTTAGCTACTTCCTTCAGACAGGAGTGTAGGTCAGTGGGCGACTGGTCGGCTTGATTCAGTGCTACGACCAGCTGCGTGTCGTCAGCATAAGACACTATGTGGATCCCGAAAGGGGCGACGATGTCCGCCAGAGGGGCCATATAAACGTTAAAAGCGTTGGGCTCAGGGAGGAGCCCTGGGGACTCCACACTGCAAGGGCAAAGGATCTGAGGTGATGTCATTTTCGAACACCTGAAAGAACCTTCCTTCCAGGAAAGATTGAAGCCAGGAGAGAGCTTGGCCTGACACTCCTACCTTCCTGAGACGATGAACCAGAATTTGATGGTTCACCGTGTCAAAGGCTGCGCTCAGGTCAAGGAGGATAATGGCGGATGAGCCTCCTGAGTCGAGGATCTTTCTTGATTCCTCCGCAACCGCTATCAGAGTGGTTTCGGTTCCTTGACGAGGACGGAAACCTGTTTGAGATGGATGGAGTAGATCATGGGACTCAAGGAACGCAGAAAGTGTATGATTAACATATTTTTCTGCGATTTTGCTCACTCCAGGGAGGAGCGAAATAGGTCGGTAGTTGCCAAGATCATTGGGATCCAGATGGGGTTCCTTTATAAGTGCTTTGACCATGGCTCTTTTCCACTCGGGGGGGGGGGGGGACCAGGCCCGAGGCGAAGGAGGCATTGATCATACTAAGGATGGAGGGAGCAATTATGGGTGCTGCCATTTTCAAAATGTTAAGTGGTGCAGGGTCAAGTGGCGACCCACTTTTCACAGAGGCTAGAATAGGTAGGAAGGATTCCAAAGTCAGGGGAGTAAAAGTCTCCAGGAGGGGAGCATTCACGGCTCGACTGGAGTCAGTGATGTTGGTTATAAAAACATTATCTTTCACGGGGAGGAGCTTGAGAATATTTTGCCATTTGAGGTAAAAGAATTGTGCAAGGTCGTTACACCGGCGTCCGGAGGAATCAGGAATCGTCGGTGGGTCAGGAACTTTTAGTAACTTTTTAGCAATCTTAAAGATTTCCCTGGGAGAGTTGGCTGCAAGGGAGATCTTTTCCTCAAAGTATAGAGCTTGGACTCTCTTGATTTCCACCTTATAAGTTCGTAGAGTTGCTCTATATTCTAATTTCTTGTTGTGAGAGAAGTCTTTTCTCCATAGCCTCTCCAGCTTTTTACATTGTTGTTTAAGAAGGTGAAGTTCGGGGGAGAACCATACTGATTTATTAGATCCGGCTTTTTTCTGGATGAGTTTTTTTGGGAGCACTCGGTTGAGTGTGCCTTCAATCCAAGAGGTAAAGCGGTCATAGGAGGTCACCAAATTGGAGTCTAGGGGGGGTAAAGTCTTTCTAAGTTCCTGGGACCATTCCTCCAGGGGGAGTTTGGACCAAAAGCGGTTAAGCGTTCGGGACAGCTGGGTGTGTGAACCTATAACAAAGACATTTTGGGGTATATGTATCAGACTCAAAACCCCAGACTTTAGATCATTCCTGAAATTCAAGAGGAACCTTTCCCAAGGAGAAGAGCTGGAGAGACTGAGGAGAAGTACTGCCCTTGCTGTGTGTCTGGGGTTGGGCTGCAGTTGCTGTTTCTGCCAAGGAAAGGAGAAGGACTTTGCTGTGTGCTGTGGACCCTGCTTTAAGGAGATCTCTAAAGGTCTGAAGTGAGCTGGCCTCCTGTTCTGAAGTCTCAGGGACACAAAGACTTCACCTCCAGCTCCCCTGAACTCTGCTGCTGTGAGTTCTAGCCTGCCAAGAGGTGCCTGTGCCAGTTTTGGGCCTCTGGAGGTTGTTGCTGCTGTTTGGGAGCTGGAAGAAAGAAGAAACGTGAAGAACTGCTAAAATCAACGCATTGCTCTTCTTGTGGCTGTTTTCCCGACGCATCTCCGCGGCGCAATAAGAATTTCCACGCATCGCCGTGCCGCTGCGAAAACCGTTGCAGTGCCTGTTGCCGCTGCAAGAATCGACGCATCGAGGGATTGCAGCTGAAGAGGACCGACGCAGCGCCGATCGCCGCTGCATCCATCGCCGAAGAATCCCGGATTTCCACGCATCGTACCTGTGCGCCACACTTTCCTGATGCATCACCTGTGAATGGGAACCGTCACGAAGATTCAACTCATCACTCCCCATACAGACCGGATTCGACGCAACTCGTCCTCTGCGTGTCGCAGAACTGTTGCATCGCCTCCCCAAGGTCTCAGGAGTGTTGCATCTCTTTGTTTTCCAACTCTGCGGCTGTTTGGCTTTTGGAACTTTGACACATCTACAGGTACTTTGGTGAAAAGTCACGCATCCATAGTTTTCTATGGTACAAGTTCTTCAAACCTTTTGAAAGTCATATTTTTAACTGTGTATGTTGGATTTTCGTTGTTTTGGTCTTGTTTAGTTTAGATGAAGATATTTTATTTTTCTAAACTGGTATGGTGTCCATTTGTGGTGTTTTCACTGTGTTACTGTGAGTGTTGGTACAAATACTTTACACATTGCCTTTGGGATAAGCCTGTCTGCTCGTGCCAAGCTACCAAGGGGGTGAGCAGGGGTTATCTAAAGTGTGTATCCCCCTTACCCTGACTAGAAGCAAGGGTTCTTATTTGGACAAAGGTACCTACCTCTGCCAACTAGAGACCCCCATTTCTAACAATATTGTTTTACTATCATTTTATTTTTTGGTGACTGACTCTGACGAGAAGGGCGATGCACCTCCGCCATTATGGAGGAGCCGCCCCTGCATTTGAATAGGTATTATGCAGTAACCTAGAGTAGTTCTGACACCACTATCTCACCATTACTTGAGGGAGTCCCCCAGGTGTCTTTCCTGGGTTCCTTGCTCTTCTTGCTATGGACAACTTCATTGAGGACATCAACACCTCTTTTGGGATTAACAACCACCTGTCTGCCCACGATACCAAAGTAATAATATTTGGGCATTGTTTGTTTTTGTATAGCACTAGAACCACTAGACATTTTTACTCTTTATTTTACATCAGGTCTCATTAACTTACTGTCCAACTGTCATTTGAAAATAGATTTCCCTACATTACCTTGCACTAAACTCTTCAAAAAGTGAGACTGTAAAATTGGTAATTTCTTAAAAGAAGAGGACTCCAGAGTAGAAGAAGAAGTAAGTTTAATCCATATGAAAAGGTCTCATCAATCCAGAGAGCTGTCAGAGTTCAACTGAACACTTAACTACCAAACAGATGCATCACCAGGTTCTATCACCAAGGTGCTGCTCAAATGAATACAATACATGTTGAATCTAAAAGGATGCACAAACATTAAGCACAATACTACACATCTTCCCTCTTTATGAATTTACACAAACAAAATACAAAATGAAAAATCGAAGACCTTATCTTCTGTTTTGCTCCATAGCATAGTCCACAAATTTTGACGGTAGTCTCACGCTTCTTTTCTTTCACAAAAATCTTTCCTCTTTTTGTGGAGGTGAAGTTGTAGAAGGACTAGGTAAGGTCGTAGAAGAAGTCTCATGTTCTCCTAGTCCCTGTGGAATTGGTTTTGTGAAACTTTTGACAGCATCAGAATGAATACATTCTTTGTGTTTAAGCAAACTATCCTTTACAACTACAACTCTATTGAGATTCCAAATACGTGAATCTTCAGTTTTAAAGCATTAGTTAACACTTTTATTACTTTATGCGGTTTCTTGAACAAATTGGACGCCTTCCTTCCAAACGGAGCCCTAATCATCACCCAATCTCCCACTCTCACAGTAGTCATTCTAACAGATTTTTTCAAATCAAAATTCAATTTTCTAGCATTAATTCTTTGAGATTCTTTAATTCTCCAGCTACCATCAGATGTGAGCGGACCTTTTTAGATTCAGCTTTGTTTACCCGATGAGGAGCAATAAAAGTACTAGGGTATCTTCCTTAAATAACTCAAAGGGGTTCTTCCTGTGATAGCATGTGGGGAAACTCTATACACTTCAACCTTGTTTTTGTTTTCTTCCTTCCAATCTAAATTTAATTGTTTGGCCATGGCAATGGTTTCTTTTAATACTCGGTTAAAGCGTTCCACCATGCCATTTGTCTCGGGATGATATAAAGAGCACCTCTTATGTTTGATGGCACAACAATCCAAAATCTCTTCCATTTCTCTAGAGACTAATTGAACTCCATTATCAGTCAACAAAGTACCAGGTAGTCCCTCTTTCCCAAAGACTTCTTTCAAGAACGAGATGACATGTTTAGTTTCAATGCCTCTCGTGATCTTAATCTCTGGCCACCTAGAATACATGCCAATGAGCACTAAGACATAGACATAACTTCCATTCCCTTGTATGGGACCCATTATATCAAGTGAAACTTCATCCCACGGTGCCTTAGGACGATCTCTGATCACCATGGGTTGTACTTTAGGTTTTAGACTTTTTCACTCAAAGCACATGAGACACAATCTCTTATTAGGCGTTCAACATGTAAATCCATGCCAGGCCACCAGTAGTTCAGTCTTAGTCTTTCTTTGGTTTTAGACATTCCTTGATGTCCTGAATGGGCTAGATTCAACAGTTCACTGCGGAGCGACAGAGGAGGAATAAGTCTAGTCCCTCTGAATAAGAGACCCTTATTCTCAGAGAGCTCACTCCTGACATTCCAATATTTCTCACAATCTCCCATAGCTTTGGTGTTCCAACCTCCTCTGACTAACAGTAATAAATCCTGTAATTCTTTATCTAAAAGACACTCTTCACGCCACCTGCTTTCTTTAAAACCATCACATTCTATGTTACACACCCATTCTTCCTGCTCCTCTTCATTAAGACATTGTTCTTCCTCATTATTCTTCACCAACCTTGAAAGGGCATCTGCTATTTTATTCTTGACTCCAGGTAAATATCGCACATCAAAATCATACTCCTGCAGCGACACCACCCATTTGGAAATTCTCCCTGAAATGGCATCAATACCTTTTTTCTTAAAAACTTCGCACAGGGGTTTATGATCTGTCCGCACCTTAAATTTGGTTCCCCATAGCAGGTTCTTGAGTTTCCTTACCGCCCAATGTACTGCCAGGGCCTCTCTCTCTATGACAGAGTAACGTAACTCCGCACCCCTGAGACTACGTGAAAGAAACAAGATAACATTTTCTGAACTATCACCATTTTGTTGTAAAACCGCTCCTAAGCCCTTCATACTAGCATCTGTGATGAGAACAGAACTCTTGGAAGGATCAAAACTTTTTAACTTGGGAGTTCTTTATAACATTTCTTTAATTTCCACAAACTCTGACTCACATTCCTCTGACCAAACAAATTCAACACCCCTACACAGTAATTTCCTCATATTAACACATCTTCCGGCAAAACCCTTCACAAATTTACTATAATACTCCGCTATGCCAAGAAACTTCATGAGTTCTTCTTTGTTGGCAGGAGAAGCTAACTCTTGTATGGCACCAACTAACTCACTTTTAGGTTCCACACCTTCACCAGAAATGGTGTGACCAAGATAATCAATTGAAAACCTCCTAAACTTGCACTTGTTTAATCTAACCATGAGGTTGAATTTGTCAAACGTTTGTAACACCTGTCTGAGCCTCAAATCATGTTCTTGCTCATCTTTCCCAAAAATTAGCACATCATCCTGATAAATTTTAACTCCCAGCTGATCTTTAAGCACTTTTTCCAAGGCTCTCTGAAATACTGAGGCTGCTGACACAAGCCCAAACGGTAATCTTATAAATCTGTAGGTTCCGAAAGGTGTGATGAAAGACGTAAGATCTTTAGACTTCTCATCAAGCATAATCTGTTGATACGCGGATTACAGATCAACTGTAGAAAAAACCTTAGCTCCCTTTAACAACATTAACATATCAGAAATCTTGGGAAGGGGATATCTATCCACTACAACCTGTTTCTTAAGCTCTCTTAAGTCAATGCATAGACGTAGACTTCCATTGGCTTTCCTCGCATCTACAACAGGTGCCAACCACTGAGTTTCTTCAACTTCCTCTATAATTCCTTCCGCTTTGAGTTTCTCCAATTCTGATTTCATTTCATCTCTCACGGCAATGGGCACTCCCCGCACCTTCCCAGACACAGGTACAGCACCTCTAACTAATTGTATTTTGTGTACATAACCCCGAAGGCAGCCTAGCTCATTCCTAAACACACTGAGAAAATCCTTTTTCAACATAGAGGAGTAGCACTCATCCGAGTCTTGTATAACTTTTACCTCATTTATATGGAAATTCTCTTTTAAGATAATGGGGGGATCACTATTAGGATCAATATGACACCCAAATCTCTCTGGTGAAACCAACTTAGAATACTATCACCCTTTTGAGACACATTGATTTTTCCAGAAACATACCTCCCTTTGTATTCAATCAAACCCCAGATATATCCCAAATGTTTTATGGGTTCACCACCATAGGCACTGGGTCTGATGTCCGGTTTTATTATTTTCACATTGCCTTGGAGATTGTTTACGTAAAACTGTTTGGAGACTATGGTTATCTTAGCTCCAGAGTCAAATAGAACTTTTGTCGTTGCCCCTTCAACCATTATCTCATCTAGAGGACCTTTCTTACTGCAAGCAGTAACTTGAGAAACAATTTGTCCACAGTCAAAATCAGAACAAGCATCACTATCACTATCACATACATGAGAAACGACATTGACTTTCCCTTTGTGGATCTTTGTTTTACAGACTGCGGTGTAGTGTCCCACCTTCTTACACTTAGAACATGTAGATCTCAGTGCCGGGCACATTTTATCATTAGCTAAATGACCTATGTTACCACATCTATAGCACCTAGGTTGAAAGGTACTTTTCTTTTCAGATTTACCATAACTACTTTTCCCCGAACCTTTTTCTTTAGAGGAACTTTTCACAACATGAACTGTATTACCTTTTGCCTCACTTTTGGTAATAACGTGCACACATTTCTGAGAATGTTCAAGTGCTTAGCAGTTATGAGCACCTCATCCAGGGAGGGATCATCTTTTTGCCATAGATCATCCCGCACTTTTTCAACATTACAGCCCAACATGAATTGATCCCTTATTCTCTCTTCTAACAACGCACCAAACTTACATGACGATCCTAACTTCCTCAATGCTGTGACATAGTTTTCTACGGATTCACCCTCATTTTGAGTCCTACGCCCAAAATGGTAGCGCTCCAAGATTGTGCTAACTTTAGGTAAGTAGTGCCTGTCTAACTTCAACATACAAATTTCAAATTCATTTAAATTGCTATCATCAATTTCGGGTAAGTGATCAAACACTTCTTGTCCTTCTGACCCAAGACAATACAAAAGAAGGGCCGTTTTCCTTTCTGCACTGACATTGGTCCCACATACTTTTGCATATCTTTCAAACACTTTCTTCCAGGCGAAGTCAAAAAGAAAGGTGGCGTTGTAACATTTTGCATAGTGAAATTCTTATTATGGATTATTATAATAATCAGGAAAGTTGAGAAAAAAAAATATAAATGAGTAACACGAAAATAAAACACCAAAGATGCAAAAGAACTGCTTATCTGCAAAACAGTATGAAAATAAATGAATAGGAGTACCTATGAGTGAGATGTATCACATTTACATTAGCAGGGTTTAACGTAAAACCACATCTTTAAGAGGTAATAACTGTAAAAATCCCAGTAAAATTACCGTGAATCACCGATTGTGATTGTATTCAGAAAGTATTAGATAATTTATGACTTTGTTACAATAGCGAGATAGTTGCTCAATGAGTAATTGAAAACAAAGTAAAATGACGCTTTTATTGGACGCAAGAAACTAGCTCCCTGATACCCCAAGATGGCTGCCATGTTGTCACGTAACGTCGAGAGTTCACAAGGACGTGACTTCGCAAGGTTAGAGTTCCTGGAATCGAAGCGAAGACAGAATGATGCGCAGAGGGAATGCCATGAAGATCCAGGGAGAGAGAATGCTGTGGGAATCCTCGTGCAGATTTAAGTACGGTGAGGAAATGTTGATGTTTGAAATGAGAGCGAGCGTCACAGTCTGGCACTTGCGGAATGGAAAATGAGACTGTTAGGCGACGCGTGTTTAGGTTGTTATTATATGTAAGCAAACTGTAAGCAAGTTCCAAATAGACCTCGCGCTGAAGTCACAAACTCATGTAGCTAAACTCTTGCTGTATTAAAACAAAACTCAATGTGACCTCGCGCTGAAGTTACCATCAGTTTAAGTGATCTCGAAGTGATCACGAAGTACAAAGTCTCAAAAAAAATATATTGAATGGAAACTTGAGAACAACTTGTAGAAATACAAGGATCAATCTACCACCCAACAAAAAGGACAAAGTGGATGAGTCCGAGCCGACAACTCCCAGCCCAGTAAAATGTCAAAGAGGGCGAGTTGCTCGGCGAATACTCCCAATCCAAATTAAAAAACTTAAAAGTGCAGTGAGTCATTAAACATGCAGATGAGCCTGCGTCGAATTTTTCATTCACACCGATATAACTGTAATGGTGAAAATACGCGGCGAAAGCTCCCAATCTACATAGAGTTCCCAAAAGAAGAGTGCAGTGAGTTATCAAACATGCAGATGAGCCCACGTCGAGTTTTCCACTCCCACCAAAGTAATTAAAATGGGGAAAAATACATGGCGAAAGCTCCCAATCTACATGGCATTTACCAAAACAGTATGAAGATAAACTCACATGACACTCTGAAAGAGGTCAGAAAGAAGTTTTCCCACAGTCTTCTTCTGTTATCCTTGTAGAGAAATTGCGATGAGTTGAGACCTTCAAATTTTTATTTCTTGTAGTATAATACGCTGGGTTTGTTTCCTTCGCTCGTCGCCGGTGTATAATTGGTAATTTCTTAAAAGAAGAGGACTCCAGTGTAGAAGAAGAAGTAAGTTTAATCCATATGAAAAGGTCTCATCCATCCAGAGAGCTGTCAGAGTTCAACTGAACACTTAACTACCAAACAGATGCATCACCAGGTTCTATCAGCAAGGTGCTGCTCAAATGAATACAATACATGTTGAATCTAAAAGGATGCACAAACATTAAGCACAATACTACAGAGACCATCTGATTTCTTCCATTCATGGCCTCCTCAGCTCTCTTGTTGTCCACTTCAATCTAACCTGATCTTATCTTGAACTCTTGCCCATGCCATCAGTCAAATTGCTTCAGTTGTCACTTCCACCATCACCCCTGTCTGACTTTAGTTCCTCAGTAGCCGAAAAATAGTGCACCACTTCTGGGACCACTGCCAGTGCTTAGTTTGTATAAAAAAAAAATAAGTGACGGGGATCTCATCAGAAGGCCACAGCAGCTTGCACCACACACTACCCATGCCATGCTGCCAAGGATAGCAAAAACACAACTACTATCAACTCCTACAAGTGTGACAATTCGGACTAGTTCAGGCCCCCAAAGTTATATGACTGGCTTGGGTGGCAGTTGGCAGGTAATAGTCATTTTTAATTTATATTGAATTAATAATTTACCGTCGCTGTGGTCATCTCTAAATTAGCCAGACAGCGCCACCTTGTGACAAACTGTCACAAGCACCGGTGTTGACAATTAAGTGCCGGTGCCGAGCACCAGAAACCTTGGGCTCAAATTAAGCACTGGACCACTCATCCAAGACATGGATTTCATTTATTATATTTCCTCATACTAACACCATTCCCTATCTCTCAAGATTTGGCAGCTTTTTACTCCTCTGATCCCAAAAGAATATTGCAGCTTGGTGGCGACAAGGCAGGTGGGGATATCATACATGGCCTGTGATCTTCATTAAGTGAAGCCCAGGGACCCCATTAACCTAGCAGACTGGCAAGCTTTTCACTGAGGTCTAAATGACCCCTTTTGTCACTGAAAGGATTCTGTTTAAATAACAGAATTGCTTTTAAAGCCTTTTATGGACATACTTTTGGGATTTTTTCCCTTGGTATATTTCGGCAGGTTTGGCTTGCTGAAATTGCTGAAATGTACCTGTAGAAAACTGTGGTCAATTACCAGGTACAATAAACAGCCTGCTTCTTAACCAGAACCTAATAATTCCTGTGTAGTACAGTCCTTTCAGAGCTGCCAACTTTGGGCCTAAGGGCTTACTTAAATGTGTCTCTGTGGGAGATGCTATGACTTTTTGACCTTAATCCTATCTTATGTAGCCTCTCCCCTTCACCTTGTTCCATCAGCAGAAAAGTTTTTTTCCGAACAGTATTTTGTTGTTTTATTATTTCCACAACAGTTCCACAGACTATGCAGTATAGAAAATGGGTTCCACCTGTTTAGTTCACCAAGACTTTTTGCTTATGACTACCCCATTTGTGGACATTTTCTAAGGGTGGGTTTCACTACCTGAGACTCAGTCATGGTAAATTCCCAGCAATTGGACTGAGCATGTTTAGAGCTAATTATGCACAGGTAGCTTGGAACAGAAGGGACTCTGAATGGATTGATGCTGATCTGGGGAAGCCTTACAATATTAGTCAGCATTCGTAGCTGTCAGCAGGTTTACTGGAATATCTGTAGTGCTTTCACTGTATTATACATATAAGCTAAGTCTGCCCTAAAGTACAGTGTGTAGGAAAGTGCCCCTTTTTGCATGGTTGCCCCCACTTTTTGCCAAACTGTTGAAGTACTTTGACTGAGTGTGCCCTGTGTTCCAGCCAACCAGGTACACAGGGCCTATGTTCTTTCCTTAAACTGTACTGGTGCAAAACCCAATTGGCAACTCCCTGGCCACATGTAAGTCCCTTGTAAAAGGTACCATAGGTGCTAAGGGCACTGTGACCCGGGAAGGCCTCTAAGGGCTGCAGCACTTATTGTGCCACCCTTAGAGGCCCTATACCTTCACACACACCCACTGTCATTGCAGGCTGCGTGTTTTGGTGCAGAGCAAAGTAAAGAGTCGACATGGCACACATCCCTGTCTGAAATGCCTACAATCCACTCCCTGGCATAGGTTAGCCACCCCTCTAGCTGGGTGTACTATACCATGATGAGGGTACAGGTGCATGAGCCCTTTACCCCTACAGTGTCTAAGCCAATTCTTAGACATTGTAAGTGCAGTAATGCCATGAAGAGTATATGGTGCTGGGAGTTTGTCATTACAAACTCCACAGCCCCATAATGGCCTTACTGAAAACTGGGAAGTTTCTCAGCACATTAAACCCACACTAATGCCAGTGTGGGATTTAATGAAACATGCACTCAGACGGCAACTTAGAGATGCCCCCTGAAAAATGACCTAAGTCTAGTGTCCTGGCTGAGTGGCTGCTCGCCAGCTGCCACCTCCAGACATGTTTCTGGACCCCTGGGTTGAGAGCCTGCCGCTCTCAGGGTCCTGAAACAATGCACATCCTGGGACGAGGTGCCTAGCCTCCTCCACCAGGATGGGCTGGGTCCACGAAGGGGAAGATTCAAAGGCTTGCCGCCTTTGTGAGCTACCCCCTTCCATTTGCTGCTCCCAGCAACTGGCCCCACCGTTTCTGACCCCCACTTTGGGTGGGAGAATCAGCGGGAAAACCAAGTTAGGAGGAGATGTGTGCCCACCTCTGACAACCCCACCCCTCAGGTGGGGGAGGCGAGGTGAAGCACAACTTTCAGTCCCCGCCTATTGCAGATGGGGGGACCCAGCCAACCAGAGTAAGCTTATGCCCCCACCCCAAGGAAGGGACCCATTGGTCCCAACCTGTACCTACCTGTAACACCCCTAAATCTAGTATTTAGGGGCAAAACTGAACCTTGCCTCCTCAGACTAGAGCTGAAAAGAAGAAGCAAGAAGAAGAAGGACCGAACAGCCACGTGGCGAGAAGAAGAGGAGAACACCCACTGACTTGGCCCCAGCCCTCCTGGCCTGTCCCGACGTCAGGCACCTGCAACAGAACCTCGGTGTGTCCTGCAGCCAACAGTCCTCCAAAACCCGGAGAACTTGCCCTGCCTTGCAACTAAAAAGGACTTTGTCTCCTGTGAGTAACGGACGTGCTCAAAAGTAATTGACTCTGACCCGGCCGACTCGTGAGTCTCCCCCACTCCGCTCCAGGTGTCCTGAGCCTGAGCCTGAGTGAACCAACACCCTAATGAGGTCCACCCAGTGATCCTAGCCTGGTTCACAGTGACCCCTGAACCTCAACAAGCTCCCAAATCAAACCTGCAGCTAAGAACCAAAAAGGTCCCCTCAACCGCGACCGAAGGCGACCCCCTGACCGACTCCATAACCGAAGCGGTCCAGACCCAGCAACTGCGTCCATCTGACTAACTCCATCACCGCACGTTTGCAGTCACCGGTCGACGTCTTCCAAAGCCCCATTCGCCGCCACAGCAGCCGACCGACTCCGAGGGAACTGCAACGGACTCTGCAGCATCAGCCAAGACTGCATCCTACACCCGGCCGCCCCTGCGCCGCTGGTGGGGTAGTTCTTGTGTTGGCCATTGGGCCCTACCATGCTGACCTCGACCCCAGGAGCTTTTGTCCCCCAATCTGGTGGCCTGCTCGCGCAGTCTCCAATCCCACGACCGTGCTTAAGCCTTTGGCTAACGTGTGGGCCATGTGCTCTGCACCAGGCCTCCTCTGTGCCGCTGGCTGTGTGAATTGAGAGTCCATTTGACCAAATCCTACCCAAGGACATGTTAACCCTGTTCTGCCTTTTCAGGACTAAATGTGGCTCGTGTGTAATACTGTAAACCTGTATTAAGTTTGCAAAACGCATTGACCCATTTTTTTCCTCCCTCAGGAAATGCATCAGCCTTGTATCTAGAGATACCTGGCTGTGTAAGAAAAGTAATTACAAAGTCATTCTACTGTAACCAATTCACTGCATTCAAACTGTATTTCTACTGTTTATGATTGCAAAGTATTTCTATGCTTACCTGTGCCAGGCAAGGAGCAAGGAGTCAAACTGGGGTAAAACATGCATGCTGAGTTCGATCTTACAGTTCCCAACACACTACATTTATATCTTATGAGCCTTCAGGATTTATCATGTTTCTCTGGCTCAGCTCATAATCAGATTCAAATCCTTTATACCCCATTCTGGGCCAAGTTAATTACTCTGCTCACCAACAGAGGGAACAATGTCCTCTACACACAAAATGAGAAATTATCAGTAATTGACTAAGTTCCTGCGAAGGAAGGGGTAGGGAGGACATTTTTCATCTTATAATTAGCTTGTTACCCTGCACCTGGTCTGGATAAGCCCAGGCCCACTCAACAGTAGGAAGAAGCTTATACCTCTGGAGCCAACACAGTAGGGGATCGACTTTAAAGTCTAAGTGGGAAGGGTTGTGGCAGTGATGTCAACTAGGGTGAAGCAGAGGCCCTCAGAGAAGCTCTTTCCAGAGAATACTTGAGGTTGCCATAATGGATTGTCCCAGAATGCGATACAGAAGGGTTGGGGCACAAGGGGAGGGATGATGTGGCATTTTAGGATTGAGATGGGATGTCTGTCTCCTAAATGTGTACACCTCCACTTAAAATCCCCTGCACAAGGGAGAGACAGTTGAGAAGACCCTGGATCGAGGAAGTGAAAATGGTGGAATGGATGCCCAGGTGGAAAGAGAAACCACCTGATGCCTCGAAAAGATGGATTAAGGACTTTGTCACATGCTGACCTCCAGGACTAGGATAGGTCTCTCCAGGGCCAGATACGCTGGCCCCTTTACATCTCCTGATGACCAGTTGAAGGAAAGACCTGGACTCCACTGTTCCCCAACAGGTGCTCTGCAAGATAGCCAGGAGGCTCTGGGGCCTAGGGAGTGCAGCCAGAAGGGTTTTCTGCTAGCAGGTAGCTTAAGGGCTGCATGAGAGGCCCCCACTAGCAGGATAGGAGCACCAGGAGCCAGGCAGAGGAGAAAGCTGGTGCAGGGAGCCAGAAAATCCATCTCCCCACAAGATGAGCACATATAAGGGCCAGGAGGTCTGTTGAACATGCTCCTGGTGACAATTGCCTCACCAGGTTCAGAGATATGCCTCGCCGATGCTTTGCCAGTTGGAAAATAAAAACAAGTGTGTGGCACTAAGCCATAATCTTAAAGTTTTCCCCCCTGGAGGTAGGGCAAGTCAACGAACATTGCCAAAAATGCATTAATCCCTTTTCAATGGGGAGGGGTCATGTGTGGGAATGCTCCTCCAGAGGCTTTTTAGGCAAAGGATACTGTGGGCCCAGCGTAAAACCAAGTCCCGGGGACAGCATCCCCCAGGACACCAAAAGGAAGCAGAGGAACTGCCGGCCAGGCACATTGCCACTCACCCCGTGGCCCTGTCTGGGGGGCTGTCGTGCTGGACTCCTACCTACCTGCCCATGCTCCTTGCGAGCAGGGAACAAAGGGCCAGATGTATCAACATTGTATTTTGCAAGTCCTTAATAGTGAATTTTACCAATTCGCTATTATGGACTCGCAAAATGTAATGTATGTAGGTTTCGCAAATAAAATTGCGATTCCTATGCATTCCTTATTTGCGACTCGCAAATTGCGAGTCGCAAATAAGGAATGGCTTCCCATTCATTTCTTTGGGCCTAGAGGCCCATAGGAATGAATGGGAATTGCATGCTCAATTTGCGAGTACCCAATAGGTACTCGCAAATTGAGCATGCAATTTCAAGGGTGCAAGGGGGCCAAAGGACACCATGTTGCACCCTGAAATATGCATGTGTGCACATGTGAAGCACATACATGCCCTAAGGGCATGTATGTATGCTATATAGCACCTAGAAAAATGCAAAAAATTGCATTTTTCTAGGAATTTGCAAATTACCACCAACTTGAAGTTGGTGGTATGTACGATTCCTTAAAGCCAGGTCACAATATTTTTTTGCTTCCAGCATTGCATTTAAGGAATCGCAAATTGCGATTCCCTAAATGCATTCGCAAAATAGGTAATCGCAAAAATTGCGATTCCCTATTTTGCTAATGCCTTTTGAGATGATACATCCCAAAAAGCTTTTTACCATTCGCAAACGGGCCAATTCTGTGAATTGGCCCATTTGCGAATGATAAAACGCTTGATACATCTGGCCCATAGCATGGCTCCCATCCCACTTGGGATCCGAGAGGAAAATGCTTCCGCAGGGCTGGAGCACTGATCAAGTGTTGCTGGCTCTGCATGGCTCCTAGCGCACTGAGGCTGCAAGCAATACCTGGCAGAATCATAGGGGGTCTTGTGGCTCTCCTGCTGCCCTCAATAAGTACTCAAGTCCGTGGCTGCCCCAGGAGGGACTGGGGTACCCAAATCCAAAAAGTTAATAAATACAAAAAAATGAATGTATCGCGAGGCCAAGCGAAACCGCTCTTTGCAAATGTACTGCTCCTGGCCAAGGAGTGCCCCATAATGCTCCACATGGGCCCATTTAAATGTTTTCTTTACTTTTGGAGGCCCCAGGGTGGCAGGGGCACCACTAACAGATTTGCAAAGAGATGTGAAGGTTACAGGAAGTGCAGCATCCACTCAAGCCTCTGGAGTGTTTTACGAAGAAATCTGACCCTATGTCTCCCAGGTTTTAGAATGCCTGACCTGGAGAGAAGGTTCACCATTGTATTAAGCATTTTCAGAGATGGAGCTTTGCTTTTAGACGTTTGTGTACAGAGACCCCTAGTGGTTGGCCCTATAGCTGCATTGTGTATATTGATGAGGGTAAAAGAAAGACTCAATACATATATTTGTGGTTGCTTTGATTATAAATGTTTTATTAATAGTTTTGTTGATGGATCTGCAATATTTTAATGGTTACATGTGAGTATGGTTATTATTTCTATTGGTTTGTAATGGTGGTATATTGCTAAAGTTAAACATGTGGTTGTTTTTATTTATGTGGTGACACTTAATATGACACTCTGACAAATCCAATAGGCTTGGCAGTTAGGTATGGAATGTTCCTATTGAAGCAGGTTCAAGATTGATTTGCATATGGCTGAGGCCAAACTGTGGTGGCATGGTGCCAAATAGCGATGATTAACTTCAGCATTACATCTGTCACTTTTTGTATACTTTATAACTAATGACATACCCTTATATATTGTGATGTTGCATCAGGTATAGATGGGGGGGGGTATTGTAATTATGGGGATCAGGACCCACTAGGGGTGTAATGGGTTATAAGGGTGTTACCAAAGGTTCTTTCATCTACCTGAATGTATATAATTGTAACTAAATGCATAGTGCTTAGTAGTGTGTGTAATGAAAGTATTTTTCATTTTTAAAAGAAAAAGCACTAACTGCACAATAATTTAATGAGTGTTGTTTTTGACTGCCAACGAATTTAGATTACGAGCACAAACCACATCCCCTGAGTGGGCCTTGTACTGCTCTGCTTCGCTACCCTGAGAGAGAAAAGTGCTGCAATGGTGTACTTGGTTCCCAGTAGAAAGGCAATTGCAGACTTATTACTTGTGAAGGACTCATATCCTTCACAACTAATAACTCAGTTTCCTACAGCCTGCCCTAACGATTCCAATGAATAAAATACATTCTGCTTACTTCACATGGCTCCCCTCCGCCCTCACAACTTTCATGAAGTGCAGATGCAATGTGCTTTCAGCTTCACTATTATGTCATCATGTGCATTGACATCTCATTGTACCTTCCCTGATTTCATTGCATTTACATGCATACCGGCCTCAGCAATCTCAGCGATCTTGGACAAGCTAATGCCGTCTCGTGCCACCCCTCCCCCACCCAGCCCCCTGCCAAGTAATCAAGAAAAGGTTTCCATAAGCTTTCAAGCTTTCCCCGTTATCATTTAAGTCCTAAGCCATCATTAGTTTTCCACTTCTGAGCTTTTCGTTGCTTAGCTACTAAAAGCATTTTTGTAATAAGTCTCAAGTTGCCCTTATATAACCCTTGAATTTCCAGTGACTTTAGTCCCAGTAGTAGCATTGCTGGATCAAGGTCCGTTGGGTACCCCAAAATGCACTTGATGTGGCTCAGAATGTCCTTCCAGAAGATCTGAAATATAGGACATGACCACCATATATGCAAATCATCTCTCCATCATGGCCGCATTCCCTCCAACATATGTATGTGAATTATCATACAAATGCTTCATTTCTATTGGGGTAATAGCAACATATCTCCATACATTGATTCTCTATTTTCATGATATACCATCACTGTGCATGTGTTATATTGCATGACAATACCATTCATTGCATCCAAAACATTGACCTAAATACATCGCAAGGTAAATCTAGGTAATGAAATGTGGAGGTAATAATAATACTAATATACTTACCATGATGATGTATCTGTAGGCAATGTACTGCATGCAATATTATTATAGGTCGACATTATTGACCTCAGCTTAGTATCATACAACCATTTCAGATATTCCACCGCAGTATGAGGCATTAATGGCATGCGTGTACTAAAGACATAATGAATGATATGACATGGAATAACAGCACAAAACCAAATCACAATGCAACAAAACACAACCTTTAGTACAACATACATATTGACACTTAAAATAATAACTTGCTCTAATTATATTGCTTATACCATGTTTCTGACTTTGTTAAGGGCGGTAAATAGCATATTACTGTTACCCAATTTAATGATACGCATTTTAACAACTTCGGAAGTATGGAAAGTTGGGTATATCTTGCCGCATTTCACACGTATAAGCCTCCAATGACTAAAGGTGGCAGCAGCAATACCTCGCTGAACAATTTAGCTGGTAGCACATACAAATATAAGCTGACAAAGTATATGACAAAAAGTAACATGGATTACTATCTTATTTTCTGATAATGACTTATACATCAGCACTGAGGATCTCATTTAGAGGTGCTCTGTAATGGAACAACTGCTAAACATTGTCAGAGGTCCTGTCCATCTAGCTCACACTTTTCCAGCCATATTCACATTAAAAATCCCCAGCAAAAGGCGTTCTAGAATGTTCATTTGTTTGATGATATTGGCTGGGGTTCTGAGATCTATTGTTACATTAGAACATTGGAATGTGGAGCACTCCATTGAAGACAATGGAGTGCTCCGAGCTTCTACTGGCGGTAAAGGCCCGCAAAGTAACATTCCAATTTTGTTTTCACAAAGGCCTCTCGGAGCCCGAGGTGATTTAAACCCCCTCGAACTCCGAGAGGCCTTTGTTTTATTTGTTAGAACATTCTGCCCTCTAGTGGCAGAATGTTCTAATAGCCTTATAGCCCTTCGTAGCTGGGCTATACCGGCTATTAAAGTCCCGCTCCCTTGTTAAAGTCCCTCGCCTTCGGCTCAGGCCTTTAACGCTTGAGCGGGCCTTTAATAGCCGGTATAGCCCGCTATGGCGGGCTAGAAGGCTATATTAGAACATTGGAATGTGGAGCACTGCATTGAATACAATGGAGTGCTCCGAGCTTCTACGGGCCGGTAAAGGCCCGCAGAGCAAGATTCCAATGTTGTTTGTTCAAAGGCCTCTCGGAGCCCTAGGGGATTTCAATCCCTTCGGGCTCCAAGAGGCCTTTGTTTAATTTGTTAGAACATTCTGCCCTCTAGTGGCAGAATGTTCTAATAGCCTTATAGCCCTTCGTAGCTTGGCTATACCGGCTATTAAAGTCCCGCTCCCTTGTTAAAGGCCCTCGCCTTCAGCCTTCGGCTGGAGCGGGCCTTTAATAGCCGGTATAGCCCGCTACGGCGGGCTATATTATTGTCCCTTTTAATTGCTTAGACAAAGTATTTTCGATGATGTCAGTAGGAAATCGGAGAGTAATCTGGCCCACAAAGGAGAATTTCTTTCTTTGTGGACTCATTGGCTCATCCACGGTGGCTTGGCCCAAGCAGCAAGTGCTTCCTCGGAGAAAACAAATGTAATATAAGTGCAAACACTAGCCTAGCAATAATACAGTTAAGAAATAGAGAATCTATAAAAGCGATGAACATCCAACTAAAAGATCCAACTGAAGCAGGGGATTCTGTGCCGATCCAAGCTCATTGGTTTGTCTCCAGTGACTGAAAATTCTTTACAAATGAATAGAAGCTTTCCAAATGGCCGCATATGTATGTGTGGGTACACTACACCTTCCTGTTGCTAAGCGTAACCCTGCAGGTAAAACAGTTGAAATTCTTTGGAACTCACCTCACTGGAGCAAGCATTAGCAGCTCCAAGGCAGCCTCTCACATTGCAGGCTTTCAGACAGGGCCGAGCTAGAAAAATATCCAGATCAGCCAACTCCCTTCCTCCCCTTTTCACTGTCCTGTTTTTTCCACCCACCTTCTGTTTGTCTCTTTCTCTCCACTCCCTCTCTAATCTTGCTCTCTTGCACTCTCCTTTGCATGTAGTTCATGGTTTACAATCCACCAGGTTCTCTGTCTCTCGTTAGTAAATTTGCATTATGAAGAATAAGCCAGAAGCTTATTCTTCATAATGCATAAACCTAAAACTGGGTGGCATTTTGTATGGATGTACAAAAATGCATCACTGAGGAAGCGGAAAAAGTGACAGAGGTGGTAGCTGCAGCCCAGAGCCTTCAAAAACGTTCCCCCTGGGGAAATGCCCGGTGGGATAAATGATCAATCTGGCCCTCTTTTCAGGTCTTGATTCGTCAGCTGTCTGGGGTGAAGGAGTAGCCTTGCGTGCTCCTGAACTGATCCCACACGCACCCCCTTTCCGTTTCGCATATATGATGCGACTTCAGTTGTGAGCTTCGGATCCTTTGTGAGTGTCTGATTGTTTTAGGATGCTGCTGCCATGTTTCAATGTCTTGCAGGGAAACATACAATCAATGGGAGGTTTCTTCAGTGGCCTCTGCTATAAATTGTCCTCCTCAAAACAACAACCATTTTCACCTCATTAAAAACTCTAAGGACCATGTTATCAAGAATGGCGATAACATTATCGCCGATTTAGCGGCAGGAAACTGCCGCTAAAGCGGCGATAAGGGGCTTGATAATATGCCCTATAGAATTCCAATAGAAGCCCAGGTTTGATGTCCTTCACACCAGAACCTGGGCTTCTATTGGAATTCTATAGGGCATATTATCAAGCCCCTTATCGCCGCTTTAGCGGCAGTTTCCTGCCACTAAAACTGCGATAATTTTATCGCCGTTCTTGATAATATGGCCCTAATTCTTTCTTTCTTTTCAGCTGTGTCTTGGGCACAGCGCTCATGTGAGTTGGCTTCTTGTGTGGCCAGTTCTGGTCACACATCCTGCCTTTTTAGTTTTTACGGATGAAATATATTTCTGTATATTTTTAGAGACTGAAGCAAGACTGTGAGCCAAGTTAAACTTGTGGCCAGGCACTCTATAAGCAAATGTTCTTGTGATAAAGCAAATTGATGGATGATATAGTTTCATCTGTGATAGGGACTCAATACTAAAATTCTGTACTGAAACATGAGACATAATATGACATCTAGCTTATATATAAAAATCAAAACCCTTGTTATATAGGCAGTTATCTGGTGAGGCAGTGTGTGTCCAACCTATATGTCATATATTCGCTATTCAGCAAGCTGTTGATAAGGCTATTTATCTATGTATAGGTGTGTATTCATTAGTTAAACATTTTTTCTTTTTATATATTGCTAGGCATCATGAGCGTCAAATCGCCGAAGTGACAGGGGTAGCGGAAGTGACTTCACTCGCCATTTAACCTTTACTTTCACTCACATACGCATGCTTACACACACACACACATTCACGCATGCACACAATCGCATAAACACACTCTCACCTGAAAGCTTGCACAACATACATTTAAAAGCATTTTTTACTTACCTTAGCTGCCATGGAGGGTCATTATCCAGCTAATTGTGATCCATTTTTTCTGACACTAATAGTGAATAACAAAATATTATTCACTATTAGTGTGATAAAAAATTGACAGAAAACAAGGAAAGTGGAGTCCCAGCCGATATGCATAAGGGCAAGCTGTCCTTGTGTTCCTGGCTCTGATTCTGCCACCTCTGAGGCTAGGGGTCGCAAGAGCAGTGCCAGGGATCCAAGGGGCAAGCCAGGGGGCGCAGCTGCGACTCCTGACAACCCTTAAATGACGTCCATGCTAGACATTCCAACAAATGGCAAATACAATTGTTTTCTGTTGTATTTTTTTAATGAGGAATTTATAGACGTTAACACCCATATGCCCTTAAGCACGCTATAACTGCACATATTCTTTACATATACTCTGTCCTACAGTGTGCGGCGGAAACACTTTCATTACTGTTGAATGCTGAGCAAAGTGTTGCATTTTTGCGGTCGCTAAGCCTTGCTTTTCAGCAGCAAATCCTCAGAGCAGGTATTTGTTGCTGAAAGGCAAAAAATATATCCTTGTTGAGCAGGGAGTTTTCAATGACAGAGACAGCTGAGGGTCTAATGCCATTCACCATCAGTTCCCCCACCTCTAACTGAAATAGGGAAACATTCAGTTTGGAGTGGGGGTTTCATTTCTCCTGTCCATACATTCTGAAGCAGAGTTTCAGCCCCCCTAGGGCTGTTATGGGATTAGGATCAACACCAAGGCACCCTGATACTTCTGGCATGAGTAAAACATGTCCCCAGAGAATGGATGATATTTGATAAGGAGATGAAAAAAAATCCAGGTAGGTATTAAGATATCGAGGAGAGTGGATTAGTCGTGAATACCGGTAGCCACTGAGTACACATGGCCAAATTAAGGTATAGACTTCAGATATAAACGAGAAAGGTAAGAAACTTATCAATTACCCAAACCCTTTGGAACAAGCTGAGTGACACAGCATGAATAAATCTAAATTTGTCAAAACCTGATTTCCACACTCCACTCCAACTCCTTCCCTGATGTTCTGTCGGCAGTGTCTTAAATTACAGTCACATTTTTATGTTAAGAACGAGTTAGTGTGGCATAGTGTAGCTACATCGGCCCAAATCATATGTTTACAAGAAACCTGGGCCCTGAATGAGATCTATATTGAGGAATTTCAATCAGCTAAGGCAGAGCAAAAGGGGACCTAGTTTTATTATTGTCAACCCTGATCCTAGTGGACATTACCAAGATTGTTATAGGTTCTCCTCACTACTAATTTGTTCTGATATCACTTAGAAAAGGCATTTATCTGTTAATTATTCATTTTTACAACAATATTTTCCATTCTACATGTAGCGAAGTGCTGACAAAATTGAAGGAAGACCTGTCTAAATTTGTCCCTGCAAATGTGAGCCATTACACACTCCTTTCGGTTGGCAATAGTAATTTTTACCCCTACGCTATCCAACACTTTCTCTACTGTTGTACTCTCTGGAGTCGGAATAGTAATTTTTACCCCTACACTGTCCAACACTTTCCCTACTGTTGCACTCACTAGAAGATTGGGATGTGGACAACAGCGTGCTTATAGAGTCTCAATACGGGTTTAGGAGGTGTTTGGGGATGGTTGAAAAATGTGTCACCTGGACCTCCTCATAGAGAAATACACTAGGGCCAAGTCCGGCAATGTACATTTATGTTTCGTTGACTTGTTAAGTGCCTTTAGTTTGGTAAATCAAACAATTCTGTGGCAGACCTTGTTCTCCATGGGAGCACCATCAGAAATTGTGTCCTTATTATCTCAACTATATAGGAACCTATTAGCAAGGGTGCACTACGGACCTAATGGGAAATGTTCTCCACCATTTAATAATCGGAGGGGAGTTAGGCGGGGGGGGTTTGACCCTTTTCTGTTCTCCCTGTCTATAAACAGAGTGGACAGACTGCTCCAGGGTTCTGCCGCTGAACCACCACGAGTTAATGGAAGGGCAGTCCCAACATTCCTTTATGCGAACAATGCTGTTCTTCTATCTTCGACCGCTAATTGTGTGCAAAGTTTAATGGACAGCTTTTCTGAATGTATGTCGGTGAGATTCTTAAAATAAATCTGAAGAAAACGTACACAATGTTCTTTGGAGAGGGAGCGTGTAAATCACAAAGGGCCATATATATCAACCAAAATTTGATCGCAAACGCTGAAATTCGCAGAATTTCAGCGTTTGCGATCGCAATTTGGCTAAGTGGTATGTATGAGGCAAAACTGCCTTGCAAAATAAGGAATTGCAAATTTTGCGATTCCCTATTTTGCGAATGCATTTAAGGAATCGCAAATTGCGATTCCTTAAATGCAATGTAAGAAGCACAAAAAGTGCAATTTGGTCTTAGGAATCAGAAATTACCACCAACTTCAAGTTGGTGGTAATTTGCGATTTCTTTGACAAATGCACTTTTTGCATTTTTCAGTGTAATGTGGCACACATACATGCCCTTAGGGCATGTATGTGCGCCACATGTGCACCCATGCTTATTTCAGGGGTGCAACAGAGTGTCCTTTTGACACCCTTGCACCCTTGAAATTGCATTCTCAATTTGCGATTCTCTAATTGCTAATCGCAAATTGAGAATGTCTTCCCATTCATTCCTATGGGCCTCTAGGCCCATAGGAATGAATGGGGAGGGTTTCCTTAATTGCAAATCGCAATTTGCGATTCGCAAATAAGGAATATGTAGATTCGCAAAACTTTTTGCAAATCCTACATACATCGCGTTTTGCGATTCTCAAATAGCGATTCGCAAAAATTCGCTATTTGAGATTTGCAAAACATGGGTTTGATACATATGGCCCAAAGTCACTACATCAATTGCACACAGATCACAAGGGTCACAGTGTTCTTCTATCTGGGCATACTCTCTAAATTACTAGGGGATACTGGATGAAGCACATCAAAAATAGCATGTTGAAGATGGTGCGGGCCTTTGAGGGGATTTTTGAGTTTATCTCCAAGTTGGGTTGTGAAGCAATCGGGGCAATGGTTTCAATTTATAAAGCCAAGTACATCAGTAGCCTCTTACAGTAGTGGGCTCTGGGGCTATCCCAAACACATGAATCTCCTAACTCAAGAGAACAATTTTCTTCAGTGTCTACTTGCTGTTCCCCAATCCACACCAGCAGACATAGTACATAGTGAGTTGGGGCTGCCATACCTGCAAGGCCTACTATCTTCCTGTTATAAAGAGAAGACCTGGTTCACAAAAACAATCATATTTAGACTGTGTAAGGCAATGAGAATTCTGTGGCTCTCGTGTATTTCCAGAGAGTTGGTCCTGCTCAATGACCCTCTGTCTTTAGATAGTCCAGATAGTATATCGCAGTTCAGTATGAGGGAACTGAAGCTTATGCTACTTTATGAAAAGTCATTTGTCAGATGTGCTAACGTTTCTTTTAGGGTCTCTGTGGCTGCATATCTTTCTGTGAGACCAAACGAGGGGCAACAGCAGAACTTGCTAATTACATCTAATATCCAACACCGCTTTGTTCTGCCTCCCTAAAATGAAGCAATGGCCGGAGGAGACCGTAAAATGCTCATGTGATGTAAGATCGGCCAAATCCACTTTGCACCAGCCGCGGCCCGTGCAGGTAAGAGCGGTGGGGTCGGGTTGGGGGGGATTCGACAGACGACCACAAGCGTAAATTAAATAAATAATTCATTTTCCCTCATCGTCGTCTGTCGAAATCCCCCCACCCACCCCACCGCTCTTACCTGTAGGGGCCGCAGCTGCTTTGCCCTTTGTTTTATTTTGCAGTTTTAATGCCGATATTAGGACATTTTATCTTAAACCTTTATTCATGGCAAATAACATTTGGAAACATCAGGAAGCTTTTTTGCTTTTATGCTCCTGAGGGGGACTCCAACATGTGTTTCCGAGTTGCCTCCTTTATATGGAGAGCAATTCGCATAAGGAAACATATGAACCTTAATTAACAAATTTCTCCCATCGTGGGTGATTAATGGGTTCCCATAGCCTCAGTGCTCACTTTTATAAATTGTAATAGCAGGTTAATCTCTTTATTTCACCTCGACATAGGGGACCCTAGTTAGAGGTTTTTGTTGTGGGGAATGGTAATACAATGAATTTATAGGAAAGGATAATCAGCATATTAACTGCCACAAAGGATTCAAATCACCGAGCACTTTATGGATGCCCAACTAGAATTAGTCAGGCACGCATCATTCAGTTCCACGCCCATGAGTCGGCCTCTCGCGCAAATCATCCTGCACTTTACCCACTTTGTATACCATTCTTAGGTTCTAAGCAATATATTTTATCATTACTTCTAAAGTAATTAATTTTTAGACTACACAGCAAGCCGTGCTTATTTATATTATAGTTTGTAGCTAATGTATGTCCAATAGTAGTTATTTTGGCGACTTATATACATCGGTTGCATGGCTCCCAGAGAAACTCTCTGGTCTGGTTACCCGGATGCATTTTATTACTGAAATTTTTATGATGTTTTAACTCGTTTTTATTTTATTTTTTCTAACTTTTGTGTTCATTTGATTATATGATATATATTTATTTTCTTATTATTTTTCTCTTGTAATATTTACTTGTCTTTCAGGGGATTTTTTGACGGGATAAAGCTATTTGACAGACTGACTGACTGAGTTAGTTTCATTGCTGATGTTCTATGTAATAGTATGGTTATTTTATTGTATTTTCAGAATAGTTTACAAAGGCACGAGGTACTGTATACAATTAAAAATGAAACTGATGAAGCCTCGCAGTCGTCCTGTACCTCATGCATCTGGCAGTGTCTCACTTGGAATATGTGTCTGTCTGGTTCTTTCTTGTGTCTATTTCTCGCTACAGTGGCATAGGAAAGGTGCAATGGGCCCTAAAGCAAACCAGTAAGCAGACCCCCCCATGCTCTGGCTTGATAGTCAAAAATAATAACTAATTGGGGTTAAGTGGGTGCCTCACACCGTTGGGGCCTGTTACCACTGCACCTGCTGCACTATTGCTAGCAACGCTTCTGACAGGATATGATCCAATGCACGGGATTCATACAGTATCTGCTCCGAACAATTTCTCCAGTGCCCCAACCCTTAATGGCCCTCATGGCTGCCAACTGTCCTAAATGTGCTGATGAGACATGCTTGAATGATTTAACCTGTATTTAAAGTTTTGCTGTTTTGGTGTATTTCATAGATTCACATATGGCCCTTCTTCCTCCTGATTTATGAGCTTCCTATCAGTTCCTTCATTTGAGATGTTAACAAATCTGGCCCAGGTAACCCATCTCATAGGCTCATTGTTAGGTATTAGAACATTGGAATGTTGGGAGCTCCATTGAAAACAATGGAGTAGCTCCAGGCTTATAATGGCTGGTATAAGCCCGGAGCTCCAACATTCCAATGTTTCTTTGTTCACAGCTGTGGCTGTGAACAAAGGCTTCAGGGAGGCTGAGGGGATTTCAATCCCCTCGCGCTCCCTGAAGCCTTTGTTTTATTTGTTAGAACATTCTGCCCTCTAGTGGCAGAATGTTCTAATAGCCTTATAGCCCTTCGTAGCTGGGCTATACCGGCTATTAAAGTCCCGCTCCCTTGTTAAAGGCCCGAGACGAACGCTGGTTTAACGCTGGAGCGGGCCTTTAATAGCCGGTATAGCCCGCTATGGCGGGCTATAAGGCTATATTCAAATGAGCTGGATAGGCTGTATCTAAAATATGAATAAGTGCATAATATCAATGTAGTTCCAACATCTCTTAGCAAGGATTCCCAGTTTAATTGAAAGATATAATTCATGTTTGTGAATCCATAAGTAATTACAATGATGGAGAACTGTAGCTACAGGTAAGTAACTTTTTCTTCAAATGTACACATTTTGTTCTATGGTTAGGGTTATGATTATTATAGATGTGGCACTCAAATTGCTCACTGCCAATCAGGTTTCATTCATATATAAACCATATATTATAATTTTTGGGTGAAGTGTGGAGGCTTGGCTGTGGTGAGTCACCAAATCAATTCCAGACCACCATACATTTCTCAACAGTGAGTGAAGTTATTAGTTTGTTACGACAATCTGAAACTGGACATTCAATTGCACACTATTCAAATTCTCTCCATGCCGGCCTTGGAGATGACTGTTTTTTGGCCTTGATGTTCCGAGAGTGTGGCATATAACACAAATATCAGTTGTTATCAAGATCTGACTGGCTGCCACCATGTCAATAAAGATGTTGGCAGCCCTTTTAGGACTTGGGGACACATATATGAGAGCAGGGTAACCCCTTGAGACCAAAAATTTACCTTTTTTGTAAATGTTACAGCAAATTTGTGAAGGAGCCACGGATGTTCTGCAAAATGTTTCTAAAAGCAGTCTCCTGCCCTTTTTTAAAAAAAGCCCTGGTGTAGACCAGGACCTGGGGGGGTGCTATAACTTAATTTTAATGGGAAGGGAGCCTGCGGCCACCCTTCCCAAGCCTTGTAGAGTCCCCAAGGGCCTCATCTCCATGGGCCATACTCATTTTTAGGGGGACCCAGCCCTCCTCCTCGAGCTTTGTAGAGGCACCTGGGACCACATCCCCCAGGGACGCAATACATTTCTATAGGGTGGGACATGCAGCATACGTCCCTGGGCTATAAACCCTGGGCTAATACAGGGCCCTGGGGACCCAAGTGCCTCTGGAATTAACCCTTTATTTATGGTGACAGCTGTGTAGCCCCCTTCCTCGGACCATCACAAGGCCATGGGGACCGCATCCCCCGTGGACCAAATCAACCGTTGTTGTGGTTGCCCTGATGCCCACCCTGGACTCCCACAGAAAGTTTTGGCCATGGAGCTCTGGGGCGAGGCCCATAGCCCGGCGGCCCCTTCCAGATCCCCAGCCTACTCCCTTTGAGGTGTGGTGGGAGTCAGCTGAATTAGTTTGCTCCCGGCTGAAGGGAGCAGCTCTTCTCTGCTCCCAACGTGCGGGAGCAGACGTGTATTCTGCCTGCAAGAGCGCAGGTAAGGAGTTTAAGTTCACCCTACCTACACTCTTGCAGGCAAAGAAATGCAGTATCCCAGGGGTTGGCATCATTGGGACACTGCTGCCAGTGGCCCTGGGGGATGGGGTCCCCGGGGACAGTGGATAGAAAGGTGAGGGGGCCTCATGCCCCCTACCCAAAACCCCAAAAATTGGCTTGGCCCTCGGAAATGGGGTACCCATAGACCATATGAGACTTGGGATGTGGGCCTCACGCCCTCTGCTCAAAAACAAAACACAGCCCCAGGGTATGTTTTGTTTGGGGCCCATGAGAGGCTTGGGGAGGAGATGATGCATGCTCCCTCCTGAAAAAATAACAAAAAATGACCCCTGGGGTTGGGGTCATCGGGCCCTGAAGTGTCTGGGGGACCCACATCCCCTATTCAAAAAGAAAAATTGGCCCGAGAGATATGGTCTCTGGCACCCTTAAATGGCCTAAGTGACACCCCCCTTAAAAAAAACTGAAATTGGCCCTTGGGATAGATCCCCGTGCCCAATAGAAGGCTTGCGGAGGGGGGCTTTATGCCCCCCTCAAAAAAATGTCATCATTGGTCCCAGGGGATAGGGTCCCCAGTGCCTATAGAGGGGTCGAGCAGGGGGACAACATGCCCCCTCCCTACATAAAAATAAAGTGAATGTGAAACGAGAGGCATAGCTGCTCATTTCACATTCACTGCTTCAGCTCGGCAGCACCCCATAATGCCCTGCAAGGGCTTTTTAAAAAATATTTTTCGGATCCTTCTTTCGTGGAGGACTGCAGGGAGTGCAGCAGCCCCCAGCAACATTAGAAAAAACATATTAAATCTCTTGGTCGTTAAATAAATGACCCCAGGAGACCTAATCATAATATTTTTTATGGAACCATTCTATTTATTAAAAGCGATCCAGATCTTCAATTACACAGCTGAATGCCTACAACCTCTTGGCAGGCAGCGTAGAACAAAGGGCGAATCTACACAGCTTCTATGCATACAACCCGGAGGCTGGCAGTGTTATTAGGATCATTTTATGAGAAAATCGCAGCAAAATAATCTTTAAACATAACAACAGCAAAATAAAAAGAAAGCAACCCTCCCGCCCTCCAAAACCCTGCATCAGTCACCAGTCATACTAAGCCAAGTGACTCATGCCTTGCCGGTTAGGTCGTTGACGGGGCCATGGACACCTCTTGTGGGGGCAGTGTCGCCTCCTCCTCACTCCTAGGGAGTAATCGCACTATTTGGGACATGTAACCTCCTGCAGGTCCGTTGAGAGAATCTGGAGAAAAGGGGCCCACAACTCGGCATATGCCTCCCCTTTGTAATCCGCAACCAAGGATAGGTGTTCCATGGCTAAGGTTAACCATAGTTTGTGCAGCCTTGCCGTGTGATCTGGTACAGTTGCGGTGCCCCAGTGAGCCAGAATTACTTGGCGTGCCACCAACAATGCTAATGCCATTTATCTCCCTTTCAGGGAGCGTAGGGGAAAAGGCAGAGGATTCGGCAGCCCTAATAAGGTGTAGGCTGGGAAGCGTGGAAGCGTGGTATCAAAAGCTTTATCAATATCGTCCAAGACTAGCTCCCAGAAACGACCCAGTCTTGGGCAATGCCATAGTAAGTGCACCAGAGAGCCTGCAATGCTGCAGCCCCTCCAGCATTTCTCAAAACAGTATTTATCCCAGCTATAAATGTGGGCTGGTGTGAGATACCAGTATGTTATTACTTTGTATGCCGATTCAGGTCCCGCAGTGCTGTGCGCCATGTGGTGTGCCCTGAAGTGAATGTCCTCCCACTCTTAATCCGAAAGGGCCCTATCCAGCTCCTCTTCCCATCGCAGCTGTCACTTGGTGCGTCCTCCCTCCCTCCTAGCGGAGAGCATGGTGAAAAGCCCCGAGATTAAGTGCTTATTGTCCTTTTTGCGCACCAGCCCCTTCTCAAAGACCGTGAGTGGCCGGGAAGCCGCTGCGTGATATCCCAGGGAGGTGACCCAATGTCGTAACTGTAGATAGTGGAAAGCGTCAGTCAGGGGGAGGTCATAGTCCAGTCTCAGCTGCTCAAACGGAATAACCCCGGCTGGGTCAAACAGCGAGCCCACCCGTTTGCATCCCAGTTCTCTCCATCTCTGGAATACCTCTGACTTGCAGCCCGGGGGGAAGTCAGGGTTATCCGCTATTGGGGACATCGGGGGAGGGAATGTTGTTAGGCTTTTCTTATTGGTTACTGCTTCCCACACTTTCATCATAGTGGAAGTGACTGGGGAGGAATATAATCCCCAGTGTAGTGTCCATCACCAAATTAAAGTCTCCTCCCACCAAGATTGCTGCTTCGGGGGATGCCAATACGTCTGAAAGGGCCTTAATGATAAGGGCTCCTGTTGGGTGTTTGGGGTGTATATGTTGACTAAGGTGAAGTGTGTGGAGCACCAGTGGATTCTGAATGCCAGCAGGCGACCCTTTACTTCTGAGAGTGTTGAAACTACTTTGCCATTGAATTTTGCCCCCAGGAGATGGCAACACCATTCTTTTTAGAAGGGCTTGAGGACCAGAATTGGTGGGGGAAGTGGTGAGAGCACATACGCGCTGTGTCCCTGGACAGGAGGTGTGTGTCTTGCAACAGACAGATGTCACCCCGAGTTCTCTAGTAGGGAGAGGATCGCAGTGCATTTTACTGGGTGGTTGAGGCCTTGGAGTGTTGCGACTTACGATCTTAAGATCTTTACCCATATTGTCCTAAGGTGTATCAGCACTGCGGGTTGGTGTGTGCTCTAAGTGGAGTGGCTAGCTGTAGACAAGAGCAATAATATGTAGGCCAGGTGCTAGCCTGGGGCATCATCTGGGACCGGTGCAGGTAACAACGAGCATGCATTCTGCTATAAGATATAAAACAAACCAAATAGACCTCAACTAAGCTTTCCAGAGGGAACATACTAACAAACAAACGTGACAATAGTTCGTCTAAGTAGGAATGTCCACTGGAGTCGCCAGTCAGAGGTCGGCCAGGTATCATCAGGTCCTTCGACTTCTAGTGGGTCAGTGATGAGTTTCCTGTTGAAGGCAGGACCAATGGCAGGGACGTCTCCCCGGCCCCACCAAGCGTGTGGTCTCCTCACACTGGTATAAAACAGCTCAGGTGGAAGACACCGGGACCGGTGCGCTAGCGAAGGAATTAATTACTGCTTCTCTTTCTTTTGCTATCGTTTACAAATCTGGTTAATGGTTGGAGGAGGGTTTTCTGACCTTTTGCCAGAGAGGCTGTGCATGTCTCGGTCTCTCAGGCGACTTGCGGCTTGTTTTCGGCGACATGGGTTTTGCAATCCCCAGGATCTCCCTGGCCTCCTGCAGTGAGCGAAGCTGCCTTGTCTTTCCTTCATATCAGAATATAATCCAAAAGGGGTGTCCCCAAGAATATGAAATCCCTTTCTCCTTGAGCTGCGCCGTGATGGGTCGAAATTCTCGTCTTTTGTAGAGGGTGGTCTCAGATAAGTCTTGAAAGAAGGACGGCGAGTGCCCTCGAAACTGCACTGGGTGTGTGTCTCTTGCGCGTCTAATAATCAGTTCTTTTAATTGAAAATCATGCACACACATTAACATATTAGCTGGGGGGGGGCTTTGCCGCACCGCGGCAGACCCACCCTATGTACACGGTCGATCTGGCTATCTGCACTATGGTCTTCGCCCAGCACGTATGCCCGGATGTCATCTCCTTCCGTGTTTTTTGGCACCCCTCTAATGCGGACATTATTCCGGCGGGACCGGTTTTCCAAGTCCTCCACTTGGGCTTGCAGTTCTATGTGTTGGTCCTTGAGACAAATGATTTCTACCTGCATCAAGTCATGTAGCAGCTCTTTCAGGTCGGCTGAGAGTTGCCCTTTCAGTTCTTGGAGGTCCTCTCGTAGAGACATGAACAGCGCGGTAATGAAAGCCTTCGTAGCTGGGGCATCTGCGCTTTCTTGTCCTTCCTGCTTCCCCTCGCTGTCCTGCGGTGACCCAGTAGGAGCCCCCTGCATGGGCTGCTTCATCAACATCTCTTTTGCTGAGCGCTCTTTCTTCGTCTGGACAGTAGCCATCGTAGTTTCTCCTAAGGCTGTCCTGGCACAGGTATGCCACAGAGGGCCTCACCAGACCCAGCTGCAGTACCGCCAAGGGGGCTGACGATCTCCGGGACTCTGTCCTTCGTCTCCTAGGGCTAGGGCCAGATATTGCTGTCCACTGTCCGAAGGGTGGTTCTCTAAGTGCTGTACGACTCGCCTGAGTCGATGTCACCATGCAGAATCTCCTGGGGCCCGTAGTAGGCCCCGCTCGCCGTGGCGGGCTGTTCTCAAATGAGCATTGTGCAGGGGGGCCTCTCGCCTGCCCTCACATCCACGGACGTGTGGGTTAAGCGTTTGTCCGTCGCCCCAATTTCACTTGTCCATTTGCCCACTGCACAGGGCCCATCCAGAGTCCACCAGTGGCTCACACACTTGGAGCCCCACAAGGCTCTATAGCATTTAGTAGAAGGCCCGAAAGACCACCCGCACGGGCGACCCCAATCCAGGGGGCGGGGGGGCCCAGCTTCAACTGTAACTCACGGGGGTGCAGCTGTGTGTTTGCGCTTGGCCTATTTTGTAATGCCACTCACCCCCCAGGGCCTGCGCAGTCCTCCACGTGTTTCTCTCCTTCTAGGGCCTCCCCACTCAGCAGCCGCCCAACCAGCTGCCACTGCTGGCCAAAAGCAGGAGGTCTCAAGTCAAGCCGCCGGGCCTGATGCCCCCCTTTTGCGCACTATGATTGAAGGAGGCCTTCTTAGCCTCGCGTTGCCAGATCCTGGCCTTCTCCACCGCTTGGCACCACTCTTGCTGGCGCCATGCACTCACTCACTGCGCTGCCAGAGGTAGTCCAACATGCCCCGAGGAAAGTTTGCAGGGGGCACTCAGGTCCATCACTGTCCTCTCAGAGCCGGATGGAGCGGCGGGCTCTCTCTGTCTCCTCGCTCGCGTTCTGGGCTTCTCCGTCCAGGCAAGGGCATACGCCAGGGCTCGCCCACCTGTGATCTGCGGCTGCCACCGCTCATGCGATTCGGGGCTCCGTCCGGCTCCTCCTGCACCGTTCAGCATCCACCTGGCATTCCGCCTCATCACTGGGGTGCACGTCTCGGAGCGGGGAGGCTGAGTCTTCTCTCACCCGCAATCGGGCCCAACACTACAGTGCCCCGCTCCTCAGCAGTCGCGACGGGCCCAGCGAGTCAGCCTCCAACCGACCCTCCCAGCATGCACAAGTCAGACCACCGAGGAGCTCCAGCAGTTCCAAGAACGCCACCGATGCTGCAGGACAGGATCAGCATGTCTCTCCACTGGCGACAGCTCGTGGGAGTAGGCTAGGAAGTTGCTATGTCTTGGTTGCTATGTCTTGGTCGAGACACAGAGACATGTCTTATCCGGCCACCATCTTGATCACGTCCCTCATAATATTTTTTAAAGCGCTCTGCTCTTCAGCTGAAGTGTGGGACCTCTTGTGGTTGGTTTTGTGGCTGCACGTTTTTGCCAGAAAAAAGCTAAAAAAAAGACTCAAAGACATGTTCATTATTTTTTTACAAAAAAGGCATTATTGAAAATATTTTATGACAATAAAATGTATTAAACATTGCTATGTGGGAATTTATCAAATATACATTTGACTATGGTTATTAGTGACTATTTGACATAGAAAAGAGGTCTGCTTTATATATGTTGATGTGCTAACCCCTTACTAAAGCTAATAAGCCCACTTTTTATATTTTAGAAATTACACTCCTTATACTGTTATATCATATTGTCTGCCATATGCATCCAACCCAGTGCTGCGCATAACCAAAAGCTGTGCACAACAGAGGGCAGAGTGTCCACGGGGTGGGGGGAAGGACATGACTTTGCCCATCCCCACACTGTATGTGGTAGGGTTTTGGGCACCTGCTGAGGTTTGGGTGCAGGGCCATGCCTTATACCGAACCCCATCACCCTGCATAGAAATGGATATCCATAGAAATACACTGAAAACACCAGAGGTTAAGGTGACGTTATAGTTAGGAATTGTAATAATATGCTCGCTTACATTAAAAAATAAAAAAAATCATAAAAATCCACTGAAAAAAACAAAGGTTAAATGGATGTTATAGTTAGGTGAACATGTCAATTAAAATACCATGTTATACAAACAAAACCACTGAAACTCACCTGTTAGAGTTATCTCAAGTAACTTTATTTTGTGCCCTAAAGTAACTATAACACACCCTCATTCTGTATGGCAAAAAGTATGTGGTGCAGACTTTAGCTACCATCTAAGTTTTAAGTGTAAGCAGTACTTTCTTAAAGCAAGATATAGACTGAGCATAACTACTATGAGTTGCAGTCATATCTTACAGACAGCTTGTGCCTTAATTCAAAGGCCTGTTTCTGAAAATATGTGAGAAAAACTTAAGCTTCTCCTTATAATCGATTATTCACCTGTGGAAGTCTGTGTACATGCTGATGTGAAAGAGTTGTCACGTAGAGGTACAGATACTATAAAAATGCAGATTTACAAAGTTGAGATATTTACTTTCAAACGTTCACTTAAAATTCTGAGACATATATTGTTTTAGAATGTATAATGTATGGCTGACTCACTTGCAGAAACTTCAAATCATGGTCCGATTGTAAAGGTTCGTAAATTGATGTACTTCATTCTGCTCATTTTGGGAATATGTATATGGTATTTTTACATACTAGGAATGGTTGCCTCTAGAACTGGGTAGTGCATGCCTTTATATTAGCTAAAGTATAGAAGTGAAACCGTTGACATACAATTCTATGCAGATGAGGTATTTAACCCCTTCGCTGCTAGGCCTTTTCCCCCCGTGCTAAGCCTTTTTTTGGCTATTTGGGGTAGTTCGCGCTTAGGCCCCTGTAACTTTTTGACCACATAAGGTATCTACGCCAAATTTGCGTTCTTTTCTTCCAACATCATGGGGATTCTAAAGATACCCAGGGTTTGTGGATTCCCCTGGAGGGGACCCAGAAATTAGCCAAAATATAGCTAATTTTTTGGGGGAAAATGGGAAAAAAGGGCTACAGATGAAAGCGTCTGGTTTTTTCCCTGCAAATGTTATCAACAAAGGGGTTGTGGTGCTGAAATCACCATCTTCCCAGCTTTCAGGGACAAGCAGACTTTTGTCAGAAAACCAAAAATGTTTACACAGTTTTGGCATTTTTCTGGGACATAGCCTATTTTTGCTATTTTTTGTGCTTTCAACCTCCTTCCAGTTAATGGTAGAAATGGGTATATAAGCAATAATGGATCCTGGAAAGCAATACATTTTAAAAAAGTAGACAAAATTCTGAATTCAGCAAGGGGTCATTTGTGTAGATCCTTTAAGGTTTCTTTATAGAAACTAACAGTTGAATATAGGAAACATTGAAAATTAGTTGAAAAAAACAGCCATTTGTGTCAACGTTTTCACCTGTAACTTCTTCTAATTATGACAGCTGTTTGAAAGCAATATACCGTTACATCCACTGGACCTTTCTGGTTGTGGGGATATATGGGACTTGTAGGTTCACCAAGAACCCGACGAACCCAGAGCTAATAACTGAGCAGCATCTTGCAATGGTTTTTTATTATGTACCGGGTATATAGCAATTAATTTGGGAAAATATATACATGGAAAAATCGGTATGAAAGACACCTATGTATTTCTGAAATTTGAACAAAATATAGAGTTTAGAAACAGTAGATATTTGCACATTTCCGAAATTGTGAGTACCCATACTAGCATGAGAATTATAGGTCATTTTTCAAAATGACTTCTTTTTTACACATTGTCTTTCATTTGAATGGCAGAAATGCATCGAAAGTCTATAGGTAATAACAGTTGCTCTACAATTCTGTGTTACCCTAAGTCTCCCGATAAAAATGGTACCTCACTTGTGTGGGTAGGCTTAGTGCCAAAAACAGGAAACGGCTCAAACCGCAACGTGGACACACTTTATATTTACAGTGAAAACTGACCCTTTTTTTGCAAAGTACCTAGCTGTAGATTTTGAACCCTAGCTCTGCCGGCACCTAGGGAATCCTAGCAAACCTATACATTTTTGAAAACTAGACACACAGGGGAATCCAGGATGGGGTGACTTGACTGGCTTTCACCAGGTTCTATTACCCAGAATCCCTGGCAAACCTAAACATTTGTAAAGAATCCCACATTTTCCTCACATTTCTGTTGTGGAAAGTTCTGAAATCTGCGTGGATCCACAAAATTCCACGCACCCCGCGTTCCCCAATGTCTTCCGAGAAAAATGGTACCTCACTTGTGTGGGTAGGCCTAGTGCCCGTGACAGGAAATGGCCCAAAACGCAACGTGGACACACCACATTTTCACAGTGAAAACAGACCCTTTTTTTGCAAAGTGCCTAGCTGTAGATTTTGAACCCTAGCTCTGCCGACACCTAGGGAAACCTAGCAAACCTATTCATTTGTGAAAACTAGACACCCAGGGGAATCCAGGATGGGGTGACTTGACTGGCTCTCACCAGGTTCTGTTACCCAGAATCCCTTGCAAACCTCAAAATTTGTCCAAAAAAACACATTTTCCTCACATTTCTGTGGTGGAAGGTTCTGGAATCTGTGTGGATCCACAAAATTCAACACACCACGCATTCCCCAAAGTCTTCCGAGAAAAATGGTACCTCACTTGTGTGGGTAGGCCTAGTGCCCGCGAAAGGAAACGGCCCAAAACGCAACGTGGACACACCGCATTTTCACAGTGAAAACTGACCCTTTTTTTGCAAAGTGCCTAGCTGTAGATTTTGAACCCTAGCTCTGCCGACACCTAGGGAAACCTAGAAAACCTATACATCTTTGAAAACTAGACACCCAGGGGAATCCAGGATGGGGTGATTTGACTGGCTCTCACCAGGTTCTGTTACCCAGAATCCCTTGCAAACCTAAACATCTGTCCAAAAATACACATTTTCCTAACATTTCTGTGGTGGAAAGTTCTGGAATCTGTGTGGATCCACAAAATTCCACCCACCCCGCATTTCCCAAAGTCTTCCAAGAAAAATGGTACCTCACTTGTGTGGGTGGGTCAAGTATCCGAGACAGGCAAAGGCCCAAAACCTATTGAGGCGACATCAAAATCACCTATCACAAAACAACCTGGTTTTGCAAGGAGGGTCCCATGAGTTTTTAGCCCCGGGCTTGGCGGCCATCTAGGGAAACCTACCAAACCCACACATTTCTGAAAAGTATACACCCGGGGGAGACCATCAAGGTATGGCTTGCGTGGGTCCCCCAACATTTCCCTACCCAGAATCCCCTGCAAACCTCAAATTTAGCTGAAAAAAATCACTTTTTCCTCAAATTTCTGTGTGGGAAAGTTCTGGAATCTACGTGGATCCACAAATTTCCTACCACCCAGCGTTTCCCCAGGTCTCCCAATAAAAATGGTACCTCACTCGCGTGGGTAGGTCAAGTACCCGCGAGCAGATTGGGGGCTACTGCCCCCATGTGCCCCCTGGGGGGCAGAAAGACTGACATATCTCTAGGGGGGGTGGGGGTATTGCCATGCCCTTTTTGGGCAGCCCCCACCCCAATGTCCAAAATAAAAAAACAATCCCTGGTTTCTAGTAGGCTTTCTGCCCCTTTCTGCCCCCCGGGGGGGCAGAAAGACAGAGATTTCTCTGGGAGGGGGGTGGGGGCATTGCCATGCCCTTTTTGGACAGCCCCCACCCCAACGTCAATAAAAAAAAAATCCCTGTTTCTAGTGGGCTTTCTGCCCCCCAGGGGGCAGATTGGGGGCTACTGTCCCCCAGGTGCCCCCCTGTGGGGGCAGAAAGGATGGCATTTCTCTGGGGGGTGGGGGCATTGCCATGCCCTCTTTGGACAGCCCCCACCCCGTCAATAAAAAAAAATCCCTGGTTTCTAGTGGGCTTTCTGGGGCAGAAAGACTGACATTTCTCTGGGGGGGCATTGCCATGCCCATTTTTGCCAGCCCCCACCCCAACGTCAATAAAAAAAAATAATCCCTGGTTTCTAGTGGGCTTTTTGCCCCCCCGGGGGCAGATTGGGGGCTACTGCCCCCATCTGCCCTCCAGGGGGGGCAGAAAGACTGTTGTGCCCAAACAAATATGGGGGGAGCAAAGGCCCTTGCCCAAGGGGCCGCTCTCCCCTCCCTGGTGCTAGTGGGTGCATCCCTGCTTGGGGATCGCCCTCCTGGGGTGATCCCCAAGCAGGGATCCACTAGGGAATGGTACCATTGGAAAGGGGAGATTCTCCCCTTTCCAACGATACCTCTCCCACGTGTTTCGGTGCTCGGGGGGGCTGAGGTAGCCCCACGAGCACTGAAACACTAAAACTGAAACTAAGTTTCAGTTTCGTTTTCAATCTAATGACGACAGCGCGCCATGTGCGCGATCGTCATTAGATTGAAAACGTGGGAAAGGCCTCTGGAGGTTGGGGAAGCTCTTCCCCACCTCCCGAGGCCCCAAAAAAAAATGGAAATTCCTCTGCTGTTTGCAGCAGAAGGATTTCGTGCCCCTGTCCTCATGACGGAATGGTTCCGTCATGAGCACAGGAGCACTGCTGCTCATGATGGAACCATTCCGTCATGAGCCCCGAAGGGGCTAACAGACACATGTCATTAAGGTAAATAATAATAAAACACTTTTTCAATGGTATTTCACGTTTAATCAATTGCTGGTGTCATGTATGTTTACAGACCTATTACATTTTGTTTGCACCGCAATACCAGTAAAAAGAATATAACATCCATTTAATGTGAGTGATTTTACAGATATGCTTCATGGTCTACTTTTCGGCTTGTTGCAAAAGGATGTGCACATGAGTACTGCAGATGTTATGAAATATTGAGTGTATGTGTACCTTCCACTATGGAAAGCTTATAGCAAACTGTCAGATCCATTGGATGATGTCATCAGTGATGTGATCAGTGATGTCATCAATGATGTAATTTGAGATGTAATCAGTGATGTCATCAATAATGCAGTTTATCATGAATGGTACAATATGTGAGGTTATAAGCAAGGCATGGCAGGGCTCAAGTTATAGTTAGCTCAGTAAACTATAACTGGTAAATTGCAGTGTTTTTTTTGTTTTTTAAAAGTTCGTTTTTATGTTAGTACAGCAACTGACTATAACATCACTTTAACCTTTGTTTTTTCCAGTGAATGTTTAGTTTTTTTTTAACGCGAAGTAATATTTTATTACCATACCTAGCTATAATGTCACTTTAACCTTTTGTTTTTTTCAGTGAATTCCTGTGTTTTTTTAATCATATTTATCATACACTCCCACTGAGCACAGTATTTGGCCATAAAAACAGGGTGTTGGCCACAGGGCCTTTCCTGCATCGAGCCTCTGCTCCAAATCCCCCAAGGTGGGTAACCCTGCGCTGCGCATGGTGTTCTGCTTTGTGCGGTGGGGTCTTGGCCTCAGTGCCTGGCCTGTGGTCGGGTCCTGTGCCCATCACCCCACACCAGCAAGCCCCCGCCATGCACACCCTTCAGTCATGCACAGCATAGGGTATGGTGCAGGGCCTGGCACCCAACTGCATCTGTAGAGTACTTATTTTTTTGTGACTGCATTTTTTGTGGTTTTCACTTTTTTGTTTTTCAGTTCAAACAGTATTACTACATTTACAGGAAGTTGCCACCTTTTGTATTCATTAGGAATCAGGAAATGTGTATTAGTACATTTTGTCCTGTCCTCTGTTTCTATTTTTGGAGAGCACTTTTGGCAATGCGCCAACACCTTGCCTTGTACAGCCTGTGGCCACGCATTGTTTGGGATTGACCCTGCACCCAACATCCCGTGGGTGGCAAAAACCCACACACCCCCACTCTACATCTTTCATATTTTAAACAATATTGTTTTGGTACTGCAGAACTCCTGCGGCACCGCCACCAAGCCTCAACCCCCTGTACCATGAGACCATGCAAGCTTCTGTTTGTGAAGCTTGTTAAAGTGCCTCCTAGGATACCACACTGAGGGCTGAGGAATTATTATGGTACCCGCAGCACAATTTTCTGTTTCATTTTGGACATTTTCTTGTCCCCACGAGAAGCCGCTTGTTCCTTTTGCACCTCTGCATGCGCCATGGTTTTGGGTGCATAGCCCTTAAGAGCTTCCACATTTCAGTGGTTCCCATTGAATACTGGCCATCCTTTACTTTGCGGAGCGCTTTCTGGCATAAAGAGCACATCCCCTCTTGTGCACTATATTTTTTTGCCAGTTGGAAGGTCAAAAACGTATTAATAAAGAGAAAGGAAGATATCGAAATGTCTGCCTCTGTAGGAGAAAGGCTGTAGAGTGACATGCATAACTGCCAAGCTGTCCAGTGAGTTACTTTCAGACAGTTCTGGATTTTAAGACTACATCATTTGAATATTGAGAAAACACATATGTTTAAAACAGGAAGCTAAATTACAAGTTTAAGAATGTAATGTGGTGTGGGCTAAGAAGCCAAGGGTGTCTTGGTGTGCCACACATGATAATTGGGCATACTGTAGTAATGCACATGAATCTGTAATGAGAATTATTTCCATCCCCTAAAACATGGTAAGGAAAAACAATGCTGTGTGCCTGTGCCAAATCTTGACGCACACTATAGAATTCCCTTAGCCCTCAGGCAGAACAGGAGTTCCACCTTGCCATCTGAACAAGGGGATCAGAAAGGTGGTGTCCCATGAACCTCTACCAAACTGACCCAAAATTAATCCATGTTAGGAATGAAAGTTTCCCTGTCACACACACCGATATCCTTTTGGGTGTCCCTCCCCCTTTCCCCAAAGAAAGCACATGCACAGAAATCTGGACTAGTATTTTATAAGCTTTTATTATAAAATATAAGCTTTTCTTAAAAGCCAAGCTAGTGTAGAATATATTCAAAATTATAGTATGATGAGTATGCTGGTGAGTAAGTATGAATAGAAAGTAAGTAATATAAAAACAGACAATATAGTATTCTATATGTTACCTGTTGGACTTGGCCCTTTTTGGCAGGTTCACCCCTAAACTTTTTGCCTTGTCTGTAACCTGGTGTTGGTGATTTTAGGCCTCTGAGCACTTTGGCACTGTGGTCCAGTGGAAAGTGCGTGCGCTCTCTGTGTACTTGTGGTGAGATAGGCCTGCCCTCCCATAGGAATGCATGGGGGATAAGTGTGTCCATGGTAATTCCTGGTATGAGAGGAGCAGTGTGGTCAAGTCTGGTATGTATGAATTTGTGAGAATAAATGCTGCGCAATGGTGTGCGCAGATTTATTGTGAGTGGTGTAGAAATGCCACTTTTAGAAGTTGGCATTTATGTGTGCTCTGTGTCTGATGTGCCTGATGTGAATTGCATGTCTGGCTTTGTGAGTGACAGGGGCTGGGAGGTGTGTGTGGCTCCAGGAGACAGGGTGAGTCAGCCCAGTGATGAATAGAGAGATCTGCATGCAGATGGGAGGGAGGAGTTGCACCTGGGACCTGAATAGGGCTGTGCCTTCCCTCCACAATGCTGGCTCCACCCCATGTGGTGTGTCTAATCCCTGAGCCCCCACCTGACAAAGAAGAGAGGAGCTGAGCAAGACAAAGTGCTCCAATGCTCCCCTAAACCAGTTCTGACTGGTATCCCCAAGCCCTGTGCTGTGACACAAAGGGATTTAGTGTATAAAAATAGGGGCTGTGACCCCATGAGATGGATTAGTTCAGTGTGTGCTGTTCCTGCGCGGGCGTGCTGATGGGGCCCAGGGGGGGCTGCCAGGAGGGCTTGCCTCCCTGGGCCCTGCATGGCCCCTTCATCTTAAAGGACGTCCAGGACTTTTGCTGGTTCCTAGCGCCTCGTGAGCGCTCTGATTTTTAAATGGCCCGGGAAGAAGAGGAGCGTTTGGGGCTTAAACCTGCAGCGCTGGGCTGCGAGCGTACCTCGAGGGAATCCCGACGTGGGGACTCCCCCGCAGCGTGGAAGGAGAGCGGGAGCCCACCCCGCGTTTTGGTGTGCTTTTGCGGGAGCCTACCCCGCGTTTCTAATGCCTTCGTGGGTATTGCGGAAGCCCACCCCGCGGTTTTGCCAGAGAGAGCGGTTGCCCACCCCACTTTTGTATTTATTCGAAACGGGAGCCTACACCGGATTGCCACCGCAAAAGGGAGAAAAAGAAACGGCCGCCGCAATCGCGCGGCGACCAGGAAGTCAGGCGGATTTGCCTGACGTGGGCGGGGCCTCGTCCAAAGGGGCCGGAAGAGAAGCGCCGGATTCCAAGGCCCAGGCGGGAGCCCACCCCGCGCTGGGACATGCACCGGAGGAAGTCTGGAGCCTTGCGGGCTCCGCCGTAAAGTCCCGGGTCCCAGGAGGGGGGCCTGGGTGAAGAGAGGCGACCAGAGCAGGCCGCGACCAAGAGGTGTTCCAGGCGGGACCCCCGTAGAGAAGAGGGAGTCCCGCAGGCAGGCACAGCGCGACCGGGAGAGGAGGCAGAAGCGCCGTGTCCGCCCCAGCCCCGCGCCGCGAGAGAAGTGCTGCCTGCAGAGAGTAGAGTCCTGCCTTCGCCCCAGCCGGTGAGTGGGGCTCAAAGGGGGCTGAGTCTGGCCAGTCTTCCGGGTGCCCGTTGCACCCGAGGGAAACTCCGGTGAGTGGGGCTTCTTCATTATTTATGGTCCCTGAGGCACTACGAGTGCCAGTCTGTTTTCTATACAGCTGCACCGCATTCACGGGCAGCTGCATCTTGGGGGCATTTGTTTTGTGAAGTCCCGGAGTGGGGCTTCACAAGGGCACAGCGGTGCCGATCGGGGCACATTGTCGGTGCCCATTGGGCTACATTCATTGGGAGAGCCCCAGAGCAGAGCCCCAGAGCAGGGCCCCAGAGCCCAGCGCCGTTTTCCCAGCTGCCCAGCAATTAGTGGGCAGCTGCTACGTTTAGGCCAGGGCACATTGAGGAGTCCCAGGAGGGGACTCAGGAGGCACAGTGGTGCCCGTGCATTGCGCAATTTCTGCTTTCGCTGCAGTGGCAGCTTAGCGCCCTGACATTCTGGACTTAGGGCATTTGAGCCCCTTTGAGAAGGCGAGTTGGCCTGGGGGCAGGTTGGTGACATGGGTAGAGCGCCAGGCTCTACAGGATGGCGTAATGTACTTGTGCCTACTCTGAATGTTGCCAAGAATGATTTAGGCCCATTGCGTAATGTGTTTATGCTAATGAGGTTTGGGCCTAATGTGATTTATTGCCTAATGTCATGTTATGATGTCTTGGGGTAGTGCCTATTTGCGTAATGTGTTTATGCTTATGAGGTTATTGCATAATGTGTTTATGCAGGTGAGGCCCTTTGCGTAATGTGTTTATGCTAATGAGGTTTGGGCCTAATGTGGGTTTATGTCTAATGCTAATAGGATAATGCTTAGGTCATTATGGTACCAGTAGTTACTGGTTGTGTTTTATATTTGCATTTACTTACCTGATCTGATGGTTCTGACCTTGGCCCGATTGGCCTGGTCCTGTATATAATTCCCCTGTGAATATTGCCCGTGCCACTTGGCACAGTGTAAATGTGTGATTACGTTTCTAATGTGTTTATGACAATACAAAGGTTATTTTTTATATTACCTTGTGTGGAGTTCCTTTTTTAGTGTGCCTAGTGTGTTGCTGTATGTGTGTGTTGCGCAAACGCTTTACACATTGCCTCCGAGATAGGCCTGACTGCTCGTGCCAAGCTACCAAGGGGGTGAGCAGGGGTTATCTTGGGTGTGTAACTCCCTTGCCCTGACTAGAGTGGTGGTTTCTGCCTGGCTTTGGCGCAAGCCTTAGCCAACCAGAAATCCCATTTCTAACATTGGTTGTCAGCGGTGAGGATAGGACTTGCTTTTGCGCAGTACCACAGCGACAACTGGTTGCACTACAAACTCTGCATTTAGATAATCACATGTTTGGGGATTATTTTTACTGATTTTATTTTTTTCCTCAAGAGTGTCATTTTTAAATGGTGTTTTCTGCGCTTTTATGTTTGGTGGCAGAAGAGAGAAAATGACAGGGCGGGACGCCAGTAGGTGGGGAGGTTCCCATAGATAGGGAGTCCCTTGCTAGGTCCAGTGCCCAATCCCTTTTCCTGTCTCCAGAGGTGTGGGTGGATAGGAGGGAAGAAAGGGAGTGTGGAGGAGAAAAAGTTAGCTCGGGAGGGTAGTTTATCCCCTGAGCTCAGTTGAGTTGTCTGGATTCACCGGTAAGGGTGGGATGCAGTGGTGGCAGCAGAAGTGAGTCCAGTGCATAAAGTCCCAGTCCCAGTTCCCAGAGTATGGTACCTGGTGCTCAGTAAGAGGGGTACAGGTTGAAATTCAGGGACAGTGAGGAACTGTCTCACCGGTCTGGGGGGGCGTGTCTGGATGAGTGGTGTGTTGCACTGGACGAGTGGGTGTGAGTTCTTTTGGTGATAAGGAGCTTGCACGGGAGGTGGACCTCTGGCTGTGTGCTAGAGGTCCTGCAGAGGTATTGGGGAGTGATTCCAAAAGTAGTGGCTTGGGTATCTTCTGGTCCTGTGTGGTGGAAGAGGTTCAGTGTAGCCCAGCTAGGTCCCAGTGGAATGGGAGGGGTGTAGGGGCTCACGTCCGGTCTCAGTGGAGACGGAGTGAGTGTGGGACGGTGTGTCCCACGGTGGCCCAAAACCCCGTCTCAGGGCCTGGAGGGTTCCCTTGGGGAGCGCCAGGTCGGGGGCCTAGGCTGTACTTGTAGGTCATTTGAGGTGGATCTTCCAGTGTCTAGAGGACGTGGAGTGTCTGTAACTAGAGCTCCAGCGGTCCTGGTGTCTGGCGGTACCGCTCCAGTTGGGAGGGTGCAGAGGTCCAGAGTGAGGGGTGAGAGGGGGATGTGTTCCCCAGTGGGAGAACCGGTGGGTCAGGGACCAGCCATAAGGGCTGAGTTTCCTAGAAGTGACCATGGTGACACCACTTCTGTCCTGGGGGATCTTCGTGCACTGTCAGATGGACAGGGGTCGGGAGATCTGCGCCAGGCAGACTATCACGCAACACGTGAGTCGTGTTACCCTCGGGGGTGCTGTGTGCGCCCCCAGAAGTCCTGGCGTGCCAGGCAAAGTGCTCAGCCACGGGGTTTAGCTCCAAGGTTGGGGAGGCTAGGTTCAGGTTCGGCCTGACCTGGAGGGAAGGATGACTGTAAACAGTTTCCTGACCGGTTTCCAGAGGTACCACTCCAGTTGGGAGGGTGCGAACTCAGGAGAGGGGTGCAGAGGGAGGGAGTCCTCGCCTCTGACCCTGGTGCAACCTGAGGGTTTAGACCCTAGGTTGGGAGATTAGGAAACTTCCAGGTCAAAAAGGAATCTCTGCCAAAGTGGATCAGCTGAAGAGACTGAGGAGACTGCCCTTGCTGTGTGTTCTGGGGCTCACCTGCAGTTTGTTGTTTCCACTGAGGAAGAGGAAAGGGAACTTTGCTGTGTGCTGTGTCCCCCCACCTGCTTGAAGAGGGACTTTGCTGTGTGCTGTGTACCTGCGAAGTGAAATAGTTTCTATGGGCCTGAGTGAGCTGTCCTCCTGTTGGAAGTTTCAGTTGGAAGGAGAGTGTGTCGCTGATACGCCGCTGGCGGGTGCTCTGTCTAGCCTGGGACATACTGAGACTCCCCCTGTGATCATGGAACTGAAGGGTACCGGACTCTGGAAGGGGGTGCAGAGGGAGGGAGTCCTCGCCTCTGACCCCGGTGCAGCCGGTGAATGTAGATCCCAGGTGGTAGACCAGTTGATGGAGAGAGGTCCTGAACTGGTGGGAGAGTTGTGTTCTGGTGGATGCTTCCCCTGGGAGAGTGCGGAACCCCAGAAGTAGAGGTAGGGTGAGGCAACTCTTGCCCGTGACCTCTGGTCAGCCTGAGGGTGCGGACCCTAGGTTGAAGGATCAGTGGTAGTTTGGAACTACACTGAGAGGGAGAGTGGAGAATGGCTATTGGATGGCAGGGGTTACTGCCCCCCACTCTGTGGATTGGCAAGGACCAGTGACGTCTGGGTGGCCTAGGGCCTGGTCCTGGCCGTGGACAACTAGGAAGTACCAGTGGGGTAGCCTAGTTGGGCCTGAGAGTTCTTTCTCAGAAGGGACCACATGGGTTCAGATTGGCGTAGAACCGGAGGGTGTCCCTGCAGTGAGGGCCCGCGTCCGTGTTCTATCGCCCGAAGCAGGGAAGCCCATCAAGGTAGTGATTGGTCTGCCCTGCGTTTTGGCTGGAAGGGGGTTGTGTTGGACTTGGCCCTTTTGGCAGGTTCACCCCTAAACTTTTTGCTTTGTCTGTAACCTGGTGTTGGTGATTTTAGGCCTCTGAGCACTTTGGCACTGTGGTCCAGTGGAAAGTGCGTGCGCTCTCTGTGTACTTGTGGTGAGATTGGCCTGCCCTCCCATAGGAATGCATGGGGGATAAGTGTGTCCAGGGTAATTCCTGGTATGAGAGGAGCAGTGTGGTCAAGTCTGGTATGTATGAATTTGTGAGAATAAATGCTGCGCAATGGTGTGCGCAGATGTATTGTGACTGGTGTAGAAATGCCACTTTTAGAAGTTGGCATTTATGTGTGCTCTGTGTCTGCCTGCCTGATGTGAATTGCATGTCTGGCTTTGTGAGTGACAGGGGCTGGGAGGTGTGTGTGGCTCCAGGAGACAGGGTGAGTCAGCCCAGTGATGAATAGAGAGATCTGCATGCAGATGGGAGGGAGGAGTTGCACCTGGGACCTGAATAGGGCTGTGCCTTCCCTCCACAATGCTGGCTCCGCCCCCTGTGGTGCGTCTAATCCCTGAGCCCCCACCTGACAAAGGAGAGAGGAGCTGAGCAAGACAAAGTGCTCCAAAGCTCCCCTAAACCAGTTCTGACTGGTATCCCCAAGCCCTGTGCTGTGACACAAAGGGACTTAGTGTATAAAAATAGGGGCTGTGACCCCATGAGATGGTTCAGTACAGTGTGTGCTGTTCCTGCACGGGCGTGCTGATGGGGCCCAGGGGGGGCTGCCAGGAGGGCTTGCCTCCCTGGGCCCTGCATGGCCCCTTCATCTTAAAGGACGTCCAGGACTTTTGCTGGTTCCTAGCGCCTCGTGAGCGCTCTGATTTTTAAATGGCCCGGGAAGAAGAGGAGCGTTTGGGGCTTTAACCTGCAGCGCTGGGCTGCGAGCGTACCTCGAGGGAATCCCGACGTGGGGACTCCCCCGCAGCGCGGAAGGAGATCGGGAGCCCACCCCGCGATTTGGTGTGCTTTTGCGGGAGCCTACCCCGTGTTTCTAATGCCTTCGTGGGTATAGCGGGAGCCCACCCTGCGGTTTTGCCAGAGAGAGCGGGTGCCCACCCCACTTTTGTATTTATTCGAAATGGGAGCTTACCCCGTATTGCCACCGCAAAAGGGAGAAAAAGAAACGGCCGCCGCGATCGCGCGGCGACCAGGAAGTCAGGCGGCCTTGCCTGACGTGGGCGGGGCCTCGTCCAAAAGGGCCGGAAGAGAAGCGCCGGATTCCAAGGCCCAGGCGGGAGCCCACCCCGCGCTGGGACATGCACCGGAGGAAGTCTGGAGCCTTGCCGGCTCCGCCGTAAAGTCCCGGGTCCCAGGAGGGGGGCCTGGGTGAAGAGAGGCGACCGGAGCAGGCCGCGACCAAGAGGTGTTCCAGGCGGGACCCCCGTAGAGAAGAGGGTGTCCCGCAGGCAGGCACAGCGCGACCGGGAGAGGAGGCAGAAGCGCCGTGTCCGCCTCAGCCCCGCGCCGCGAGAGAAGTGCTGCCTGCAGAGAGGAGACTCCTGCCTTCGCCCCAGCCGGTGAGTGGGGCTCAAAGGGGGCTGAGTCTGGCCAGTCTTCCGGGTGCCCGTTGCTGCCCGTTGCACCCGAGGGAAACTCCGGCGAGTGGGGCTTCTTCATTATTTATGGTCCCTGAGGCACTACGAGTGCCAGTCTGTTTTCTATACAGCTGCACCGCATTCACGGGCAGCTGCATCTTGGGGGCATTTGTTTTGTGAAGTCCCGGAGTGGGGCTTCACAAGGGCACAGCGGTGCCAATCGGGGCACATTGTCGGTGCCCATTGGGCTACATTCATTGGGAGAGCCCCAGAGCAGAGCCCCAGAGCAGGGCCCCAGAGCCGTTTTCCCAGCTGCCCAGCAATTAGTGGGCAGCTGCTACGTTTAGGCCAGGGCACATTGAGGAGTCCCAGGAGGGGACTCAGGAGGCACAGTGGTGCCCGTGCATTGCGCACTTTCTGCTTTCGCTGCAGTGGCAGCTTAGCGCCCTGACATTCTGGACTTAGGGCATTTGAGCCCCTTTGAGAAGGCCAGTTGGCCTGGGGGCAGGTTGGTGACATGGGTAGAGCGCCAGGCTCTACAGGATGGCGTAATGTACTTGTGCCTACTCTGAATGTTGCCAAGAATGATTTAGGCCCATTGCGTAATGTGTTTATGCTAATGAGGTTTGGGCCTAATGTGATTTATTGCCTAATGTCATGTTATGATGTCTTGGGGTAGTGCCTATTTGCGTAATGTGTTTATGCTTATGAGGTTATTGCATAATGTGTTTATGCAGGTGAGGCCCTTTGCGTAATGTGTTTATGCTAATGAGGTTTGGGCCTAATGTGGGTTTATGTCTAATGCTAATAGGATAATGCTTAGGTCATTATGGTACCAGTAGTTACTGGTTGTGTTTTATATTTGCATTTACTTACCTGATCTGATGGTTCTGACCGTGGCCCGATTGGCCTGGTCCTGTATATAATTCCCCTGTGAATATTGCCCGTGCCAGTTGGCACAGTGTAAATGTGTGATTACGTTTCTAATGTGTTTATGACAATACAAAGGCTATTTTTTATATTACCTTGTGTGGAGTTCCTTTTGTAGTGTGCCTAGTGTGTTGCTGTATGTGTGTGTTGCGCAAACGCTTTACACATTGCCTCCGGGATAGGCCTGACTGCTCGTGCCAAGCTACCAAGGGGGTGAGCAGGGGTTATCTTGGGTGTGTAACTCCCTTGCCCTGACTAGAGTGGTGGTTTCTGCCTGGCTTTGGCGCAAGCCTTAGCCAACCAGAAATCCCATTTCTAACATTTCCCTTACCTAAAATGTATTTTCTAAGAAAAATACCCCTGAAAAGGCAGCCATTAAGCTAGATGCTGTACATCACACACTTGTTTGGTGTGCACAGGCTGTATGCCAGGCCAGACTCAGTCTGCGAGAAACCAGAATGTTATCAGCCAGTGTTTTTGAAAATGGAGAAAAGAGAAAGATCCTTGGAATGGAGATGTGTCTCTCCACTTGAAAGACTCAAAGACCATGCATCAGTACTGTTTTGTGTATCGTGAGACAGTGAACCCGTGATTCATATGGCACTGCCAGACGTCTCCTCGTATTGTTAACCACCATCATTCTTATAAGAAACAGCAAAGGGTAAGCTATGAAACTACTCTGATACGAGAGAGAGGTGTGGCGAAGCGGCCAGAGAGGCTGACTTCGGAGAGGGCTCATGGTTCGATCCCCGGTGGCAGCTCAGTTCTGCACGATGTGACTCACTTAATCTCCCCGAGGGCCCCCAGCGACTTGAAACCTTAAAGGTTGACATGTTGGCGCTTTACAAATATGGATTGTTATGACTATGTGAGCCAAAATTCCACTATCAAAATACATAACCTGTACACAACATATTGTAATATAATTATTTGCAGAAATACGATAAAAGCAAGCACTTCCATTACCAATTTGGAGGCCCGAGGCAATAAATGAAAGGTGAGCAGGTGAATTATATGATGGGCACCTAGGCAAACAAAGTAGAAACACAGGACGCAACAACAGCCTCAAAATGTATGCAGACATGCATGGGATTTTAACCCCTTCGCTGCTAGGCCTTTTCCCCCCTGTGCTAAGCCTTTTTTTGGCTATTTGGGGTAGTGCGCGCTTAGGCCCCTGTAACTTTTTGACCACATAAGGTATCCACGCCAAATTTGCGTCCTTTTCTTCCAACATCATGGGGATTGTAAAGGTACCCAGGGTTTGTGGATTCCCCTAGAGGGGTCCCAGAAATTAGCCAAAATACAGCTAAATTTTGTTTTTTGGGGGAAAAATGGGGAAAAAGGGCTGCAAATGAAAACATCTGGGTTTTTCCCTGCAAATGGTATCAAAAAAGGGTTTGTGGGGCTGAAATCACCATTTTCCCAGCTTTTAGGGAATGACAGACTTTTGTCAGAAAACCAACATTTTTTACACAGTTTTGGCATTTTTCTGGGACATAGCCTATTTTTGCTATTTTTTGTGCTTTCAACCTCCTTCCAGTTAATGGGAGAAATGGGTATGAAAGCAATAATGGATCCTGGAAAGCTATACATTTTAGAAAAGTACACAAAATTCTGAATTCAGCAAGGGGTCATTTGTGTAGATCCATCAAGGTTTCTTTATAGAAACTAACAGTTAAATATAGGAAAAATTGAAAATTAGTTGAAAGAAACAGCCTTTTGTGTCAACGTTTTCACTTGTAACTTCTTCTAATTATGACAGCTCTTTGAAAGCAATATGCCGTTACATCCGCTGGACCTTTCTGGTTGTGGGGATATATAGGACTTGTAGGTTCACCAAGAACCCGACGAACCCCGAGTCAAAAACTGAGCAGCAATTTGCAATGGCTTTTTATTATGTACCGGGTATATATCAATTATTGTGGGAAAATGTATACATGGAAAAATCGGTATGAAAGACACCTATGTATTTCTGAAACGGGAACAAATTATAGAGTTTAGAAACAGTAGATATTTGCACATTTTCGAAATTGGGAATACTCATACTAGCATGAGAATTATCGGTCATTTTTCAAAATGACTTCTTTTTACACAATGTCTTTCATTTGGAAGGCAGAAATGCATCGAAAGTCAATAGGTAATAACAGTTGCTTTACAAATCTGAATTACCCTAAGTCTCCCGATAAAAATGGTACCTCACTTGTGTGGGTCGACCTAGTGCCCGCGACAGGAAACGGCGCAAAACGCAATGTGGTCACACCTCAATTTTGCAGTGAAAAATGACCCTTTTTTGGCAAAGTGCCTAGCTGTAGTTTTTTAACCCTAGCTCTGCTGACACCTAGGGAAAACTAGCAAACCTATACATTTTTGAAAACTAGACACCCAGGGGAATCCAGTATGGGGTGACTTGACTGCCTCCCACCAGGTTCTGTTACCCAGAATCCCTTGCAAACCTAAAAAAGTGGCAAAAAAAAACACATTTTCCCAGGGGAACGCTGGGTGGTAGGAAATTTGTGTCAGCCCGGTGATGCCACAACTTTCCCACACAAAAATGTGTGAAAAAAGTGATTTTGTTCAGCTAAATTTGAGGTTTGAAGGGCATTCTGGGTAAGGAAACGTTGGGGGATCCACGCAAGCCATACCTCCCTGGAATCCCCCGGGTGTCTAGTTTTCAGAAATGTGTGGGTTTGGTAGGTTTCCCTAGGTGGCCGCCGAGCACCAGGCCAAAAACCCAGGTGACCCCCCTTGCAAAACTAGGTCATTTTGATGTCGCCTCAATATGTTTTGAGGCCTTGCCTGTCACGGGTACTTGGGCCTCCCACACGAGTGAGGCACCATTTTTATCGGGAGACCCGGGGGAACGCTGGGTGGTAGGAAATTTGTGTCAGCCCGGTGATGCCACAACTTTCCCACACAAAAATGTGTGAAAAGGTGATTTTTTCAGCTAAAATTGAGGTTTGCAGGGGATTCTGGGTAAGAAAACATTGGGGGATCCACGCAAGCCACACCTCCCTGGAATCCCCCGGGTGTCTAGTTTTCAGAAATGTATGGGTTTGGTAGGTTTCCCAAGCTGGCCGCAGAGCACGGGGCCAAAATCCCAGGTGACACCTTTGTAAAACCAGGTTGTTTTGTGATAGGCAATTTTGATGTCGCCTCACTACGTTTTGGGCCCTTGCCTGTCACGGGTTCTTGGGCCTCCCACACGAGTGAGGCACCATTTTTATCGGGAGACCCGGGGGAATGCTGGGTGGTAGGAAATTTGTGTCAGCCCGGTGATGCCACAACTTTCCCCCACAAAAATGTGTGAAAAAGTGATTTTTTTCAGCTAAAATTGAGGTTTGCAGGGGATTCTGGGTAAGGAAACATTGGGGGATTCACGCAAGCCATACCTCCCTGGAATCCCCCGGGAGTCTGGTTTTCAGAAATGTGTGGGTTTGGTAGGTTTCCCTAGGTGGCCGCCGATCACCGGGCCAAAAACCCAGGTGACACCCTTGCAAAACCAGGTCGTTTTGAGATAGGTAATTTTGATGTCGCCTCAATATGTTTTGGGCCCTTGCCTGTTGCGGGTACTTGGACCTCCCACACGAGTGAGGCACCATTTTTATCGGGAGACCCGGGGTAATGCTGGGTGGTAGGAAATTTGTGTCAGCCCGGTGATGCCACAACTTTCCCACACAAAAATGTGTGAAAAAGTGATTTTTTCAGCTAAAGTTGAGGTTTGCAGGGGATTCTGGGTAAGGAAACGTTGGGGGATTCACGCAAGCCATACCTCCCTGGAATCCCCCGGGTGTCTAGTTTTCAAAAATGTGTGGGTTTGGTAGGTTTCCCTAGATGGCCGCCAAGCCCGGGGCCAAAAAGTCATGGGACCCCCCTTGCAAAACCAGGTTGTTTTGTGATAGGTAATTTTGATGTCTCCTAAATAGGTTTTGGGCCCTTGCCTGTCGCGGGCACTAGGCCTACCCACGCAAGTGAGGTACCATTTTTCTCGGAAGACTTTGGGGAACACGGGGTGGGTGGAATTTTGTGGACCCACACAGATTCCAGAACTTTCCACCACAGAAATGTGAGGAAAATGTGTTTTTTTTGGACAAATTTTTAGGTTTGCAAGGGATTCTGGGTAACAGAACCTGGTGAGAGCCAGTCAAGTCACCCTATCCTGGACTCCCCTGTGTGTCTAGTTTTCAAAAATGTATAGGTTTGCTAGGTTTCCCTAGGTGCCGGCAGAGCTAGGGTTCAAAATCTACAGCTAGGCACTTTGCAAAAAAAGGGTCAGTTTTCACTGTGAAAATGTGGTGTGTCCACATTGCATTTTGGGCTGTTTTCTGTTGCGGGCACTAGGCCTACCCATGCAAGTGAGGTACCATTTTTCTCAGAAGACTTTGGAGAACGCGGGGTTTGTGGAATTTTGTGGATCCACGCAGATTCCAGAACTTTCCACCACAGAAATGTGAGGAAAATGTGTTTTTTACAAAGTTTTAGGTTTGCAAGGGATTGTGGGTAACAGAACCTGGTGAGAGCCAGTCAAGTCACCCCATCCTGGATTCCCCTGGGTATCTAGTTTTCAAAAATGTACAGGTTTGCTAGGTTTCCCTACGTGCCAGCTGCGCTAGGGCCCAAAATCCACAGGTAGGCACATTGCTAAAAAAAAGTCGGAGCCTAGTGGGCTTTTTGCCGCCCTGGGGGGGAATCGGGGGAGGGGGGTTTGTCCCGATATGCCCCCAAAGGGGCAGAAAGACTGTGGCTATTTTTTGTGGGGGTGGGGGCATTGGTATGACCATTTTGGGCAGACCCCCACGCATAAAAAAGCCTGCGTACTCGCTGGCGCCTAGTGGGCTTTCTGCCCCCCAGGGGGCAGATCAGGGGCCACTGCCACCATCTTCCCTCCCGGGGGCAGAAAGACTGGAATTTCTCTGGGGGTGAGGTGGGGGTATTGTCATGCCCATTTTGGGCAGCCCCTACCCCTACACTAATAAAACAAAAAAATCCATGGTTTCTAGTGGGCTTTCTGTGCCCCCCGGGGGGGCCAGATTGGGGGCTACAGCTCCCATCTGCCTCCCGGGGGGCAGAAAGACTGTCATTTTTGTGGGGGGGTGGGGGCATTGGCGTGCCCGTTTCGGGCAGCCCCCACCCTAAAAACAATTGCGCAAAAAAAATCCCTGGTGGTTAGTGGGCTTTCTGCCCCTCTGGGGGGGGCAGAAAGGCTGTAATGGTGGCGGGGGTGGGGGCATTGGGGTGCCCATTTCGGGCAGCCCCCACCCTAAAAACAAATGCACAAAAAAAATCCCTGGCGTCAAGTGGGCTTTCTGCCCTCCCCCGGGAACAGATTGGGGGCTACTGTCCCCATCTGCCCCCCAGGGGGGGCAGAAAGGCTGTAATGGTGGCGGGGGGTGGGGGCATTGGCATGCCCATTTTGGGCAGCCCCCACCCTAAAACAAATTGTGCAAAATAAAATCCCTGGCATTTAGTGGGTTTACTGCCCCCCCGGGGGGGCAGATTGGGGGCTACTACCCCATCTGCCCCCCAGCGGGGGCAGAAAGGCTGTAATGGTGGCGGGGGTGGGGGCATTGGCGTGCCCATTTCGGGCAACCCCCCACCCTAAAACAAATGGTGCGAAAAAAAATCCCTGGGGTCAAGTGGGCTTTCTGCCCCCCCGGGGGGGGCAGATTGGGGGCTACTGCCCCCATATGCCCCCCAGGGGGGGGGCAGAAAGGCTGTAATGGTGGCAGGGGGTGGGGGCATTGGCGTGCCCATTTCGGGCAGCCCCCACCCTAAAAAAATGGTGCAATAAAAAATCCCTGGCGTTTAGTGGGCTTTCTGCCCCGCAGGGGGAGCAGAAAGGCTGTAATGGTGGCGGGTGGGTGGGGGCATTGGTGTGCCCGTTTCGGGCAGCCCCCACCCTAAAAAAAACTTCAAAAAACAAATCCCTGGTGTTTCGTGGGCTTTCTGCCCCCCGAAGGGGCCGATTAGGGGCCAATGCCCCATCTGCCCCCCAGGGGGGGCAGAAAGACTGTAATGATTGGGGGGGGGTGGGGGCATGGGCATGCCCGTTTTGGGCAGCCCCCACCCTTATTTTTACTTTCTAAAAAAATCCCTGGTGTCTAGTGGGCTTTTTGCCCCCCCGGGGGGGCAGATTGGGGGCTACTGCCCCCATCTGTCCCCCAGGGGGGGAAAAAAGACTAAATTTTGCCAAATTAAATTGGGGGGAGCAAAGGCCCTTGCCCAAGGGGCCGCTCCCCCCTCCCTGGTGTCTAGTGGGTGGATCCCTGCTTGGGGATTGCCCTCCTGTGGCGATCCCCAAGCAGGGATCCACTGGGGAGGGGTACCATTGGAAAGGGGAGATTCTCCCCTTTCCAATGATACCTCTCCCGTCTTTCTACGTGCTCAGGGGGCTGAGATAGCCCCCTGAGCACGTAGAAAGCGAAACTGAAATGAGCCTCTTGGCTCATTTCAGTTTCGGTTTCACTGAAATGACGTCAGCGCGACGTGCGCGCCGATCGTCATTTCAGGGAAACCAGGGGGGGGGCCTCGGGAGCTGGGGAAGCTCTTCCCCAGCTCCCGAGGCTCTTTTGGCATAAAGGGAATCCCTCTGGTGCCCTCAACTGAGGGATTTCCCAGGCAATGTTTCATGACGAGCTGGACTCGTCATGAGCACACGACCACTGTGTGCCATGACGAGTCTAGCTCGTCATGAGCATGGAAGGGGTTAATACTACTGCAAACTTAAACCTGTAACTTGTGTTTTTAACAAAACATTAAGGAACTGGTTCAGAATATAGTGAATGGAGGGAATTGATCTCCAGTTCCCTAAACATGGAATTCCCTCTTGCTATTTAGATTCATAGTGCCAGGCATTGCTTTAAGTGGGATTAAAAAAATGGGGGGGTCTCTCAAAGGATCGTGACCGATGTAATCAAGGCCTTGGCTTAAGAACACATAAGCTAAAAATCTGTGCTTAGCATAGTGTGCCACGGACTGGCATTTTGCTGTTTCCGTCATTGCATCCAGATATATGATACAACAAGTAACATTACACCTACAACAAGTCAAGACTATTGGCTTTGTGCATGGTTGTTAGTTGCATAAGATAAATAAGCAGCAACTATGGCTTTGTTGTATATAATATTGAAAATGCTTTAGTTCTGAAATGATGAGACTGTGAAAGAACTAAAACGAGTCTCTTTGAAGTTACATCAAAGGCTTTAAGCTGTGGTACTGCTGCATAGTTGAGATTATTTGGTATGGCTGCATAGTTGAGTGTTGGAAAGTCATCCTGTGCCCTGTGCAGCCCCCAATTTTTTGCTGACTGGTACTGGTGGTAACTGACTCAGACTGACCCTGGGCTCTGCCTAACCAGGCCCAGGGCCAGTGCTATGCTGAAAGAGACGCATTAGAATACAGTGAAAACACCTACATACTCTAGGGTACACTATGGGTTGGGGTACCCCTGTGATTGGCATGACCTACCCTCTAAGGCCCTAGTACATAATAGGGCGGGGGGATTGAAACTACCTATCAGTCCCTAGTATATGATAGGGCATGGCAGTTTAGAGGCCAGAAGCCCTTTCTGCACTTGCATGTGTGCACTGCTGAAGCCTGAGTTCAGTTTAAAAGTGGCGCTGTGTTGCAGGACTGCTTTTAAACAGCAAATTGTGCCCAAAATCGACTTTGGTGTTTGGGGCACTTAAAAATGGTTAACCTACAATGTTTCAGCATATTAAGTACCCCCAGGGTCTCCCCTAGGTGTCCCAGGGGTGGGGGATCAGGTATTTATAAGGAGGACCCTTATAAAATGAGTTTTATATGCCTTCGGTTAAGTGAAATGTGCCATTTCACTCCCCACATTGTGATAAAGTGCTGCCCAAAATCGACTTTGGTGGTAGGAGCACTGTGGAGGGAGGATCTGCAATATTGTTACATATTCAGAACCCCTAAAGTCTCCCCTAGGTGTTCCTGGGGTAGGGGTCCTGTAGTTACATGTAGAGTACGTATAAAATATGTTTTTATAAGCCCTGGTGCTAGAAAAATGGCTTAAGTCATTTTTCCCATTGCAAAACCCATGCCACATAGGTTAACATGGCAAGAAGTTATTAACTAATAACTCTTGATAGGAGAAGGCTAAAAATGCCATTCAAAGACTTCCCAGAATGGTATTAATAAATCCAACAATATTATATTGTTGAATGTCTCCTAAAATGAACATATGAGAAGTTATAAGACTTTCTTGTTTGTAAGCCCAGATTCAGCCTTCCAGTGGTCTGTCCTGATTGGTCAGAGTTAAGTGGATTAGCCAGGCTTCTTCGAAGAGGTGATAAAGAGCCCCTGGGGTTAACCAGCTCTGCTGGTAGGGCAGTGTTCTGTTACACAGGAATGCCAGAGCAGGGGGAGGAGTCATAACAATGGACTTCAAGGGAAGGGAAAGACATCAGTGTCATTTACAACTCCACTCTTTTGACCCTAAGCCAGATGCTAGGATTAAGGAAGGAATAAGCAGATGCAAGGGGGAGAGACTATGGAGATTAGCCATCCTAGGGGGTGTGTTTAGCCAGCTCTTCTCTCCCTGCTGGAAAATCAGCCATTATGAATTTGGAAGAATTGGTGCACTCTGGGACAAAATAGTGCCACACTCTGCAGGAAGTGGTCAGACCTTTGGGTGGTATCTTGCAGCCCATTGGACAGGAGTCACCTACTGCTTGACCCAGAGAAATTGGAATAAGTATCTGAGAAGGGCAGAGCCCCTCAGATCTGCTGCTTGAAACTTAAGAAAGCAAGGCGGGCCATGCTGGAAGTTTGATGTGCATTTCCTAAGGCCTGCACTCTGAAGACTGCACCTTCTACACCATCTGAAACTACAGCCTGTGGATTACCTTGTTGTAAAAAGGACAAAAGAGTGGACTCCCTGCAAGCTGCAGGTTAACAGAGCTCACCTGGTATATCACCACCAAGGATCCGCAACCTGGAGAACTACCAGTGGATTTGTAAGTGTTTTGTCCAAGTGGATTGTTGGAACTGAATTCCTCAACTTTCAAGGACCATCTTGGAGCTTCCAGACCCTTGGAGTGAGTTTGAGACACATTGGGACCCTTTGGGAAACTTCAGGAAGAAGTTCCAGGAGTTTGGAGAACTTAGGAGCAACTTTGGAAAAAAGCTACATAATGGGACGGACTCAACCTGGTCAGCCAAGTCGCCTGCCTTCAATCGCGAGTCGGCCTGCTCTCCAGGTTCGTCCCACTGAAAAGTTCTGCAGGTCCGACTTCCAGAGTTTGACTGGGATTAGGTGAAATCCGAGGCCAGCGAACCCTCACCGAATCCGGTCTGGTGAAGAGCATCGAGGGACCCCGCGAAGAAAAGCTCCAGAAAGGTTTCTAAGTCTGAAGGTAAAAACTGTGACCGAGACCTACCGCGAGAGGTAGCCGAGCAGGGCTCCATCGCGGTCGGCCTGAAACTTTGACTTTGACCCGGTCTATCGTGACCAGATGTCCCGATAAGGTGCTATATGTTTCTATGTGCTAGAAATTGCTAAATCTTTGAAAATTTATATCTCCGTTTCCCTACATTGAATTTTTGTCGTTTTCGTGTCATTTTAAAGATAAAAATATTTCCTATTTTTATAAATTGGTGTTGGATTTCTATTATGCATTGTGTCTTAAATATTTACTGAAATGGTGTTTTTAAATGCTTTACATACCTGTCTTTGAAGTTAAGCCTGCCTGCTCGCAGCCAAGCTACCAAGGGTTGAGCATAGGAATAATTTTCTAAGACTTATTCTGAGCCCTATACTGTGTTAGTGGCCTTATTGCCAGTGGCAGATTTACATTTGCCCCTACTAATAATCCACTTTCCAACATTGAGATTTTTTTTTCACCCTGAGGCTGGGGGCAAAAAAGGGAGAGCCCGACAGGGACCCGCCTCAGCACCTGCTTTTAAGAACTGCTGTGTTGAGCACCGGCAGGACCCGGTCCACTTAAAGCCCTGGTGCCAGGTCTCTGACAGCAGAGCCTCAGCTGGCTTCGCTGTCAGAAACCTTTGACCAACAGTCCATCCACCAAAGGTCTGTCAGTCAATGTACCACTATTTAGGTCTGTCATTCCGTAGTATATTTTTACTATTCAGGAACACCAGAGTAAACTAGAGGAAACCGGATGGTCCCGTACGGGAAATAAAAGAAATTATGTACGTCAGGGCCACTATTTTATTGTTTTTCAATACCTGCTTTTGAGAAACCAAAACTTTGTTGAAGGGTTGCATCAAACATGCTGCCAGTTCCACAAAGCATGAATTCCTTTAATAGGATTTACTGTGGGGGCAGTTCTGCTGAAGGCACAGAGATACCCAACTTCCTGGCGGGTGTCTCGGAGTATGGAGGGTATCTTCTGCTGTGGGAGCAGAGGCCATAACCTCTACTCACCTGGACAGGATGATCCTACATCCTCTAAACTGTAAACCAGCCCTTAAGTCTTGTTGACTGTAGAAAGCTGGCCTATAAAGCAAGATGCAACAAGCCTTGACACTGTAAGACTCTTTCCCCTCTACATTTTGCGGTGTCCCTGAGACAGTTTTATTTAATGTGGAAGGGAGTGAAAGGTGGAGCATTATCATATCTGATAAGTTCACTATTGGTATACATAAATGGACACAGATCTACATGCATACAGGCACAAATGAACACATGCCAACAAACATACAGGCACCTGTATAAACGCAAAAGAAACACACCTTGAAACATGTAAGCATATCTATACCAACAAACTTATAGCATCCATACTTTCATATTTGCTTTAAAAACCCACTTACCTAGAGACACACAAAAGCACAATTACAAGCATTCAGGGACACAAAGACCAGCACATAAAAAGATATCCATTGACATGCAAGCGACACAAAGAGGAACAAATGCAAACACAGGTGGCGCACATGCAGGCACACACTTGCGACCACAAACTACAGACATATAGACAACTATGAACACAGGTTGATGGGTAATTCATGACTATACGGCTGGGTGCTCAATGGAAGCGACAATGTAAGTGCAACCCTGGACAACTAGATAAACATGATTGTGGGTGGATAAATGGAAGCTTAGGTGAATAGTTTGGTGTTATACATGGATTAAAAGATGAATGGATTAGAGTGTGGGTGGTATCTTGGATAAGTATGTGACAGTGGGAGTATAATAGATTGGGTGCTGGTTGCATGGATGTGGTTGGACTCATAGGCAAATTGATGAGCTTACACAAATATTTAACAAATCATCTGGCATTAAACCATCAACTATTCATCCATCCATGCACTTGTTCATGCATCAATCAGCTACTCATCCATTCTTTAATCAATCAATCAATATTCTTTATTCGATTTTAAGAATAAAATCATAAAAGAGAAACACAGTATAAAACAGAGCACGAAGATCAGCATCAACACAAGTTAAAATTACGCATGCTTTAAGACCCCAGAAAGATAACATAAACGAAAAAAACATACTGTAGGTGTATTTAAAAACTGTAAATGCAATAATGCAGGTCTAACTTTGGTAAAATTCATAGGCTTTAAAAGTGGGCATATGAATTTAAATCGCAAATGATTATATTTCGAACAGATCATGACAATGTGTAAGGTGTCATTGACTGAAACATTATCACAATCACACAAGGGCATCATCAAATCCTTGAAACAGCCATGATTAAAATGCAATAATTGCGGGAATAAATTAAGCCTAAAACATGTCAATCGACGTCGCTGGTGGCGAGACAAATTCCAGGTCAAATAGGGCTTCAGACCCCTTACAGTTTTCACCAGTATTGCGTGACACACTGAATGTTTGTGTAGTGCTATGGCCTTGCGGTCTGCTGCCATCATGTCTCTGAACGCTACAATGACTCACATGAAATCGAATTTAACTATGCTGCTTGGATTGGTATAGAGTTCAGGTCTCCCTAAAGATTTCGTATTAGAGGACATATAAGCCAGCCAGGGAATCAAGGAAGGCGTATCCATATTCAAGCAATCTTGCATGATTACTCTATTAAGACCTGGCTCCTCCTTTGCCCAAATTGAAAGCCATTCAGTTAATCATGCAGTCACCCAATTGTCCATTGACTGAAACTCTAACTAGGGACATGACTATTGGTGGCCCTTTAAATTGTGATTCCAGCACTTGGATCGTATTTTGAAGTGGCGCGATGGTTATATGATAAGGTTAGCTCCCTTCACCTTTGTTACATCTCAGCAGGTAAAGTCAGGTGGAATTTAACAAGAGCAAAAGGCCTAGAATATACCCGTACATGAGGGATTTGGTGCATAACCATCAAAAACTGCATGTTATTCCTTACAACAAGAGAATAGTTGACAATTATTGCAACAGATGAATTTCGAACACTGCAGTGATTGATTTCATTAAATGCTACAGTTATCCCATCCGACCAGGGGTACTCATTATTTTCATCACACTTTTTCCCATTCATCCATCCACACAACTAAACACATAAATGCGCTAATCAATAAAGAAGCACTTTTACTTATTGAAACAAATACCTATTGATAGCGGCAATATTTGTAGGAGCAAAAAGCATTCCGTCCATCATTTGTTCTTTTTGCTTCTGTCGCCCTAAGTGGGAAGGGTATGCCCAGACGTCATCCCCTTGCTCCCAGCACCAATTGATTCAAGCTAGCCTGGCTGATAAGGGGTGATACCTCAAAACCAGTCCCAGTATGCTTGTTTCCTGTTCAGGGAGGACATGGCTTGGCAGTTCAGGCTGGACTGTTACCATGAGGAGCAGGGTCAAGACTGATTTTCAAATCTCTGGGTCCAAACTGGGGTGGCGTGGTGAGCAAAATAATGATGGATTAAACCCAGATCTTTGTGACTGGGGTAAATATTTGCATTGTTCAACATTCTGTCCACCATTTGTTCTTTTTGCTTTTGCCGCACTCAGTGTCTCTGAGTATGGAGGGTATCTTCTGCTGTGGGAGCAGAGGCCATAACCTCAACTCAGCTGGACAGGATGATCCTACATCCTCTAAACTGTAAACCAGCCCTTAAGTCTTGTTGACTGTAGAAAGCTGGCCTATAAAGCAAGATGCAACAAGCCTTGACACTGTAAGACTCTTTCCCCTCTACATTTTGCGGTGTCCCTGAGACAGTTTTATTTAATGTGGAAGGGAGTGAAAGGTGGAGCATTATCATATCTGATAAGTTCATTATTGGTATACCTAAATGGACACAGATCTACATGCATACAGGCACAAATTAACACATGCCAACAAACATACAGGCACCTGTATAAACGCAAAAGAAACACGCCTTGAAACATGTAAGCATATCTATACCAACAAACTTATAGCATCCATACTTTCATATTTGCTTTAAAAACCCACTTACCTAGAGACACACAAAAGCACAATTACAAGCATTCAGGGACACAAAGACCAGCACATAAAAAGATATCCATTGACATGCAAGCGACACAAAGAGGAACAAATGCAAACACAGGTGGCGCACATGCAGGCACACACTTGCGACCACAAACTACAGACATATAGACAACTATGAACACAGGTTGATGGGTAATTCATGACTATACGGCTGGGTGCTCAATGGAAGCGACAATGTAAGTGCAACCCTGGACAACTAGATAAACATGATTGTGGGTGGATAAATGGAAGCTTAGGTGAATAGTTTGGTGTTATACATGGATTAAAAGATGAATGGATTAGAGTGTGGGTGGTATCTTGGATAAGTATGAGGGGCTTAGTGGGAAGGGTATGCCCAGACCTGGGCCCTGCTTCTCTACGGCACTGGATTCAAGCTAGCCTGGCTGATGAGGGGTGAAACCCCAAAACCAGTCCCAGGATGCTTGTTTTCTGTCCAGGGAGGACTGACATGGGAGTTTGGGCTGAACTGTTCCCTTTAGGGAGCAGGGTCAAGACTGATTTGCATATGGCTGGGTCCAAACTGGGGTGCCGTGGTGAGCAAGAAAAACAATGGATTAAAACCAGAGCTCTGTGACTCGGGTGAATGTTTGCATTGTTCAGCATTCTGTTCACCAGTTGATGTTGTTGCTTTTCTCGCCTTAAGTAGGAAGGGTATGCCCAGACATGTGTCCCATGCTCACTGCGCCACTGGATAAAAGCTAGCCTGGCTGATGAGGGGTAATACCCCGAAATCGGTCCCAGGATGCTTGTTTCTGGTCCAGGGAGGACCTGGCTTTGCAGTTCAGGCTGGACTGTTCCCATTGAGGAGCAGGTTCAAGACTAATTTGCATATGGCTAGGCCCAAACTGGGGTGGCATGGTGAGCAAAAAAAAGGATGGATTAAACCCAGATCTTTGTGACAGGGAGTGAATGTTTGCATTGTTCAGCATTCCATCCATTGTTTATTCTTTTTGCTTTTGTTGCCCTAAGTGGGAAGGGTATGTCCAGACGTGGGTCCCTTGCTCACTGTGCCACTGGATTCAAGCTAGCCTGACTGATGAGAGGTGATACCCTGAAACTGGTCCCAGGATGCTTCTTTCCAGTCCAGGGAGGACCTGGATTGGCAGTTCAGGCTGGACTGTTCCCAAGAGGAGCAGGGTTAAGACTGCTTTGCATATGGCTGGGTCCAAACTGGGGTGGCATGGTGAGCAAAAAAACAATGGATTAAACCCAGATCTTTGTGACCGGGGGTTAATGTTTGCATTGTTCAGCATTCCATCCATTGTTTATTCTTTTTGCTTTTGTTGCCCTAAGTGGGAAGGGTATGCCCAGACGTGGGTCCCTTGCTCAATGTGCCACTGGATTCAAGCTAGCCTGGCTGATGAGAGGTGATACCCCAAAACTGGCCCCAGGATGCTTCTTTCCAGTCCAGGGAGGACCTGGATTGGCAGTTCAGGCTGGACTGTTCCCAAGAGGAGCAGGGTTAAGAATGATTTGCATATGGCTGGGTCCAAACTGGGGTGGCGTGGTGAGCAAAAAACAATGGATTAAACCCAAATCTTTGTGACTGGAGGTGAATGTTTGCATTGTTCAGCATTCCCTTCCATCGTTTACTTTTTTTGCTTTTGTTGCCCTAAGTGGGAAGGGTATGTCCAGACGTGGGTCCCTGGCTCACTGTGCCACTGGATTCAAGCTAGCCTGGCTGATGAGAGCTGATACCCCGAGACTGGCCCCAGGATGCTTCTTTCCAGTCCAGGGAGGACCTGGATTGGCAGTTCAGGCTGGACTGTTCCCAAGAGGAGCAGGGTTAAGTCTGATTTGCATATGGCTGGGTCCAAACTGGGATGGTGTGGTGAGCAGAAAAACAATGGATTAAACCCAGATCTGTGTGACTGGGAGTGAATGTTTGCATTTTTCAGCATTCCATCCATCATTTGTTCTTTTTGCTTTTGTCACCCTAAATGGGAAGGGTATGTCCAGACGTGAGTCCAGTGCTCACTGCACCACTTGATTCAAGCTAGCCTGGCTGATGAGGGGTGATACCCCTAAACTGGTCCCAGGATGCTTGTTTCCGGTCAGGGAGAACCTGACTTGGCAGTTCGGGGTGGACTGTTCCCATGAGGAGCAGGGTCAAGACTGATTTGATTATGGCTGGGTGCAAACTGGGGTGGTGTGGTGAGCAAAATAACATCTTAAACCTGAATCTTTGTGACTGGGGATGAATGTTTGAATTGGTCACTATTCAGTACATCATTTGTTCTTTTTACTTTAATATTTATAGTAGGTCATTGCTACAAGCAGTCCAAAGCGTTGAAAAAAGGTAAAATATGACAAAACATACTAAGAAATCATTGGAAACGGCAATGAAATTGGAGATTAATGTTATTTAATGTGATTCTAAAATATTCTTAAGAAACACATTTAACAAGACTTACATTTTTGAATGTTTAGAAAGCATGTTAATTGTAGCTCTGTGCTCCTTAGACATATTTACCTTGCTTCTTAGGGGTAAATCTGCATTTTGTTGCTATTCACCATTTTCGAGTAGAGATTGTTACCTAGGCCTAAATAAGGGGATAGAGTATCCTTCGAATGAATTATAAGTGTAAAATTAACCTGTAACATTTTGGTAGAGATCTCCACAACTGGAGCGGAGATCTTCATATTGGAAAGTATAGGGAAATTTATTAAAGTTCATGTATCAAAAAGAAATATATTTTAATATGATATATAAATGCAAAATAATTTGAAATAATTAAAATTATTTAGGAAGTAGCAAAATATAAAGTTACATATTATCTCCTCAAATGAAATGTGTATTAAATAACAATTAATTTTAAAGATTTATTTAATTTACAAATATTAATTTTTAAACACTTATTTTAAAAATACCTCATTAACATTTTTTATTTAATTTGGAGTAAACTTGGTTAAAAGTTATGTATTTGATTAATTTAAATCATATATATATTCACTGAAAAAACCATAGGTTTCAGGGGCGTTATAGTTAGTTGGACATTTCACTCGTACAAAACCATAGAAATTCCCCCGTTATAGTTAGTTCAGCTAACTATAACTCGCAGCGCCCGCAATGCACTGCTGATGACGTCACATATTACATCACTCATGACATGGTCAGTGACATCACTCATGACATCACTGATGACATATCAAATGACATCACTGATGACATCATCCTTGTGATAGAGTGGCAGACCTCCTCTCACCCTAATATAACCTTTGATACACACACTCAAAAATACAAACTAACATTTTCAAAACAATGGACATACCAATACCAGTTACAACACACCTATTCATTAATTCCAAGATCTACACACATCCACTCATTCACCAACAGTCCCTATACAGTCACTCATACATGTACTCACTCATCATATGTACTCATACACCTATACATCCTGTTACACACCGCCACTCATCCATAGAGTTACTCACACACATAGTCACACATGCAAACAAAGTATCAAACATCCATTTACTTGCATATACAGTTATACACACACTACCACACTTACTTCTACAGAAACTTACACATACTTTCTCTCTTAAACAATCACTTATAGAAACACCTACTTATTTGTACAGGAACTCTTCCAATCTCTCACTCTCACATATACTCACTTATATACATCAATACTCACATATACTAGTTTAAAACATATGTAGTTACTCATAAAGACACTATTGAGACAGTCATTCACTCACTAACACACCCATACACATACTCATCCACCTATACAGTCCTGCACACATGCTGTCTTCAACACATACAAACAGTGAGTCACTCATTCATGCATCTATGCACTAAGTAATACCCCCACTGAACCATACAGACACTCAGACACTCATACTGATACTCAAAAACCAACTAATAACCCATATAGACACTCATGTAGCTACTCACCAACCCATGCAGCCACTTATACACAAAGTGAGAGACTGATACAGATATTTTCATATTTAAACATTACTCACTAAACCATGTATTCACTAAGATACACTTAGTCAGTTATACAATCAATTTTACAAAGAAAAATCATCCATTTAGACACTTATATACCCATTTATTCTTCCATCGACCTTGAGATATACATATATAAAACATATTTAATTTTCAGAAAAACACACATTCACTGGATGATGTCATCAGTGATGTCATCAGTGATGTCATGAGTGATGTCATCAGTGATGTCATCAGTGATGTCACTGACCATGTCATGAGTGATGTAATATGTGACGTCATCAGCAGTGCATTGCGGGCGCGCGAGTTATAGTTAGCTGAACTAACTATAACGGGGGAATTTCTATGGTTTTGTACGAGTGAAATGTCCAACTAACTATAACGCCCCTGAAACCTATGGTTTTTTCAGTGAATTTCTAAGGTTTTTTAAATGCTAATTTCTAACTATAACGTGCCTGAAACCTATGGTTTTTTCAGTGAATTTCTAAGGTTTTTTAAATGCTAATTTCTAACTATAACGTGCCTGAAACCTATGGTTTTTTAAGTGAATATATATATATATTTATTATACTATGTATACATGTGAAAATGTCTCGGTCCCCTGTTTGCCTCGGTGGCACGGAGAAAATGGGTGGAACTGACGTCAGCACGCCGACGAGGTCCTCTTATGGCTCCGATGACGTCATACGGTGTCGCGAGCGGAGCCGTGCTCGTTGATGTGGGAGAGCTAGGAAAGAATTTCCGTGGAATGCTGGTGCAGGGGATATTCACCTAAGTGTTCAGGCTAGTCCTTTGGGAGCAACTGTTTATGTTGCCACTCCAGAAACCGAAACCAGTGATCCGAGGGCAGAGGCCCTGCAGATGGCACACGAGGTGGGGTGCCCAGTCGTGTGCACCGGTGGGGCAGCGAAGTGACAAGCACCACAACCCACAAAAAAGGTAACGAGGGCACTGAATAACACAGGATCTTCTCTTTGTATCTGGCAGGAACAACGAAGTTAAAATGCCCTAGTACCAAAATGTAGAATTAGTGCTACAACGGTCTTCAAGAGGACCTGCGAGGCCGCTTCTGCCTCCCGTACCCTGGACGATACAAAAGGGGATGATGGACGGAACGTTTGAGCCAATCAAACACTCACCCCCAGTCAAGTGATCTGGGTTTAATCCATCATCATTCTTTAGCTCACTCCACCACCCCAGTTCAGACATGGCCATATGCAAATCAGTCTGACCCTGTGCCTCATGGGAACGGTCCAGCCCGAACTGCCAAGCCATGTCTTCCCTGGACCGGAAACAAGCATCCTAGGACCGGTTTCTGGCATTCCAGCCGTCATCAGCCAGGCTTGCTTGAATCCAGTGGCAAAGTGAGCAAGGGACCCACGTCTGGGCATACCCCCGCCAACTTAGGGCGAACAAAGCGATACAAAAGGGGATGATGGACGGAACGTTTGAGCCAATCAAACACTCACCCCCAGTCAAGTGATCTGGGTTTAATCCATCATCATTCTTTAGCTCACTCCACCACCCCAGTTCAGACATGGCCATATGCAAATCAGTCTGAACTGGGGTGGTGGAGTGAGCTAAAGAATGATGATGGATTAAACCCAGATCAGTTGACTGGGGGTGAGTGTTTGATTTGCTCTAACGCTCCGTCCATCATCCCCTTTGGTATCGTCCCGTACCCTGGAGGTGGCACATGGGTCACGCGGTACGGTCATACTGCGGTGGGACGCACACTCGTTGACCTCTCATGGCACTGCTCCACACTTCAGGGAGGACGCTTTCCATTAGCTATGTTTTCTGATGACATGTCGCACCGGCCCGTCCAACAACAGAACTCCTTTAGATCCAAACAGACTCTTCCACTCTCTCACCGGAAGTGAAACCAGGCCACGCGGACACTTTCACAATACAACAGCCGGAAATGCACTTTTCGGTAAAAAACCACATTCCTTCCTCCTAATTAATCAAATAAACGTCTCACTGAAGAACAGGGGCCAGCTTCGATCGGTAAACAGCCGTTACAACGAATTTTTTACTTTGCGATACCATTACAACGCATGCATTACCACGCATGCGTTGTACATCACGAAGTCATTACTACGCATTTTTTAGAACGCATGGTCATTTACCACGCATGCCTTTACAACGAATTTTGTTGTAAAGGTATGTATGGTAAATGACCATGCATTCTAAAAAACATGTAGATCGATCCATGTCGTTGTAAGGAAACAGAGGCTGTTCTGTTTCCTCACAACGACGTGCACCGCCCCTCAGAGATGACGTGAAGCAGGAACCACGAGGAGAGAGGAACCATGAGGAGTGAGAGGTAAGGGGGATTGGGCATGGGGTGGGGGTTTCTTTTCTAGGGTTTAGGGTAGTGCAGTGGTGTTTGGGTGGTGTAGGGGTCGTGCTGGGGTTAGTGTTTTAGGGTTTAGGGTAGTGCAGTGGTGTTTGGGTAGTGTAGGGGGTCGTGCTGGGGGTAGTGTTTTAGGGTTTAGGGTAGTGCAGTAGTGTAGGGGGTCGTGCTGGTGGTAGTGTTTTAGGGTTTAGGGTAGTGCAGTGGTGAATGGGTAGTGTAGGGGGTCGTGCTGGGGTAGTGTTTTAGGGTTTAGGGTAGTGCAGTGGTGTTTGTGTAGTGTAGGGGGTCATGCTGGGGGTAGTGTTTTATGGTTTAGGGTAGTGCAGTGGTGTTTGGGTAGTGTAGGGGTCGTGCTGGGGGTAGATTTAGGGTTTAGGGTAGTGCAGTGGTGTTTGGGTAGTGTAGGGAATCGTGCTGGGGGTAGTGTTTTAGGGTTTAGGGTAGTGCAGTTGTGTTTGTGTAGTGTAGGGGGTTGTGCTGGGGGTAGTGTTTTAGGGTTTATGTTAGTGCAGTGGTGTTTGGGTAGTGTAGGGGGTAGTGCTGGGGTAGTGTTTTAGGGTTTAGGGCAGTGCAGTGGTGTTTGTGTAGTGAAGGGGGTCATGCTGTGGGTAGTGTTTTAGGGTTTAGGATAGTGCAGTCGTATTTGTGTAGTGTAGGGGGTCGTGTTTTAGGGTATAGAGTAGTGCAGTGATGTTTGTGTAGTGTGGGTGGTCATGCTGGGGGTATATTTAGGGTTTAGTGTAGTGCAGTGGTGTTTGGGTAGTGTAGGGAGTCGTGCTGCTGGTAGTGTTTTAGGGTTTAGGGTAGTGCAGTTATGTTTGGGTAGTGTAGGGTGTCGTGCTGGGGGTAGTGTTTTAGCACTTATTTTTCTTTCTACAGCACTAACCATAATTTCTATGACAAAATGAACCCCCTCATTTTGTTCCTTTTTAAATTAAATGTTTTAAGAGTTACCAGTTTATTCCAATCAAGATGGCTTCAGGTGTGCCATAATTTTGTCATAAGTAAGACTGTTAGCGCTCTAGTTGTTCTTTAGAACACTCTGGGAAGCTGCAGTAGAACACAAAGGCATCAACTGACAGGCTGCTCCTGTTGAAATATAACAGGAAGATATTTGAGATCACACTTGAAACATGTCCTAATTTTTCTTTCTACAGCACTAACCATAATTTCTATGACAAAATGAACCCCATCATTTTGTTCCTTTTTAAATGAAATGTTTTAAGTGTTACCAGTTTATTCCAATCAAGATGGCTTCAGGTGTGCCATAATTTTGTCATAAGTAAGGCTGTTAGCACTCTAGTTGTTCTTTAGAACACTCTGGGAAGCTGCAGTAGAACACAAAGGCATCAACTGACAGGCTGCTCCTGTTGAAATATAACAGGAAGATATTTGAGATCTCACTTAAAACATGTCCTAATTTTTCTTTCTACAGCACTAACCATAATTTCTATGGCAAAATGAACCCCCTCATTTTGTTCCTTTTTAAATTAAATGTTTTAAGTGTTACCATTTTATTCCAATCAAGATGGCTTCAGGTGTGCCTTAATTTTGTCATAAGTAAGACTGTTAGCGCTTTAGTTGTTCTTTAGAACACTCTGGGAAGCTGCAGTAGAACACAAAGGCATCAACTGACAGGCTGCTCCTGTTGAAATATAACAGGAAGATATTTGAGATCACACTTGAAACATGTCCTAATTTTTCTTTCTACAGCACTAACCATAATTTCTATGACAAAATGAACCCCATCATTTTGTTCCTTTTTAAATTAAATGTTTTAAGTGTTACCAGTTTATTCCAATCAAGATGGCTTCAGGTGTGCCATACTTTTGTCATAAGTAAGGCTGTTAGCACTCTAGTTGTTCTTTAGAACACTCTGGGAAGCTGCAGTAGAACACAAAGGAATCAACTGACAGTCTCTGCCCTTGTTCGATGTACATGTTTTACTGAGAATGTCAGACTTCATTCTCACATGACTGAGAAAGATAATGTGAATTTACAGAAAATATGCTCTCATTTTAGCTTCTGGAGCACCTTCCAAAACTGTATGGGACAAGCATGTGAAAATAGTTTTCTCTCAAACATGATTCATGATATCCCAGCAGAAGGTTTTTCACAGGGTAAAATCACCTTAGAACACACCACAATTCCTGAAATTAGTATGGTACCATCAACAAATGAATTCTAATGTAACTAAAGTCTGTTATCACCCTTTATAGTTCTCCTTTTGGTAACCCTCAAAATCTTCGATTCACTACAATGCATTTCAATGGGGTACTATCATTTATATTGGTCCCAAGATGGCTGCCAGCAATTCCAGGATGAAGTGCTGACAGCCAATCAGATCTCACGATGACATGTGTGGTTAGGCTCCGCCCAGATATATATGTGTTTTCTTTTTCAAATTTCTCAGGAACTACTGAACGGATTTACACCATTTAAGCAAAAGGCACGACCCTGAACCAAGGGCTACCTTTTTGGCAAATTTGGTGTAATTCCGTTCAGCAGTTCGGGCTGTAGCTGCGACTAAAGGTTCGTATGGAAAATTGCATGGGGAAAACATGTTTTGGGACCCCCCTTTTTTCTTGGCCCCCGCTTGCCGAATCACCCCGAGACTTTCAGGATAGGAGCGGACCGGAGCGCCCCAACAAGTTGGAAAATTTCGCGAAGATTCGTCAACCGGCGCCAAAGTTATTTCAAATAGAATGGTGCGGATTTCCTATGGAAAATAGGTCCTAACTATAACTATCTACTGGCGACCGCCAGTAGATAATATATATATATATATTTTTTTTTTTTTTAAACTTTAAAAGTTGAATTTTTTGGGTAAACTTAAGTGTAGTCCTTATTTATACTTAATTTGTTTTCACTAATATATGGTGATGTGATTGTGATTATATATCATATATATTGTTTAAATTTAGAGCTATTTTAATTACTTTATCATTAATTGCTAGCGGTGTTAGTTTAATTCCGTACCTCTATTGTTTTCCATGGGAGTGTGTTGCAGTGCCAGTGGTTGGCCATGTTTGATTCTTGACTTACTTCAAAGGCGGCTGGGGTATAGTTAAGTCTATTGTGACACAACTAGAGCTGCAGTAACTTTAGAAGTGTGATTTGAGAATTGCAATGCTCTTGCACTTTTGTGAGTGTTTCTTTTGTAATACCATGTCTCTTCCAATCCACTCCTTAATTGTCCCTTAACCCACCTATTTTTGAGTAATTATTCTTCATTTTCCTACCACTCCCATAGTCCCTTCCACATTTACTGCAAAAATAATAGTATACCTAAGTGTGCGGAGACCACTGGCACTGGGTCGGAGAACTCCGCACTGAAAAGATAGTAGAGGTGGAGATCTCCATTGATAGGTTTGTGAACTGCATTTTGAAATAAGTTTATAATTCAGCTCTCGTACTACAGCAGTTTGTGAATTGGTTTTATGGTTGCAACATTCAGTCGCTGTGGATAGCATAAAGACCTCATTGACAATAAGGGAGAGAGGAAAGAAATGTCTAGTCCTTCGTGCAAGACTACACATCACAAGTCAAAGTCTAGGCTTTTCAGAGCTGTTATCGTGCCAAATCAAACAGAACAATCTCTGGGAAAGGTAAGGTTCTAACCCACATATAATGTGGCAAGCTTCATCATTGGGCTTCACACATCTTTGCACTGATTGGGACCAGGGTGGGCTTCTATTACATTACATGGGAGCAAGGGTTTTTATAAACAAAATTGCCCTATATAGAGTGACCAGCTGCCAGAGTAAAAAACTCTCTAGGACTGTCCAAATACTATTTATTAGCAGATGCCATGATAGGGTTAAAAACTTAAAGGGGATGACATACCGGGGTTACCAATCACCCTGACATCCTCACGAATGTCAACATGTTTCTAACGATCAACATAGTGCCCCTGCGGGTCAGCAGTCTTTTTCAGGACGTCTAGCACATTGGCTAGTAATATACACAAACCCCTAAATTATATGAGAGCGTCTCACTGCTTACTGCTATTGTGATACAGGTGCAAAGACACCCAATTCACAATACCAAGATCTACATGCAAAATGTCATGGATGGAAAATTGTCAATTCTCGATTTCCTGGTGGTGACACTCAAATGTGTACAGGAGATCATTCCTCCTGTTGTTGAGGAATTTTCTCTCAAACCAGGAAACACAATAAGGTGTCTATCTATTGTCACAGATACACAAAAGGATGGATGCTGCCATTCCTTGCTTCGTTTCTTGCCACCGATTGGCGGTTGGAACCAACAAGTAGGTTGGGCTGGCTAGTGTTGGACTGAAAAATATGTCTAGCTGACTCCTTCTAGCATTGTGCGAGTTAAGTTAGCATTTGCGGCACCATTTTGTATTCAGCCGCCATTTTGTGCCATGATTGAAATGCAGCTTCTGTTTCATACTGTCTGCCTCAGCAGACAGTAGCCTCGATTGTTTCTTTTTATTATTCAAGGTTGAGCTTCGTTGGACTAATGAATAGCGCGTTCTGTGTTTGCATGGCCTTCCTTGTATGTAGCCCTGCTCCCACTCTCAGAGAGACGGGCACGGGCTGAGTAACTTTGCAGCTAAGATAGTGTGTACCCGGTCTCAGGATGGTAGCTCATCCTTCTGTACCTCCTTTGTTCATCAGTGCCCAGGCTGGAAAATTCCAGTCTGGGCGTGTCTTAGGGGTGTTGGAAATGTATATCTAACTTTACCTTGTGGACGGGGGTCAGTCCCTCGGCAACTATCTAAGGAGGCTGGTCAGACTGGACTCCGCTTGAGCGAATACTAATAAATAACTTGGTTTGTATTCTCTACTGTCTGACTGACTCTTCATTTGTATGGAAGGCTGAGAGGTGGTTGTGAGTGACCCGGGTGGCCCAAATCGGGTCACTTCCTTCACTAGGTAGACCAAGCAAGGCATGTGAGCAATGACAGCAGGTCACAGATCATGCAACTTCACTTCCTTTGCCTGCCTACACCTGCAATGCTGGAGCTACTTTAATGCCATTGTAGGAAGCTGCCTATTGGGCCACCATACGTGACCAAAAGGGGAATCAAATTGTGCAGATGGGCACATATTGGCTTTGTTATGGGGTGAAATGGAGCATCCAAATGGAAAAATGTTATTTAGTCCCGGGATGCAAAACTTCTTGCACTATAGCTTTACACATGACACAGCAGTACATGTGAGCATGGATTCACTCAGACTGAGTTACAATACTGTGCTACAGCAGTGAACAGCCATGAGGTTCCATAAGTGACACAATGAGGATGGTGACATTTTCCTCATTGTATATTGGCATATGTATATGGACAGATGTTTGCATGGTCCAAAACTAACTGGGGATCAATGGAGCACTGAACAGAAGGGCTAAAGCCCGAGTCTGCAGTTAGAACTTCCCCCTTGAGTTTGGGAGCAGGTTGGTACCTAACTGGTGACGATTTTGTGTTCTATAAAGGCATAGGTTAAAATTAGATGGTACATTGTTTTGGTATCAGTGTTTAGCTACTTTTACATTTTACACATATTGAAACAAATTAGACCCAACGCTATAGAAATTTCATTTTTTTTAAATATAAAAAAAATCTAGAGATTTAGTAGAACCCTATTCAAAGAGGTAATTGCTGACAATTATTGAATATATTTTGTCGGTGTATCACAAGAAGGCAATTTCACCATTGTGTAAAATATATCCAATGCCTCACTCAGCAGAAATCAGGCCTACATTTATTTTTTTTTAAAATACGTTTTATTCCAATTGAATTCCAATTTTACTATGTGTTCACAATAAAGTGGCCCTGGAATCACCTCTTTCCAGCACACAACTGCACTACAGAACAGTATTGTGCATTAAATGTGTATTTTGTAAGTGTCACACGAATGGGTTCAATAAAGATGCAAGAGATCAGATTTGAAAAGAAGCAAATTATTTGGGGTTTTTGTAAACTCTGAGGGGCAGATTTACAAGAATTGGCGCATCCCTGCATATTAGCAGGGATGCGCCAATTTATTTGTGACACGTAAAAAAACCCTTGCGCCACCATGGATGCGCCGCATTTACAATGCAGCGCACCGTGGCACAAGGATAGACAGATGCGTGACGCATCTGTTTGGCGTAAGGGTAGCGCATTGCTGGAATCGTGTTGCAAGTACGACGCAACTCCAGCAATGGTTAGGAATGCCTATTCCTAACATGCTGCGTCACTCCTTACGCCTGCTTCAAGCAGGCGCGAGGTTTTGACAGACAGGCGTCGTAAAAGTGACTCAGTGAAATCTTGTAGATTTCACTGCGTCACTTTTACAAGGCTTTCCTGCGTGGGAACGCCCACCCTGCATACATTATACCTGACGCAGGTATAATGTAGCGCAGGGCTTTACAACGTGAAGCATCTCCCTAAATGCGTCACGTTGTAAATATGTCGCAATGTGGCGCATTGTTTACGACGCCGCTGCCTCACAGAAGTGACGCAACGGCGGCGTAAAGTTGTCGTAAGGGGCTTGTAAATCTGCTCCTGAGTGTCATCTTGAAATAATCTTTACTTTTATAATTCTATAATGTAATCATAAATTTGCTCTTATAGTCAAAAGAAAATATTTTTGGCAAAGAAACAATATTTCTTTTTCACTGTGCTTGAAGTTGCGCATTGTGTTGCCTTGAGTTACTTTGCGTCAAGGGCCCATTCTATGGGTGGTGCATGGGCGTTCCAAAGCAACCACCCCTGAGATTTGACACAAATCCCTATCTACAAAGAATTGTAGACAGGGATTTGCACCAAAACCCTGTGCCTTCTTGAGGCCATCGAAACGAGAAGAAATACTTTCTTTTCTCTTCATTTTTCTCACTTTGCCTGTGTGTTGCATTGTACAGCACACATACAAATTGTTAAAAGACTCATATTTTTGTTTTTTTAACTGTAAGGGTCCCCTTCCAGTACCTAAACTAAGCATCTGACAACACAGACACGTTGGCGCATGGTTGCCTAAAGTGCACCAGCGCAGGCAGGTAGCAGAACTACACTACATCTTAGTAGATGTGGCCCTGTTCTGCTCTGTCCTGCTCTTCAACGCGGCACCGCAACTTTACTTGCTGGTTAGCAGTGTGTCACTTCTATGTAAAACTGGGCCTGATGTGTTTCTGCATTATACATGAGATTACAAGTAGTGAAGAGGATAGACAGAGATGAGATTATTACACTGCATTTCATGCAGAAGAAATCTTTGGGATTAGGGCTCAATCAGATCTTTGTTTAAGAAGCATAATCCTCAGAAAAGCATGGAAATGTTTATACGATAAAAAAAAATTGTGATGAGGGCGCATTTACATCAAAATGCTGGTCCAGCAAAAACGTTCTCTTCTACCAACATGAGGAAGGGAGGTGAAAGGAGTCCATCAAAAGGTGAGTTGAGAAGGTCAATGCTTCCCTTGTAGGCTGTGAAACAAAGAGCTATGGGCCAGATGTATCAATATTAGGAATACAGATTTCCTAATTGCGATTCTCTCCAAATCCCAATTAGGAAATCAGTAGTCCTTATGTATGAAACTCTTTTAAGTTTCATTAGCAATACCTAGTGTGTCACAAATAGACCTACCTCATGCATATTAATGAGGCAGGTCACAATTTGCGATCTATTAGGAATAGCAGCCATCACAGGGATGGTGGCCTGCTGAGGTCAACAGACCACCATGTCTGTGATTGCATTTTAATAAAGAAGTCTTTGTTTTCTAATTGCATCCATTTTCCTAAAAGGAAAACGGGATGCATTTAAAAGGAAAAAATTTAACTTTTCAGGCAATGCTCCATGGGAACACTGCCTGCTGTTAAAAAATATATGTTTTCCATTCTCAAAGGTGGTGGGGTACCCTGTGGACCCCTTCCCATTTGTGAATGGGATACCACCTCCTTCAAGGAGTCGGTAAAATATTAATGTTTTGGAACCATAATTCAGTCGCAAAACATTCATACATCCCGTTCAGATTCGGTATTTGGAAGGAAGGTCCTAAACACGCCCCATCCAAATACCAAATCGCAAACACAAATTGTGATTTGGTAACATGTTACTGAATCGCAATTTGTGTTATGTACATATGTGAAAGCATTTTTTACGGTTGGAAATGGCCCGATCAGCCATTTCCAACTGCAAAAATGCTTCGTACACGTGGCCCTAAATTAAAGTGAATTTTGTCTACTACATACTTGGCATAGATTCAGCGTCCAGATTATGTGGCCCGAATCCTTCTCAATCTTTCCCCGAGAACCCGTATGTCCTCACATTTGAAGGCACTTCACTGTCTTCCTATTAAAAAAAGGATTCTCTTTAAATCCCTGGACCTTGTTCATAAAGCCCTGCACGAGACTGATGCTTACTATCTGAGAGAGAGGATATGTGACTATGTCCCTCCCAGAAACCTACGGGCCTCCCTCGATCAACTGGCTAAAGTTCCAAAAATCTGCCGGGCTAGAATTGGTGAACAAAGCAAAACCAAAGGGGATGATGGACGGAGTGTTGAACATTGCAAGCACTCACCCTCAGTCAACTGATCTGGGTTTAATCCATCATCATTCTTTAGCTCACTCCGCCACCCCAGTTCCGACATGGCTATATGCAAATCAGTCTGACCCTGTGCCTCATGGGAACAGTCTAGCCTGAACTGCCAAGCAGCTAGAATTGGTGGCAGGTCCTTTTTCTAACTTGGACCGGTCACCTGGAACAAACTTCCTCTGGAGCTGCGTACCACAACTGAGCAATCCATCTTTAAGAAAAAATTAAAACCATGGCTTTTTCAACAAGCTTAACAGGATGATCTGTGTTTTGTAGGTAGCTTCTAATCCAGTGCAGAGACACTCCTGGGAGTATCTGTGCACTCTACAAATCTCATATCATCATATCATATCATTATCAGATTCCAAAAAGCGACTTATCTTCCTCATTCAGTATCCTATAGAGTCTCCCTGAAATCTAACCACTTTAGAGTCTGGGTTATTCCCCAAACCTCCACTAGATACTCTACTCACTTTAAAAAAACTCTCTTTGGGCATATTATGATGTTCTGTTCTTGACTCTACAAGCACTGCAGAATGCCAGTACTAAGGGCCATATGTATCAAAATGTCCTTTTGCGATTCTCAAAAAGCGATTTTTTGCGAATCGCTATTTGAGAATCGCAAAACGCTATGTATGTAGGATTTGCAATAAATTTTGCGAATCCTTCATATTCCTTAATTGCGAATCGCAAATTGCGATTCGCAATTAAGGAATACCTCCCCATTCATTCCTATGGGCCTAGAGGCCCTTAGGAAGGAATGGGAAGACATTCTCAATTTGCGATTAGCAATTAGAGAATCGCAAATTGAGAATGCAATTTCAAGGGTGCCAGGGTGTCAAAAGGACGATTGGGTCCGCAAGAGTCTCGAGAGACTCTCACAGGAGTGCCAATTTAAAAATAGAACATTCTGATTGGCCCAATGAGCTTTATTTCCTTTGGGCCATCCTGCTCCCCCAGCAGTTAGATTCCCATCAGAGCGAGCACTCAGATTGACTGCAACATGAGAAAAATGTTGCTGGCAGCCATCACAGGGCTCGGCGACTTAGTCCCCTGTCCTGAAGTTAAAAAAAATAATAATATAATAAGGGGGCAGGGTAGAGATGCACTGACCCCCTAGGCCCCGGGGGGTAAAACAAAAAGCTGGCAAAAAAATGCTGCAATCCCACGGACTCCTGCAGAATTGAAAACAAATGGCAGCGGTGCCTCATTCATTGGTTACAGGCCCTGGGGAGCCTACCCCACGGGCCAAAATCATAAAAAAGGGGGGGCCAGATTCCAGAGGCCTGGGGACCCCTTCACCTGGGGCCAGTTTTCTTAATAAAGGGGAGGGATGCCATACTGCCAATCTCATTAAAGGCCCTGAGGAACCCAACCCCTGGGCCGAAATTCCGGTAAAAAGGGAAGTGGGGCCACACCTCCCCCTTCCAGAGCCTCTAGAGGCCCGGGGACTCCATGCCCCAGGGCAGATTTCTTTAACAAAGGAGAGAGGGGGCTGCATGGCCCCCATCCCCGAGCCTCTAAAGCCCAGGGAGCCCACCCCCAGGGCCGAAATTATTGGAAATGGTGAAGGGGCAACGCAGCCCCCTTCCCCAAACTGCTAAAGGCCCCAAGGAACCCACCCTGGGCTGAAATTACTGTAAATAGGGAGGGAGGCTGTGCAGTCCCCCCTCCCCGAGCCTCCAGAGTCCTAGGGACCATATCCCCTGGTGGGGGCGATTTACTTAATAAAGGGGAAGGGGCTGCACTGCCCCTCTCCCCGAGCCATTAGAGGCCCCGCGGAGCCCACCTCAGGGCCAAAATTTGGTAAAAAGGGGAGTGGGGCTGCGCAGCCCGACTTTCCGAGCCTCAAGAAGCCTCGGGGACACATCGCTCAGGGCCCATTTCTTTAACAAAGGGGAGCGGGGTCCATGTAGCCCCCTTCCTGAGTCTCTAAAGGCACCGGGGAGGGGGCCAAAAGTATTGAAAATGGGAACAGGGCTATGCGACCCCCTTCTCCGAGACTCTAACAGCCCGGAGAGCCCACCCCCTGGGCCGGAATTACAGTAAATAGGAAGGAGGGTTATGTGGCGCCCCCTCCTGGACCCTCCAGAGGCCCCAGGGACACTATTCTCTGGGGCCAATTCTCTTAATAAAGGGGAGAGGGCCATGCTGTCCCTCTCCCTGAGCCATTAAAAGCCCTGAGGTGCCCCCCGGGCTGAGATTTGGTAAAATGGTCAGTGGGGCCACACAGCCCCCCTTTCCAAGCCTCTAGGGGCCCTGGGGACCCCATCCCCCAGGGCCAAAATCTTTAATAAAGGAGAGGGGGACCACGTGGCCCCCCTGAGCCTCTAAAGGCCCTGGGGAGTCCACCCCCTTGGGCCTAAATTATTGGAAATGGGGAGGGGGCCATGTGGCCCCCTTCCCCAAGCCTCTAAAGTTCCTGGGGAGCCCACCCTTGGGCCGAAATTACTGTACATATGGAGGGGGGCCACTTGGTTTCCCTCCCTGAGCCATTAATAGCCCTGGGGACCACATCTCCGGGGGCCGGCTCAGTAGCTATGTCCCTGGTAGCTCACCCCCAGAACATAGCGGGTTCTCTACTGGCACCGGCGTGGACAGGGAACCCTGTGCTTTCCTCTCGCTTGGTGGGAGCATTTCTTAATTTCCCACTAAGCGGAAGCAAACACCAAGTCCGCTCCCAGCGGGCGGGAGCTTTAAAAATGCTCGTCCCCGCTGGGAGTGGACTTACTGTTTGTTGTCGCTTGGTGGTAGCTGTCAAAGCTCCCGCCAAGTGAGAGTAAACAAGTATGTCCCGGGGTGGGCACCCCGGGACTTAGGGAGACGACCGTGGGTGGACGTGCTCCTGTTGGGCCATTAATTGTTCCAGGATGAGGGTATTGCGCCCCCCTCCTTTTTTATTTAGTGCCAGCCCTGGGAAGGTGGTGGTCCCCAGGGCTGAAAATGGCCCAGAAGGGGGGCCGCACCACCCCCTTCCTGTAAAAATATGGCCATGCCCCGGAGAGGTGGTTGTCCCCTGCACTGAGTATGGTCCGGCAGGGGGGCCTTGCGACCCCTCTCCTCCTTTAATAAATGCAGGGTATAGGATGGAAAGGATGTTTTTAGAGTTGAGTGGTGGGTAAGAGAATTGGATGGTAAGGGTGTTTTTATGGTTCAGGGGTGGGTAAGGGTATAGGATGGGAAGGCTATTTTTATGGTTTAGGGGTGGGAAGGGAAGGGAAGGGAAGGGAATTAAGTGGTAAAGGTGTTTTGGGGTTATCGGGTGGGTAAGATAATTAGGTGGTATAGGTATTTTTAGGGTTTAGGGTGGGTAAGTGAATTGGGTGGTAAGGGTGTTTTTGGGTTTAGGGGTGGGTAAGTGAATTGGCTTGTGAGAGTGTTTTTAGGGTTTAGGAGTGGGTAATGATATAGGTTGATATGGGTGTTTTAAGGATTTAGGGTGGGCAAGGGAATAGGGTTCCCCCAATTTAAAAATAGTCATATATTTATATATACATTTATATATTATGCATATACATATACATATCAACACACACATAGGGGTTTCACTTACCTTACATATACTTACCTTGCATTTTTAAGGCATCTGTGGTAAAGTTATATGAATGGTATAGGTTTGAGTGGTAAAGGCATTGCGTTGTAATTGATGCATGGTAAAGGCATGCATTGTAAATGCATGTGTGCTAAAGTCATACAACTTATGCCAGTGACAGCAACCTATTTAGATATACCTGTCATCCATTGATGTATTACCCTATTTGTAAAAGTAAAAAGCAATATGTTGTACAAGTCTAATCTTCGCCTAACTGTAAGAAGCCTGGTAGGTATGCAACTGTAACTTAGAAGTAGACTTAAATGAGGGGGTTAGGAGACCAGCTCCTTCTATTGGTATTAATGAGCCTGCTATGAGTGAGAGGGGCCTATTTGCGAAACAGTCCTCATGGGGACTTGGCAGGACTGTGTGGAGTCTGGTGGTGGACCGTGGAGAGGATGAAATGGTATGTTTGGGCTCCTAATAGGGTTGACTGACATGCCAGACCTGGACCATGGTGTGTTATATTTATCATATTTTTCCTCTTCTAGTTAATCCCCTTTTGACTTCTATATGTTCATTTATTCAGGCATGCGTTTCAAATATAATGGCCATTTACTAATGTTGTTATTCATTTCAATGTGATAATTCAGCCTACTTGAGTATATATTCCTGCTTTGAAGTTTGGTTTTAAAATTGCCTTTCCAGTTATTGTTTTTAAACAAAGAACAAGGTTTCGTGGACTTCGATATCTCGACTTCTCACTTATAGTTTTTCAACAATACGCAAGGTTTCACAGAATGTAAGTAAGTAAAATGTTAGAGACGCTTACTATTTATTGTTTATTTGAGAACATTCAACAAGATTCGGACAGAATTCATAAACTAGTAAAGAGCACTATAAAATATAGAGGGACTTCATAAGGTATTCGAGAATGAGGTCCATACAGAGCTGTAATCACCTACCCTTGTTGAAGGGAAGGTGTATTCAGCCTTCACTTGGATGACTTATCTGCCAAAAGGGTATGCGGATGTGAACCATCTGTGAGCCTCCAAGTAAGCCTCTTTTGAAGCTAAGACTAACTTAGTTAGCCAAGAGGAAGGAAAGGTTGGGAATATTGATTGAAAGAAGCTTTATACAACCATTAGAATGTTACAATATTTTTATTTATTCACCTTCCTGGTAAATATATTTTTCACAGTCTTGTTTGCCTTTATAATAGTTACTATTCATATTTTGTGCACTAACATAAGAGTTTGAGCCTAAATAAATCTTAGAAATGTATTCCTGCTTTCCGAATGTTCTTGGGTGCACCTTTCCATAATGAACGTGGATTTACTTATCCATTGTTTAACCCTGTGAAATATCACAGGACTGATCTGCTACATAGAAAGCATTTGACTTATGTAGTGTTCAGTGGGTTGTGGAGTCTTTGCAGTCCACCAGGTTTTCTAGCTCAGATTGGTTCATTGACTAGGATCTTATTACTAGATGGTCTAGAAAGTTCATTTCTGGGCCATGTTCAGCAAAGAAATCCAGAAAACGTAACAGGTGGGCTACAACAGATGTTGACTTCCATCATGTGCCTTTTCCTCAGGTGAAAGAGTTAATAATAAATAATTTACTAATGAAATCTAATATTTTGTTCTCAACTAAAATAACTCTCTTGGAATTGTTATACAGAGCCTAACACTTGATTCAAAGGCCCTCAAATATCTAAAATGTATAATGTGAGTGAGCCGAATATGTGATGGTACATGCGTTGTACTGAATTAGTTGTAATGGATGTTTCCCAAGTGAGCCCTATAGATACGCAACTGAACCACTTAGCCTGTTTAAATTGAGTGGTAATAGGAAGGAAGGAAGGAAAAACATTTATAGAGCGCATGGCTACCCGGAAGCATTTCAGCGCTAATAACTGACACGGGGGGGCAGAGGGCTAGGGGAAGAGCATGGTCTTTAATTGCTTCCGGAAAGCCAGATGATCATGGATTGTGCGGAGGTGGAGAGGCAGGGAGTTCCAGAGTTTGGAGGCATTATAAGAAAAGAGTCTACCGCCACTCCTAGATTTCTTGATCCTGGGGATACAGTGTCATGTGCTTAAGGAACTCAATGAAGTAATGATAACATTCTTCTGCGCTGATCCTTTGTGGTGATCCTAATTAGGCTCTCAGATGATGCCAGTTGATTCTGGTCGATATCTAGCACGGTCTACTGATCCTTGGGCATATCGACGCATAAGTTGTAAAGTGCCTTGTGCTTGAAGAAGTTGTCTAAAATAGTTATACAATGCTTTTAATCTGAACTTGTTGGAAATCCCTGTGCAACTAACAGATGATAGTCATTCATCCTAGTGAATACATAACAGGCTCTAGTGCAGTGGTGTTTTGAGCAGTGCCCTACCACCAGAGACCTGCAACAGATACTATAAAATATCAGCATTCATTGCCCCATGTTTACTTTAGGCCGAGTTGTGCTGCAACTTTGCAGACATGTAGCGAGGGAAGTGTAGCCCCCCTTCTCACACTGCTAAAGTGAGTGACAGGGGCTGCTGTACAAAAGTGCGCATGTCAGGCTGGGCAAATATTTGGGCACTGCCAAATAGACATGCATACTGTTAAGTCTCTGGACTGGTACTACCTTGGAGAACCAGGTAGACAGCGATGGTAGCCCCCGTTCTCTGATGGAGAGCTGAGATGCCCTGCCCAGCCAATCCCGAGGCTGTTCTCATACACTGTTGAAAGAACCTCTTGCTCTTTATTTTAAAGAGCAGTATTGAGATTGGCTGGGTAAGTGAAAAGCAAAAGCTGCAGATCCGCACTCAGAAAGAATGAATATCAGTGCAGGTTTGTTCTGCTCAGCGGTCGAAGTGTATTAAAATAAGTATGGGAACTGTAATGCTGCATGCATTGGGGGAGAGGTCAGTGAGCGTGGGGGCGGGGTCAAAGGTGTGGCTAAAAAGCCAAAATATTCTGGGGCAGATTTACAAGGAACTGACGCATCTGCATAGATGCGTCAGTTTCCTTGTGATAGTGCCAAATGTCCTTGCACCACCATGGATGTGCTGTATTTACAATACAGTGCTCCACGGCGCAAGGATTAACAGGTGCGTCTGAAATACTGACGCATCTGTTGGCACAAAAGTGACGCATCGCTGGAGTTGCTCATGAAAGTGACGCAACTCCAGCAATGTGCCACAACAGATAGGTGAGTCCCATACAAAAAGCCCTGCGTCATTCCTTACGCCTGGTCTGAGCAGGCGTAGGGATTTTGACGCAGTGAAGGCGCAGAGTGACGCAGTGAAATGTTGTAAATTTCACTGCGTCAGTTCTACATGGCTTTTTGCATGGGAACGCCCACCCTGCATACATTATACCTGGCCCAGGTATAATGTGACGCAGGGCTTTACAACGTGACGCATCTCCCTAGATGCGTCACATTGTATATTGGCCGCATTGTTTGTGCCGCCGTTATGTCAAAAAAAGTGACGCAATGGCGGCGCAAGGGGCTTGTAGATCTGCCCCCCTGTATGTTTTTTTGGTCTTTCACCATTAGGTAGCTACATATAATATAACACACAGCTTAAGTGAAAAATACATTTTAAAAGTTACGCATTGGGAAATGCACAATAGAACATTATGAAACCTCTATTAGTTAATGCACTGCAGAGGTCTGTGTGTAACCAGAGAGCCACAGAGTTAAATCTAGGTTGGTGCAGTTGAAAATAGTGAATTGTGTATTTTTAGTGCTATGAGATCACAGCCTGTGGCGTTGAGTGGTGGTACAAAGAGTTAACAACTGAGCTGTGAAGTGCATGCCTTTAATAGTAATTGTATTTATATAGCGCTTACTACCCCTGACTTGGTGTAGAAGGGACAGTTATGTAAAATGCATTGGATTATGTACAGTCTGGGTATAACTAAAATCTATATTTTAGAAGCACTATCTTATCTTAAAACATTTATTTAATGTCTTGCCCATTGCGTTTCTCAGTCTCAAGTAGTAATTCATAAAATACAGATAAGCTAGTATCAGGCGCACAATGCCCATAGGGCTAAAATGGCTTCAGCCCCCGCCTCCCCCCAGTCGTGTGTCTCAGCCCGGGCTGCTGCAGCTTGAGCTGCTGTGGGCTCGGCTGGGCAATGTCTGGAGTCTTATCTCCGGCACGCCAGAGTTTTTCCACAGGTCTTTAAAGACCATTTGCGTATTTACATACCTTTGTTAACTGGTTACCAAGTCTTATTTTTTTTTCTGGTTCCAGTACCCCCGGGGCCCCCACTCTACTTATTCCTTACATTTGCATTTTACATTTACTGCGATAGTGTGAGAATGCATTTCATGAAAAGAAATATAAAGTAGGGTTGCCAAAAGAAAAATGCCAGCCAGGTGTTGTTTAAAGAGCCTGCAAAGAACTCGTCTTAACACTAAATAGGGTTATAAATAAAAAAGAATGTATTCATTTGTAATGTGACTTTTCTCTCTTTGTTCCCTTTAATTATCAGTCATGGATCATTCAGGCAGCCCTAGAATACAATTAAAAGTGCTTTCTAGTTATATTTGCTGTTCGAAGTTTACACAGATAAGTGCTGAAAATACAGCTTTAGGTGGCTGCTTATTTTTGTACCGTCTGGGACATCAAAATAATGAGCTGGCAACCCTAATCATAAGACTGGAAGTTTGTTGCAGGATCAGCACATTATTTATTTCCTCCACCCTCGATCCCTGATTAATACCATAATAGCAATAGTTGAACTTATATCTGAAACCCTTAGCCGCCGTCAATAACATGTTGAGTTACTTCAAGTGTCTGGGAATGCACCCTGCATTCAGACAACTCACTCCTCATTCTCTCCCTTCACTTTCACTCTCACCCTGCACTCACAGCGATCACAGTGCCCTCACACTGATCACCATGCACACACACCATTCACCTGCTCACCCTGCACTCACAGTGATCACTCTACACTCACAATGCACTTGCATTGTTCACCCTGTATCTCATCCTGCAGTCAAACGAGCACACTTCTCACCCTGCACTCATGTGAGACTTCACTCACCTGTCCCCCTCACTGCTCAATCTGCAATCTCACCCAAACAAGCCCATCACTAACCATGCATTCATTCATCCCACTCTGCACTTACATCCGCACCGAAATTCATATGGTCACCTCACTCACCCTGCAGTCACTCCTCTTCCCCTACTCTCACACTGCCGCATCGCTCACCGTGCACTCACATGGACACTCCTGCCACCCACACAGCGCAGAAGGTTAATGTGCCTGCTACAAAGATCGTGTACCATGCAGATCACAAAACTGAGTGTGAGTAAACTATGGGTAGCCCTATAAAAAAATTCAATGTTTGTCAGAAAGGTGCTATAGAGAGATGAGGTGCATTGTTGGTGGGTGATAATGAGGGAATTCATGGAGGAGGAGGAAATGGGGGAGGGGGCGCCAAAAAAAGATTGTTGCACTGTGTGTGACCAATGCTAGGGCCAGCCCTGGCAGGGAGTGTTAGCCCCCCCCGAAGTTTGGGTCTAGTTACGCCCCTGGCTAGTATTGTCATGTCCATAATAGTTCGAGCTCTAGCCTCGAGTTGACAGAAGGGCGTGCTCTTCGGTATGGAGAATACCGCTCTTATTACTCCTGAGTGTAGTATCTCTAGGTCCATATAGAGCTTTGGGCCCCAGACTGAAGACCCGTATAAGGTGGCTGGGGCGAATTTGCCTCAGAGTATGTCCAGGATTTTGGTACCTATTGGACTCCTTAGTTGTTAAGAAAGTTCTTCATGTGGGTGTGATTCATTTTACTTTCACATAAACTGTAGGAAGGTAGGATCCTTCTGTATGGTTACCCCCCAACTTTTTTCCTGGTCCTAAGCTGTTTTTGGACTAGTCTGACTGGGATCCTGCTAATCAAGACCCCAGACTCTCTGCTTTCTCCCTTAAATTGTTGTGTTCAGTACTTAGGTACATCCCAGATTGGATACTGGGGTACCCTTATAAGTCCCTAGTATATGGTACTAAGGTACCCAGGGCATAGGTACCCCAGAGGTCTCCCATGGGCGGAAGCATGTATTATGCCACTCATAAGAGACCATTCAAAATGGATCTACAGGCCTGCCATTGCAGCCTGTGTAAACTGGTGCTAGCACCACTTACTAAAGATATAGGTCTCCTATATCTAGGGTCACTACACTTAAAACCTATAGGTCACCCCTATAGCAGGCCTTTCCAATCCTGAAGGCAGGGTGCTTGGTTCTAAGAGACAGAGTGCCCCTGCATGAGCAGGACACCCCTGCAGCCTACAGAGTCCATTCTCCTGGGTTGTCAGTGAAGCAGCCACATACTATATAGAGGGGCACCACGTAATTAAGCAACGACCATCTCGAAAACGGCTGCAACTTATCCTATCATGTTTGGTAACAAACATGTTGGAATCATACCCCCACACCATAAACGGTATGGCAGGTATGATTCCAAGCACTGGAAGAGCCCTCCGATAGGCTCTCAGTGTTCCTGGTGCCAACTTTCTAGACCCGGACAACACAAAATGGATGCTGTCGACCAGAGACACATTTTTGCCCTCCTGCTGCTGAGTCAAGCTCGAGCAGGGGAAGGCAGAACAATAAGCATCCTGTCACAGGGAGGTGTGACCACCTCCCAGACAGGATTTAGTGTATTGGGTCCGGGAGGGTGCGCTTCCCAGCGCCACAAAGTCTGCATGAGGGGCGCATTTGGTGTCCCTGTGCATATTCCAGTTCAAACCAGTCCTGGGAGCCGTTGGCTTCTGCTCTGGGGTGAAACTCGACAAAGGATATGGGAGTAACCTCCCCCCTGTCCAGACCCTCCCCTGGGAGGGTCCCCTGAATCTTCCCAATCCTTTCCTTAGGGTACTTAAGGGCTTACCTGGGTGTAGGTCCCTAGATTTGTCGTGGGATAAGATTCAGATCAGACACCACTTCTACTTCTACCGCCTGGGCACTCTGGACTTCGCTGGACTTTGTTTGGGCCTGACTTCGTCTCCCTTCCAGTCTGCTGCATCGTCTGTGCCTGTGCATCATACAGGAACCTTCTAAGGTCTGTGAAGCATCAAAGACACTTGAAGAAATCTCTCTTGGAGTGAAGGAGTCACTCCCCTGCATTCGCAGGCACCGTAACTAAGTTGACCGGTCTGCAGATCCTGAGCTCCTCCAGACTCCGTGGGCTCTGCAACACAGGTGGTGGTTTTCCAAAGCTCTTGAGGCCTGCCCTGCCCTGCCCTCTCACCAAGTTTGAGGCCAGTATCCCTCGTGAGGGTTGCAATAACCGAACCCCTGTGAGACGCGTCCAACTTGCAGTTGCAAAGGCTTGTTGGCTTCCTTCCAAGAAGATCCTCGGGCTCCAAGTAGCCCCAACTTGGAGCACCTACAGTGACCAGAATCTTTAGCCACACCCCATTGTGTGCATCGTGGCCTGCATCTTTTGGTGAGCTGCTTGAGGTCCTCCCGCAACTCCAGTGCCTCGGGCCTGTGGGTCCCCTTGAGGGTCACACTTGTTTCTTTTGGGCTCCCCTGATTGCTCAGGCCTGCCCTGATTTCCCTCCCTCTGGTGAGTCCCCTGGACCTTGCTGGTCCCGACGTTGCTCCTTCTTTGATTCATGCGTGGCTTGCCTTTGCCAAGGATTGTTGGTGCTCCTGCCAGAAACCGACCCCTCAGCACTCGACATCCTTTGTGGGACAGCTCGTGCATGGCTCCTGGTCCTCCTCAGCATCGCCTGGTCCTCACAGCTGCAGAGTCAAAGCCCTTGTCATCCATCCTGCAACACCCGACATCAGAGGGCATTTGTCTTCCAAGTCTCCTGGTCACCCCTGAGTGACATAGACTCTGTCCCCTCTGCTTGCAGGTACCTCTCATTGAAAATCCATCCTTGGATTCCATCGGACACTTTCTCCTTCCTCAACAGCGGCACTTTCCTGAAGTCCTCCATTGGGTTTGACGGCGGTTTCTGACACCATTTCACACATATGCAACCGGCTTCCCTGGTGTAGGTAATGTGGGTACTAGGGTATCCATGGGTGGGGTGGTTCTCCAACCTTCTGTCGTCCACGAGGTTTCTTCAGGGTCCTCTGGGAAGGGTCCTTAATCTTTAAAAATCCAACCGTGACTTACACGTAGAGTTGTACGGAGCAAGCGGTCATGTTCCCACACTGCACACCCACACTGCACACGCTCTCCGTGGGGTCCCTATCTACTCACCTTGGGTGGTTCCTTGGGTTCCCAACACTTCTACGTCCTCTCGACCCTGTCTTGATCCCAGTCGTGGTTCTTATACCACTTTCTTAGTATATGGTTTGGTCCCATTCTGGGGCCCACTGTGTATTCCATGCTATTTACTGTGTTTCTTTGCTAAATTATTGTGTGCATTGTGTTTAGCTCTGTGTTGGAGACATTGGAACATACTAGAGAGTATTATATAATAAATATATATTTTTATAAATACTTGGTGTGGTTCTTTTCACTTAATCTATACTATGAGATTGCATTCTGGTAAAACAAGCTGCTTTACACTCCTTCTGGACTAAGCCTGAAGGCTGCTCTCCACGACTACCACTTAGAGAGCTTTCTAAGGTTGTCTAAGACCTCTTAAATCACCATAAGGGTTGTCTGGACTGGTGCAAGGTGCCCACTTACATTAGTGGACATCATATACCAGGCAAGGTTCTTACATAAACCATTTATGAAATAGGGTTTTTAAAAAAAATCGCTACTAACCACACATAATCATCCGCGGCCAAAAAAATACACAACTGATCAATTAAAACTCATAGCCGTATGATAAGAGAGTCTAGAGCAAAATATGCTAAGGTGCCATACATATGGTAGATAGCACTATACAAATGCTGGTAATATAACATACAGTAAAATAGCATAACAATACATAGTATAGAATCACAAACCGCACTGTTCACTGAAAAACATTGCAGATTAATTCCTCCACAAAAACATGTAGAAAGCTTGCAGTAATTAAGATCACCGCCAATTATTACTCATTTACGTGCAGATGGAGAAATTGCTAAAATTACTGGCAATATCTCACTTCCGCTTGTGTAAGAAAATTGCTACACTGGGGATATACCTTCTAATTTAGCACCAATCTCTACATGATAGTCCAAGCATTGCTACTGCATTTATGTTTTTCTTATATTTTTTCTCCTAGAATTCTGTTGGCTGCTGTGATTGATCTTTCAGTCCTGCTGCCTTAAGCAGCCGAATTTTCTGGCTTATAAAATCAGAAAGGAAAGGTACGTGGGGGGAGAATGTGGCCGAATGGCTAGAGCGGCCTGGACGCTGGAAAACCGTGTTCGAGTCTCGGCAGGGATAGCTCAACATACCGCGGTTCTGGGCAAATTACTTAATCCCCCGTCCCTAAAAAAATTAATATATCCATCTGTAATGCAACTGATGTGCTCTGACACCATTTGGTCAAGTTCGCGTTATATGAAATTCCGAAAAAAAATGCATCATGTGTAATAAACTCCGGGTGACTACTGTTACTGGAGTCTTTCAACATTTAGGTTGTTCTGGTGTAAGGCAACATTATTTGACCAGTCACATATTGCAAAAATGAAGACCCACACAAAACTAAATACAGTCATGATTGTGGCTCAGTGGGCCCCCTCACATGCCATGAGCTCAGGCGTTAATGCACATGCTGCACTGTGGATAGGTACGACATAAGGTCCAGGTAACACCATCTTTCGCCTTTACAAGCTCTTTGAACGCTTCCGAGAATGATCGGATCCCCTCTCACCCATTAAAGTTTCAGCACCCACCATAGGTCCAGCGGTAAACTTGACACTCCATTAGGAATGGACCAGGACGTTTCCAGACCTGACTTTGTAAAATGCATATCCACAGCACTGCATTAGTTTACATACTGTACTTATTGAGTACATGTAAATATTTCCCGATGGCGCCCCCCAGAGGCCAAATTTAGGATTGTGAGAAGTTCCACTATCAGAGTCCAGTTGCCTCTATTCTTAGAACCCAACTTCTTTTTTCAATCACTTATTGGTTGTATCCTTGCCTTTGATACTATAAAGAGCTTCAATGCCTTTAGGCTATGTTTTTAGTATACAAATACTACATACAAACATAGGGGCAGATTTACAAGAACTGGCGCATCTCTGCATATTAGCAGAGATGCACCAGTTAATTTGCGACACGTAAAATAACCCTTGCGCCACCATGGATGCGTCGTATTTACAATGCGGCGCACCGTGGCGCAAGGATAGACAGATGGGTGACGCATCTTCTCGCGTAAGGGCAGCGCATTGCTGGAGTCGTGTCGCAAGCACGACGCAACTCCAGCAATGGTCAGGAATGCCTATTCCTATCATGCTGCATCACTCCTTACGCCTGCTTCAAGCAGGCACAAGGTTTTGACACAGTGGCGTCGTAATAGTGACTCAGTGAAATCTTGTAGATTTCACTGCGTCACTTTTACGAGGCTTTCTTGCGTGGGAACGCCCACCCTGCGTACATTATACCTGACGCAGGTATAATGTAGTGCAGGGCTTTAGAACGTGACGCATCTCCCTAGATGCGTCACGTTGTAGATATGTCGCAACGTGGCGCATTGTTTATGACGCCCCTGCATCACAGAAGTGACGCAACGGCAGCGTAAAGTTGTCACAAGGGGCTTGTAAATCTGCCCCAGAGTGTTAACATTTCAAGACCACAAAGTGTGTCATACTGGCCATCCCCAGGGTTACAAACCTGGGCACATGCGGCTCCAGATTGACCTAGCAAACTGCAAATATAGCTCAATGCAAGGCAGCTTGTCACTTTAACCAAGAGTTTAAAAAAAAAAAGCTTGAAATGGCCCTACCCTTTTAAACAAGCTGATGGCACAGGAAAGCAAGCCAGCAAACTCACATAGAGAGCCGAAATAGGATCAATCTTGATTCTAAAAGCCAAAGCACGTGCCAAGCTATTGAAAAACCTGCCATGTAATGGAACACCGAATGTCATGTAAATATGTGACGAAAACTCAAAGTAGAGAAAAGTTTATTTCTTAAACACTTGTCTTCACTTTTAGTACATTATATCACTGCATTGACATCTATTAAAAATGCCTCCGATGCCCTGACAAAGCTGCCATAAGTGAACCAAGGGTTGTAACTTTATGTGCATAGCACAAGGTGCTCTCAGAGTAGAAACACAATCAACATCAGGCACAGTGAAGCATAGTTATTTGCCTACGATCACATAATTTCTTCATCTGCTGGGATTTGAGTCACGGTTTTTCGCTTACGCATTGGTCAAGTCATCCACTGGATGCATTTCTCATTCTTTTTCCCATTTAACAACAAATAACAAAGATTTTTGTTCAAATACTTCATGAACACTAGTCAATGAATATGTGTATTACATGTTAAATCAAACTGACACAATATACGTACGGGCAGGGCTTAATTTTTAAAATATTAAGTGCCAGAGCTCTGACCAGGAGGCGACTGCAGCTTGCACCACCCATCGCCTTGTCATCGCTGCCAAAACAACTACTAACCATCTCTCCCGCATGTAAATGCGACAGTCCCCAAAGCTAAAGGAATGGCTGGGGAGGCAGGTATTAGCAATTTTTATGTATATTGTATTCCTAAACTACCGTTGTTCTGCTCATCTCTAAATTAGATGAGCAGCGCCACCATGTGGTGGACTGTTCTAAGTATGGTGTTGACAATTAGGTGCCAGTGCCGAACACCGGAAACAAATTAAGTGCCGGTGCTTAGCACCGGAAATCCCCCGCTCAAATTAAGCACTGCGTACGGGATGCAACAAGGGCGCCAAGCACCCTAGGACAGGCAACGAAAATGGGCCCCTATATTCTGCCAAGGTACGCAATGCCCATAGGGCTAAAAGGTCTTCAGCCCCCGTCCCCCCCGGCATGTGTCTCAGCCCGGGCTGCTGCAGCTCGAGCTTCTGCAGGCTCGGCTGGGCAGTGTCTGGACTCTTATCTCCGGCACGCCCGAGTTTTATACAGGTCTTTCAAGACCATTTGCATATTTACATACCTTTGTAAACTGGTTACCGAGGCTTAGTTTTTTATTCTGGATCCAGTACACCCTGGGACCCCACTCTGCCTATTCCTTACATTTATATTTTACATTTACTGCCGTAGTGTGAGAATGCATTTCACCCGGAACAGAGACGTGTCGGTGCCTGCACTCCTCTTGAAAGACTTTTTACGCTATAGATCGTCCAGACCGGCTGACCCGCCCGTTTACAGGCTGCAGGCACTACATTTGGGATCTCCTCGACCCTGGAGGTCCCTTTCTTAATACACTGAGGTTTTCCTTGTTACTTAAGATCCGGGGAGACGTTGACCCACCGACCTACGGCCATTCAGTCATTCACTCCTGGGATCGCCATAAGCCGGAGCTTTCCCAACATTATCTTGGATCTCATTATCACTTTCCCTAACCAGACCAGCCGGGTCGGAATTATCACCGGCGGAGCGCCCTGAAGAAGTCACGGGTTACTTCCCAATGTGACGAAACACGTGTTGGCTGGCTGTCCTTTGTCCTTTCTTTTGAGATTAAAACTATAAACATTTACTATTCGAGTGGACTTTAATAACAACTCTACTGATGCTCAGAACAACAAAAAACATTGTTTTTATTGTACAAACGTGTGCCAAGGACTTGGCTTTTCAGTAACTTGTGTGGGTTGACACCCACATATAAATACGGGGGTTATAGGGTAATTCCTCCGACCTGGTAGCACCGTGCAATACACACACCACAATCACCATACGCACATACAGCAAGGCGCCACATTTCCTGGCATATCCAAAACCCTACCTCTAAATTAGGAATATAAAGTAGGGTTGCCAAAAGAAAGATGCCAGTCATGTGTTGTTTAAAGAGCCGGCAAAGACCTTGTCTTGACACTAAATAGGGTTATAAATAAAAACGTATGTATTCATTTGTAATGTGACTTTTCTGTCTTTGTTCCCTTTAATTATCAGTCATGGATCATTCAGGCAGCCCTAGTCAGAATTAAAAGGGCTTTCTATTTATATTTGCTGTTAAAAGTATGCACAGATAAGTGCTGAAAATACGGCTTTAGGTGGCTGTTTATTTTTGTACCATCTGGGATATCAAAATAATGAGCTGGCAACCCTAATCATAAGACTGGAAGTTTGTTGCCGGATCAGCACATTATTTATTTCCACCACCCTCGATCACTGATTAATGCCATAATAGCAATAGCTTAACTTATATCTGAAACCTTACATGCTGAGTTACTTCAAGTGTCTGGGAATGCACCCTGCATTCAGACAACTCACTCCTCATTCTCGCCCTTCACTTTCACTCTCAACCTGCACTCACAGAGATCACAATGCACTCACACTGATCACCATGTACTAACACCATTCACCCGCTCACTCTGCACTCACAGTGATCACTCTGCACTGACAATGCACTTGTGCTGGTCACCCTGTACCTCACCCTGCAGTCACATGAGTATGCTACTCACCCTGCACTCATGTGACACTTCACTTACCTGTCCCCCTCACTGCTCAATCTGCAATCTCACTCAAACAAGCCCATCACTAACCATGCATTCATTCCTCCCACTCTGCACTTACATTCGCACCCAAAATCATATGGTCACCTCACTCACCCTGCAGTCACTCCTCTTCCCCTACTCTCAAACTGTTTCATCGCTCACCGTGCACTCACATGGGACTCCTGCCACCCACACAGCGCAGATGGTCAATGTGCCTGCTGCAAAGAACGTGTTCCATGCAGATCACAGAACTGAGTGTGAGTAAACTATGAGTAGCGCTATAAAAAAGTTAAATGCTTGTCAGAAAGGTGCTATAGAGAGATGAGGTGCATTGTTGGTGAGTGGTAGTGAGGGAATTCATGGAGAAGGAGGAAATGGGGAGGGGGCACCAAAAAAGACTGTTGTACAGTGTGCGACCATTGCTAGGGCCAGCCCTAGCTGGGAGTGTTAGCCCCCCCCCCCCCGAAGTTCGGGTCTAGTTGCGCCCCTGATTCTGCTAGGTAATGAAATACAGCAATACCCAGGTTCGGTTGGGCCCACCAGACATTTGGGACTCGTTGTAAGCGCACCTGCTGCACAATTGATAGCTACGCCCCTGTATACATACATATGAAACGTCTTTCTGTGAGAAGGTATGACATTAAGCATAAGGAAAGCCAGGAGAATATATGTTAACCCTGGGCGAAGTGCTACGCTACGCTCGCGTAGTTTGCGAAGCTTGCGCTACTTCGCACAACGCGAATTGCACGTAGCACAGTGCGAACACGCGTAGCGTAGCGTAGTGCCGCAGTCATTTTTTGCTTGCTCGCGGTCCTCAACGTCAAGTTGGCGACCGCGAGCAAGCAAAATGACATCCCGGTGAGACTTTTTCCTCGTTCGCGATCAGCAACATCAAGTTGCCGATCGCGAGCGTGGAAAATAAACCTCCCGGCGAGATTCTCAACGCGGGAGGTCAGGTTTCTCATTGCGAGTGGTCGCGTATGCTCGCGACCGCTCGCGATGAGAAACTACCAGTCCGCGTTGAGAAAGCTGCCGCTCGAGTAAAAATCTACTCGAGCAGCAGTAAAAGACAGCTCGCACTGTGCAAGTTGCCGTTTTCAATGATTGCACAGTGCGGACAAGCATCCGGCACTGTGCAATCATTGCGAACAGTGCGCTACGCAGTTCGCGTAGTGCTACGCGAAGCTTGCGTAGCGCGAACTGCACTTTGCGTAGCTTCGCGAAGCATTACTTCGCGAACTACGCCCACCCTTAGTTAACATCCAGTGCGATTTCAGGGGAGGGCCAACTGTGAATGACGACAATTTACATAACTAGCAAAACAGAATGGGATTCGGGCAGGGTCGGATTGGTAACATGGGCACTCGGGCAATGCCCGAGGGACCGGTGTCCAGTTCCAGCTGTGGGCTGCTTTTTTTAGCAGTCTGGGGGGCCGATTTGGGTGGTTTCTGCATTGCTCGGATACCTCCAGCAGCCCAGTGGGTGCCGGAATGGCCTTTCTGGAGGCAGATGGGCGTCCATTACCTCCCTTTTATCAACGGGCAGAGGTGTCACTCCCTTTCTCTCGCTGGGCCGGCCCATTAATATATGCATATTGAGCGGGGGCAGGGGGCCTGAACAGAAGTGGTCTCACTTGTTTTCAGGTGTGTTTCACCACTGTAAACTAAATCGGTGCATTTTTTTAAAACCCCCCCACACTTATTTTTAATAAAATTTCGCCGAAGCACTGTTTTGCGGAAAGACAATATGCAAATGTGGGCCACTTTTTTTAGCGTGCCCGGCCCGATTTTTAATCTCAATCCAACCCTGGATTCGGGCAGTTCATAGAGGCTGCTCTCCGACAACCTATTGTCAATGAAATGCGATTGCAGCGCGGGTGCACAGAGCCACTCACAGCATTGAAGCAGACTTTCACTCTTCATGCCCTCAGCTGACCTCCCTTTAGCAGTTAGTGCCTTTAAAGCGCATTAGGAATGAGAGGGCATTATCTGAGGTGCCAGGATGAACGCCCAGAGCCTTCCTCACCGTATTTCCTGAGGTACCCTCGGTGTATTCCCGCGGAGCTCATGCCGACCTGCACCGTCCATCAGAGAGGAGGATGAAGTAACCGCTGCCAGAGCTGCAGGCGCGGGGGTCACGAGCAGCAGGAATTAATCCCTCGCAGGGAGAAATCACTCTGACGTCGGTGGTGGCCAGTGAGAGTGGAGTCCGCCAGCTGCACCCGCACGGAGCCAGCGATAATCCGCCTTCGGTCTTTAACTCTCCGTCTCTCTGATGCTCCCAAGCATGGCTTATGGTTTTTAAAGGCTGGCGTAAGGCTCGCGGAAAATGGAAAGCAGAGCTGTGTGAACCCACACGCATGCCCCTGCGTGCACGTCCCGGGCAAACTTAGAGCTGTACCTGGCAGCACTATTCGAACGAGTGTTCTATGCGCTACATATGTTCAGTGCATTCAAGGACAATTGATAGAGCCCGGTTTCAATTATCAGTCTGCCCGAGCACATATACTGCTCAAAGTTTATTCAAAGACTTGAAAATTTGGCTGTTGTGATGCAGGAAGGCTATGGTTGTTCTGATTTACTGGTCAGTATGGAACAGCAGGCCAGATTCATATTGGATATCTTAGGTGATGCAATAAAGACTGCAGCATTGGCTACAGGAGTCTCTGTCCTAGCTAGGAGATGTGGAACTGGAAGGAGGATGCAGCAGAAAGATCAACAGCTCTAAAAATTCCCTTCCAAGGCATGAGACTGTTCGGAGATCAGCTGAAGCAGATGGTGATCAAAGCTTTCAAAAATAGGAAGCATTCTTTGTCTTCCAGAGGCAAAAATAGATATTCCAAGGGGTAGGATGACAAGAAAAAGAGTTGTTATGAAAACAAGTCTCAAAGAAGGCTCTGTCAGCCAAAAAGGAAAGATAAACATTCTGATTCATCATCTTTTAAACCTAAATTGAAACAGCAGAAATGAAAACTGTCTCCAATGGGAGATACTTCCGGTTGGAGAGCATTTCCATTTCTTTCTTCAGGAAGCACCCCTATGCCTGTTCCAAGGAACAAGAAAAAAGCAAAGGCATTGCTAGAAGGCATTCACGTATTATTGCAGAAAGGAGCAACTATCCCTGTTCCAGAAGAGGAGACTGAGCAAGGGTTTTACTCAATCCTGTTTCCTGTACAGAAGTCACCGGAGCTTTCAGGCCTGCGCTGGATTTGAAAAAGGTCAACAAATGGGTAAAACCAATCTGTATTAAGATGGACAGCTTATAGAAGGTACCTCCTATGGTTCTTCCAGCAGATTTCATTGTAGCTGTAGATCTAAAAGATGCCTAGTTACACGCCCCAATTTTTCAGCCTCAACAAAAGGTCTTAAGATTCACAGTACAAGACCAAAATTACTATTTTGCAGTTCTTCCTTTTGGTCTCAAATCAACACCAAGAGTGTTTATGAAGGTTCTGACTTCCCTTGTAGGCATTTTTCTCAGAGAAAGAATACTTTTGCACCTGTACTCAGATGAATGGCTGGTACACGCAAAATCAGAGGTCCAAACTATCACAGAAAGAGACAGAGGACCTGATTTAGAGTTCGTCGGATCGGTTACTCCATCACAAAAGTGAAAGATATCCTGGCCACCGTATTAAAAGTGCATTATAACCAATGGCCCTTGCAATACGGTGGACGGGATATTCGTCACGTTTGTGATGGATTAATCCATCCACAGAACTCTAAATCAGGGCCAGAGTCTTAGAAGTGTTACAAAGTCATTGTTTTTTAATAAACTGGGAGAAATCTCAATTGTCCCCTTCCCAAGATCTGGTGTTAATCGGGGCAAGATTCCAAACTAGTGTCAATCTGGTTTCTCTTCCCCTCAAAGACAACGCAAGATGTCCATGAATCTTCTCCTGTTCATAAATCAGAAATGACCGGCAGTCAGAGAATGGCTAAAAATTAGGCCTGGGTGTAAAAATTCTACACGGAAAATATGGAGTGCCTGATAAGTTCAGCTTTCCTCCTCGTGGTGTAATCTTTTTTCATTTGGCGCGCTTGAGCTGGGTTTTTGGCGTGTGCTGCCGAACGCGATGTGTCTTGGTGGGCGCTCTCGAGGGCTGGCAAAATGTGCCGGCCACCCGCAAGTGCCAGCAAGACTTGTCAGCCACCTGTGAGCGCTCGCAAGATTAATGACCGCTAGCATGGCTTTAGACCCCGCCGTGGCATTAGACTGCGCCGGTGACATCCGGCGCCTTTTTTCTGACATTAGCGAACGTGAGAGAGTGCCACTGACCACAGCTGCATCCTCAAACAGATTTTCTCCTCAAGAAGCCGCTAAATTTACTTGAAAAGACGTTTTCGAGTTAATACTCTTCTCCAACGGACCGTTCAAGCTGTTTTTTAGTGCACAGAGCCTTTTTTTATATGTCTTTTTTTTCAACAAGGAGGAAGTGCCTCAGAGACTCCGACTTCCTGCTCCGGTCCAGCAGGCTCCTCCCAGTGCTTTGTCCATCTCCTGGTCACTTTTCCTTTTCCTTTGGAGCTGGAAGGATCACTCTCTTTGTCTGCTGCATATATACCATTGGATAGAAGGACTTTGTTTTTGTGAGATCACAAGTAAGTTCAAAAACTGCTTCTAGGGGTGTTGTTTTTTTGTTAGAGGGCATGCACCAGGATTTATTTGTACTTTTATTCGATTTTTTAAAAAAATTATTGTGGTGGGTGGGCTGCAGTTTCAGTAGTGACCTAGTTATTCTGTTGCATTACATTGTTCTTCCTTTGTAAAGGAAAAATGTTTCACAGTTCAGTACATTTTCTCCATGTTTTTAATACATTTAAAATATTCATGTATTTTACTATGCAGCCTAGTCTGCTAACGGGACACCCAGCCAATAGGCCCAGAACTAGTAACGGGTCCATGAAACAACTGTTTCTGTGGTGTTTGTTGAATTGAAACATCATTTAGGCTAGGGGTGGCGTTAGATTAAATTAAAAAAATTGTTTTTTGGGGTATTTCACATTTCTTTCTGCAAAACGTGTATAGTTGGGGTAATATATATTTGATGCCTTTGGAGGATGTGTGTTGTAAATTTTAACAGCTCAGTTCATTTTCATTTTCGGCATTGCTAAATTAATGCTGTTTTCTCCAGTGTTACCATGCCTCCTTTGCCAGGCCATTGTGTGAGTGTGTTGGCCATAGGCCACCATTTGTCTTTGTTCCCCATGCCATGTGACCAGGGGCCATTTTGTATAGTCAGTGTCCGTAAACCTGCAGGTGTTCTTTGTTTTCTATGCCTCCTTGCTTGTTGTTTGATCATGTGACCAGTGGCCATGTTATGCAGCCAGCCAGTGTGTTTTTGTCATAGGCCTGCATGTGTTCTTTGTTTTGGCCATGCCTCATTGCTTGTTGTTTTTGTTTGACCTGTGTCCGGTGGCCATTTTGTGTAGGCAGCCAGTATGCTTTTGCCATAGGCCTGCATGTGTTCTTTGTCGTGCCCCTGCTTCCTTGCTTGCTGTTGTTGTTTGACCATGTGGTCAGTGGCCATTTTGTGTAGCCAGTAAGCAGACGCTACTGTGACTCTCATCATGAAGACCCTGCTGGCGAGCTGATCAGGTGCTGCTGACACTACGTGTCTCCTGATGGGAGTCTCAGCAGGTGTTGCCAATGTCAATAGTCTCTCGTGTCCGGCGGGTGTGGCTCAGCCCCTTGTCCCCAGCAGGGAGACTCGGCAGACACTGCTGTAAGTCTTGTAAAGACCCTACAGACAGTCTCAGCAGATGCTGCTGTGAGTTTCATGAGACCCTACAGACAGCCTCTTGCTTCCTGTCTCAGACACTTGCTGTGTGCTGAGGCTGTCACGCCAATGCAGAGTGTCCCTCACATGGGACTGTGAATGAAGCCTGCTCTCTGTGCACACACACCCTGGTGCGAGTGCCTCCTCTGCCAGGGCCAGGCATATATCTACTAGCACAGCTGTTCTTGATGCAGGGCTTGACATGGATCTTACACTGCCCCAGCCCTGCTGACCTTTGAAAGCCCCCAGCCTGGCATGTGATGGACACTACCCCACCCCTGCTGATCTTTCAAAGGCACTGGCCTGACATGTGAGGGACACCACCCCAGTGCTTCTGATTTTAAAAGTCACCGGCCTGACATGACTGACACTGCCCCATTCCAGCTGGTCATTATGGCACAAGTCAGACACATGGCTGACACTGTCAGACCCTGCTAACCTTTCAGACGATCAACCTGACAAGTGATGTTCACTGACCCATCCTTGCTGACCTTTCAAAGGCACCAGCCTGACAAGCAACGAAGTGACTGATACCACTCCAGCTGAGCTCGTCTGTTGGAGCCACAAGTCAGACATGTGACTGACACACACTGTCACACCCTGCCCCCTCCCGGCCTTTCAGTCGATCAACCTGGCAAGTGACTGGCACTGCCCCAGCCATGCTGGCTTTTCAGAGACACCAGCCTGACATGTGATTGACTTTTCTCCAGTCCCAACTAATCTTCAGATATTCTAGTTTAGCATTTAACTCTGTACCACAACCTTACCTTCCTCAATGTACAGCTACCTACAAGAACCTGGGGCCTTTGCAATGCACATCCAGAAGGCTCTGGCTTGCCACAGAGTCTGCAGTTCAAGTAATGCCACCCAGAAGCCTTTTAATGAGGTCATAACTACACTTTCACAATTGCTTTATTAATCTTCTTGCTTTCTCAAATTTGCTTGACAATGCACTATTTGCCCACTCTTCTTTCAAAAATTTCCCAGGGGGAGAACCCCTTGAATACCCCTTATGGCTGTCAAGCTCACTCACTACGCTCGCTCACCACAGGGCATTCACCCTGCACTTTTGTGCCCCAGCACTTTCAAATGTCACCAGCTGCCACTGCAGCCACTGCAATCATGTCGACACCGACGAGCAGTGACATTGAATTGGATTTGTCTCTTTCTCAAAGTAGTGCCCAATCCTTGCAGGAAAGTGGACAACAGCCACAGCCTGCAATGTATCTTACTGAAGATGGAACAGAACAGGAGGTTGAGCTTCCTGCTGAGCAAGAACACCTCCTCTTTTACAACCATTGTCTTCCAGATCTCCAGCAAGAAAAAGAGAGGGTACTCCACCATCTTTTCCAAGCCCCTCTTCTGAAGATCTGGACACAGATTGGACCCTGACTGAGTCCAAAATACACCAGGAGACGCTCAGGAGAAGGAAAGTTCCTCAAAGCCTTACAATTATGAAAGAGAGTGAGGATGACGAAGAGCCAGTCATTATTGTGGAAACTAGCACAGAGGAGACCAACATTAGCCCTCCTAGTCAACCTGCTCCAAGGGATGTCTCACCACCACCACCTGCACCAGCTTCCATATTTGTAAGGCCCTCGCTGAGACCTGCATCCGCCACTAGCTCTGTAGAAGTACTCACTGCAGAGAGCCAATCGTTGACATGCCCACTTACCTCCAGTTCTTCAGGCATTTGCACCAGTGACACACTGAAAAGGTATTACTCCCCAGTTTGGGAATTTACGGTTAGTTAGCAGGAGGACAACATTGCAATATGCTCCATTTGCAATGCTAGTTTTCATCGAGGTAAGCTTGGATCACACTATGGTACTGGAGGCCAAGCGGCCCATTTGAAAAAACATCATACACTCCACTGGGAGGTTCACCCTAATCAACTTTTTTTTCACCTGGTGGTGGTAAAGCTGATGTGGGAGGAGTATTGGCTCCTGAGCCTCCGATCAGGGTGGGAGGTGTAGGTGGTGATGAGGAAGAACAGGGTGACACCTTTATGCAAAACAGCCCTGTCCCCAGCAGTGCACCACTATCACCCACGTCAGCAACATCACAATGGCACAAGAGTCAGATGGAGACAACACAGCAACAGCATCCAGTGTCTGCCCCAAGACATGCATTGAGTCTACCACCTCCTGGTCCTCACCAGAAGTCGCCTGCATCGGTGGCACCACCAACAAAAAAAATCCAGGCTATTATTACAAGCATGTTTAGGCAGGAATGCACCCACCCAACAGCACGTTTGCACAATGGGAAGCTGGTAAAAATGTTAGTGCTGGAACTTTTCCCTTTTTTTGTGGAAGGAGTGGGTTTTTTAGAGTTTGGGGCAGCCACCTGCCCGAAATGGAAGGTTCCCCGCAGGACCTACTTTGGCAGAGTGGCTGTTCCAGTGCTGCATCACGACCTTCTAGAATTGGTTGGACAAGCTTTGCTTGAGTGCCGTTAAGACCATCCACCTGATGATAGACATGTGTACCAGTTGTCAAGCCACTGATTACATGTGTATCACTGCACACTGGGTCTCTTTTGTGGGGGTTAGGCAACATATATTTACTGATTGCATTGCTTAAGATACTTTTAAGGTTGTTCAGCAGCATGCAACAGTAGCTATGCTTGCCATGGAGAAATCCCATACAGCTGCAAACATCTTGGAAGACTTTAACAGCAAGGTGTTTAAATGGCTGTGACCAGAGGGCTTAACATTGGATTTGTTGCCACAGACAATGGCAGTAATATAGTTAAGGCCATGGCAGATGGTGACTATATCAGAGTTCTGTGTTTGGCATGTTGCATCAACATAATTATGCAGGACTTTCTCAAAAAAGAAGATCTAGTCAGCAACTTACTGACCTTAAAGCCTGGAAGCAGTTCTGAATTATTCAGCTTATTACTAGCATACCAGTTCAAGTTCTCATACAGGCGATGCCAACACATTGGAACTCAACCTATTACATGTTACAACGTCTTTTTGAGCAGTACAAACCGATCGATGAGTATGTCATGCAAAGAGATGGGGATGTAACTAAAAGCATGACCATTGGGATGGACAAATGGAAACTAGTCAAATGCCTTGCAGATATGCTTATTCCTTTTGAGGTTTTCACCCGTGAAGTCAGCAAGGAGGACAGTATGATGGGACAAGCTATCCCTTTATTGTATCTGCTAAAAAAGTAGTTCAACAATATGTCTGACAGGTTCACAGCTATGGGTGATGAATATAAAGATGCGTATTCCTTGGTTCAGAGCTTAATCCTTCACTTGACTGAGAATAAAAGACTGCAAAGAGACATCATGTCATCCAAAGAGTACATCTGTGCCATAATGAATTGAATTGATATCAAATTGCAGGGCTTAAGTCCAGTGCAGAGGTGAAGGCAAAACAGCTCGTGCAAGAAGCAGCACCAATGACCATTCAGGGGATGTTCCAGGAGTATCTGGATGACCCAAGAGAGGTCTATGTGAATCAAAGCCCATTGGTATATTGGTATGCAAAGATGAACCAATGGCCACAGCTCAGCAGGCTGGCAAGAAATTAACTGGCCTGTCCAGTAACCCAGTGTGTCTGCTGAGCGTGTGTTCAGTGCAGCTGGGACAGTCATAACAGTGAGAAGGATCGGCTCTCGCATCAAAACATTGAGAGATTGACCATGAACAAATTAACCAACATTTTACACCACTGAATAACATCGTTCCTGAAACACCACAGGAGGTGGAGGAGGAGGAGGGTGATTGGTCAGACTCAGATCAGAGTGTCTTAGCTGACCAACTTCTGGGTGAAACACCTGAGTTTTAGGATGAACTCTACTTCCCTGACTGAGTAGGCCACCACCATAAAACGTTGATCGCTGAATTGCTTAGCCAATAAAAAAAAATATAGATATAGCTAGGGGAACAATATATAATTTTGTTTGTTTGTGTCTGAATGACTTATGCACCCCCTCCATTTGAGGCCCATGTAAGGCCGGATTGGGGTTGGACCAGTGTGCGGTGAAGAAGCCTCCCCGATTCCCTTGAAGGATATTGGAGATACATGCTTGCCTCCGCCCCGTGCCTATCCTTCTTTTCACTGTCTAGCATGAGTGCCCAGAACATGTGTTTCACAAGGACTGCCCCAATGTGTATTGCGCACATCAAAGAGGATCGACAATTGTTGACCACTGTGCTTGGATTGGAACAGGTAATTATATTATACCAATGAGTGATATATAAGTGATTGTGAGTGATGATTCATGTGGTGGCAGACAGTGAGGAAGGGTGTTCTGTTCAACTATTTGTAAGCTTGATTGTGATGATTTGCAATGTTTGTGGCCTGATCTGTGAGCATTTTTCCTGAAGGTGATTGGCCCTTCCCCTTTCACACTAAGCAATATTTGCTTGCTGGATCCACTCCTTTTTTTTCTGGTTCACAAATTAATCTTCAAAGATCGGACCAGTCCGTTAGCTAACAAAAACTAATCTACACAAAAAGTTACTCAATGTTTCTCGTCTTGCTCATCAACACAGCAGTGAGCTACAGGTTGATCTCTCTCATTTGAGTCGGGAGTATGAATGGAGTTGCACAGATTCATTTCTTGGAATCAGGAGGATGATGGAAGGACTCAAGGCGGGAATACCTCAACAACAGCCAGAAGAAGGAAGTTATCAACTTCAGGAAAACCAAACCAATATGCTGATGACTCTAAGCGCCTAATCAGCTCTGTGGACTGGTAAGATTTTGTAAGTTTAGTTTTAAATACTAGCTCCCCATTGCTCAGAAGAAGTTACTATTGCTAGTTTTTGTTATCATATCAGGTCTTCTTTGTTGTGTCATGGTGGTAGTCTGGTCTCAGTCTTTCTAAAGTTCTGATATAATAATATAACCCACTAACTCTGTGTTTTCTTTCAATCTTGTTGCCTTTGGTGGATAATTCTTTGATGAATCCTGCAGTTAGAGTTCACCTAGGTGGGAGTGGGACCTTGCTTGTGATTCCATCCCTGCTAGCGCGCTAGCCTGCTACTACTACCATCACAATAGCACCTTGGGAAACCCTGCAGTAAGAACACTGAGAGAGGTAGCAACCCTCGCTCCATCTATTCAGGTAAGAAAACTAAGGAGTATTGTTGTAGGCAGAGGCAATGGCAAGCCCACCCTACTGGTTAATATAGTTACAGAGAGAAGTAGGACAAGGGTACCATATAACTAACTGGTATACACTTTTTAAAACCGATTTACAAGACAGACTGTGTCAAAAGGCAGCAGTGCAAAGTATAACAGCCCAAAAAAAGATTTGAGGCATAAATAAAGTTAAATAATTATTTATTACACTTTTTGAACAATAAAGCCCACCCCTTCCACCCACAACAGTCCTACACCTCTCCCCAAACAAATCTCCCATCCCCAACCGATGTCCAAAATGTCAAAGAAATAGTCCCGGTCTCAACTCCCATCATTCCCACCCTCTCCAACCACAACAAGTCCCTCCTATCAAAACAAATATTAAAAAGGAGCTAAAGAAGAGGACTCTACAAGGGGGTCAGAATCTTTTTGAGGTACCCCTCCATGTATGCTGTTCTGCTCTCAAGACATGCCAACCTCAGCAGGATGCAGGGCTGGTAAATGTAGTCTGAGGCTGAGCGCAAGGAGGGGCAGCAGTGGTGGTGTGACGGGAGGCTGCTAGCGGCGCTGGAGTTGTTCTTGCCTAGAGGCTGGAGGTACTGGTGGTTAGCTGGGGCCCTGTGCAGCAGCAGCTGCCTCATCCTCCTCCTCCTCCTCCAGGGCCACAAGGTGCTGAAATTCGGCCCATATGGTCTCCATCCTCCGCTGCCATATCTGGGCTGCTGTTTCCTGTCTAGTAGGTGGTCGACCAGCGGGAGTAGCTATATCAAGAAAAAAAAGACAAATTGTAAACTATGCTCTGTGCAAAGCACTTATTAACAATTATATATTGGCACAGTAGCAGTACATTGCTGGTCCCCTAGGACCATTCGAATTTGATTTGATTAGAGTCACAGCCATGTTTTATACACACATGTCTTACATAAAAGGTTGAAACTGGCTGAAAGGAATTAAGACAGAATAACAGCACACCTGATAACAAAACAGGTTTTTTCTTTCAAAGGATTTCCTAGTAAACAAATAAATAGATACTTTGGGGCTCATCAGTATGGCGGGCGGACTTTGTCCGCCCGCCAGAGCCCCGGGAAACGGGACCGCCCGCACTGCATGCGGCGGTCCCGCACCTACGATTAGGATGCGCCCGCCACACTGGCGGGCGCATCCCTCATTTGTAACATTGCGGCTGGCGGTGCTGAAAGCACCGCCCGCCGCAATGCCACAAAAGCAAGTTGTGCATTTCAGTGCACGTGACAGGCACCGTGCGGTGCCTGCCATGTTGTACATTGAAATGCAGGGGGGTCCCATAGGTACCCCCCATGTGCACCCCCCACCCCCCAGAATACCTGGGGGCCCGCTACGGGCCCCCAATGGCGAGAACCGCATGCCTTCTAATATGGATGGCGGTGTCTACCAGACACCGACACCATATTAACAGCTTTTCCGCCCGGTAGGCAATCGGGTGGATTGCCTACCGGCGGAAAACCGGCGGACGGTGGGGTTGCAAATTGCATGCCTCGGATAAGGGCAGCCAGCTCAGCGGCTTGAGCCAACTGATAGGGGCCCCGTGATGTCTTCACCACCGTCCGCAATGTAGTGACAGCATAAGCTACAGTGGTAGTGCCATCTAGTAATTTAAAACAGGAGCCATCGACATATAGTTCTCCTTGGGGGTCAGATAAGGGAACATCAGTCAGGTCTACCCGTCCTTTCGTTTCTTCTTCCGTCCGGAAAATGCAGTCATGTTTGTCAACTGCATCATTCTCAGAAGGGAGGAGTAGTAATGTGGCTGGGTTCAGAGTGGCACATCTTTTGATCGTAATATGTTTAGCAAACAATGTCAATTCATAACCAGTAAGACGTGCACTGGTGAGGTGCTGTGTCTTTGTCTTATTCAAAAGTGTATCCACAGCATGGGGTACCATAACTGTAAGGTCTGTATCAAGTACGAGTCCAGACGATTGCCTGATTGAAGTGGCCACAGCCGCGACCGCTCTCAGACAGCTTGGAAGGGCCCTAGCAACAGGGTCAAGCACAGCAGAAAAATAAGCACAAGGCCTCTGTTTATCCCCAAATTTCAGAGTTAGGACAGAAAGTGTGCAACCAGCCATCTCATGAACATAAAGCACAAGCAGTTTCCTATAATTAGGTGTACCAAGCACTGGAGCCGAACAAAGCGCAGTTTTTAATTGCTCAAAAGATTGCTGACATTCTGGCATCCAAGGCAAAGGCTCATGCACTGCTTTTGTTGTTAATGCAAGCAAAGTTTTGATTAATAAAGAATAATTTTGGATCCACTGGCAACAGTAGGAATTAATACCTATGAAAGCGCGTACATCTTTTTGAGTTTGTGGAATGGGCATTTTAATAATTGTACCGATGCGCTCAGGGGTCAACCTCCTACCCTCCTTCGACAGTAGGTGACCTAAATAGGTGACATCCTGTCGACAATATTGAAATTTCAAAAGAGAGACCTTATGTCCATGATGTGCCAAATGCAGCAACAATTGCACTATACTGTCCTTGCAACCCTCTTCCGTATCAGAAGCAATTAACAGATCATTGACATACTGCACCAATACATTACCTGGGGAAAGAGATAGTGAATCCAACTGACTTTTCTAACTTGACTATAAATACTAGGACTCTCCGTACAGCCTTGAGGAGCACGACAGAATCTGAAACTTCTGCCGGCCAGTGTAAATCCACACAAATACCTACTGTCTGGGTGTATAGGAATACTGAAAAAAACATTTTTCAAATCAATAACAGAAAATAACTTAGCAGTAGATGGGATCATCGTTAAAAGTGTAGTGATGTCAGGAACCACCGGAAATTGTGGAACTACAATTTTATTAACCTCTCGCATATCAATCACAAAGCGATAGACATCACCAATAACAACAGAGGAATCCGAGGGTGTCCTTTTAGGGACCGGAAGAATAGGACTATTGCAAATGTTGGCAGACGTTTCTTTAACTACTCCCTTTCGTATCAAATCCTGAATAATGTGGAGAAGGCGGGAATAAAAGAGTGGCCAACTAGTTAGGTATTTTTTAATTTTCTTTCCCCTTCCACCCCACATCACTGCACTACACTAAGGGGCCGATTCCGATCTCGGTCGGAGGCGCACCTAACACTATTCGGCCGGGAAAAAAGCCAGGCGAATGCCTGTTTCCCGACCGATCCGCACATTATACCGAACGAGCAAGTACGATGCGCACAACTGCATAGATTCCGACCCAGTCGTACTCACCCAATCCAGGTCCCGTTTTCCGACCGAGGCGGATCCGGAAACGCAAAATCGAAGTCGCACGGAAGCCAAAATGCAGCCCCGTCCGGCCGGACAAGTACGATGCGCTTTCCGTACGCGCCGAACCCGCTCGCTACGCACGGCACGTCAAAGCATCCGGGAGAGGTGCACATAAGCTCCGATTCGCGCCACAAGACGATCCACGGCTACGAGACGAACACGCCAGCGACGAGGACGAGGCGAAGCAAAGAGAAAGACGAACGAGACGAACCAACCATGAATCCCATCGTGCCGATCCTACCAATATTCTACATCTACTACCGGAACAGGCATGGACGCGTACGGCGCAGAAGGTAAGTCAGACACCAACCACAAAAACAAACTACACGTACCCGACATATCACACACACACAGAGGGATGCAGAAATTACTTACACCAGCAACAGCAGCACCATAGGGGCGGGATGGCCATCAGCAATGCCACCCCTACTCAGGGGGTGCCACATGCCTACCACTACTACCACCTCTACCCAGGGTGTGCCAGATGCCTACCACTACTACCACCCCTACCCAGGGGGTGCCAGATGCCTTCCACAACTACCACCCCTACCCATGGGGGGCTGGATGCCTACCACCACTACCACCCCTACCCAGGGGGTGCCAGATGCCTACCACTACTACCACCTCTACCCATGGGGGCTGGATGCCTACCACAACTACCACCCCTACCCATGGGGGCTGGATGCCTACCACCACTACCACCCCTACCCAGGGGGTGCCAGATGCCTACCACTACTACCACCTCTACCCATGGGGGGCTGGATGCCTACCACAACTACCACCCCTACCCATGGGGGCTGGATGCCTACCACCACTACCACCCCTACCCAGGGGTGCCAGATGCCTACCACTACTACCACCTCTACCCATGGGGGCTGGATGCCTGTCACTATTACCACCTCTACCCAGGGGTGCCAGATACCTACCACTACTACCACCTCTACCCATGGGGGCTGGATGCCTGTCACTACTACCACCCCTACCCATGGGGGGCTGGATGCCTACCACTACTACCACCTCTACCCAGGGTGTGCCAGATGCCTACCACTACTACCACCCCTACCCAGGGGGTGCCAGATGCCTACCACTACTACCACCCCTACCCAGGGGGTGCTGGATGCCTACCACTACTACCACCTCTACCCATGGGGGGCTGGATGCCTACCACAACTACCACCCCTACCCATGGGGGGCTGGATGCCTAGCACAACTACCACCCCTACCCATGGGGGGCTGGATGCCTACCACCACTACCACCCCTACCCAGGGGGTGCCAGATGCCTACCACTACTACCACCTCTACCCATGGGGGCTGGATGCCTACCACAACTACCACCCCTACCCATGGGGGCTGGATGCCTACCACCACTACCACCCCTACCCAGGGGTGCCAGATGCCTACCACTACTACCACCTCTACCCATGGGGGCTGGATGCCTACCACAACTACCACCCCTACCCATGGGGGCTGGATGCCTACCACCACTACCACCCCTACCCAGGGGGTGCCAGATGCCTACCACTACTACCACCTCTACCCATGGGGGCTGGATGCCTACCACAACTACCACCCCTACCCATGGGGGGCTGGATGCCTACCACCACTACCACCCCTACCCAGGGGTGCCAGATGCCTACCACTACTACCACCTCTACCCATGGGGGCTGGATGCCTGTCACTACTACCACCTCTACCCAGGGGGTGCCAGATGCTTACCACTACTACCACCTCTACCCATGGGGGGCTGGATGCCTGTCACTACCACCCCTACCCATGGGGGGCTGGATGCCTACCACTACTACCACCTCTACCCAGGGTGTGCCAGATGCCTACCACTACTACCACCCCTACCCATGGGGTGCCAGATGCCTACCACTACTACCACCTCTACCCATGGGGGGCTGGATGCCTACCATAACTACCACCCCTACCCATGGGGGCTGGATGCTCACCACAACTACCACCCCTACCCATGGGGGGCTGGTTGCCTACCACCACTACCACCCCTACCCAGTGGGTGCCAGATGCCTACCACTACTACCACCTCTACCCATGGGGGGCTGTATGCCTGTCACTACTACCACCTCTACCCAGGGGGTGCCAGATGCCTACCACTACTACCACCTCTACCCATGGGGGGCTGGATGCCTACCACCACTACCACCCCTACCCAGGGGGTGCCAGATGCCTACCACTACTACCAATCAATCAATCAATCAATCAATCACGGCATTTATAGAGCGCGCTACTCACCCGGGAGGGTCTCAAGGCGCTGGGGGAGGGGGTAAGTTACTGCTCGAACAGCCAGGTCTTGAGCTGCTTCCTGAAGGAGAGATGGTCCTGGGTTCGCCGAAGGTGAGTGGGGAGCGAGTTCCAGGTCTTGGCTGCCAGGTAGGAGAAGGATCTTCCTCCGGCGGTGGCTCTGCGGATGCGTGGTACGGTGGCGAGGGCGTGGCTGGTTGATCGTAGCTGGCGGGTGGGCGTGTAGAAGGTCATGCGGTCGTTGAGGTACTTGGGGCCCAGGTCGTGGAGGGCCTTGTGTGCGTGGGTGAGGAGTCTGAACGTGATTCTCTTGCTGACGGGGAGCCAGTGCAGGTCTTTCAGGTGTCCGGTGATGTGGCTGTGCCGGGGGATGTCCAGGATGAGTCGTGCGGAGGCGTTCTGGATGCGCTGGAGTCTTTTTGAAGTTTGGCTGTGGTTCCGGCGTAGAGGGTGTTCCCATAGTCCAGTCGGCTGGTGACGAGTGCCTGGGTGACGGTCTTCCTGGTTTCAGTGGGGATCCATCTGAAGATCTTGCGGAGCATGCGCAGGGTGTTGAAGCACGAAGATGAGACGGCGTTGACTTGTCTGGTCATCGACAGGGAGGAGTCCAGGATGAAGCCCAGGTTGCGTGCGTGGTCCGTTGGCTTGGGCGCGGTGCCCAGGGGCCAGGGGCCACCAAGAGTTGTCCCAGGCGGAGGGTGATGAGCCCAGGATGAGGACTTCCGTCTTGTCTGAGTTCAGTTTAAGGCGGCTGTTCCTCATCCAGTCGGCGACGTCTCTCATCCCGTCGTGTAGGTTGGCTCTGGCGGTGGTGGGGTCGTTGGTGAGGGAGAGGATCAGCTGGGTGTCGTCGGCGTAGGAGATGATGTTGAGGTTGTGTTGGCGTGCGATGGCTGCGAGGGGCTCATGTAGACGTTGAAGAGGGTTGGACTGAGTGAAGATCCTTGTGGAACGCCGCAGATGACTTCGGTGGCCTCGGATCTGAACGGGGGAGGCGGACTCTCTGGGTTCTTCCGGCGAGGAACGAGATGATCCATTCCAGTGCTTTCTCTCGGATTCCGATGTTGCTGAGGCGCTTCACTAGGGTGCGGTGGCAGACGGTGTCGAACGCCGCGGAGAGGTCCAAGAGGATGAGGGCTGCTGTTTCCCCGTTGTCGGTTAGGGTTCTGATGTCGTCGGTGGCTGCGATAAGGGCGGTCTCGGTGCTGTGGTTGGCCCGAAACCCGGACTGCGAGGGGTCGAGGGATCCATTCGTCTCGAGGAAGGCGGCAAGCTGTCTGTTGACGGTCTTCTCGATGACTTTGGCTGGAAACGGAAGGTGCGAGATGGGACGGTAGTTCTTGAGGTCGGTGGGGTCCGCCGTTGGTTTCTTCAGGAGGGCGGTAAGCTCGGCGTGCTTCCAGCTCTCCGGGAAGGTGGCGGTGTGGAAGGAGGAGTTGATGATGTCCCGGAGATGGGGTGCGATGGTGGCGTCGGCTTTGTTGAAGACGTGGTGTGGGCAGGGGTCGGTTGGTGATCCGGAGTGGATGGAGTTCATCGTGCGGGTGGTGTCTTCGGTGCTGATCGGGGTCCAGTTGCAGAGGGTGGTGGTGGCGGGCGTTGGTTCGGCGGTAGGGTGCGTGGTCTGTGCGTCGAAGCTGTTATGTATGTCGGTGATCTTGCGGTGGAAGAACGCGGCGAGTGAGTTGCAGAGGTCTTGCGAGGGGGTGATGTCTTTGTTTCCGGCGCTGGGGTTGGAGAACTCTTTGACGATGCTGAAAAGTTCCTTGCTGTCGTGGGCGTTGTTGTCCAGTCGTTCTTTGAGTGCCGACTTCTTGGTGGCACGGATCATCTGGTGGTGTTTGCGGGTGGCGTGCTTGAGGGCGGTCCTGTTGTCTGTGGTCTGGTCGAGTCGCCAGGCTTTCTCGAGAGTGCGGCAGTTCTTCTTGGATTCCTTGAGTTCGTTGGTGAACCAAGGGGTTTTCTTGCTTCCGGGTCTGCTGGGAGGGTTTTTAGTGGTGCGAGGTCGTCGGCGCAGGCGGTCAGCCACTTGGCGAGGTTGCTGGCTGCTTTGTTTGGGTCCGTTGTGTTGGTGGGTGTGTTCTGGCTGAGGGAGGCGGTGAGCTGCTCGGCGGTGATCTTGCTCCAGCTCCGGCGGGGAGCCTGTTGCGGGTGGTGGTGGGTCGCAGTCTTTCTGAAGCTGAAGTGGACGCAGCTGTGGTCGGTCCAGTGGAGTCCGGTGGCGTGGCTGAAGGAGATGTGCTTGCTGGAAGAGAAGACGGGGTCAAGCGTGTGGCCGGCGTAGTGGGTGGGCGTGTTCACCAGTTGCTTGAGTCCGAGGTTGGCGAGGTTGTCCAGCAGGGCGGTGGTGTTTCTGTCGTTGTTGTTCTCCAGGTGGAAGTTGAGGTCCCCTAGGAGGATGTAGTCGGCGGAGGGCATGGCGTGCGGGCTGATGAAGTCTGCGATGTCTTCGCTGAATAGTGTGCGTGGTCCCGGGGTCTGTAGATGAGGGTGCCTCGGAGGGTGGTCTTGGGGTCAGTGTGTATCTGGAAGTGTAGGTGTTCGGCGGCGGTGAAGGTCTCGTCGGAGTTAGTCGAGATGCGGATGGTGTTCTTGTGTACGATGGCGATGCCTCCTCCCGTCTGGTTGACGCGGTCCTTCCGGGTGATCTTGTATCCGTCCGGGATGGCTATGGCGATGTCGGGCGCTGAGGAGGCGTTCATCCAGGTTTCGGTGAGGAAGGCGACGTCCGGTGCTGTTGCGTCGAGCAGGTCCCAGAGTTCCACGGCGTGCCTGTGGACGGAGCGGGTGTTCAACAGGATGCATTTCAGGTGGTTGCTGCTGGTGCTCGACTTGGCGGAGGTGGTGCACGTCCGGGGGCAGGTGAATCGGCAGGCTTGGCAGGTGAAGGGTCCGTGGGTGCGTCTCGGTGAGGCTCGGTAGCAGGCAGGGTTCCGGCCGGCATTGAGTGCGGTGAGGGTGGCGGCGTCGTAGGTTCGTCGAGTAGTGTTGCATCGGTGGGATCCAGGGGTCCTGGCGCTGGGCGCGGGCCAGGCGCGGACGGGCGCAGACGGGCTTACCTTTGGCGCACCTTCGGCGCTCCGTCGGTGCTCCCACTGCGCGCGGCCGCTGCGCGGTCGCTCAGGGGCGTCATAAGTAAGGAGCCTGGAGGGAGGAGCAGCTGGGTGGCGGGAGCGGGGCGGCGAATGGAATCACGGGGGCGGGGCCGCAGGGAGGCAGTGGCGGGAAGTCCCAGGAGCAGCAGGCAGCGGGAAAGTCCCAGGAGCAGCGGACAGCGGGAAAGTCCCAGGAGCAGCGGGAAAGTCCCAGGAGCAGCGGGCAGCGAGCGAAGGAATCTCCAGGCAGGAGGCGGCAAGGCAGGCAGGAGCGGCAGCAGTGAGTGGGGCGACCAAGCCCTGTGGAGGGCTGAGCGGTCACACTCTGTGGTCCCCTACGGTCCCCTTAAGTAAGGAGCCGGGAGGGAGGAGCAGCTGGGTGGCGGGAGCGGGGCGGCGAATGGAATCACGGGGGCGGGGCCGCAGGGAGGCAGTGGCGGGAAGTCCCAGGAGCAGCGGGCAGCGGGAAAGTCCCAGGAGCAGCGGGAAAGTCCCAGGAGCAGCGGGCAGCGGGAAAGTCCCAGGAGCAGCGGGAAAGTCCCAGGAGCAGCGGGCAGCGAGCGAAGGAATCTCCAGGCAGGAGGCGGCAAGGCAGGCAGGAGCGGCAGCAGTGAGTGGGGCGACCAAGCCCTGTGGGGGGCTGAGCGGTCACCTCTACCCATGGGGGGCTGGATGCCTGTCACTACTACCACCTCTACCCAGGGGATGCCAGATGCCTACCACTACTACCACCTCTACCCATGGGGGGCTGGATGCCTACCACCAACAACACCCCCACTCACAGGATGGCCAATACATGACACAACAAGCACACACCAACATAAACAATGCAACATAAAGACATCCCCCCCAACACCATGACAAGCGTGTGTAGACTGTGTCAAATGCCTACAACACTGAACATGACTTTGAACATACAATGTGACCCCCTATCACATGTGCCACACATAAATGTGTGTGGCCCCCACAATGCAAGCAGACCATGACCACTGTGGCAATGGGGTCCAACCCCTATCATCACAATGACCAAAATGTAAGTGTGGGGTCCATAGCTGAAGCACATCTTGAACATTGTGGCAATGGGGTCCAAACCCCCATCATCACAGTGACCAAAATGTAAGTGTGGGGCCCATAGCTGAAGCACATCTTGAACATTGTGGCAATGGGGTCCAAACCCCCATCATCACAGTGACCAAAATGTAAGTGTGGGGCCCATAGCTGAAGCACATCTTGAACATTGTGGCAATGGGGTCCAAACCCCCATCATCACAGTGACCAAAAGGTAAGTGTGGGGCCCATAGCTGAAGCACATCTTGAACATTGTGGCAATGGGGTCTAAGCCCCCATCATCACAGTGACCAAAATTTAAGTGTTGACATTGAAAAAGCTGCAACTGCCAAACTGCATGGATGATTCCTGGTCACAGAACAACAAACACATCAGTGGCAAAGTAGTGCTTGTGTCCCATAGCAACATAGATTGGGGGAAGCAAACACTGCAGTGCAAATAAGACATACCTTTGGCCATGTGCAGACAAACATCACCCATGGGGGCTGACACTGTCAACATTCATCAATGACACAATGACAGAAGTGACCATCAGAATGCAGACCCACATATTTGCACCAATGGGCACACAAATGCAGATACCCTGTGGAGACTGTAGATGTGAGGTGAACAGATACCATACCATGGCAGCAATGGGACACACAAACAATGATCATTGTGCTGACTGATGACCTAGGAGTCCCAGGGACAGCAGGGGAAACCCACCAATCAACATACAGCCAATGGCACACTAAAGATATGTCAATGCAGTGGTGCAGATGCACAAACACAAACAGGCAGACCCACACTGCACATCAAACACAACAGGTGAGGGGGTGCCAGTGTCCCCAGGCAACCACACAACACATGATGAGGCCTGAATACCAATTACACAGATGCGCATACAGTGCCACACAAAGGTAACTCATGGATCCAAATCCCCTATGTGGGCAATCAGGCATTGTTAGATGAGAGGGAGCACAAATCACACATGTCACACAAGCATGTAGGAACAGCAACTGACACAGCAAGACACAGAGACACCACAGCACTACCCCCAGGGTCCCCACAATGTGGTGATCCTGGGCTGCATTACAATCCCACTGTGATGACAAAGCTAGATGTCGTTCACACTGTGAACCACAGCCATGTGTCCTGAGCAACAAACTACCATCACACCTACACAAGCACAAATCAATCAGCACGGCCAGTAAGCCAAGGCCAACATGGAGGCAGGGGTCTAGCCGGGCAACAACTCTCATCTGCACACACTCAACACCACACACCTCGACCTCCAACAATGTGCAGCAGTGAAGCTCACATGCACTGGTGACATTGCACATGCACCCATGACAATCCCATGGGTGGTGGTGGGAACCAAGGTGCAGAAACACATCACACATGGCCACTCAACAAGACTCCTGAATGTCTGACACACTGCACACCACGCTGTACATGGACATGACGGCAATACCACACCAACCAATGGGATCCCAGCCACAGTCCCACACCAATGAAGAAGCCAAGGTCACCCACAAAGAACACACATAGACAACTACCAATATTTCAGCCCTGACCCTGAGGAGTGCCAGCAGTCACACACACAACGTGTCACAATCACTGAAAGCTAACACAAACTGGAAATCACATGACAGGTGTAAACAACAAGTGCCAAGGGGAATCCTGACTGTGACCCATCTGCGTCTGCCCACAAACTCAGCCCTGACAGCAAACACACCTATGGGTGACACCCTGATGACCAGTAATGTGCCATGCACCCACATCACAGAGAACCCAGGGAGAAGACTTTGGGGAACATAGGTCAACTCAGCAAGCATCACAAACAGGAACACCACTAGGGATCCCAGCATGCACAGCAAAATGGAAGTGAACACACAGACATGCTCATACAACACACACCTTGGGCGCAGGCGATGTCACAGGAGTACACACTGCCATGAGGGGACTCCACTCCTGTGTGAGGAAAGCTGTGCCATATGTTGCTTCAGTAGGGCTCCATCATGTCAGCAGAACACTTGGTCACACAGTCAACAATTAGCACCAAATGAAGGCTCCCGTCACATCAGCCTGGTCATGGGATTGTCAATGAAATCATCAGCACAGATCCAACACACATGTATAGCAAGTTGCACTGACAACACAGATGAGTCCTTCCCCATTGATGCCCAAACCTGCATGTCCAGTGGAGATGGCCACACGGTCAGGGAAGTAGACTAATTGAACAATGGCAAGCACCACAGATGTGCAGGGGTGGAAGCCACAGATGTGACATTGCTAATGTAAGTAGGAAATCCCATTGCCAAATATTGAAAACATGACACCCTCAGATGCTGCTAAGGATGACATGGATACACCACAGGATAGGACACATTCCCCTGGACCACATGGGTTCCTGCACAGTAACACTTCATTTTCATGAGACCAAATATCACCATCACTGCAGCAAGGGCATGGTTAGCATCATCAACATCATGTACATCAGAAGCAAAAGCACTAGAGAACAGAAAGTTGCTTTATTCAGCATATGTGGGTTCAAAAGTTGAAGTCCAGCAAAAAGAAACAAAGGCCAATGGCCAGTCCATCCTGAAAGTCAAAACAGGGTGACAGTGGCAGATGTCACCCTACGCATGCCTGCACTGATGAAAACCAGGAACAATCCCCTCGGAGGGGCATACGGGGGGGGCAGGCCAGGCACCGCAGGGACAGGATCAGGGCTCACCAGAAGGAGGCAGGGAAGGGGTGGTGGGTGCTGGAGAGCCACTGACAACTGCAGTGGAGGTGTCTGACATGGTGTGTGCCGGCACAACTGGGGGGCATGACTCAGATGGTGTGGGTGCCGGCACGACTGCAGTGGGCCGTGCAGATGGAGTGGACAGGTTCCCCACTGCAGTGCCCAAGTCAGACGGGGTGGTAGTGGACTCCACTGCAGTGCCTACCTCCAGGGGAGGAGAATGGGGAACAGGTAAGGTGGGCAGGACAGAGGGGGAGGAAACCGTCTCCACACCAGTGGCACAGACAAGCGCAGCGGGGGGTGTGGGGCCGGAAGAGCAAGTGGCAGGGGGAGAAGGCCTGATCTTTTTGGGGATGGTGTATCTGTGGGTGGGGGAACCTGGGGCAGGGTGTGGTGGGGGCACCTGTGGAGTGGGGGCCTGAGGGATGGAGGAAGGAGACTTGGTGCCTGAGCTGCAGGGCGGCGGCGGGGTCTTGCTCTTCTGGGTCCGGGGGACTTGCGGATGGGGGCGTCAGTCGGTCTGTGCCTGGGGGAGGGTGTCCGGGGGCGAGGGGCACTCCGCTCCATGTGGGTGGACTTCCTCTTCCCCTGAATGCTGGATCAGCTGGATCGGAGGGGAAGAGGCCGAGGTCACTGAGGAAGAGCCGCTGTGTCTTTGGGGTTGCAGGTGAGGCAAGGGAGGGGGCTTTGGAGGGAGAGGCAACTGAGGACTGTGCAGTGCTCGTGGATGCGTGTGTGTGTGCCTGGGCCCCATCCCCTGTGAGTGTGGTTTCAGTCCCCTGACTGTGCGTGCGTGTGCATCTGGACTTTGGCGTGTGTGTCTGTGTGCTGCTCGTGTCTGTGCTGGTGTGTGCCTGTGCCGGTGTGTGTGTGCTTGGGACATGTAAGGTGCTGGGGAGTGTGGATGGGGCAGAGGCAGGAGGGGTGAGGGACTGTTGGAGGAGGGACACTGCTGCCGTCAGGGAGGAGTCCATGGACCTATTGCCCCTCTGTAGGGCAGACATGCCCGATGAGATGCCCTCCATGAACGACACCAGCTGAGTCAACAGAGTGGTGTGTGCATGGAGGACACTCAGAATCGCTGTCTGCCCTACATGGAGCTGGCGAAGGAGGTACACAGACTCCTCACTCAGGGCAGCAGGGGACACAGGGGCAGGGGTTGCGGTGCCTGGCCTAAAGGAGACACGCTCCCGAACATGGGAGCCTCCACGGACCTCGGGAATGGGAGCCGATGGGAGGGCGGTGGTGGTGGTGGTGGTGGTTGCGGGGACAGCAACACTAGCTGGGGTGTGGTGGCTGCTGACACCCGCATCCACAAGGGAGTCATCCTCCGAGCTGCTGTGGTCCTCAGCTGAGGTGGATGGTGCTGAGGACTCCTCGGTGTGGCTCCCCTCGCCCTCCGTGCCACTGGGTCCCTCCGACCACTCCTCGGCTGCTGACCCAGTCTGGCTATGCGGCTCCTCCTGGTCCATGGAGCTGTCCCCTCCTGTGGCCGTGGATGTATCTGCAAACAATGGGGAAACAGACAGACATCAGTCACCTGCACTGACCGCACACACCACAGTAAGTACAGCACATTACAGAGCAAGCCCTGGCATCCTTAGTTGAACATTGCCAAAAGTGCCCAAACAGAATAGGAGAAGCCAATTGTCAGTCTGATGGTCAACCATGGCACTCACATCCCTCCTGGCCTTGCACCCATCTGTCTGGTGTCTGTTGGATGGCAATACCCCAGTGTGGACACATGCACCACCTACACAGTAGTTGGACAGTGCAGAAAACACGGTGAAGCATGTGACATGTGAACATGCACACATCACAACTCTTGCCACTGAGTCAGTACAGGTGTCCAAATGAAAGGGATGCCCAGTGTCAAATATGAAATGCATGTGATGCATACCAGCGACAGACACCATGATGCACCCATGTCCTGATAGCCATTGCCACAATGGTGTGCATGTAGCACATGTCACTCCCCTGCAGGATCACTCATAGGAAGTTACATGCCATGGCACAGGCATGCCTGCTAAGTCATACATCACTGTCTCCAGTCACATGGGCAGGGCAGCCAGACAACAACAGTCTGCACTGTGTCACAATAGTAGGTCATGGGGAATGCAAGTCCTGGAGCTGAACAAGTGCACATGTACATCCCCCACACACCACATCATCTGAACACTTATCTGTCCAGGTCATACCGATTGGACATATGGGAGACCTGTAACACAACCCTCTGAACCTGAGCACCTCACAATCTGCTGGGAAACAGCTGCCTGAACTTCACATTCGCATACCCCAGTCTGCACGGTCAGGTGATCAAACACCTATGTGTCACACAAGTATCGTCTCCTATGGTCACATCTCCGGTGGCATGCTGAGCCCCAACCGAGGAACACCCCAGCAGTCCTGACAACGAAGCCACAGCACACTGACACAGAGGCAGACACCTGAGGGGACATATCACTGAGCACAACGTGTCAGCTGATACACGGGAGTGGGAGTACAGAGTGTATTGTATGGCCTGGAGTAGGCATGACTGTCCTGCCCCACATGAATGAGGGATGAGCCCTGGACAGTAGGCAGCTGGCTAAGTATGTGTGACACACGTAATATACACACTCCTGGGGCCCAAACATTGTTCCCACCCGCAGCATGGGTGTATGCCAGATACCCCAGGCACATGTGGTGGATCAGCTCAGCAATTGGACCACATATCAAAGTAACACGCAGGTTACATGTCAGAACACAGGCATCGTGTAAGCAATGGACCCACCCATGATGCCCACCACAGAGTTAGGGGAACAGATGCTGTCCCCCACCTTGAGTCAAGCAAACTGCAAGGACACAGTACCCAAGTGACACAATTCCCTGACTGCAAGGGCCACACCTGGGTATAAGATGAGGAGTGGGCAGTGCACAATCGAGGGACATGGGTCCTGGACCAAATGACTGATGTACTGTGGAAGTTTAACCAGGCCAGAGGAGGGCACATAGCATGGCAGACAAAGTTCACAATGCAGTCATGGACTCACCCCCTCCTTGCTGCTCTCTGGCCTTCAGCTGCCCATCCAGATCAGGGAAGACCACCGCCAGGATCCTGAGCATGTGGGGGTCAGGGTCCGGTGTCCGCCCCTCCTGCGAGGAGGCGACAGCTTCAGCTGGACCCGTGCGATCCTCCGGGTCCAGCCCCGAAGGTCCTGCCACCTCTTCTGGCAGTTGCGGATCCGGCGCTTGTAGTCCCCCACGGATCTCACTGCCCGGACGATGGTCAGCCATATCTTCTGCTGGGCATCAACCTGTGAGGATGACAAAGTGAGAATGCCATTACTACACATTCAACATATCCGTGCATTAACACAGTTGGATATACATGTCTCAATCACAGGGGCACATGATGTACACAGGCAGTGCAACGATGGCTATGGACAGTATGCCAGCAGTAACTACATGGTATCATTGCCTGGGAAGTAAAACCTTGTTTAAATGCACTGTCACTGCTCTATACCTGTTCAGTGCATGTAACTACACACTATGGGGGTGACAACTACTCAGTGAGCCTGCTAGCCAGTGGCGTGCAGACTGTTAGCCTTGCTAGTCAGACAACATGCACATTTAGTAAGGCAGTGGACAGCACACTCACCTGCTCCCCTGCTTTCCCATACAGCTTGCTGTACTGTGGAAGGAGGCTGTCCAGCAGGGCCTGGTTCTCCTCAGTGCTGAAGGCTGGGGCTCTCTCCAAAGTACGTGCCATTGCAGGGTCCAGAGGGTGCAGATACAGCAGCAGTGGTGGTGGCAAATGTCGTCCTCGAGCATGTAGTGCAGGCAAGTGAGCTCTCAGGGGAACAGCCAGCATTATATGTGTGCTGCAGAGGCAGATACTGTGCCATGTGTCTAAAGTGATAGGTCCAAGTCGTTTGCATCTTCTGAATCTGGCCAATCCATGGAATTGCACCACTTACACACGCCCACAGCATCCTTCAAAAGTTCAACTTCATGACACCCATGAATTTGCAACATTGTTGTGGGTGACCAACTGAATTTCTAGCATCAGACTCGTTCAAGATTTGAAAACGCGTCCGTTGCCAGGCCAGGCCATAGCCAATGGGTGCGCACCGATCGGTCCATTGCTGTTCAACGCGTACCCGGGATGCAACGCGTACCCGCTCACATTGAATGCAATGGGCCGGCCGGGCACACCGATCGGTCCATTGCTGTTCAACGCTGCACTGGGATACAACGTGTACCCGCTCACATTGAATGCAATGGGCCGGCTGGGCACACCGATCGGTCCATTGCTGTTCAACGCGTACCCGGGATACAACGCGTACCCGCCACATTGAATGCAATGGGCCGGCCCGGCACACCGATCGGTCCATTGCTGTTCAACGCGTACCCGGGATACAATGCTTACCCGCTCACATTGAATGCAATGGGCCGGCCGGGCACACCGATCGGTCCATTGCTGTTCAACGCGTACCCGGATACAACGCGTACCCGGGATACAACGCGTACCCGCTCACATTGAATGCAATGGGCCGGCCGGGCACACCGATCGGTCCATTGCTGTTCAACGCGTACCCGGGATACAAATCGTACCCGCTCACATTGAATGCAATGGCCAATGTGTGTGCACCGATCGGTCCATTGCTGTCCAACGCATATTGCGAATACAATGCGTACCCACTCACATTGAATGCAATGGCCAATATGTGCACACCGATCGGTCCATTGCTGTCCAACGCGTATTGCGAATACAACGCGTACCCACTCACATTGAATGCAATGGCCAATGTGTGCGCACCGATCGGTCCATTGCTGTCCAACGCGTATTGCGAATACAACGCGTACCCACTCACATTGAATGCAATGGCCAATGTGTGCGCACCGATCGGTCCATTGCTGTCCAACGCGTCCCTGTACAAGTCACTGGCATATGTCACCATGCCTGTCACAGGTAAACATATGCCAGCCACATATACTTCCCAGGGAGTGAGGGGCACACCTACAACACCACAGCCTGTCCACACTGTATCCTAAGGCATGTAAGGCTGCATTACCTATTCCGTGTATGGGGGTGAACATGTTGTTCTGTGGGTGTCACTTGGGGGCAGCCACTCCCAGGCTGTGCACGTGTTCATGGGGACAGAATCCTTGGTGTTTCGTGTACAGGACCACTGTGAGGTGCAACTGTTCATTTCTGAGCATGTGGCATGGTCACATTTCACGGTGGTGTATGTGTATGTCATGTCACATACCCCCTGAGTCCCATGTGGGACGGTATGTACGTCACAGGGTGACCCATTGCCACAATAGTGATGGTCCTCCACAGTCTGTGTGCATGTTGTGTTTACAATGTCTCTGATTCCATGTGCACAATGGGAGACAGTCTCCACATCCACGTTGTGTGTGCATGGACTTTGATGTTGTGCGTGTGTGTGTCACAGACGTCCATGTCTGTCCTGCCGAGGCAACAGGGACCACTACCTGTGGGGGTCATGGTTGTTTTGCTGTGGTGTATTCATGATACACCATGTCATGCCAGTGTCCATGTGGCAATACAGGGTCCCTGGGAATCTACCTGTCGTTGAGCTGTGATGCCTGGGGCACATCTGTCCTCACATGTCACTGTGGGGTGTGTTTGGAACATGGCAGCAGGAGATGGGAACTGTGACACGGCCTCATGGTATCCCATGGCACAACCTGGGACTTGTTGATGCCACTTGTTGAACTGTTATGTTAGATGTTGCCATGTATGTGCCATACATGTCCTTACAGAACTGCACACATCATATACTTGTGCCTCATAATGATGTATCTTGTGATATTGAGTATGGTCAATGCCACATATGTGGGGTGACTGACAATCTTTCTTCCTTCACCTATGCACTGCAGGGCACCAGCTGTCCATAGACCATTCCCTGACCTTGCAACCATGGTGGAACGGGACTGCATCTGACGGTACTGCTTCACCAGACCGCTGATTGAGGTATTGACGGTGCGGTTGGCCCCACATTTGCAAGCTGGCCGGACATACCCTACAGCGCTGACCCCCAAGGTGAAGGTGATGGCAGCCCTACACTTCTTTGCCACCGGTACCTTTCAACACACTGTGGCGACTGCTGGTGGGATGTCACAGACCATGTTCAGCCGTGTGCTCCGCGATGTTTTGGAGGCTATGTTGATATACCTGAACCAGTACATCTATTTCCCTAGACTCCAACAACTCACTGACGTGAAGAGTGACTTCTATGCCCTGGGGAGGATGCCGCATGTCATTGGCTCCATTGATGGGACACATGTTGCTTTGGTACCACCACAGGCCCAAGAGCAGGCATTCAGGAACCGCAAACACTACCACTCGGTCAATGCACTGGTGGTATGTCTTGCAGATATGAGCATCTCACACGTGTGTGCCCGTTTCCCCGGTTCTGCACACGATGCCTACGTGATGAGGAGTAGTCGCATCCCGAGGATGATGTCACAGATGCGGAACCAGCGTGCCTGGCTTGTTGGTGTGTACTGACTTTGTACCATTGTGTGTGTTCTGCAATGTAGTGTTCCACCCTCTTTCCAACTCAGCTAATGTGCAATTGTCTGTATGTAGGTGACTCCGGATACCCCAACATGCCGTGGTTGCTGACGCCCCTCAGGAACCCTGTGACACCAGCCCAGATGCGCTACAATGAGGCACATGGTCGAACCAAGAGAGTGATTGAGCGGACATTTGGTCTCCTGAAGAGCCGCTTCCGCTGCCTGGACAAGACAGGAGGGGCCCTCCCATATGCCCCAGCAAAGGTGTGCAAGATTGTCATTGTCTGCTGCATGCTACACAACCTGGCAGTGCGGAAGGAGTTGCCTCTCATCCTGGATGACGATGACCAACATCCGCCACCTGTGGAGGATCCTGGCCTGGACCACGATGCCAGTGATGATGATGATGATGATGATGGTGATGTCCGCACACAGCTCATCACCAACTTCTTCAGCTGAATGTGAGTATCCAGAGATGTCATGACAATGATGTGAGTATGCATGATATGTGTTGGTGGTGCTCTGATGCTGTTTGAGTGTGTCCATGTGCTACATGACTGTATGCGTGTAGCGATGTGTCCTTACAGGTAGTCTGTACTCCCCAACAGTGTTGACATGCTAACTTGGTTCTGGGTGGGTATCTTGTGACATGTATTGGGCATGAGTATTGCAGTTCTGTCCTGTTCTTCAGTGCTTTTGACTGTGTTTCATTTCTGTCCTTCACAGGGTACTTTCAGAGTCGTTTGGTCAACTGTGATCCCCGACACCGTGATTCGACTTCCAGGGTGGTAGCTGTCGTGTCCCTACAGGTGATGTGCGCCACACCCATGGACTTCCTTCCTTCTACACTTGTTGACTGTGTGCCCGCTGCCAGGTGGGATTACCTTGCATCTGTAGTGGTTACAACATGTTGCAAATGTGTAATAAACCTGTGCTTCACTTTGTGATGTGCGTTGTCTGTGGTCACACATCTGACTGACATTTGCTTACTGCACCAGTGGGCTAGTTGACAAAGACTGTGAATAAGTGTTGTGTCTGTGCATTGCACCGTATTTCCTGGCAACATCAGTGTAGGCGATGAGTCAGATGGCCTAGGTGTGTATATGTTGTGTAGCCCTGGTGGTGTGTCTCCCTCATATGTGTCACGTCGCCATGACTCACATGCCTGTGTTGTACTTGCTGTAGCAGTTAGCATGCACAGTGTAATTTCGCAGGTCATCATCTCCATGACACAAACCACGTTGGAATCACAACAGAGGCAGGTATGGTGTATTAGTGTGTTTATTGTCATACATGTGTGTGTATAGTGCACAGGATGGTGGGTGCTGTACATTTTGATTGCAATCCAAAGTTCCTAGATGAATTGGAAGTCCTGGTAGCAGAAATGTCCTGAATATAGTCCACAGTCATCTGATACATTGGTCCAACTTGTACTCCCCATGTCATGTGGGGAGTTGTGTTGCAGTCAACAGGGTGAACAGTTTGCGCACAAAGGTGATTATCCAGAACAGCTTTTGGCTTCCTGGGGGTTGCACATGGCCATCGGCCTCTCAGTTGCCCCTCCTCGGATGACCCCTCTTCTTTGGGGGGGGACCCTCAAGTGCAGGCTGCTGCGGTGCAGGGGACTCTCCGCCAGAGTCATCCTCCCTCCCTGTGGCAGTTGCAGTTGTTTCAGCACCAGATGTTGTGGGCACACAGGGAGGTGTTGACTGGTTGCTGCTCATCTGGCGGAGGCATTGTAATATGTCCCTAAGCACCGCCGTCATCTCTTGCAGTGTGTCCCACTTGGACTCCACGCGGGACATGTTTAAGTCCAAGCGGGCATGATGGGCAGCCTGCTGCTGTTTAATGTCCCTGAGGAGCCCCACTGCCTGGCTGAGGTCTCCGGTGCTGGACTGGTATGCATCGGCTAAGCGCACCAGTTGTGGGTCATCATGCAGTCCAGACCCCTCTGCGATCAGCGACCTATGTCTCCCACCCCTCCCACCACCCCTGGCGACACGTGCAGTACCTGAGGTGGCACGCACAGGTGACCCTGGGCCCCCTTGGGGGTTGTTGGTGGTGTTGGTGTCCATGGCCCCACGTTGGTCCAGGGTCCCTGTGCTGGTGGTGGTGCTGCTCCTTGGTCTGTCCATGTCAGCAGGGGTGGTATGTGTGTTGACAGTCGTTGGAGGGCTGGGTGCAGGGGGTGCAGCTGGTGGTCCTGCTGGTGCTGCATGATGACTTGCTCCGGAGGTGCCAGGTAGGTCTTCTTCATCCGAGGAGGGCAGAGGCTGTTCCACACCAGTGAGCTCCGTTTCCCCTTGAGCCTGGGACGGGGACTCCTCAGCGTCTGCTGCTGTGTCCCCATCATCACCTGTTTTTGGGAGACACACACAATGTATGTTATGTTTCTGCAGGCATCAATGGTTGACACACCTGACAGTTGTGACTGTACCTCTGGATGCGGGCCTGTACATTGCATTGTCCTAAGTTGTCACAGTCAGAGGTTGATATTGGTGTAGCACATTGTCCTGCATAATTTGGGCATTTCTATATGAATTTTGGGGTGTGTACATGGTCTGCATTGGTTGTATTTGGTTGACATCCGGCCCTCCTTCCCACCCAGCCAGATATTCCACCATGGAACGTGCTTCCATTGCAGGGAGTGCAAGTTGTCTTTCAGGATGTCAGTCAGTGGTGTCCTGCTGTTGGTTGGTGCACAGTTGCCAGCAGGGCCTTGTGCTCCCCACAGCAGTACCCAGTGTCAGCCATCTTGTCAGTTCTTTTCCACTCCCTGTGATGTGCGCATGGTTCAGGGTGGTGTTGATGGGACAGTTGTGGGGGTGACCAATATCTGTGACTACCACTCCCATCATTCTATTGCCTCCACCCCACTTCCCAGCATGCCCATACTTACTTGCTTTTGGGTGGACTTCACTGTGTGTGAGTGTGAGAGCAATGGCAAGATGGCTGACAGTGGTGTCCTGCTGTTGGTTGGTGCCCAGTTCCCAGCAGGGCCATGTGCTCCCCACAACTGAGCACCAGTGTCAGCCATCTTTGAAGTGGCTTTTCACTCCCTGTGAGGTGTGCATTCTTCAGTGTGACCTTGCTGGGCCATGTGGGTGGGGATGTTGAGCTGTGACTACCACTCCCATCATGCTATTGCCTATACCCCCTTCCCAGCATGCCCATACTTCCTTCCTTTTGAGTGGACTTCACTGTGTGTGAGTGTGACAGCAATGGCAAGATGGCTGACAGTGGTGTCCTGTTGTTTGTTGGTGCCCAGTTCCCAGCAGGGCCTTGTGCTCCCCGCAACAGAGCACCAGTGTCAGACATCTTTGAAGTGGCTTTTCACTCCCTGTGAGGTGTGCATGCTTCAGTGTGAGCTTGCTGTGCCATGTGGGTGGGGGATGTTGAGCTGTGACTACCACTCCCATCATGCTATTGCCTCCACCACCCTTCCCAGCATGCCCATACTTACTTGCTTTTGGGTGGACTTCACTGTGTGTGAGTGTGAGAGCAATGGCAAGATGGCTGACAGTGGTGTCCTGCTGTTGGTTGGTGCCCAGTTCCCAGCAGGGCCATGTGCTCCCACAACTGAGCACCAGTGCCAGCCATCTTTGAAGTGGCTTTTCACTCCTGTGAGGTGTGCATTCTTCAGTGTGAGCTTGCTGGGCCATGTGGGTGGGGGATGTTGAGCTGTGACTACCACTCCCATCATGCTATTGCCTATACCCCCTTCCCAGCATGCCCATACTTCCTTCCTTTTGAGTGGACTTCACTGTGTGTGAGTGTGACAGCAATGGCAAGATGGCTGACAGTGGTGTCCTGTTGTTTGTTGGTGCCCAGTTCCCAGCAGGGCCTTGTGCTCCCCGCAACAGAGCACCAGTGTCAGACATCTTTGAAGTGGCTTTTCACTCCCTGTGAGGTGTGCATGCTTCAGTGTGAGCTTGCTGGGCCATGTGGGTGGGGGATGTTGAGCTGTGACTACCACTCCCATCATGCTATTGCCTCCACCCCTTCCCAGCATGCCCATGCTTCCTTCCTTTGACTCTGCTTCCCTGTGGGGTTGTGTGCCTGTGCTGACAAGATGGCTGACAGTGTTATCCTGGGGTTAGTTTTGCTACATGTCCCATGTGTGTCCCTGTGCTTCACACAGCATGACCCAGGGTTGTGGTTCTTTGTGGGATATTTGATTGGAGTGTGAGGCAATGCATTCTCCCAGGTGAGTTGTGTGGAGTTTGTGTTAGGGGTGTGTGTGAGAAACGCTGCTGGTAACTATGGTCAGTGCTGTCAGTCCTCCTTCCCACCCAGCCAGATTTTCCACCATGGAACGTGCTTCCGTTGCAGGGATGCAAGTTGGCTTTCAGGATGTCAGTCAGTGGTGTCCTGCTGTTGGTTGGTGCACAGTTGCCAGCAGGACCTTGTGCTCCCCACAGCAGTAGCCAGTGTCAGCCATCTTGTCAGTTGTTTTCCACTCCCTGTGATGTGAGCATGGTTCATGGTGGTGTTGATGTGCGCATTGTGAGGGTGGGCAATATCTGTGACTACGACTCCCATAATGCTATTGGCTACACTGACTTGCCCAGCATACACAGGATTCCTTCCTTTCAGTGGGCTTCACTGTGAGGTGGTGTTGTAGTGGTGGCTACATGTCTGGATGTGTTTGTTAGTTATATTTGTGCCACTGCCTAGCTGTAGTTGTAGTTGTGTTTCTACATGTGATGACACAGTTACATATCACTATGAGATGGCATGTGTTGTGTTTATCTGACTGACATACACATTTTGGGATGATTCTGTTCTGGTTGGTGTGGATTTGCTAAGGGTGCATGGTTTGACTCTCCCCTTGACAGTGATGTGTGTGTATTGTCGCACAATATTGTGTACATTTGTTGTGTACTCACCAGGCTCTGGGATGTTTTCTAGTCCATATACGCTCACTGGTGGTAGGATGGCCCGCACCTTCTCCTCCCAGGGCCTGAGGTATACTGGTTTGGCAGGAGGGCCACTGCCGGTGTGTTGGCTCAAGAGGTAGTCCTTCTTCAACAGCTCCCTGACCCTCCTGCGCACGTCCATACCACCTGTTCTGGATGTCTACCTTTGTGCGCAAACATGGTGATTGTGCATTCACCCTGTCGACAATCCTCTCCCACATCTTGGTTTTCTGCGACATGGGTGTCTGTTGGACCAGTGTACCAAACAGCTGTGGCTCTACCCTGAGGATCTCATCTACCAGGACTTCCAATTCACTATCTAGGAACTTATGATTCTTCTTTGGGGGCATGGTGATGGGTGGTGATGGTGAGTGATGTGTGTGTTGGTGTGCAGGTGAGGGTGTGTGAGTGTGTGTTTTGCTGGGTGTATGTGAGGGTGCTATTTGTTGAGGTGCTGATGGTGTGTGGCTTGTGTGATGGATGAGCTGTGGGTGGGTGGGTGGTTGCTGTCTGTTGAGTGCTGGCAGGTAATTTGAATTTGTAAAGGATCATGGTAGGGATTTGTGTCCTTTATATGGGTGGAGTTGTGGGTGTGTCTTTGTTCCCTGTCCCCCCCCCCAGTATTTATTGGCTTTGTAATTGCTTGTTTGGCCTTTTCTTTGTGTGTTTTTCCCTTTGTACTTTTTGTGCATGTAGGAGACGTTCTTGTGACCGAGTCGGACCCTGCAGTTGTCTCATACGAGCTTCTCCGAGTCGTTCACGCTGTGTTTGTGCTGTTTTCTATGCTGCGTACGCGTCGGTCGCGGTGTATTGGGTTGCTTCGGCTCGCAGTTTTGTATGCGTGTCGGTCGTACGGCTTGGCCTCCGTGCGACTCGGTCGTGTTTTCCACGCGTTGCATCGTACTTGGCGGGTAGGAGCTCGCGGGTACGTTTCGTTTGGGATTCTTCCGGGTGCGTGTCGGTCGGTTCGATTCGCGTAGTTTTCCGGCCGGATAGCTGTTTTCCGCGCGGCTCGGTCGTTCGGCTTGTGTTCCGTACGAGTCGGTCGGATTTTGCACGCTTCTCATCGTACTTTGCGGGTCGGGCTGCACCGGTACATGTCGGTCGGAATGAATTCCGGCTCCGAGTCGGTCGGTACGTTTTCCGGCCCGAATCGGAATCGACCCCATAGTCTACAATAAAAAGTGCTCCTACGTAATTTGCAAGTCGCAGCACGCCTCAATCCGTAGAGGATTGAGAGGAACCCCAATGATAAAGCATGCCACCTAGGGGCAACCCTGGTGGGTGAGGGGTCTCTGGAGAAAAAGTCTTTCTTCTAGACAAGGGATTACAACAAATTCTTGCTTTTTCCTATCTAATTTCCTAAGGGCAGGTTTTTTTCGATGTACTCGATTTTTGTCTAACTACGTAACTGTCAGGAGGATAAACCTAGCCTCTACCTCTACCTCTGCCTCCCTCTCTACTTTGGTAACTAATCTGAAGAAGGGCCCGTTCCCCTGCCTGCGGTAGTTTATATTGAGGAATACGGGGCAGAATAGCATTATCTTTAACTTGTATAGAAACTGGTGGTATATGCAACAGACCCACGGCTGTATCACCTGTGGCCCATAGTGTGGGTGGTACCTGAGCAAACTCATCTGGAAGGGGTGCATCCTGAGACAAACACTGTCTAGTACTCACATCCGGACCCATAGTAATATAGAGCCTTGCAAATCCGCTGTGACATAAGGACCACGCTGATCTACAGGTATCTGAACTGGACCCTCACCCTGTCCCCGGTTGTCCTAGCTGTAAGACATACCTGTCACATCATATATGTCATAATCATCATGATAATACTGTCCATCTCTGGGGTCATCAAAATAATTATTGTCAGAGCAGCACACAGGAGCCACAGCACTCTGATTTCTGTCGGTCCCACGGCCTCTACCACCAGAACCACGTCCTCTAGGGGATGAAACCTTCTGTAAAAGCACAGGGCACTGGCTATGCCAATGTCCTTCCTCCTTACAATACGCACACTGATTTTGGCCCAAAGGTGTCATAGTAGGCTGCCTAGTATGTGGGGGTTGTCAGGAAGGACCTCCCCGTCCCCTGTTATTTCCCCGAAATGCCTGCTGCAACAACACTTTCGTCTTTAAATCCTTATACTTTTTATCAGTTTTATCCTTTTGCTCCTGATCTCGATGCTCATAATATTGAGCCATATTCAAAATAACAGAGGGAGAAGACGTAGACCAAGTACTTTCAGACACCTGCAAATGAGTCATTCTTTCAGGAAGAAGATTAGTAACAAACCTGTCAACAAACAAACAAACTCCTCCCTCCGTGGACATATCCTGCCCACTGTAATCCAAAAACGTATCAACAAACCTAGTAAAGAAATCAGATACACTCTCATCCTTCTTCTGTTGACAGGCCATCAAGCTATCCCAACTTACTTTCTCAGGTGGAATAAGTGTATGCATATATGTGATAATACGACCAGGCTTATCTCCTGGCTTCCTTTCTTGATCCCATCCCTTAATCACATCCCATGTACCACCCAACTCGGCAACATGATCTTGAGTATGCACCTGCCGCCAGAATATCGACAGGAACAAAAAGACCAAAAAACATTTCAATATCAGCACGAGTCATTACGGTAGAAGAGGCAGCTTCTGTTAATTCCTTATAATAGGCTGTAGTGTTTTTCCTAGGATCGGGCAGAGTAGCCTTAAGGGCTAAAACCTCACTTCTTTTCCATGGCGTATAACCCCATTGCTCGTGGAAACAAGCAGCCGCGGCAGGTCTAGTGGTCACGCAGTGCTGATCCATCAAAGCAGGTATTTCTGGATGATAAATTGGGTGGACTTCACGCAAAGGGAACTGAGTTATTTGAGTAGGGCTCTTATCATACAACCGACCTCTATAAGAAACTATGGTAGAAATATTACCAAACACCTGTTCCGGCACTAAATCAGTAACATAAACGGGGTCTCTAATATCAAATAATATTTGGGGAGCCTCCGACTCAATGTGTGTATGCCAAAGATCAATCAATGTAGCAGACATATGTTGAAGAGCATGCTGTTGTAAAAAGGGCTCAAAATTAAATGTAACTCGCCAAATATCCTCCACACTATAAACCGCATTATGAGCCCACCGCATTGCCTGACTCGCTATTACCCTCTTCTCATCCCCCCCTACTCCGGATCCCATCAACGAACCTGTTCGTTCCCTAAATCTCGGCAAATCCCTGTCTTCAAAACCAAGTACAGGGGTATCAGCATCCAAAAACATCAGAGGATGAATAACCGTAAGAGGAGAGGTAATAGGAGTAGTAGGTAGAACTGTAGTCAATGAATGCACCGGAGAAGAAAGAACAGAGGACACAGGAGTAGGGGCAGTGGATGTAATAGAGGTCACAGTCGTCAAAGATGGCGAGGGGAGAGAAAGAATAGGGGCCGCGGTAACCGGAGCTGTAGGTATAACAGTCTTAGATACAGGGGCAGCTGCAGCAGATGAGACAGGCTGCTGTGTCTGCAAAGGAACAACGGGGTACATCCTCTGCGGGGAATAAGGAGGCGGGGGTCGAGTATCTAACAACTCCTCTACAAAGGTATCATCTTCCTCTTTTGCCACATAGGACTTGTCTATAAGCAACCGAAATTTCCTATCCCCACATTCTATACCTGTCTCCTGTTTTTATCTGTCATACGCCACAGCTTTCTGTGCAAGAGTCTGCACTCTCCTTTTTCGTGCTTCTTTTTCCATTTTTAACCGCCTTTGCTTAGCCTCCTTCTGCCAAGTTCCAAGAGAGTCAAACATTGACTGTCTACTTCGTCTCTTATACAACTGCTCCTATAGAAACCCAATCTTCTGTTCATCAAAAGAACTTGGCATTGTCCCTCGTATATTTGTGCCATAATGTACTAAACATAACAGGGCCAAGACCATGTTTCACATACATATCAAAACTAGGGCTACCTTCAATAGGCGCAGACTGAGCTTCTTCCAACCGGGCATCTGCAGAACAAGAACGACAACACAAACTCCAAAGTTTACTTAGACCAGGCATTGCAAAGAAGAAACAAAATCGTTATTTTTACCTGGCAAAGTATTTGCAACCACTTTTCATCAAGACAAACTCAAACCACAATGGTACCATATCCGCATAAAACAGATGCAAACTCACCTGATATCAGTAGTACAAACAAACCGGTTCTCCACTGCCGACTCCTCAGACCAAACAGTCAGATCAAGGGTTTTGCCGTTCAGGACTCCAGTCGGGATGACCGCTGGGTCAGGCACCGTCCGGCAGGACAGAGGGAGCAGCTGCGAGTAACAGAAACTCTTCGTGCAGGGATCCCTGAACCGTCAGTCCGACCCAACGATGTCCTCTTCCTCCCCTCCGTCTGCGGAAAGGGGATGGATCAATAACCCGAAGGAGTCCCTGTTCGGGCGCCAACTGAAGGAAGTGACCCGCTTGGGTCAACCCGGTCACCTCTGACCACCTCTCAGCCTTCCTTACCAAAAGAAGAGTCGGAGAAACAGTGGAGAATATACCAATTATTGTTTTATTCAGATGCACTCAGAGTGGAGCCCCATCTGCACAGTCTCGAAGAGTGGTACAGAGGGAACTGAAATCAACAAGCATAAAGATACATTATGTACATTTCATAACTGGGCAAAGACACGCCCACAGTGGAATTTTCCAGGCAGATGCAGCTGGACAGTGCAATACAAAAAAAATAGGTTTTGGTTCTCGTATCTCACACAACCTAGTACAATCCAAGGTCGTTTCACCCTGCACCCGCCACCAGAAAAGCGGGAGAGGGCCTCTATCTAATGAGAAAGGTATGCGTTAATATGAACAGTCTATTCATTACTGAAGCAAAACTGTAACATTTCAGAAATGAAACTTAACAGAGGCTTTTCTCAGAAAGAGTAATGGATTCGTTTCAATCGTCATTCAAAATGGCGTCTGAACAAAAAATTGTGCCGCAAATGCTAACTTATATAGGGCACTGCGTAAGCATTCACGGGTCTATTCTAACATTCCGGCCTTGTAAAAGGGTTGCTGACCACATGGAAGATGACGGTTCCCCCCCCTTCTGTGGGAGCCGGCCCCGGATCTCCCCCCTCCCTCTATACCCCTGATGAGCAGAAACACTAAAGCACCTCACTGCACGATTTGTTGGTTCCTGATTTCATTTTGTTTTTTTCACATTTTTCTCTTTTCCTTTTCTTTCATCTCACTGCTCTGCATAATATGGGATACCCTCACGGATAGCTCCCTCTCCCAGGATTGACTGCACACACAAGTAAATAACCATCTGCGCAGAGTTCCAGCATGCACTGTAGAATAATATGCCATTACCGATTCACACATATTAGTAAACTCATATAAGTGTGGTAGAGTTGGCACATAACAATCAATAATGGATAATTACCTGGGAATTATGCACTGAAAAGGATGGAATAATACGCAGTTGAACTATGATATAAACTGTATCGTGTGTAACATGACGAACTGATATACGAGATCTTTGTTACCATAATGGTTAATAAAAAAATATGTTAAACAAAGTGTCATGTGATTCCATTGATCAAACCCAATACCAGCTTCGAGCTCCCTTTACATTTGCAGATTGACCTGTTGTGCACATTTACATTTCTTTCCGGCACACAGGCACCCTGACAAGAAGGCTTGTTTACCTATCTGCCCACTTTCTGTTTCACAGCACAGGAGACTTACACTGCAGCTGAAGCTTTTTAACCCTCGGAATTAACCGTCCCAGGGGTAAAGAGTCAGAATATCGAGTTGGAAATGTCGACTTGCACTAATATCGAGTGCAGAATATTGAGATACAGAAATATCGACTGCAAGAATATCGTGGTCAAGAATATCGAGTTTAAGGTAAGAAATATCGTTTTCAAAAATATCAAAGTCATTAATATCGTTTGCAAAAATATAGTTGTTAAAAATATAGTTTTTTTAGTTAGTGTTATGTATTTTAGTATGTATTTTAAATGTATGTGCTCTATTTTTTTGTGTAAGTATTGCATTTGTTTTTTAATATATGTGTTAAATTTTTAGAAGTTATTAATTTTATTTTAATTAAATTTTGCGTTTTAGTTCCGTAGCGGGTTGTGGGTTTATAGGGGAATTGGGTGGGAAGTAATTTAATTATAATAAATTGAATGTTAATTTTTATTTATTAGTATTTATTTAATTTTGATTTTATAGTGTTAATTGTGGGAATTAATTCATTATTAATTAATTAATAATTGGCTGTTAATTTTTATTGATTAATTAATTGGTAAATATGTTTATTGTGTCATTTTTTTAGGAGCTGGTTCTGGGTTTATAGGGAATAGGGTGGGAAGTAATTTAATTATAATAAAATGAATATTAATTTTTATTTATTAGTATGTATTTAATTTTGATTTTATAGTGTTAATTGTGGGAATTAATTTATTTTTAATGAATTAATAATTGGCTGTTAATTTTTATTGATTAATTAATTGGTAATTCTGTTAATTGTTATTTTTAGGAGCAGGTTGTGCGTTGATAGGGGAGTAGGGTGGGAAGTAATTTAATTTTAATACATTTATTAATATTTTTAATATAATATTTATATAATTTTATTTTATAGTGTTGTGTGAATTAATTCATTAATAATTATTTATATTTTGCTTGCTAATTGTTATTAATTAATTAATTAATTGTTAATTAATTAGGTTAATTGTGTCAAGTTTTAAGAAATTGGTGGTGGCATTTATAGGGGAATATGGTGGGAGGTAATTTATTTATAATTAATTAATTTGTTAATTAATGCTAATTAATTAATTAAAATTTAAATATCGCAATTGTGTAATTATTTTCATGTGTGAGTTGTGGGGTTTATAGTGGTAAATGGTGGGAAGTAAAAAAAATTAAGGGGCCCATTACGATACCCGGCGTAAATAAATCCGCCAGGCATGGAAGCGGCAAAAATCCGCCCGCACACACCGCCTGAACACCGACCACGCCATTACGAGTACACAAACCGAAAACCGCCATCGGCGGAAAATCACACAAAATACCGCCCGCCATCGTCCGAGTCGGAGTCAAATCGCCCGCCACGGACGGAAACACGCACGACAACACAAAACCGCCCGCCCACACGGCCGACACACCGCACGTGAAATTACGATCGCACCGCCATGAGCGCGGAAAAACCACAAATATACCGCCCGCCAGCGCAAACAACGCCGATGAGAATCGACACGGCAGAAGCCATGGCGCCAACGTACCTGCACAGAAACCATCCGCACACAAAACCAATAGCACACAACATGGCCAACAAGTCCACACAGCAAGGCACGCACAAATACACAAGCACAGTACACATCCCGAAAACACCCCCCGGACAAACAAAAAATACAAAGGCCAGAACACCAGACACAACACACCTGAAAACAACAGACCATGAGGACACACCCACATAGGTGAGTACAAAAGCAGCACTCCCACAGACCACAACCCCTTGCTACATTGCAAACCAGAGAGGAGAGGAGAGGACACAGTGACACAGCAAGGACAGCAGCACACCACAGAAACGCACACATCACTACCACCACCACCACCACCACCACCAAACACCACCACCACCACCACCACACCCCGGCACCACAAACCCCCTGCACATTACACAACACACACCGCACCAGCACCACAAACACCATGGCACCACAAAGGATGCCCAAGTTCACGCCCATGGAGCTGACGGTCATGGTCGGCTGAGATCATCAAGGTGTACCCACAAATCTATGGGAACATGGTCCAGCACACACCACTAGCCACCAGAAACAGAATGTGGAACCGGATCGTAGACCAGGTCAATGCAGTCGGGACCCTGCCCAGGAACAGAGTCGAGATTAACAAACGTTGGAATGACGTAAAGAGCCTGGTCAAGAAGAAGGAGGGCAAAAACAGAGAGCTGGCTGCCGTCACTGGCGGAGGAATCCCGCGCTCTTTAAGACCTTCAAAGCGTGGGAGGAGAAGGTGCGAGTCGTAATCCATCCGGAGATCCTCGCCGGATTAGCAGGGAGTGGAGGCTGGTAAGTACAAACTAATGTATACCAGCACACCGCTATGTACTCACATGCGCAACTACCATGCCACAGCTCCCAGGGACAAACACCCCCATGTCCAGCACACAATACACAACACATCACACACACATGCAACAGACACTACCACACACAGCCCAAACCGAACAACTGTAAGATGCGTGGGGACATGTGTACACTAAGCCAGCCACGTAACCACCAACAGGTCCCCAAATATGCCAGAAGCGCCACAACGAGCACCCACCACACCCATGTGTCCGCCACAGCTGCACTAACCGACAAGTAACAGGTAAGTGGCAGGAACACAAAGTGCAGTGGGTGGGACGGTGGACAGCCCAAGTACAACACACACCAGGCCCCAGTCCCACAGCACAGCAAGGAGGAGCATCCCCCACACCCCACAGCCACGTGTCAGCCACCGCAGTGCACAACGACAGCCGAAAGGCAGACATCACGGTCCACAGCAATCGGTGTCAGTGGGTGTCCAGCCACCCCACGACCCACAACACCCCCCACCCCCACAGACCTGCAACATGGAGCACCCCCGCTTAGAGCCATGTGGCATCCAGTACAGTGCACGCACGAACAACTTGCAGGTGGGAAACTGGACAGGGCTGGATTACTGGAGGCATGAGGACCATAACACGACCAACACATGGGACATGTCACGTAGCAGACGAACACGCAGCACCGCCCACCGTCACGAACAAGTGAACAATGTGCACACGGACATGAACAACAGACTCACACCCCACATGACCCATCACAGACATTGCAACACCCAAGGAGCCACGTCTGCATGCACAAGCCACACTGAATATAGTCCCACACGGCAGCCACTGTGCAACTCATCACACACAACCGAAACACCATTGAAGTCCTGTCCATGTAGCCCCTACTGCCTGTCAACCACACACCCCACAACTACGCCTATGTAAGACAAACAACACTAGACGCAACAGAGCGGAACAACATAAATGCACACGAACACCACTGAACCCATCAAACTCACAGACACACCATGCACATACAACATACCATCCATCCCATCCGTCAGCCCCAGTCTCATGAAAGGCATGTCATCCGCACAGCTGCCACACATACAGCAGTCACGCTAAGACACATGCCCATGACCAGCCATGTGCCAGAAGTCAATTAAGCGCACGACACACTGTGAGCAACAACACACAACATGGGCCACACCCCCCGAGCACTGCAGTGATGCACATGGCACAGGGCAGCACGCACACCAAGGAGATGGGACAACTGCAATACGTTGGCTGGCACACAACTATCACTCACTCATAACGATGCGTCCAATGCCATGTCCAGTAATCACAACAGACAGCAAATATGCAGGCCATGTCAAGCATGCACACACCTCAAACCATGCACTGTCATGCTGCCACAACACATGTCACGTTCGGCACCCATGGCTCACAGCATGTACCCCAAAAGCATATCCCCTCCCAAATGCGAATCTGGGGCATGGCCCCCATGTTGCCATATGCGTTCCTAAGCGTTCCATTTGAACCCCAAATGCAAAGTACAAACCAGACCCAGGATGGGCCAGGAGCCCGCATACACCAGAGTCACAATGAGTAGGGGCACAGCAACACACCCATCGGCATGGCCAATCCGTCCCATGCCACATGTGCACAGCACACAGTCCCATTGCCTAGCACACACAACTACAGATGCCACAGCCACACACTCGCCTCCGGGAAACCCATGTACGAGATTGCACGAACTGCCAATGTCAGACGACAAATACATACTTCGCCAGGTGCAACACAATAACAAATCTCATTCTCTCCACAGGTGACGAACTGCCGGATGCTGGGGATGGAGACAGCAGCCAGCACAGCCAGCCCACAAGCCCCCAACGAGGACACACGGATCTGGAGGATCTGTCCTCCTCTTCGGACACGGACCACCAAGCAGGCCCATCTGGCGTGGCAGGGCCCAGCCGCTCCCCAGGACCCCTCCTACCCACCAACCCATCATCCAGGGATGCTGAACAGTCCCAGCCCCCTGCTGCCACTGTCGTTGCGGCCACACCCACGGTCATTGTGGCCACTACCACTGCCGCAACCGCCACCATCGCCGCACCGACCACCACCGCCACCACCACCACCACGTCTTCGCTGGCACCAGCCCCAGCGCAGGTGGTGGCCCGGCCGACTGGATCCACCCTGGGAGCCACAGCGAGGACCGTGGTGTGCAATGTGGCTAGTGGGCAGGCCGGTGGCAGCAGGACTGGTAGGAGGAGCAGAGGTCAGGGAAACGCCAGCCTCCCTGGGAGCCATGCCCTGCCTCAAATGGCCAGAGTCCTTGGGGCCTATGAAGAGGCCCAAGGACAATGGGCCAGGTCTGCTACAGACACGCGGGAGGTGCTGGGGGTGCTGAGGTCCATGGACGCCCATATGGGCCAATTCGTGTCCCGTATGGACCAACTCGTGGACCTCATGGGCCAGCTGGTGGTGGCGGTGGGGTCACAGGCAAGGCCAGCAACACCACCTCCGCCACCACCTGCTAGGGCGCAGGGTCGGGCAGCAGTGTCCACTTCCCCTGCGTCCACAGCCAGTGAGCACACCTCACCCACCACCAGCAGGTCGCCACCACACACCCCCTCCCAAACGTGGAAGGGGCCGTCCGAAGAGGAAACAGATCTCCCGGGAGGACTTCGCACGCTCCAGTCGCAAGTGAGGCAGCCAGCCAGCCTTCCGCCAGCCTTCCTTGACCAGCCACTGCATTGACTTGCTCTACGATCCCACTCCACACAGCCATCTGGATGGCATGTGTGTGTTGGACTATGGACATAGAACCAGTGGGTACACCCTGATCATCACGCAGCCATGACCGACAGCTCATTGTCACTGCACGCACCACTTTTGTCATCACCTTACACACAATCACATGTCACAGTTTGTAATAAATGCACCTTTTTCACTAACTGCTGTTTGTGCCCTGTGTTTTATTTGTACGGAATACAACGGCCACCTTGGGCGGAAAGGCACCTGATGCGTGGCATGGCAATGGAATCCGGAGGGCCTGTAGGGACCTAGGGGTGGGAGACAGAACAGGAGCACATTCAATGAGTGTGTCACACACCCATCACACAGTACATGTCAACAACTACAAGCAATGTACACACATCGCACAGAGCAATAGGGCACAATGCCACAGTCACCAACAGTGGCATACTACCATGGCCATGGAGCGTTGACACACTGCACACAGTGAACATACGGCCACCCTGACACAGCACACACACACCTGCACAGATACAGACACATCATCCGTCGTACATGGACACTCACCGTCAAGTGAAGTAGCGGGCGATGAGCTGCTGGCGCACATTCCCAGCTTCCTCCTCTCCGCTGTCCACCTCACTCGAGCTGTCCTGGTCTGCGGGCTGGGGCCCTGGTTGATCTCCGTCATCCACAATGAGGGGGATCTGCTTCCGAATGGCCAGATTGTGCAGCATGCAGCACGCCACCACTATCTGGCACACCTTCTGTGGGGAGTACGCCAGTGCACCCCCGGTGCGGTCCAGGCACCTGAACCTGGACTTGAGGAGGCCAAAGGTACGCTCGACCACACGTCTGGTCCTCCCATGTGCCTCATTGTATCGATCGTCTGCTGGGGTGCGAGGATTCCTCAATGGACTGAGCAGCCATGCCCCATTCGGATACGCAGAGTCACCTGGGTGTGAGGGACACAGAGAACCGTTGCTATTCCAACTGGACAGGGGACAGCATCGCACAACCAGCACGCTACACCACTCCACATACTCACCGACAATACAGCCACGATCCTGTTGCAGATTGGCCATCAGTCGTGGCAAGATGCTGTTGCGCATTATGTGTGCGTCATGTGCCGAGCCTGGAAACTTGGCACACACGTGGGTGATCACCATGTCCGCAAGGCACACCACTTGCACATTCAGGGAGTGCGTGTGCTTCCTGTTGCGGTACAGGTGCTCAGTGGCCTGTGGTGGAACAAGGCCAACATGTGTGCAGTCAATGGCTCCCATGACGTGTGGGATTCTGCCAAGGGCATAGAATGCACCCTTCACTGCCGCCAATTCACGAGCCCTGGGGAATCTGATGTACCTGTTCCGGTACAGCATCATGGCTGCCAGTACATCCCTCAGCACCTTGCTGAACATGGGCTGGGACATCCCTCCTCCACTGCCCACTGTGTGCTGGAATGACCCAGTGGCGAAGAAATGCATGGCGGCCATCACCTTGGCCGTGGGGGTGACAGCAGTCGGATACACCCTGCGGGGACGGAGATGGGGCTCTAACATGGCACACAGTCGATGCAGGGTTGGCCTGTCCAGCCGAAACTTCCTGATTACCTCTGTATCGTCCATGTCCGCCAGCAATTGGTATGGGCGGTCAATGTTCGGTCTCCGCCTGGGTTAAATGGTAGAGGACACATGTCAGAGCAACACGGCACATAGCAATTTCGCATACACATCACTGACATGACTGAGCAAGCACATGAGCCACAGCCCAGCTGTCAAGCTGGGGCGGCACGGCCACAATACACTTACACAGGTCTCCCAACAATGGCAATGGCAAGTGAGACATACCACTGCCATGTGCATGCACATGGGGATCTAGGCCCCAATGACTTGCGGGCGTGCTGATGGGGACTGACTGCATATTCGTCAAGCGGCAACGCCACGGCAACATGAGTGTCTGCTGAGCATGGAACTGCTTCCGAGGCTGGATGAGTATGGCACACGGCGAGCGACGATGTGGGCACGGGCTGAGCGGCCAATACAAGTGGGACCTGTGGCACGAGGGATATGAGACAGTAGTAGGTGTCAGCACTGCACCCTATGTACAGCACTGTACGGATCACAGCTCCCGAAACATTGACTGGTGTCCACATTGACAGCCCCATGCCAAGACGGCTGTGTGCTTGCAGTCACACGTCACAGGTGAGAGGTTACATTGCACGTGCCAGGTGGCAGACGTACATAGTGGGAGCTGGCATGTGTGTGCATGTGTCTCCTGTTCAGGATCCACCAGATGGGCGCTGACTCTGTACTGACCATTGGACACAGCATGTTCCGTGGAAGGCTTGTGTGTGTGGGATGGTGGCACTGGATGTGCCTCCGTTGGGTGGGGGGCCATGCACAGGGCGGGTACGTCGATGATTGCGCATTGTTGGTCACGGTGGGTGCACCAACTAAGATGTGTTGCCCTGTGTTCAATTCCTATGTCCGCATGATGATGGACTGTGGATGTGGGCAGACTACACATTGGTCGATGTGCTGTCTATATGCATGTGCCTTCACACCAGGCACAGCTGCCCCTGCACATGTGACCCCTGCTGGACTCGCTGCTGGGTCTGTGGAGCTGATGCACCTTCTGCGCGTGGGGCGGACAGCTCTCCTCACTTCCCTCATTGCGCATGTCATGTCTTTGCCGCAGGTGACATGGATCATGGAGGGCCCACATGTACGCGTGGGTAGGCTACACATGATTGTTCACTGGTCGCCACCCCAGTCAGTGTTTCGAATGGGAAGGTTGTCGTGCTGGTGGTATGTTCGATGTGGCGGATGGGCGGGCCTAGGTGCGGGCTTACATTCCGGACATGGGGGGTAGTTGGATTGGCGACTAGTTGCAGTACACACGGGACACGTCTCTTCCTTTCCACATCTGGGTCATCCCTTGTACTAACTGACAGTGATACAGTCATCTTCGCCCCAGCCCTCATGTCCTCCCCTCGCCCCCCAATATGCATGCTCACCTGCAAGGCTAGCGCTTGCACAGGCAGCCCCAAGCTCGCACCAGAGAGGGCAAGGAGTGTATGTGTGGGTCCAGTTGCACGAGTGGGCTGTCTCAGGGTATGATGTGTGGCGGGACGCCGTCCACCTGCGTGGTGCCCCAAATGGAGACCCGGCCTGCATGGACTATGCATCACAGTCTTCGCCTTCCGGATCCGCCACCTGCGACACCCAGTGGCTGTGGCTGCCCTTGCGGCCAGGCCGCGTCCGTCTGTGGCTGATGGCCCACACATTCACTCTTTGGCCTCTCTGGGGAGGGCTCGGGGGTGGTGGCGCACGCGCTTGCACTTAGTCGCAATGGCATGTGGCGTGGTTGGTATGATGGGCAATGGATGGGATGGTGCGAGCCACCTCCCGTGACGTCAGTGCTGCTCGTGCTGTGGTGCGTCCCCTACACTTCCATGTGACTTGTGCCATGCTAGACGTTGAGGTTCTATTGCCTGCGTGATATGACCAGGAGGAGCGCGAGGAGACCTCTCACACACCATGCTCCACTGCCATCCCGTGCCCTGTATCGCCTGTGCGGATTGACTATGTTGGGGTTACACCTGGTCGACTGGGGCTGTGTGTGCCTTGTCAAGGGGCATGGCGGGCGCACAACAGGATCCAGCTTGTCCACAGAGGGTGGGCTGAGGTGCGCCTGGTACCGCTTTGTACGTGTGCCCGGCTGCTGTGCACACACGTGTTCACTCCCCCCGACAGGTGTCCTCTCACAATGCCCTGGGAAGCGGTGGTGTACTGTTCATGACCCCTCCCAACACGGCGTGCTCCAACTTGTCATGTGCGCATCTACCCGTCGCACCCACCCACCTGAGCACTGCGTCCATACGACTTCACACGACACATGTGTGTCTTCCACAGTAGTGCTACTCATTTGCGTTGACATCCAATACCAGTGGACTACATGGTCATGTCACGACTGCCGTGTACTTCACATACTCTCATCCTCTCTCATTCGTACTTGTGAAATGAGTCAGCGGAGACAGTTTTGGTTTCAAACATTATATTGAGTCTTCTGTCCTCTGTGATGCAGTATAGTGGACACTACTGGCAGCGGGATACATGTTGAGGATATACTGAGCATGATTACAAATGGGATAGGGTGTGGGGTTACATCTGCTTGGCCAAGGCTGTGCTAATGTACATTTACGTATAGCTGCGGAGCTGCGGACTTTGACACAGACGGTATACATGTAGCCTACCAGACCGCTCGGCATCATGGGCACAGTCCATCTCAGTTCCATGTGACAGGTTTGCTGCGGTTGTTCCTCATGCACGCGTGCATGTGAGATGACATCAGGGCATGTGCTTGCGTGCATGCAGCGGCGTGCCACTTGTTGTTGCACTGTGGTGGTTACTGGACATGTCACAGTCACTGGGGTCGTGTTGTTGTTGTATGCACTTGTCGTCCATGCAAGGTCCTGGTATGGGATTCCCGGGGCGGGGGTGGGAGGGGTGCAGCACCCACAGACTCCAGGCGACCTATTCATGTCCACTGAGCGGTGTGTGTGTCCATGTGCGCTGGATCCATGTCGTGTCCTGGTTGTTCGTGCAGTTCCGTCCATGTGGGTGCGATACACAGAGCCCATGCCACTGCCTCCCACGATGCATGCGGTGTTCCTGGATGTGATGGGGAACAGTGTGCATGTCCCGGTCATATCCGATGTCATGGCGATGTCGTTGATGGTGTGGTTACAGTTGCCGGTCGTTTGGTATGGCTGTTGTGGTGGTGACTGGCCAGTCCATGCGGAAGCTGAGCATGGGTGCGGGGTTGGACTTCATAGGTCACTCGGGAACCTGCGTTGTGGTCCGACGTATTTACAGGTTGTCAGGTATGCGATGCCGTCCAGCAGGGCTTCCATGTCATTGGTGGTGTACATGTTTGCCAGCCAATGAAGCGGATGGTGGCTCTCAAGGTGTTGTTCGTAAGTTGTCCCTTGGAGGACCATGATGGGGCATGCTGGGTGACATTCGATGTAGCTGTTCTCGATGATCCGTCGTGTGGAGGCACAGTGGTCCCATTTCAGTGCGGGTGCGATGTTGGCCACATACGCCATGCCCCCATAGGCAGAGCAGGCCCTGTCGTGTGCGTCCAGAGGGAGGAGTAGTGGTAGCAGGTCCGCCTTCAGACATGCCGGGTTGGAGAGGCATATCTCGACGGGATGCTGGTAGGGACACCTCCGACAGTAGAAGACGGGCATGACGCAGCTGAACAATGTGATGCGGTAAGTCAGTCGGTAACTTACGTTCAGCAGGGACAGGAGATCGCATCCCAATGTATGTATCGTGTTGGTTTTGTACAGCTTGAGCTGTTCGGCGTAGTTGGGTAGGTGTGTTGCGGTTGCCATTTCGCAGCGGTTCGTTGAGGTGGCGTGCTCCGGCTGTGTGTGCAGTCTGCAATGTGCACGCTCCGGGGTTGCTGTGAGCTCTGTGTAGTCGTAGGGAGACAGGACTTGTGTTCTGTTGGCTTGTTTGGAGGACACGGGCCCTCTTCCCACATGCTTTTCAGACAGTTCAAGGTCAGTGCTGTGTGACTCCTTCCAATTAACTTGCATGTGGCCGACATGGGGGAGTGTTTTCTTCTTTCTTCCCCGTCCATTGTGTGCTTCTGTGATATGCGCTATCTGCCGTGTGGTCGGTCTCCTCGGCATGCCTGTGTTGGTCTATTCTTGGACAATGGCTGTATTCACCGGCTTCTGTCGTGGGGCTGTGGTTTCGGAGTTGGAATGGAAGGTCATTCAGTGCTGTCTGCTCTCCCTTGTGTGGGCGGCAGGCTGCCTTTCCGCTCTGCGTTGGGCCTTGTGTGTGGATGTTATTCTTGGGCCACCTGTTGTCGGTCCCCGGGCTCTTTGGTGTTCCGTTTCATGTGTCTTGTTCATATGTGCAGGGTGGTATGGGTTTTTCAGTGTGGTACTGGCGTTCCTCTTCCCGAAGGAGCCTGCTTCTCCTAGTTGGTGTTGCCGCCGCTGTGTGCTTCGCCATGTTTGTTACACTGGGGTGTGTCCTGCTGTTGCGTGACTTCACTGACATGTGTGCGTCGGTTGTGTGGCGTTGGGTGTTGTCCGTGAATTGGGCGTTGGGGACATGTCTGTGGCAGGCCTGTCACGTGTCATGTGCGTTCGGGGTGGGGCTGATGTGTGTGCTGCTTGGTTGTGTCCCTGTGTCTGTGTGCAACGCATGCATGGCGCTGCGGTTGGCCTCTGCGTTGTGCGCATGTGTGGCGGCGTCATCGGCGCTTTGTGGCCGTGACGGGGTGGTTGGTTCCTAGTCCCAGGTGGTGTGTACACATGTGTTCCGCGATGTTAGGATTTGGCCTGTGTGTCATATGTGGATGCAATGGTGGATGTGTAGTGTACACGCGCTGGTGGGGGTTGTCCGCTTTTTCCGCCCTTGCACTGTGTGCGCTGTTTGCGTGCACTTGTTGTGTGTGTGCCTACCTGCGTCTCCGCGGTGCGTTGCGTCCTTGGTGGTGCATCAGCAGAAGCATGGGAAGGGCCTGCAGTGCTGGATTCATGCCCGGGGTGCCGCTTCTTCGTTGTCCGTGCTCTGCGTCCGTGTTACCGCCTCTCTTTCACGTGCGGTGTCTCTTAGCCGTGGGAGCCGTTTGTTTGCGGCATCGTAATTTATGCGCCGGGCGGGACGTGTTTCGTCGGACGGTGTGTGTCAGTTGGGCTGCGCCGCTACGTGTACGGGCGCACTTTGATGGCGGACGGTGTTGCTGGCTTGCCGGCGGTGTTTGGCCTACTTTCGCATCGTAATTGTGCGGGCGTGTGGACTGCTGCGTGCCGGCGGTAACTGGTGGTTTTTGCATCCGCCAGCACGGCGGTTGTGCTTCCGCCCGCCATCGTAATGTGCCCCTAAATTCATTAATGATATGTTGTTAATTGATATTAATTTATTAATGTAAAATTAGTTATGGAAATTGTGTAAATATTTTTAGGTGTGTGTTTTGGTGTTTATTGGGGTAGAGGGTGATAAAATAATTTAGTTTAAATTAATTAATCATTACTTGATCATTATTATACATTTTTTAATTGTTAAATATTTTTGGTAATTATGTTTTGTTTTTTTTGTTTGGGGATTTAGATACTATAGCTGTAACGTTTGGTTAGTACATTAATGTTTACCTTTTTTAATGTGTTTTTTAATTATTATTAATTGTTTAATTGATAATTAATTGTGTTAATAATGGAGGTACACTTTTTTTTAATTTAGATGTGTGTTGTAAATTGTGTGGTGAAATAGGGTAGGAAAAAAATATTACATTTATGTAATAAATATTTTTAATTAAAATTAATTTCTATTACAAAATATTTATTTGTTTGTTAATTTGTTGTTTATATTTTGTATTGTAGTTGATATTTTGCTTGTTTTTATATTTGAATTTTATTTAGTGGGAATAGTCATTTTTATCCCTCCGCTATCCAACACTTTCCCTACTGCTGTATTCGCAGGAGTGGGAATAGTAATTTATACCCCTACACTATCCAACACTTTCCCTACTGTTGCACTCTCTGGAGTGGGAATACTAATTTTACCCCTCCACTATCCAACACTTTCCCTACTGTTGCACTCGTTGGAGTGGGAATAGTAATTTTTACCCCTACGCTATCCAACACTTTCCCTACTGTTGCACTCGTGGGAGTGGGAAAAGTAATTTTTACCCCTCTGCTATCCAACACTTTCCCTTCTGTTGCACTCACAGGAGTGGAAATAGTAATTGTATCCCCTCCGCTATCCAACACTTTCTCTACTGTTACACTTGTTGGAGTGGGAATAGTAAATTATTCCCCTCCGCTATCCAACACTTTCCCTACTGTTGCACTCATTGGAGTGGGAATAGTCATTTTTACCCCTCCGCTATCCAACACTTTCCCACCTGTTGCAATCACTGGAGTGGGAACAGTAATTTTATCCCCTCCGCTATCCAACACTTTCCCTCCTGTTGCACTCATTGGAGTGGGAATAGTAAATTATTCCTCTTTGCTATCCAACACTTTCCCTACTGTTGCACTCGTTGGAGTGGGAATAGTAATTTTTATCCCTCCGCTATCCAACACTTTCCCTACTGTTGCACTTGCTGGAGTGGGAATAGTAAATTATTCCCCTCTGCTATCCAACACATTCCCTACTGTTGCACTCACTGGAGTGGGAATAGTAATTTTTACCCCTACGCTATCCAACACTTTCTCTACTGTTGCACTCGCTGGAGTGGGAATAGTAATTTTTATCCCTCCGCTATCCAACATTTTCCCTACTGTTGCAATTGCTGGAGTGGGAATAGTAATTCTTTCCCCTCCGCTATCCAACACTTTCCCTACTGTTACACTCATTGGAGTGGGAATAGTAAATTATTCCCCTCCGCTATCCAACACTTTCCCTACTGTCGCACTCATTGGAGTGGGAATAGTAAATTATTCCTCTCCACTGTCCAACACTTTCCCTACTGTTGCACTTGCTGGAGTGGGAGTTGTAATTTTTTCCCATACGCTATCCAACACTTTCCCTACTGTTGCACTCAATGTAGTGTAAAATGTAGGTTTAAAAAATATTAAATATTTTAATATTTTAATTTATAATATAATTTTTTTAAATAATTTTTATGTTACAGGTGTATGTCTATATATATTTATTTATAATTTTTAAGATATTTGTAACATTTTATAATTAATTAAAATTATTATTTATTAATTATTTTAAGTGAATATATATATATTACATTTTATATATGTATGTTTAATTTATTTTTAAATAAAATGTATTACTTATAATTGTTAAAATTTACAAATAAATCGAACAAAAATTTTTAAGTTAAATGTATTATTAAATTTATTTTACATTATTTTTTATACATATAAAAAAAACGATATTTTGTACTTCAATATTTTTAACAACAATATTTTTTTTAGATATTTTTGTACTTCCCATTATGAAGATAGGAGGTCGATATTTTTGACAACGATATTTATGTCCCGATATTTTTGTATCTCGATATTATGGTACTCGATATTCTGTCAGTGATCCGTCCCAGGACGGTTACCTTTTCACAGAAAGTAGGGGAACTGTTGTCCTTAAATTAAAAAGTATGGGCACATCATGCCCCTCTGATCCCACCCACTTTGACCATAGGTCTGAAGAAGCTCTGGCGCAAACTGCTGGCTTGTGTGCTCTCAGAAGAGGAAGAGTGGGCAAGCAGAGGAGGAGCCAGTTGAACGCCGTAGTACGCTGCCCTGAAAACACCCACCCGCCATATTAGAATGGTCAAACACAGCCCATTGTCCGTCCGCCGCGGTGCGACGAGGACCGCCATCAAAACACGCCCGCCACCGCGGTGGAGACAACCAATCGAGAGCCACCGCCGTGCGGAATGACGTCCCTCCGCCGTACAAATTAGGATGCGCCAAACAACCAGGCACACCGCAGAGGAGAAACCGGCCAATCTGAGCAGGCGGAAGCACCACAGCGGAGCGCAAAATAGAATACCGGAGCCGACCGCCATGGACCCGGCACTACACGTCTTTCCGGAACTGTACATGATACACCTCCAGCAAGCCATGGACCGTGGCGGACGCCGCCGCAGGTACGCGATCACACAACTCTGCACACAAACACAACCCACAACTCCATGGCTGATGTAAGGTCCCTGTCCCCACCAGACACCCTGTTGGGGACAGGAACACAACCACAGGTGTAGCCACACATGTCCTACCTGCCACTAGTCCACCCCTCCTCAACCAGGCCACCATGTTCGCGATCTTGAAATACTGTCCAGTTCACGTGACCGCAGCGGTGAATCCGCGTTAAAAAATGCGCACAATGTAGTAGGCTGGGCCAGCGCAAGGCATGGGCAGTGCACAAAGTACACAGGGCAACACCTCCACACTCCACACACAAGGCCCACCCACAACATGAAGGGACATGCCACGTGACCCTCCTGTGCTCCCACATGCCCAATAACCAGCCAGGTGAACACACACACTGCACCACACAACTAACAACTAGGGAGACAGCCTCATCAGGTGTGGCTGCAGAGTAACACACAGCGTAGAAGCACAGGGCCAGGGGAACCCACACACCATAACAACACCACACTCATGGCAAGTAAACTGAGTCCAAGCACAAAATAAACACACACAGACAATGAACAAACACTCCAATAGACACACAGCCTGCCAAGTCACACAGACATACCCCACACTGACACACAGCAACAAACACAGACCACATGCCAGCAGCAATGGAGGACAACAAATAGGAAACCTAAAGTGAGGTGCACACAAATGGAATGGCAAGGAGCTGAACACCAAGAATGTGTACATCACATGCAAGGGAAGGAACATATAACAACAACCCCAGCTCAAAAAATCACACATTGCAGTCACAGTGAGTGAAGTCAAACCACAGTCACCTCACTGCAACAACTCAGGGAGACAGCAAGGCAACCCATGTATAGGCAGAGGGATGAAAGGAAGGGTATTAAGTCTAACACTGAGCAGCCACACATCTGCATCCAAATACATCACAGGAGTATGTCAGCAGCACAACACACAGGGCCCATTGCAACACTCCATCACTGTCAAACACAAGTATGAACCTCCACACAACCCCCACACCCATCACACCTGCAGCACACAACACCAGTGACAAACACACAGATGCTTGCCAATAATGTCCAGTCAATACACTGACAAGGAAACACACCCCCTGGGGGGTATCCACAAACATCACACACACACAGGTATGGCAGAACCACTGTACGCACAAAAACAACAGTCAGACACAGAACTCAATCAAAACACACACACAGAACTACTACAATAACAGACAAGACCTGTGCAGCTAAACAGTGCAAATTCAATGGGAGCACAGACACAACAGGAGTACACAACCTCATCAGTCAAGAAAAATGCACAGACAACATACCACAACACATATAAGCAGTGCATCCACACAAAACAATAATGGAGACAAACAGGGAGAAATGGGCCTACAATGACACACAGACAGACATACCACACCACTCATCAACTCAAAATGGTGTCATAGTGTACCACATGCCTGCACCTGCACAACAATGACAAGAGACACATCAAATATGAGAGGAGAAAACACCAAGGATGCACATAAAACAACCACAGGAACTACAATAGACCTCAGTCCATGTGACAGACACACAAGTAAGGCACACCACAATGGCAACACACATCTGAATCAAACACAACAACAAAACACACACACTGACAGGCAAATATAACACCACACACAGAGCATCTGTCAACTGCATGAGACAACACAACACAAACACTGCACACAGCCACATCAGACATAACACATGCACATGCAAAGATATCAACATGCTACAACAGCTAAACATCAGGGGGTGCACAACAGGCAAGGACAAGGCAACATACACTCACAGCACTGCATGCACACCAAGCAGTGTGTGCACAACAGACATACCAGTTACAAACAGAGATGAGTGACACACCATGAACACACACAACAACAATCTAAACATCACACAGACAACAACACACCCAGGAAGTTAAACAGTCCACAGCAAACACACCTACATCTAAGCCAACACACACAGATGCACAAGTCTGGGACACCAAAGTTGAAACAACACGATCAGAGGAAACAAGACATTGGCAATGTTGAAGTGGCATATAGAGCATGTGTCACAGTAAACCATACCCACACAGTAACCCTTTAGTTAGCAAGGACACTGACAAGGCAGACAACAGGAGTAAATTTCAATTTTATTTACATTTCACAGAGTTATGCAGCAAAATTTAGACGAGCAAGGCCAGTGGCCAGTCCAAAGTGCAGGTGAGGTACATGAGAAGCTGCACAGGCAAGGGGCAAACAGCAGTGAACAGCAAGGCCAGTGGCCAGTCCAAAGTGCAGGTGAGGTACATGAGAAGCTGCACAGGCAAGGGGCAAACAGCAGTGAACAGCAAGACCAGTGGCCAGGACACAGTGCAGGTGAGGTACATGAGAAGCTGCACAGGCAAGGGGCAAACAGCAGTGAACAGCAAGGCCAGTGGCCAGTCTAAAGTGCAGGTGAGGTACATGAGAAGCTGCACAGGCAAGGGGCAAACAGCAGTGAACAGCAAGGCCAGTGGCCAGGACACAGTGCAGGTGAGGTACATGAGAAGCTGCACAGGCAAGGGGCAAACAGCAGTGAACAGCAAGGCCAGTGGCCAGTCCAAAGTGCAGGTGAGGTACATGAGAAGCTGCACAGGCAAGGGGCAAACAGCAGTGAACAGCAAGGCCAGTGGCCAGTCCAAAGTGCAGGTAAGGTACATGAGAAGCTGCACAGGCATGGGGCAAACAGCAGTGAACAGCAAGGCCAGTGGCCAGTCCAAAGTGCAGGTGAGGTACATGAGAAGCTGCACAGGCAAGGGGCAAACAGCAGTGAACAGCAAGGCCTGTGGCCAGTCCAAAGTGCAGATGAGGTACATGAGTTCCTGCACAGGCAAGGGGCAAACAGCAGTGAACAGCAAGGCCAGTGGCCAGGACACAGTGCAGGTGAGGTACATGAGAAGCTGCACAGGCAAGGGGCAAACAGCAGTGAACAGCAAGGCCAAGGGCCAGTAAAAAGTGCAGAGTGAGTACATGACATCCAACACTGGGAATGTGTGGTACAGTACCCTGCCATGGTCAGCAACACACTCAGGGTGTCAAAAATGGGCAGTCCATTGTACCACTGTGGGAGAGACATCTGTGTGAGGGTGACCAACACTCAGACTTGGCTGGCAGTATGACTCGGAGGTGGTTGTCTGTCAGGGCCAGTTGGGGTACTGGTTCGGGGAGAGAGAGGCCCAGCTGGGGTAGAGCCATCAGTGTTCTGGGAAGCTTGAGGGCTGCTAGGTCCAGGTGTGGTAGAGCCAGCAGTGGTTTGGGAAGCCTGAGGGGTGCTAGGTCCAGGTGTGGCAGAGCCATCAGTGTTTTGGGAAGCCTGAGGGCTGCTAGGACCAGGTGGGGTGGTGGCACGTGGAGGTGCACTCATGCTTGCACGAGACCCAGTGTGTGTGGGAGAATTTGGATGGGTGCCCTTCCGCTTCTTGGGGATTTGATATGGCTTCCCTGTCCTGGGATTAATGACAAGTGGGGTGTATACAACAGGCACACTCGTCACAAAAGCTGGCTCATGTGCAGGTGCTGGTCCCCCCTCTGGGGACGTGCTGGATTCTTTGGGACGCTTGGCCCCGGATTGCCTCTGCCCCTGCATCACCTCTTTACCAGGTGTCCCCCCTACAGTGGCCTCCTTTCCCTGCTTCACAGGGCTCTGGATGGGAGAAGATGTTGTGGGTGAACTTGCCTTGGAGCTCTTCTTACGTGTACCCTTAGCAGGCACCTGTTTGTCACTGGGCACGGAAACTGTGTGCTTGTCTCTGCGAGACACTTTTGGGACAGGTGAGTCCTTGGCTGGGGATGCCTCTGAGGCATGTGAGCCTGAGGCCTGCTTCTTGCCATCCTTGCCCTGGGTGTGGCCTGAAGGGCTTTTGCCTCTGCACTCTGGTGTGGGTTTACCTTTCTGTGGGGATGGTGTCTGTGGCCTGGACTGCTTGGGCTGCTGCTGCCGTGTGCTGCGTGTGCCGTATCTTTCCCTTGATGTCTGGGGTGTGTGGTCACTATCATCCGATGCGGCCACTGGCAGGGTGGTGGGCCTAGGGACTGGAGCTGGACTATGGGATTGGGCAAGTTGAATGGCTGCTGTCACTGCAGAGGACAGAGACTGGACAGTCCGGTGTAGCCCACCCACGTCGGAATGAACGCCCTCCATGTAAGCCACCACCTGTGCCAATTTTTTGGCATGGTCCTGGAAGGCATTGAGGAGAGCTGTCTGACCCACACACAGCTGGCGCAAAAGGTCCACAGACTCAGCACTGATGGCAGCAGGGAGGACAGGGGCAGCGGTGCCTGGGATGAAGGACACTCTTCCCTTTTTTGTGGTGCGAACACGGGCAGCAACAGTGGGAGTAGCAGGGAGGGTGGGCACTGAACGCTGCATGGTGGACGAGGAGGCAGAGTCCCCGTTTCCTTCGGCTGAAAACATAGATGCGTCACCGCCGTCGTTAGATGACGTAGAGGTCTGCGTCTCTGGCTGTGAGTCCTCTAGAAGACTACGGTCACCCTCTGATGCGCTGGTGACATCCATGTCACTATGCTGGTGTGCAGCAGTTGTGCTTGATGCCTCACCACTGGTGTCCGTCCCGTGTCCTTCCGTGCCCATGTGAGATGTTGCATGAGAGAGAGATAGAGGTAGGATCAGTACATTTGCATCAAGTTTACAAATATCTGCAAGGGAAGCATCACTAATGATGAACAATCATCCATGTTGGACAACACCATGGGCAGTTACATTGTGCAACCTCAATCCAAACATCGAAATTACCATGGCATAATGCAAACTTGGCATAATTCACCCATGTGATGGACACACAGCCAATTAGCCTGTTGGTGGCTTCAGCTAACCAGACACACATATCCCTCTGTGCACACCTAGGGCCCTGAGGGGGTAAAAGATTCTACTCACAACATGTTGCCACTGTCATATCTTGAGCCAGCAGAAGTGTCCAACACAGAGACAGACTCCAACATATCCGCACACAATGGCCATGAGCACATGCCATCCACCATGTCGTATCTTGGGGCACAACTACAGTTGCACATTGGTGTTAGATGTGTAGCCAGCACAAATCTGACGTCAGGCAATGCACACATTGATGATGGCACACTCAGATCATGCACTCTGCTGGACCCTGACATGGGATGTCCGTGACGACACCAATGAAGATGATACCAGAAGGCCACAACTACAAATGTGAACTCAAGGGCCATTACACCAATGACATGGGAAGGTACATGTTGGGGGAATGCATGACAACTGCACCCAACACCGCGGCCACTTACACGCCATTGCATCACACTAGCAACATCACAGCCCTGCACTGGCCCAGGCTTGGAGCACATGCAGCCAAACAACACCCAAAGTCACACTCACAGAATACTCACCACCAGATTGCTGCTGATGCCCCTTCAGACGTGCATCCAGTTCAGGCTGCGTCACAGCTAAAATGCGTGCCATTAGTGGTGTCATGCTGCGCCGCGCCAACCTTCCGGCCCGAGGGATCAGCCCCAGTGTCATCTCAGCCACGTTCCTGCTCAGCAGGCAGGTGTCATCCCACCTCTTGTGACAGTGGGAGCGCTGTGGTTTGGAGACACCCAGTGCACGCACCTTGCATGCAATGGCCCTCCACACGGCCTTGCGCTGGTTGACTTTGAGCTGCAGACATGGGAGACAAGAGGGTGCAATAATCAGTGTACAAAGTAAACAATTGGCAGCCCGAGCAAATAGCATGCAAGTAGTAGTAGCAAATAAAGTCCAAATATCAGTCCTGGGTGTATTCTTCTTGTTTATTCCAAGTTGTCAAGATATCTTTCAATGGTATCCATCTTCTTTAACAAAATGACTTTAAAACACAGGCAATTTTTGCCTACAGTTTGCAACGTGAGGTGGTCGTTGTATGGTGACCCTTGAGCATTAGCATTTAACAGGATACCTATTGGAGCTACCGTTATCACTCCCCTGCGCGGATTTCCCCTACTGCCTGTTCTGTATTTGGTTTAAATAATCAGTGTAACCTACCACCATTTCACAGTGCAGGAGCATGACACTGACTCATACCAACTTCAGCCATAACTTTAGCAGAGACAACAAATCTGCGACATACAAACATCATGTGTGAAACACACATTAATGCATGCAGGTATGAGGGTGAACACAGTACATGCCTATCTCAAAGCCATGCAGGATGCCAGCAGAGAGCAAAATGTGTATGCTGACCACATCTACTGCAAGTTTCTGGGAATACCAAGACATGCAGGACATTACTACATATGTCACTGTGAATACTCACTGTGCCCAACACTGCGCAGCCCTCAAAGCACTTGCCCTTAAACTGCCACACTGTGTCATGGATGTCACATTGAGGGACATGACCTCACAAATGCAAACCCTCATCACAAGGCCTGTCGTGTGCAATCTACATCTCTGTAATGGCTCATTGATGGAGAGTCAAGAGGAAAAGCACAGATTTGACACTCTGTACATTCAGTGTTGTGTCACTGTCAGATTGCGCAGTGAATGTGCAGGCCAGTTGGGGTCAAACAGAGGTCCAACATGGGGCATCTCATCTTTTACATGGAGGGACTATTTGGAAACACAAACAGTGCCAACACATGCGAGTATGTGCACATGCTGGTGGTGATGGAAGGGTCTGGGCACAAGAATGTTGGAATGTACAGTGTCATAGGTGAATGACCAACAAGAGTGTCACCCTGGGGGACTGAGGTCCTGAGCATAGTGCAGAACTAGAGATGAGGCATATATTGAGTCAGAAACAATGCCCTCACTACCCTCTGGACAACAACACTAGCTAAGGCCACAGATGGGCCTGTGAAGGACATCAGGGACACACACAGACATTCAGACTGGAAATCACTGTCCTGACTCCTGAATTGAAAAGGTGCAGCCTCACTGTATGTCTGACAAGACATTACATTTCCCTCACATCTGGATGTGCAGGCAGGGAAACGTGTTGAATAGGCTAAACACACCTTCCCCCTGGAAACAGCATGATAGGCAGTGCATGACCCAACCCCACACTCTCACGCACATACTGCAGCAGATCTACTTCATGTGTGCCCCCCCTTGCACTCTCACTCACACTCTGAGATACTTACCACGACATTTGGCGCACCATATAGCCTTGGATACTGGGTGACCACCTTGTCCACCAGGACCTCCAGTTCCTCGGTGGTGAAGGGAGTGGCACGGATCTTCTCAGTCCTTGCCATCACTGTGGGCAGGAGACAGCAGCAGCGGCAGTTGGTGGTGAGGGGTCTCAGGCAGCAGTCCCTGGCGGCAGCAGCAGGTGAGGGGTGTCAGGCAGGTGAGGGGTCTCAGGCAGCAGTCCCTGGAGGCAGCAGCAGGTGAGGGGTCTCAGGCAGCAGTCCCTGGAGGCAGCAGCAGGTGAGGGGTCTCAGGCAGCAGTTCCTGGAGGCAGCAGCAGGTGAGGGGTCTCAGGCAGCAGTGCCTGGCGGCAGCAGCAGGTGAGGGGTCTCAGGCAGCAGGCTCAGTGAGCTGTGGCAATGTGTGGCTCCCTCACACACATATAGAGCCCCCAGGGCTCGTTTCTGTGGTTCTAAGCTGCTGCAATTGGTGTTCCAGGTCTGCCTCATTCAAATACATCCAAAGACCGCCTCCCCGGTGGCGGAGCACGCCTACCGCGATTTTCAAACTTGCATCAAGCAACCCCGATTGCGCTTCCCATTGGCTGGAAGGGCATGGTCCATGGCGGTGACACACCGCAGGGGACAGGCGTGCGGTACCGCGGTGGTGCATCTTTCAAGTGCATCCAATGACCAGCCCGCGGTGGCGGAGCACGCCTACCGCGATTTTCAAACTTGTATCAGGCAACCGCGATTGCGCTTCCCATTGGCTGGAAGGGCATGGTCCATGGCGGTGACACACCGCAGGGGACAGGCGTGCGGTACCGCGGTGGTGCATCTTTCAAGTGCATCCAATGACCGGCCCCGCGGTGGCGGAGCACGCCTACCGCGATTTTCAAACTTGCATCAGGCAACTGCGATTGCGCTTCCCATTGGCTGGAAGGGCATTGTTCATGGCGGTGACACACCGCTGGTGCCAGGCGGTAGCTACCGCGATTCCGGGCACATGCATTGCTATGAGTGACCGGGATCTGGGTGTCGGAGCATGCCAACCGCCATTAGCCATGTGTATATGCATATCAATCCCGCTATAGTGTCTTGGGCAATGGCGGTGACACACCGCTGGTGCCAGGTGGTAGCTACTGCGATTCCGGGCACATGCATTGCTATGAGTGACCGGGATCTGGGTGTCGGAGCATGCCAACCGCCATTAGCCATGTGTATATGCCTATCAATCCCGCTATAGTGTCTTGGGCAATGGCGGTGACACACCGCTGGTGCCAGGTGGTAGCTACTGCGATTCCGGGCACATGCATTGCTATGAGTGACCGGGATCTGGGTGTCGGAGCATGCCAACCGCCATTAGCCATGTGTATATGCCTATCAATCCCGCTATGGTGTCTTGGGCCATGGCGGTGACACACCGCTGGTGCCAGGCGGTAGCTACCGCGATTCCGGGCACATGCATTTCTATGAGTGACCGGGATCTGGGTGTCGGAGCATGCCAACCGCCATTAGCCATGTGTATATGCCTATCAATCCCGCTATGGTGTCTTGGGCCATGGCGGTGACACACCGCTGGTGCCAGGCGGTAGCTACCGCGATTCCGGGCACATGCATTACTATGAGTGACCAGGATCTGGGTGTCAGAGCATGCCAACCGCCATTAGCCATGTGTATATGCATATCAATCCCGCTATGGTGTCTTGGGCCATGGCGGTGACATACAGCTGGTGCCAGGCAGTAGCTACCACGATTCCGGGCACATGCATTGCTATGAGTGACCGGGATCTGGGTGTCGGAGCATGCCAACCGCCATTAGCCATGTGTATATGCCTATCAATCCCGCTATGGTGTCTTGGGCCATGGCGGTGACACACCGCTGGTGCCAGGCGGTAGCTACGGCGAGGGTGCAGCATGACATTGTTGACTATGGGCGTGACAGTGTTGTTTGAGCACGTTTAAGGCACCAATGGACACATCGTGCTGTGTCAATGTCATGGGTCATATCTGTACTTCGAACAGTGGTCACTTACAAAATATCATGGCACTTGATGGAATTTAAATGGGCTATAGTTAGTAATGACAGCCTAAACTTCATATCTAACACCAAATGCCACACTGAAAGAACTAATGGGGCACATTACTCCTACACAATTTCATATCTGAGCCCACATTTACACACATTTTCATATCTCACCCCCAAATGTATCCCCAATTTCATATCTGACCCCCAAATTTGGCCCCAATTTCATATATGTCACCACATTTTAGCCCCAATTTCATATATGTCACCACATTTTAGCCCCAATTTCATATCTGACCCACAAATTTAGCCCCAATTTCATATGTCACCACATTTTAGCCCCATTTTCATATGTCACCACATTTTAGCCCCAATTTCATATCTGATCCCAATATTTACACACATATTCATATCTTACACAATATGTCACTATACAGTACATGATTGTACAAACATTTCAGCATTATTTTCATTACTCACCACATATGTCACACTGTTGTCTGTTTGGTATCACCTATTACAGCCTTCATGTAAGGTTATTGTTCGCAGTAGCAAATCCAACAGTATATGTCCACATGGACATGTGTGTGCTCTACATACTCAAGGATGTTAATTACATCACCGGCACACTTGGCATTCTGTACATCCTTATTATTTTTCACTTGTATCTATGCCTTTGGGTATGTTTTGTCTCCATATCTGCCAAATGTTATCACCATTACTTGTGACATTGTGTCTGGTATGTGCTCATGTTGTTCGGCCTGTCATATGTGATTTTGTTACATGTATATTTCCACAGTTGTGAGTATGTTGATAGTGGATTTGATGTGTGTGGTGTGTTACGTTGGTACTCACCAAGGACAGGTGCATTGACCTTGTTCACATGAAGATTGTTGCCTTGGATGATGGACTGTAGCCAAAAGTGGTGATGGTGCTCACTGACTGGTAACTTTGATATGGCATCTGTGAACAGTAGACGGTGTGCCACAATTGGCTGCACATTGATGTAATGCGTGTGCTTTCATTTGCAGTAATTGTGTGCAGTTTTGGCAGGGTGCACAAGTAGGACACGTGTGCAGTGATATTAAACCAACACGAGTGGATAAGCCTGCTATGGCGTAGAAGCCTTTCTGGGGCACGAGCTGTTCCTGCGCAGTGTGGGTGAACTGATGGTGCTGTTGAATCAAGCTAATGATGGCATCCAAGATAGGTGAGATATTCCTTGATAGGGCTGGCTGTGACACTCATCCAACTCTAACTTTTGTTGTTTTGAAGGTACCAGAGGCCAACAAGTGATGCACAGCCAGCATCTTTGTCTGCGGAGGGATGTTGATAGTCCGCTGTGTTGTTCCTGACAGCCTGTGGGGAATGTGGCTCAGGATGCTTTTGATGTTTGTCCTTTAGTACCTGTGTTGTGCGATGACATCCGCTGTTGTTATGTGTATGAGGCTGTTGTGTTTTTGTTATGTACTCAGTATATTCATGCGCTGACTTGTAGGTATACTGGTGTGGCTTTGTCCTGGTGGTGTTGTAGGTTGTTTTTGTGGCACTGTTGTGTCTCCAAGCAGCTGGATGATTAGCTCCATGGCAACTGTTGTACTTTAGTTGTGTGTTTGGGCAGTGCTACCTTCATACTGCATGTCATAGTGCAACTTAAGTGCAGATTAACGTTTGTCTACAGTCCTTTTGGATCACGTACCTTATCCACTTTTTGTGTGCCACATTGACAATCTGTCTGCTTGTTGATGATATTGTGCAGTGGTGTCATTGTGTCTTGATCCACGGCGACACAGAATCTGCAAATGCTTTTCATTATTAGTCATTGACTGACTTTGAATTGTGATTACCAGCATGTATGGCATGTGTACTGATGACAGTGGATATTAGCACAGGCTTGTGAATATGTATGTGAGTGTCTCTAAACTTGTGTGGATTTGCAGTGGCTCAAATTCCATAATGAGTCCTTCAGAACTAGACAAATTGTGTTGTTCATGTGTCCCCTGTCATGATTGCACAAGAATGTGTGGCAGGTACAGCAGCCACTTGGAAGCCAGCAGTGTTTCTGTTTCACACATGTCCTGTATCATATACTGTCAGGGCTGTTTACACAAGATTTTGAAATGTGACTATTAGCATTCACAGAAACAGTTTCCATGTTGGTTGTTCTCACTGTGCGAATACTGAACAAGTGTACTACAATGTTTTCTCAAGGTGTCACGACTTTTGACTTGCACTGTATGGTGCATTGTGATGCCAGTCAATGTTTGCGCTGTGTCAATCAAAAGCTACGGATTTGTGCACATCTCATGTTCTGTTGCAATGACGTGTCCCCTTTCATCTCACCTAGGAGGCGACCTAATGTGTATCGTCCAGTCACCCTGCTGGCTAACATTGAGGATGATGACGTAATACGCAGATTCCGTCTGGACCGCACAAACATCCAAGACCTGTGTGCCATGTTGGAGCCACACCTGCGGGCTGGCAGGACATACCCAACAGCATTAACAACTGAATCGAAGGTGATGGCGGCACTGCATTTCCTGGCTAGTGGGTCATTCCAGGAGACAGTGGGCATTGCAGGGGGGATGTCTCAGCCCACCTTCAGCATGGTGCTACGGGATTTCCTGTCGGCCATGATGCAATACAAAGACCGATACATACGTTTTCCAAGGAGGGCGGCTTTGGCGGCTGTGAAGGCGGATTTTTATGCCCTTGGTCACATCCCTAATGTTGTAGGTGCTATTGACTGCACACATGTTGGCCTGGTTCCACCACAGGCACGGGAACACATATATAGGAATCGTAAACATTCACATTCCATCAATGTGCAGGTGGTGTGCCAGGCCGATATGATCATATCGCATGTCTGTGCCAAGTTTCCCGGCTCTGCACATGATTCCTACATCCTGCACAACAGCATTGTGCCCCAGCTGATGGCCAATCTACTTCCGGAGCGGGCATGGATTGTGGGGGAGTGGGCAGAGTCAAGTTGTGTGCTGTGTGTGCCATGCTGTCCTCTGCCACAGTTGTATCACTTAATCGGTATGTGTTTTTCACACCTAGGTGACTCTGCATATCCCAACAGACCTTGGTTGCTGAGCCCACTACGCAATCCTAGGACACCGTCTGAAGTCCGCTACAACAATGCCCATGGGAGAACACGTCGGGTGGTGGAGCGAACCTTTGGTCTCCTAAAATCGAGATTTCGCTGCCTGGACAGGACCGGAGGGGCACTCATGTACTCACCCAAAAAGGTGTGTCAGATAGTGGTAGCATGCTGCATGCTGCACAACCTGGCCTTACGGAAAGGAATCCCCATGATCCTGGACGATGATGACCAGCCGAGGCCCCCACCTGCGATCCCACAAATGTCCAGTGACGAGGATAGTGGAGAGGAGGAAGGTGTCGACCAGCGTCAGCAGCTCATCAACCGCTACTTCACTTGAAGGTGAGTGACAATGTACAACTGGTCCATTGTCTGTTGATGTAGTTGTTTGCGTGAAGGTCTATGTGATCTTTGTGACTGCATCCTGTTGTTGACTCAGTGCTGGCTGCCTATGTGTTGGATACAGGGTAGTTTGGCACAGCTACAGGATGTCTATGTTGGTACTGTTGCACATTGTAATGTGTGCATATTGGTGTACGTTGAGGACATGTGTTGTGTGATGGCTGTGATGCCACCACCTGACTAGTGACTTTTGTTCTGTTGTGTTTTGCTAGGTCCCTTCTGCCTCTCCTTGCCTACAGAGGATCCATGCTACTGTGACATTGTAACCATGGTAAACATTGCACATACAGTGATAAACATGGAGCAGACTCAACTACATTGGTGCGTTATTGTTGTTTATTTTCAATGGGTATATGTGAGAGGGAAGTGGATATTTACATAAGTGTGAATGGTGAATCTATGAGTTGGCAGTGATGGTAGATGAGACAATCAAGTAGGCACCACATTGATGTGGTGACACAGTCCAACAGACGGATGCCATTACCATGGCAGTGTGGGTAAGGACAGTGTACAGAGTCAATGGTTGGGTGAAGAGTGTTGCCATCATGGCTGGCTCTTTGACTGGCGTTTGGCAGGTGCTTTGCCACGGGTGAGTCCCAAGTTTTTCTTTGGACGGCCCCTTCTTCTTTTGGCAGGGGGCATCGTCTGCTGGGCCAGTGGGGTCTGAGGAGTCACCCCTCTCCGTGCCCGCAGGGGTGGATGATGAACTGTCATCCTGCGTGGCAACGGGGGAGGTGGAGGTGTGGTCTGTGGCACTGGCCTGTCCCTCTGTACCGCCACTAACTGGCCCATGAGGTCCACGATTTGTCCCATACGGTTGTCCATGGACCTCAGCAGACGTTGGAGCTCCAGGGCATCTTCGTGGGCCTGGCCCATTTGTGCCTGTGTGCGTTCATAGGCACCCACAACTCTGGTGATGTTAGCCAGGGCTTCGGTCACAGTGTCCTGTGGTGTTGGAGTCCCACTTGTCCTCCCACCTGCCCTGCTATCACTGACCTGTTGCCTCACCACTCTAGCCACACACCTACTCTCTCTGCCCTCCACAGTTGATGGTGTGGGCTGGGCATCCTCTGGGGCAGGGCGTGTGTTGCAGGCAACAATGGTAGTGGTGGTGGTGTTGTGGTGGTGGTGGTGGCGGCACAGGTCGTTCCAGCAGGGGTCAGCGTTGATGTTGTTGCTGATGGTGGGGGGGGGGCAGTGGGGTCATGTGACCGGTTGCGCCCTGGCACACCAGATGGGCCAGCTTGGAGCTCCTCATCCAAAGAATCCAGGGACTCCGCATCAGAGTGTCCATGTTCCGGGTGAGGAGACTGGCTCTGCAGGTTGAGGTTGTCGTCCTCTGCAGTCAGTTGTTGGTCACCTGTGGAACAGAGGGTACATAGTCATTGACTTACACCCATCTGGCTTGCTGTTTTTGATGTCTCTTATTTACATGTTATGCAACACACAGTTACGTATTTCATAAATTGTATGTCTGCACAGTGATGTTCATCATGACATGATGTGGAGGTACATACATCTTTTTCCATGGTGTGACAAGTCATTGGATACCATGCCCCACGTGAAGCGCTTTGTATTAAACTGAAAGGTTGTCATCTGACAACTGGCTGCTATGCAACTTGATGTAATGCATCTTTGCTGATTACTCTTCCTGGCAAATGTTACATATGCACATGTACTAGACATTGTACCATTGTTATCTCATGCATACCTTTGTAATGTTCTGTGCTTGTATTTCATTGTTCAACAGACCATGCCTTTTTATTGTTACTATGGTCCTTCATGCTCAGCACCCATGGAATTTACAGATAGCATTCGGTGCAGTGCATATATGGTCCCTGATTTGCTTACACATGGGTTTAGTTGAGTCACAGTTCTGTTTCTGTCACAGTTACATACGCATAGCTGTCTGCATACTATCAAATGGTATTTAATTGGGGTGTATTTTGTTGTGATGTGAGGCCTTGTGTTGGCATTAGCTCAATGCTTTCGTTGAGGAATGGTGGGGTGCATGCACTGTCTGCTTACCTGTCCAGTTGTCATTTTTAGGTGGACTTTCTGACACGTGGTTCTGGGTGGGGGAGTAGTCCATCCTGCTCAGCTGTGGGACAAGGGGGCCTGGTGGGAGTTGTAGTGCAGGCCTCCCTATTCCAAACACACCTCCCTGGAAAGATGGCTACCTACCTGTTAGGTGAGGGTGAAGAACACAATGGCTGCCACATGCTTCTGGGTGGGAGGGGTAGCTCCATCCTGCTGAGTTGATGGGACAAGGTGTGCCTGGTGGGAGTTGTAGTGCAGGCCTCCCTATTCCAAACACACCTCCCTGGAAAGATGGCTACCTACCTGTTAGGTGAGGGTGAAGAACACAATGGCTGCCACATGGTTCTGGGGGGGGGAGTAGTCCATCCTGCTCAGCTGTGGGACAAGGGAGCCTGGTGGGAGTTGTAGTGCAGGCCTCCCTATTCCAAACACACCTCCCTGGAAAGATGGATACCTACCTGTTAGGTGAGGGTGAAGAACACAATGGCTGCCACATGGTTCTGGGTGGGGGAGTAGTCCATCCTGCTCAGCTGTGGGACAAGGGGGCCTGGTGGGAGTTGTAGTGCAGGCCTCCCTATTCCAAACACACCTCCCTGGAAAGATGGCTACCTACCTGTTAGGTGAGGGTGAAGAACACAATGGCTGTAACATGCTTCTGGGTGGGAGGGGTGCTCCATCCTGCTGAGGGATGGGGCAGGGTGTGCCTGGTGGGAGTTGTAGTGCAGGCCTCCCTATTCCAAACACACCTCCCTGGAAAGATGGCTACCTACCTGTTAGGTGAGGGTGAAGAACACAATGGCTGCCACATGGTTCTGGGTGGGGGAGTAGTCCATCCTGCTCAGCTGTGGGACAAGGGGGCCTGGTGGGAGTTGTAGTGCAGGCCTCCCTATTCCAAACACACCTCCCTGGAAAGATGGCTACCTACCTGTTAGGTGAGGGTGAAGAACACAATGGCTGCCACATGCTTCTGGGTGGGAGGAGTAGCTCCATCCTGCTCAGCTGATGGGACAAGGGTGTGCCTGGTGGGAGTTGTAGTGCAGGCCTCCCTATTCCAAACACACCTCCCTGGAAAGATGGCTACCTACCTGTTAGGTGAGGGTGAAGAACACAATGGCTGCCACATGATTCTGGGTGGGGGGGAGTAGTCCATCCTGCTCAGCTGTGGGACAAGGGGGCCTGGTGGGAGTTGTAGTGCAGGCCTCCCTATTCCAAACACACCTCCCTGGAAAGATGGCTACCTACCTGTTAGGTGAGGGTGTAAGCACACAATGGCTGCCACATGGTTCTGGGTGGGGGAGTAGTCCATCCTGCTCAGCTGTGGGACAAGGGGGCCTGGTGGGAGTTGTAGTGCAGGCCTCCCTATTCCAAACACATCTCCCTGGAAAGATGGCTACCTACCTGTTAGGTGAGGGTGAAGAACACAATGGCTGCCACATGGTTCTGGGTGGGGGAGTAGTCCATCCTGCTCAGCTGTGGGACAAGGGGGCCTGGTGGGAGTTGTAGTGCAGGCCTCCCTATTCCAAACACACCTCCCTGGAAAGATGGCTACCTACCTGTTAGGTGAGGGTGAAGAACACAATGGCTGCCACATGGTTCTGGGTGGGGGGAGTAGTCCATCCTGCTCAGCTGTGGGACAAGGGGGCCTTGTGGGAGTTGTAGTGCAGGCCTCCCTATTCCAAACACACCTCCCTGGAAAGATGGCTACCTACCTGTTAGGTGAGGGTGAAGAACACAATGGCTGCCACATGGTTCTGGGTGGGAGGGGTAGCTCCATCCTGCTGAGCTGATGGGACATAGGGTGCCTGGTGGGAGTTGTAGTGCAGGCCTCCCTATTCCAAACACACCTCCCTGGAAAGATGGCTACCTACCTGTTAGGTGAGGGTGAAGAAAACAATGGCTGCCACATGGTTCTGGGTGAGGGGAGTAGTCCATCCTGCTCAGCTGTGGGACAAGGGGGCCTTGTGGGAGTTGTAGTACAGGCCTCCCTATTCCAAACACACCTCCCTGGAAAGATGGCTACCTACCTGTTAGGTGAGGGTGAAGAACACAATGGCTGTAACATGCTTCTGGGTGGGAGGGGGTGCTCCACCCTGCTGAGGGATGGGGCAGGGTGTGCCTGGTGGGAGTTGTAGTGCAGGCCTCCCTATTCCAAACACACCTCCCTGGAAAGATGGCTACCTACCTGTTAGGTGAGGGTGAAGCACACAATGGCTGCCACATGGTTCTGGGTGGGGGGAGTAGTCCATCCTGCTCAGCTGTGGGACAAGGGGGCCTGGTGGGAGTTGTAGTGCAGGCCTCCCTATTCCAAACACACCTCCCTGGAAAGATGGCTACCTACCTGTTAGGTGAGGGTGAAGCACACAATGGCTGCCACATGGTTCTGGGTGGGGGAGTAGTCCATCCTGCTCAGCTGTGGGACAAGGGGGCCTGGTGGGAGTTGTAGTGCAGGCCTCCCTATTCCAAACACACCTCCCTGGAAAGATGGCTACCTACCTGTTAGGTGAGGGTGAAGAACACAATGGCTGCCACATGGTTCTGGGTGGGGGAGTAGTCCATCCTGCTCAGCTGTGGGACAAGGGGGCCTGGTGGGAGTTGTAGTGCAGGCCTCCCTATTCCAAACACACCTCCCTGGAAAGATGGCTACCTACCTGTTAGGTGAGGGTGAAGAACACAATGGCTGCCACATGGTTCTGGGTGGGGGAGTAGTCCATCCTGCTCAGCTGTGGGACAAGTGGGCCTGGTGGGAGTTGTAGTGCAGGCCTCCCTATTCCAAACACACCTCCCTGGAAAGATGGCTACCTACCTGTTAGGTGAGGGTGAAGAACACAATGGCTGCCACATGCTTCTGGGTGGGAGGGAGTGCTCCATCCTGCTGAGCGGATGGGGCAGGGTGTGCCTGGTGGGAGTTAGAGTGCTGCTTGCCTGGACACATACAACACAGTTGATGTTGTCTACCTTTGTGATGTTTCAGATGGGGTGGATGTTAAATCAGTGTGACCTGTGTTTGTTTTTGGGGTGCAGGTGAGTGTACTTGTGCCTCAGGGATGTAGCTTTGTAGTTGTGCAAGACAGTACATGGCAGTTTCATGGTATACATTAGTTGGTACTTACCAGCCTCCACTCCCCGGGTATTCCTTCCAGACTCTCTGGATGCAGTATGGCAAGCACCTTCTCCTCCCACGCAGAGAATGGTTTTGGTGGAATGGGAGGGCCTCCACCAGTCGCATCAGCCAGCTCACGGTTCTTGGCCCTCTTCTTCTTGACAACACTCTTCAGGTCATGCCACCGCCTCATGATTTCATGCTTGTTGAGGGGCACATTCCCTACTGCATTGACTTTGTCCACTATCCTTACCCACATGTTTGTTCTTGTGGCTAATGGTGTCTGTTGGACCATGCTACCAAAGAGTTGTGGTTCTACTCTAATTATCTCATCTACCATTACTGTCAACTCAGTGTCTGTGAATTTTGGCATTTTCTGTGGTGCCATGGTGTGTGCTGTGCTGATGTTTTGGGGTGCAGTTGTGAGGGTGGTGTGGGTGGTGTAGGTGGTGTGTGTGTGTGTTGTGGTGGTGGTGTGATGTGTGCAGGTTTGGCTCTCCTTAGTGCTCTGGTGTTGTTTCCTTCTGTTGATCAGTTTTGCAAAGGATTGTGGTCAGGGAAGGGGCTGGTTTTATGCTCAGCTATGTGGGTGTGTCAAGATGGTGTAATGCTGTCAGGTGTGCTGTGTGTGTTGTCCTGTGATTTGTATATTTGAATTTGCCATGGGGGTGTGTCATTGGGATGTTTCAGGTTATTTTGGGGGCAGGGCTAGTTGCCTGTGTGCATTTGCTGGCCTTTTTGTGTGTTTTTTTCCTTGGCCGCCATTTTGTTGGCGGAGCATCTGCAGCGATGGCTATGCTGCAGGCCTTCCGCCGTATCTCACAATCATTACTGTTAGCGACCGCGGCAGTCGGAAACAGTGGAACGTACCGCTGTGTCATGGGGGATATCATAATATCATTGGCGGTCACTCCGCGTGCTTGGCGGCTGTTTTGTGTGTTTCCGCTATGATACCAACCGTCGCAGTTGGATTTTCACCTTCTCCGCCGTCTATGGGCGGTTTTTCGATGTCTCCTACCGCCGCGGTTGGAATATTTTGGCGGTTGATCCTAATAGGGTCGGCGGTGTTTCCGCAGTACCTGCGGACGGTAATTTTCAGCTACCATGGCGGTTGGATTTTTTTCCGCCCGCCATCGTAATGACCCTCATAGTTTGCTTTCCAAAATCATCTCACTCTGCAGTAATAGAAAGCAAAGTAAAAATCAAGCTCTGTGTTAAAAGAATAATAGGCAATTTGTCAAACGATATCGCCTAACATTTGGTCTCTGTGGCAGGATTATCAAAAGAAAAATGTAAAGGCATCTTTATTGCTCTTTCATCTTCTGAACTGCAGCATGGTTATTTTGGGGGTGCTGCACCCCTACTTCAAGCACCTATGCATGTCTACCAAGAGCATGATGGTGCACATAAGGGGGCTTTGGAGGAAATGCCCATCCTTGACTACTCCTTCTGTCTTTTTTAAGGTCTCATCTACTAGACTGTGCAAGCTATCTGCTTGAAAAAGACCAATTGTGGACTTCCTAAAAAGTTACAATGGGCTTGCTGCCCGCCAATTTCTGACCATTGGATGTCTTTATTGTCACTACATTGGTATGCTTCTTATACAATGGCTTGCAAATCTCTTCTTGTGTCTGCCCCTCCCCTGAAGCATAGCATCTTTACCATCCTTTTGATTGCCTGACTTGCATTCTTTCCTTCCTGACATTTAGGAAACTACTTTTTTTTTTTTCCTCTTGGTTAAGCCAGTGGATAATTTGTAAAAGAAAAATATGTGCCGAGGCACTTGTCAGGAGACAGCTTGCACCAGCCCACTTCTCCTGTTAGCGCTGCCTAAAACAAAACCAACTACTGGCGTAATGGCCAGAGCTGCAGACTTCAGAGCTGGGGAAGCAAGTTTGAGTCTCAGAATCGGTTCAACATCCTGCGATTCTGGGCAAATCACTTAATCTCCCCGTAAATGAATGTGTCCTTTAATGGTGCTCAAGAAAAGCACCGGTGTTGATGTTTAAGGACCGGTATTGAGCACCGGAAACCACCAGCTCAAATTAAGCACTAGGTTAAGCTCTCAATGAAACTGCCTGCATTTTACTGCTCTCTCTCACATGCTTCTCCCCCTTGAAATTCTAACTCTGGAAGCCAGATGTTGCTTTCCCTCTTGTGCGCTTCTGTGAGAGAATTTTTCTGAGTCATATTTTTGTGCATCATTGATAATGTGCTGTTGGAAAGTGGATTATTGGTAGGGGCAAATGTAGGTCTGCCACTGGCAATAAGGCCACTAACACATGATAGGTCTCAGCATAGGTCTTAGAAAATTATTCCTATGCTCAACCCTTGGTAACGTGGCTGCGAGCAGACAGGCTTAACTTCAAGGACAGGTATGTAAATCATTTAAAAACACCAATTCAGTACATAATTAAGACACAACACATAATAAAAATCCAACACCAATTTATAACAATAGGAAATATTTTTATCTTTAAAATGATACCAAAACGACAAACATCCAATGTAGGGAACCGGAGATATGAATTTTCAAAGATTTAATAAAATATAGCACTTAGAAGTTTATAGCACCATATTGGGATACCTGCTCGTGATAGACCGGGGCAAAGTCAAAGTTTCAGGCCGACCGCGATGGAGCCCTGGGCAGCTACAGCTTGCGGCAGGTCCCGGTCTCAGTTTCTACCTTCACACTTAGAAACTTTTCTGGAGCTTTTTCTCGCGAGGTCCCTCGAAGCTCCCAGCCAGTCCGGATCCGGTGAGGGTTCTCCGGCTTGCCTTTCGACGAACTCCCGGTCAACTTCCCTGGAGCGGACTTAGAAACTTTTTCTTTAGCGCTTCAGCGGGGCAACCCAGGAGCCCAGGCCGACACGCGATGGAAGACAGGCGGCTTGGCTCTCGCGGTTGCTTCCGGTCACCTTTTCTACGAGCGGACTTAGAAACTTTTCTGGAGCTTTTTCTCGCGGGGTCTCTCGATGCTCCTCATGTAGCCGGATCCGGTGAGGGTTCGCCGGCTTCAGATTTCTTCTACTCCCGGTCAAACTCTGGAAGTCGGACCGACTTAGCATTTAGCGGGACGAACCTGGATGGCTTGGCCGACTCGCGGTTGAAGGAAGGCGACTTGGCTGACCAGGTTGAGTCGGTCTCTCTATGGAGCTTTTTTTCAAAGTTCCTCCAAAGTTCTCCAAACTTCTTGAACTTTTTCCTGAAGTTCCTCAAAGGGTCCCAAAGTGTCTCAAACTCACTCCAAGGGTCTGGAAGCTCCAAGACGGTCCTTGAAAGTTGAGGACTTCAGTTCCCACAATCCACTGGGACGTCACCCTTACAAATCCACTGGCAGTTCCCCCAGGTGCAGATTTAGTTGGTGATGTTCCAGATGAGCTCTTTTAACCTGTAGCTTTCAGGGAGTCCACTCTTTAGTTCTTTTTCAGCAAAATAATCCACAGGGCTGTAGTTTCAGATGGTGCAGTTTTCAGAGGTCAGGCCTTAGAAATCTTTGCACAGCAAAATCTTCTCAGCTTGGCAATGTCTTGCTTCAGTAAGTTTCAAGCAGCAGATCTGGAGGGCTCTGCCCCTCTCAGATACTTATTCCATGTTCTTTGGGTCAGACAGGAGGTCACTCCTGACCAATGGGAGCAGGGTAACTCCTCAAACATATGACCACTTCCTGTAGAGTGTGGCATTATTTTGTCCCAGAGTGCATCAAATCTTCCAAATCCATAATGGCAGATTTTCCAGCAAGAAGGCAAGAGCTGGCTAAACACACCCCTAGGATGGCTAATTTACTTAGACTCTCCCCACTGCATCTGCTCATACCTTCCTTAATCCCCCCATCTGCCGAGGTGGAAAGTTCAGAGTTGTAAATGTCCCTGGGTTCTGCATTTCTCTTTGAAGCCCATGGTTTACAACCCCTCCCCCTGGCCTGGCATTCCTGTGGACCAGCACACTGCCCTCCCAGCCCAGCTGCATAACCCCAGGGGCTCTTTATCACCTCTCCAGGCAGGCTGGCTAATCCACTTAACTCTGACCAATCAGGGCAGACCACTGGAAGGCTGAATCTGGACTTACAAACAAGAAAGTCTTATAACTTCTTGTATGTACACTTTAAGGAGAAATTCAACAATATCATATTGTTGGATTTATTAATACCATTCGGGAAATCTTTGAATGGCCTCTCTAGCCCTCTCCTATCAAGAGTTATTAATTAATAACTTCCTACCATGTTAACCTATGTAACCGGGTATTTGCAATGGGAAAAATAACTTGGGCCATTTTTCCAGCACCAGGACTTACAAAAACATATTGTATAAGTACTTTGCTTATATCTACAGGACCCCCACCCCATAGGACAACTAGGGAGACTTTAGGGGTTCTGAATCTGTAAAAATATTACAGATCCTCACTTCACAGTGCTCCTAGCATCAAAGTCGGATTTGGGCAGCACTTTTACCACAATGGGGGAGTGAAATGTGAAATTTCACTTAACCCAGGCATATAAAAACTCATTTTATAAGGGTGTACCTTATAAATATCTGACCCCCCCACCCCTGGGATACCTAGTGGAGACCCTGGGGGTCCCTAATATGCCAAAACATTGTAGGTTATCCATTTTTAAGTGCCCCAAACCCCAAAGTCGAGTTTGGGCACAATTTACTTTTTAAAAGCAGTCCTGCCACCCAGGGCTGCTTTTAAAACTGACCTCAGGCCTCAGCAGTGCACACATGCAAGTGAAGAAAGGCTTCTGGCCTCTTAAACTGCCATGCTCTAGGGTACTAGGGACTTCTAGGTAGTTTCAATCCCCATGCCCTATTATATACTAGGGGCTTATGGGGTAGGTCATGCCAATAACAGGGGTACCCCACCATACCATTGTGTACCCTAGTGTATGTAGGTATTTTAACTGTATTCTAATGTGTCTCTTTCAGCGTTGCACTGGCCCTGGGCCTGGTTAGGCAGAGCCCAGGGTCAGTCAGAGTCAGTTACCACCAGTATCAGTCAGAAAAACGTTGGGGGTGCCCAGGGCACAGGATGACTTTGCAACATGTGCAAAATGCATTTAAACCTGATTTTACATTTGCAGGCTGATGTTAAACAAATGCTTTTGAAACAAGTATAATAAGAAGTGTAGAAGAGTATTTTTAAATGTGTTTTAGTTATGCACATTTCTGTGTAAAACACCAGCTTAACCAAAATGGAAGACATCGCTGTCCTTCATTTGTGCCTTCCTCCCCTGCACCCATCCTCTCCCCACAGACGTCTTTGAACACAGTCAGACTGAAATGTGCTGAGTTATTGCCCACTGTAATATTATTGTTTTATTCCTGATAAACTTCCCCTGTAATCTGTAATATGTATTAAAGCGAGTTGACTAAAGCGTATTAATTCACATAACATTTTATTGTTGATGCAACATATTCTGTTTGAATACCTCTGGAAGACATTATCATAGAGAATTCTTATTTAAGGAAATGGGATAGTGCTTAGGTGCTAACATAATGATGTTTATTTTTCTTGTGCTCTGATTTGCTGAGAAATGATACTTTTTCTTACACCACAGTAAATATGCAGAAATGTTGATTTAATTTTCATGAATAATGTATAAAAAACCATTAATTATGGGGGTGAGCCAGATTTTCGGGAGCTTTCATGAATGCTGCCGGGGAAGCTGTCTGTTTTTCTACTGATTTTACTGCCCAATATTTTCTGATTTGTACTTACTCTGTGTAGTGTCGTGTGAGTATGTAATAACGGAACCTTTGTGGCTCCTGATGGACTCCGTAGAACTGTGACATAAGCATTAGAGAGTAGTAAATTGAATACAGGTTTAGAATGGTGAGTTTGCGGTTACATGCAGAAGAATAAAGATGTGTTATACTAAGCTCTGTGTGTGGCGTTGTCATAGGTGAGTACCTGGGCTGGGGAGGACAGTACAAATGGCAAAGAGATAGGGGATAAGTAACCCAAAGATTAACATGCTCTCTTAGAGAGATTGCTGTGGACAAGCAAACTGCTCGTGCGGGCTAATGTGCCTCCGTCGTAGTGCGGAATCAATGGTTGATTTAGCGCAGCCTCAGTTCCGTGAAAAGCATCTGACGCTAATGAAAACAGCTCTGAAAAGTCTACACATCAGTGGCCGAGACCTGCTCGGAAGCCACACAAAGAAGTACTGCACTACTATGCAGCTCAAAGCGATACATTCATACGGAGTGACAATGCTATAGGCAGATGCAAATCGGTTGGGAAAGAGCAGCAAAGTGCAAGATAACACTGCAAAAGGAAGCGTTGCGAGGCAGAGATTAACCATGTGTCAGAGAGCACAAAGAGATAATCGAAAGATAAAGTGATAAAATAAATGGTCATTTGCGTACCAGCACTGAGTGAAGAAAGTCATTGTGCCACTGTGCTGGGGAAGCAACCCCAGAGAAATGACCCAAGGTTGTGCTTGTGGAGCCGTCCATACCCGGAGCTGCCCACCACCAAAGCTGCTGGGTGGTGTTTCAGAACAACTTCCAATGTCTCCTAAAAGCAAGGGGCTCCCATGGAGACCAAGAGAGAGGTCAAGGTTGCACAGGCTGTCCAAAGTGACCCAGAGGCCACCACAGCACAGGGCCTTAGAGATGGTATGGATGAAGCAGGTCCTAGCGGACAGCAGACAATTTCTGAAGGAACTCCATCCTCAGTGTCAGCCAATCTTGTAAATGGTTGCAATGCAGTCGCCTTTTTGAAGCCACCACTGCCATTTGATACAGCCAACAAGATGAATATTGGCTATAAATGGACTGCCTGGATAGAGACATTTGCTGATTTCAATGATGCGATTCAAGAGGCAGATAACAAGAAGATGATCAAGTACCTTAGGAATTGATGGTGAAGGTGTAAAAGAAGTCATAAAGAATATGCTGCGAGCCAACAAAATTACATACAGTCAAATCAAAGCAGCCTTGAATCTCAGGTTCAAGCCAATGCCAAATGCAGATTACGAAAGATACATCTTCGGCTAGGAAAGGCAGAAAGCTGGTGAGATGATCGACAAATTTGTTGAGAGACTGGATACGCTCATCAAACACTGTGAGTTCAATTAATGTAATGATGAGGAAGCTATAAGCCTTAGAGTGAAAGAAAAATGGTTGTCAGATTTGTTCAGATAACGAATGCTGAGAGAAACTTTTAGTGTGGAGTGAGTTCTCATGGCTGCCAGAGCTGAAGAGCATGTTGATTGTCAAGCTGCTGACCTGGAGGTGCCCAGAGTGAGTCAGCCATGAATGTGAGAAATTAGCCAAAGCACAACGCCAAGGGACACTGAGTGAATTCTCCACAGAAAAAGAAGTTGTGCTTCAGGTGTGGATTTTCGTTTCCACACGCAGGTAAATGTCCCACCATTGGCCAGATTTGGAAAGCCTGTGGAAAGGAGAACCATTTTGTGACATCATGGAAGGTGAAGGAATAAGTAGATGCATCACGGCGTGAAGACAAAACAGCCGCCCGAAAATTCCAGAAGCGACGTTTGACGCATGCCCATAAGGCCAGGCGATCACATCAGCTGAGGCAAATCGCCATCAAACAAAGTTGACTGACATCTAAATCTTCGTCAAACAGTTCTTCCATCAAGTGAAAGTGAAGAATATGGGTGTGCCATGTCGATGTTTACCTCAGAGAGGCATGCGCTTGTTGGACTGGTCGCCTGTGAGGAAGAACACAGGCCCAAGAGAAACCGACATGACAAAGCACTAAAGTCGTTCAAACATTGCCCGAAGGTCACACTAAAAGTCAATGGTTGTTCAATACCTTTTATTATTGATAATGGTGCATCAATAAATATTGAAGCCACATATAATGAACTGTCTTCAGTGTTCCCACTTACACCATTAAAAACTAAAGTGTATACGTTGTTTGCATCGACACCACTAAAAAAGTCAAGATCCATTTGTGGCAATGATGAAGTTTAAGAAAACAAAAGTTCATGCATCCATTCATGCACTTTAAGGTACGGCGTCAAGCGCCTGTTTACTTCTCTTCAGCACAGCCACTGATATGGGACTGATATACGTGAACTATAACATGAATGTTCATTACGAAATAGTAAGTCAATTCCCTTTGTTGTTTCATGGGTTGGGAAAACTCAAAACTATGAAAGTCCAATTACACATTCATGAGGATGTCTGTCCTATTGCTCAAAGACACAGACAAATTGCCTTTCACTTACATGAAGCTGTTGAAAAGGAACTTGAATCTTTACTCAAGCACAACATCATTGATCATTTTACTCGTCCAACTCCACGGGTTTCTCCCATAGTGGTGGTACCCAAAAAGAACAGTGAAAGAGCTGCACGCAACTGAGTGGATATGCATGAAGTGAAAAAGGCAATTGAAACAGAACGACACCCAGGTCCACACATTGCCGATATGATCACAGAAATGAATGGTGCAAGCGTATTCCCTCGCTTGGATCTGAATAAAGGATATCATCAGTTGGAACTAGAGGAAAATTGCAGGTACATTGCAACCTTTTCTACACATGTTGGTCTGTTCTGTTACAAGAGCAGCCACAGTCCATGCAGGTAACAGCGGTGGGGCGGTGGGGCCGGGTGAGGGGGATTTCGAGGGATAATGCCCAGGGAAAGTTAAATAAATAATTAATTTTCCCTCTGCATCATCCCTCGAAATCCCACCTTACCCGGCCCCACCACTGTTACCTGCACAGACCGCGTCTGTACAAGAGAACAAGAGGTCTATTTATCCTGATTTTACGCCGTGTTTCCATCACAAAAGTGACACAAATTGATGCAAAATCTTTTCTACCTATTTACTTTCCGACGCTAAACTTGTTTAGTGCTGGAAAATCACTTGAAAGTTACGCAGAGCAGTGCATAGCGCTACATTACATTACTTAACACCAAAGGGGCCTTCCTATGCAACCACCCAAGCTTTCTGATGCTAAGCCCTATTTACTTTAATGTCCGAAAATAGCGCCCATTTCAAATAGGCGCTATGAAGGAGAAATGCTTCCATTTCTCCTTCCTTTTCTGTCTTTGTATGTATGCTGCACTGTACAGATCACATACAAAGTGGGAAATGGTTTAAAGTTAGTCTGAGCATAGTATTTTGCGCTGGCCCTAGGGAGAGGGGAGGAGAGTGCAATATTTCTATAAATATGGCGCTCTCCTGCTCTCTTTTTCTTGCGCAATGCAGCACAGCTTTTTTGCCTGCTGCGCTGCATTGCGTGAGAATTTAGTAAATCTACCCCTCAGTTTTGGTGTGTCATCATCTGCAAAGCTATTCCAAGATGTCATACGACACATCATACAGCCTGTCTTGAATGCTTTCAATTACAGTGATGAGATATTAGTTTTTGGAGCTACACAGAAGGAGCATGACAAAGCTCTCACGCAAGTGTGTCAGTTGCTCACTGATGCCGGTTTAGCTATGAAGGCCGAGAAATGTGAGTTCCATAAGATAAAGTTAAAAATCTTTGCCCATATCTTTTCTGATGGGGACATGATACCCGAACTACCAGTCCCCTACAAGATGTTTCCATGTTACGTACCTTTCTTGGCATGGCCAGTGTTAGAAATGGTGTTTCTTGTTAGCTAAATTGGGGTTTCTGGTTGGCTAGGGTATGCAACTAAGTCAGGCAGAATCCACCACTCCAGTCAGGGCAAATTAGTTACATACCAAGGATAACCTGTGCTCACCCTCTGGTAGCTTGGCGCAGAGCAGTCAGGCTTATCATCAGAGGCAATGTGTAAAGCGTATGCACAACACAATCATACAATAGCACAATGAATACACCAAAAGAGACTCCACACAAGATTATATAAAAATATATATAGTGTATTGTACATCCAACATAGACCAAAACTACATGAATCTTAAATACTGTACATATTATGCCAATACTGAGATAGTACTCATTATCCTGACCAGGCAGGAAACAAAAGTGACATACCTTAGCAAACATCAGGGCATGAAATGCAGAAAAGTATGAAAAGGTACATGAGTCACCACATTAGTGCAAGTATTGCGATCTTGTTTGGAGACCAAACACATGGAACTTCATATGTTACACTAAATGCATGAGTCACACGTATACTTTCTGTTTTGTAAGCTTTCAAAGTTATGCACATAAACCAATATTACTTGGTAACCTGCAGCCAACAAGGCAAAAACGAACATTTTCAGGAATATTGGGCAGTAATGAAAGATGTTTAGGATAAATCACTTACAATGGCATGAGACACATAGGTACAGCTCACCAGTGTTCCTATAACCTGTTATGAGGTTGTTTTGGTGAGCTCTAATACGTGCATTACATCCAGAATAACATGTAGGTTGCAGGACCACCTGTGTGCCTACTATACGTGATACAGTAATTTACAGAGGAATCTCTTGATCAGCAAAGCAGGGGCCTCTGTCGAGGCTCTGCCCCACAATACTGCTAGGAGATCGAGTGCCCCCCAGGTATGGCCTTCAGAGTAAGGGGGAGGCACAAAACTCAGCGATCACGCGGGAGACCTCATTATCAGCTTCCCTACTTTCTGGTTCAGCTTGAGTAGCCCTCTAGCGCGTGGTGCATTTGTAGACATGTAGCACCCTGTTCCGGGTAGTTTCCAACAGGGGACGAAGGAGGGTCACCAGCGATGGAGCTCTGACGTGGCAGTTTCTGCCCTAGGACCGTGTTGACCCGTGGGGCAGGAGACACTGTGGCATCATCAGCTTCGCAGGAATGCTCTAGAAGGAAAGTCCTTGGGGCCCGTGCTGGCGATCTCCACCGTTCTGGGGGCGGGCCTTCACCAGTGCTGGCTTCACCGGACTCCCTGATATTGCCCAGGCAATGAGGCCACCAACTTTGTAGAATGGAGACTCGCTCTCTCCCAGCCCGCAAAGCCGCTCTTAGCCCCGCGCTCCATGGCTTCATGCTGGTACTGCAGGCGGGCCGGACAGGGCTATCTCTATTTCGTCCAGCACATTGTACGGGTAAAGATTGCAGCACTCTGCATGCATTGATCCGCCCAGTGAAGGGTGGAATTACGCCCCACACTCAATCCTGTGTAGCCCCACTTGAGATCAGGCCTGCTCTCATGAGATAGAGTGTTCCTCACTAAAGAGGCACTGAACGCCGTTTACGGGGGATCCAAAAGCGATCAACCTGCCGTGTGGGGGAAACACAGATGAGAAGCAGTAATTAGTGCTCACTGCGTGCTGAGATTCCTTGGAGAACACTTGATGCAGGGCTCAAGGGAAGATTTCAGGCGTCAGGCCAGCACATAAGGCAGTTTGGGAAAGGGTGGTTTCTCCTGGCAGCACAGCAGTCCCCTAGCAACGTGCAATGTGTAGAACCAGCAGCAAAAAGCAGAAAATCAGTCCAGATGAGTCCTTTAAGCAGTGAAGCAGTCCTTCTGACAGAGGTTCAGTGCCAGATCCAAAAGTGCTTCCCCAATATGGGGTCAGAGCCCCTTTACTTATACTCATAAATGTCTTTGATGTAGGGGGTAACTTCACAAGAAACCTTAGAAGTGCACAGCACTCCCTTTCAAACCAGCCCTTGCTCCAGACATCAGTAAGGGGTAAAACAGCCCTTTGTGTGAGGGCAGGACACAACCTTTACACATGTAAAGTGTGAACGTCCTCTCCCAGCCCAGGAAGACCATCAGTATGCAGATGAATGCAGATGTATTCCTATCACACCCAGCCCTTACTGTGTTGTGGCTGTCTGGAAAGTATGCACAAAGTGTAGCTGTCACCCAGGCCCAGACGTGGATTGGAGTCAGGCAGCAAAGCACCAAGAGTCATAAGCACGGAGAAATGGCCACTTTTTAAAAGTGGCTTTTCTAAAATGGTAATGTAAAGCCAACTACACCATTTAGCAGGATTTATCACTACCATTCTAAACATTCCAAACATGGCAGTGCCACTCCTTTCATTTCAGAAATTACCACTTATGTGTATATAAGGGAATTCTCAATGGTAGCCTAAGAGAAGAGTTGGCTTCACAGCAGTGAGAAACAAAATAGGCTGTTAGTCACTACCAGGACATGCCACACTTAAAGGCACATGTCCTACCTTTTACTTACACAGGACCATGCCCATAGGGCTACCTAGGGCCTACCTTGGGGATGACAAATGTGTAGTTAAAGGGTAGTTTAAGGTTTAGCAAGTAGTTTTAAAAGCCAAGTCAAAGTGGCATGCAGGCCCTGCTGTGGCAGGCCTGAGACAGGTTTGAAAGACTACGTCTGTGAGTGGCACAAGCAATACTGCAGGCCCACTAGTAGTATTTAATTTACAGTCCCTAGGTATATAGTATATCACTGTACAAGAGACTTACAAGTAAATCAAATATGACAAATAGGTGTAAACCAATCATACCGTGTTTAGAAGAGAGAGCACTGATTAGCAGTGGTAAAATGTCCAGAGTCCTAAAGCCAACAAAAAGAAGTTCATAAAACTAGGCAGATGAAGTCACAAAGTTTGGGGATAACCCTGCAGAAAGGGCCAGGTCTAACAGCCAGCTATTGCTCTAGATACATACAAGACTTTGCCACTGTCAGTGCACCATTAACCGCTTAACCGCGGTGGCAATTCCGCCGCGGTGCGGCGGTTTAGCGGAGTGGGCGGGGCCGCGTCGGCCAACGGACGTTCGCAGCACTACAGAGGTAGTGCTCGCGACGGCCGTTGGCCGACGGGCGCACGCAACGGGTTAAGAGACGTGATTAAAAGAATGTTTCTTTTATATGGTCACATGAATGCAAGCAAAGCTATCAGAAGATCAATCAAGCTATAGAGAAGACTACTGAAATGGCATATTGTGATCCACAGCTTCATACTGAGGTTGTTGTTGACACTAGCCCTGTTGGGTTGGGCACCATCCTTGCACAGCACAGCGGGCACCCAAATGCTCAAAGACATATTGTGGCATACGCCAACCGAAGTTTGTCCCAAACTGAGCGTGCTTACTCACAACCTGAGAAAGCAAGCTTGGCAGTGGTGTGGGCCTGTGAACATCCACGCTTACTTCTATAGGAAGCCCTTCATGCTTGTGACAGATCATCAAGGATTATTGACTATCTTTGGAAATCCAAAGGCAAAAATGCCTCCTCGCATTGAAAATTGGGGTCTGAGATTGCAAGAGTACAACTACACCATTGTGCATCTTCCAGGGAAAGATTCGAACCCTGCTGACTACTTCTCATGAACCCTCTACAATGCCCTGGCACCCATTCTAAGACAGCTGAAGCGTACATACATTTCATAGTGAAATCAAGCACTCTAGCTGCCATTCCATTGGAAAAATTGTCACTGCCACAAGTCAAGATAGTGACATTCTGAAACTCTAATACATTATTGCACATCATTCCTGCTACCAGCACCCTCAACCTCTTACCAGCAACAGTGAATATCAAAAGTTTAAGAATGGCAAAGTTGAGTTGTCCATTACTCAGGATGGCATTATTCTAAGAGGGTCAAGAATTGTCATTCTGGAGAGTCTGCGACAACAAATAATTGAAGTTGTTCATGAAGGACATCGTAGAATTGATGCCGCCAAATTAGCTCTCCTAGACTGAGTCTGGTTTCACATCTCAAAGAGAGAGTTCAAATAGAATTAAAGGCCTGTCATCTATGCAACTGACTGTGATCGAAAGCCACCCAACACTCGTTAAACATGTTAGAGTTGCCAAGGCATGCATGGGAAAGAATTTCAGTGGACCTCTTCGGTCCTCTTCACAATTGACATTACCTGATGGTGATCATCGATGAATGTTCCTGTTTTCCATTGATCGAAGATCTCTCATCTATCACTCAAGAACGTGTCATTGAGAGATTAGACAGCATCTTCGTGAACTGGGGTGTGCCTGAGATTTTAAAGTCTGACAACTGTCAGGAATTCAAACAGTCGAGAATTCAAAGACTTTCTCTGTCATCTGAATGTGAAGCATCAGTAGAGCACCCCTCTGTGGCAACAGGCCAATGGCTTTGTTGAACATTTCATTAGTGCTCTAAAGAAAGCTGTCCAATGTGCTGTACTAGTAAAGCTCAACCTTAATGCTGTTTTAAATTCCACTCTTCAAGCTTACTGCTCAACCCCTCACTCGACCACAGGTGAAAGCCCTGCAACCTTTATTTTCGGGAGAGCCATGATGACCAAGTTACCTCAATGGACCAACAGAAGAGCAAATACCGAGGAAGAAACACACATGAATTGCTTGGATCGTAAGAGGAAAATGAAAGCTTACGCAGAAAAGTGCCAACTGAAAAATATGTCACCTTCACTAGAGGAGATCGAGTTCTTGTTCGTCAGCAGAGAAAATAAAAGTCTGATACTCTTTTCAATGCTGAACCATTTCATGTTGTCACCAGCAAAGGACACATGGTGACTGTCCAGTGTCCTAGGAAGTCCACTACGCGAGATTCCTCACATTTCCAAAATGTGGTTCATCCCTCATCAGGCACTGATGTCATTGTAGAGACTGGGTCTGAAAGGACAAGTGAAGAACCTCTTACTGCTGCTGTTTCTCCATTACTGACACCAGTCATAGACATTTCTACTGCCTGTCCCCAGTTTCCAAAGACAGGGTCGGGACGTGTGATCCACGCGCCACGAAGACTTACTGAAGAGCTTTATTTGTATATATCTATTTAAAAAATGTAACTTTTATTTAATAAATGGGGAGATGTGTTGTGTGAGTATATAATGATGCAAGCTTTGTGGCTCCTGATGGACTCTGTAGAATTGTGACGTAAGAATTAGATCATAGTGAGTTGAATGCAGGTTTAGAATGTTGAGTTTGTGGTTACATACAGAAGAATAAAGACGTGTTATACTAAGCTCCGTGTGTGGTGTAGTCATTGGCAAGTACCAGGGCTGGGGAGGACACTAAACTTTGTATATTTGAAAATTGAGTGTTCTCATGGCACTGAGTCTGAACCACTTATTTGTTTGAATTTTGTAACAAAACCCTTCAACTTTTCATTAATCTAGAACGCAGTTATTGACTAGGCTAATTTAATTCTGATTCATTAATGTCCTGTATTTTGATGTCTTGGGAGGTGCCTTAACACGGGTACCCTTTGCTTCATGAAACTGAGGTTAACACCATCTCAGATCCAGGAAATTGTTGGAGATTATTTGAGGTAAAAATGTTGAGATGTTTCAACTTTGTGGCACAGTTTTGCTCCTACACAGCTATTACTTTCTCTCTCCTGTTCTTCTCCTCCCCCAAACACCCCCGCGCTTCTTGTTGATCTGTCCCTGGATCATTTCTCCCCCCATCCCTGTACGGCTCTCTCCCAGGTGCATTGCTCACTCCCTCTTGTGTTTCTCCCACACCAAATTCCCACACCCATGCAATGTGTGTTTCCCCTCTTCCCTCCAGCAGATACCCCCACCTGCTCCTTCAATGCCGCACGAAGCCCACCCTCTTTTTTTAACTTTTATTTCGCTGTTTAGCGCTAAAAATAAAAAAAATTATTTACTGTCCTCCACCATGTTGGGTCTGTAAACAAAAAAAAAAAAGAAATGGTACCTGCATCGTTCAGTACGTACAAACATGCGTGGTGACACATGCATGTCATGCCTACAGAATGACGCGGCCAGCAACAGTGTAGCTTCATTAGTTTTTAGGTCTCGGCCTGCACCAGCGCTTGCGCTGGTCTGGCCGAGAGTTTTAGTAAGCGGGTTTTGGAAGTGCAAACAGTGGCTTTCGGCTGGCGACCAGCTTGCGTTCACGTTGGCATGCACGAGCGCGTGCTGGCATCCATTCCTCGCATCGCTGGCGAGGCGCCATCTGCCTTTCATCCCCCTCCCTCACCCCTCCTCCCCCACCCTCACCAGCGAGCGCGTGATCTGACAATATTGTTCTGGTCCTTTCATCCCCGCGCCCCTTCAGTTCTCGTCCCTGCTTATTCCTTTCTCTCCTCGGCTCACTCCGCCGATCAGCTTTCTCCTCTCCTCCTTATTCGCTCCTCTTCTCTCCCTGAATTTCACTCTCTCTTTCCCCTCTGTCGCTCGCACTCTTCCCCGTTTTCCTTTCTCTCTTCTCCTCACACTCTTTTTCCTCCCTCTCAATCTCTTTCTTGTACATCTTGGTAATAACAGATTCGGGCTCTGTCCATCTTCCCGCCTTCCCCTTATCTCCCTTTGCATCCCGGCTGCCTTTGTTTAACACCTCTTTTCGTCGTTTCTCACTCTCTATCCACCCCGCCCCCACTGCCACCTCGGGGCACGGACCATAGGTGTATCTCTTTCTGAGAGTCTCTCGGCAGCCGAGCGCCTCAGCTGCTACTGTTCCGAGTCTCGCCGCTATACACGAGAAGCTAGGCTTCAAGGTAGGCTCTTGGCATCCAACACTCACTGTCTAATCCAAGCTATCGACCATTTTTACTAATAAAATTAAAGCAGCAATATTAATGCTGAACATGGAAAAGGCTTTCGATAGAGATCAGTGGAATGTTCTCTTTCCAGTCCTGAAAAAATTTGCGGTGCTATCTGAATTTTGCCAGGTAGTGAAAAATTCAGATTGTAATGCCAAGGCGCTGCTTGTGTTGTAATTCAGGTACTATATCTTAAACTCCACCCTCCTGTTGTTTGTCTAACCCGCCCACACCCCATTACCAAAAAAAAACCTATAACAATCAAGCATTAGAACAGACAGGTAGAAGTTGCCAGCATTGCAAGAACAAAAAACTAGAAGACATTTTAATGTTAATTATTTTTTTAATAGGGCCGTTCAGTTGAACATAATGTCTGAATGGTTATATATAAATAAGGGAACAAAAATACTTTAAACATTTTTTTATCATAACTTTTTAACATGCTGCACAGCAGCCACGCTGCTCTACCACATAGTTTAAAGACTTTGGCAAAGCCAATAGCTCTGACTAAGCACTTATGAGGTCCCAAAGGCAGACCTATTGGCTATGACAATGCTTGTGTTATGTTTCTCCCCGGCCTCGGTCACCCTCTCCTGCCTTCTCAACCGTTTCCTACCATCCCAGGTATATTTGTGAAAACTTTAATAAATATTTAAAAAACCGCTGCTCCTCACTATGTCCCCAGACACCCTCCTTCCACACGAACACTAGATGCACTGCATCACTGTGGCGCACTGCACACAACATTAGGGCCACAGAAGCCCTCTTTGCAACAGAATCGTACAAAAAAAGAGCCTACGCACACAACAATATTGTAGGCAATATCCCTAAAGCATTATAATGTGGCGTAATGAGCAGAGCATGCGATCGGGAAGCTGGAGAAGTAGGTTCGAGTCACGGCGTCGGCTCACCAGCCTCTGCTTTTGGGCAAATCAGTTAATCGCCCTGTGCCTTCCAAAAGCCGACTGTTGCCGCAGCTCTGGCTTGCCTCGCAAAAAATGAAGTCCCCAAATGACAAAGGGAATAACCTGCTAGTTGCTATGCTACAAAAATTTGCTTTTGGCGCGCGGTCGATATCAAATCATCATCTGAGCTGCTGTCTAACTCGTTTTGGGTCGGGGTGACGACTCACGAGACTTAGAGCCACTGTGGTGCAACTGAACACGCAGGTAGCGGGCGGCGTGCCACACCCCGGCCCAGGCGGTTGGTCGCTCAGGTTAGCTAATGATTTTTATAGTGAACGTAAGTCGTTTTAAAATAATACAGCTCGCCTGGCTGTGACCTGTGTGTGCCTCAGTCTCACTCTCCTGAGCCTTGCAGTATGCTGTGCTGTCTGCAGCGGCCTGAGTCCACAAGTCAGTGACTGTTGCCTCTATAATTACCTCATAATAGGCTGAGGCAGCTGAGAAGAGAGTAGTGTTGAGGCCTCACATCCTGTTGGTACAGTTTGTCAGGGCTCAAATGCTTGTCGTTGAAATGTCACACATAATTATACAGAAATTATGAAAATCTCACATATAAGCACTCTGAAACCTTGAGAGCTATGCTGTTTCTTCCGATCGCTCTGCAAATCTTGGGCGAGATAGTTTACCAGAAAGAGCTCACTGCCCGCCTGCGTGACCCCCTCCCTATTCCTACCAATGATAACGATCTTTACAAGGAGGCATGCTTTCTCTTTATTGTGCCAGGGCAGACTCCCATTCAACCGCATTTACTGACTATTGGAACATTTCACACCACTACAGACTTGATGGCGGCTCCACTTGGTAGTCTTTTAGAAGCAAGGTGTTAAGGCTTCTGAAAAGCTTTCGACTAGAAGGGTAGCCTACAAGCAACATTTTCCTTCCAGCCAACTACAATTAGCGTGCCCGTGCGCGCTAACTATACTTCTGTACTGTCTCTCCCCTCCCTAGGTCACCTTCGCCCTGTATTTTTAACCGTCTCCTCCAAACAAACTTTGTCCATTTTGCACTATTCCTATATTTTATGCCCTTACTCCCAAATGCCACAATGCAACATTGACGTCTTATCTTTGTAGCAAGCATGACTTTTACTGTCAACTCTGCTTCAATTTGAACGTGTAGCTGCTGCACACGCACACATTTGTGCGGAAAGCTCCATGCGCAAACTCCATTGATCACCCTGTCTCGCCTCCTGTCACGGCGTCCGCTCACATTGTCCTTTTAACCAACTACAATAAGCGTGGCCGTGCGCGCTTGATTACATTTCAGTACTGTCGCTCTCCTGCCTAAGTCAGTCCTCGCCCTGCCTTCTCAAACTCTCCTCTTATACAACATTGTCCATTTTGCACTCCCGTTTCCGCAAAAACAACTTTGTCCATTTTTCAGTATTTCTATCTTTAATAGCCCTACTCCCAAATGCCATAATGCAACATTGACGTGTTATCTTTGTGCCAAGGCTGAAATTTACAGTCAGCCCTGCTTCGATTTAAACCTCCATCTGCTGCATACGCACACGTGTGGAAAGCTCAATGCACAAATGCCATATATCACAGTGTCTCAACTTTTTGCACTGACAAAACAGCGAGCCACTACATTATACTTATTTACAGTGAAACTCTACTTTTGCGAGAAATTTTTTCGAGACTCGCAGATTGGGACACTTCTGCCAATGTATGGAGTGTCTTATTATTTATACACGGTACCCTGCGTACAGTGTTCAGCCTGCCGCATACTGAGGAACGAGAGGGACAAGACCGGTGCTACTCACTGTGTCGCCAGATCCCCTCCTTCCACACCAGCACCTAATGCACTGCATCACTATGGCGCACTGCACACAACATTAGGGGCACAGAAACCCTCTCTGCAACAGAACTGGACAAAAACAGAGGATAGGCACACAACACGACTGTAGGCAATCTCCGTAACGTACAAGAATGTGGCGTAATGAACATAGCTGGCGAGCTCTTCCACTGCCTGTCACGGCGTTGCCTCACATTGTCCTTCCAGCCAACTACAATTACCGTCGCCCTGCGCGCTTGAGTATATTTCAGAACTGTCTTCCTTGCCTATCTCACCCTCGCACTGCCTTCTCAACCATCTCTTCCGAAACAACTTTGTCTATTTTGCACTTTTTTTTATCTTCAATAGCCCTACTCACAAATCACAAAATGCTACATTGCCGTATTTTCTTTGCAGCAAGGATGAAATTTAAAGTCAGCCCTGCTTCAATTTAAACCTGTAGCTGCTCCATACGTACACATTTGTGCGGAAAGCTCCATCCGCAAATAACTGACTGACTGACTGACCTTCACCCTCCTGTTATTTATGCCCCCCCCCATAACAAAAAAAAAACACAACAAGCAACCATTGGGACAGGCAGATACAAGTTGCCAGCATTGAAAGGACAAAAAAAACTCAAGACACTATTTATTGTTAATACTTTTTAATATGGTCGTTCAGTTGTACATAATGCTTTCTTGGTCATATCTAAGGTAACAAAAATGCTTCTGACACTTCTTTATTAAAACTTTTCAGCATGCTGCAGACTTCTGTACAGCACAGCTTAAAGACTTAGGCAAAGTCAATATCTCTGGCTAAACACTTATAAGGTCCCAAAGGCGAGACCTATTGGTTATGCCAATGCTTGTTTTTTTTTACTGTTCCGGGCTGAGCACACGCTGCCGAGAAGCAAGAACCGGGTGAAACCTTTCCACAACTGGGCTTGCTTGGGAGGCATCCTTCAGCACTCGAACGAGCTGCAGCCGGGGCTCTGCCAGCTGCTGCTGCTCTGCGCCCAGCACATAAGGACAGGAGCTGGGATGCTGCTGCCTTCCACAGCTACCGGTAAGTGCAGGACACCCGACTTCCACGTGACCCCGGAAGCCACTGTGAGCCGGCCCCACCTGTACGTGCATAGAGTGCGCATCCCGGCAGTGCTGTTTGCTGCCCTGTGTGGTGGTGCTCCCAGTATGGACACAGGCAGCCTAGCACATCCAACACTGGAAATATTTTGCCATTCACTGCGGCGTCAATAGCTCCAACTTTGGTTGTGTTTTAGAGAGACCCCTAGTCGTGATGATTTACGTAGAACACATACAATCACTGCGGCAATCTGTCTACTCCACCTGCTGCTGATCGGCTTTAACCCTGTTTTGTCTACGTTTTCGTTGAATTTGCAAACAATAATAACTTTGTACGTACACCATAGCTTTCGTCCCTGTGTCTGAGTCACTATCACACCGGTCTGGTTTTACAGAGCTTTCAATTCCCATGAAGGCTGCTTGTCTCACTATTATCTAAATACTTAAGCTTTGCCTAGGAGAGTGCGATGTTTATAGGCTCTAAAGCACTGTTTTAAAGAGATCTCGACTGCAGAAAGAAGGCATGCTCTCAGTGAAACTTTAAACATTTGTTTTCAGTGCCTTCTCGTTGTTTCAGTAAAACAATAAGTTGCAATGTAGTTTCCAGGCTAATCGCGGTGTCCTGTTTCACAGCTGTGTGTGGATTTTCATATTTTTGTGTAGTTCAGGTGTGTCTTTAGCTTGCGGAGATTCGTTGACTAGTTGGAAAATTGTGCCCACTTGTCTTAAGTGCTCTTGCTGGTTGCTCTTTTTTTGTACAAGATGTCCCGCCCCCGTGTTTCCCATCACTTGGAAGTAGATTACAGTATCGTTATTCAGGGATTAGAGCTGGTCCTCTCTACACAGTGCAGTTGAAGCAGTGAAGTGTAAGTGCCCCAGAAGTGACATAATTGTTTTAGAGCCGGCATGGCAGCGAAAAGACACATGTAAGCAGTGTGTCTCGAAAGGGAAAAAAGTTGTGTTTTACTTTTCAATGTAATCTATGCCAGGGTCTCTGATTTCTACACAGTGAAACAGTTAACATAAAATGAGGGCAAAAAATGAAGTTGGACTGTTTATTGTGCTAAGGGCATCTGCAACGGTTCTGCGCCGATCAGTACTTGGTGTTCTCAGGGAAGGGTTGTAAGTCCCTGCCAATGGTCTTCTCACACAAACCCTATCTTCAGGCATAAATGATAGAATGCAATACTTTCAGTTTTCTCTGGTGTCTGGGTCTTCTTCTGTGACGAGTGCGAGGTGAAAAAAAACAGGCTGATTACAGTCCCTGCCTGTAAAGGTATATTGAGCAAAATAACTTCAGAATAGAAGGCACCCGGAGTAATTACCAGTGATTAAGATTAATTCAAGCATTTCCACCCATTGTTTTTTGTTTCTGTCAATGAGTCGCCCTCAGTGGCACAGGTATGCCTGGATTTGCGTCCCATTGCTCACTGCGCTTTAAGAACTCAAGGCGCACTCAGGGTTGTACTGGGACAAAAACATAGTCCTGGGCACTGAAATAAAAGTGTCCCCCATTAGCGAACCAGATAGCTAAAAAAGTGGCTCAAATTTACAAATCAGGACAGTATTGAACATGTTTTTGATTTGAATTGGACAGTTTTCAACATGCTGCACAGCAGCCACGCTGCTCTAGAACATAGCTTAAAAACATTGGCAAAGCCAATAGCTCTGGCTAAACACTTAAAAGGTCCCAAAGGTGAGACCTATTGGCTAAGTCAATAGGTCTCGCCTTTTGGACCTTATAAGTGTTTAGCCATGCAACAGTTGATGTTGTTGCACCAAGGATATTGTGCTGCATAACTAAATACTTATAAGGTCCCAAAGGCGAGACCTATTGGCTATGCCAATGCTTGTTTTTATTATTATTATTTTCTTTTGCCCATGCTGTATAGGGCTGATGCCGCACAGCATCAACAAAAAGCATTGGCGGAATCAATAGATCCATCTGAGTTTCTAAAAGGCAGATCTGTTGACTTTGCTATTGCTTGTTTCTTAATGTCCATAACAGAATGGGGCACGGGAGCTGCGATTTATCAATACCGCCTTTCTCTCGTATTTAGGTTTAGATGAAGTGACCCGAGCAACTGCTATTATCACTAAAACCAACAGATGGCACTAAAGCACTATTATCTGCTGCCACTATTATCGGCTGCTAGCTGTTTCAGACATCATAATTGTCACGCTTAACCTCAAACGCCGATAATGCAAGATTCCGGAAGTTGATCAATGGTAACTATAGTTAAAGCCTCACTTTCAGCAGATAATAATATAGGAGCGGTGAGAAATGACAGAAAAATAAAAATTTAGTTATCAATCAAACTTTATTTCACTTTGATAATTTCAGTTTTTGTCACTTAGTAGGAGAACTGTGATTTGCTTTTTAGATTAAAAAGTGTCCTTGGGGCATTGTTACAATTGGTCTTCAATGTACCTCATTTGCCATTTTACTTTTTTGCCAGTCTAAACAGAATGCGGGTAGGAGATGGGTGAAATGCAGAACTGTATGGCTTTTCGAAGCATTTCTCAAAATTTTCGACCAATTTGACTTAGTCTACATTTTTTGATTGCATTGTCTCCATTGACTAGAGGTTCTGCACTTTTCAATATTCGTGGTGCTACACTGTCACCATCTAACCACTATAGAATACTTTTGTACATACAATTATTTGTGGGATTGGGAGCTTGTTTTGCCTGCTGAATCGTCGGAGCCAGCACTGAATGATCAGAGCCAGGCCAGATGACAGCTTCCTCCACTTCTCTCTTCAGTTAGGCCGGGCAGCTTATATACGCTTATTTCCCGCATGTACGCATGTATGCACGACGAATGTGTCACGAAGATTTGGTGACCCTCCTGGGAGCGTATCTCACGCCCCGTGTCATCTTGATTAAGAGACATGATCTTAATAAAGTTATTATTTCTTTGACTTGTAAAAAATCACGACGACCTGTGGCAACCAATCGAAATATTTACGCTGGTTTCCCACGGGGCACTGAGGCACTGAATTCTTACATGCGCGACCAATGTGTTACGAAGATTTGGTAACCCAATGGGGAGCGTATCTCACGCCCCGTGTCATCTTGATTCAGAGGCATGATCTTAACAAAGTTCATTTTTTTTTGGGCTTGTAAAAAAATCACGACGACCTGTGGCAACCAATCGAAAGTATGACAGAACCGGGCACTATGATGTCAGCAGGTCATGGTCAACTCATGTGGGGTTCACGTCCCCCCACGTAACCGGAACTGAATCCCGATATTAGAGGATGATGACAACAGTAGCTCGCCAGCTTCACGATGAGAGATGGGGAATATCCAGGCAGCGCACCTACCTTGAAGAAGTAAGGAGTCAGAGTTGGGGTTCCGCTGGATGGAACACCCATACTGGGTTAACTAAGATGATTGTCCTGGGGGTTTTTAGGAACTCCCATACGAATTATACACAAGATCCCTTAATAATTAAGACCCGGTGTGGAGGTAGAACCATGCATACTGGGATGCATGAGTGGATCCATTCATAATCCCAGCCTCACACCACGTGGGGGCATATCAAATTATATTAAGATCAGATCGAGATAGCTGCAGATGGTGGCCTTCCTTATTTACAGCGGTCACTTCGCTAATGACTGATGGGAGTGACACTATCTACTACTACTAGATGTATTTGACCCATTGATATATGTTAAGGGATTGTGCACATTAATAACACCAGTATGTACATATTTTGTCTCCTTGTAGAGTTTGACTACAGGGGTTCGCTCCCTATATCTCTCTAGTTCTAGCAATTTGCTCAGTGGAACTCGATGAGTGAGATTTCGTGTGCTGCTTGAGTGGACACGTTCTAGTGTTACAGATTCGGGTTATGGATAAAAAAAAGACTCCTGCGTATTACAGAGAGTGGACACTATTTCACAATGAATGGTCTGATTTGGACAAGGAGCTTACAACTTAGCCAACTTGGCGCTGTAGGCAATATGGTGGTGTATGGATGCTTAGGAGGGGATGCGCACCTTTGGGGAATGGACTTTCTGCTCCTAGACATACTTTTGAGGAGAGGAAGGCGACCAAATAATAAACCCTGTGTGTTTTTTCCACAGATTATGAAGAGAGCGTGAAGTATGTAAACCCTATGTTGGGAAGAACATATCCCGTAGATACCTAAGTCAGGATTGGAGGGTATCACATTTTGGGATCCTGAGGGTCCTGATGAATGCCGGAGTGACCCAACACTGTGGGCACGATTACAGCAGCAGAAACATGTTGACTTCTTTGCAGTAAGGAGGGGTGAAGGAATCCTAACTTTCACCTATCCCCACCATCCTTCGCGTTTTCAAACCTAGCCGGCTGGCCCAGGAATAAAATTGTTAGTGGGGACACATCCGAGCTAGTTTTAACTTTCACTGGCTGCACTTTTCTTGGGTGATCCCAAAACTTACTGTTTGTGTTGTCTCCCCTTCCCTTTTGCTTAACCCCAGGCATTGGTCTGTGCAGGGGTGTCAGTTAGCAAGCCCAATGATGAAGCATGTCACAATTTTGTGAGTGAGGGCAGTTTTTACTCACTGAGCACATGCCACCTTCAATATACACTTTCCTACCTCCTTTTTGTGTGTTATAGTTATTGACTGGGCAGGTCGGAGTAGGAAAGTAACCTTTCCCCCCTTCTTGTTGTGTGCATATTGGGATATGCATGACCCATGGTTCACATTGTATTGCAACATTTATATAGCACTTACTACCTCTATGAAGGCCGCTGAAGTGCTTACCCATATGGTTAGCATGCTACTTCGTATAGGATGCATGGTTGAGAGTGTGTTTTTATGCTATATGGGAATCGAGGTGCAATTATCGTGTTCTGGAACTCAGCGCTTACCAGTGTGATAGATGAAGAAGTGTAAGATAGAGGCGCGTAGTTTATGGTTTTCAGAAAGCTGGCAGGTTTGAACAGTTATGCGGGTCCCTTTTTGGTATTTCCCACGATCATAGTCAACTTAGCTGGTTACTCCACTGCGTTCTCCATTCTTAGAAATTTTGTTTAAAATTTATGGCCATGAGCAAGCATATGCTGGAGGGAGAATGTGGGGGTAGAACGATTGGGATGGGCTTTGTTATTATCATCCCATATCTGATTGTCACTGTGAGATGTCAAGATGTGATCATAGTATGTAGTTTGTGGGGACATGCAGTGTTGGTCTAATTTAAAGTCCTCATTGGTGAGCAGCATGAGACAGATCTCTTCAGTTATTCTATTCCTGTTCAGGTGGTGATAGTTGGTTTACTGCTGTGGACCGGTATAGAGTACTAGGTGATGGACATGACCCATACCAGTTTTGTATTATGTGAGTGTATGAGTGTCAAGCAGTATAAGGGAATTATTATGCAACCTGTATGAACTATATTCAAGTGCATTGTTATCGTTCAACTTACCCTTGGTGAGGAGTTAAGCTTTTAACTCTGTGCAGCGTGCTGCTCCGGAACACAAGGTTTGTGGCTTTTTCAGAGATTATTGTTGGTTACTGGTCGTTGGGGTTAGTTTTGTGCTCTTTAGGAAACCATTCCATGCATTTACTCCAGTGCAAGGAGCAGGCAGAAATACTCCATATCTTTGTAAATATGGAGAATTTCTCCCCTCTCCCTTTCCTGCGGTTGAAATAATAGTAAATATGCCCCACAATTCAGGTGTCCATGTAGAACAGTGTGTGCATCGGGTGCCCGAGATGGCAACCAATGCAGCTCGCCTTTGATCATAGTGACTTGACAGCCTGCATTTTCCTGCTGTAGAAACACCTCCCTGAAACCAGATACCTGTTGGGAGGTGAAAGGAGAGGTTAGAATTCCCTTCCTTTGCTTAGTGTAGGTTTCCACTGCCTCAATGTCCCCCCTCCTTGCTGGGTTGCTGCCTGTTTGCACCCTGCTCTTGGCCTCTGTGGGTAATCCACATCCATACCTTGACCTGTCTCAACTGGTATTTCCTTGGACTCCCTGCTCCAGATGCCTGTGAAGCCTGGAGACAAAGAAGGAAAACACCTTTCTACCCGATTTGCATAAATCATTGAAAGAAGAAAAATGTGCTTGGCTCAGACCACTGTGCTCTCACCATCAAAGTTATATATCAAACACACAAATGGTGACGGAAGGACACTTGCAGTAAGTCTAACCAATGGCAATCACTCAGGGTAGCATTCCAACCCATCTTTCTTTTGCCCACCATGCAACCTCAGATTGGACCCAGCCACATGCAAAGCAGTCCAGACCCTGTACCAATAGGAAGAGTCCTGGCCGAGCTGCAATCCCTGTCCCCTCTGAACAGGAACACCAGCAACCCAAGATCGGTTTTGCCCTGGTTGGGGCTCTTCAGTTAGGTGTAGCTTGGTTCCAGTGGCAGAGTGAGCAAGAGACCCACGCCTGGGCATACCCATGGCCACTCAGGGTGGTACATTAAACACACAAAAGATGATGGGAGAATACTTGCAATAAGTCTAACCAATGGCAATCAGTCGGGGTAACATTCCAACCTGTCATTCTTTTGCCCACCATGCCACCTCAGATTAGACCCAGCCATATGCAAACCAGTCTTGCCCCTGCACCAATAGGAACAGTCCAGCCCAAACTGCTAAACCAGGTCCTGTCTGAACCTGATACAGGCAACCCAAGACTGGTTTCTCCCTGATTGGGGCTCTATAGTTGGGTGTGGCTTGGTTCCTGTGGCACAGTGAGCAAGGGACCCATGTCTGGGAATACCCTTGGCCACTTGGGGGGACACATCAAACACACAAAAGGTGATGGAGGATGCTTATAGTAAGTCTAACCACTGGCATTCACTCAGGGTAAAATTCCAACTCGTTCTTTTGCTCACCATGCCACCTTAGATTAGGCCCACCATATGCAAACCAGTCTTGACCCTGCACCAACAGGAACAGTCCAGCTCGAACTGCCAAACCAGGCCCTCTCTGAACTGGAACACAACCAGCCCAAGACTGGTTTCACCCTATTTGGGGCTCTACAGTCAGGTGCAGCTTGGTTCCACTGGCACAGTGAGTAAGGGACCCACATCTGCGCATACCCTTGGGCACTTAGGGCAGTACATCAAGGCAATAGTATGCCAAGACATGGGGCCCTTGTTCACTCTGCCACTGGATCCCTTGTTCACTCTGCCACTCGAACCAAGCAATACCTGGCTGATAAGCCCTTATCAATGCGAAATTGGTCCTAGGTTGCTTGTGTTCTGGTTCAGTGAGGACCTGGCCTGGCAGTTGAGGCTTGACTCTTTCCATGAGCAGCAGGGTCAAGGCTGATTTGCATACAGATGGGTCCAAACTGAGGTGGCATAGTGTGAGAAGTTGGCCTGGTATATGCTGTTCACTAATTAAAGTGGACACCTTGCACCAGAACAATTCGACTCTTGTGGTAGATAGGTTTAAGACAACCTTTATAGAAAGCTATCCTAGTGGTAGCTGTGGAGAGCAGCCTTCAGGCTAAGTCTTGAAGGAATGTAAAGCAGCTTGTTTTACCACACAATCTCTTGAATCACCAAATGAAAAGACACCACACAGGTATATATCAAATATATATGTATTTATTAATAAACACTCTCTACTAATCTCTTTATGAGATTAGAAGTCAGGAACATATGTACAAGTCAAATGTTATCAAAATAAGTTTAGCACAATCGAATATCACAATCTTAGTTTGGCTAGACCTAGGTCTAGGGCATCTAGAATCGAGGGACCCCCAAGAACCACCCCAGGTAGTTGTAGGAGACCCACAGTGGACGGACGCGGTGACCTGGCACCGGTGCGAGTCCTGTGCGAGTCTATGCGCTCAGACGCGATTGAGATTTCAATGTTAAAGGTCCCTTGCGTGTTCGAGGCGAACACACCGATCGGTCCTTGTACGAGTCGAAGGACGCGGTTACAGATAGAGTTGCAAGGGAGATGGACGCGCTGTGTCTAACACAGACGCGAACCTTGTGCGAGTCAGTGCAATGGAGATCTCAGTGTTACAGGCCCTTTGTGTGTTCGAGGCGAACACCGATCGGACTCAGTACGAGTCGAAGGATACAGTTCTAGATAGTGTTACAAAGGAGATGGACGCGGTGTGTCTAACACAGACGCGAACCCTGTACGAGTCAGCGCAATTGTCGCACTTAGAAAATTAGAGTTTTAGGACACTTCGAGGGAAGCTACAAGCAAGTCACTTACAGGGTAAGTAGTTCTAGGGCCCACACCCACAGGAGCACCGTAGTGCTGAAGTTACCTCACCCAGGGGAGCCGGGTGCATAGGTGTCCTTTGGTGTCGGGTCGCGGCGTCGTTTTCAATGGGAGCCAGTGAAGACTTGCTGCTTGCGGCGACAGGAGAAGTGTCCGGAGGAATCCAAGCCTGGATTCGGAAGATGGAAGACCTGAAAGCAGAGGGGACAGTGTTCAAAGTCACTTGGCAGTGACTCGGGGCAAGGAAGATGGATGCCCACCGTCGTCGCAAGATTCAGGTCGTTCGCAGTTGCCTTGACTCTTCAGCCACGAGGTCCAGGAGGCGTCGGCGACAACCAGGAGCTGGATTCGGCGTGTCCCACAATGTCTGCAGCTTACTGCGGTGTCGGCGACTTGATTGGGGCCAGCAAGCCTTGGTAACAGCAAGTCTCGGGGAAAGTGCAAAGAGGCAATGGCGCAGACCAGCAAGGTCTGTGGGACTCACCCAGCGAGGGTAAGTCAGGGCAGGCCTGGAGCAACCAGGGGAGCCCTTTGGTTTCTTTAGAAAGTCTTCTGGGGACCCACAAGCTGGCTGGCAAGGGATTGCAAAGACGCCTCGGGAGGATTCGCTCACAGGGGCCCACGGTCACTCGGGACATGGTAGGCCTCTGATCTTTGGAGGAATTCCTGCTGGAGGCTAGGACCACACGTGGTCTAAAGCACATGTTCGTGGAACGTTGTGAAGGGGTTGCACTCGACAATAGTGCACAGTACCCAGGGGTCGCGGTTCCTCATCACTCTTGGGGTCCACTGGCCTCAGCTTCACTGGGGACTCATGATGGCCTTTGAGAAGTCAGGAAATCCACTTCTTGGGCTGCAGGGACTTCGGACTCCGGCGGGACCGGCGTAGTTTGCGACCGTCGTTTGTAGTTTTTGGTGCCTGCCAAGCAGGGGAGTCACTCCTTGACACCAAGGGAGATTCTTCAGTCTTCCAAAGGTAGTGGAATGTCGAAGGTCCGGGATTCTTCTTCAGAGCGTCGTCCAGGGAAAATCTAGGTTGCAATGCACAGGTTCCCCCTCTTATACTAAAAGAAAGGGAGGGACTAACTCTTTGACCCCACCTATGGGAGGGTCAGGGGAGTGGGTGGTTACACCTACTTCCCTTTGTCCAGTTTCACGCCAGAGCAGGGGCAGGTAGCCCCTGAGCCGGTTTGAACTGGGGTATGCACAGAGGAGCCTTCTGCTCCCCCAGTGCAGGACTTCAAAGCACTCTAAGAGTGCACCCACCCAGCCCCAATACACTAAACCCTGTCTGGGAGGTGGTCACACCCCCTTGGGACAGGATATCTATTGTTGGGCTTCCTCCACTGCGAGTGTTGGTCATCAGCAGGAGGGCAGCCCAGTGTCTGTGACTGGTGGCATCCATTTTGTGATGCCAGGGCTCTGCAGGATTCTACCGCGTTTTCACAGTAGGTACATGTCTATCCCTCTAGAAGGGTGGAATGCTACCCCTGCCACCAGGACTGGCGGGGGGGTAGTATTCCAAGATGTTTGACACCAAACACGACATGTTTCGATGCAGCCATTCCAAAGTTAGCATTCTACCGCAAGGATATAATGCACTTAAAAGTATATGGTTTAACCGCATCCACAAACAGCCCCAGAGAATGGACTCTGAGAGCTGCAGAGGGGCCCTGCTCAGGCAGAGGCACCCCCTCACATGGAAACTAAGCACCCTGCCCTCAGGATTGATAGGGCCTGCTTTAGGGGTGACTGATAAGTCTCAATGTGTGTGTAGGAGAGATATAGGGGACCTATATTACAGTGAGGGGTGCTAGCACTTCCTCACCCAGGCTGCAGTAGCAGGCCTGTGGTGTCAGATTTAGTCTGCTTCCCAGGGGTGGCATAATATATGCTGCAGCCCCTGGTAGGCCTGTGAAGTACCTATGCCCTTAGCACCTAAGGTACCATATACTAGGGACTCATAAGGAACCACAGCATCCAATCACTAGTGCACCTAGAGTGCACTCCAAGTCGTTTAGAGAGAACAGAGAGGCTGGGGCCCTGATTAGCAGGGACCCAGCCAGACTATAGCCAGAAACCAGTGTAAACATCAGAAAAAAAGTGGGGGCAACATAAGAGGCAGATCCTACTCTCCTACACATAGTGAGCAAAAGAACAGTGGGTTGGGACGCTACCCGGAGCAACTGCCAGCGGTTAGACAAATTACAAGCATTCCTCCCATCACTTTTGTGTGTTTGATGTTCCACCCTAAATGGAAAGGGTTTTCCCAGATGAGGGTCCCTTGCTCACTGTACAACTGGAGTCAAGCTACACCCGGCAGATGAGCACTTATCAGGGCGAAACCAGTCGTAGGTTGGTTGTGTACCAGGTCATTGAGGACCTGGTCTGGCAGTTCAGGCTGGACTGTTCCCATGAGAAGCAGGATCAATGCTGAATTGAATATGACTAGGTCCAAACTGAGGTGGCATGGTGAGCAAAAGAGTGATGGGTTGGAATGGTAGCCTGAGTGATTGCCAGTGGTTAGACAAATTGCAAGCATTTCTCCCATCACTTTTAGAATATATGCATGGTTTCTAAGCAGATATAGTGCCATCCTTTGCTGGGATGCAGCCATCTCCTACAGGCTGGCACCAAGTCTTGATTCCCGGAGAGGATTTCTGGACGCCTTCTATTGTGACTAATGTGAAAACAGGAGCTAGACCATCCTTAGGAGCTGCCGTGATTGATGGAAACGTTTCACAAGCCCCAGTTGACAGAATAAGTGAGTGGAAGATGACACAAGGAATTCCAAAGAATGAAAAGTGTTTTTCATTTAGTTTCACATCCAGTCCAAAGCCGCAAGATCCCTGCAGCCCAACTGCAGAAAACTGCGCATGCCCGCGCATTTCTCGCAAGAAATGCACAGGCGCGGGCGCGTGCGCATGCGCAGTTTTCTTAAGCATTACTGGTACGGTGAGGAAGAGGAGGAGGGAAGCCCGGGGACGCCGCAGTAAAGAGGTAAGTGGTTTTAAGTTTATTTTTAATGACTGTTAACTTACTTATTAATAGGTGGGTGGAGGCGGGGGCTGGCCAACTCTGCTCCGCTCCGCTGCAGAGTGTGCGGAGATTTGCCTTCTCCGCGTACTCCGCGGAACGCGGAGAAGGCAAATCTCCGCACACTCCGCGGGCAGAGCGGAGGTCTCCACCCGGGGTTAACATATATGCAAAACAATTATGGGGTTTTTATCTTATTCCTAGAAGGCATTAATAATTCCTCATATTCAACATGAAACCTATTTTTACATGATCCTTTTATTACTTGTAAATAAAAGTCATTTTCTAGTTCGAAAACATAGCACTAACTGGATAACGGGTCTGAGTGGTGATTGCTGCATCGTAATCCATGCCACGTCCTCCAGAATCAGTGACAACTGCGCTTTGCTCTCCGTGGAGTCAGGTGTCCAATGGCAGCTAAGCTGGTTATCCAGTTGGAGAGCACTAGGTTTGTGACACTGGTGGTAAACAAATTACTTGTTGTCCTTACACTGGTGGCACGCTGGGTACTGTAGTGTTACAAACTCCTAGATACCGTCTTACCAGTTTTAAGAAATGCAATGACAAGGTCCACACAGAGATTCTCTGCTGTGCACCCCTAGATTTTTCAGGCAAGGCAGGACAATTTTGGTAATCCGCCAGTGCATAGCTTGTAATTGAGCAGTGCCTATTACATACCTGCCAACTTGTAGAACAATCTCACCATGTGAGGAGGGGTCGGCCGTGAAGGGGCGGGGCCTCGTGCCCAGAAGTACCTACAAGGAACTTTTGAAACCCTCCCTGCCCCACAGCCCCCTCCCCCCCCAAAAAAGCTTGCTGATGCCGATGTCCTGGGGCGTTTTCACCCCCCTTTACGGATGTCAGCAGTTCATAGCCTCGGAAAATGAGCTGGAAAAAAGTGGTTTTCAGCTCGTTTTCCTCTGTCACCGTGTGCTATCGGCTCCTTACCGGGAGACCGTGTGATGGGAGACGATATCTGTGTCACATGGTGGAACCATGTGAGTTGGCAGGTAGGCTATTAGTCTAAGGGGCATATTCTCAAGAACTTGTGATAACCACCGCAAGAGTAGCTTAACGCAACTCTTCACATCGCAGTCTATCGCGGGAAAGCAACTCCGTGTTAACGTGGAATTCACAACACGGCGGCCCCATGCGATAGTCCAACGATAACGCGTCAAATGAATGTGTTAAAACTAACGCGACGCAGAAAAAACGCGAAACACGAACGAGAAAATAGTAGCGATGAGGCCAATCGCGATACAAAAATAAGCGATAACCAGTGAGAGGCCTGCAATTCCCACGCGCCATGCGGGAAAATGCACAATAAAAGCAGAGTAAAAAAACGGTGAGATGACAATGTACGAGCACAACCCAACATCCGTGACGTAGAACAAATGAGCATCGTCCCGCATCAAATAGGTATCTCACCACAGTCACAATGTACATTGACATGCAGTCTGCATGTAAACTGCGCAAATGCTGAAACATGCATGTAACACACAGTGAAACCGCATCTCCCCCTCACATTGCAGAGGGACAAGCAACCCCTCCTGCACACAGACGTGTCATGACCATGAGCAACCAATTATGAAAGCGTGGACGAATGTAGGGACAGTGACTCCCGCTTACGTACATGTTGTCCATGTTGTGGGACCTGAGTCACAGGGGGCATCCCTGCATCATGGTGGTACATATCTGACCCTAAAAGGAGCCCTGTTGTCACCTGCAGGACACTAATGGCAGCCAAAATGGAATGAATCTGGACACATGTGAAACGCCGAAGAGTGGGATTCCCTACTAACTGCGACACACCGAACTGGCAGTTCGAATACGTGACACCCTAAACAGCCTCTCTGCACAGAGGTGACACACCCACCATACATGAACAAATCACAAAATTGACAGCAATACATGTCGCACTCACACTTGTCTGAGTGATGTGCCTGTACAGATGAGAGACATGCACTCAGGGATAGTGTTCTCCGAATGCATTTATTTGCACATGCTGTGCCTGTGGTCATTTTGTACTGTCCCATTACTGCCACAATGTGATGTGCTCATGTGAAGAAATAATGATGGTGTTCCTACGGGCTATTCCTGCTGCGGCTGCAGTGGGGTGTGGTCCACCTGCCTCATCCCCATCATCATCATCTGGTGCATCTGGCACTTGTATCCATGGTGCCTTGCTGCGTACACATATGTTGTGCAACACACAACATGCAACGATCATCTTGCACACGATGTCTGGGCTGTACAGGAGCCTTCCACCTGTGACGTCCAGGCACCTGAAACGTGACTTCAACACGCCAAATGTGCGTTCCACGATGCCCCTGGTGCGTTTGTGGGCCGCATTGTACTGCCTCTGGGCCTGTGTGTTCGGGGCTCGGAGGGGTGTCATCATCCAAGCGCAGAGTGCATATCCTTGGTCACCTGTGACAGTGCAGAGAGACATGAGTCAATAGTTGGTTCCGCATGATGTGTTGGCAGGCTCAGTGGTTCATTGGTGTGTGATATGTGTGACTTTGTGATTCCTGCATGACATGTACTGCTTGTTGCAAATGAGCAGCATCAATGTATATTACGTAGCCTCACTGCTGCTCCTCCCCCCCCCCCCGAGCCCATTCACTAGTGTGCGCAGTGCGGTTGCATCACTTGCACCCCTACGGCACACTATTGTCATGCCTGTCTGCGCATGTCCACAAGTCTGACAATGACACAGTGATGTCGTGCGCTGAAGGTGGATGGACACGTGTGTGTAGGCCTATGGTAAGGACAGGGCGGACACAGATGTAGAGTTCATGCCTGGCTGAACTCGCCATGCGGTTGAGGGTAGACCTTTGGCTTATGCTGCGGAAATAGCGACACACACAACAGTTGGCATGACTGATCCCTGACCCCGAGCGGGCTTGCGCACCCTCATTTACCTCTCGGCCGAGCCCGTGCTCCGGGGGCATGCTACATAGCAACATTGTATATTGCGTGACGGGTGGCGCCGACACTACACCTGAGACACACGCATTAGTTACTGCCTTGGCAAGGCCTACACTTAACCACGCCCAGAGCCACGTGTTGAATGACCACACCCCTGCACCGTACTGCCGTATGCCGGTCCACTCCCTCATGCCCACAGGGGGGTCCGACACAGATACATGTCCCAGGTCCACCCCACTGCCTGAGGTGACAAGGTTGCGCACGCTGTACACAGCACAATGTAATGTGGCATGGCCCGGGCCCACATGCATGCAGAATGACCACACGGACACACTGAGATAATTTGTGGAACTGGCTACGGGCACGTGCGCCCGGCACCTTTTATTGCCAGGGTCACATGTCCAGTGATGCCTGTGCTGGATGGGTGTTGGGTAGTGTAAGCCACCCCTCAGGGGTTGGTTGGTGCTGGCTGTAGGAGAGTAGGATCTGCCTCTTATGGTTACCCCCACTTTTTGCTGGTGTATCACTGTTTTTCGACTTTAGTCTGGCTGGGGCCCTGCTATTCAGGACCCCAGCCTAGCTGCTTCCTCTCTAAATTGATTCCATGTACTTTAGGTACATCCCTGATTGGATTCCGGGGTGCCCTTATAAGTCCCTAGTATATGGTATACTATGTACCAAGGGCATAGACACCCCAGATGCCTACAAGGGGCTGAAGCATGTATTGTGCCACCCCTGGAAGGCCCTCCAAAATGACACCACAGGACTGCTACTGCAGCCTGGGTAAGGTGGTGCATGCACCCCTTGCTGTGGTATAGGCTATCTATATCACTACCATTGCACACACATATAAACCTATAAGTCACTCCTATAGCAGGCCTTAACAATCCTAAAGGCAGAGTGCTTGGTTTTTATGTGAGAGGGTGCCCCTGCATGAGCAGAGCCCCTCTGCAGCGTTCGGAGTCAATCCTCTGGTGCTGTTTGTGGTGCAGCCTGACCATATACTCTTAAGTGCGTTATAACCTCCCGTTAAATGCTAACTTTGGGATGGCTGCACGGAAACATGTCGTGTTTGGTGTCAAACATCTTGGAGTACTACCCCCCGCCAGTTCTGGCGGCGGGGGTAGCATTCCACCCTTCTAGAGGGAGAGACATGTACACACCGGCATACCCGGTATTAACTTTTCAGAGCCCTGGCATCACAAAATGGATGCCGCTGCCACAGACACGGGTCTGGCCTCCTGCTGCTGACCGAAACTCCGGCGGGGAGGCCTGGACAATAGGTTTCCTGTCGAAGGGAGGTGTAACCACCTCCCCAGACAGGATAGTGTGTATTGGGGCTGGGCGGGAGCACTCTCTGGTGCTTTGAAGTCCTGCACTGGGGGCACATTTGGTGTCCCTGTGCATAGTCCAGTTCAAACTGGTTGCAGGGGCTACGTGCCCCTGCTCTGGCGTGAAACTGGACAAAGGGAATGGGTGTAACCACCCCTCTTCCCTGACCCTCCCATAGGTGGGTCCCCAGAGTATGTCCAACCCCCTAACTTAGTATAAGTATGGGACCCCAGTCCTTAGGACTTTAGATATCCCTGGACGAAACTCTGAAACTGAATCCTGGACCTTCGACACTCTACATCAAGATTAGAGGACTGAAGAATCTCCCTTGGGGTCAACGAATGACTCCCCTGCTTGGCAGGCACCAACTAAGCATCAGTCCGGTCTGCATCGCTGAAGCTCCCGCCGGACGCCGAAGTCTTTGCATCACCAGAGGTGGATTTCCAGACTTCCCTGAGGCTGCCTTGAGTCCCCAGCGAAGCTGAGGCCCGTAGCTGTCGTGGGTAATGTGGAACCGTGACCCCTGGACACCAAGAACTTTTGCAAGTGCATCCTCTTCCTGGTCTTCCATGAAGTTGTGCTTTGGGCTCCGAGTAGCCCCCACCTCCAGCACCAACTGCACCGAAGATCACTGGCCTCCACTCCACGAGTGTCCTGGGAGCCAGCTCCAAGTGCGTCCACTCGAGGCTCCTTCATGGTCGCTAGTCCGTTGGCTAGTGGGCTATCCCGAAGGCAACTCTTCTTTTACTTGGACTTCCCTGGTTGCTCCAGATGTGCCCTGACTTACTCTCACTGGGTGAGTCCCCCAGACCTTGCTAGTCTGCATCAACATCCTTTCTTTGTTTCCACGTGACTTGCCGTTGCCAAGGCTTGTTGGGTCCAATCTGGTCGCCGACACCGCAGCAATCGACAGACGTCGTGGGACAGCTCGAATCCAGTTCCTGGTCATCGTCGACGCCTCCTGGACCTCGTAGCTGAAGAGTCAAGACGACTGTCAACCTACCTGAGGCACCCGACATCGGTGGGCATCTGCTCATCGCCTTCCTGGTCACTGGCTAGTGACCCAGACTCTGTTCCCTCTGCTTTCAGGTCTTCCTTTCCCTTGATCCAGGCTTGGATCGCTCCGGACACTTTTCTTCTCCACGGCAGCAGCACTTTTCCAGCGGTCACCATTGAAAACGACGACGATTCCCGACACCTTTTAACACGTATGCACCCGGCTTCCTGGGTGAGGTAACTCGAGTATTTCGGTACTCACGTGGGTGTGGGCCCTAGAAACTCTTAAGTTTTAAGGGGTTAACTGGAAGTCCTCTCCGAAGTGTCCCTTTCTTTAAAAATCCAACCGCGACTTTCCCCATAGAAGTCAACGGTGGCTCGCGGCTGTGTTCTCACACTGCACGCGTCCCCCGTGGGTCCCCTGTGTCACTACTTTGGGTGGTTCCTTGGGGTCCAAGCACTTCTACAGGCTCTAGGCCTTGTGTCTAGCTCAGTCGTGGTTCTTATACCACTATTTTAGTATATGGTTTGGTACGCCACTAGGGCTCAAACGTGTATTGTGCTAAATACTGCTGATATTTGACTTGTAACTTATGTACTTCAAACTCTAGCCTCATAAAGAGACTAGAGGGGTGTGTTTAAGACTAAATACATATATTTTATATATATACCTGGTGTGGTCCTCTTTCATTTGGTCACTCAAGAGATTATAGACTGGTAAAACAAGCTGCTTTACATTCCTTCAAGACTTAGCCTGAAGGCTGCTCTCCATAGCTACCACTGGGATAGCTTTCACTAGAGGTTGTCTTTAACCTATCTCCATAAGGGGTTGTTTGGACTGGTGCAAGATGCCCACTAGAACTAGTGGACAGCATATGCCAGGCCAACTTCTCACACTGGCAACAACTACAACAGTGATCAGACAATCAGGAGTTCAAAGTACAAACAGCAAGGGTCCATGACTTGAGCTGCACAGAGTCGGTGGCTCCGGATGCTCAGCGGCCGGCACAGGCACACCGCCACGGGACGGTGACTTGCGATGCACTGAGGTAGGGCCACGAGAGCTGAGCGGGTCCTCGTTGATGTCCAAGGAGAATGTCGCGGATTGTTACGGGGGTCAGTGGAAGGTGTCCATCCAGGGCATGATGCAGAGGGCAGAGGCAAGCAGAAACAGGCAATATGGAGGAGTTGAATGATAGTCTCCTTTTTCCCACAATGTCAGTATCAGCTACATGATGATGAAGACAACCCCCATGCCATAGACTCAGTTGCCACCAACGTTCAACCAGAGAGTGTCCATGACTCCCGTGGCACAGAGTCAGTGGCCCCAGAGCTGGAAGGGGATGCAGTCTGAGATGAGGCCTGTACAATGATATAAACTCTGCAATGAACAGATCAAGACTCAGTTCCAATTGTGTGTCCTACTCGACCGCAGTGTGTGCCGGAGGCAGCGGTCAGCGTGGGGCAAGCGCTGTGCAGCCAGCTCCTCCTGGATCTCTATCACACAGTGTTGAGATGGCATGTGGAGAAGATTCAGGGTTGACGGAGGTGGAGGCACCAGAGCTGAGCGGGTGTGCACCCTGCGACAATGCCGTGTCCTGCCTGTTACGGACTGTATTGGATTGGTGTGAGGCCTGCTGGACCGCTGTGTATATTTTGACAAAATACCGGGCGTCCTTCTTTTTTCGTATAAGGTACTCCTGCACTCTAATTAGTAATTTAGACTTTCAAAAATCACACCCCCATTTCATAAAATACCAACAACATGGTGGACCGTTTACACCACATACGAGACTACGCTTTACACGCTCTAGTCTCTAACAGCACGAGGGAATGACTCGGCTGTTTTTCAGACTACTTATACCGGCACTAAGGCAAAGACACGCTAAGATGCGGTCTGCCATGGGACTGAATAGGTCGTATTGACGGAGGGTTGCTGAGCACAGTAAGACTTTTTCTCCCTACAGGACATCATCAATTTTTTTCTCCCTACAGGAATCTACATAACTTTACTTGCCTTTTTCACTAAATTCCATTTGCTCTTTCTAAACCAGTCATAGGAAGGCACAAGCAATGAGTGGCTTATAACAAATCCTCATTATCTCATTCCTTTGTCTATTATTATAATATAGGGTTTCTACAGGCCCCTCCACCCAGACAGACCATGAGGCGCACTTTTGCCAAAAAATAAGTATGTTTCAAAAAGAAATTGATTTTATGTTACATGTTGTTTGTGTCCTGTTTTGTCCTTGACTACAAGTGTTTTTAAATTATGTCTTTTCAACCTTGCCTGCTCACAATTAAGGTATCATGTGTAGTATTACCCACACAAGATCTGAGCACTAACTAAGTTTGCTTTCAAGGGCACTTACACCATAGTATGAAGTACCTTCTTTTACGCGCAGCGTAACGCCTTTACCTGCCCACAAGAACGGTGGGCAGGCAGTATGTATTAATTTGCATTTTGCTTTTTCTTCCCAATGACAGTTACTACGTGTTCAGAAGCAACCGTATGTATATATTTTTCCCAATGCTCACACAATAGGTGTGCATTAATAATTTTTCACTTCACTTTATTATAGGTCCGGCACGGAGTGGTACACAAAGGGCTGGTCCCTTTGTTGTCCTGAAGAAAAGGTTTAGGGATACCTTGAAACATGTTGACATAATACAAGGGATTATAATTACATAACAGTTACATTTCCCTTTTATTAACCCCCTTTTTATCCCTACCAACTAGGAGCAGGAATAAAACAATAGCTCACTAGTTAGGTAATTTTTTTTTAAAACATCACTTACACCACTCCCCCCTACACTGCACGACACATAGCCTCACAAGGTAAGTGCTCCTACGTAAATCCGCAAGTCGCAGCACGCCCCAATCAGTAGATGTTTGGGATGGCCCCAATGATGAAACATGTCACCTAGGGGCAACCCTGGGTGAGTGAGGGAACACAAGAAAAGAAATTTTTCTTTTCTACCAGTAGAGGTGGCCTTCACCCCAATTGATGAACCCGCCCGTGTTTCTTGGCTAGGTTCTTTTGATCCGTCACCTACGGATTCTTTTTGATGTATTCTGATCACACAGGAGGGTGAACCTAGCCCAATCCTCCTCCTCCCCCTTTTTCTGATTGGGACCACTGTGTAGGCCAGAGGCAGAAGTCCGCCAGGGCCCACAGACACGTGTGGTCGGAATGCTATGCACAGAGTTGGTGGCACCACATCGAAGGGAGTATAGGGATATAAACGATGCCATAAATATGTACTCTGCCATTGTGTAATCAAGACTCAGTTCCAAATGTGTGACCTACTTGCCCGCTGTGTATGCTGGTGGAGTACGTCAACGTGAAAGGAGTACTGCGGGCCTTGCTTGTGGAGGCCGTGATGGTCTGGGGAGGCTGCCAAGGTCGCGGGCCTCTGGCTTTGAGCTACCACCGGCACATGGTGGGCCCTCTTGGAGACACGCCGGTGTCAGCAGGTGAGCAGTGAGGCCTGGATGCGCAGGGGCGGACGTGACTGGTTCGGGGACCAGCTGCCCGGCTTGCGGCAGGCGCACAGGATCGCAGGCACCGCCGCACACGGCGTCGGCCTCGTGGTGGGGTGAGAGGCGCCGCCCTGGCAGCCACGTTGGCCATTCTGGAAGGGAACCACGCCCAGGGCTATGTGCTTTTTATTCACCCCCTACGCTAGCCTCGCGTACGCCGGGCAAGCCCACTCCGCACACGCTTATAGGGGTGACATAACAGGCTACATTTCCGCGATCTTCCCCACTTGCTGGGGTGACATGGTTGCGCCCACTGTCCACAACACTACCACCACCAGCAGTATATGTCGACATGGATATGTCTGTGGTCTTCATACTGCAGTCTGTCCAGCACTTCCATGCCACACTTGGCATTGTGTGCATTCGCATTCATGGATCACTTGCCTCCTTCGCACATGCCTGGTTCCCACCTCTCCCCACATACTGCTATTGTGTGGCTGAGGTACCATGCCGTTGATGGCTCATGTACATGGCTAGCCCAGGTTACCGCAGTACGTTGTGCTGTCGTGTATGGTGGGTGGGCATGTTGTATGTGAGTTTGTAACGTGTGCATTCCCAGAGTTGTGAGTTAGATGATTGTGGAGTTGAGGTGTGGGGTGTGTTCATTTGGTACTTACCAACGAGCACTGCATTTCCGTAGGTGCCATCCTGGAAGCACCGGTTGATGATGGACTGTCGGAAGATGTATGAATCATGCACACTGCATGGGTAGTTGGCGACGGCATTGGTGAAGAGTCCCCGGTGGTCCACTATTGCCTGCACATTGATGGAATGCGTGTGCTTCCTGTTGCGGTAATTGTGTGCAGTGTCGGCAGGGGGCACAAGTAGGACATGTGTGCAGTCAATTGCCCCCAACACTTGCGGGAAGCCAGCAATGGCGTAGAAGCCTTGCTTGGTCTCCAGCTGTTCCTGCGCAGTGTGGGGGAAGTATAGGTACTGGGGTACCAAGCTGATGATGGCAACCAGGACAGGTTTGAGGAACTTGGATAGGGCTGGCTGTGAGACTCCTCCAACTCTGGCGGTTGTTGGCTGGAATGTCCCAGATGCCAACAGGTGCAGCACAGCCAGCAGCTTTGTCTGAGGTGGGATGTTGGTTGTCCGCTGTGTTGGTACCGTCAGCCTGTGGGCAATGATGTTCAGGATGCGGAGGATGGTTGTCCTTTTGAGTCTGTAGTGGGCAATGACATTCTCTGTGAGGCTGGTGCGTTTCCTGAAGGTCCGCTGTCTTTGTCTGCGCTGCCTCTGTGGTGGTCCGGGGGAGGGGTTCGGGGGGGGGTGACGGGCCTGGGGGTGGTGGCGGTGGGTGTTGTGGCCCTGTTGGGGCTCCGAGCTGCATGATGAGTAGCTCCATGGCATCTGTTGTTCTTCAGGTGTGGCTGTGGGCTGGGCTCCCTTTTCTGGTGCAGGTTGTCATCCGACTTTGCACAAGGTCAGAGCAGGTGTTAATTTCCTGCTGCTAACGCGCCGTATCACCTGTTTTGTGTTCTTATCTCCGATCTGGCTGGTCGTTGAGAATGTTGCGTTGTGGTGTTGTCGCGGCTTTTTGCTCGGGAACGCCTACTCTGCATCTCATTAGCGATAGTTGCCGGGATCATCTGTGGCGATGTTTTTGGCGGGTGCTATCGCAGGTAAACTGGTGATATCGGCTGTTTGCACCAGCTTGTGAATGGGGCGATGATTTTATCGCGACTTTGGCTGTGATAAAGTGCCGTTAACTCGGCGATAGTTCCTTGAGAATATGCCCCTAAGAGTACAAAATAGCAGTATGCAGCTACCCCCCCCATTTGTGTTTAAAACTTAATTTTGCTATTGATAGGAACTGAAGAGATAACACTCGGAAAATGGTGACCGTTTAGGACAGGCATAAGGCAAACAGATGAGGAAGAGTCAGCCCCAGAACAAAACAGATCGTTGACTTTTCGACTTGCTTCATATGGCAGTGTTATGAATGCAGCTCAAGGGGCCACGTGGCTTCCTGGAAGATCTCAGAAATGGGACATATTCATAGAATGCCCGGCAGGCTGCCTTTGCATTGGTGTTGTGCCCATGAACTCCAGCAGGGAAGGAAGCCTTCTGTGTGCCAGGAGGGTGTTTGTGAGAAAACTGCGCAAAAGGAAATTGATTCCTTCAAAGCCTAAGTACCTGGCTCTTGGTCCACCATGAATCACAGACAGTTACAGCACACATACAGGCCCGGGTGGAGTCAGGTAGATTTAGGTGCAGAGGTATCATACTGAAATTAATTTATCTTAATTTATATGGATGGTATCTCCCTCCTTAAATATGCCTACTATGAGGTCATATCTTCAGAATGGTGCATAACTATGGAAACTCCTTTTTTCCTGGTGAAATTTCGCACATATTCCCTTTTCCGTGCGGATTCACAGCCCCATTTATGATTTACAGTCAGCAGTTGGTATACGGGATGTGGGGGGGGGGGGCGGTTGGGGCTGAAGGGTGCCAGTGGTCTGAGGTCAGATTCGCCTAGCAGGGGAAGGAAGCTATACATACTCCCGTGCCATTTAGAGGGCCTTGGACGAGGCGGGGAGGTGGGGGGGGGGGCAGAAAGGGCATGGATTGGTAGGGCTTGGCTTCACATTCAGCCCAATCCTCTTTGATTTTATCAGCCAGATTTTCCAGTTGCAAAATCGTGCCTGGTGCTCCCGCTTCTGCGAAATCAGGGTGCAGGAAAAAGGGAGCATTTGCTATCCGACAGAGTATACCACTCTGCCAAACTCGTAATCAGGGCCTAGATATCTGAACACCGAATGAAATTGGATGTGGTGCAGATTGGGACATGGGGGGTTTAAATATATTATTTATCATGTCTCACTATTTCTCATTCTATAAGAGTCCCATATTTTAAGAACCAAACGCGTGAGATATCCATATTGTCATATAGCATGAGGTATATTTAAAACAATTGTCTCAATTTAAGAAATAGCTTTTAATGTGCAATACTTCCAGATAGTTCCATAGTGATTTAATTTATTTATAAAGTCAAATTTTAGGAAGGGAGCAACATTTGAGTTGTAGAGCAGGGATGACTTTAAAGTCCTACCCATCCAACAAGCGCCGCTTTACCCCCAAATTGTTTCCAGAGCTGTAAGATTTCACTTGTCACATGTGCTGGTATCTTCAAATCCACTAGAGGGCATTATTACTCAAAATATTGGACATTTTTTAGTGTTCCCCAAATGTGCCGAAAATATTATGTAAAACCTTGAACGTAAATTCGACCGCATGCCAACATAGAAAACAAGCATTTCCAATGCACTAGGTCTCCAATTTGCGAGAGTTTGTGCTATGGGCATTGTAAATGATAAATGCTTTTTATTTATGTGTTTTGAAAACCTGCAAGCGGTGCGTAAACACACACTTTGTACTTATACTCCTTCCTTCGGAGAAGCTTCTCCTCAGCAAGTACTAAGGCTTGCAGGTTTTCCAAACATAAATAAAAGGCGTTATCATTTACAATGCCAATAGCTCAAACTCTCACAAATGCGAGACCTATTGCATTGCAAATGCTTGTCTGGGTAGCTTGTTGTATCTGCAAGAGGGATTAACAGGTTGTAGAAGGGAAGCAGCTTGCTTATCCTTTTGGCTTGTATGTGGGGAGATGGACAAAGTAGACGAACATGACGAAGAGATGTGGGGCAGAGCAGAAAGCAAGCATCAATCTGCGATGATCAGTGGGATCTCCAGACACTCGTGCACGCGGCAGTACAAGCCTTTCATTGGCCCAGCGACCTTCTGCCCACTTGTTCAAGTCGGGTGCAAATGACTTGCGGGAAATGTCGGGTAAAAAATGGATGGACTTGCAGGGTAATAGGCACTGCAACCAATAGGGGAGATGTGATGCTGTTGTAATCTCTCACCGGTACAGGAGCGTTAGTATAGGGTGACCAGACGTCCCGGTTTTCCCCGGACGGTCCTGGTTTTTGGAGCAGTGTCCCGACACTTTGCTCCAAATTAAAGAAATGTCCCGGTTTTTGCGCAGTGCCCGGGTTAAACAAATAAATGTCCCGGTTTTTAAATAGTGTCTCGTGCGCCTGCTGTACTTCTCACAGGTGCTGAGACGGGTCTCTATTGGGCTATCCATTTTTGCCCTCACAGTGACAAAAAAAATCTTACTGCTGCAGCAGTACCACCCTTCAGTGCCTTCAAAGAGACCCGTTATAGTTCTTTCACAGTCTCCTCATTCTAGAACCGAAGCATTTTCAATGTTATGTACAGCGAAGCCAAAGTTGTTGCTTATTTAGCTTATGCAGCTAACAACAATTGACAAAGCTAATAGTCCAGGCGTGTTGTATGTGTATTGTTACTCGTTGAATTATTTATCTGGATACAATGACAGAAGCAGCACATTTTTCTTGCGGGATGCTATGCTAGGCACAGATTTTTTTTAGCTTATGTGTTTTAAGCCACGTCCTTAATTACATCGGCCACGCCCCTTGAGAGACAACCCCCCAAACCCCCACCCCCCGCCGCATCCCCCTTTTTTTCATCACACTTAAAGCCCTGGGTACTTCTGTCAGTCCTACTTCTATGTCTATGACCTGTCCCGGTTTTTTGTCTTGAGAATCTGGTCACCCTACGTTAGTACAAATGTCAGTAAGGAACACTTTAAATATATGTTAACATTTGTTAACAGACCGGAGAAATTGGAGCTCTATGCTCACTGGTAGCGGAGACACCCTTTGCAAGGCTCGTCCCAGAAGAACATGATAACAAAGGAGTCTCTAAAGTAGCGATCATTGTCTATTGTGCAACAACTTCCTGGAAGTCAAGTATCCACTGAGAGGAGAGCAAGTGCAAACTATAACTTGCAAGAGAGAAAGTTAGTTTGCAGCCCCTTGCAATTCATCATCAACCTTCACTGCTTACATGAAGCCGGCTCCCCCACTCACAAACACTCGCTTTTTGAAGGTTCTGCTAAGAGTCAACATCTCACTTTCAAAGCTAAGTCTGCCGCCAGGACTCAGCTCCCCGTACTTATTATAGCCGGGCACACGGGGGTGAACCGACCAGCCCCAGTCCATCCCACACTTCGCACTTAATAATTACAATAGTTAGGGTGACTAGATTTTGAGAAGCCAAAAACCGGGACAGGCCAGACATGAAAGTAGGACTAAAGACTTTAGCCTTACGTATGACTGGCCTGTCCAGATTTTTGCAAGGAGGGAGTTGTGTGTGTGTGTGTGCATACATAATATGGCTACACATTCACAGCTATGCTTACATAACATATGCTATGGCATCACCTTTGCCCTCACTCTGTCTCCCCTCTGCTGCAGCATGCATGCATGCAGCCGATCTCCTCCTGCGCTGCTTGAAACAGACAAATGACAACGAGCACACACCTTTCACTTCCCCTTCACAGGTTGATTTGACCTTGTCCCAAAAACTGGGACATACATTTAAAATTAAGAAAAGCACCGGGACACTACTCAGAAAACCAGGACTGTCCCGGGAAATCCGGGACGTGTGGCCACCCTAATAGTAGTACGAACTGCTCTGTTCCCAGCTCACTGTTCTGCCTGGGTATGTGCATGGCGGCCCATAAGGGGGGCTCCATAGTGCTAAAAAGTCAAATTAAAGCGGCGCCCTGCTATAACATGAAGCAAGGCGTCCCTGTATGTAAATGTTATGCTGCGTGTAACAATAGCACCTTTTCTTCACAGTGCTCCCAATAAAACATAAAAGTGGGGGCCATGCTTAAACATAGTGCAGTGCCTGTGTTGCAAACATAAAAGCGGGCACCGTGCTAAAACATGAAGCACGACACCTGTTTATTTAAAAGCTATGCGCATGGCTGCCTGGCAGCCCATACAGTGGGTGCCACGGTGTTAAAAGTAAAATGAAAGTGGGCGTCCTGCTATAACATGAAGCACAGTGTCCCTGTAAGTATAAGTTATGCGGGCAGAATACCATGAAGCGGGCACGGTGGGGAATCACTAGCAGGAAATAAAGCAAGTATTCCCTAAAGGAAGACATAACCAGCTACAGTGTAAGTAAACTGTAGTTGGTCAGTGCTGCTCGGCAAAATACGGAAATTATGTTTCGGGAGCAGTAACCAATAAGGAGCCAGGAAAGAAGAGTAGCGGAGGAGTGAACCAATGGCAAGCAGCAGGGGGGATTACACTCAGTACAGTGATTACAGCAGGTCTTGCGACAATGCATGCACGCTGCCTACACTCGACCTAAAAATGAAAGTTGTATAAAAAAAATACAGAAAGACATACAGGTTAAGGCGATGAAGTGGGAAGGCTTATCAGCTCAAGAAAGAATCAAATATACTGCAGACAGGGGAAGGATAGGAAGAAAAGCCCCAGAAGCTAATGTTTGAAGTAGGTCAGGAGGAAAGGTAGTTTGCTAAGTACCCTCAGTCAGAGGACAAGGTTCCTACTGGACTTACATTTGTAGGAGGTGTCATAGCTTCAATGCAGTAATGGTGTCCTTCAGGTGCAATGCAGGCACATGCAGTGGTGGCTGCTGTAACATAAAAGTGGTGGGCAGCACGGGGGGATAAAAAACAAGTAAATAAAAAGACACTTACCTGCCGGCCGCCGCCTCGGAGCTCTTCTGCACCTCTCCTCTCATATCCTGGCAGTCCATGCAAGGCTCCCAGTCCCCTAAGCTAATAATGGTGCTGCTCTCATGCTGGTAATGCATGAGGGCAGAGGTGTGATTGGCCTGAGCAGGCTGGATTAACGCTCAGTTAGGGCCTGGGACCCTCTACTTGCTCTCCACCTGGCTGTGCAGCACAGCTCGGGTTGGAGAGATCTAAGTGCACATGACACTTTGGCCCTCCTAAGATGACTGGCCAAACCGTCATGTACACTTGCAGCACTGCCCACCACTCCTTCCCCTTTTTAGGTTTAGCATTGGTAGCGCATGCACTGCTCTGCGAGGTATGCTGCATTGAGGTAGGGATTTGAAGCTCAGCCCACTCTTAGCCCACCTTTTTCATTGGCTTGTGTCATTGTCCACTGTAAACTGTGGCTGTTCATTGGTTAAAAGGTTAGTACCATTTTGTAACCTCCCATGGGGACACCCCCTGTTACGTGTGTTGTTGCTCTGTAGGATTTAATTACAGCCTCCGAGCACTATTTTCTCAAATAGCTCTGTCCTGCCTGCTGTTGCAGGCAGGACACGTTCTTTCCTAACGCTTTTTAACATTTTTATAGCACGCATTTGCAATGCAATAGGTCTCGCATTTGCAAGAGTTTAAGCTATTGGCATTGTAAATGACAATGCCTTTTATTTATCTGTTTTAAAAACAACACATAAATAAAAGGCACTGTCATTTATAATGCCAATAGCTCAAACTCTCATCAATGCGAGACCTATTGCATTGAAAATGCTTGTTGGAGATGTTGTCTATCAGCATTGCCCGGACCCACGCTGCCCTGCCCTTGACTCGGCTCAGTGAGGAAGAATAAAATGATAATAACCTGTGTTATTATCATTTTATTTTTTATGTTTTCACTGCTGAGAGAGCAGTGGGGCGACGCTCCTCCGTCTCATCGGAGGAGCGGCCGTTGGGCACACGGTGCGAGATCTTTGCTGCAAAGGATTTCTCCATATAATTTTACTTGATTTAGACGTGCATATCTTGGGCATGAATATTGAGCTGCATTTTCAGGTTGAGGCCCATATTTATGTAGGGGTTGTGCAGCATTTGCACCACACAACGTGGTGGATGTGCGATGCAACCCTAAAATGCACTTTATCAAGCCACACAAGCCAATTTGCATGACCCTGAGCAGCTGCGGTGCATGCAGGTAAGCGCGTGGGGGGGGGCAGGAGTTAGGGAGTCGACAGACGACAGAATAAGGAAAATTAAATAAATTTAAAAATCCTATTCCGTTGTCTGTCAACACCCCCCCTCCCCCCGCCCCATGACGCTTTCCTGCACGGAACGTTGCTGGCCCTGAGTGACTTGATAAATCCAGAGTAATGCAACGCAGCACAAATCGCTGTGATGCATTAGTATGCACCAGGGAGGCATTCCATGGGCTTTGCATGGGTGTTCCCATGCAACACCCATGGGTTTTAATGCATTCCCAGATTTACCATTGCTGGTAGACCTGGGAATGCGCCAAAATGCAATGCCTTCCCAGGGGAGGCATAATGAGGAGAAATATCTTTATTTCTCCTCATTACTTCCTCTATCATTCTGCAGCACACGTAGATAAAGGAAAATTCCTCAGGGATTTGTTTTTGTGCAGGAAGGTGCCCCTTCCTGCACAAAACAATCCTGCATGCAATGCAAGTACTCTTGCACCATGTTGTAAGGGTGCTGCATTGGTGTTGGGCAGCCATTTTGCCCCAGCGCTAAGAAAAGACAGGAATGCATTGTATTGAGGTAAATACGGCACATTCCTGACCTTTTCCTGTAATGCAGCGCAGCAAGGTGATTTGCTACGCTGTGTTACTTTTTGATAAATATGCCCGAGAGTTCAGGTACCCAGTGTGAACACATAATGCTGCTGCTCCCTTGTTCTGTATGGTGTTGTGCGGGAAGCTTTTGAACTGACATTTTGTTGGAAGGAGGCAGAGGTACTGAGATGCTGCAGAGCCAACCTTACTCTGTCAGAATCCAAACAAGGGCTCAGCAGAGGCGAAGAAATGTCACAAAGTGAGAGTTTTCCTTTGTTAGATTTCTGCTCAAATTCCCCTTCACTTTGTGGGTGGACCCAAAATCCTCCTGATCTTTATTAGAATGTCGTGGTTTAAAGAAACCTTTGCCTCTCTACATCTGAAGTTGGGTAAAAGGCAGATGTTTACATGTCTAGCAGTGCTAACTTTGTTAAGAATTAAGTTCAGGAGCCAAGATATTTCACAGGAGTGACTGCAGCTGGCACTGCCCACAGCTTCTCATTCTGTTGCTGAATGCTAGCGTGAGCATTAACTACTAACGATCACACTCAAACAATTGTGACATTTTGGACTGTTCCAGATCACCTTAGACTCTAGAAGTGGCCTGCAGGGTCGGATTGGTAAGGCGGGCACTCGGGCAAGGGGTGAGGGGCCTGTATTGGAGTTGCAGCTGTGGGCCACTTCTCTGGGCATCATGGTGGCTGACTTAGACTGGTTCTGTGCTGTGCAGATGCTGCCAGCGGCCCAGTGGAAGCCCAAGCGGCCTTATCGGAGACAGATGGGTCTCTCTTACCTCCTTTTGACCAACAGGGTGGAGGTGTCATTCCCAGTTTCTCTCTGGGCCCGCTCATTAATGTATACAGATTGAGTAGGGGCAGGGGGCCTTAGCAGAAGTGTCTTCACTTGTATTCAGGTGTGGTTCACCATTGTGAACTAATCCGTGCACAGATTCCTGGCAATATTTGCAGTTTTTAATCTTAGTGAAGTTAAGAAAACACACCTCTTTTAGAGAACCCCCCCCCCCTTCTTTTTATAACACTGAAGCAGTGTTTTGCGAAAAGCGAAAAGCGAAATCCGGAAATGTGTGCCACTTTTTTAGGGTGCCCGGGCTTATTTTGCATCCCAATCCAACCCTGCTGGCCTGTAAATACTAGTTTTAACATTGTATTAAATAGTTAAACTCTCTATTGGGGATCTGGGAGCTCATAAAATAAGACAAATATATCAGACACTGACAACGCATACCCATACAACCTTGCACAAGACGAGGACGGCATGGCAGGACGACATTCCAGACCTGATGGACGATGATTGGGCGGAGGCGATAGCTAGTCCCCGGGGTGCTGCGGTATCTTCCAGATACCGTCTTATACAGTTTAAGTACGTACACCGCGTGTACTACACCCGGTCGCGCCTTTGGAGGATGGGAGTTGTGGCGTCCCCCGTGTGCTTGCGCTGCGACAGGGAGGAGGGGACTTTTTTCCATACAGTGTGGAGCTGTACGCCTCTACAGCCTTTCTGGCGTAGGGTTTTGACCTGTCTTAGAGAGGTGTTATCCTGGGACCTCCCGCAAGACCCTCGTTTGGCCCTACTCCACAGTATAGAAGATATAGGTGGCAATTGGTTTAAGCAACATTTACTCTTTCTTGCTCTTGCCATCGCCAAGCGGGATATTGCCTAACTATGGAAGGGCACCTCTCCTCCGACAATGGGAAAGTGGCGAGGAGAGCTGGATAAGTGTATGGGAGCTGAAATGGCTGTATTTCAGGCACGGGGCTGTCCCCAAAAGCATAGAAAAATTTGGTCTCGATGGGCCACATACAGGGGTACTGATCTTCCACCTCTTCCATCACAATCCCTGTAATGGTGATTCAATGGGCTTTTCACAGATTGCTATTTATAAAGTGTTCTCTTGTCATTCTGGGTATATAAAGGTGTCGATATTTGTTTGCCAATGCGGGTGGGGTGGGGCAGTCTCCGTACAGTGTTTTGTGTGTTTTCTTTTGTTATGTATACAAAGTGTACTCACGGATAACTCCACATTTGGTAATCCGTTAATAATATGTTTATGTGTGGATTTTGTCGGGCCTTCGCCCATGTGGTACTCTCAAAACGTAATAATTTTTTTTTTTTTTTTTAAATACTTAAACTCTCAATTGATGAACTCTTCTAAAACATAGACACACAGTGCTACCATATGGTAGACTCTCATAAGTATGTTTAAAAACAAGTGTAGGTGCGAAGCACCGGAAAACACTAGTGCAAATTAAGCACTGTTTAGGCATGGGTGTAACAATGGCAAAACTGTCAATCCTCAGAAAAGAAGACTGCGGTTTACATGCATTTAATTGATAGAAGGAAGGAACGGTGCTATAGCTATGTATGGATCAAGGGCGCTAATAAAGTGACAGAATGGTAACCACATTCTCAAAATAAAAAGATAATGTTCCGTGTTTACTATGAGATGATGTCAGTTGAATAAAAGGACGGGTCAGTGTAAGTTAAGCTTATGATCAGTGCCATAGGAGAGTTACAACACACTTAAGCCTTCATCACATGGTCTGTGTAATTTCCGACTCATTCAAAAAAATTGTTTCGTGACAAATGGACAGAAGCGGCACTTCCCGCCAAATCTGAAATTACTGAAGATACAAGAAAACCATGGGCCTGCATTTTCCCCTCAGAAGATTCAACAGGTAGAACCTGCAGAAACAACTCCAAATGGAAAACTCTCTGAAAACAGGGAATTATACCGGAAATCGAGTGCATAGATCGTGTGGTAGTTCATGATTTCTCATAGGTTCACCAAGATCGCATTTTTGTGGGCCTTTAATTTTGCATCCCAAAATTACCAATGAGGAATTACTGCAAAACTTGAAATGAGTCCCCAGAAACAAAAGAAATTCTGACAGAGCTGGCTAATGTTTCCTCACTGAGCTGACTTGTGCATTTGATAGGTACCAAACCAGTAGGAGAGGAAAATGCAGAATAAAGTATACGTTAAATTTAGACATGGTAGATATACTGAAGATCAAGAAATGGTCATTCAGCAGGTAGGTGAAATAGACTCTGTGATAAAGATGAACCTTGATTTATATCAGCACAGCTGCAGATTCATTTATTGTACAAACTGAATTTTGGCTTCATGCACTATTTTATTGACTGAAAAGTAGGCACACATTCTGCTTATGTTTATATATCCTTACATTTAAATGCTTATGGACTTATGGAAAGCTTAGTTCCAGTCTTCTTGGTCAGAAATGCAGACAGTCACATTTTGGTTTCCGATATAGGTAAACAAACAGTGTTCTCAGGCCTCTTGCATGCAGAATGTTAGACACTCAGACACCTTTCTCCTGCTTACTGGGCACAGTCACACATAGATAAGGTAAAAAAGGAGTAATATGTCTGGAGCCCGTAACATGAAATTCATGCATGTTAGCCCTGATGGTGTAACACTATATTGCACAAGCAGAAACAAGGGGCATATTAGCAAGCCACAGTGATAATCATCGCTGAACGCGCTTAGCGCATTTTTTACTATCGCCGGCTATCACAGGAAATTATCGCCAGGCTAGCACTGTATCAACAACGCTTATCGCTTTGGCGATAATATTCCCAGCGATAGCCGGCGATATGGGGCAACATCGCTGGAGAACCAGCGATAATCCAGCAAAAATGGAGATAAGCTCGATGATAGGGCCCTGTGGCCTCAACCATAGAATCCACCTCCCATAGTAAACATAGTGGAGTCAAGAAAATACCAGACGTTAGAATCCAGCGTTAAGGGGTGCCTAGCGCGAAATTTGAATATCGCTTCGCGGGTCCGGGGCATGTTGTAAATATCACGTAGCTGGCTTAGCGAAGTTTACCCATGCAGTTTAGTCAGGCACGCCTACTTTGCATCTCATTAGCGATGCGAAGTTAGGCGTGCTAGGAACGGGCGCTAAGTTAGCAATACACGCGCTAGCGTGTCCTTGATAAAATTATCGCCGCTTTTCGCCCGAAAACGAACGCTAAAGCGGCGATAATTTGATCGCCAGCCCTTGCTAATATGCCCCCAAGTTTGTAGTACATGATAGAGGAACACAAAGGGCCTAGCCAATCAGAATAAAGCAGGTAGAATTCTAAGCTACAGGAATGTACCAAACACTGACCAATCTATCATTGAAAAACATTACTTTGTTTGAAAAGTGTTGATCTCATCTCCAGAATGACGTATGGAATAAAAAATATTGATCCAGGTAACCATAAAGTTAACCACCAAGCTGCCAAATTAATAGGTCATAGTGGGCCAAATGTACTTTTTCACACAATGTAGAGCAGCAACTAAATGTACTTCAATGTGTTAAGTAAGGGAAAACAGTGCAGAGCCATATCTTCAAACACTGGCTTGGTACTGCTGTAATCACCTGCAAGGGCGCTCAATCATGGCCGTCTTGCTCGATGCACAGCTTCGCACAATGGTACAGAGCTGAGTGTGCACTGCCTAACTTAAGATTTGTTGCAGAAGCATACCCTTCTAGTACAAATGTCTATGCCTAGACAATCTCAAAAGGATTCCACTCATTGGATGTGGGCGTGCACTTAAGCACACAGCAGTGTGTGGGTGTTTTTGAGAAATGAACAAATCCCCCTGATTTAACCCCTGCTTTAAAAAGGCATTAGTAGATCGAGCTGTGTCCACATGAATGGAGGTTTGCGCTGAGCTGCCCAAGAAATGGCTAAAGAATGCCCCTTTAATACAGACAAGCACAAATTTCTTTTTGCACGCAGAAAAAAACATTTTATCAGAATAAATTACCTTTTGAGCTGGAAAGAAAATATCTTTGCATTGCGTTGCTTCACTCTGTGCTTATTAATTAATCAATTACTCTGTGTCACTTTGCATCACTTTGTGATGGCACAAAGCCTTGGTAAATTTGGGCCAGTGTATATTTTGGCACCAACTATGCCATTTTCAGCATGTTGTTTGAAAACGTACTGTTGCAGGAATTCTGCTCAGGAACAGCACTAAGCGATACCAAAGGGGATGATGGACGGAGCGCCTGAGCAAATCAAACACTCACCCCCAGTCAACTGATCTGGGTTTAATCCATCATCATTCTTTAGCTCACTCCACCACCCCAGTTCAGACATGGCCATATGCAAATCAGTCTGACCCTGTGCCTCATGGGAACAGTCCAGCCCGAACTGCCAAGCCATGTCTTCCCTGGACCGGAAACAAGCATCCTGGGACCGGTTTCTGGCTATTCAGCCGTCATCAGCCAGGCTAGCTTGAATCCAGTGGAAAAGTGAGCAAGGGACCCACGTCTGGGCATACCCTGCCAACTTAGGGCGAACAAAGCGATACCAAAGGGGATGATGGACGGAGCGCCTGAGCAAATCAAACACTCACCCCCAGTCAAATGATCTGGGTTTAATCCATCATCATTCTTTAGCTCACTCCACCACCCCAGTTCAGACATGGCCATATGCAAATCAGTCTGACCCTGTGCCTCATGGGAACAGTCCAGCCCGAACTGCCAAGCCATGTCTTCCCTGGACCGGAAACAAGCATCCAAGCATCTGTTGTTTCCAGAACCCCTGTCCCTAGTTATGTGAGAAGATATGTGTATTCAAAACAGCAGCTGCATTCTCCTATTATGCCTAGGTGCGAGTATCTGCCCAGAGAAAAGGGGCAATGTTGTTTGACCTTTCTTAAGTTGTTCAGACTAAATCCCAGGAAGAGAATAAAATGCAAAAACATGTGCTGGTTCTGTGTGAAAAATACAACGTGGCACAAAGCAAGCGTGATATTTAGTAACATGTGCAAAACCAAAACGGCCTACCACATGCCTGATTAGGCTAACATAGGGAAAATTACAATGGGCCATGTGAGAAACACATGACAGTACCACCCATTTATGCAGTGAAAGCACTGTCCCTCCACATCCAGCTCTTGCAAACAAAGTTAAAGATTTTGGGGCTCATTCCCCCGCATCAAAGCATCGTAGAAGTGGCGCATTAAAATCTATAAGATTTAAGAGCGCCACTTCTAGGACGCCATTGCGTCAAAACCTTACGCCTGCCTCATGGCAGGCATATGGGTGACGCAGGCCCTTTCACATGGGGTTTGCCCAATGTGAAAGGACACATTGCTGGGGTTGCATCTGTTTTCAGACACACCCCAGCAATGCATCAGTTTTGGGCCTACAGATCCGTCAGTAGTACTGCCTTATCTGTGACTCCTTGTGACATGATTCGCCGTACTGCAAATATGGTGCATCCATGGTGTCGCAAGGAGGGCTCACTGAGAAGTGTTGCATCGCTGGTTTGTCGCAGCGATGCCACACTTCTCATAAATAAAGCCCTTTGAGTTTGTTGTAGACCGTAAACAATCCTTATTGTATTGGATCAGTGTTAAGTTATAAGGTTTTTCATCTTCTGATGAATTTACACTGTATTTTGTCTGTTAGTCTATTTAGTCTTTAGTCTTAGTATTAGACTTTTTAGTCTATTTTAGTCTTTTGCAGGCAGTCACAATGGTCTCTTTCATCTTGGTAACATGGGTTGAGTAATGCAGAGGCCTTTGTAAGTGATTATCACCAGTACATCACAGTTGGATGAAATAAATAGAAATTTCTTAAGCCTCTCGCTTAAGTTGGCAGCCAGTGCAAGCACTATACAAAATCTCTGTCTGGTATTGGACTCCCGGATTAGTCCAATTCTGTCAGTTTGGCAACTTGTGATACTGTGGCTCAGCAAACACCACTGCTATGACATCCCTCATCCCACACCATCCCAGACAGTAAGTTCCATGGGAATTCTCTTTGATGCATGGCTCTTCTCAAGCTCACAAATCTACACAAGGCTGGATGACCAGTTAAATGACTTTGAAAATACTTCCCTCCTAGAGATCACTTAGGGCGCTAGTCCTCAAATGACTGGACTACAGCAATGCTATATACGCAGACTTTCGTAAGGAGCAGCTTAAAACACCCTTAAATTTACAAAAATGATGCTTTAATCCTGAGAAATGTAATCATCTAACACCCACCTTTAAAGTGTTCAGTAGTTAGTGCAAAAAATTGATTTACAAATTTATATGCACAATGCCTTCTGGGGAAATTATCCAAATTACCTACTGAAACTAACATCACTTTATAGCCCTGACAAAAGCCCAAGGTCCTGCCAGTTGTTCAAGCTCATGCTGCAATAAAAGGTGATAGATGAGAAACACAGGAGACTGTCACTGAAAACCAGTTGGTGATAACATTCTAGCAACCTACCCACTCATTTAGAGTTAATTTAAACTACCTTAGATTCACGAAAGACCAGAAGACCATCATTTTCAGGAACCCTTTAATTCATGATTCCCAACTACTGATCATCTGAAATGCCCCCTTGTTCTCCTCAAAGCACTCTACCTATGGGACAAGGAGATCAAAGACAACCAGTCAGATCAATAAAACATATTCTCTGTTTCTTGGACTATTTGCAGCACAGGATCCAGAGGCCAACGAGTCAAATGGTTTCTTTCTCATGTGGCTGAAAGGTCTCCAATATACCTTCCTATCATTTCTGCTCACCCCCTAATCTTTATCAAGATCCAAGAAGATCCTAGTGGTGCACATTTTTCCAAGGTGGTAATGCAATGTTTTTGCATAGTTCTTGTAATTGCAATGATGCACTATCTGCTGTTAAACAGCGGTGTCTCAAGTATTAAGGTATTACAATGTTTAACAGCAAGGAGATGGAGGGGGAACCACTACCCATGTATATTAACGTTAAACTAAGAGAGAGAGCTCGGGACAAAGTAGGGAACCATTTAATATAATGAAGCAAAATTCATAAAATATAGGAAATAATATATAGACCATGGCTGTCATCCCTAGTGCCCACAAAGTCCTAATTTTACTAGATGTTATGAAGTAATTTTCAAGTAGTATGCTTTAAAGAAAGGGCAACCTCAATGGTGTCAGTTCGTTAGGATACCAATTCATATACAACATGAGGAAATGGGAAATAAGTTATCATTTTATGGCAATGAGGAGTATCACTGGAAGGTCCTCAAGAGTTTGGCTTTTTTCCTTCACTTGTATTCATAGTGCCCTACAAATACTGAGTTTAATAAAAATTCACATTCCTGCTTCTCATGGGAACAGTCATTCCCAAATTGCCAGATGAGACCCCCGGCAGATAAAGCCAAAAACTGGTCTGGGATTGCTGTGTTCCTGAATGGAGTGTGCCTTGCCTGGCAGTTCGGAATGGAATGTCCTTGAAGAGCAGGGCCAGTAACGATTTCATAAGGTAGCCCTCTGTCTAGAGTGGCACTGTTGACAAATAGCAATGAGTTGGAACGCTACAGAGAGTGATTGCGATTAGTTTAGAATATTTGCAAGCATTCCTTCCATCACCTCTTGTGTTTGATGGAACTCCCTAAATTGCCAAGGGTATGCCTAGACATGAGTCCCTTCCTTACTGTGCTGCAGGATCCAAGCTATGCCTCATTTATGAGGCCCAATAAGACTGAAAGCAGCCTAGCATGCTTGTGTTCTTTTCTGGAGAGAGCCTGGCCTGGCAGTTCATGATAGGCTGTTCTCATGAGAGCAGGGTCAGTACAAATTTGCATAAGGTGGCCCTTTATCTACAGTGGCACAGTTGGTGAAAAACAGTGAGTTGCAATGCCATAGAGAATGATTGACAGTAGTTTAGACCATTTGTAAGCATTCCTCCTATTACATTTTATTTTTAATGTAACTGGCCAAGGGTGTGCCCAGATGTGGGTCCCTTGCTCGTTGTGTGCTAGGATACAAGCTGAAGAAGCCTGGTAAGGCTGAAACCAGTCTGAGTTTCCTTGTCCTTCCTTCTGGAGTGGACATTGCCAGGCAATTTGAGATGGGCAGTTGTCATGATTGACAGCGTCAGGACTGATTTGCATAAGGCATGTCTTTGTCTAGGGTGGCACAGTGGGTGAACAACAATGGGTTACAATGCTACCTAAAGTAATTGCCAGTGCTTTAGAATATTTGCAAACATTCCGCCAATGAACTTTTGTGTGCTTGATATAACACTATATGTGGTTGAGAGTATGCCCAAACATGAGTGCACTGCTTGCTGTCCCACAGGATCCAAACTATACATTACTGACAAGGCCCAATATGGCCAAAACCACTCTGGGGTTACTTGTAGTCTCTTCTAGAGGAAGTCTCACCTGGCAGTTCGGATGGATTGTTCACATGAGAAGCAGGGTTAGTGCTGATTTGCGTAGGACAAGCCTCTTTCCAGAGGGGCACAGTGGGTGCAAAACTACTGGTTGGAATGTTACCCAGAGTGACTGCCAATGGTTTAGATTGTCAGCAAGCATACCTCCCAACCGCGTCCAGTGTGTTTGATTAAACACCCTTTGTGGCCCATGGGAAACCCAGACGTAGGACCCTTGATTACTGTGCCACAGATCCATTCTTATACCTCATTGACAAGGCAAAATAAGGCTGAAACCAGTCTGGGTGATCGAGGTTCCATTCTGGAGGCTGTCTTGCCTTGCAGTTTGGAATGGATTGTTTCCATAAGGAGGAGGGTCAGTACTATTTTGCAAAAGACAGGCCTCTGTCTAGTGGACAAATAGAATGTAAAATTGTTGTATTCTACCCAGAGCAATTTCTAATGGCTTGTACTACTTGTATTCAACAAAGAAAAGCGGGCACGCTATCATACTCATTTATTAGTCTGCTTAAGCTGTCCTTCACTCTCGGTGTGAACAAAACGCCCTTATGTTTTATTAAAAGACCCCTCACCCACCAATCTTGTTGGTGGCATGCTTCATCATTAGGGCCCTACCAGGGATACCTAGCGCATCAAGGGTGTGCTTCAACGCCTGATTACAGAGAATCCGGTTTTTGGGGGGAGTTCTCGAAAGAGGTGAATAAGAAATTGTCTTCAGGTATGCAACCAATGTGGTATATTTTAATAGTGGCAACCTTGGACAATGATTAAAAGCAGTGGTTGATGTGCTGTGAGAAACCAATGAACTCTCACATCCTCAGTTTAGGTCAGCATGTGTCAGCCATAATGTCTAAGCAGCCCAAGAGGGTCAGTATGGCTTTCTTCAGCACCAGAGTTGCATGCGTGCTAAGGCATGCGACAATATCACAGTTTGTAACTTACGGTTTTATCTGCGTTTCACTCCATTTGAGTCTCTGTGTGGGAAAAAGTTAGAAAGGCATTTTGTACTATGGTAGAAAAAACATTCAATGGAGTTTGAGCATAGCAGTCTCAGCGCGCTTACGCCATGCATGTAGTTCCAAGCGTGATGGAATCTCTGGGCCCCTGAACGAAATAGCAGAATACTGCTATATGTGCTCTCCATTATCCAATCATGCAGATTAATAAAAGGCGCAGGAGAGATCCTGCAAGTGACCGTATGCAGCGCTTTGTGATTCTGCATGCACTGCAGTGTTATGACAGAGAGATGTATGTAAACATGCATCGCATCAGGTAATAAGGCTCATACTGATTAGTTTAAAAGTGACAAAGCACACAAAGTGGTGTGAGGAAATTGACATGAATATCATGCAGTATGTAAGGTAGAAATTACATACTTACTGCTCAGTAATTCCTTACAACATGAAGGCTCCGATGGGGCAAGCCCTCTAGTCACACACTGTTAGGGATCACATATATTGTTACAACTCCCTCCAACATTGGGGTTTTGTTTAGGAGAAAAGATTCTGCTACTCAGTCCCCCAGCCCTCACTTACTTTTTCAAGACTGATCCAGTCTCCGGAGCTTCGTACATTATTACTGCCGCGAGCCGCGTCCAACTAAGTAGTTGGCATAGTGCAGCGATGCATCATGTGCACATGGGCATGCTAGGCAGGCACTTTTGGGTACGCGTCATACGCATGTGGGTGTGTCCATGTCGCATCTTCTAATAGCACCATGGAAACCAAAATGACTCATGCTAATGCTGTAGCATGCGACAGGGGCTTACAAAAACAGATCAAAAGCAAAAAAAGGATTTCTTTGGCCCTGTGATAACGGCAGATAAGACTGAGACTACATATCGTGGGGAAACAATGAAAACGTGACAAATATACTGTTGAAAATGTTAAAAGGATTTGTGCTTTTGTAAAATTCAAAACACGCATAAAAAAGTGCATAAACAGGGTTAGAGAATTTTCTGTGCCCTGTTCATGGAATATTATCTCTCACAGCTGTACACTTCCTAATCAGAAGGATATCTAAAAAGAGAGTGAGAAGTTCCATGAACAGAGCACAGAAAATTCTCTAACCATGAGGACTGCTAGTGACCAACGCACCCAGGATCTTCCTAGAAGACACCTTTCAGGAGGGACTGGGCTTAAATTGTGTGACACTGCACAAGGGACTGGCAATCCTCATCATAAAAATAGCAAAACAGCTCTCGTAGGAAATGCTAGTGGAGATACAACTCACAGAAAACCATTTTAAAACCAACTTAATTTCATACAAAAAGAAACTTGATTAAAATAAATAAGGAAATGTCTGAATATAAAGATCATCTAACACAATAAAATCCACATGTTTCAGAAGGATCTGAAAAGATTCTCCAATGTAAAAGTATACCCTTGCTCATCAACCAACTATACAAACACTGACAAACAGAATTACAACACTGATACAAACTCATCGGATGGAAGATCATCAGAAACAGATAGTTGGTCTAGATGAGATGAAAACAATAGGGAGACAGCGGGGTAAGAATAGAAACAGACCTTGGGTGCAACCATGACAAGGTTTCACTCCCTACAATAACTCAATTGGGATTGCACAACAATATTGCCCTCCCACCAACCACACCAATTCTTTGGTCGGGGCAACCCTTTTCCACATGGCCCGCCACCCCGGTTTCCCCCGAACCAAAAGTTCCCTTTATTTATCGAGGAGAGGCATGAAAAGAGGAAAGAGAAGAAAATACAGCCAAATATGCTGGAAGGACCAGACAGCAGGAGTATACACCAGGAGCATGTTGAGGGAGACCCTCCTAGGGACGAGCAGGGGCTTGTCATTGTAACAAACCTGTCGACTATAACACTGACAGAAACACAACGCAGAGTCCTTAATAAAGGACGGGGTTTGTACCTACAGCACATCTTGATAAGTTCCAACTGCATTGTGAAGTGGCTGAGTTCTTCAGAAAACTCAAGCTAAAAGACTTTTTTGAAAACACTGAAGCCCTTGACATCACAGACAATGGTGACACAGATCTGAGGATGAAATTTACATTCTGTCCCCACGCTACCACAATTCCTATTAAGGTATTGACTTTCCAACAGGCAGTGTTCAATGAAACAGAAACACTACACAAAGAGGACAGGGACGTCTTACACAATATGAGCAAAGCAGAAACCAGGGCACTGAATGATCTGAGAATGGAGAAATGAATTATCATAAAACCTGCAGATAAAAGGAGTGATGTTGGAATCCAAGACAAACAGGATGACAACACCTAGTGTCTCCATCTCCTCGGAGGTAAAAGAATTTACAAAATTCTTTCTTCAGACCAGACACACCAACTTGAATCAGAAATAAAGAACCTAATTGGGACAGTGGAAGCAAACAGGTCTATCTCTAAAAAAAAGAGGCAGAATTTCTTCTAACAAATAGCCCTAAAACACCTTAATTCTATACACTCCAAAAAATACACAAAAAATAGAACACCCACTCCGGGGCACCCAATAGTGTCAGGGATAGGTTCCCTCCTGGAACCTCTATCATGTTTTTGTGACTTTAACCTGAGTCCATAGGTACAGAACACTTCCACGTACCTAAAAGGCACCTGCTGTGACTATTAACGGACATCGAATATGATCCAGAAAAGCACAAGCTACAGTGTACCTAGAGACATTTGGGACTTCCATGATGAGCTCATTTGCCACCAGTGTGGCAGGATTATATGCGTACAACTTCGAAACCAAACCTATCCTACACACCAACAACCCATATAAGCAGAGCATTGTTCTGTGGAAATGGTAAATAGATGATATCCTCATCATCTGGGAGGGAGACAACACCTCTATTGCCCCCTCCCTCATCTGGCCATCTGACCACAGTCTGAAATTTATCCATACAGTGAACAAGGAATCAATTACGTTCCTGGATGTTACCATTTTTGCAGAACATGGCAAATTGTACACAAAAAACTATCACAAACCCACAGATAAAAACACCTTACTAAGGTTTGACAGTTTCCACCCCCAACCTCTGAGGGAAAACCTACCCAATAAACAACCTCTTCAGCTAAAAAGAAATTGTAACAAAAGTTCAATTTGAATCACCAAGTTAAGGCTCTGAGAGCTAAGTTGCGGGACTGCACCTACATTGAAAGGGTGATAAAAACTACATGTAAACGGGCTGAAAGAGGCTCTCTTGGAAAGCATTACACATGACAACACCATCATCCAGCTCACATGTGTTACTACTTATAACACTATTTCCAACCCTAAAAAGTCATCAAGAAACACTGGGGCATTCTAAAAATAGCCAAACTTAAATAGGAAACCCCCTTTTTTCCTTTAAAAGGGCAAGAAGCCTCAAGGACTGTGTGGTATCCCCCCACCCAAAGAAGACCCCAGAAATCAGAACCACTGTGTTGGCCAACTGGGGGTTTCCCAATGTCACAAAGTACTATGCATGTGGGAACTGCGGTGTATGCTATTTAACAACCACTATCAAAAGACTCAACCTGGAACCAGGAAGAGTATGGACAATCAGTAAACATACTAAATGCAACTCTGCCAATGTATTATACTTATTAACGTGCCTATGCAGTCTCCGTTATGTTGACATGACAACAAGGAAAATTAAGGCACGGATTTGCGAACACCACAGCAACATCTGTTGCAAACGAAACACAACCAAAATGACTGACCATTTCCTCAGAGAAGGCCATATCAACAATGACATGAAATTGGTCATCATAAAACAACAGGAGGGCAACAACAGCAACACAGAAAGACCATTGTTCGAAAAGAAACAACGCTGAATATACTGGCTTACTACGCAAAAAAACGGTTTAAACATCAATATTCCAGGGCACAGCATACAATTATGATCCATGGCCTCCATAAGTTCTGACCCCATACCTTAACCCCTAATTAAATTGGCTACATTCAAACACTCAAAACTTGTATTGCAAGAATTTCACATACCTGTGCAATCATCTTAGCACTACTTGATGGAAACATTCACCCTCACCGCAGCTTATTTAGCTTGGTATTTCTATCAGCCATTTGAACTGCACCACTACTACAAGTAGTAAATGAAGTTGCCAAATGAACCGTGATTTCTCATAGTACCCTTTGGTAATAGAATTTGCTACAGGATGCATAAAGGTCATCCTTGAATCCACCACATTTTTCTGATATATATTAGGGAACGGTCCCCCCACTCTTTTTTATGCACCTTTTTAGGCACGTTTTGAATTTTACAACTACACAAATCTTTTTAACATTTTTAACAGTATATTTGTCATGTTTTATTGTTTCCCCACAATATGAAGTCTCAGTCCTATCTGCCATTATCTTAGGGCAAAAGAACACTTTTCTTTTCACTTTTGATCTGTTTTTGTAAGCCATGGTTGCATACCACAGCATTAGCATGCGTCCGTTTTGGTTTCCATGGTGCTATTGAAGACGCGACATGGACATGCCTACCTGCGCGTGACCTGCACCCGGAAGTGCCTGCTGAGTACAAGTAGCGGCTGGTGTTGTGGAAGAGTGCTGGGGTGGGGGGAGGAGTCGCGGGACGACAAAAAAAAGAACAACAAAAAAACTTACCTGCAGCCAGCCGTATCGCGCTCTTCTGCTCCTCTCCTTGCAGGTACAGTCTCCCAGACTCCATTGTGGCCAATCCTGACGGTGCTTTCATGTAATGAGAGCAGCGTCAGGATTGGCCTGAGCACTCTAAATCTGTGCTCCCAGTGAGACTGGGAGCCTGTGCCTCCTCTCTCCAACCCGACAATGCAACTCGGGTTGGAGACAGCTTCAGTGCTCATGATGGTTTGGCCGGCTTGAGTCGGCCGGCTAAACCGTCATGCACTCCTCCTGCAGCCTGTCATCCCCCATAGCCAGGGTCAGACTGGCCGTAGCGGGCACGGGCGTTTTCCCGTTGGGCCGCCAGGGTGGTGGCAGGTTTTAGGCCCTGGGGGGTGGCGTTTTTGTTACCGGGGCTGGTTTTGCAACTGCAGTATCTGCCACTTGTAACAAAATCGGCTGAGACCGGCCCTGGCAAACAGCTCGCCCGCACCGCCCCCCGCCCCCTAATCGGCCCACCGGGCATTTCCCCGATGAGTTGCCAGGGTGGGGGCCGGTTTTGGGCCCTGGGGGCAGTTTTTGTTAACAGGGCCGGTTTTGCAGCATAAAACAATAATAAAACGTGTTTATTATCATTTTATTTTTCCTTTTCTGCCATTTTGAGGCAGCTGGCAGGGGAGGTGATGCTCCTCCGCCATAGCAGAGGAGCCGCTGCTGGTGAGCATGCCCACGTGAACGTGATGCATTACCGCACAGCACCGACTACTTAGTCGGAAGCGGCTGGGGGCAGGAACAATGTACGGAGCTACGGAGGCCTGAAAGTAGGTACTCATACAGGCAATCACCCTTGACGAAGTAAGTGCGGGCTGGAGGAGCTGAGTAGGAGAATCTTTTTTCATAAACAAGAACCCTACGTTGGAGGTAGTTGTAACTATATATGTGATCCCTAAAAGTGTGTGACTACACTGCTCGCCCCCTCTGGGCCTCCAAATTTTAAGGAATTACTGAGCAATAAGTATGTAATTTCTACCTCAAATTCTGCATGATATTCAGGTCATTTTCATCACATCACTTTGTGTGCTTTGTTACTCTTAAACTAATCAGTATGAGCCTTATTACCTGACTCGATGCATGTTTACATACATCACTCTGTCATAACACTGCAGTGCATGCAGAATCACAATGTGCTGAATAGCGTCAAGATGCAGGATCTCTCCTGCGCCTTTGATTTATCTGCATGATTGGATAAAGCAGAGCACATATAGCAGTATTCCGCTATTTCGTTCAAGGGCACGGAGGTTCCATCATACTTGGAACTATTTGCATGGGGTAAGTGCGCTGAGGGTGCTATGCCCATGCTCCCTTGAATGTTTTTTCTACCTTAGCACAAAAAGATGGCTTTCTCACTTTTTCTCACACAGAGACTCAAATGGAGTAAAAAGCACGGATAAAACCGTTAGTTATGAACTGTGATATTTTTGCATTCCTTAGCGTGCAGGCAAATCTGGTCCTGAAGAAAGCCATACTGACCCTCTCAGGCTGCTTTGACATTATGACTGAAACAGGTCGACCTAAACTAAGGATGTGAGAGTCCATGTGTTTCACCCAACCCATCTACCACTGCTTTTAATCCTTGTCCAATGCTACCACTATTAAAATATACCACATTGGTTGGTAACCTGAAGACAATTTTAAATTCATCTTTTTCGTCATTTGAGTGTCAAAAAATAAAAAAAACGGCTCCTCTGTAGTCAGGCATTGAAGCACACCCTTGATGTGTTAGGTGTCCCAGGTGGGACCCCAGTGATGAAGCATGCCACCAACTAGATTGGTGGGTGAAGGGTCTTTTAATAAAACCTAAATATGTTTTGTTCACACTGAGTGTGAGGGACATCTCAAGCAGACTAATAAATGAGTATGGTAGCGTGCTCGCTTTTCGTTGTTTAACATATTTATGCGAGAAGGTGAGCGAGCTCACTTCTCACTCCCTTTTTTTATATCCTTCAGACTACTTGCAAACATTCATCTCCTCGCTTTTTGTGTATTTACTTAACTTTCATCCACCTCTATCTTAGTTGCTTTTTTTCTCTTTTTCTTTTGCCATGATTCCATCATCTCTGCCTGATTTGTTTATTTACTAATTTTAGAAAGCACTACAAGTCTCCTTTATGTCACTTCCAAATGTTGTAGGAAAGCCAGAATGTGTCTGTTTCATGGAGGGGGTGGTAGAGAACAGTCAGTGGAGGGTGGGCCACAACCTGATAACCTTCAATTGCACCTCTTGTAGGGAGCTGGAGCAAATCACTTTTGAAGTTTTTCCTCACGCACTTCTAGTTCAGGTCTGCCCTCAAACTTGAATTCAGAGCTTTCCACACCCTGGGTTTATCAATGCCTTTCTTTATTTTTTGTTCCTTTAATCTTATTTTCTTGAGTTCTTTTTGCTTTACTTTGATCTAGATCTTCCTTAGTTTGTGTCTTTTTGTTCTAATTATCGTGTTCTGTCACTGTCTCTGTATCCCTTAACTTCCTCTGTTTTGATTACGCTAAATTGCACACCTAATGTTCCCTACTAAGTATAGCGTAAGCGATCGATCTTTTATTTACCTACTAAAAGTGGTTGAGGGAGGAAACAACTCAGACAGATATCAGCAAAGTCGTCATGCCTGAAAAGACCACCAACTCCAAATTGCAGTTTAATTATTTATTATAAGGCCTAAAACAATTGGATGTAAATACATCTCAATAGCAAAGTATAGAGGTACAGAAAAATTAATACAGAGCCAAGTTTACGAATATAAGTAATTCGGCCCAAAAGACAGATGACTATAAATTCCAAAATCACACCGCAACACAGAATAGATGCGATATTCAGTTCTCGGCTCATTGAAAGAAATCAAAATCTTTCCCTACACGGCTCTACATGAGGGCCCTTCCTGTCTCTCTTCTATCATTCCCCAATGGTGTCAGCACGTGTTGACGTCCTAAGAAGTACTCACGTCAAATGGGTCGTTTTAGCTGATGGCTATGGAGCTTGCTCTAAGATGCTCCTTCTCCTCCGAAAGCTAGCAGAAGTCTGGTCTCGCTGTCCCTGCGCATCATACAAAAGATGGGATTCAACCCACAATACGTCATTCTTCTTAAAACTTTCCATTGCACCTCTATGCAGTAGCTTAGCTTTTTTGTTTTTATAACACAAATTTAATTAGTGATATCTTCTTTCCAGTGACCTTGGCTTTCAGACAGACCAGATACGCAAGGCATCCTCCTTTCTCGCTTCTCAGCCATCTTCAAAGACATTCCGGGTCTCTCCTTAACTCTGAAAATAACGATGTGTATTCTTTCACCTGCAGTAGGATGAGAACATTCTAATTTCGAACACAACAACATTAAATTATTTATTTCTCAAGAGCAAGGAGAATTGAAACTTCTGACTTTGGGCCTATAATTCAGGCAAGAACAGGGGTGGGAGCACACCGCTTCACCTCCCAGCAAGGTTCGCCCCTGGCATTCTGGTTAATGCAGTCTCTTGTTGCTTGCTTTGCTCTAGTATTCAGAGTGTTTCGCCAGAGTTGGCGCAGATAGTGCTGATCTCTAGACACGTGTTTCTGGTTCTTTAACCGTCATCAGTAGAGATTAAGTCTTCAGATTTGGGGTTTGCTGAGTAGGCTGTCAAACATTGCATCAGGTCAAGTACCTCTCACTGGCGCGCAGGTGCTTCTTCCACGAGCTCGTCAGCTCAATGACTCACGGGAGTACTTTTAAACAGGAACAGGGGTGGGAGCACACCGCTTCACCTCCCAGCAAGGTTCGCCCCTGGCATTCTGGTTAATGCAGTCTCTTGTTGCTTGCTTTGCTCTAGTATTCAGAGTGTTTCGCCAGAGTTGGCGCAGATAGTGCTGATCTCTAGACACGTGTTTCTGGTTCTTTAACCGTCATCAGTAGAGATTAAGACTTCAGATTTGGGGTTTGCTGAGTAGGCTGCCAAACATTGCATCAGGTCAAGTACCTCTCACTGGCGCGCAGGTGCTTCTTCCACGAGCTCGTCAGCTCAATGACTCACGGGAGTACTTTTAAACAGGAACAGGGGTGGGAGCACACCGCTTCACCTCCCAGCAAGGTTCGCCCCTGGCATTCTGGTTAATGCAGTCTCTTGTTGCTTGCTTTGCTCTAGTATTCAGAGTGTTTCGCCAGAGTTGGCGCAGATAGTGCTGATCTCTAGACACGTGTTTCTGGTTCTTTAACCGTCATCAGTAGAGATTAAGACTTCAGATTTGGGGTTTGCTGAGTAGGCTGCCAAACATTGCATCAGGTCAAGTTCCTCTCACTGGCGCGCAGGTGCTTCTTCCACGAGCTCGTCAGCTCAATGACTCACGGGAGTACTTTTAAACAGGAACAGGGGTGGGAGCACACCGCTTCACCTCCCAGCAAGGTTCGCCCCTGGCATTCTGGTTAATGCAGTCTCTTGTTGCTTGCTTTGCTCTAGTATTCAGAGTGTTTCGCCAGAGTTGGCGCAGATAGTGCTGATCTCTAGACACGTGTTTCTGGTTCTTTAACCGTCATCAGTAGAGATTAAGACTTCAGATTTGGGGTTTGCTGAGTAGGCTGCCAAACATTGCATCAGGTCAAGTACCTCTCACTGGCGCGCAGGTGCTTCTTCCACGAGCTCGTCAGCTCAATGACTCACGGGAGTACTTTTAAACAGGAACAGGGGTGGGAGCACACCGCTTCACCTCCCAGCAAGGTTCGCCCCTGGCATTCTGGTTAATGCAGTCTCTTGTTGCTTGCTTTGCTCTAGTATTCAGAGTGTTTCGCCAGAGTTGGCGCAGATAGTGCTGATCTCTAGACACGTGTTTCTGGTTCTTTAACCGTCATCAGTAGAGATTAAGACTTCAGATTTGGGGTTTGCTGAGTAGGCTGCCAAACATTGCATCAGGTCAAGTACCTCTCACTGGCGCGCAGGTGCTTCTTCCATGAGCTCGTCAGCTCAATGACTCACGAGAGTACTTTTAAACAGGAACAGGGTGGGAGCACACCGCTTCACCTCCCAGCAAGGTTCGCCCCTGGCATTCTGGTTAATGCAGTCTCTTGTTGCTTGCTTTGCTCTAGTATTCAGAGTGTTTCGCCAGAGTTGGCGTAGATAGTGCTGATCTCTAGACACGTGTTTCTGGTTCTTTAACCGTCATCAGTAGAGATTAAGACTTCAGATTTGGGGTTTGCTGAGTAGGCTGCCAAACATTGCATCAGGTCAAGTACCTCTCACTGGCGCGCAGGTGCTTCTTCCACGAGCTCGTCAGCTCAATGACTCACGGGAGTACTTTTAAACAGGAACAGGGGTGGGAGCACACCGCTTCACCTCCCAGCAAGGTTCGCCCCTGGAATTCTGGTTAATGCAGTCTCTTGTTGCTTGCTTTGCTCTAGTATTCAGAGTGTTTCGCCAGAGTTGGCGCAGATAGTGCTGATCTCTAGACACGTGTTTCTGGTTCTTTAACCGTCATCAGTAGAGATTAAGACTTCAGATTTGGGGTTTGCTGAGTAGGCTGCCAAACATTGCATCAGGTCAAGTACCTCTCACTGGCGCGCAGGTGCTTCTTCCACGAGCTCGTTAGCTCAATGACTCACGGGAGTACTTTTAAACAGGAACAGGGGTGGAAGCACACCGCTTCACCTCCCAGCAAGGTTCGCCCCTGGCATTCTGGTTAATGCAGTCTCTTGTTGCTTGCTTTGCTCTAGTATTCAGAGTGTTTCGCCAGAGTTGGCGCAGATAGTGCTGATCTCTAGACACGTGTTTCTGGTTCTTTAACCGTCATCAGTAGAGATTAAGACTTCAGATTTGGGGTTTGCTGAGCAGGCTGCCAAACATTGCATCAGGTCAAGTTCCTCTCACTGGCGCGCAGGTGCTTCTTCCACGAGCTCGTCAGCTCAATGACTCACGGGAGTACTTTTAAACAGGAACAGGGGTGGGAGCACACCGCTTCACCTCCCAGCAAGGTTCGCCCCTGGCATTCTGGTTAATGCAGTCTCTTGTTGCTTGCTTTGCTCTAGTATTCAGAGTGTTTCGCCAGAGTTGGCGCAGATAGTGCTGATCTCTAGACACGTGTTTCTGGTTCTTTAACCGTCATCAGTAGAGATTAAGTCTTCAGATTTGGGGTTTGCTGAGTAGGCTGCCAAACATTGCATCAGGTCAAGTACCTCTCACTGGCGCGCAGGTGCTTCTTCCACGAGCTCGTCAGCTCAATGACTCACGGGAGTACTTTTAAACAGGAACAGGGGTGGGAGCACACCGCTTCACCTCCCAGCAAGGTTCGCCCCTGGCATTCTGGTTAATGCAGTCTCTTGTTGCTTGCTTTGCTCTAGTATTCAGAGTGTTTCGCCAGAGTTGGCGCAGATAGTGCTGATCTCTAGACACGTGTTTCTGGTTCTTTAACCGTCATCAGTAGAGATTAAATCTTCAGATTTGGGGTTTGCTGATTAGGCTGCCAAACATTGCATCAGGTCAAGTACCTCTCACTGGCGCGCAGGTGCTTCTTCCACGAGCTCGTCAGCTCAATGACTCACGGGAGTACTTTTAAACAGGAACAGGGGTGGGAGCACACCGCTTCACCTCCCAGCAAGGTTCGCCCCTGGCATTCTGGTTAATGCAGTCTCTTGTTGCTTGCTTTGCTCTAGTATTCAGAGTGTTTCGCCAGAGTTGGCGCAGATAGTGCTGATCTCTAGACACGTGTTTCTGGTTCTTTAACCGTCATCAGTAGAGATTAAGACTTCAGATTTGGGGTTTGCTGAGTAGGCTGCCAAACATTGCATCAGGTCAAGTACCTCTCACTGGCACGCAGGTGCTTCTTCCACGAGCTCGTCAGCTCAATGACTCACGGGAGTACTTTTAAACAGGAACAGGGGTGGGAGCACACCGCTTCACCTCCCAGCAAGGTTCGCCCCTGGCATTCTGGTTAATGCAGTCTCTTGTTGCTTGCTTTGCTCTAGTATTCAGAGTGTTTCGCCAGAGTTGGCGCAGATAGTGCTGATCTCTAGACACGTGTTTCTGGTTCTTTAACCGTCATCAGTAGAGATTAAATCTTCAGATTTGGGGTTTGCTGATTAGGCTGCCAAACATTGCATCAGGTCAAGTACCTCTCACTGGCGCGCAGGTGCTTCTTCCACGAGCTCGTCAGCTCAATGACTCACGGGAGTACTTTTAAACAGGAACAGGGGTGGGAGCACACCGCTTCACCTCCCAGCAAGGTTCGCCCCTGGCATTCTGGTTAATGCAGTCTCTTGTTGCTTGCTTTGCTCTAGTATTCAGAGTGTTTCGCCAGAGTTGGCGCAGATAGTGCTGATCTCTAGACACGTGTTTCTGGTTCTTTAACCGTCATCAGTAGAGATTAAGACTTCAGATTTGGGGTTTGCTGAGTAGGCTGCCAAACATTGCATCAGGTCAAGTACCTCTCACTGGCACGCAGGTGCTTCTTCCACGAGCTCGTCAGCTCAATGACTCACGTGAGTACTTTTAAACAGGAACAGGGGTGGGAGCACACCGCTTCACCTCCCAGCAAGGTTCGCCCCTGGCATTCTGGTTAATGCAGTCTCTTGTTGCTTGCTTTGCTCTAGTATTCAGAGTGTTTCGCCAGAGTTGGCGCAGATAGTGCTGATCTCTAGACACGTGTTTCTGGTTCTTTAACCGTCATCAGTAGAGATTAAGACTTCAGATTTGGGGTTTGCTGAGTAGGCTGCCAAACATTGCATCAGGTCAAGTTCCTCTCACTGGCGCGCAGGTGCTTCTTCCACGAGCTCGTCAGCTCAATGACTCACGGGAGTACTTTTAAACAGGAACAGGGGTGGGAGCACACCGCTTCACCTCCCAGCAAGGTTCGCCCCTGGCATTCTGGTTAATGCAGTCTCTTGTTGCTTGCTTTGCTCTAGTATTCAGAGTGTTTCGCCAGAGTTGGCGCAGATAGTGCTGATCTCTAGACACGTGTTTCTGGTTCTTTAACCGTCATCAGTAGAGATTAAGACTTCAGATTTGGGGTTTGCTGAGTAGGCTGCCAAACATTGCATCAGGTCAAGTACCTCTCACTGGCGCGCAGGTGCTTCTTCCACGAGCTCGTCAGCTCAATGACTCACGGGAGTACTTTTAAACAGGAACAGGGGTGGGAGCACACCGCTTCAACTCCCAGCAAGGTTCGCCCCTGGCATTCTGGTTAATGCAGTCTCTTGTTACTTGCTTTGCTCTAGTATTCAGAGTGTTTCACCAGAGTTGGCGCAGATAGTGCTGATCTCTAGACACGTGTTTCTGGTTCTTTAACCGTCATCAGTAGAGATTAAGACTTCAGATTTGGGGTTTGCTGAGTAGGCTGCCAAACATTGCATCAGGTCAAGTACCTCTCACTGGCGCGCAGGTGCTTCTTCCATGAGCTCGTCAGCTCAATGACTCACGAGAGTACTTTTAAACAGGAACAGGGGTGGGAGCACACCGCTTCACCTCCCAGCAAGGTTCGCCCCTGGCAGTCTGGTTAATGCAGTCTCTTGTTGCTTGCTTTGCTCTAGTATTCAGAGTGTTTCGCCAGAGTTGGCGCAGATAGTGCTGATCTCTAGACACGTGTTTCTGGTTCTTTAACCGTCATCAGTAGAGATTAAAGGCTTCAAAGTTGGGGTTTGCTGAGTAGGCTGCCAAACATTACATCAGGTCAAGTACCTCTCACTGGCGCGCAGGTGCTTCTTCCACGAGCTCGTCAGCTCAATGACTCACGGGAGTACTTTTAAACAGGAACTGGGGTGGGAGCACACCGCTTCACCTCCCAGCAAGGTTCGCCCCTGGCATTCTGGTTAATGCAGCCTCTTGTTGCTTGCTTTGCTCTAGTATTCAGAGTGTTTCGCCAGAGTTGGCGCAGATAGTGCTGATCTCTAGACACGTGTTTCTGGTTCTTTAACCGTCATCAGTAGAGATTAAGACTTCAGATTTGGGGTTTGCTGAGTAGGCTGCCAAACATTGCATCAGGTCAAGTACCTCTCACTGGCGCGCGGGTGCTTCTTCCACGAGCTCGTCAGCTCAATGACTCACGGGAGTACTTTTAAACAGGAACAGGGGTGGAAGCACACCGCTTCACCTCCCAGCAAGGTTCGCCCCTGGCATTCTGGTTAATGCAGTCTCTTGTTGCTTGCTTTGCTCTATTATTCAGAGTGTTTCGCCAGAGTTGGCGCAGATAGTGCTGATCTCTAGACACGTGTTTCTGGTTCTTTAACCGTCATCGGTAGAGATTAAGACTTCAGATTTGGGGTTTGCTGA